>CM036908.1:6410291-7615791 GCA_020800305.1 Porphyrio hochstetteri | reverse complement strand
ATATTTATAAACATTAATTAGGTCCCCCCTTAGTCTTCTTTTCTCCAGGTGAAGGCATCACCTTCATCACAAATTTGTCTCTGTAAGGTCCACAGATTGGGGCTGATCATGCTGAGAGTGAGAAGCCCTTTACTATTAGTGCATTTGGCTCTTTTGGCTTTAGTTCAAAAAAATCTTTTCCTCCATATTTCTCTGATGCTTTCTTGATTAGTTCTTTGAAGGAGTCTTTTTTAATTTTTTTTTTAATTAGCTTAGATAAGGATCACGTACTCAAGTGATGCAGTCAAGAGTGTTATGGAAGAGGGATCCAGAAGACTCCCAGTTTTTCTGTTTTGTTGTGACACTTGACCATATATCTGGAATTTAGACCCAAGGAGTGTGTGTGTGGTTCCTGAAGGGTTTTTGTTTAATACTGACCAAAACTAAGTGGCAATATTACTGCTTTGCAATGCTGTGGGCAATTTTCCTTACAATGTTTATAAATAGCTCGGTGTCATAGTCTTAATTTTAAGAAAGAGATGGTAAAGCAACTTAAAGCATACATTTGGCTCATGCTAGATTTGAGATGAGACATGGCAGACATCTTCTAAAATCTCAGATGTCTGAGGTATGATTCATGACTCAGGCCTTCAGAGCTCTGCTCTCAGTGTCTTGCTGGTTTGTCTTCAGCAGTTGCATATCGGATTGCAAATGTCTTGACCAGATTTTCTTTGAGTATTTAAAATTGGGCATCCCATTCTTGTTCCAATACAGAGAATCTCTGAGGACTCCGAGGGTGATACCTTTTAACATTTGCAAATATATTTGCTTTATTTCCTGTAAATAAATAGGGTTTTTATCTATCCACGCCTGGGTTTTTTGGGTTTTTTTTTTTTTCCTTTTCCATAATAAGCATATAGAAATCTCATCTTGTTGGAATTCACAAGTACAGCAATAATGGATACTGAAAATATTGTATTTTCCAGGTCTTTGGATTCCGTTCAGCCCCTGCTATGCTATTAATATGGTTCTTTTCGCCAGCTATAAAAATCAAAACAAATGCATATGAAACCATGTAAAATTCTGTTTCTCTTCTCTCTCTAATGGAGATTGAAATACCTGCAGCAAAACAGAATCACACCTCAGAGTCTGAGTTTGAATTAAGCCCCAGAGTCTCCGGCTGCTTTAATCTCCTGCTTATGTAAAATGCAGTTTAAATGGAGAGAAGTGTTTTTCCTTGTGGTGTGGTGACAGTTCTGGACCTGGTCTGAACCTGCAACTGCAGATAGTTGTGGGAGTGGATGAAGTTAATTAACAAGTCAGCTTGAAAACAAATGTTCTTTTAAGATTTAGAGGACTTAAAGGACACGAGGAGAGGGGTGAAATGGTTCAGCTGTGCCCAGCCTGTAATGAAAATGGCTAATGCATATTAAAGGGGTATTCTGAAGCCTGCTAGCTGGAATAGCTGTGCCATTTTGCATAGGTCGGGATAACAGCTCTCTGCTGTGGGTGGTACTGGTTGTACTAAAGATCTTACCGTGTGTCGGGGCATGGTGGGGGCTAGCAGCTTGCTGGGGCTGGGAGCCATGGGGCTGGCTGGGCAGGGCACTTGCTGGCAAGGGCATGTCCCACTGCCCCCAGAGATGGGGCTGGGGAGGGAGCAGGAGGGGGCAACCCCACTAACCCAGCGTGTTAGTGTACTTAAGACCCTGACTTGTTGTTCTTGTCAGAAATTCTTCTCTTAGCAAGGCAGACTCCCTCTTCTGAGTCTCCTGCTTGTCGTCTTCTTTAGTAATAAAGGCAGTGGCATCCAAAATAGGGCACTGTATCCAAAAAGAGCCACTGTTGCAAGCAACGCTAACTTAACAATGAGCTCTCTTTCTCTGTAAGCCCTGATAAAATGGAGCTGTTTGCCAAGGCCTCGTTGCAAGCCTGTCCTCTTCATCCCCAGGAGAAGAAATTCTCTCAGAGGTTGGTTTGTATGAGCTCCTGCTCAAGGCAACTAGGGTTAGGAGGTCACAAGTAGAAGATTCCTGGGGACTCTAGAAATGGCCCTTTTTTTTCTGTTCAACGTGTTCCCTTGTACTGTTCCTCAACAGCAGAGGAAAGGAAAAGGATCCTGTAGCAGCCTGAGAATGGGGGCGGGGGGGTGGAGAATTGACTAATCTTGTTTCTTTATCACTCTGCCTGTTAAACATAATTATTCATGCTCTTATGGGGCTTCTAAACAGTCACAATTAGGAATTATGCTAATAAAGCCTGTTGTGACATGAAAGCTCACTTCATTGCTTATGCTTCCTCGTGACTGTGCTTTAGTACTCGGCAAACCATAATATCCCTTCCTGGGACATGATGGAATAGGAATGGAGAGGTGTCAGTGCTGAAGGCTTGTACCTGGAGGACCCAATCCTCTTTCCCAGCTCTGCAGTAGAATGATTTGACCTTTGAACAGGCAAGGCATGAGAAGTGCTCAGCAAAAGGGATATTGAGGTCTGAATAGTGGAAACAGGCTAAGTTTTTATAGAAAGCTGGCTGTGATCATTGTCTCTGATCTTCTCAAATGTCTGCCCTGTGGGTCTGCATTCTGATGAATTGAGCTGTCCCAGCTTCTGCTACTATTTGGAGTATTGAAGTTTTCAAAGTTGGATCCTGTTTTGAGGCACAAAACCCCAGACCTGCTGTTGGAAGAGTGATGTGTCCCATTCCCCCATCAGTAGTAGGAACAGGATTTAGGAGGACCATCACCAGGGGCACCAGCCCCTTGCTGCTGAAGCTAAAGGGGCATCTCTGATTGCTGTTGAAGAATGGCGTATGGGAGGATGAAAGTAAGGGAGTCCTTTTCTAGCACTAGACACGTGTGCTATAGACAGGCAAATTAGGGAATCACATTTTGCAAAGGCATATGGTGAAAGTGTGGTATTTCTCTTAGCTCTTCCACTGGATATTTGGATGTGTTTTATATCACTTTGAACAAATGATGTCATCCTTACCTACTTTCAAATGTGGTTTTCTGGAGATAGGGATTTAACTGTTACAGGTCTCAGTATTTTTTCAGTGCAAAATTGAGAAAATCATTGTAACCAGGTAGTTAAGCCCAGTTTTGCTGCCTGATCAGAGCTGGGAATGTCTTCTCCAAGTCTTGGGGGAAGCAATAGGCAAACACAGGATAAAATAGTACAGTAGTTTAAAGATACCAGTTTCCAAGGATGGTGGTAAACTTAGATGTGATTGAACTTTTAATGCATCTTCCTTTTTAGTCATCCAACATTGCCAGTGAAGTAAGAGTGGCTTTGGTGACATATGGAGCATAAATGTGATCCTCAGCTATGTTCCCTTGTACTGTGTGAATGCAAATAAATAGAGCCAAACATGGCATACCTATTTTTTCACTGACTGGACTCGATGCAGTAGGCTGTAGAAAGGAAGATGATAGCTAGTGTAGATTTTGGGAAGAGAGAGTGGGGAAAATAAAGGTGCAAAGAAATCAAAAGGTAGATGTATCTCTTTTTCTTTCCCCCAAACTTAAGTCCTAGTTTTATCTGCCAGAAAACTTTCCACAAAGCATCCCCAGTGTGTTAAAAATCAATACTTTTGTTTAAAAACTGTTGCTGAATAAGTATTATCTGTCTGCAGCAGTTAGGTTTCTCTTACAGCTGCTTTGTCCTGGTTTGTTTCTCAGCTGATGGAGTCGTTGGGTGTGGGGAATGTGGTTAGAGGAATTGCCATTCCCTTGCTCCTCTGAATGTATTCCTTAACTCGAATGGGACAGTTTAGCAGGTCCTGGAACTGATTTGCTTGTACCATATAAACTAAGCCTAACCACAGGGAGCAGAAACTCCTTGAAATGACCATGAAGTTGCTTGTGTGTGCACTGCAGCATTCATTTACCTCTTGCTTTTCCCATTTGTCAGAGAGCTCCGTCGTAATCTTTTGCTGACCAGAGATTACACTAAAACCAAATCTCCTCTTTAATCTCATGGCAAATTTCTTTCTTCCTTTTGGCTTCCGTGACTCATTGAACCCAAAACTAGTGTCATTGGCCCAACAGGCTAAAATGTTCATTAGCATTCATATTTTCAATCATCTAAATCAGCTGTTTGTTTCCACTACTGTTTGCAAAATCCCCTTGGACTACAAAGACGACTTTGATTAGACACCCTGAACTTAGGCATCCCCCAGAGAAAAAACAGGATCCTGCAAGTCAGATGGCAGTCTGGTGCTCAATGTGGTCCTTAAGATAGTTCCATATTCAAAAGCAAAAGGTTGTGAGGGTGAAGCTAAAGGAAGGATTAGCATATAAGCAATTCAGGATGCCTTTTTTTAATTATTATTTTATTTTTCTGGAAACATTGCACAGTCAGAAATTTTGAAGAAGCCACTAGTCAGCAAGATAAGAGAAGATGCACAAAGAGCTGTGCTGGACAACTACCATAGAGATGTGAAAGGGCAGCAGATGTCAATTGCAATTGCTGTAGGATCAGCAGCATTGTACCATTAAAATGTCACTCAAGGAGTTTCTTTAGAACCTACTTTTAAAAGTTTTGTCAAGTTTCAGAAGGCCTGAGTAGTTACTTTATACCTGAAAACATCAGAGTAAGAGGGTCTCTAAGCTAAAAAGAAGCAGTAAATTAGTATTTTAAAGTTAAACCTAGGTGTGGATATGTTTCTTGGTGTTACTTTCCTATCAGTATGTGTAACTTCAGTTTCACATGCATGGAGATTGAATAGCAGCAGAGATGAGACACACTGCAAATTGGAGTTGGGCTTGGGCAGCTTTGTATGTTCTGCCTGCAACTTCATAGCAAAGATGTTTAAGTCGGTTCCATGGCAACCTTGGAGTTTGGGGGAAAGGGACAGGACAGAGTGGGAAGGTTCAAGGGAGCTGTAAGGTTTATATTTTGGGAAACATGATCCAAGGATGGACTAGAAAGCTATGTATCAAAATTTATCTCAAATGTAGATAACAAAAACACCTCAAGACTGAGCTGTTTCCTGAAAAGCTGGAAAGTGTCAGATTCTGACATCAACTCTGCATTATAAATTCACCTCCAAGGAATAAATGTCCTTTGAGCATCTTTGTCCTTAATCATAAGCATGGCCCACCATACAGTTCTTTTTGGCACTGTTATCGTTGATGTGGAGGTGAGGCTTCCTGTGAACTCAGAGTGTAGTATTAAATATTTCCATCTACTGTGATGGAATTTTGAGACCCTGAAAATGCTCTTGGTGCATGCCTTAAGGCCGTGATTTTCTTCTTAGGCATCCAGTTATCTTTGTCAGCTTGAGTGGGATTATTGGTCTTGTTTTCCTGTTTACCTGTTCAGGAGGATATATCTCAGCAGACCTATGGCTTGAATATTCTGAAGCTTACAGAGAGCCTATGGCTCTATTGTGCTGTGCCCAGATCCAACCTGCTTGAGATAGAGAACTGTGCAAATCGGCCCTTTCATGGAGTTAGGCTGGTCTGAGTTAGAACATGCCAGCAAGATCTTTACCATTGTAATTTGGGACTGGACAAAGTACTGTGCTGACTGTCTCTAGGCTGGACTGCCTAGTTTTCTCTACTAATGAACTGAGCATGGTTGGGAATGTTTCCTGGCACTGAGGCTGTTGCAGGATGGTCTGTTCGTGCTCATAAATGTATAGAACTGGATGGTTGTGTGCAAACCGGGTACTGGGAGGGGTCTCAGGCATACCCTAAATCCTGAGGTGTACTCAGGAATAATTTGGAAGATGGCTAGTTAAAATGAGAAAGATTATATTGGAGTCTAATAGCTTAAAATTGTAAACTACCATGTTTCAAAGTCTGGGAGTGCACCCAGGCTCCACTTCATTTGTTAACGTTGGTGGGATCTATGAGTTTGTGTCACTCCAGTGTGTCAGTCTCCTCAGTGCTTCTAGAACTCTTTGCAAGCCATTAAGAGAAACAAAGCTCTCAAGGAGAGAGAAACATCTTTCAGTAACTGTAGGTAGACTGAAAATGCTCCTGTTGGAACTGGACTGCTCAGCTCTGGTGGTGTTGCACAGTCAACGCACAGCGAAAGTCAAAGCAGGAAGCTTTCCTTGTACTGGTGTGATTGGGATGCCACTGGAGAAGGGGAGATGGGCTCTCCCAACCACTGCAGTTACACTGCTGGTGGGTCTCAAGCAATGGTGTTAGAGATCAAATACAAGAGTCTGCTACGTGGCAGGTTTGGAGTTGCCACCATTAAGTAGTTGCTGAAGGGAGAGCCCAGTGTGACTTTCTCCTAAGGAAGCTGTGTATTAAGAAGTCAATAAAAGGAAAGGGGATGTCTGTCAGTTGAGGCCATTTTAGTGTGTAGCTGTTTTCAACACAGTTCCCTGTAGGGAGCATCCTTGCATTTAAAGCAGGAAAAGGGTGAATAAAGTTTTCTGGGTCTTCGCACCTGCATGCCAGCAGCTTGCTGCATGAATCTTGGTGGGAGAGGGTACCAAACCCCTCCTCATTGTGCCTCAGATTCCTAATTAGTATTTTGAGAATATTAATGCTCCTCAACTTGCTGTGTGGTCTTCCAAGAAGCTTAGTTCATCATCACTTCCAATAGCTCTGGAGATGCTGCTGCAGAGGTACTAGAGAGAAGGGAAGGATTATGATCATGGTTACAGGACAGAGGGTGTTGGGGAAAGAAGGGCAGGGGGATGAAGGGGCACTGGCTGTGAAAGTCACAGAATTACAAGGTTGGAAAAAACCTTTGAAGATCATTAAGTCCAACCATTCGCATCCTAAACTAAACCATATCCCTAAGTACCTCATCTACCCTTTTTTTGAGCACATCCAGGGAAGGTGACTCAGCCCCTCCCTGGGCAGCCTGTTCCAGGCCCCCACAACTCTTTCAGTAACAAATTTTTTTTCTAATGTCCAATCTGACCCTGCCCTGGGGCAGCTTCTTGCCATTCCCCCTTGTCCTATCTCCTGTCACCTGGCTGAAGAGACCATCACCCACCTCTCTCCAACCTCCCTTCAGGTAGTTGTAGGTGGTGATAAGGTCTCCCCTCAGCCTCCTCTTCTCCAAGCTAAACAGCCCCAGCTCCCTCAGCCGCTCCTCATAGGATTTGCCCTCCAGCCCCTTCCCCAGCCTGGTTGCCCTTCTCTGGACTCGCTCCAGGACCTCCATGTCCTTCTTATGGTGAGGAGCCCAGAACTGGATCCAGCGCTCGAGGTGTGGCCTCACCAATGCCGAGTACAGGGGCACAATCACCTCCCTAGACTGTCAAAGCAGTGCATGTACATGTGGCCACCAGCCCCTCTGCATGTTAACAGGGTGTTAGACATGGCTGGCTGTGTGGCGCTTACACAGGTGCCAGGGACTTGTCCCCACCCTGCTCGCGTTCCTCCACTGCTTCTCTCGGTCCTGCGCTCCCAGCGCCGTGCGGCGCTTCCTCCCTCACGCACGCACCCTTCTGCTCACAGCCAGGTTCGTCAAAAAAACACAAGCGGGTTGCCATGGTAACGGGGAGACAGCTGAAAAATGGCAGCTAAATGCAGCTGCCCCTCATTTAATATCGACTCTGGCACTGACAGAACAGATAATGGGCAATAACACACCATTATGCTGCGGGGAAATGAAATGCTTCAGCAGACGCCTGTCATGCTGCAGGGATTTATTTGTTACTGTACCAGCAGAGATTTCTCTCCCCTTCTGTCTATCACTTGCTGTCATTCCCTCTTCTTTGCCTCCTCCTTCTTTCCTTTTTCTGCCTGCTTCTGCACTTGTCCCTTCTTTGCTTTCTGCTAATTCTTTTTCTTCCTTCTTCCTAGTTTCTCCTCTTTTCCCCATCTCTTTTCTCTCTTACTTCCTCTATCATGTTCTTAGCCTCTTATGCTACCCTGGATTTCATTTTCCTTGTGTTGGAGCGTGCTGTATCCAAAGCCTGAGAGCTCTGTGAAGCTTCAAGCTTTTTGCTCCTTCCAGACTTTCTCTATTTACTTTCTAGTCTAAACCTACTTTTCAGTCTGTATGTATGTGTCAATATGAGTCTAGTAAGTTTGAAATTTGCTTGACAAGCCTTCAGCCAGCACATTTCTTTGGGCTGTGTTTTAATTTGAGAAGTCCAACACAGTACAATGTAAATGTTCTGGTGGAAATATAGAGGAAAGTACTAATGAAGGGATGTTCTCCTGGCACCAGAGTTTGTGTGTTTTATTTACAGCTGGCCACAATGTGCCCAGAGGTTGAGTAGTGGGTTGCGGATCATGTTGGTTTGTTAATGGTTCCTAGTGCTGTCACTCCTTCACATCTTAATTATCTAGGGTTCATTTCATTTTGTAACTGCTGTGGGGTTGTTTTTCTAAAGGTTCTGCTTGTGCAAATCTAAAATGTCACAGATCCAGTAGCACTGATGATACCAAGTGGTCCTCTCTCAGGTCTTGTAATATCTGTCCCTCTACAGATACAGCTTTGAACTAAATGGTGACCTTTTAAGTACCCACCTCTTAGCTAGAATGAGTCGAGGCTTGTGAAACTCATTTCTTTGACTCAGAGGCTGGTCTGACATCAGGAAAGGCCTGTCAGGGTGGATGCAGTTCATACAGGCAAAAGATGCTCTTTATAGCCTGTTTCATCCACACCTTCATGCAAAGAAACATGAAATCAGACTTTGTTGTGTGGGTAGAGCTGCATCTATAGAAGTGACCTTTGCTGGTTGTTCACAGACGTTTATTTGATGTTTATAGTAGAGGGCTTAGAGCATCATCTTCTCCCACAAAATGTACACCATCTGTGCAGTGTGCATTCCTAATCTCACACTGTGGCAGAGCTTTGGCAGCTGCCCAGTCCCTGCTTGCTGCAGTTACCGTTGTAGTGATGTCCAGGATCACATCACTTATCCCTGCCTGATGTTGGTGTCCTAGAGAACCCTGTGTGATGCAGAACCTGTTGGAGGCCTTCCTTGTACCTTGGAGGGCTTTATTGACCTAGGCATAGAAAGACCTCATTTGAATACACATGTCCTTTATGAAGTCTTCTGCTAGTGCATCTAGTCCCTTATTGAAAGAAATTGTACCAACAAAGTTGTACTTCTTGCCAGTGTAACAACATCTGCACTCGCAGTTATGCTGTTGATACAGTGGTTACAGGAGATGTTAGATGTTTTGTACACCCAACTATGCATCTCTGCCATTAAATCTTAAGGTATGAGTTGGTCTGAAATCTCTTACATATCTATAGACATTGTGCCATACAGGCCCACAGTAGGAACAGTCTTCTTTTCCCTAAGTGGGATGGAGTCAGCAAATCTAGCTAAGCAGATTCTTAGAAAGCAGATTTTACAAGGACTCAATGCAATGCAGTTTCAAGCAGTACAGATCTTGGACTCTTGTTATTCTAGCATGGGGTTCTTCCAAACCAAGCTTTCATAAAACACATTGATCCTGTCTTGCAAATGATATACATTTCTGGCTCTGGGATAAATTCTGGTCTAAAATTCCAGGGCTGTGGATTACATGCCTACTGCTTGGATCTTAGTGGTTCATGGAAATGTTTACATCTCTGAGTAAAATTTGTACAATGACCTCTAAGCACTGCGAGCTAGCCAGCCCTTGCTGTGGTTAATGACAAATGAGTGTGGGAGGAATCTTTAATACAATAGCAGGTGAGAAGAAAAGCGCTAGAGGAAAGGAGGTAACTAGAAAGGAAGAAAGATCCTTTTGGTTCATGTCCTTGCATGCCATCGTACCTCTGCAAAGAAGCTTGTTTAACTAGACTATTTCCCAAATGTCAGCATACACCCTACATACCTGCTTTTCTTTTTATTTACTGCTTCACTCCAAATGTAGAGCTTGTTCCTCAGAAGTATCATTAGAACTCACACGTGCAACAGGAAACTATGAGACATCACAGCTTGATATGCAGTTGATTGATTAAATACCATTCATCCTTGCTGATGGTTTGGTTATGTTCCAGTAGACTTTGGGAGTAGCTCTTGGGCAGCTCTGAGTTCCCAGTCTTTCACTGTTTTTTCCCCAGCATCTTTAAAATTGAGCCTTGTTGTAAGATATTAAAACAGTGGGAAGCTGACTTCCAAGGAGCTTAGTTGATTTTCTCCTTTAGGTTTCAAAGGAAGCATGTTGGAGTCCAAAAATTCCTTAACTGATGTGATTCCATCTAGGAGGTTTTTAGATATAAACCCTGTTCAGAGCGCTCTCCACAATTGAAATGCTGGTGCATCAACCCCCGTTTCAACTGCATGCTCTGCCAGCTTATTGAGCCATGGTGCTTATTAATGAAATAAGTAAACATCGGGAGCATCTGGGTTTGTCTTCCCCCCACCCCCCAAACAGACCTGCAGTCATTTAAGCACCATCATGAGAGAGGAAATGGCTTGTTGAAAAGAAAAGCCCTGATTTTTTTTTTTTTTATGAAGAATACCATCAGGAGCAGGCTATGATTAATACACATAATTGAAACAAATTGCAGCTAACTGCAGAAAAGCATCTCCCAGCTGTTGACAGAAGGAAATTGCTGACAGCCTTTTCCCATTCAGTGGAGGGGAGAAAGAGAGAGAGAGAAAAAGGAAACTTGCCCAGCCCATGTGAATACTCAGCCACTGCTTGCACATGCCTGTATGAAAGCACTCGTGCACACAATGTGCATGCGTGTAATCATGCATGTATCTGCATGTGCAGACGTGTCACGTGTGCAGGGGCAAACTCAGCTTTCACATGCCTTTGTAATGACTGCACATCCACATACCTAAGGTCCACCTCTAACCCTGGGTGCCCGCTTTGCTGAACGTCCTGCGTGCACACAATGACATCAGAGTGGTGAGAACCACCCCGGAGGCACTGTGTGCTCCACCAGTGAGGGGAGGCTCCAGCTGCACGTGTGCTCACACGTATGAAGTTGTGCATTGGCACACGAAACAATGCAAACCTGTCTTTGACATGCAACCCTTTCTCCAGCTTTATCTTTAGGACAATAAGGCAGGTTCATTGTTTGGCTTTTAAAATATCTTCCGTCCCTGCCCTGCTCTTCTTTCCCTTTCACCTCTTGTTTTTCATGCTCCCTATTCATCATTAACAGCCCAAATAGAAAACCATTAGATGCAGATGAGTCTGAAGCTGAGAGAATCATCTTTGATTGAAACACCATGCAGATGGCAAACATAACGTACATCAGAGCCTCTGCCTG
The DNA here is from genome assembly GCA_020800305.1 of Porphyrio hochstetteri. Taxonomy (NCBI): domain Eukaryota; kingdom Metazoa; phylum Chordata; class Aves; order Gruiformes; family Rallidae; genus Porphyrio; species Porphyrio hochstetteri. The sequence goes on along the minus strand of CM036908.1, from coordinate 7,604,662 downwards.
GTTCAGAAGGTTGCTCTGTCAAGGAATTTAGTATCCATAGTTTATTCAATTGCTGGCTTCTGCTAAGCCAGTCAGCAAGTGGGTTGTATTGATTGTTTTGTGATACAGGTTTGTTGCATGTGGATCATCTCTAACTGGTCCATCTAGAGAAATGCTCCTACACAGCCATGTGGTGGTTCTAAAGTGAGCAACTGAGTGGGCCATGGGAATGCTTGTGAGCAGAAGGCAAACTTGGAGACCTCCAGCAGATTGTTAGTAAGATCTAGTGAATTGGTTAGGAAAATCTGCATTGGGGTTGATGCTCCAGTGTTTACTGAACATACTTGCTTGTGGTCATCTGTTGATTTCATAACCTGAGCTTCTGTTGACCACTTTATAAAGATATATTGATTTATTTAGAGTCAAGCAGGAACACCAAGTATGAGTTATTTCCCACATACCTGCCTTAAAAGTTGATTGCTATGCTGTGATGCCAGATGGTAAAAAAAGTTCTTCCTGTTGTGGTTTTGCCCATTGAAATGAAGTCATGGAGTTTGTTTGTAACCACACGCATATTAAAAGTGTTATAAAAATAACTTGATTGGAACTGGTCCCTAATCTGTTATTCCCCCTGCCTGTGTGCCGGTGTTCACTGTAAACACATCAATATGAAGCAGTTAGCAAACAAACATTCCTTTATCAGAGGCGTATGTCGATCCCAGTGGAAGCTTAAGAACTCAGTTGGGCAGATGCAGCAGTAGGGAAATAACTGATAAACTTAGATGTTACAGGTTATGGATTGTGTTTATGAGTTAGCGATTCACGTAAAATGCAACCAAGGGGGTGAAAGAGGGCTGGAGTTGTTGACATTTGAAGTTCAACCTGGGAAACTGTGCATTCATTTTTAGCACTACTGTCATGGTTTAACCGCAGCCGGCAGCTACTCACTCACTCCCCCGGTGGGATGGGGGAGAGAAGCAGAAGAGTAGAAGTGAGAAGTCGTGGGTTGAGGTAAAGAGAGTTTAATAGGTAAAGAAAAAGCTGTGCATGCGAGCGAAGCAGAACAAGGAATTCATTCACCCCCACCCCATCAGCAGGCAGGGCTCCATCATGTGTAATTGTTACTTGGGAAGACAAATGCTATCACTCAAAATGTCTTCCCCCTTCCTTCCTTCCTTCTTCCCCCAGCTTTATATGCTGAGCATGACATCATATGGTATGGAATATCGCTTTGGTCAGTTGGGGGTCAGCTGTTCCAGCTACCCCTCCAAACTCCTTGTTCAGTCCCAGCCTACTCACTGGTGGGGTGGTGGGAGAGGCAGAAGAGGCCTTGGCCATGTGTGAGCACTGCTCAGCGGTAACTGAAACATCCCTGTGTTATCAGCACTGTTTTCAGCACAAATCCAAACCACAGCCCCGTGCTAGCTACTGTGAAGAAAATAACTCTATCTCATCCAAAACCGGCACAACTACCCAGGGAGCTTGGGGAGGGGCCCAGAACACATCAGTGAAAAACCCAAGGGCTGGAGGAATTAAAAATACCAGGTGAGTGGGTGCTGCTGGAAGGCAGGTAGCTGACTCAAGCAATTGCCATACTAACAAATCACTTGGGCCATTGCTGTGATAACAAATCAGTCTGAGGTGAGCTAAACTCTGAATTTACCTATTCCAAAACAACCACATGTGTATGCTTGTAATTCTAAAGGGAAGCAAGCTAACCTGGTGTATTCACATGGAGGTGTCAGCTGCCGTGTATTTACTCAAGGGTAAGGCAATGCAAGTAGTCAGCTACCATGAAGTAGCTGATGTGATGTATTCTACGCACTTGCCTGTTGCACAGAAACAGGAGTGTCCAGCCTCTCAGTCAGGGTCACTGCTTGATGTGAAAAGCCACATGTCCCCTTGCTGCAATTCTTTTCTGCTCCATCAGGCTCCCCTTGTAGCTAAGGAAGATCATATACCCAACTGACCACAGTGGTTATGCAACGCTGATGCAGAGCTATATGCACAAGATGCAGTCTGCTCTAGGAATCGCTCTGCTTATGTATTGGTTGTAGCAACTTCTCTCTTTCATAGAGGTGAAAAAGCAGGCACTGGTGGAGTCTGAAGGCTCATGTGCCTACAGGGCTGCAACACCTTTAAGGATAAGCAGGACTGGCCACGCTGCCCATGTCCTTCATCACAGCCTGTTCTGACTGGCGCTTCCATGACTACCAGAAATTGTAGCTGGTTGATGACTACAATTCCTATCAAGGGTGATTTTTGTCTTTCTGGGCCAGGGCAGCCTCAGTTTTGTCAAATGAAGCAATTTCAGCAGATACTTTTAAACCATACTAGAATCACCCAGGATTAAAGGTACTTTATGGAGTTGGTACAGTTCTTGTATGAGCTTGAAAATGAGTTCTTAATTCACTCCCATTGAGAAACAGAACCTTACGGGCCAACAAGTTCATTCTTCCAGAATCTGTGAGATCTGAAGGTCAGCATGAACGTTTGTCTGCTGGTATCTCTGCAATTTGCCAACTCTTTTTTTCTTTTAAAAACTTATTATTTCTTTTAGAGGCTGTTGAAGGAGATGTTGCTGGTGGGGGGGGGGCACTAACTCTGTCTTAGAATTTGAAGTCTGAAATCCAGCTAGTCATCTGTAGGACAAAGAAACAGGAAAGCGACATCCCAGGATTGTGTACAGAAGGAACCCAACTGTTATCCTCTGTGGGCTGTAGATGGAGGTGCTTAATATTGTAAGCTGTCAGGTTAACTGTACAAAAGGTTTCAGTATTGGGATGTACTATTTGCAGTGAGTTCTCTTGCTCCTTTGTGGTCCCAGAGTAATTGTTACACAGATTCCTTTTGTTTGTGGGATTGAAGTATAGTTACAAACAAGAACAAGTTGTGTAAAATTGGGAAAAAATGTTTAATGGAGCATCTTTATTTTTTACTTAGTACAATTGCCTGAGTGTAAGAATAAAGCTGCAGATGTATGTATATATAGATAGATAAATTATATAAGTTGATATACTTATATACTATTTATTTCCCCTCTTATTTTTTTTTATCTCTGCAGAGCCAACACAGTTCTGAGAAATAAGAAGTGTATTAACAGAATAGATTTTAAAATTACAATATCAAGACCAAATTCTGCCAACAATCCTCCTTCAGCAGCCCCATAAGATTGTGGCATTACCAGTAGAACTTGGTCTGCTAAAATTCTGTTGCTAGAGATAGCGTGCAGAAAGATCCCAGCTTGTCTGTGACTCCACCAAGCCGTGGCACATCTAGCAGTTACAGGGGGAAAAAAACCCAGTTATTTTTGTTGGAACTGAGCACTTTTGACCAGACAGCTGTCAAGAGACAATTAACCTGGAGGCGGTGGAGGTTACTTTAGCAAAGTCTGCTTTCAGAATTGTATTTTAAAAATAAGAGGTTCTTGCTGTATAGCAGGGGCTTCAGTGATCCCTCACCCTGGTCATGTACATGAATACACAAGGGTTTGTCCTGTGGTACTTGCCCAAAACTGCCTTCCCACCTTCCTAAAACTTTTGACCAGCTTTCAGTTCCAAAACAACAAGACCCCAGTGGCAGTGGGTTAATGGAGTTTTTAAAGTGGGGGGAGCAGCTTGGAGGGGGATGACACCTTGGCAAAACCGAGGTTGGACAATATTTATAAACTGTACAAGTCCCCTGGTGTTTAGATTAGAATAAGAGTCTTTGCTATTCAAAACAAAGCAAACCCCAAAACACAAAACCACAGAAATCAAGACCCTCCAGGGCAAACTCATCTCCAGGAAAATAACAGCAGTACCTTTCTGAACTGAGCGAGAAACGCACATTTAGCAACAGTAGTTGGAACACAAGGGCTGTGTCACGTTTCCTGCAGAGAGATTTGAAAAGTCATTTTTACAGCAGCTGGGCTTTGCTTGTAAGAGTAAGCCTTACATCAGTTCTGACCTTCTAGCAACAGGCTTAGGAAAAACAACCAGAACACAGACACCAGCGTGACTGCTGCCTTACATCCAGCAGTATACCCTCACTGATTACCATAAAATTACCAGTAATTTTTATCAGGGCTAGTGAGTTCAGAGTTGGCTTACAGTACTGAGACAGCACTGACTTGGCTGTTGGTTTTATTGAGGTTTTTTAGTTGCTATCCAGGGTTGATAACTTGTATGTGGCTTTAGTAAGATTGAGCTCCCCAGTAGCTTGAAATAATGGAAAAGCTGAGCTTGTTGGTGCCATCACATTGAGAAATGAAAGTCACTTCATTGATGATATGAAGTTCCTAATTTTGAATGAACTGACAGAGTAGTTGTGATCATTATTCTAAATAGCATGGACAGTTTCAGAAATTTATGAAAAGGGGCGAGTTAACTGTTTTAAGAGATTTACAATTTATAGTAAGCATGAAATGTTGTTGTATTGAAGTAAATGCATACAATATGCATATAATATCTATATATCAAAAAGCCATGTGGAAATAGCCAAGAAACAATTACAGTCATTCTATTTACAGTATGTTTTTCAGTTTAGTACAAAAACCCTCCACCATAATGAAATATTTACTTTCAAACTCTCTTTGCTCTTGTGGGGTTTGAAGAGATCAGCTACTAGCTGGAATACATTTGCCTAAGCACTTTTTAAAGTTCACTAGCATCTTTACCAGATCGAGGGGTGAAACAGAAACATTTATTGCACTGCTGTTGAGCTTCCCCCACTGTCTGACCTCAGATGACTTTCTGTACCTCTTAACCCAGTCTTGTTCCCCACTCTTGTCTGGACTGCATGTAAAGTCTTCAAAAGCGTGCTTAGTTTTATGCAAGCACCTAGATGAGTTATATGCTGTGTCCAGGTGACCTTTGGAGAGCTTCTGTCAAAGTTTTATTCTGTGAATTTTCCTCTGTGTAGTCTAGCTCCTATTTGGTATGTATGGGAGTTTCTAAAATGGAAGAACATCGAACATCTCCCTTGTAGAGTCATTGTTAGCACAATGCAATACCAGTAACAACCTGAAACATCTGATAATAGCAGGCTGTGCTACCTTTTGCAGATATGGGGAGACTACCAGTCAAGGGATTGATGTCTTTGTCTACTTGTTCAAATTAACATATGGATTCTGTACAGCTAGGATTTCCTCTTGAAATTTGATGTATGCTGGTCCTGATCTTCAAGCATGCTGATGGCATGAAGCAACTACAGAAGATCATGTTAGTGAAGAGAGGCATCATAAAATGCATGTGTCTGGTTTGCCCAGTTCTTGCTCTGAGCTGAGAACATGCAGATTTTCTCTGAACCTTTCTGAGGCAGCAAGTCCTTTGGACACCTGAATAGACCATTCACTTTATGTTTAGGTGTTTGTGCCTCTCAAGAGAAGCAGTCTCCTGCCTACTCAGAGCTGGAGTTGCACTCTTAGGGGATAAGTCTCCTTATCGTTATTAGAAGAGACTATTTGGTAGATTTTATTATTTTCAAGATTCTGAACTCAGTTGTATGTATACAGTTGTATATAATAAATGTATTTATTTATGTGCTGTTAGGAGCTAGTCCCACAAAAGAAGAGGTATAAGATGGCAGGGTGATACTTGACCTCATTGCAGCCTTCCAGTCCCTGAAGGGAGCTTATAAGCAGGAGGGGATTCGACTTTTTAAAAGGATAGACAGTGACAGGACAAGGGGGAATGGATTAAAACTAAAGGAAGGAAGGTTTAGATTAGATATTAGGGGGAAGTTTTTTCCAGAGAGAGTGGTGAGGGGCTGGAACAGGCTGCCCAGAGAGGGGGTGGATGCCCCGTCCCTGGAAGTGTTCAAGGCCAGGTTGGATGGGGCCCTGGGCAACCTAGTGTAGATCCAGCCCTGAGGTTGGTGTCCCTGCCTGTGGCAGGGGGGTTGGAGCTCTGTGATCCTTGGGGTCCCTTCCAACTCATACCATTCTATGATTCTATGATTCTCCTCTGCTCTGTGTGATTTTGTTTTCTAGTAAGGAACTTGGCTCCTTCTATCAGCTTTGCATATATTTGTATAGACGTATTTGTGCATAGGTTTAATGTCATTATATACTTCACAAGAGTGTTCCCTGCCCTCTTTGCTTTCCTTTCTTGTTTTACATGGGCCTTGCTTTTGCACATAGCTTTGCTACAGCCAAGCTGTAAAGAAGGTAATAAAGCATGTGCGTGGCAAAATAAGGTGGAATCAAACCCTTGCCTAGCTGCTCTCTGTCATTTTTATGTGCATCACTCTCTCCCTTCTGTCTGTAGTGCTCTGTAATGGTGTAGAGCCTTCCCTTCCTTCAACTTTATGTTTTCAGCATTGTGTTAATTGTTTGTGGTGTATGGGCTTTTTCAGCGGCACGCAGTGGGAAAGGTCAGCTGTCAGAAACAGGCCTGTCCACAACTGATAAGGCATTCGAGAGATTGGATTTGACTCATTAAGCACCTTCCCTGTAGACATGGAGTCTGCTCTGCCGCAGAAAAAAAACCTGAAGCGGGAAGAGAAAAAGGCCAGGATGAATTTTGGAGCATGCGCCAGAAACACTGGCACACCCTCCCTCTCCCCCCACGCACCGTGTTGGAGCTCCATACGCTTCCACCACGCTTCTATCCTCATGCACCGCCCCAGTCCGTGTTTACACCCTGAGATCGGGTGCATTCACACCTGCTCAAGACACATATTCCTTTTCTCTGTGCACATACGTGTGTGTGTAAGTCCTCCCACGCTGAGAAGTTGCACGGGGGAGATGCATTTCACTCCTGCCCTCATCCATGTGCTGTAAGGTGTACAAGGGTGTTAACTCTCCTACATCTTACACGTATGCCTGCAGAGCCTCGTCAAGGGGGTTTTGCATGTTTCTCACAAAGGATCTTGCACATCTCTTCACACTGATGCCTTCTTCCTTTTAGGCTGGAACAAAGGGCGCATCTCATCGGTGTGTATGTATATTGTGTTTGTTCAGATGCACTTATCTGCCTTTCCTCAGAAATACGCTGTGCAGACATACTGCCTATACCTGTGTGCACACATCCACTGCCCTGGTAAACACGCTGCTGCATAGGCATAGCAGCAACCTAGCTTGTTTCTCATCGCATACAAATGCACACGTTTTTACCCCTAAATAATTACTGGCCAAAGCTGCTTTGCCAGCTTGTAGCAGTCCCTTGCCTCTGGCTTTGTTTTGAGAAGAATCGTTGTGCCTCAAATTGGGTTTGGACTCTGCTACTTCCATAAATGGTCTTAATGATGTCTCACAACGAGCATAAACGAAGGGCAGCAGTAGTGTTTGGCAGTGTGTTTTAATACCGTGGCAGTGCTGGGGTTCCACACGTACACACTCTCCGATAATCCTAAAGCTGTGAGGAGCTGACGTTGCTGCAGCCTCTGTGATACCAGTCTCAGGCATCTGCTCTGCCCGGCCCCGCATCACTCTTTCCACCTCGCTTTTGCTTTTCACCTTCCTTGGCGTCTCCCCCTTTCCCATGGGCATAGCTTATTAATGCCGCTTGCTGGAATCGAAAAGGATCATTTTGTGCATCATTATTGTGCTATTACAGTGATTAGCCTTAACTCTTTTCTACTCCCACTTCCCGCTGGAAGGATGTCCAAAGGGCTCCCTGCTCAACAGCAAGCGTGACGCCTGCTGGAAGGCCGCTGCTAGCACAAGTGCCCGTGCGTGCACAAGCGCACACGTACAGCTCTTAGGGCGCTGCCTCGCTGCTCCCGTCCTTCCAGCCCCTTGATTTGCGAGCTTCCAGCAGTGCCCTTCAATGAAAGCAGGAATTTCTTCTCCCTCTGGGATCCTTAGATAGGCTGAATGCGCTTTTCAACTTAGTTTCTCTCAGTGTTGGTGCAAATCTTTTCTGTTCATTCCTGCAGTTGGTCTTGGAAGTCTCCCTGCAACAGCCCCCCCGTGGGGGTTTTATCCCAATGTAGGGAAGGCTGCGATAGCTACCTAGCATTCTTCTGCCTAACACTTATGGCTTTTTACTAAGGTCAGAGAGTTTGTGAAGACCTTGTCTTCAGTTTGGTAAGGAACAAAAATGCCCTGAGGGCATTGTGTTTTATTAGGTCTGGAAGCTACACCCCATAATAAACAGGCCTCAGTAGGATCAGGATTAGCATTTGGTGTTCGACTTCTGGGACTTAATAGGCTAGAAGAGTAGGGGTAGTGTGGAACTGGGGGTTGCAACTGGGATGCACGTTGCTGCTGAAGAGTAGTAATTCTCTCTTAGGTGTAGAATGTAGTGTTGCCTGTTGGCATGCAAGTAGATGCACAAAACATCTGTATAAAACAATGACATCTTTCTTCAACAGAATCCATAAGACAAAAACCCTGGTGAATTTAGAGCTTAATTGTATACTTGCAGGCCCTGACCCTGCTGTACTGTCATGTGTGTTTTACACGAGAGGGGTCAGGTAACAACCCCTCAGCAGAGATGCCTCTATGAGAGCAGGGCTGGTGAAGATGTTGGGTCTTGAGGTTTATGTTGATGGTGCTGCGCTGTTGTCTTGCTTGTCAGTTTGCACTTTGCTGAATGTTCCTTCTGTAAGGAACCATTTCAGCTGGGTATTATGTTCAGACACTGGCATTTTTATGTTTTAGAATGATGTGCCAGGAAAACAAGTAAACAAGAAGAAATGCAGAGCAAAATAAAAACAGAAGATAAAGTAAATACAGCAGCAATGTGAATAATCCTCACCCATTCTCAGCAGTGAGGAACCTAGAGCCCAGCACATTATTGTTGTGTCTGACATCTCAACACCCTACTTTTCCTGCACCTTCTGGAGCTGGTACTAAGAGTAGCAAAATTCTTCAGAGAAATGAAAAGAAGAAAATATACTTCGTTCATCCAAAACAAATTGTAAATGTATGTGAATATATCAATTTTTCAGGCAAATTATTTTTAAAAAATGGATTTATTCAGCATAATTCATTTCAAAATAAGCACGTTTCATGCTTTTATTTTAAAATGGAGCTCTAGGTTTTTAAGAATTTTTTTTAGGAACTGCAAAAGAATTTTTTCCTACATTTTTGATTAAGCAAGCAAGACATTGACACAGGATTATTTTTTTGTCTCTTTGGCCAGTTGATCAGAAAATAAACAGCAAGCACAGCTCTAAGTATGTAGTGCTGTAGTCAGACTGATACTTGGAGTTTATTGTTTCTTTACAAACAGCAGAAAATGCACCATCATGCACTGATACCAGTACAGTTGTTTGTACTCAGCAAACAGTGGAAAATAGGTGGAGAGAAGGATGCCCAGGAAACTCTGGACATTGCATATACACTGAATTGGCATGTGGCTTCTCCTCACAGCTGTGGAACAGTTCTTGTTTTGCAGACAAGCTTTATTAAACCCGTAGAGCATTCGTTTCCCATAGGTCTCAAGGACTTAACCTATATTTTTGTTATCTTTGTAGTGCAGATGGAGGCAGCTGAGGTTAATTAAGTGCCTCGGGTTACACAGTAAATCAGTGGCAAAGCTGAGGATAAAATGCTTAGGTTCTAACTTCTACACCTGTAGTTTGTCATTTAGATCAATTTTGGTGAGCAATTTAAAAAGTGAAGCTACCGACCATATGCTGTAATCTTTTGTAGGCTTATGTCATCTTATTTATTAATCTTTGTTATTGTAGTACTAATGCTCTGTCCTCAAAGCATTTTAGCTAAAAGATTTCATGAATGTCTTTCAGCTGTTTTGTGTGGCATTGGAGCCAGTGATGTTGGTGGGTGATTGCTCATTCATTTGCACAGATTCAGATTTTTCTTCAGATCCTTCTGTTTTCTCATTCCCGACAGAAAAGGTGATTTAGAGAGTCAGTAGGGAATCTGTGGATCATATTTCTGCAGAATCTAGGTTTGGTAATCTTGGACATTAGAAAAAAATTTTTCATTGAAAGAGTTGTGGGGGCCTGGAACAGGCTGCCCAGGGAGGGGCTGAGTCACCTTCCCTGGATGTGTTCAGAAAAAGGGTAGATGAGGTACTTAGGGATATGGTTTAGTTTAGGATGAGAATGGTTGGACTTGATGATCTTCAAAGGTCTTTTCCAGCCTTGTGATTCTGTGAAATGATCTCTTTCTGTGCTAGATAGTGGACTAACTAAATTTTCTGTGATACCTCTGATACTTTTTTTTTTCTCTCAGAAGAGGACAGCAATATACAGTTGAGTGAAGAGGCTTCCAGGGTTGAAAAGCAACTTTTCATTTGTGTGAATTTTCAGTTGTTTAGAAGATGTGAAATTCAACTGTACATTTAATAGGTGCATGAAATTTAAAGCAGTCTTGCTTCTACCAGACTATTAGCTCTGTCATTGATACGTGAAAATGATACATGGAAACAGCTTCATATATTTTCCATTGGATAGTTGTCGTGGTTTTGCCCCGGCCGAGGGCCGCACCCCACACAATCGCTTGTACTTTTAAAAGGAAGGGGGAGGGAAAGTTGGGGGAGGGGGAAAAGGGAAGGAAGAAAGGAGGGAAAGAAACCACAACCTAGAAACCAGAACCACGCAGGTTGGGATAAGGATAGTTTACTAAACAATAACAGAAAACTAGATATAACAATAACATAAGTTTAAAGCACAAAATAGATGAAACTGGTGATACACAATGCAGTTTCTCACCAAACCACAGAACCCAGGCCGCACAGCTTAGAGCCGTCCCCGTACCCAGAAACTGCCCGTCCTGGCGTTGTCTCCTCCTCTTCCCCCCAGTCCCCCTTTATACTGAGCATGACGTAACTGGCATGGAATATGCTCTTTGGCCAATTCGAGTCACCTGTCCTGGCTGCGTCCCCTCCTTTCTCATTAGTAAGGAAGTATGAAGAACTGAGAAAGGTCCTTGATTGCCCGGCAACAACCAGAAACATCAGGGTGCTATCAGCACTGTTCTCATCCTAACACCCAAACATGGCATTCCATCCACTGCTAAAAATAATTAACTCCATCATAGCTGAAACCAGGACATTATCCACCCCTTATTCCATACCATTTACGTCATGACCAGATCCAACAATTTTCTTTGGGTACAACCAGTTTCGTGTTTCACACACCCATATATGTATGTACACATGTATGCACACATACGTGCATACAGATCTTATTCCCTCAGTCTGTGAATCATCCCTCTGAAGTTGTTGAGTTCATTTAGTCCATGATTTTCAGGCTCCATTTTGTCGTAACAGTTTCTCAGGATAGTTGTATGTTCCATTGGCTCGTTGCATGCTGCATCTCAGGCTCTTGACTGATACACCTGGCATGGTCCATGCTCATAGTCTGTGGGTCAGAGTTTATTTTCAAAGGGAAAAAAGAAAAAAAAGTTCTTGAGAGGCCAGGCTTTAGTTCCATCATCATGGCACTCATTCTTCATTAACTTGTATGACTCCGGCTATAATGCTATGGTACAACATACAGCAATCATAACAATAATGAATATACAATAATGGGTTATTTGGCAATTATTATAATTTCTACTTTATTAATTATATTGGCTATTCTCACCCAAAATCAAATCCCCTTGAGGTACGCATCGAACTTCTCCATCCCTCTGCATTACCCACCAAGTACAGCCAGGTCCTTGAGCAAAAACAATTCCAGACATGGGTTTACCTTTGCCTGAAGCAGGGATGACCCAAACTCTCTTTCCCAATACACTCTTCATATGCACTACTGGCACTCTGTCTCCCTCTACAGTACGTGGAAATTTTGACTGGGCAGGGCCAGCCCGATTGGTAGATCCCCTAGAGTTAACTAACCACGTGGCTTTGGCCAAATGTGTATCCCAGTGCTTGAATGTCCCACCACACATTGCTTTCAGTGTAGTTTTTAAAAGTCCATTATATCGTTCAATTTTCCCAGAGGCTGGTGCATGATAAGGAATGTGGTACACCCACTCAATGCCATGCTCTTTGGCCCAGGTGTCTATAAGAGTGTTTCGGAAATGAGTCCCATTGTCTGACTCGATTCTTTCTGGAGTACCATGTCGCCAGAGGACTTGCCTTTCAAGGCCCAGAATTGTATTTCGAGCAGTGGCATGGGGTACGGGATATGTTTCTAGCCAGCCGGTAGTTGCCTCCACCATTGTAAGCACATAACGTTTGCCATGGCGGGTTTGTGGGAGGGTGATGTAATCAATCTGCCAAGCCTCCCCATATTTATATTTCATCCACCGTCCTCCATACCAAAGGGGCTTTAACCGCTTAGCTTGCTTGATTGCAGCACATGTCTCACATTCGTGGACAACTTGTGCAATGGCGTCCATGGTCAGGTCCACCCCTCGATCCCGAGCCCATCTATATGTTGCATCTCTCCCTTGATGACCCGAGGTATCATGAGCCCATCGAGCCATGAATAATTCACCCTTACGTTGCCAGTCTAGATCTACCTGAGCCACTTTAATCCTAGCAGCCTTATCTACCTGATGGTTGTTTTCATGTTCCTCCATGGCCCGACTCTTAGGTACATGGGCGTCGACATGACGTACCTTTACAACAAGTTTCTCTAACCGAGCAGAGATATCTTGCCATAAGTCATCAGCCCATATAGGTTTGCCTCTACGCTGCCAGTTGTTCTTTTTCCACTGCTGCAACCACCCCCACAGGGCATTCGCCACCATCCATGAATCAGTATAAAGGTAGAGCCTTGGCCACTTTTCTCTCTCAGCAATGTCCAGGGCTAACTGGATGGCCTTCACCTCAGCGAACTGGCTTGATTCACCTTTTCCTTCAGTGGCTTCTGCTACTCTTCTTATAGGGCTCCATACAGCAGCTTTCCATCTCCGATGCTTACCCACAATGCGACAAGACCCATCAGTGAACAGGGCATATCGCTTCTCATTCTCTGGCAGTTCGTTGTAGGGTGGGGCTTCTTCAGCGCGTGTTACCTCCTCATCCTCTGGTGACATCCCAAAATCTTTGCCTTCTGGCCAGTCTGTGATCACCTCCACGATTCCTGGGCGATTGGGGTTTCCTATTCGAGCCCGCTGTGTAATTAGTGCAACCCACTTGCTCCACGTAGCATCAGTGGCATGGTGTGTAGAAGGAACCTTCCCTTTGAACATCCAGCCCAGCACCGGCAGTCGGGGTGCCAGGAGGAGCTGGGCTTCAGTTCCAATCACTTCTGAGGCGGCTCGAACCCCTTCATAGGCGGCCAGTATTTCCTTTTCTGTTGGAGTATAATTGGCCTCAGATCCTTTGTAGGCCCGACTCCAAAACCCCAGCGGTCGACCTCGAGTCTCCCCTTGTGCTTTCTGCCAGAGACTCCAGGTCGGGCCGTTCTCCCCAGCTGCAGTGTAGAGCACATTTTTAATATCTGTCCCTGTCCGGACAGGCCCAAGGGCCACTGCATGGACTATCTCGCGTTTGATCTGCTCAAAGGCTTGCTGTTGCTCAGGGCCCCATTGGAAATCATTCTTCTTTCGAGTTACATGGTAGAGTGGGCTCACAATGAGACTGTAGTTTGGGACATGCATTCGCCAAAAACCTATAACACCTAAGAAAGCTTGTGTTTCCTTTTTGTTGCTTGGTGGAGACATAGCTGCTATTTTATTAATAATGTCCATTGGGATCTGACGACACCCATCCTGCCATTTTATTCCTAAAAACTGGATTTCTCGCGTAGGCCCCTTGACTTTACTTCGTTTTATAGCAAAACCGGCTTCTAAAAGGATTTTAATTACCCTGTTTCCTTTTTCAAAAACTTCCTCTGCTGTGTTGCCCCATACAATGATGTCATCAATATACTGCAGGTGCTCTGGTGCTTCACCCTTTTCCAGTGTATTCTGGATTAGTCCATGGCAGATGGTGGGGCTATGTTTCCACCCCTGGGGCAGACGATTCCACGTGTATTGGATGCCTCTCCAAGTGAAAGCAAACTGTGGCCTGCACTCTGGCGCCAGTGGGATCGAGAAGAAAACATTTGCAATGTCGATTGTGGCGTACCACTTGGCTGCCTTCGATTCCAATTCATACTGGAGCTCTAACATGTCTGGCACAGCAGCACTCATACCTGGAGTGACTTCATTTAGGCCACGATAATCTACTGTCAGCCTCCACTCTCCATTGGACTTCCTCACTGGCCATATGGGACTATTAAAGGGTGAGTGGGTTCGGCTGATCACTCCCTGATCCTCCAGTTGACGAATCAGCTTATGGATGGGAATCAGGGAATCTCGGTTAGTACGGTATTGTCGTCTGTGCACCGTCGTCGTAGCAACTGGCACTTGCTGTTCTTCACCCTTCAACAACCCCACAACAGCAGAATCCTCCGAGAGTCCAGGCAAGGCACACAGTTGTTCAATTCCTTCTGTTTCCAAAGCAGCTATTCCAAAAGCCCATCGGTACCCTTTTGGGTCTTTAAAATACCCTCTACGTAGATAATCTATACCTAAAATGCACGGAGCTTCTGGACCAGTCACAATGGGGTGTTTTTCCCAGTCCTTCCCAGTTAGGCTCACCTCAGCCTCTAGCACAGTTAGTTGTTGGGATCCCCCTGTCACTCCAGAAATACAAACGGGTTCTACCCCTTCATGATTCGATGGCATTAGAGTACACTGGGCACCAGTATCCACCAGAGCTTTGTACTCTTGTGGATCTGACGTGCCAGGCCATCGGATCCACACAGTCCAATAAACCCGATTATCCCTCTCCTCCACCTGGCTGGAGGCAGGGCCCCTCTATTGCTGCTGATCATATTTGTTTTCCACTGGTTGCATAAAGGACTTAGAGGTCCCTTCAAGAGGATCAGACACATCAGACATATAGGTAGGCCTTCCAGTTGGTCTAGGGAACTGCCCAGTAGAAACGGGTGCAGCCTTCTTCCTGGCAGAATCTCGTTGTGCGAATGTTTTACCCCGCAGCTCATTTACTCGTGCTCAAAGGGCTGAGGTGGGCTGCATATCCCATTTCCTCATGTCCTCTCCATGATCAAGCAGGTAAAACCACAATGTACGTCGTGGTGTGTATTCTCCCTCTTGGAACGATGGACGCTTTCTCCCAGTAGCTGCAACATTGCTCCATACGGGTTGGGAGTTGGACACATTGTTGTCAAGTCGTTGAACCAGTTTCTCTACTGCTGCAATGACGGAGAGGGAAACATTGTCTTGGTATTTCCTGAGTCGGCAGGCCACCTCATTTACGGTTGGTGGATCCATATCATTCCAGTCAATTGCTGCCAGTGAATTGGTGTACCCTGACGGTGCACTTCGTACAACCTTACACCACATATCTGGAGTGCATAGGACTTCATCGGGATCAGCGGGAAGCCGTGAATTGTCCAGATCATAATAAACTATCTCCCGTACAGCTAATTCTCTCAGGTGCTGGATAGCTGTCTCTATGCTGTTACCCTTGGGTGTCTGGCATGTAATATATTCCTTTATGGGATATCTTTCCTGCACACTTGACAGTAGTCGCCTCCAGAGGCTGAGGATTTCCGGCCTCCTCCCAATTGCTTTGTCAATTCCTCCTTCTCTAGCTAGGGATCCCAACTGCTTGGCCTCTCTGCCTTCTAACTCCAAACTATTGGCCCCGTGATCCCAACATCGGAGCAACCAAGTGATAATGTGCTCACTTGGGTGGCGGGTGAAATCTTTTCGAACCTCACGCAGCTCACTCAGAGTCAGGGATCGGGTAACAATCTCTGGTTCTGCCTCATCCTGATATCCTCGGGATGGTCCCGGCTGATCATCATCATCATCCGTCACTATGCGAACTGATTTCTTTGTGCCTTTCCTCTTTTGTACGGGAGCAACAGACACTGGTGTGGGTTGGTTTTTCTGATTATCTGCAGTGTCTGCTGTAGAGATTACAGTAGCTGCAGTGTCGGTCACAGGGGTTGCAGTAGCTGCAGTGTCAGCCCCAGTGGTTGCAGCAGCTATAGTATCTGCCAGTCTGTTTCCTTTCCCTTCTCCCTGACAGTGCTGACAGTGCTGACAGTGCTGCCTGCTATCAAGCAGTGTTTGATAAATAGTGGCCAGAGCCCAGCACAGTGCAGTAAGGTGTCCGTCTCTGGGAAACCTACAGCAATTTTTCTTTAGGTATGCAGTCACTTGATCGGGGTCTTGTAGCTGTTCAGGAGTGAAGTTCCAAACCATCGGGCGTGAGAAAGTACCTAGGTACTCGCCCATACTTTGCCACATGCCCTGCCACTCGTGATTATTCTGTCTCGGAGAAAGCTCTTCAGTGGTATTCATAAACCTATGCTTGATATATAACAAAAACTGAACCATCTGCACCAAACCTACCAATAGCAAAATGCTAGTTTGAATATCCCAGAGATATTGAAGATTTTCAAAAACTGCCCTAAGAGCTGTTGTATTTAGCCCAAAGGAAAAGAAAGCAGTGCTGTTATTAACCCCTCCCTGTCCAAAGAATGGACAGGACAGCAAAACCTCATACAAGTACCAGATTAAGCTCATGGTCATCGATATTATTGTATCATAGACCGATATCATAAAATACACTATAATGAAGTATGGGAACAAATACGGGAGCCGCAGACCTGAGAGAGTAAAGAATCCTGCCAGGATTGTATACAGCATGCGGTGGTTTTGCTGCCACACCCATGGACACAGCCTTGTGAATAAATACCACAGCATCGTGACCAGAGATTGCTTAAACAACAGTGCTTATCTTAATTGCGATAGTTAGGGTCAGATCTACCGTTATCCCAACCGTTCGTGCCCCACGTTGGGCGCCAAAATGACTGTCGTGGTTTTGCCCCGGCCGAGGGCCGCAAGCCACACAGTCGCTTGTACTTTTAAAAGGAAGGGGGAGGGAAAGTTGGGGGAGGGGGAAAAGGGAAGGAAGAAAGGAGGGAAAGAAACCACAACCTAGAAACCAGAACCACACAGGCTGGGATAAGGATAGTTTACTAAACAATAACAGAAAACTAGATATAACAATAACAGAAGTTTAAAGTACAAAATAGATGAAACTGGTGATACACAATGCAGTTTCTCACCAAACCACAGAACCCAGGCCGCACAGCTTAGAGCCGTCCCCGAACCCAGAAACTGCCCGTCCTGGCGTTGTCTCCTCCTCTTCCCCCCAGTCCCCCCTTAAACCGAGCATGACGTAACTGGCATGGAATATGCTCTTTGGCCAATTCGGGTCACCTGTCCTGGCTGCGTCCCCTCCTTTCTCGTTAGTAAGGAAGTATGAAGAACTGAGAAAGGTCCTTGATTGCCCGGCAACAACCAGAAACATCAGGGTGCTATCAGCACTGTTCTCATCCTAACACCCAAACATGGCATTCCATCCACTGCTAAAAATAATTAACTCCATCATAGCTGAAAACAGGACAATAGTCCATGTCAACTGTTTGAGGATCAGGAGCATGCGGGATAGTTCTCCTTCCTTTAGGTTAAAGATTCAGGTACCATAATGCCTGTTTCCTTGCTTTGCTCTCAGTCCTTGCTTTGCAGTGGCCCAAAGTCATCAGGAGAGCCAAATCACTTTGTAGGGATGGTTCTGGGTCTCTTAGGCACAGTTTTCAGTCCAGGTGGGCAGAGTGGGCCCTGAGTTGGAGTCAGCCCATAGAGCATCATCCAAGGATGCAGATGGCAGCAAGCGGAGGTGGAACCTGCAGCTCTACAGCTCTCATGAAGCATCTTAACAGAAAGCACTTCTTCCTCCTCTTTTCATTACGAGCTTTGGTGCTCAGGGAAATAACAGATTAGTCAGGTCTGACAAAAAGACAAGTGCTCATTGTATTGCCAAGGCTCCTGGATCAGTCCTGGGCTTACATTTGAGGACCTTTTAATATGCATTTTACATTGGACTCAAAAGGTAATGTGTAAAGCAATAGATAGTGGAGGAGAGGGCACGATTCATAGTAGGGACTTGGCATTCTCTGGAGTAACATAATGCTTCCTTTGCTCTTACTGGTGCAATGAAACAGCTGCTACACTCTGTGCGAAATTCGAGGTCGGCTCTGAAAGAGCACTGTTGGATGAGTGCATCTCACCCTTGCTTTGGGCTCCTAGGTTGCTCTTTGCATCTCTTAAACGTGATGAGAGATGTCCTTCATCTATTCTTACCTACATGGCTTCTGATGTTGTTACTGTGATTCTTCTCTGCTTCCAAGTACCGAATCACGTAGATACAGTAAGTGGGAATGAGGGGCCTGAGGAAACAATAAATGGTATTTCTGCAAAATCTAGCATTACTCAGAATGGTTTAAAACTAGTAAATGTTTGGAAAACTACTCTTTTTACTGTGGGACTCTTGCCTCAGAACTTGATCTTCTCTATTATAATCTATTTCTATGATTTTGCAGTCAACTTTTTCCAACAGCAAAAATTCTTTTTCTTCTGAGAATGTATTGCCATACTTTCTTTAAAGTAAGAAGTAATATTCCTTTTATATGGTTTTATCAATGTAATCAGTAATCTCATTATGGTGTGAAGATGACTTAGATGCTGTTACTTTACAATTTGTGGAGTATAGATGCAGGATATGATATGACTCTCAAAGCTTCCATGGATCAGTGTCACTTGGTGGTGCTTAGAAGATGCTCTGTGCATAGAAGGATGTTTCACATGCTATTTCTTATGTATCTGAATAATTAAATAAGCCCTGTAAGACTTTTCAAACAAATATTTGCTTTTGATTATTGAGAACACAGAAGTGTGTATGTGAGGGAGACAGCATGGGACCATATGGGAGAGTTTGATTAGTGGTGTCACTGATTCAATCAGGTGACATGAAGAATGACCAGACCAGAAAAACCAGAACTATTTGGATGTATTATTTTTCCTGCCCAAAGGCTAGAAAGGAGGAATGCAACAAAAGGATTTGGACAACTTAATGGAGGATGCAGTTATCTGCTGTTTAGCTATTACTGGAGTCTGCCACTATCTCTTTAAAATAACAGCCTGATTGTTACTAAACTATCCAGCTTTGTTTTAATAGCATGAATCTGGGTGAGATGCTTTGACTGCTTCTAAGGGCTTTCATTAGGGTTTCAGTATTCAGTCACTGGTCAACTCTTTTGGAGGGTGATGGAAATAATTCACCTTTTTTGTCCTTCAGAGGTGTTGGCTGACTTATTTTCTCTGACATTTGATGTACAGTTTCTCCTCCCCTAACCTCTGAGGGAACATCAGATACATGTGAAAGCGGCTTGGAACATATATCGTTCGTTGTTCTGTAATATTTTTGAGGATCATAGCTATTATAGATGACTCCCAGGACAACCCTTCTGCCCAGAACAGAATTACCTCCTAGTAGAGTTCATGGGGGTTTGCCCAGACTAGGGTTCTGCCCCATCCACTGGGAGGTGATGCTTTGATCTCTCATGACTCATCAGATAGAGCAGCTTTTAAGTCCATTTTCCCCTTAGTTCACATGGTTCAAGTGTAGAATTCATTCTTTCCAGCCTTGGTTATGACTCAGGTCAAAATACTTCAGTCAGCTCACTTAGATTTTAAAAATTTTACATATATTGTTTATGGTGTAAAACTTATAGAAAGGAGGCAGAGATATATGCATTGGCATGGAGACATTTAGTCATATCCATACCCAGCTGTACAGTGACAAAGCAGCAATACCTGTTAATTTCAGCAGTATGGGAAGATTGCCAAAAATTTCTTCCCAGAAATACTGGGTTCAGTTGTCCTTGCTAGGGTCATGGTGGTAGCCAGTCGTCCCATCAGAAATAAATTAGATCGTTTCCTTGACTTGAGAGTCATGCTGCTGACAGCATAGCTGGTTGCCAAGTGGGGTACATTCATAGCCACCAAGTACCATGGCTTTGCTGTAATACCCCACTGATTCCACTAGCATGTCCTCAGGTGAGGAGAACCCATCAATCAAGCAGCAGAACCAATGCCAACAGTGAGAACTTCTGCCTTTTTTTACCTCCTTGCACTTAAGCCTTCTCCATAGCTGTATGCTCTAACACTCTGTTATGTCCTTATTGCACCGAGTTATCTGTCCACAGTATGTTTCAAGTACCTTGATACTTTTCCTTCTGTGTACTGGATTTGTGGTGAGACTGGGTTGGATTTTTTGGGGAGATGTTTTTCCCTGCCAAGGTGGATGGTAGTTCTCTATTTTAATAACAGTTCTGTCTTCAATGGCCAACTTTGGAAGCATTTTTTTCTTAAAATAAGTCCCATACCTGTTGGATTTTCCAAAATTACAACAATTAAATGTTAGGGAGAAAAGGTTCCTGTGAAAGCTTTTTTCCTCATTGACCTCTGTGTGACAAAAGGTTAAAAGAGTAGTACCTGGCTGTTCTGCTGCCTCCATCATTACTGCACCCAGCTTTGGCAGAGAAACCTGACACTTGACAGTGTTGGACCATTCCTAGATTATCAGACAGCACCAGCTCTCCTGTGCAAAGCACAGCAAACTGTTCAGATAAGGTAAATCCCCCTGAACACTGTGGTGGTTATTAATTCTGAAGCAGTGCAGAGTTTGCTTTTCTCACTGTCAGAAGACGTGCTCCAATGTTGGCTGTAAACCAAACCCCAGTGAGCTGGGGACTGCCTCAAAGTACATTTGTAAAGCAGTGGGTTTTGACAGCGGGTGAGATGGTGAGCACCTGACTTGATTTTAAGAGACATACTCTAAGTTTCCTTTGGGAGACTTTGGAAGAGTCACTGTCCATTTCATAGTTTTCTAAATATTTCCTAATTGTGTCTGAGGTTGGAAATCCTGTTACATGAGACGAGACTTCCTGGCAGGACTGGAGAAAAATAGGAAAGTTGGTTTCCCTCCACAAGTGTGTGAGAACTTGGGAAATGAGCCCGGGATGGGGAGCTCCTGAACTCAAATGCCTCCCTCTACTAGTGATTTTCTTGGTGGCCATGAGTAAATCCATTACAATGTCTGTGCATCAGTTTCTTCATACGTGAATCAAAAAGCCAATGCTTCTCCACTTCCTGCTGATGCTGTGGGTTCTGAATATTTGAGTCTTCATTTGTAGGAAGAGCTTTAACAAGAACACATAGGAACAGCTTTGCATATAAAACCTGAAGTTAAAATTACCATCTGGCTCCCCTTAACAGGCAGCATAGACATACACAACGTGGAAAGATCCCCAGTCTTTATGTCTCTTGGGAGCCTGAGACTCAGCGAGCTCTGGAGTTTTTGTGGGTGTGAGGAGAGCCAGGAGCTTGGCTTAGGTGGTTGTTGGTCATGCTTTTGTTTCTCTTCTTGAGATCAGCCTCCTGTGTGTACCAATAGCTGGTTTAGGGATTTGAACATGTATAGATCTGAGACTTGAAAAACTGGCTTTGCAGTGGGGCGACGATGGTAACTGCTTAATGTGCTAGCTCTGCCTGCTAGTGGTTAGTCAGAAAAGGATAACGTTCTCCCACTTCTTAAAGTGATGGGTGACTCATCCAAAGAATAGGTCTGTGTTGGTCAGTTTGCAGATCTGGCGTTTTGCTTCTACTCTGGTGATTTCTGTGAGGCTTTAAATATGTCAAGGGTTTAAGTCTGAATGCAGAGTTTTGTACAGGTCTTAGATGTTTGCAAATCCCAGCTGTTGCAGAGAATTCAGTTATATGAATGTGTTAGAAAATAAATAACGGGTTTAGATTAATATTGATGAGTGAAATGGAAGATTTAATTACTTACATGTGCTAACCTGCTTTCAAATTCTGATTTTTGTAAATCTGTCTAGTATTAACTGAGTTAAAAATTAAATCTTGCGAATCATGTATAAATCAAGAGTTTGCAAACATATTCTAAATGCTGTATTAAGTAAATGTTATTTTATGCAGTTGTGTTTGTCACACTTGAACAGCTAGATCCTCAGTTCAAGTTAGCATCACTTACTGTATACAGGCTTACACATCCCAGCAAAACCAGGGGTTGATATATTGCTCCATGTAACATAAACAATGGATTCCTGTTGACTTGGAGTTGGGCCTTAAGTGCAGCTACTCTAGGTTAGCTGTGTTGCTCTGCAGGGGCTCCTGGCATGCTACCACTGTTTAAAGAATATAGAAGCTGTAAATATCACAGTGCGATTTGTGGAGCCCTCAGAAGCATACAGCACAAGGGTTGTGAGCTAACAGATGAGTGCTTCACCACTCTCTAGTCTTCTGGACACCACCAGCCTGTGCCTGCAAGCATGTGGAAATACTGTGAGACCTGCAGCCAACTTGGGGCTTTTTCTCTGCATACATTGCACAGAAAACCTGTATCCCTTTTTCCTCTCAATGCTCCCTGGTAATTCCCATGTGCATTATAGTCATAGCCATCACGTAATATATCACATAAGCATCCTAACAGCAGGAGGGCATGGAAAGGCTGTGCATGGTAAAAAGCCTTTCATGTGGCCTGACACAGGCTACTTGGAGGAACACACAGTCAAGATCTCTGGTGACTGGAGCCTTATCTGTGCACTAAAAAGCCTTTCATGAGACTGGTAAACCAGTCATCCAGGTGGCCATGGGTAAACTGTTTAAGAATTAGTGGCTGGGAGAATTCAGTTTTAGAGAGCATGTTGACTCTCACATTGAGTTGTCCTTATGGGACATGGGGTGGACAGGTGTCAATTTGGATTGACCAGTGAACCCCAGAGATTTTAGTAGGTGGTGATCTGCAAAGTTGATAGTCTATTCAGAGCACTTGTAGGAGGAAGGGAAAAAAACAACCTGCAACATCATATGGAACAGAAATAGGTGCTATTTGTTCAAGAACAGGACGGGTACAAAGATGGATCAGATTCAGAATCCCGTCTGTGACAAAGGTTGACAGCAGATGACTGGACAAAACAGGCAGATGCCATAGTTGCGCACAGAGGTGGGTTGATAGCAACTTATATAGCAACCAGTGGCAGAAGTAAGAGTAATATCTCTCTGAATTTTTTCTACTCTGTTTTGATGAGTCTGCAGTGTTTGTGTTAAATTGCTGTTTAGATTTCTGATGTACTCGTTGCCGCCTTTGTACTGAGTAGACCGGTGAGATTTCATCTAAGTGGTTGAGAAAGTGTAAATGAGCCCTATTAATATATCTTTTACTGAGAGAAAAATCAACCCCCCCATCCCCCTCCTCCCAAAGATGTTAAGTGTGTATTCAGGGTTTTGCCCATCTGCGGCCGTGGAAAAAGGCTCAGTCATGACTGTGTTTGACTTCTGCCCTCAGATGCTGGCTATTTGATGGGAATTACCTGCAGGTACATAGAGCATGTGTCTGACTTGATTGTAACATGCTCCCTTCTGATGGATCAGGAATGACTAGGCAGGGGAACTACCATCATGGAGAGGGTTGTACAGCGCTCGGCTCTGACTTCCAGAACTGCAATCAATACCAGCCCTCTGTGCTCAGGCTGGTTGAACACTGACACGAGGATATACGCTCCTATTCTGAATAGGATCACAAAGCCAAGTAATTTGGAGGGGCCCTACAGAGGCTGTGTAGTCCAACCACCAGCTCAGAGCAGGTCCAGTTAGAGCAGGTAGCTCAGGACTGTGCAGAATCAAGTTTTTTGGTATTTTCAAGACAGAGATCTCAGAGTCTCTCTTAGGCCTTTCCTAGGGTTTGACCACCCTCAAGATAAAACATTTTTTCATCTAGAATGAGATTTTCTTGCATTCCAGCGGTGTCTGTTGCCTCTCATCCTTCTTCTGCAGACCTCTGTGGAGAATTTGGCCCCATCTTCTCTATGGTGGCCCATTAAGTCATTGTAGAGAGAAATACGATTTTCCTTGAGGCGGAACAAAACCACCTCTCAGCCTCTTTGGGCATGTCACCTACTCAGACTCCTTGAGTGTTGTGGTAGCTCTTTGCTGGGCTCTCTGCAGTACATGAAAGCCATTTTTATACAGGGGAGCTCAATACTGGACAAAGTACTCCTGATGTGATCTCACAAGTGTCCATTCAGGGAAGAATTGCTTCCCTTGGCCTGCTGGCTGCAGGATGTGGCTGGCCTTTGCTGAAAGGGCAGGCACTGTTGACTTCTGCTCAACTTGTCCACTGAGGCCCTTGGGTCTTTTTATGTACAGCAGCTTTTAAGCCAGTTGCCTCCCAACCTGTACTGCATGGAGTAATTTGTCTTCTGTTGCTCACAGGGGTGGTATAGACACATGGCTTGCTTACATAAGTACAAGCATGTATTACTGCTGCCTTCAAAGCACCCAGATTTTTTAATGAGGTCATTCTGTGATACCCTCAATCAAGACTGCAAAAGTCTCTGCTTAAAGCAGACCGATCACTTGAGGATGATACATGTTTGTGTTGCAACGCTGTGCTGTATTGTCACCACTGTTTCATGCTGTGAGGGCACAGATTTTGCCATGTCAGGTTTTTTTCAAGAATGGCTATGACAAGTACTTCCCTTCAGTCTTGTACTAATAAATTCTGGCTAATCTGTATTAGGATTACTGAATGTGACAAAATGAAGCAGAAAAATGCTATTAATGTCAACGGCAATAGCACCAGCACTTGCCTTATGCAGTGGATTGTAAGCAATCTTGTACTGTCTAGCTATTCATGCTCAGGCTTGCTTTCACAGCAGGGAGTCAGAAAGGTGCCACATTACAGAGTGGGGGGGATCTGTATAGACTCCATTGTAAGTACCATTTTTCCCCAGATGGCAGTGGTAAGAATGGGCTACAGACAGCCCTCCTGTGAGTTTACCATTGCTGTCCCATATTTCTACCACTGGGCAAACCTGGGGTACACAGCTGGCTTCAGTTAGGTGGGTGCAGCACAGCAGCAGAGCTCTGAGTTACTGTGGAAGCCCAGGTACTGGGAAGCAGACTTCCAGCTCTACAGGAAGGATTTTATGGCACTCAAATGCTGCCTCCAGTTGCTAAGAAATCAGTTCAGTGTTTTTCTTTACTATGCATAAGAGACTTTTTTTTTTTAAATGAGGAAATATTTCATGTCACATGCTATGAGTAATTCCCCTATGTTTATTTTTGCTGCATGAAAAAGATAATGCTTGTCTAGTACAAATTTCTGGATAAGGTGATCAAACAGGCAAAGTTCTGAGATGTGTTTACCAGCAGTATCATTACTTACATCTGTGGGCAAAGTGTTTTATGTCGGCTGGTTTCATGCTGTCAGAGAAGGAAACTATAGGACACTTCATGAGGCTCTTGTCTGCTTGGTTTCGAGCTCAGTTGAAAGAAAGGGGCTGCTCTGTCAGGATTATATTCTGATGTCTGTCTTAAATTGCCTGGCAGATGGGTAAGATAAATTCAGACAACATTAGTGATTAATCTACTAATCTCTGGGAAATGTTGGTTTCTTTTGGAACAACGTGGTGATGGTCCTGTTGTGAATAGCAGAATTTTCCATCACTCTCCCCAAAAAGATGTGAAGCATCTTATAGCAGTGTGCTCTTCCTGGAGTCCACTGCTTACTTTTGCACGGTCCCTATGGTGACAGTGAATCCTCGGAAAGCTGGAGTCAAAACTCAGTAGCCTTGGTGACTATTAAGCAGGTATCCTTTATTGCAGCACTGGGCACACAGGGGATCGCTCCTCCCAATGTGTGCGCCTACTGAAGCCAAATTTCTCATATTTATACAGATTAACTATACATATTCATTATAATGTCTAAGAAAAGGCAGAGTTATGCTAATTATTTCTAAGAAGTCATTTACATTAACCCCTCCCAGACAGAGCATGCTCGGTGACACTCAGTGGTCTTCATGGATGAAGGCTGGGCGTCTTCCTCACTCTCAGCGCATGCTCTTTACGTTTCTTCTCTGTGATTATCTGAGCTCAAAAACACATTCCTTTTTGCTGAAAACAAGATATACTCTGTCTCCTAATTGGTTGTTAGTCTTATGACTCCCCTATCTCCTGCTCCCTCTAGTTTCAAGGCTGTTGCACTGTTATGGCTGAGTTTTGTAGCCGCTTTCATGAAACCGCTTGTGTGATGACTGCTAAAATCCAAAACTAATCCATTCCTAAAAATACACAAATTCTTACTTTATCTTCAAGGCTGTTACTGTTGCATTGTTATGGTTAAGTTTTGCTCTCACAAGTAGCCTACACAGTTAAAGCTTTCTCCTAAACTAATCTATTCTTAAACCTATGAAAATTCTTATATTAAAGTTATATTAATTGTCTCTTAAGCTACACCTGTATCAATCTATTCAGCATGATTACATTCCATTGAATCAACAGTGCTGCAGTGAAACAGCAAACACAGCCCTGAAATTCTTCTGTACTGAGGACCCTGCCATTAATTCTCTCCATAGCCAGACTACAAGAGGAGCTGTACAGTCATTAGCATGCCATGATGTATAGTTGTATAGAACACTAACAGCGCTGGGGGATTGCTCAGAAATTTCATGACAACCTTCAATCTCTTCCTGGCCGACTGCTGAATAGTTCTTTTTGTTTCCCCTTTTGTCCCAGCGCGAGACGAGAACATGGCCACCTTCCGTGGCTCCGAATACCTGTGCTATGACCTGTCGCAAAACCCCATCCAGAGCAGCAGCGATGAGATCACTCTTTCCTTCAAGACATGGCAACGCAACGGGCTCATTCTCCACACCGGCAAGTCAGCTGATTATGTCAACCTGGCCCTGAAAGACGGTGCGGTCTCGTTGGTCATTAACCTTGGGTCTGGGGCCTTCGAGGCCATTGTGGAGCCGGTCAATGGCAAGTTCAATGACAACGCCTGGCATGACGTTAAGGTGACACGCAACCTACGTCAGGTAATGGTGAAGGGGAGAAAATGCCGGGGGAAATTTTGCTCTGTTTTGTTGGGATGGGCAGATGGAAGAGAGTAATGGAGAAATGGGGACGCTCAGTGGAATTGCTAGAGTTTCTCCACCTTTTCTGGATCTTGGTATCTCAAGGACAGTGAAAACACATTAGCTGATGGGAATTTACCCCTGTTGTGATATCTTCATTTCCACTTTATTCATTTTCTGTGTTTTCCAGTTTGATTTAATAACAATATCTTGTGACATAACTTTACTTTTCCTTTTTTCTTTCTCTGTTCTCCTTTTTTTATTATTTTCTTAATTACGATTCAATTTAATCAGTAATATTCTTGTTACATTTAATTACTGTGAAGAGTCTTTTTCCAGCAGCCATCCTCTACACCTCTCTCCTTTTTATTTCAGTTTTTTTTTAATTGGTTTAATCATTGCCATGATGTCATAATTCTAATTCTGGAAGTATTTTGAGTTTATTTTACTTTTCTCTTGTGTGTGCATGTGAGTGTGCAGGTATGCAGGCTGGTGGGTACATTTGTAATTATTTTGACTTTAAAGCTTTGGAATTAATTGGCTGGATTCTTTCTGAGTCGTCTTGATTCTCTGTTCTTCTTTCTTCTTTTTGATTTACCCCCTTACCCCCCTTCTTTCTATATTGAGATTCTACTTTATTTCTTGTGTCTCTGCTTATGAGACTCTTCTGTTGGCTGTGAGGACTTGAAAAGTGGAAGGATCAAAAAAGCCAAGGAAGCCCAGATCAATCCAGCACACTACAGTTCCACTTTGGAAGTTTTCTTTCTGATTTTACCACTGTAATTTTGCACATGCACATGCTGCTTTTCTAAGCAGACAACTCTATCAAGTGTCGTATTTGGTAGTAGGCTAGTCCTAAAATCCTGAAGCCTTCCTCATAAAATATAAATTCAGACATAAATAGATAAGATAAAATTAAATAACCTTGCTCTGAAAGCTGGTGAATATATCAAGTCACTAAGGCCCATCCGCTGCATGATAAATGAGTTTTAAACTGTGATAGGAGCTGTTTGGTGTCTTGCTGATTGGTAGAGGCAGCAGGAATAGCTTGTAAACTAAGATTTTAAAATCAATTTGGGAAAACACTATGATCTGTTTGTTTGCTTGTTAATGTAAATATTAACACAGCCCTTAATAGTTTTGAGTTTAAACAATGTCATTTGCTGAGAAAACAGCTTTTGTAGTAACATTTTCCAGCAGCTAAGATAAAATATATCTGTGAGTATAGGGTAATCAGACTCAGGGATCAGAAACAGTTTCTACTAGTAGATGTCAGTGGATAATTTACCTGGTATGGGGATTTCATGTCTGTCTTTCAAATATTTGGGTTTGAAACTGAAGATATTTGTCTTTCCCATGTGAATCTTTGTATTTCTACATGCTAGGACATATGGGTCTTTGATGAAAAGTCTGTCCTCAAAATTTCATGAGACTGTAGGGTTCTTGCATATGGCCACATGATTTGTCTTTTCAATAGTTTATATGCAGATGCAGATTTACTTTCTTATGCAGCAGGTGGGTCTTAATGATCCTATTTCATTCACATGTTTCCATCAGTCTAGGGGAGGGAGATGGTTGAGGTTTGTCTGTCTGGAAGGATCAGAGTATATGACCTTATCTGATGCTTTTTAAAATTTTAGATGGTTTTGGATGCTGGTCTCTGAGTATCTGAGTTCAGCTTACTGGTCATTTTAGTTGATCATACTTTTACTTTTTGTCGGTTTTCAAGAGTAAAATGTGCCTGAAGGAACATACATCCTTGCTTCATGCAAGGGTCTTCAAGAAGCAGAAGATGAGGGAGTATCACAGACAAAACTGTGGATGGGAAGCTCTCACTTTCTTTTGCTAATCCTTCAGCTAGTGATTTTTTTTCTTGCTCCATGGTTAAATGGGTATGCCTCTTCATCTTGATTGGACCGGGACAGTGCTTAAGCAGTACCACAAAATTTTTATCCTGCTGATCGATTCATTGTGGATCTTTTCATGTGATCCTGAATTCTTTACAGGTCCAACTGGACTGGCAAGAGAGAGGATGTTTTAATAAGATGTCTGTGCTCTTTCCAAAAATAGTCTAGTCTGAAATTAAAAATAAGTAGCATATCTGATCTATAGGTTGGCCTGACAGAATAGAGTTGAACCGATGAATCTCAATCAGGTTAGAATCTTTTTGAGTTACCTTTTCCCTGGATGCCATTTTAGCTTCTCATCAAGTTCAGTCTCAAAATCAAGACGTTGACCCAGAAACTAAAACTGCCCAAAAACTGGAATTGATGAGGCCTTGAGGAGAACCAATCCTGTTAGTCCTGAAAGTTGTCATCCAAAAATTATGAGCAAATTCAGCCAGTTTTCTGTAAGGAGAAACCTTGAATGCTGCAGCTTTTTTATCAGGTCCCATGCTTTCTTACATTCAACTGATATTAGTAGGGATGAAGATGTCTTAGAATCCTTCAATCTTCAGGATAAAAATTTTGGAAAATCTTGGAAACCTGAATGACTAATAACTAATTAATACCTGCTACGGACATTTTTCAGGACACAGCTAAGAATGGTCACTCTGTGCCTTGACCTTATTATTTTTGTTTCCTCAGTGAAGCAAAGGGTGAAGGAGTTTTGTTTTTCTCCATTCTGACAGCAGCTTCCAGCAGCTTATGTCTCCTGTTTTGTCTGTGTGTACATGAAAAGTTTCTCTATCTGTAAAATGCTGAACTATTTTTCAAACAGCCTATGAACCTATGAAGTCCTTCATGTAGAAGATGTATTAAAGGACAGCAGTTATTTAGAATTTATAAAAATCATACTTTTTGTCCCTTATTGCATCCAATAGAATATTGTATATCCTAAAAAGAAAAATAATCTTGACATAAATTTACCTGTACCATGGCAGCATAATGTAGGTCACTTGTAAGTCTTGTTTCTAGCTGTGCTCATGTTTCCTCAAAAAACCCACTCCAAACCCACACCAAAAAACCCCCAACAACAACAACCATAGCACAGGAATACTGAAGTTTTATAAGGAGATCAGTAGCCTCCTTGTAACTAGTTGAAAACATTGCACAGGAGATAATACATTTCTCTTTCAGATGACCCTAAAAAATTAATTAGAGATTCCATATACGAGCCAAAGCTAAACCAATTCCAGGTAAAGGGCTATCAGCAGCTTCAGGATACCATCCAGTCGATTCCTCTGATATTTTTTGGGTTGTGAGAAGGGGGAGGAGTGTTTGCATCATTTTTTGGCTGTTCCTAGAATTACAGCAGAACTTTAAATAGCTGGACCTTTGCCCAGTACTTTTTGGAATTGTTACATGTTTTGTACCTCGACTAGGAGAGTATTAAATGCTACTTTTTTTCTTTTCTTTTCTTTTTTTAAGATTGAATGACTATCACAGCAGTTAATCTCCTTAGAGACAAACCAAGTGAACCCACAGATTCCCTGGAGTAGTCACTGTTAATGTCAAAACAAATCTCCTTGTTTATTTATCTTATTATTTCAGTTAAAACTAAACCATCGTTCTGCCTTGTGAGAAAACTTCACTAGAAATAGGATCATGGCTGTATTTTACCAGGGCTTTCAGAGCATGTTTGGGGCATTGTGGAGGAGGAGTGGAGGTGACTTAAGGCCAGACTTCCTGTGACTGTCTTCAGGTCTACTGTTGGCACTCTGTCTCATCTTTAGGATGCTTTTCCTGCCCCCTCCTCCCCCCCCATACTAGGACTCTCTTCTTTGTAAAAATGGATTTACTCCCACACCACTGTGAGTAAGACTTCCTTGATGAAGAATTCAGGAGTTTGTGCTCATTATACTGAATATTATTATTATTTCGTTCCCATAGACAAATAAAATAGGCTTGAGACATTATGTTCAGTGCCACAGAGTTTTCATAAACTTATTTCCTTAGTCGATGCACAGCTCTGAAATTTGCAGGCAGGTAGTTTTTACACAAGGCAGCATAGATCTTGCTTGTGTAATTTAGGTCAATTCTTGCCAACTTCAGTCACAGTGGAAGAGGGATTTGGAGCCTCCACAGGATGCACTTGAAGCTAGACACCACACAAAATCTACTGTAAAGATCTTGAGTTCCCCAGCTGCTAAAAAGCACACAAGAAACAATGTGTAGGTTCAAACAGTTGGCATCTGCATGCCTTGGGGAGGGATTTACAAAGCATCTGCAAAGTTCTGCTAGACCCAGAGAAGTGAACCAACTGGTGGATTGTGCTAGCTCCTCTGTAATATAGATGCATTATAAGAGGGGAGACGCTAAATCTTGTCAATCTTCTGCCTTCAACCTTGATACAAGCAACACAATTCTTCCTGTGCAGTTCCTCAACACATTTGTTCCTACAGTAGGAGAGGTTCAATTCCTGTGCTCTCGGATGACAGAAGTGTGCAACAGGCAAACACCAAACACAGGTGTTTTTGTCTGCTCCTCCTGAAAGTTCCAAACTCTCCTGCTGTAAAGAAACCTCCAGATTGGGAAACTTGGAAGGAAGACTCAGAGTCTTGGACTCATCTTCATCTGCATCCTCCAGCCAAAGGAAATATTGGCCTGCTTGTGATACTCTGCAACACTTCAGGGTAGTGAGGCTTGGAAGAGGAGTGGGGAATGTAGGTGGGTGGTGGTGGGTGGAAGAAGGGAGTCGTGGTTGGGTTTGTGCTGAAGGGGTGGACACTGTACTGTGCGTGTACATCTCTGAGGGTAAGGTTCTCATTTGAGGGAAGCACTTCGATGGGCATTTGAAGAGTAAGTATTGCACTGTTTTAACTTTGTGTCAGTCCTGGATAATGTGTGTGAGGGTTGAAGTTAATGACTAATTACAGGGTGGGAAGACTAGGCAGTACCCTTCTTTACAGTCTAGATGGCATGGTTCCCCATAGATTCCTGGTCATATTGTCCTCTTTCTCACTTTGTGTGTCTCAGGTGCCCCACGCCTTTCTTTGAAAGACTAACACTAGACCATTCATGCAATGTGTCATTTTTACTAACCAACTAATGTACTAACACCCTAACGACTCATCTTTGCTTTTAGTTATTTTAATTAACAATCGTTCTGTTCACGATTTTTTAATTTCCTTTCTTCCCCCTTTTCCGCAAAGCACTCAGGCATTGGACACGCTATGGTAAACAAACTACATTGTCTGGTAGATATCATTCTTATTGTCTCTTTTTTTGGGTTTGCCGTGTGTTACCTGCCTTTTCCTGCCCCTCCCCTCTCTTTTTCCCCCCCTCCTTTAGACTTACTTCTTCCTTTATTTTAATTTCATTGAAAACACACTTTTTTCCTCCCCCTCCTTTTTTTTTTTTTTCTCCTTTTTTGTTCTTTTTTTCTTTTTCCTTTCTTCTTCTTTCTTAATGGAAAAATGAGCAATAAAAGCAACTAACACAACTCTTCTGGAAATGGGGTTTGGACATTTCTTTCATTGGTTTCTTCACCTCCCTCTCTAGTTCTTCTTTTCCATTCCAGTGATAAACTCTTGGGGTCTTTTGTCTCTTGCTTTTGAGTTTAGCTTGCTTTCTTTTGCTTTGGTTTTTTCACTTTTTTAATCCCTTTTGGTTTTTTTGTTTGGTTTTTGGTTTGGTTTTTTTTTTTTTAGACTCTGAAGGTTTCTAGATAAGAACCATTGCAGGGCCTCTAGTCCATGGTGGTGAAGGCTCTCTTTTTCTCTCATCCTTTTGTTGTGGCAACGGCTATTAGAGGAAAACTGGCCGGAGTTGTCCTCTTTCTCCTGATTTTCCCCCACTTCCCTCCCTCCTCTTTCTCTCCTCCTCCTCCTCCTCCTCCTCCCTCTTGCTCTCTCTCTCTCACTTCCTCTCTCTCTCTGACCTCCACCTGCCGTGGCCGACAGGAGCTCAGCCGGTTGTTTGTTTCAGTACACACTCTGCATGGCATGTCCACGTCTGGTGACTCGCCCGTCTCCTCCTGGCCTCGATCTATTTTCCTCCATCCTCCTTTTAAACCACTAACAACATCTGAGCAAAACACATCAAATTCACTTGCTCCTCTCCCTCCCTCTCCTTCCATTCCCCTTCACCCTCCAAGTGTTTGGGGTTAGAGGTTTTGGGGACATTTCTGTTTGGTTTGGAGTTCATTTATTTTTTTTAAACTATGTGTTTGTTTGGTATTTTTATTTTTGATTGCATGCAAATGTGGAATAGTTTTCGCTCTTTCTCATTCTCCTTTACTTATTTTTTGTGCTTATTCTTTTTTTCCCCCTCTGTTATCTTTCTGGGCTCCAGATCTATTGGCATGACATGTCAAAGTGCAGTGTGTGCACGCTTTGTGTTTTCCTTTTCTCTCATCTCTGCTTCTCTCACACTTGTTGCTGTGTGGTTGGTTTCTTTTCCTTTCTTTTATTTTTCTTTCTTTTCTACTTATATTTTGGTTATGAGCTAGTATGTAATATGGTTTGGGTTTTTTTGGGGGTTTTTTTTGGGTGGTGGGTGTGTGTCTCTCTAGGTACATGGCATGCACATCCGTAATGTATTGAAAGTGAGATCCCTCCCTCCCCACCCCGAATGCATGACTGTCAGTGTGCTGTGAGCAAAAGAAACATTAAAAAATAAAAAATACCAACCTCGTCTTCATTAGTGGTTTGTTTTTTTTTTTTTTTTACTAACAGCCATAACTAACTGTAATCATTAAAATAAATACTAATTAATCATAAAACCAGCTAATATGAGAAATCTCTTTCAAGGACAGTTCCATTTTCTGGCCTGAATAGATGGAAAGCATCTTGAGGGGTAGAACACAGGGTCAGCATGGCAGTGCTGATACACCAGAAAGGGGAGAAGCAGATGCTGGAGCATTTCCATTGTGGGTGAAGCAGACCAGAAAATGGAGCTTGGCTGAACTAAAAAAGTACATCCCAATTCTCAACAAAATCCTTAATAAAACTGACATAAAAATATAGGGGAGCTAACTGGTTCTGTTCAGGATTATAAGGTCATTGCTGGGATTTTCTTTGTCTGTTGTGTCCCTCAAACAGGTGACAATCTCTGTGGATGGCATCCTTACCACCACGGGCTACACGCAGGAGGACTACACCATGCTGGGCTCGGATGACTTCTTCTATGTAGGAGGGAGCCCCAGTACTGCTGATTTACCTGGCTCTCCAGTGAGCAACAACTTCATGGGCTGCCTCAAAGAGGTAACTGTTTCAAATGAATTGTTTCTGTGCTTTTGATTTCTCAAAGTCATTGCTATTTCCTGCCTTTCATGACATGTTTTACGCTGATGCTGCAACAGCTCTATAAGGATAAACTTGTCATTCACCTGGACAGGAGGCATCAGCTGAAAAACTCATATGAGCTTATACTCAGAATCAGACTTCTAGTGTTTGGATTACAGAAAAAATAGCTATGGTAGAGGGAGAGGTGTCTTCTATTAACTGTTGACCATTCAGAAGAAGGTATTGCAATCTAGGCACTGAGACAATAACCATTAAAATAGATAAATGGCCTTTGATTACTAAGCAGCATTTTGGGTGAAAAAAAATCAGAATCAGAAGCTTATTTAGGATATTTTTTAAGGTTTTGGATTTTACTTGGCAGTATAGTTAAGCTGTTAATTTTCCAGCAAGATACAGAGTTAGAATAAACTGAGAAAACGGAGGTTGAAAGTAACATAAACTATGTGTGTAAATCATGTGAGGAGAATGCAGCATGAGGATGCAATGGAGATGGGGCAATAATGTGGTGCGTGCCCTTGAAGTGCACTGTGTTGGCAAGTCCCTGCAGCAGAGTTGCTGCTCTGGTGAGGAATAGCTAGCTGGCTTGCAAAACCATGTTGTCTCACACCGGCTTGGCTGCCCTTGTCACACAGTTAATCCACAACTTTGAGAATATCCACACATGGGTGACAGAGATTGGACTGCCTGGCTAGCAGCAGGAACTGGAGTAGTGCTCAGTGGGGAAAACAGTTGGGGGGGAGGAAGAAGATGAGGCCTCAGTCCAAATCTGAAACTTGGTGCAGCTGTTGTTGGAGTGCTATGCCCTACAGTCAGCTTTTGCCTTCTTTCCTATCCCTTCTAATAGGATTTGTGATGATAGCTGTGATTAATGGTGATGCTGTTATTGACACCTCCAGTGTGTTACAGAAAGCTTACTGAAAAACAAGCTGAAGTTTTCTCTCATTGTTCCTAGTAAGCCTGGAATAAGAATTTCTTGCAAGAGTTTTCTCCCTAATGTTATGATTCTGTACTAATACTGTTTTTCCCAGGGTGTGGCTGGGAGGGTCTGATTTTATTTGCAGCCTGAAGGCTTGTCATAACATCCTCTTTGTATGGACATTTAATATCAGAAGGAAGGTGCAGCAGAGTTTTCATACAGGAGTCATGGAAACAGTGATGCTGAGCTAGATGATGCACCGTGGCTGTGACTGTCTGACAAGCTACCACCCTACTGATGCTCGACTCAGGGTGTCAGGGGTGGCATGTTCTGTGCCAGTCCTTTGATGCAAGCGATGGCTGTCAGACTCTGGAGCTGCTCTCCTGCCTGACCTCTGGATTAGTTAAGGGGATGCACATATGCTGGAAAAGAGCATGTGAGCATCTTGCATAGGAAATGAAACAGCTCTGCTGAATATAAACTGTCATACAGAGATCAAATCCTTCTGTTTCCATCTATAGAGCCTTGGGCCTGATTTTCATAGGCACTGAGCATCCCAGTGTGATTGAAATCAAGAGGAGATACAGCTTCTTAGTGTCTCTTTAAATCAGGATCTTAATTTTATTTATGGGTGCTATGAACATAACACTTAGCAGAGGCCATTTTTATGTGTGCTTTAAGTCAAGCCAATGGAGCAGAGAGAGCAGTGACAAGAAAATCTTCAGCAGCTTTATTATTTATATAATCATTTGTATTCTATTAGCTTGCACAATGTGTGAAGAGCTGCTTACATAGACGTCCCAGGCTCATAATGCTCTGTGAGGAGAAAAACCCAAGCGACCACTTAAGGATGAGAGGAAGAGGAAGAAAACAGCTAATCAGAATGTGCTTTGTAATCTTCACTTGACTAGGCAGTGACAGGAGATGTGTATGAGCAGCTGTCTTGACTTAAAGACAGGCTGCTGCTGGCTGGGTTTGAGCAATACTCTGCTTATATAGCAACCTGCTCTTAGTAGTGACCCAGCAATACTTGGAGCTGCTGTGAAAATGTTCCCAAAATGTGCCTTGCCTGGTGTCTGAGGACAAATCCAGTATGCATTATTCACTAAGCAGGAGTGTAGTGCAGCGTCTTCAGGGAAGGCACCTGGAAATGGGATGAATGGAGGAGGGTAATATTCAAAAGGAGAACCATGTTACTAGTTCACACTTTGTGTGTCCCTTCTGTCATTTCTCTGGACCCTCTAGGCCATGGGAGGAGTTACCACAGGTATCACTAGGAAGCGAGAGGATGCTGAACGTTCTGCCTCTCTTCAGTTCTGGTTTTGGCAAGTGGAGATGACAGGGAACTGTGGTTAATGGAGAAGGAGTAGCCTTAGAGGAGAAAATCCAGAAGCGTTGCTGTAACACCAGTACCTGCATGGAGCAGAGTCTGACCACAATAGATAGCCTGTACAGGCTGAGAAGGGTTCCCATTGCCTCTGTAGTGAGCTACACACAGACATCAAAGCAAGCAGTGGTTTCGTTAAGTGGAGCTTTGGATGAGTTTGCCTTGTGAAATTCCTCCTGGGGTTGGTTTCCTTTCCTTTGCAAAGGATGAAAACATGGATGGCAGAGGTAGTGGCATCAACGTGAGATCCACCAGAGGATCGTTCTTCTGAGTGTTTGCTTTTTGTTTACCTCTGAAATGGCAGGGTTATATCTGTACAGTGCAATGCAGGGTGGTATGAAAGAAACCAGAGCTGGCTCAAGAAAGCTACAGTGCCTGAGGGGATCAGCCTGCCCCCCGGGGGCAGCCAGTTTCAGCCCTTGAAGAGGCAGAACTGGGTGAAGTGCAGTGCTGTGTACCTATCATGTTTCTAGTTCCAGAACTGGCTTCAGGGAACTTGACTTGCTCTCTGCATAGCTCAGCAGTGTATTTTATAAATCAGTCCTTATAAGTTATGGGGTTTTTTATTTATTTATTTATTTTCCCCCCTCTGTGGTCAAGAAGGATGCTTCATCAGTCATCAGCCAGTACTGGACAAATACTTTTTTAAAAAAGACAAATAAGCTTAGAAAATAAGACAAAGGAGTAGGATAGACCATAAAAGAAAATGTTGTTCCTTCCAGTTTATGCTTTCTGATAGAGCAATGCTCTTTTATTCCTTCCAAAGTCCTAGCTGTGTAATCACTTGTTCCCAGAGACACAGCACTTCTCAGGCTGATTGCACTGCTGCTTGCAGTGGGGAAGAACATCCTGTCAAACCCTGTACTGATCCCTTGAAGGAATTCAAGCAGAAAGGTCTATTCCTACTCCTCTGCATTTGTTGAAGACTTCCTCTAGAGATGTCTCACTTTTTCCTAGGAAGGCTAAAGGATTGATCCAGGCTTTGGGGTGAAGCTTTCAGCACTTCCCTTGGAATCTCTTTTATTTCCTCTGGTGTGTGGCAGCCTCACAATACAGCAGCCAAACTGCTCAAGTTGGAGCTTGAGAGCTCCTTGAGGGGAGCACTGCCTTCCCACTTCCTCTGAGATGAAATGCAGGTGCTGAAGTGCAATGGTGCAGAGTACCTAGTGACCCTCTCTGCCACTTTGCAGCTGGGAAGGAGTTCACTCAGCTGTTCTTCGTGGTATGAGGAGGGATGGCTCTGGCAGGGTACACATTTCATGTGGTCAGAGTGTGGGCCTTGACTAGGAGGACCTGCAGCATGAAAGAGGGTCTTCCTGAACTAAGGTGTTCCCAAGAACTAAGGGTATTGGGGCTTCTCTGCTGCAGTATCTAAGTAAGATGTGGTGAAGGCAATCATATTTCTGACTTTTCTGAGCTAATCTTTCCTCCTTTCACCACAAAATCGATCATTCTGCCTCTTCTTGTGGCTACAGGTTCTGGTTGAAGAGATTCCACTAAGTTGCTAGCAGTAATATACCGAAATCATAAAGCCAAGTGCTGAATGTGTAGTTGAGGCTGGGTGGTTCTCTCTGTTTTGATCAGAATTAAAGGTTTCACAGTGTCTTGTAGTGCTGTTTGCTGCACATTCCTCCATTGCCATCCTGACAGTGTTGCAGGATACCTGACACTGTAATGAGGGAGCAAGACTTGGAAAATAGACATAACTTTTGCCATGGAAATTTTAAAAGGCAATATATGCAAATAGGGCAGGTACACAGTCATCAAACATGGACATGACAAAAATCTAAGGCTTTCTAGACCTTCAGTCTTAAGATAACTTTTTCTAGAGGAACTTCCTATGTATGACCTGTCATGGAGGAAAGCAGATATTGAGATGGGTAAGAGGATGTACAGAAGCACATCTGAGACAAGTGAGCAGAAATGTTTTTAGTGGGTGTCAGGGAAGGAGAGACAGTGCTTTAAGAGTCAGTGAATGAATAAACTGAAGGATAAGCACTGTGTGATGGTGAAAAGGAAAAAGGGAAAAGGATCTGTTAACAGTTTTTAGAGACACCCATAGGGCCAGAAGGAGATTGGACAAGAAGGCTAATGAGAAACAGCTACGTTTTGCATCTACTGGAGAATCTCAGAGATAAGGTTCTGGTAAGCAGTGATGGAGATGGAGAGTAGCTGGGTGGGAAATTTAACTGTATAGGCCAAGAGAGAGAAAAGTGGATTTCAGTCTTTGATCACTAGGGAAGGATGAGAATTGGGGTATTTCCTGGGCTCTGTTAGGAGCCAGCCATTCAGATTTGATTTACTTGGAGCAGTACTTAGATGGTACAGATGGAGGTGCTTTAGAAGAGCCTAAGGTGGTCCTCAGAGAGTGGATGTGCATGAGAGGATTTATGAAATCTTCACATTTTTCTATCAATGCTTTATTAAAACCTCAATGTTGATTGGTACTAACAGCTTGATGGAAGCAGTGAGGTTTGCATATGGATGGAATATGGCAGAAATTATTGCAGGGGTCAGGCACCATCTGGCCATGATGGGAGAGAGCTGTGAAAGCTTAGATCATTTCTGTCTGCAATTTAACTGCTAGGAGCCAGATTTCCAAATGGTTCACAAGTGTGCCCAGTTGCTGTATGTACATCTCAGATGCTATCTGTAAGCCAGGTCTTTTTCAGGCCTATTTGCATGTGTAATAATGATGTGATTTCTGGTTGGGGATCAGTTTTTCTGGTTGGAGTGTCACACTGGGGAGGAGGCTGCACCTTCAGCATCCTAAAACAAGCAGGCAGAGAAAAACAGCCTGAGTGTGAAGGAGGCAGATGGGGGAAGTTGCAGTGTTAGGAGTCCCTCCCTAAAGGGAGACCAGATAGCCCAAAAGCATTTGGGTGCCCAAGATCCCCGTCCAGAGCAGTGATTTCACAGAGCCCCAAGAATGCTTAAGAGAAGATGGTGAGTCAGGAAGCAGCAGTGTGAGGAACGTCACTGACGTGCTGCAAGGGACCAAGTTACTACATGAATAACATAAACTGCCACACATGTTGGTCCCACACTGCTACTCCTGCTGCTCTATTGTCTTTGGACCAATCTTCTGATCTGTATTAGTTGGTGAATTTAATGTCTGAAAAAGGAAAGAAAGAGGGGCTAGTGGTATGGCATGGAAGCAAACAAAGCATGACCAAAGGCTGAGTGTGATTCCTCTCCTCAAAATGTCTTGTTCTTAATCTTAGTCTCCCATTACTATTTCTGCCAGAGATTCCCAAATAGCCCTGATGATGATGACCCTGATAACTTGCAAATCCTGAGGCCTGTAAAGTTTTTGGTTGTTCCTCATTCTTAAATTTCCAATTGCATTACTGCTGCTGTGGTAGCTGTAGCTCTTGGCTGTGTGTATGGAGACCGAGGGTGTCTGTGCATTTTCTCACTTCATCTGCAGAGCATCCAGCCTTTGACATAGTTTTGAGTGCCCTTGTAGAAGCATAACAACACAGTAGCTCAGGAGAGACAACAGGGGAGATGGCCAACATTTTGAGAAGTTCCTGCTGAAATTCGCGTAGGGAATAAGAAAAAAACATATTTATGGAAAGATTTCATTTGGAGGTGGAAGTGGAGACACTTGGAAACAGAGAGAAATGTGATGTAAGGCAAGACGCAGAGACAATCCAGAATAGACCAATGGGCAGGGAGGGAAAGATGACTGTGTTTTCTCATCAAGTACTGCTTTATAAGCTCAATTCCTGGGCTAGTTTGCATTTGGTATTTCTGTATTAGCCCAGAGACAGAAGAGGTATATGGTTGTTTATTTTGGCTGTCAACATATGTTGAATGCTTGGGCATGAATCCTGTGAGACACTGTGGTACACTGTGAAGAATACCTTGTGCCTTCTGGTACTGTGTGAGTCTGGCACACATGAATCATAGAATGGT
This sequence comes from Porphyrio hochstetteri, assembly GCA_020800305.1. Taxonomy (NCBI): domain Eukaryota; kingdom Metazoa; phylum Chordata; class Aves; order Gruiformes; family Rallidae; genus Porphyrio; species Porphyrio hochstetteri. The sequence continues at coordinate 7,564,612 of CM036908.1, read as the reverse complement.
ATGAGTTGGAAGGGACCCCAAGGATCATAGAGCTCCAAACCCCTGCCACAGGCAGGGACACCAGCCTCAGGCCTGGAGCTACACAAGGTTGCCCAGGGCCCCATCCAACCTGGCCTTGAACACCTCCAGGGACGGGGCATCCACCCCCTCTCTGGGCAGCCTGTTCCAGCCCCTCACCACTCTCTCTGGAAAAAACTTCCCCCTAATATCTAATCTAACCCTTCCTTCCTTTAGTTTTAATCCATTCCCCCTTGTCCTGCCATTGTCTACCCTTTAAAAAGCTGATTCCCCTCCTGTTTCTCTGCTCCCTTCAGGGACTGGAAGGCTGCAATGAGGTCCCCCCGCAGCCTTCTCTTGTCCAGGCTGAACAAGCCCAGCTCCCCCAGCCTCTCTTTGTAGGGGAGGTGCTCCAGCCCTCTGATCATCTTTGTGGCTCCTCTGAACCCTCTCCAACAGTTCCACATCCTTCTTGTATTGGGGGCCCCAGCTCTGGACACAGGACTCCAGCTGGGGCCTCACGAGGGCAGAGTAGAGAGGGACAATCCCCTCCCTGTCCCTGCTGCCACCCCTCTTCTGATGGAGCCCAGGATCCCATTGGCCTGGCGAGCTGCCAGAGCACACTGCTGGCTCATGTTAAGTTTCTCACCCACCAGAATCCCCAAGTCCTTCTCAGCAGGGCTGCTCTCAAGAAGCTCTTCTCCCAAGAAGCCAAGGTGAGCACAAGGCTTTCAGAACTGAGCATCTGAAAGCTAAAGCACCTTGTCCATCTATCTCTGGGCTTTTTGACAGTACTGAAAAGTGAGGACGATTTTTCTTTTAAACAAATGTTTTTATCTTACTAGAGGAACTTCTCTTGCCCTGCCAGGCTCTTACTATGCTGCCAGGAAGAAGTGTCATTGTGCCTCCTGTATGTTTGCATGTGCACACTATCCTGTAACCATAAAGGAATGGATCACACCAGCCTCTTTTCTCAGGAACTAGAGGAGAGAATACTCAGTCCTGCTAGGGGAAAAAATCTATAATACCACTTAGGTCAAACTAGGCATAAGTCAGTCTTCTGTGGTTGGTGGTCCCATGACTAAGATTTAGCAGAGTGGTGAATATCAGCCACTCAGGAGAAGGCCCCTGGTTCAGTTGATTTTGCTGGTGGCTTTTTTTATGGAATCATTTAGTAAGGATGGGAGAAAAGAGGAATGTTTGTTCTGTGAACCAAAGGCAGTCATTCCAACGTGGGAAGTTCACACCCATACTGTGAGCAAAGAAGAGAAGGGATGTAGGTATCTATGCAGTGTTTGTGAACCATGGGAGATGAAAGGTCAGAGGTGACCTTTTGTGATGCAGGCAGAGAGCATGTAGAGAGGAAAGTGTCCTGTGGTACAATCAGACAATGTCAGTGTTTTACAATTAATACATATGAAGGGGTTTAGACACCAAGGAGTAAACGACCTAGCAGTCCTTGTAGTCTCTGAGCTTGTCCCTGTTTAATGCTCTTTTGCATGAATTCCCTTAACTTTCCCCACTTCCTAAACACAAAGAAAGTCAAATATCCCAGACAGAGCTCCCTGGAAAAAACTCATATCAGAATTTCCTAGTCAGTTTGACATGACAAATGAATGTCTTTGATTTTTGGAGTGTGTTTGTGTAGTGTCTAATGTTCTTCTAAATTGTGATTCTTGTGAATGACAAGGATCTCCCAGAACAAACAGTTGGGGTTGCAGCTCGTTTTTTAACACGATCAAAGTCTGATGGGTGTTTCTCTGCTGCTTTGTGCTGTTTCTCTTGTATTTCAGTCCAAGATATTAGGAATTGCATCATAAGTGCAGTTATTTTAGGGGGTTTCTTCCATGTCTGACCAGTAAGGGAAATGGTCTTCCAGTTGTGGTTCCAGTTAAAACTTTTCCTGATATGGGGCAGACTCTTTAATGAAGTAGATGTCACTCTGCATGTTGGCAGAGGTTAATGCTTCACTTTGTCATGTTCTTAATTTTTAGTAAGGATTAAAGACCTGGCCCACAGCAATGAAAATCAGTAGTCTTGCCAGGTGTATTAGTGTGTGGCCAGTGCTGCAGCTTTGCTTTAGCCAGGGAGTTGTTCAATGTCTCTTTCTTGCCTACCCTATATAAGAAAGGTTTCTGCTAGCATTATTCCCTTGTCTCATGTGTGACACAGAAAAGAGCTTTGTCAGCTTGGCTTATTTGCATCCATAGCAAGAATGTGGCTGGCAAAGTGGTATTGGATGAGGTTTTGTTGCTAAATAAATTCAGCTAACCTCAATTATTGATTAATCTCTTTCATAAAATGTTTCTGTCCACATAGAAAGTGGAAGAGTAGTGTGCTTCTGTCACACTCCTGGAAAGTTTAGTCATGGTCTGCCCATATATCTATGGAAAGTATTCCTGTTAAGTAGGAAAACAGTTTGAACTCATGAAATTAGAAATTTGAGCGTGGAAATGAATTGATAGATTTACTTTTTTTAAAAAAAACCCCCCCAAACATGTTAATAAAACATGTGAGATCCAAAGACAAGGAGCTGAAGTTTCATCTGACTGGTAGTGGAGGTGGAGGAGGCTTTAATTTTATCACCTGTGTACTGAAACAATTGCTAGGCTCATGAATTTTTTTCTTTAATTGCATTCATGTGGCTCTAGAATCCTATTGCCATAATGAACTTAGAAGTACAAAATGGTTTGGGTTTTTTTTTCATAGCTCTGTCTACAAATCAAACAAATGGAGGTTCTAGTTAAGATCGTATTTATTACAATACAGTTTCTTGTTCTCTGGAAGTCTTATCAGTAGGCAGACTGCAGCTTGCAGGTGTTTTAGGTCAGCCCCAGTGCACACATTTTGCTGGGGGATTAATTTAAAGAATAATTCACATATCAAAAGTTCAGTGGCATTGAACTCCTGGAGTTACTATGCTATTCGAAAGTTCACAAAAGTAATTAATGGCTACTGTCTGATTAATAAGGTATATATGTAGATTGAGGATACATTTTAAAGCAAGCATTAGTGAGCAAATACAGGTACTGAAACTTCCTCTGCAGGATGTGCAAGAGGCATCTTTTTAGGCCTGTCTGAACTACATACTGCCATCATGCTCATAAGTTAAGAGAATCCACAGAGCTAGAAGAAAGTGTGGTTTAACCCAGTCTAACTCTCTCCAGCTGCCACTGGAACAGGTACCTAGGGAGGAAGCCAGCAGCAGAGGTTGGTGTTGCCACTGATCAGTGTAGCCAGCAGGCTGATGTGTTGCACCAGTAATAGAGCACCCCACTGAACCATGACTGAGCCATCCACAACATGACCCTCAGTCCTGGTGCTGTGGCCACCTGTGCTTGCTCTGTGGCAGGACCATCAGAAGCAGGCTTTTCTTTCCTTTGTAGTGAACCTGACTCCTGCTGAGCTTCTGTACCTGCAAGGCATGTGCCATGTGCTGTTGTTAAGAAAATTAGAGGGTTTACAGGTGTAGAACTGCATTCATACAGGCAAATTCAGAAAATATAATAGGGATAGGAGCAATATAGCCTGTGCTTTGGGCACAGAACAAAGTTAACCCAAAGCCCTAAAGTATGGAAATACTAAAGCAATGGTCCTTGTAGAGAAATGTGACCCAATTCATCTCCACTCAAGAATGAGCAAATTAATGCAGGATACAGACCACTGATGGACAAACACAGCTGAGTCCAAAGTCATGGGCAGAGCAGTGGTAATACTCATGGAGATACTCACTGTGGCAAAGATTTCAGGCTTTTTCCTATTCTGTTAGCTAGGTGTGACCCTGTCCTAATGTATGTTGTGATCTTAATTTTGGCTGTCCAAAGCTTGATGTTCTCAGTGTATGATGAAAGTCAAGAACTTTCTTTTGCTTTGCTTGGCTTTGTAGCTCACTGAGCTTAGTAAACTCATGGTTTAAACTCATGGTTAAACTCTGAGAAGAAATAGAAAATATGCTTCCATTTCTTGCTGCTTATTAAAGAATTTGCTGAAGATTAATTTTGCACTGGCAGATAAAAATATAGGCATGAGTAGTTTTGTAGAGTCAGGTCCTGATGTATGCTAATAGTAATATAATTATAGGAGAGACAAAAGTTGCAAAACTGTGCTGTTTATGGACATGTGAATAAAATGGGTACTTTCAGCCTAGGAGTGAGTGGGATGCTTATCACCAAGGGAGGTAAAGAAAAGTAAAGAATGTACTTATTTCTGTGCCATGTAGGATTTGAAAGCTTGGCAGACAGAGAGTTAATGGTGTGGATCATTCAGAGCTTATCCTATTCTCCAGTGTTGTGGTATGTCCTCTGACTCTTGGTATAGCTGTAGCAGTGATGACAGGTGCACCTTTCTGGCTGTGCTTGAATACCTGCTCCAAGCTCAAGACTTAGAAAGTCTCTGCTCCCTGTGTAACTGTGTCCCTCCACACACTTTCTCTTAATTAAACCAATTACACATCTTTTGAAAATATCTGCTACTTTTACCAGCAGGAACAGGCACCACCTTGTTTGAGGCTAAAATTTCTTCCAACTTAACCCTGTTTCAGTCTGACTTTGGGACTATTTGTGAGTCCTTAGCTTTCTCAGTAATTATTTTTTCTCCTGTTAGTCTTAATTTTATTGCAGTTTCCAAATACAGAGGTGCACAGCAGTAAATATTACACTCTAGCTGTGCTTTCAGGTAGGTTGTGGTCATTCAATCGTGGTGTGCAAGGGCTGGATCTAGATTTTTAGAGCTTTAATTAGAGGGTTTCTCTTAGCTGGAGTACCTTATTTCCTGCTTGACAAGTGTCATCTCTTTGGGAGTGGCAGTCACTAAATAAATCTTACCTGACCCTGAAGGCTAAGACTATTGCTGTGCTACACACACGTGTGTGTGTACATTTTGTAAGCAATGGGGAAGGACTGAGCTGCTGCTGTGCACCACAGAAAGCCACTCTGATGCAGCTGCCAGCAAGGGAGGCAAGAAAGGATGATGAGATTTGAATGTTGAGCAGATGGGCTGCACGACTCCTCCCAGGTCCACCATTCCTCTGTAGCAGTGAGCCAGCTAGCTGTCAAGTGTGAGGAGGGCAGGAGGAGGCAGGCAACTAATGGGCAGCATTTGTTAGTTGAGCTGTACGGAAAAGGCAGTGGGCTCGGTACGATACAGACAGGTTTTGTATTGTCTCTGACTTTCTTTCTACTGAAATTCCTTGTCATTGCTGCTCTCTGGCTTTGGTCTGCTCCTGTTGATGTTGTCTGTTGCACTGAATAACTGTGCTTTGGGATTGTTTTCTTCCCCTCCTTCCTTCAAGGTGCACAGGTGGAATTCCTTTAGTTCAGAATTAACAATGGATGTATCTAGATTGCTAAGCAATTCAGTGGGAATAACACACATATATATATATGGAAAGATGTAATTGAAGCTGTGAATTGCTTATTACAGAATCACAAGGTTGGAAAAGACCTTTGAAGATCATCAAGTCCAACCATTCTCATCCTAAACTAAACCATATCCCTAAGTACCTCATCTACCCTTTTTCTGAACACATCCAGGGAAGGTGACTCAGCCCCTCCCTGGGCAGCCTGTTACAAGGTTTTATATGGTTCAAAGCTACCATTCCTTAAGCAGAGGTGTTAGAAATGGTAATATCAGAGCTCAAAGATGAGTTAGGGTCAGCCCCCTGCTTCTGGTAGCTATCTAGACATAGATGAATGTCGAGGAGATGAATGGTGTTTACCAGGTCTCAGGGGAAATGAGGATTGCTGTTCTGTGTACTGTGGCTGCTGGTGACTTCACAGGAGGGGGAAAACTCAAATGCTCTGACTTCCTAAGCACAAATCTTAGCACTTGAGCACTTAACAAGAGATTATCAGTTCTCTGTGAGCTGCATGGGGCTGATTATACACAACTGAACGGAACAGGAACAACTGCATCCAGGAAAGCAGGGATGCATGGTGTGCAAATGACCAAGCTCCTCTGCCCAGAGTGGAAGTGATTGAGAGGTGGTGTCTGTTTTAGCACCCTGAGAAGTAATTGCAAGTGATACCAGCAAAACTTTCTTACTGTATCATTGTTCACAAGGTTTGGGAATGATGGCAGAGATGAAAATGGCATTTAGAAACAGGGCTTGAGAACGGTATAATCATTCCTGTTAAATCTGTGCCTTTCTTTCTGATTATTAGCCATTTTAAGTGGAAATGGGTTTTGCATCTAGAACAAGTCTCTGAACAGATGATTAATGGTTTTATCTGTAATAACTTTACATTTTATAGAACCCTGCTAGGAGTCCGCATCTGGTGAGCCAAGCTATTTAAAGCTGTGTTAATTCTGTTAATTGCTCTACGTTTATTTGGATTGCTGGCACCTGCAGGCTTTAGGATAATGTGTGTGTGTGTGTGTAGGGGGGGAATATATATTCTCTCCCTCTTTCTAGCTGAGAAAAATGGAGAGCACCATTTCCTCAGCTAGGAACAACAACCTTGGCAGAACATCCTGGCTGTGTTGGTTGTCCTTGAGATTCCCCTCTTTGACTGCAGCTGAATGCAGTCGTATGCCAGCCAGAGGCAAGATGTTCCCTTGATTGGGGCAGGAGGTGGGCAGACAAGCTGCTTTTGCATGCACTTGCCATCATCAGGCAGTAGCAGCAACAGGGAATGAAGCCAGTGATCTTTAGAAGGCTGATCAGGTCCATCCCATTCTGATCCTGCTTCTCAGCTGCCTTCCAGTGTCCATTTTCCAGTTTGGTTTTGGCTATGAAGTACTCCAGTAGGTTTCAAGCCCTAAACAGATGTGAAGAGAACTATGCTGATGCCTTCTGAGTTTTTTTGTCAGCAAAGACCTGGCAGTGGAATTCAGAACATTTGAGGTGACTGAAACATTGCTGTGAAGTGCTAGAAGGGCAGCACACGTGTTCTTGTTTGCAGCTGGATTGGACAAACCTCTGGAGCAATCTGGACCAGGCTCTGATGACAAACTTTTTTGCAGTCTTGTGTTCTTGTGCCTCTGGGAAAATTCCCTCATGGGCAGCAAAAGGGGGAAGCAAATGGTTTCACTCACATTGTTTGCTGCTGACTTAAGCGTGCAGCTGGTCCTGAAAGGCTTGGTGCTCGGGGGCTTCTTCCCAACAAACCAGATGATTATTGAGGATCTGTTCACACTCTGTTACTTGTTTCATTGCTGTCTTCAAAACTGCAATTTTTCTTGAGAAGACCAGTGGGATGCTAGGGTGAAATCTGTCCTGATGGTGATGATTTGATAGGACAAGGGGAAATGGCAAGGATCTGCCCCAGGGCAGGGTTAGATTGGACATTAGAAAAAATTTGTTACTGAAAGAGTTATGGGGGCCTGGAACAGGCTGCCCAGGGAGGGGCTGAGTCACCTTCCCTTGATGTGTTCAAAAAAAGGGTAGATGAGGTACTTAGGGATATGGTTTAATTTAGGATGAGAATGGCTGGACTTAATGATCTTCAAAGGTCTTTTCCAACCTTGTGATTCTGTGATTGTCCTGATGGGTTTCTTCAGCTGCCCTATAACCCTTTATGGCTACTGACTAAATGGGATGTTGGGTGTAGCTTCCCAAAGGAGGTTCCTACCCAAAGGAGGCACTGTCACATCACCCATCTTGAAGGTGTAAAGAACTGTAAGGAAAAGCACCTGTAGCTCTCCAGAGTTGGACAAACCATGATCCTTGTGACCTGTCATTCCTAAAGGACAAGACTGCTGTATTTGTTGTCTCTCACAAGTAGAAGCTGTTGCTGGGGATGTCCAGTTCATTTATTCTATCCATGTAATGTTAAGCAATCAGTTGCAATATTAGCATTGGTTGCAAAGCATGGCTCAAGGAAAGTATGGGCTGTTCTCCTATTTAAGCATGGGCTAATGGGCTCTTCCTCCTCATCTTCAGTGTTCAGCTAACCATGCAAGCTGTCAGCTGAGCACTTTCCTCCATTTCCCTGGTTTATATTCCAGGGCAGATTTGTCCTAAAGTTGCCTTCATCTGAGATAACAAGAACACTGAATGTGTCTATTTTCCTTTATCTGAGCTTGATGTGCCTGCTTCTCTCTCAATGTCTGAGTTTGCTTCCTATTATTAATGACTGCACACCAGGATATCATGGAGAAATGCAGCGTTGCCACTTCCTCTCTCTTCCCCATTTTTTTTTTTTCTTAATATGTATTTCTAGTATGTTCTCTTAATTACCATATGCTTAGCTCTTCTGGCTTCAGGCTAGTTTTCCTGTTTACAACCTCTGTGACGTACTTAGAACTTCACAAATCATGTATCACAGGAGAAATTAATTATGCAAGTAACTTAACAACTTTCATCTCATTCTGAGCTTCACACACAGTCTATACATTGCACATTAATAATTCAGATGACAGCTTTAATATTGAGTGCATTTTCTAAGTCACTTCTCTCCCTTCTGAAGAAATTTTGGGTTGGTGTGGGAATGACAACTGGTTTTTAGAAATGTGATTCCAGGTCTGTTTCCCAGTTCCTTCTGGAGGATGGATTTGCCAGAACATCCAGCAGAGGAGGGCAAATAAATGTCAGTGCTCCCTTTGGTTTTGCAACTGGAGCATATGGGAAACACCTGGTTTATACAAAGACACTTTTTTGGTAGAAATCAGAATAGTTTAGGTTGGAAGGGACCTTTAAAGGTCATCTACTCCCTCGTCATTTGCAAGGACAGCTTCAACTAGATCAGGTTGCTTAGAGCCCCATCCAACCTGGTCTTCAATGCTTTCAGGGATGGGGCATCCACAACTTCCCTGGGCAACTTGTTCCAGTGTTTCACCACCCTCATTGTAAAAAATTTCTTCCTTATGTCTAGTCTAAATCTACCCCCTTTTAGTTTAAAACCATTGCCTCTTGTCCTGTTGCAGCAGACCCTGCTAAAAAGCTTGTCCCCATCTTATAAGCTTCTGTTAAGTAGTAAAAGGCTGAAACAAGATGTCTATGAATTCTTCTCCAGGCTGAACAACCCCAAATCTCTCAGCTTGTCTTTGTAAAAGAGGTGTTCCATCTCTCTAGTCATTTTTGTGGCCCGCCTCTGGACCTGCTCCAAGAGGTCTATTGTCTTTCCTGTTCTGAGGGCTCCAGAGCTGGATGCAGAGCTCCAGGTGTGGTCTTACCAGACCAGAGCAGAGGGGCAGAATCAGCTCCCTTGACCTACTGGCTACACTGCTTTTGGTGCAACCCAGGATATGGTTGGCTTTCTGGGCTGCAAACACACACTGTTGGATCAGATTTGCATCCACTGGTACACACAGGTCCTTCTCCACAGGGCTGTTCTCGATCCTTTCACTCTCCAGCCTGTATTGATTCTGGGGGTTGCCCTGACCCATGTGCAGGACCTTGCACTTGGCTGTGTGGAACCTCATGAGGGTCACATGGCCCCACTTCTCGAGCTTGTCCAGGTCCCTCTGGATGGAATCCCATCTCTTAGGTATGTCAAACTTGCTGAGGGTGCACTTGATCCCACCATATCATTGATGAGGATATTAAATAGTACTGGTCCCTGTACAGACACCTGAGGGGACAGCCCTTCTCATGATCTCCATCTGGACATTGAGCAGTTGACCACTACCCTCTGGATGTGACCATCCAACCAATTCCTCATCCAGCAAACAGTCCACCCATCAAATGGGTGCATCTCTCCAGTTTTGAGAGAAGGATTTTGTAGGGAGCCACGTCAAAGGCCTATGTCTGAAAACTGCCTCCTCAAATACCCAGGCAAGTCCAACAGAGCAGCTGTCCAGCAAAACTGCCCTCAAACCGTTTCACAGGCTCACTTATTTGTAATTTGAACTTTGATGGTGGCACCAAGGACTTATGAATAGTATTGGCATTGTATTTTAACTGTGGCAACCAGGAGCTTCCTTGGATTTATTGAGGCCTCAGTAAATGTGTGAATGAGAGAGTTTTGGTAAATGTAGCCTATCTTCTAAAAGTCTTTCAGTGAGGTGTCTCACTAAAAGGCTCTTAAAGAATTAAAAAACCAGAGAAAGTCCCTGCACAGTGGAAGAACCAGTTGGAGGGTAAAAACCAGAATGTGGGACTGAAAAGTTTTCCCATGGGAAGGCCTCAGTGGAGATGACTTCTGGGATCCATGCTGAGGTCTGAAGATTCATTAGTGACTTTTAAGTGGAAAGAGACAGTATTCAGGTGAGGACTGTCTGCAGAGCTGCAGAGGTTGACCTAGTAATTATAGAATCATAGAATGGTATGGGTTGGAAGGGACCCCAAGGATCACAGAGCTCCAACCCCCCTGCCACAGGCAGGGCCACCAACCTCAGGCTTGGAGCTACACAAGGTTGCCCAGGGCCCCATCCAACCTGGCCTTGAACACTTGCAGGGACGGGGCATCCCTGGATGACTGGAAAAAGAAATGGCAGATTAAGTTAAATGTATGTAAATACAAACTCAGGTGTGTATACATATAGGGGAGGGGAATAATAAGAATTTATTGTATGCAATGTAGGCTTTGAGTTGATTCTGATGTTTTACTAAAGAATTTTTGGAAAATATTTGCTCAGTGATTAATATTGGTCAAATAAGCACACCAAATGTTAGAATATTTTAGGAAGGGAGTAGAGAACAACACAGAAAATATAATGATATCATTAGATTAAAACCACACTGGACACTGACCTTCTGTTCTTTTAGTCTCAGAAAGGGGAGAAGGGCAACAAAGATCATCAAAGGTCATGGGAGATACTTCTGTACAAGGAACAGCCAAACAGACTATGGCTCCTCACAACAGAATTGATGGAGAAAGTATATGATAGTGGAACATAAAATGATGTGTGATGTGGGAGAGCAATCAAAGGGAACTGTCAGTCAGTTTCTGCTCAAATAGAGGGAGTAAGTGGCATCAAAAGACAAAGACAGGGCAAGCTTCAGAACAAGCAGAAAGAAATATGACAGCAATTAAATTCATGGAAATCCTTGCAGTGGGATGTTGTTGTGACTGGAAAAACTCACAGAAGAAAAATCCTTGATGGTATATCAAGTACAAAGGCATCAGTTTTTACATTTCAACTCTCCCAGCCCCAAATAAGCAGAGTCCGTGAAATGGTTTTAGGGGAATATTGCTAGACAGCTGCTCTGTTAGGCTTGTCTGGGCATTTGAGAAGGTGGTTTTCAGATACAGGCTGCTGACCCAATGTAATATAGAGGATTTGAGGTTCAAATGTTTCCTGGTGCAGCCACACCATTTATAGGCTCCTTGTAGTATTTTCAAGTAGATATTCCATTTGCTTTGCTTAACCACAATGTGCCACAAGCCATCCGAAGCCGTAATACATATAACCCCTTCACTGCAGTACTGGGTAGCAAGGTGATGTTCCTAAGGCTTACCCACTCTGCTCACAGCCAGGGGGGAAGGCAGCTGAGCGGCAGGATCTCAGGGGAGCAGAGAGTCACTTTGCCTTCAGGTCTAACATACAGGTTTGTGCAAAGTTAGGGAGTAATATGCAGGTAGTGTGTAGGAGGAGCTGGAGGAACAGAGAGGAAAAGGTTCACTGAATCACAGGGGTTGGAAGGGACCTTGAGAGCTCATCGGGTCCAACCCCCCTGCCAAAGCAGCTCCCCAGCTCATATTGCACAGGGCGGTGTCCAGACGGGGCTGGAATATCTCCAGAGAAGGAGACTCCACACCCCCTGGGCAGCCTGTCCCAGGGCTCTGGCACCCTCACTGGGGAAAAGTTCCTCCCCATGTTGGTGTGGAACTTCCTGTGCTCCAACTTGCAGCCATTGCCCCTTGTCCTGTCCCCACAGACACTGAAAAGGGGCTGGCCATTTCCCCTGCATCCCATACTTAAGATATTTATAAACATTAATTAGGTCCCCCCTCAGTCTTCTTTTCTCCAGGCTGAACAGTCCCAGCTCACTCAGCCTTTCCTCACAGGGGAGATGCTCCAGGCCCTTCAGCATCTCCATAGCCTCCTCTGGACTCTCTCCAGGAGATCCCTGTCTTTTTTATACCAGGGAGCCCAGCACTGGTTACAGTTCAGAGAAGGCTGGGGTGCCCTGTGTTGATCAGAGGTGTAGTGATGCTCATTTGAGTGAAAACAAGTGTTTGTGTGTGCCAGGCAGAGAAATGCAAGTTAGGTTGGCTTCTTTCACCATCTGTAATTATTAAGGCCCCCAAAACAGTTGATCCAAAATGTGGATATTAACAAGCTGAGCTGTAAAACCACCTCTTACCTGTGTTGCAAAGACATCTATCTGCCTTTCAGTACTGAGTGATCTTTCCATGCATGCAATTGGGAATTCTGTAAGGGCCTGGAGGGACTGTTCCCAGAAGAGAGATCTCTCCAGATCAGTATGGGCTGCAGCTTTTAGGCTTTGGGAATGGGAATCCTTCCATCAGGGACTAATGTTCACGTTGTGATTGTGTGTATTTTTCCCTGTGGCTGTAACTGTGGAAATAGCTGTTAAGAAGGTTTATTACTGCCCAACTGGGCCCTTTCTCTGAGCACTGAATCTATGTGGGGTTGTCTATTACAGGTGACTTAGAAACAGAGGAACATTTTTTTTTTACTGTCTCAGAAAGGTGGACTGGTGCTGTGTAAAAAAGGGATGAAAAGAGACTACCCTACTGGGACAAACCCCAGAGAATCATAGATATTAGAAATAGTAAGCACTTACCAGGTCACCTTGTCCATCTTCTCCTGCCAGGAATGCCATTGTTCCCTTCAGTGTATTAACTCAGAAGCATTTCTGCAAAGAGCTGTTCACCATGGTACTGTGCTTCTTGTTTTCTATGTTCAGTTTGCTGCTGCTAAAGATGTCTTAAGGACAAGTAAGGCTTCTCATGCCTCTGTTTCTTGGCATTTTGGGTACTGGAGACTTCACAACAAAAATAAATAAAAAGAAAAAAAGCAACTAAACCACAAAGAATTATTACTTGGAGGATGAGATGTAATAGTGGTGTTTACTTAATTAATTACTGACTTCCTCAACTAAGAGATGGTGAGAAAAACTGTCAAAAGTTATCCAACAGAGAAGTGGCAGGATCAGGAATGTTAACTAGGAAAAGTCAGTAGAAAACAAATACCTGCTACTCAAAATGAATCTGCAATTATCTGTCTTTTTGCTAATTGAGCGATTTGTGGCATGTAGTGGACTTAGAATGTCAGAGACTTCCAAGACTCCAAGAACTGAGAACCACCACACCCAGTTAGCTCAGCCTTCTGTTGATCATCTGATTATCCTCACTCACACATAGTTTCATTGTTCATAAGAAAGACACATCCAAGCCTCAATTTCTCCTACTTCCCCCCACGTTAAATCTAGTAATTTTGGGCCTGTTTTGGGGAGTTGTGCTCTAACCAGTCTTGGTGTGAAGGCATTGAAAGACAATCTGTTCCTTTGCTTGGTAAGTTGTTGTGATGTTTAAGTGCCTCCTACTTTAAAAAGAAATTGAGCCTTATATCCATTTAGAATTTGCCAGACAATAGCTCCCAAATGTTGCTTCTTGTGATGCAGTTTTCTACTGGAACAAAGATGCTTCAGAAATCCAGTATTTTTTCCTGTAGTCACTATAATCAACTTCCTTCTTTATCTGGCTTTTGAAAAACTAAACAGATGGAGTTCCTTGTCTTTTACTGTAAGGCATTTATTCTAGTTCTCAAATCATGTTGAAGCTGCTTGATGTATTTTTTGCAATTTTTTTTGAGTCCTTTCTTTAAGAACATGTAGACACTGGAATTATACCTTGAAGTTCATGTCGTACGAATGCTGCGTGTTGCTTATTCTAGCCATACATCCTGAGACTGAACTGGCTCTTTTGGCCACAGCACTTCACTGGAAACTCACAATTTCTTCTCTCATGTTACCTAAATTGTTTTCAAAGTCAAAGCTTTGCAGAGTGCAGCCTCCCTGCAGCTTCCCCTTCCTGATTCTGTAGTTCATGGCCTCATAAGCTCATATGTTTTAGTATTCAACTGTTTTACTTGGCTTGCAAGTGCCTGGACTTCCACGCTTTATGATTCACTCTGCTCTGCCTTTAAAGTTATTTAGTGATCTGCCAAACTTGGTGTTACCTTCAAGTATTAGCTTCAGTGCTTTTTATGTTTACTTCTAGGTAATTGATAAAATATTTAATACTTTTGCATGAAATCTGGATCCTCATGGTGCAGTAGAAGTACCTCTTTTGAGTAATGATACCCCACTGACAACTACTTTTTGAGATGTGTCAGCTGAGCACTATCTATCTATATAATATTTTGTCCTGTTTTGTTCTTGTGTGATGTTAATTTAAGCAGAGCTGTCTTCTGGTGTTCAGTCAAATGCCTTAGAAAACTCTTCATCTGTGCTTTTCCCATTATCATTCAAATGATTCGAAGTTTATTTGACAGAAACTCCTTTTACACAGGAAAGTCTAATGACATTAAGTATTGTATTCCTCTCCTTTAATGTTTTTATTAAGCACTTCAGAGAGAAGCTGTTGTGCTATTTCCTCCAGGGTTGATGTTTCTTGCAGGCTAAACCCTTCTATAGTTACACATCTTGTCCTGTTTGGCTTTTTTAAAACATTCACACGACATTATCATTGCTTTATTCTTCTGTTATCTTTCTGTTATTCCAAGATTAAAAATAAACCTCAGTGGATCAGAAATCTCCTCATTCAGCTCTTTTAAGACCTTGGAGCAAGTGACTCAGGTCTGTGAAATTAAAAATAAAGCATATTTGTTCCCAAAAAACATCCTCTTTTGTTCTCATGGATTGCAAACTACTTTGTCATCCTCTTGTGATATAAGCACTTACGTTCTTCATGTATTTATATCCGACAGAGAAAAATCTTTGTGGCATACTTCAGAAATTTTATAAGCTGAACCTTTTAAAGAAACCATTATCACTTTGGGGTTTTGATGGACTTCTCTATCAAGATACAACTTTTTTTTTTTTTTACTTTTTAAAAAACTATTACTGCATCCTATTGCAATTTAAAAACTTAATTGGAAGCATTGCACATGACTTCCAGACTGAATAGCTGTGATTTAGCCGACTACCATATATGATCGTGCTTTTGCCTCCTAAATTAAAGCAGACCTCCTTTGCCAGAGAACTTTTTCCCACACTGACCTCCTGTAGCATGCAGATTTGGATCAGCTTGTAATCTAGCTTTGGGTGAAATTTGGGGGGATTCTTCTGAATCTTTGCTCACTTAGCATAGTTTGTATGCCAAGTATGTATGTACTCAGTGTCTTTTGTCTGTACATTCTCAATAGTTTCCTACTTAGACACTGAAGAATCACATTAGTCCTCTTAGCAACTGCTTTACAAAGGCATTTCATGTTCAATTGGTTATGCACCAAGACACGTGCACTCTTTTCATAGTCACTACTTGCAGGGCTTAGATACGGTTCCCATTGTGTGAGAGTTACTTAGAGTCTTTGATCCTAAATCTATAATCTAGCACTGGGCTGAACTTAAATGAGAATGTGCCTGTGTATGTATTATTATATGCGTGTCAAAGTGGTCAGCAAACTGAATTTTAGATCTCTTCTTAGCCTTTTCTTCTTAACCTTCCACTTCAAGTATCAAGACTGCTTTCCAGTATTTGGAAGTCGCTCAGTGGTAGTAATTCAGCCATGCTAGGACTGAAATTCTAGGCAGTGACCCTTTCCCCAGTGTGCTGCCTCATTCTGACACCTGGAAAGCTTTGCTAATACTACTTTTTCCATAAAACCAGAAGCAAGGCTTAAAGGAAAAATACACCTGTTTGCATATTTCCTCTTACTGCCCTTCATTTTGCTTATTAAGAGCATCCTAGGACACTGGAGTGAACCTCCAGTTCTGAGTTTTTGGAAAGTGATACAGGATGATCCATATCATTTTCCATGTCAGAGGAATACCTTCAACTGCCACTTGCCATCTCCTTGATTCACTGACAAATGATGGGTTTGCAGTGAGAAAGGCTTGTGGGTGCCCGAACAGGAGGAGATTCTTGCACATTCAAGGGCAAAGGAATTGTATCACATAGCCATGCAGACCCTATTGACAGAGAGATTCAAGAATTAGGGAAATAATTGGCATGTTTGCGTTACTAATTATGTTGATCCCAAAGCAAAACAGGGAAGCGTGGGGTAGCTTTCCTACCCTTCCAAAGTGTAGTGCTTTAGGGGAAGAAAGGGGAAGAAAAGTGTACAGTACAGAAACAGCAGCACTTTCAGATCATCACTAATCCTCTCCTGAGTGCCTTATGTATGAAGGGCCCAAGTTAAGCAGAACAATTCCTGCCTGGGAATGGCCACTGGCCTGGACAGGTGGACCCTCAGCTGGGTTAAAAACTGGCTGGATGGCCGAGCCCAGAGGGTGGTGGTGGATGGAACAAAATCCAGCTGGAGGCTGGTCACGAGTGGCGTCCCCCAGGGCTCAGTCCTGGGTCCAGTCTTGTTCAACATCTTTATCAATGATCTCGACGAAGGGATTGAATGCTCCCTCACTAAGTTTGCAGATGACACTAAACTAGGAGGAAGTGTTGATCTGCCTGAGGGTAGGGAGGCTCTTCAGAGGGATCTGAACAGACTGGACCGATGGGCTGAGACCAATGGGATGAAGTTTAACAAGGCCAAGTGTAGAGTGCTGCACATGGGACATAATAACCCCATGCAGCGCTACAGGCTTGGGGGGGACTGGCTGGAGAACTGACAGGCAGAGAAGGACCTGGGGGTGTTGGGTGACTGCAGACTGAATATGAGTCAGCAGTGTGCCCAGGCAGCCAAGAAGGCCAATGGCATCTTGGCTTGTATCAAAAACAGTGTGGCCAGTAGGTCTGGGGAGGTGATTGTGCCCCTGTACTCGGCATTGGTGAGACCGCATCTCGAGTGCTGGGTCCAGTTCTGGGCTCCTCACCACAAGAAGGACATGGAGGTCCTGGAGCGAGTCCAGAGAAGGGCAAACAGGCTGGGGAAGGGGCTGGAGGGCAAATCCTCTGAGGAGCAGCTGAGGGAGCTGGGGCTGTTTAGCTTGGAGAAGAGGAGGCTGAGGAGAGACCTTATCACCACCTACAATTACCTGAAGGGAGGTTGTAGAGAGGTGGGTGATGGTCTCTTCAGCCAGGTGACAGGTGATAGGACAAGGGGGAATGGCATGAAGCTGCCCCAGGGCAGGGTTAGATTGGATGTTAGGAAAAAATTTGTTACTGCAAGAGTTGTGGGGGCCTGGAACAGGCTGCCCAGGGAGGGGCTGAGTCACCTTCCCTGGATGTGTTCAAAAAAAGGGTAGATGAGGTACTTAGGGATATGGTTTAGTTTAGGATGAGAATGGTTGGACTCGATGATCTTAAAGGTCTTTTCCAACCTTGTTATTCTGTGATTCTGTGAGTGATGCTGGGATGCATCGTGGGCTGAACATACATTCTCTAGCAATGTACTTTTCAGCATCTGCCTCTCTGTATTCTGCACACTGGGCTTTGTTTGTGGCTGTTGTGGGTTGGATTTGTTTTTTGCTGTTTACTTCTTCAAAGTAGTAGAGCAATCCAGACTGACACTGAGTTATTTGGTCTTGGAACAGGACTGCAGGCAAGAATGTACCCAACCCAGGGTACATTACATTAGAAATACTACACTTAGAAGCCTCTGTTGTCATTTTCTTTACTACTTCCCTTGTCTGTGCTCCGTTCAGGTTTGACTGTGCCAAGGTGGCAGAAAAAGAAATGCATGAAGGACCATCCTTAGCTCCTGCTAAGTCCCATTCAGCACACAGTCCCATCTCATGTACAGCAGTTAGTTGCATCTTCTGAACTGAAATCTCAATTCTAGATATACTGGAGGGTGTGGAGTGGCAGAGGCTGAACTTGCAGTCAATTCTAGTGTAATCTCACCTTGGCCAGTCTTTTCTCTAGGAAAAAGTGTCTCCAACCTTGTGTAGGGTGTTTTGTAAAAAAAGGGACTCTTTCTTTCTGAGCTACATCCAGGATGAGAGAAGGATAACTGTTACCAGCATGACAAACAGCTCATTGGCAGTGCAGCTACATAAGAACAGATGCATGTGGGGATCTACATGAGATGGTGTGCATTCCTCCTATGCTAAACATAAGCTTACTGCCCTGGAAAAAACCATATGCATTGCTAAGAACCACAGGTGGAGAGATGAGTACACACATATGCATGTATGTACATATAGTGTGTACAGGCACTGTTTACAGATGTGTATACATCCCTATGTGTGCCCTCAGTAGGTTCCAATGCAGGTCTCTATATGCATATGTAAATGCTAAGCCACCTTATGCATGTAAGGACAGTGAATGAAAATGTTTATGTAAATGCAAATATATATATAGGTATGTATTGGCACATAAATATACTGTGTAAGTTGATTACATATGTTGACTTCAGCAACTAGTCCTGCACTGAGGAATACATGTGTCCTTGCTTCCAGGATTTTTTTTAAGGTTTTGTGACTCTGTCTGCCATCTCCTCTTATATTCCCCTCTTTTTACCTTCAGCAGCTGATAACACACAGTCGAGTTTCCTTGGTATATTAGAAGAAGAATGTCTTACTGATTTCTGTGTATTTTCTGAATTTTGATGGCACTTGCTTTATGCAAGGAGAATAGAACTGCCACAGAGGAGAGGCACTCGGTTCTTTAAGAGTGGCACATAGATGAAACAATCATTTCTATCATCCTGGTCAACATGATCTGGGTAATAACAAGAGCAGATCCCATCCTCCAAAGAAAGTGACTCCAGAAATTGAAGTTCACCCTGTTCTGAGACTGTTTGCTGCTACCACAGTAGTGTCTCAGTGCTCAGTAAAGCTATGGAAAGCTTAGAATCATAGAATGGTATGAATTGGAAGGGACCCCAAGGATCATAGAGCTCCAACCCCCCTGCCACAGGCAGGGCCACCAACCTCAGGCCTGGAGCTACACAAGGTTGCCCAGGGCCCCATCCAACCTGGCCTTCAACACTTCCAGGGATGGGGCATCCACCACCTCTCTGGGCAGCCTGTTCCAGCACCTCACCACTCTCTCTGGAAAAAACTTCCCCCTAATATCTAATCTAAACCTTCCTTCCTTTAGTTTTAATCCATTCCCCCTTGTCCTGCCATTGTCTACCCTTTTAAAAAGCTGATTCCCCTCCTGTTTCTCTGCTCCCTTCAGGTACTGGAAGGCTGCAATGAGGTCCCCCCACAGCCTTCTCTTCTCCAGGCTGAACAAGCCCAGCTCCCCCAGCCTCTCTTTGTAGGGCAGGTGCTCCAGGCCTCTAATCATCTTTGTGGCTCCTCTGAACCCTCTCCAACAGTTCCACATCCTTCTTGTACTGGGGCCCCAGCTCTGGACACAGGACTCCAGCTGGGGCCTCACAAGGGCAGAGTAGAGAGGGACAATCCCCTCCCTGTCCCTGCTGCCACCCCTCTTCTGATGGAGCCCAGGATACCATTGGCCTTGCGAGCTGCCAGAGCACACTGCTGGCTCATGTTAAGTTTCTCACCCACCAGAATCCCCAAGTCCTTCTCAGCAGGGCTGCTCTCAAGAAGCTCTTCTCCCAGTGTGTATCTTGCTTGTTGGGACTCGAATGACAAAGCAGATGGGCAGTCCAGTTAACCAGAAAGGATTAAAAGATTTAAATAGAGAACTGGCCAAACAGTTGGCTAAGGCAGGTTTTGTTTTCTGCCCATTCGTGTTTGAACAATGTCAGTTGTAAAGCTCTGCTATACATCTTTCTTAAGCAGTAAGATAGGCCTGAGGAAAACAGAAAATGTAAGATAATATTCTAAGTTAGGCTTGTATCAAGCTTTCTTAGATATGTGAGATCAGTCTCCCTTACCTGTAAAACTGAGCTCTGCTTGGAGGAGATGGGAACCCTGTGCCTGGATGCATTCAAATGGTGTTGTAGGAGAAGTAAACAAACTGAGGGAAAAGTTTATTGTTGTTATTGAATTTCAAAGCTGGAAGAGGTTAGTAGATTATTTCACTGACCTGTGTCATGAAAACATTTCTTCTAGCTATTCCTTAGGCACAGGGCAGTAATGAGGAAGAAAAGACATTCTTTCTGACCATCTATTAATTTGCTGTATGAATTGGCCAGGAATATTCAGTTTCCTCTGTTTTTCTTTCTCTTTCTGTAAATTTGGGATAGAGGCCCTTAATGGGGGAGTGGGAGATAATACACTGGGTTCACATCAAGACACTGATGTTCACAAGGTAATGTCAAATGCTCTAGAAACAGTTTCCATAAGAAATTCCTACAGTGGAGAGATGGCAGTTGGGTTTTTTTCCAGCTCTCTGGGAAAAGCCTTGCCCCCTTTGTTTTTGGGTTGTTTTTAGGAAGGAAAAAATCCTATAGTGATAAGCCCACTCCAGAGAGAAGTCAGTATGGAGACCTCCCTCCATTTGGCAGAACCAGGCCCAGTGTGCCAGGAAACAGCTCATCTCCTGCCTCTTTTGTCTGGTGCTCATTTCTGACTCCAGCCCTGACCTCTCTCCATACTGAAGAGCTCTCTCTGCTCCTGATTGCAGCACCACACCTACTTTGAGAAGGAAGTGCAATCTGGTGCTGAATGGGGTGCTTAGGCCCTCATCGGTCTCCCATTTCTGCTTCTAATTTTAGGCTTCCACTAGAAAATGTCACCCATTTTGGTTGTTGCTTTTGTTTCTTTCTCCTTTCACGTGGTTTCCTTAACACTCTCTCTGCGTGGCAGCAGCATTCTGGCTGTGCTGCTGGCTTCCCCCTCCCCTGCTGACTTACACTCCATGCACACAGCTTCCAGGTGAAAGCAAGGGATGAAGGGAAAGTTTTACTAGCAGCCCCAGTGGGCTCTGGCAGCACCACAAGGCTCTTTGCACTGTTTTAATGCTATTCCCCAAGAAACCTGTAAAGACAGTGGGGGCTAGGAAAGCAGTTTTGTCAGTAATGGTTTCTCTGGAGGCCAGGTGAGACCATGCTGAGCAGGTGAGGGGGAGCTGCCCCATTCCATCCTCCCTTTATTGGTCTCAGACAGTGTTGTGATGTGCACCCCAGCTGTGACTGGTGCAGCTGAGTGGCTTCTGAATGAATAGATGGACTACACTTCCTGGCATTGTGGTAACTGGGAGTCAGTCCCAAACAGAAGATAGGTAATTAAAAACCATTTTTTTCCCCTTCATCTCTTCCTTTTGTTAGTTCTGGAAGCTGTAGTGCTGGAGGTCATAGCTGAGAGAGTATTTAGGTACACATAGGAGAAAGAACCAGAAGCTCTTTCACATCTTTCTCTAACATCAAGCTGGGGTGTTGATGGTGACTGTATGAGAAGATGCCAGTGTTTTTCTCTTTATGTCTCAGGTAGGTAGGGAATTAATTACATTTCCCACCCCTTACAGCAAGTACTCAAGCAAATATTTAGCTCATTATCTCCCTGTTTTTGCACAAGACAAGGCCCAATGCAGATTAATGTTTGGGGAATGCTACCTGTGGAGGGCTTGAACTTTGTTCCACATCTTGAAATTGGAACAGAGTTGTGCAAAGAGATCCTGAAGACATACCTGGGCTGGCAGGTTTTTGCACAGGCCAATGAGAGCGGCGTTAAAAAGAAGATAGTATTTTAGTCTATACATATGGAAACAGGCCCTCCTCTTCTCCAGTCCATCCAGACCTGTGTAGTGCTGTATGACAAATGGTGTAAGCCATGGGGTAGTGCCAACCTGCTAATAATGCCAAGTCCCCTCATGATCGTCATAAGTCAAACGTAACATTCTGATATTCTCTGAATCAAACTATTTCATATTAATTAGGGAGCTGACTGCTGGCTTAACAAGCACTGTGGTTTCCTGCCCAGTGCAGCTCCATGTGATACCTGTCCCATTGGTGCCCTTGTGTTCCATTCTCCCATTGGGCCAGGGTGCTTGGTCAAGATGCTTTGTGGCAAATCCTGTTGTGTGTCTTCTGACATCAGATGAGACAAAGTATTTCTCTAGGGAGTGCAGACCAGAGGTAAACTGGGGACCACTATTGAAAATAAACACAATGCCTGGAAAATACTGTTTTATGTTATAGTAAGTACCTACAAAAGCTTTTCTGTTTGATGAAACTTAGCTTGCCATTTTGGGTTGCAATGGCTTGAAGTGAAGTATTTCATTGCTAATTCTGTGTTAGGAAAATGCAGTTCTTTGTTAGAAAGACATCCTCATGTAAACATACACCCAGCCATGCTCAACAGATCTATTTCCTGAGAGAGGTCTTTTGAACTTGCACCACCTTAGGTGGATTTGAAATAGAGTGAAATCCCTAAGTGGAGTGTTATTTGCTAAGTCATTGTCTGATAGAGTTTTCAGTGTCTTGTGTAATAAGGTTCAAGCCTTAAATGATCAATGGGGCCATCCTAAAATAATTCCTCTCTGCTTTTCAGATGAAATCCTTAAGACACTTGACAGTAATCATTTCCTCACATACTCATCATTGAACCAAGCTAGACAGATTTAGCTTGTGCTAGCTAGACAAATCTGAGGTTTCAGGATGTGTTTGGGAGGAGCAGAGCATTCTGTAACTGGTGAATGTCTATATAAGCTCAATACAGAACTGAATGTAATTGAAGTCAACTACTGCATGCTGGTAAATAAGCTTCTGTGCTGATGATTCTTTTTTTCTTCTTCTTTTTTAACTCTAAAAAGCTCTCAATCCTTCATTAGCTAGGAAGTTCATTTGTAAATTTAAGCTCTTCAAATTTGTGAGATACAGAATTGTGCTCATAGAAGGCGCCATTAGAAGAGGGGTGACCAGCAGGGACAGGGAGGGGATTGTCCCTCTCTGCTCTGCCCTCGTGAGGCCCCATCTGGAGTCCTGTGTCCAGAGCTGGGGCCCCAATACAAGAAGGATGTGGAACTGTTGGAGAGGGTTCAGAGGAGGCCACAAAGATGATGAGAGGCCTGGAGCACCTGCCCTACGAAGAGAGGCTGAGGGAGCTGGGCTTGTTCAGCCTGGAGAAGAGAAGGCTGTGGGGGGACCTCATTGCAGCCTTCCAGTCCCTGAAGGGAGCAGAGAAACAGGAGGGGATTCAACTTTTTAAAAGGATAGACAATGGCAGGACAAGGGGGATGGATTAAAACTAAAGGAAGGAAGGTTTAGATTAGATATTAGGGGGAAGTTTTTTCCAGAGAGAGTGGTGAGGGGCTGGAACAGGCTGCCCAGAGAGGGGGTGGATGCTCTGTCCCTGCAAGTGTTCAAGGCCAGGTTGGATGGGGCCCTGGGCAACCTTGTGTAGATCCAGGCCTGAGGTTGGTGGCCCTGCCTGTGGCAGGGGGGTTGGAGCTCTGTGATCCTTGGGGTCCCTTCCAGCTTGTACCATTCTATGATTCTATTATTCCTTTGAGTGTATGGACCACTACAAGTCTCTAGCTACATTGTAATCCCCCTTTCTGATGCCCTGACTCCTGCCCCCTCCAACACAGAATCATATAAACTAGAATGGACCATGAGAGGTTATTTAACCCTTTCTGCTTCCCCTGTCCCAAGATAAAATCAGTGACATTTATGTGAGTCTTGACAGCAATTTGTTTAACCTGTAATTAAAGGTCTCTAGTGATGGTTGGTCCTCAGGCAAGTTCTTCCAGTGCTTCTCTGTTCTTAAATTAAAAAAGTTTTTCCTAACATCAATTCCAACACTTCCATGCTATAATTTTTGCCCATAATTTCTTGTCCCTTTCAGCATAGATACAAACCCCAGTTTATTCCTTTCTGCTTTGTTGCAACCTTTTTATATTTGAGCACTCTTATAGTGTCTCCTTGCAGTTTTCTTTATGATGAAAAGAAGCAATCCTTTCAACCTTTCTTCTATTTTCTAGACCTCTGGTTGTTCTCCTTGCTCTCCTCAGGCCTCTTTCCAATAGTTCCACTCCTTTCTTGAAGTGTAATTCTCCAAACTGGCCATGATCTCCAGCAGAGTACAACACTGTCTTCCTCTTTGTTTCCCTGCTTTCCCAAAGAATCATTTTCTGTTTGTAGCAAGTGTTTATTTTTTCAGTCTTTGTGGGTTTGTTGGGGTTTTTTTGTGTATATTTTGTGGGGTTTTTTAATCTTTGCACTATGCAGGCTTACTGTAGAACATAGAATTTCCTCATTGTTCTATATGCATGGATATTTATAAAATTTTGACTTATTTTCTCTACACCCTTATATCTGGTGACATGTGCTTTTCAGGACGTGTTGCTTTCCAGGGCTAGCATGAGGTATGCCTGTGTCTATGGCACTGGGCACGAGTAAGTTCATCATAGTTGATGTAAGGCATCATAGTTGGTGTTCATGCTCAAATCACAGCCCATGCTACAATCAATTCTACTTAACCTTGCTGCTGCCAATGCTGTGCATTTTTGGTAGCTGAGGGAATGACTTTAGCCTTTGAGACTAATAGAGAATCCTTCAGCAGCATTTTCTTGCAACTATAAAAGCTTGTCCTCCCTCTATAGTGTCATGCCTTTTCTTCCCCCCACAAGAATGTATCATTTTTTAGGTTCCCATAGTGTTTGTCTCAAGATGCAACTGTGGGGTCTGCTACACACTTTGAAATTCAGCTTTTCTCCAGTTAGCAGTCAGTGTTATCCCATTATGGAAGATGCAGAAATCCACCTATGTGATGAAATAAATTCTGTCCTTATTGCTTGTTAAAAGGAAAGAATCCAAGAATGAAGTCATTCACAGCCCTGATTTCTGTACTTTGAGTGCTGCAGTGCAACACAAAGAATAAGTAAGGCATTTGACCTTTTGGTCACTTAGGAATATTAACAGCTAACTCAAGAAGCAGCATGCTCAGTGTAATCAAAAACTTACTGAACGGCTCTAGACACCTATTAGAGCTTCAATAAATTGCTGTAAAGCAATTAGTTTTTCCCCTAGAGTCTGGAATATCTCTCATTCATGTATTTGGTTGGTTATAAGGCAAAAAAAAAAATCTTAGATCTTATTCCAGAGGGCATAGATTGAAATATTTGGTCTTTATCTTGGCACATTCCAAGGTGAAAGATAAGACACCCAAATGGACCTTGATCTGCCTTAATCTGTTTAAGCTTGCTCTGGGATACCCTGTGAACGATTTGGGTTGGTGTTAACTATGAACACACTCCAATGACCTGAATTCTCATAAGCAGCAGGGACTTATTTTTTGGCTTAAAGGATAATTGTCACCACAGTGAAGTACTGGGTCCTCTGTCCTCAGTATCTGTTAAAGAAACATTATTTTTCAACATAAACCTTCTTCAGGGAGAGCTTCTCTATATCTTCCTGTACGTCTTCTGAAACTTAATCTCTTTTCTAGGGTTTTCCACATAACTTGAAGTTATTCAGAACCTATAATTGATTTGTAAGTGGAAAAAAATGTTTTAGGGAAGCTTGAAATAGTCCTGCCTTACTATTTGAGCATCTACTCACCATATGCTGAATTTTAGCTGGGTAAATATATGTTCTTTGTTAAACATAATTCGGATGAAATGTAGGATTGCAGGACTTTAATCAGCATACCA
Source organism: Porphyrio hochstetteri (assembly GCA_020800305.1). Lineage (NCBI taxonomy): Eukaryota > Metazoa > Chordata > Aves > Gruiformes > Rallidae > Porphyrio > Porphyrio hochstetteri. The sequence goes on along the minus strand of CM036908.1, from coordinate 7,539,191 downwards.
CAAATCATATTTGAGTCTGACTTGTTTTGTTTCAGTTACTTATCAATAGTCAATGTTTTTCATGATGGGTAAATTAATGCCTTAGGTATGGTGAATGGTGACTGTGCTTGTTTACTACCTGGATGCAGTTGTTACCCCAGTGAACCATCAAATATGTTTTAGACCAAGTGTGCACAGTCCACATACAGATCTTTAAAGAAAAAGTATAGCAACTGCAGTTACCCATCACTGAAGCCTTGAATGGCTGCATACATAGTCTGTCCCAAACAAAACAGGTGGTGTGCTTGTTTCTACCTGCTGCTTAGGGCAGGCTAGAATCACATAATTCTGGTAATCAGCTCACAGACTATAAGTTATTAAGCTGCAGGAATGTGTCTTATTCAGTGCAGGTGCCTTAGGAAAGTCTTAGAAAGTCTCTAGGCTGAGAGTCTTGCAGTTGGCCTTCTGAGAAGTGACATGGGCAGTTAGTGAAGGAGACAGCCTGTGTCAGCAAATACACGGCCTTCAGGTTATTTCACAGTGGTCATCATCTAATTCACCAGGCTATCAATAGCCATTCTGCTTTGGAGCATGTCCGTGTCCAGCCTGCCCCAAACCCCACGTTTCCTGCTTACCAGCCCTAATTTGAAGAGGAATTTTTGTTGGCTTCTGGCCAAGCCTAGCACATGATTTTTTTTCCTCGCTTTTGTTGCTCTCACTCAATCTGCATCTTCACTTGATTGCAGAGAGACACTTTTCATCATTGTGAAAAGCCATCTGATTAGAGCTCCCATTAACCCATGAGTGAAGCTTCTTGTAAGTTTAGCTGGAGAAATTCCTTGAATGCTTCAGAATTGCGAAGTTGCCATTTTTAAGAAACCTCAGAACTGGATTGCAAATTTGTTTTAGCTCAGCTTAAAACAAACTCTTCTTTCTCAGCAGGTTTAAAGGAAATCTCATTTACTGTATATCTTTTTATCCCCCCAAAAGTCTCAGATGTCATAGTATTGTACTGCTGATTACCAGGGACTGTGTGTATCTGGACCATGCCATCCCTGACTATGTAGCTATACTGGTTCAATTTGTTAAAGACAATGAACAGTCAAAATATTCCTTTGTTAAAGTGTATGTAGAAGCAGTCTTCATGGAAAAGGAAAAAAAAAAACCAAACCCACTTTTGTCATTGTTCTAATTTGATTTTTTTGAATATAAAAAATTAATTTTTCTCCTTTTCTGGAGAAAAGGAGACTGAGGGGAGACCTCATCACTCTCTGCAACTGCCTAAAAGGTGGCTGTAGTGAGGTGGGGGTTGGTCTCTTCTCCCTGGTAGCTATTGACAGGACAAGGGGAAACAGCCTAAAGTTGCATCAGGGGAAGTTTAAGTTGCATATTAGAAAAAATGTCTTCAATTAAAAGGTTGTCAGATATTGGAACAGGCTGCCCAGGGAGGTGGTTGAGTGACCATCCCTGGAGGTGTTGAAAACAAGAGTAGATGTTGCACTCGGTGACATTGTCTAGTGTTGGACCTGGTAGGGCTGGACAGAATGGTTGGACTCAATGATCTTGAAGGTCTTTTCCAACCAAAACCTTTCTGTGATTATATAAATTGATTTTAGGTTTGGAAGCATAATAGCTACTTTTCAAATGCACTGTGCATAGCTTTTGCTAGTAATTTTCTTCCCCTTTCACTTTCTGCCTTCCTTCTAGGAATAACTGTAAAGTAAATGTGTTTATATGTTCCAGGAATCATCTCCTTGGCTGCCTTAGGCCTCTTAACCTTCTTTGATAAATGTATCAGATGTGGGATGAACTCAAGCTTGTCTCTGTTTAAACAGGGAAGATCAGCTTTCTTCAGAAAGCCTTCTGATAAGAATGGACAAATTTATGGGCACTGCTTTCATTACTGAGCTTACTTCTAGGTTGTTGGGGAAGCCATGTCCTAGAGTGGCACTAGAAGACTGGTGTCTTAGTGTTTGACAGCTCTCTGAATCAGTTGTGGCCTCATTTGGAGTTAGAGGTTTGGGTTTCAATCAGTATTTTTGTATGTCCTGAAGAGCTTCCAAGTTAGTTCAGAGATTGCTGGAAAATGAGATCATGAGGTAGGGAGTGTTATGCAGATGATAGGTTCTGCTGCTGGCAGACAGCTTCCTCAGTGGAATATGAAAATGTTTCTTCCCTGGCTTGCTGTAGGTAGCTCTCTGAGAAACTAGTTCTTGAAGCTCATGTATTTAGAACTATAGAATCAATTTCTGTGTCCTCGACTTTTTACTTGCCTTACTGTTTAATGGCAGGTTGCAAGGCAGGACCACAAATGGATAACAAAGCCTCATGAAATGAAAGCACTGGTTGCAAGTCAGACCTTAATTGACATGAGCATCTTCTCCTTTACCAGGCAGTTTTGAGATTTGGGAAGAATGTGCTTCATGAATCCTGGAAAACTGCACTGAAGCATCTGTTGATTTCATTAAAACACAAAGATTCATAGGTTATGAGGCCAGAAAGAGCCATTACAATAACCTAGGCTGATTTGCTGTATAATTAATTCCTGTTCCACTGTGTCTTTTAGAGAAAACAAGATACTATTTTAATTTAAAGTTTGCCAGTAGCAGAGAAGGCACCGTGACCTGTAGTAAATTATTTCAATAGCAAATTACCCTCATGTAAGAAGAAGGGGAGATGTAACCTGTATGTGGCTCAGCTGAGAGCTAGAAGCTGCTTATGTATGTGAGAACATATTCCTTCTACCAGCAACCTGCAGAGGTTGCTGAAAGCAGGTCACAGAGTCATAGCTAGGCACAACCCTGCACCAGCCATTAGTCGCACGTAGGGTATCGGGCTACCTGTCTGCTCCTCCCATAGGTGGGATGGCCAAGTCAAGACACAGCTTAGAGAAGTGTTAGTTTGAGCAACTGATTGTGGTATCCTATAAGGGCAGTTCTCTGATGTTAGAATCGTTAAAGTCACAGTTCATGCCGTCCTGGCATTCTCTTGCCCACCACAGCAACTCCATACTGGGGTGAAACCAAAACCACAGTGTTGGGCCTATGGTCATACCAGTCAAGAAGTACCATATGTATGTGCTGGCAGAAGGACTCTGTCCAGAGGAACCCATTTCCAATTCCTCTCTTCCCCATGCTGTCCCTGCAGCGGGACAAGGAGTAGATGCTGCACAACCCACTATACAGATGTATTCATGAAGAAAGCCCTAGGAGGCCTGAAGATCAGTCAGTCCATTTACCCAGCGTTCTGCCTCCAGTAGTGGCAAGTGCAAGTGCTGTTTAGAGAGAGCGTGTGAGCATGGCTACTATCAGCAGTACATTCCCCTTACACTCCCATAGCATCTATTGTTATTGGATTAGGATTATCAGAAGGTCCATCCCTTCCTTTTCACTTTAATATCAGTTTGTGGACCTACTGCTCACTTACCTTTCCGGTTCTTTTTGAGCCTGCTGATGTTCTTTGCTTCTGTGACCTCCCATGGCAGCAAGTTCCAGAAATTACTATGCTCTGTGTAAATAAGTACACCTAAAAATCCATTTTAGACTGATATCCTACAAATTTCAGTGAGTGCCTCTTGTTCTGCTATTGCTGGATTTCTACATTAATCTACTCCATCTTCAGTTAACTTCAATCATAGTTTTTCTTAGTCATCTGTAAATATGAGTCCAGGCTGTTTCAGGCTACCCTTGTAGAGCATTCTGCTTCATCCTCTTAATTACTCTATTACTTTCCTCTGTACCTTGAACTGCTCTGTTGCCTTGAGATACAGAGACAGGAATGCATGTGGTGCTCAGAACTAGTTTTTATGGCAAGTGCTGGACTTACTGCACACACAAAGTATGAGCAGAATTTCTGGGCAGTCCAGACAGCTGCACATACATGGTGTACATGACACACTTCTTAGGTGTGCCTTTCCTGGGTACAAAGGTAGCTGCAGCTCATCTCTGCTGTCTGGCTGAGGTTGAACCTCATGGTCTGGCAAGAGAGGGAGGCTGCAACGCACAGCCTTGCTGAGTCACTGGAAGGAGGTGTATGGTCTTTCTAGCAAGAGCATTTGACATGGTTAATCTGTAGAATGAAACTACTACAGTCCCACAAATTGAAAATGTATTTTATTCCTGTTGCAGATTATTAATAGACTTGATGTTTTTGAAGTCTGTGCGAGGGCAGAGCGCTTTATTGGGAACTGGAGCAAAATCAACTATTGTGGGTCAATACTGTCCTCTGCTGGGAGGAACTACTGCTTTGTGCCATGACTCCGAATGGGAATGAACAGCTGCCTTCCCCTTTCTCTCTGATGTAGGGTGTTCTGCCTTTGCAACAGGAAAATCTGATGCTGTGCTGGCTGCATTGGGAAATACTCCTTTAATGTAAAAGTTGGAAGTTCTTCCTTTGCTACAGATGTGTTGAATTGTGATGTATTTGTCATCCTGAGGTCACCTACATCAGAAGCTTATTCTTCAGCCTCTCTCGGATTTGCCTTTGATTATTTGCTGCAAGCTCATTTCTCTGACTTTTCCTGTACTACTTCTCAAATGAAGAATACAAATCTCCTTTCCCTTCTCTTTCCATAGCAAATTGCTGACAACTCATCCTGCTAGCATTTTGAAAGCAGAAATCAAATGTGTGTGTATGTATATGCTATATGTAATAGACACAAAGTATTGGAAAATAGTACCTCCTCAGAAGAAATCAGTCTTTGGGAGTGTTGCAGAACATGAACTCAACCAAAATTGTGCTAGTTGCAGAAATGCTTTTGCTTGCTGTATGTTCAGGAAGCAGGGATGATGGTTGAGAGGATGTACAGTTTACAGCTATCTCAGTGTTGTGCTTCTCCAGTCCCAGCCTCCATGAGAACAGCAAGGGCTGGAGAGGAGTCCTCTTCCCAAGGAATTCATTCTGTACTGCTGAGAAAGGGAAGGGCAGGAGGTCTGGACTCCTGAGCAAGCCAAGCATGCTCAGGAGTGCTTGCCTGTCTGTGACTCTTCTCTTGGCTGCTTTCCATCCATGAAACAACACAGAGTCCAGAAGTTCCAGTCCTTAACCCAGAGAAAGAGGCCGGACACTGAGTATGTACAGGCTATTACGTGTTAGCACAGGGAGCACAGGTTTCTTGAAGCAAGGGTAAACTGTGAAGATACTTTTATTGCAAGTTTTTGTGCCTGTAGTGATAAAAGATTTCTTGGTCAGAGAAATTTTAAGTCTTTGTTTATTTTTTCTTGTAGCTCTTCAGGAGCCACAGGGCAATCACCAGCAGTTCACAGCAACTTGCTTCGATTTTTTTTGCATCTCTCTCCTAGTAGTTAAGTAGGCTTATAGGAATAATAGAGAAATGACAGTGGTGGTACAGAGTTCCCTGCTGTGGCTAGCAGAGATGGACATGGAGGTTACACTTTGTTATGTATTTTGTATGGGTTTTATGCAAATACAACAGCACGATACCAGACACACGCTGTATTTTATGTACAAAACCTTTTACAGCAGACTGGGCCTGTGGTAGAGTTAATTGTTCTTGCTGTCCTTCAGCAAAATGTTCTCTTCTGCCTGCTTTTTGGATCTATGGTCATTGCAAAGTACCTGTTGCTGTCATCTGTATGCACGGTCCTGGTTGTGCTCTCTCCCTCTGCGATCACAGCAGACTCTTTCTTGCATGGTTTTATTTCTGCTCCCCACTGCCTTTTGGGAGAAGTTCATCTCCCATGGCTGAAAGTAATTGGGGTATTTGCACTGTATGCAGGATTGATGAATGATATTTTTCCTTGTGTCTGGCAGGTTGTTTATAAAAATAACGACATTCGTCTGGAGCTGTCTCGCTTGGCACGTATTGGTGATACTAAGATGAAGATCTATGGGGAAGTGAAATTCGTGTGTGAGAATGTGGCTACACTGGATCCTATCAGCTTTGAGACACCTGAGGCCTATATTAGTCTGCCTAAATGGAATACCAAAAGGATGGGCTCCATCTCATTTGATTTCCGAACCACTGAACCCAATGGACTGATCCTTTTCACCCATGGCAAGCCGCAGGAGAGGAAAGATGCCAGGAGCCAGAAGAATACAAAGGTAGACTTCTTTGCAGTTGAGCTTCTAGATGGGAACCTCTACTTGCTGCTGGATATGGGCTCTGGGACCATTAAAGTCAAGGCCACACAGAAGAAAGCCAATGATGGAGAGTGGTATCATGTGGATATTCAACGAGATGGGAGATCAGGTAGAGTGATCACCTTCTCTTAAGTAGAATCATGCTTCAGATCCAGACCTAGGGCTGGGCATTAATTGTCAGAACTTTCAAAACCTGTTAGATATGAGTCACCTTCTTACAAAAACTTAGTGTTAGTCCAATGATGTTTATCCAGCAAATCAAAGATGTGACTGGCTAGGTTTTTGTGAAATCAAATGTGAGTCAAATTCAGATAGCACGTTGAAGAGGAAGTCTATTAATGTTTTCTTCACAATCTTCAGATATTCTGGACCTTACTTTGCAATTATGTACATAATTATAGTGATGACTTCTTTGTGGGGCCATAGTAAGGTTTAAGATCCTTCAGAAATATTATTATTTATTTCCTGATTTAAGAAATTCTCAATGATCTCCTCTGGGTTTCTGTTCAAAAAGAACCTTAGTAGAAACCAAATGAAAACTTATGTCTGTGAGATAGTATCATCATCTTCTCCTTGTGTCTTTAAAGAGCAGAGGTTTGGGATCTTCATGAGAAAAATTAAAGTAATGGGCATAACCAGGGACAAAATTATGGCAAGAAGCTTTATCATATTCTTTTTCCTCCAGTATCTTGTGGTTTTCAGTTAGGTTTCTTTACTGTTTCTTGGATATAGAAATGCTGTCTTAATATTTGAGTCAGCATTCAATGGATGATCATTTTTTCCTCACAGATTTTAATTTTCAAAAATGGGGTTTAATTTGTTCCTAATCATATACCTACTATGCAATTACAAAAATATATCTTATTTGTTTCTGGTGCTGGATATCAATCTAGCATGCTCATGATATATTCTGAAATTGTGTAAGGAATAAAGATGATTGAATTCTGCAATTTCATTTTGAGAATCTGTGAACAATTGTACTTGAATTCTTCCTGAACCATTGACATCTCAAAGCCTGGCCATATATCCCTTCAAAGAAAATTTTGCTTAATTTGCAAGTGGATTTGGGATTTGTCTGGAGATCTCCAGATGATAGTTTTAGGTCCCTAATTTTAGGTTTCCAGTTGCTGAATGTCATCAGTTGAGAGCACAGTGCTAGAATTCGCTTCCCTTGAGTTTTCAAAAGAGCTGACTTCTAGACACTGTGCAAAGCCTAGCTGTTTGAACAGGTCTTTGCCTGAAGCTAGTTTTTTCTTTGATGATGTGAGGAGTTTCTTTGTATTTTGCATGGTGCTCTTCTAGGACTTAATATGTGTGGTTATATATTGCTATCTCCTAAAGACATTGATAGGAACATTTTATAAAGGAAGCCATAAATAAATAAATGGAGCTTTGATTTCTTTAGAATTGCTAAAATTTAATTAACGTCCAAGGATAAACTCAATTAGTTGCATTCAGTACTGCCTTGAGTTTTGCTTGCTCATTTGAGGACTGTCTGGTCCCTGGAGAGGCAGCTGCAGAAGGAGAAGAAAGAGAAATTACACTAAGCCCTCTGCTAGGAAAGTTTGTAAAAATCAGAAGAGGGACACACGTTCATTGGTATAAAAAAGAGAGGGATCTCCTAGAAAGAGTCCAGAGGAGGCTACAGAGATGCTGAAGGGCCTGGAGCATCTCCCCTGTGAGGAAAGGCTGAGTGAGCTGGGACTGTTCAGCCTGGAGAAAAGAAGACTAATGGGGGACCTTACTAATGTTTATAAATATCTTAAGTATGGGATGCAGGGGAAATGGCCAGCCCCTTTTCAGTGTCTGTGGGGACAGGACAAGGGGCAATGGCTGCAAGTTGGAGCACAGGAAGTTCCACACCAACATGGGGAGGAACTTTTACCCAGTGAGGGTGAGGGAGCCCTGGGACAGGCTGCCCAGGGGGTGTGGAGTCTCCTTCTCTGGAGATATTCCAGACCCGTCTGGATGCCGCCCTGTGCAGTATGAGCTGGGGAGCTGCTTTGGCAGGGGGGTTGGACCCGATGATCTCTTGAGGTCCCTTCCAACCCCTATAATTCTATGAGTCTATGATTCTATGATTTGGACTGGGAGGGTGTTACAGGAGGCATTGCTACTTGGTGGATGAGACTGTCAGACTGACTTGTTTGTTGCTTGGTGGGGAGTTTGTGATGTTCCTGACACTGATTAGAGATAACAGATTTTGAATTAAAGGCACTTTGCTCATCAGGAATGAAAACATTTGGACGTTCTTGTCTTATCTCTTTGTTTCTTTTTTGGTTTTTTAATTGTATTTTCTACTGATAATGAGTACTGGTTTAACAGTCCTGGTGACAGATGTCTTTTCTCCTCAGAAAACCAGGATACTGGCATTGATTTCTTCACAGGCTTCCTTCAGCAAGGTACCACTCTTATCCAGTGGTACCTTTGGTAGGTGTGAAAAGGAAGTTTGGGATCTCTTCTTTACTTCTTGGCTCTTCTCCCATGTGTGGTCCAGAGAACAGTTACACCTTGGAGTGTTATTTTTGTTGGTTTGGGTGAGGTGTGTGCTTGTTTGCTTTTTGTTTGTTTGTTTGGGTTTTTTTAATGTGGATGCCTATCACCTAGAAACTGAACTGAAAATAATCAACTTACTTAATGTGGGATGCAAACGAGACATTTAGGTTTAATGAGCTAGTGACATAGGGGTTCTGATTCTCATTACTAAAGCAGGCAGGCCTTCATTAGTTGTCATCTCTCCCTTTCTTCTGCCCATTTCTGTAACAGTCCAAAACTTCAGGGTCTGCTGAGCTTAGTAAAATAGCCTAAAGATCCAAATATTCCTTACTGCAGTGTGCTAAGGCAGGACTGGGAAAGCATGGCAGTCGTGCTCAAATAACCTCTGGCACCTCCAGGCCCCCTTAGGCTTTGTCTATGCTTTGGCCTGTGCTGGCTGCCAAAGCAACAAAGGCTGTTTTTTCTCTCTACTCTGACAGAAGCTGACAGCGTGGACATGGACACGTAGTGTCCTGTAAACTTTCTGTCCTTGGGGAAGGCTCCTACAAAGTGCCCAGAAAACCTGCTGCAGTTTCTAGCTGGGAAGCAATGAGCACGTTACACAAGCCCCTGTTTTCAGCTGGTCATCGGCTAGAAAGCACCTGTCCCACCCTCTCAGACACTGAAAATCCTACTGCAGGGTTGGGTCTGTGGTTCCATCAGTGTGTGGTGTTGTGTACCAGCTCTGTCCTCAATAACTGGAGTCTTTTGGTCTGTGTTAGTTCTTTAGAAGTGCCTGAGGGACTGGAAAGGAGATTTTTAGCTGCTTCTGATTGCTCAAGGTGGGATTTGATCTACAGAATTGTAAACAGGGGATTTGGAAACAAAAAACACCCTCAAAACAAATAAACAAACAAAAAGGGATGTCAGCTTGTGTGGCTGCTCCTTCCTAGGGTCAATTCAAAATTTCTCCATCTCAGCAGCTTGGTTTTAGAAGTGAATCCGAGCTGGTACTCACTCCTTACAGGAAAAGTTGCAGGGTCTAAAAGCTGGAGGAAAGCTCAGGCTTCCTATTCCTATTTCCTTTCACCACATCACACTCTTTCTCCTTCGTATCTAGTATTTCTTCTCTTCTGAGGGCATTTCTTTAGCTTTGTGGCTTTTACAGGTGGCGTTTGTTTTCTCCACAGTAGCAGGTGTCTGGAGCTCAGCCCTCCAGTATTTTTGTTTGTTCTAGTCTTTTGAGTAATATGTACTTCACATGCTGCTTTTGAGGAGTAACAGCGGAGATGCTGGGAGGGGGGCTGTGATCCTGTGCTTCTGTGACACGCTGCCTTTACAACTGTAGGTGTATTGTCACATCTTATCTTTTTTTTTTACTTTGTAAAAGGGAAAATGTCTGCTGTGCTGCTGCTGCTTGTTTTTACAAAATGATTCATCAAATAACCCTGGTTCTCTTTGAGCCTTTAATTTGTAACGCCTCTGTTGCTTCTGGCATTTTGCTGCCTCTGACATTATTCCTAAATTATTACTGAACATCAGACACATGAAATACCTCGTGTCTCTGCCATACACCCTGTTCTCTAAGAAGACACCTATTGCAACTGAAGAAAAGGCATGTGTACAGGAGCGAGACACAAAATAAGGCTAACTATTAACAGCACTCTCCCACCTTATCATAGGGGTGTATGATAAAAATGCAACAATGTGCAATTAATCTTAAAACTTGGATGGTTGTCTCTGAGGACAGACTATCTTAATGACAAGGCAATTGGATGCGATGATTTATAGCTAGGGAGAGTGAATTGCTGAGTGTCTGGTGGGCAGATGGCCCTATCGTGAAAGCTGCTGAATGCTCTTCTGAAGAGTATGCTGCTTGGGGATGTGAGACCTGAGTTACGTTCTCTGTTTTCCTTTGGATGCATTGTCTGACTTTAAACAAGTCACTTCACTTCTTTGCACCTGCTTCATATGTTCTTGACTGTATTTTTGTGTTAGATGTTTAGATTATTTTATGTGCTAGCACAATTTTATTGGAAACATACAGAAGTTACTCCAGTGCAGTATGCCCACATCTTCCCTGGAGCCTATGGAAGCTATTGCAGTTTGAATAAGTGGTTTTCAGAGACAACCTTTATCGTTGTCTATCTCAATTTTCTTATTTGTAAAATGGAAGTTAGAATACTTAACTTTTTCTGTAAAACCTTAGAATAATGAATTTTGGAAGAAACTTCTGGACATTTCTAGTCCAAACTCTACTGAAATCTAGGTTTTCTTCAGGGCTATGTCCAGCTGTGTTAGCATGTCTTCAGGATGGTGATTGCACACCTCCTATGATGGGTATGGTCCCATGTTTGACCACCCTCGTGGTGAAAAATGGAGTTGGAGTTTCCCCTGCTGCAACCTATGATCAGTGTCCCTTGTCACTGCAAGTGCACACTGCTGGTTCACATTCAAATTCTTGTCTGCCATATCCCCTGATCCTTTTCTGCAGAGCTTCTCCTTAGCCAGTGGGTCTCCAGCCTGTGCCTGTGTGTGAGATAATTTTGCCTCAAGTGTAGGATTTTGTTGTTGGTTTACATCAAATATTTCTATCAGTTCTTTGCTCCACCTCGTAAAGTTTCTCCGAATGGTAGTCCTGTGCTTTCTCCAATGCATCCACCATTCTCCCCAATTTGATGTCAACCTAACGAGGGTCTACTTTTAGTTCCATCATCCAGGCCCAGCTTTAACAGTGCTGATGAAGTGTTTTCTGGAAGAGCCACAGAGTGTCAATTCATATGCTTCTCTTTTTTTTTCTCTCCAGTTCAGATAGCATTGAACTCCTATATGTTCTCAGTAAGTCTTTGCTTTGCTGGATGAGTATCATTGAGTAATGCTCAGGTTTTACATGCTATTGTTTAGCCACTGTGTTATAGTGCTTGTGGTCTTATAATGCAAGTTGGGATAGGGACTTATGATGATCAGCCACTGCATGGAAGTACTTATGGCCTGTGGCTGAAGAGGAGAGGGAGCTGTGTGGGAGACACCATGTTGGGTGGGCACTTGGGTAGGAAGGAACCTTCACTCCCCTGCACTGAACCTGAAATCTCACTCAGTTACTGGGAAAAAGTGAACTACACTGAAGCTGCTAATGAAAGTGTTGATGTGTCCTTGTCTTCCTCGTTTAGGTACTATATCAGTGAACAGCAGACGCACTCCATTCACTGCTAGTGGGGAGAGTGAGATCCTAGATCTGGAAGGCGACATGTACCTTGGTGGGCTGCCTGAGAACCGAGCAGGACTCATCCTTCCCACAGAGCTCTGGACAGCAATGCTCAACTACGGCTATGTCGGCTGTATCCGAGACTTGTTCATTGACGGGCGGAGCAAGAACATCCGGCAGCTGGCAGAGGCCCAGAATGCTGCAGGAGTCAAGTCCTCCTGCTCCCGCCTCAGCACCAAGCAGTGTGACAGCTACCCCTGTAAGAATAATGCAGTCTGCAAGGATGGCTGGAACCGCTTCATTTGTGACTGCACAGGCACCGGCTACTGGGGGAGAACCTGTGAGCGAGGTAAGCTGCATCTGCTGGCTGCAGTCACACAGAGCTGAACGTGTGCGTACTCGGCACTGGTGAGGCCACACCTCGAGTGCTGTGTCCAGTTCTGGGCTCCTCACCACAAGAAGGACATGGAGGTCCTGGAGCGAGTCCAGAGAAGGGCAACCAGGCTGGGGAAGGGGCTGGAGGGCAAATCCTATGAGGAGCGGCTGAGGGAGCTGGGGCTGTTTAGCCTGGAGAAGAGGAGGCTGAGGGGAGACCTTATCACCACCTACAACTACCTGAAGGGAGGTTGGAGAGAGGTGGGTGATGGTCTCTTCAGCCAGGTGACAGGTGATAGGACAAGGGGGAATGGCAAGAAGCTGCCCCAGGGCAGGGTTAGATTGGATGATAGGAAAAAATTTGTTACTGAAAGAGTTGTCAGTGCCTGGAACAGGCTGCCCAGGGAGGGGCTGAGTCACCTTCCCTGGGTGTGTTCAAAAAAAGGGTAGATGAGGTACTTAGGGATATGGTTTAGTTTAGGATGTGAATGGTTGGACTTGATGATCTTGAAGGTCTTTTCCAACCTTGTGATTCTGTGATTCTGTGTGCAGGAGAGCTAGAACAAAATCCAGTGTTTCCATGAGATATTCCTCTGCCCTTGTTGGCCTTCCTGATGCTGATTTCCAGTCTACACACTAAGAAAGCTTTCTTCTCTGATGGTTTCTTTCCAGCCTTTTCCACCTTCCTTTCATAAGTTTACCTTCTTCATCAGCCACTTCCATCCCTAAGCCTGCTGAAGGCCTTGTCTTCAGGTTCCAGAGGTTTCTTGGCTGAATGTGGTTTGTCTTCTGAGGCAGAAAATGCTGCTGCATATGAGAAGTCTCATGCAAATTACTGGAAACAGAACCAAGTGTGAACTTGAGTTAAGGGGATTTTTCTTTTATGGGACAGATGATATATCCAAGTTCTGTCTAGCCATCTTTTATTTATTTATTTGTTTGGTTGGTTATTTTTCATGGTGAGACTTCCTTGATGGCTGTTTATAGGTAAAACCAGCTAATGAGAGAGCGTTGACAGCAATGTCTCCAAGTTCACCTCTGGTAAAGCAAATATGTAGGAGATGGTGATAGATTCTCTGCATCTTATGCTTACTAATTCTGGCTGGTGATTTAAAGATGTACGATGGGAGATGAGAGGCACAAGTAATGCTGGTACAGGCACACAAAACATATATGTTGTAGGCCATATGGAAAGAAATGTACTAATGGAAGGTATCTGAGCTATATATGTCTCAAATACCAGATGATTCCATTTATTGTTCTTACCCTTATTGAGCTGGCTCCCCACACTCAGAATGAGGTAGGTGAGTGGATAAAAAAAAGGAGGGGGGGAAAATTACTTAGACTAAGAAAATAATCCTTAAGGGGTGTGTTGTTATATTGAAACAAATTTGTCTTTTAATATTTGGTCATTAACACTGCATTCTGGCTGAACTGCACTCACAGGACACCCAAGAGTTAACTGTAAAGCATTAGCAGAATCTTAGGCCCTTTCAACATCATCTTCCTATTACCTTACTTTGCACCATGGCCTAATGGTTATAGCATGTGTCTTAGAATTGTAAATGTGAATATTTTTGAGCTTCTGCCATAAATATTTGACAAACACCTTTCCTACTCAGCTTCCCTCCTGTGCACTTTTTAATATTGATCATAGCACCATGCTACTTGGGAGAAAGAACATGAGCATTAGGTACAGTGCATAAAATATTAGGCAGAATTGAGATTTGTAATTCATTCACTCTCCAGAGCTTTTTCTTCTTTGCAGGAAGTTTTTTTTTTTAATGACCACAATTCATCCTATAGACCGGATGGGGTGTTAAGGTTTTATAGCACAAGATCTATGATCACTCATAACACTTCTCACAGCCAGCAATTTGTAGCATGCTGCCCTAAGCAGCAGTAGTAGTTAATTGCCAGTGGTCCTTAAAACAGCTGAAGCATCAACACTGCCATCCGTGCTGTGAGGACATGGGTGAAAATGTAAGATTCATGGGCTTTGGCTATGCCAATGTAAGCTCAGCAGTTCTCTCTAATAGGATACATTGGATTAGAAGATTCTGGAAAACTTCAGAGGTTTTCTCAACCATGGCCTTGGTAAACGTTTTGGCCAGTTGTTGTGTGATTATTTTTTAGATAGACATGATAAAAAGAAGCACTACCATAAATGCATTGTTTTCCCATAAAATTGTAATGATGTGTGTACCCCTGCTCTTTATTTAGTACTAGGAGTGACCAGCTCTGTGATTCAGGGCTTTCTGGACTCTGTCTCATGTCCATCTCTTGGATCTGGCTCTCAGCAGAGACTCCAAAGCTAACCAATGAAATAAAGAACAGGATTTCTCTCATGTACCTTTAGATATTTATGGTCTTGGCTTTTACTCCTTTTATAATCAGTGAAAAGGAGTCAGTAGGTTAAGGGCATGTAAGTATTGTAATTTGAGAGAAGTGAGTCTCCAGTCTGGCCTGAGATCCAGAAGTTGTCTGTGCTCTAGCCAGTATCAGTGTGAATAAGAAAGATACATGTATGAATGTGTGTCTGCCAGCATGGGGAACTGAGGTCCTAATAAATATGTTTTAGACCATATATAAGGTTAACAAGACAATGATGTGGTCCAGGACAACATAAAAGATATATGCAGAGGTCCTAATCCCAAGAAACTAATTTTGTCTGCAACTGGAAACCACAGACCCCTTAGTGGTTTAGGCCCAGTGTCAGGCAACATGTGGCTTTCATGCTGAGGTTCCCTGGTGACACAAGAAGCAGGTCACAGGGAATAAGAATTTGTAGACTGGATGCATGAAAAAAGTTACACAGATTGAAGTGTATTTGACTCCTCAACATTCCCTGTGGTGTTACATGGCAGCCTCATGCTGCTCTGATACAACTACTTGATACCAGATGCCTGGGTTCGTGCACAGTGATTTTGCCTTTATGAGCAAAGCATTGCAGCCTGCCAGTGGTATTTTTCATTGTCGTGGCCTGACACCCAAGGATTATTGCAAGTCCTGACTTGTTCAGAATACTGCTGGAAGGAGACAAGTTGAGATGGAACCTGGGAAGGGAGTCAAAGTGAGAGAAGCTGCCATGCCACAGTGGTGCTTCTGCGTAGTGACTGAAGGGCTGCCACAGGACCGGGGCATAGCCAGGCTAGTGCATAAAGGGAGGAACGAAGAAGGAGCAGGCTCTCTCTAGAGACAGCTACTGACCCACTCTTCCAGTCTGCCATCTGTTATCTGAGAAGGGCTGTCTCACTTCATTCAGTCCTTAGATTCCATCCTGTTGAAAGAGAGCAGCGTAACTCTTGGAAGGGGTTTGCAGCCCAAGATGTGGGGTAAAGGGTTAAGGGGCAGAGGAGTCTAGAATAAAAAATCTTCCATGCCTGTTGGCTACTGGTAAAATCACTATTTATCACAAAGCAAAGCACATACTTAACTTTTACTTAAGGTACTAAAAATACAAAAGACATACGTATAACTCCAGGGAGAGAACCAGATGATTCATTTGTTGTTGAGCTTCCACTGTCTCTCACTTTCCAGGTATAGCATTTCTATATTTATAATGCTGTATTCCTCCTACATTTTATACTTTGCTATATGAAGGACTGTTAAACATCTAAAAGGGACTCAGAAAGGAATTTGCTTGTGTCATAATTAGAAAACAGGTTGGGGTTCTTTTTATTCATGGTGAAACAATACAAATACATGGTATTCATTATGTCACCTATATGTAAAGCCTGTAGGAATTTGTCCTGCCAGGGAAATAACACCTCTGTATATTCAGCAATTGCACAGGATGCAACAGAGACTTTGGTTGCAGTGATCTGAGCAGATCACTGCACAGAACACTGAACCACTGCCAAGGCATCAAATTAATTCTTACAGTTCCAATGTCTAATCAGTCTTTCAGCACTGGCAGTGATGTCAGCAGATAAAGGTGTTTTTAGTCTTAAACTGCCATAGCTTTTAAAGGTAATGCAGTCCCTCCTTGGGGCAACTGAAATTGTATGGAAGGGATGGGGGGAGACATGGCAACAGACCAGGTCATGTCTGGCAGGGTCTATCAGGGAGTCCAAAGTGCTGGTAGGACTTCTCCCGTTATTTTGGTAACTGTGTTTTTCCTGTACTAACTAGGGAAGAGTAATCTTGGGTCGTAAATTGTGAAGGCTTCTAGTGAATGGATATTAGTGGTTGATCCTCAGAAAGGCTGAGGCAAAGTACTTCACCTAAACAAGACTCTCCTCAGTCTTCATAAATTTCACTTGACCTGCCCATGAGATAGTGTTTATCTCCAGCTCTGTAGCCAGTGGCAGGTGACACAAAAGGGAGAGGAGATGAAAATGCAGTAGGATTCATGGTCCAGAAGTGCTCAGTGCCAAGCTGTGAGGCTAAGCAAAGGCAGCAGCAAATGCCGGCATTTAGCTAGATGTGGTCCCTATTTCACACCTCACACAAGAAGCTGTGCAGATAACACACCAGTTAGTTATTTTCTTAAATCCTTGAGCTTCCCATTCTCTATCATCTTTCCATAGTGGTCCTCTACCATCCATTCTAACTCAGTGTGATAATGCTGGAAATCATATGTGAGAAGAGCCTTTTTGAGCTGCTGTTAGGGAGCTGCTATAAACAGAGCAGCATTTGGGTGAGTTTCTGAAACTTCAGAAAGTTTCCCCAGTAGCTGCTGGAAGGGAAGTGGTGGTGAGGCTGTCCACCCAGCTAGGAAATCAGACTACTGGTTTTGCAAGGGGCATGATCTCAATTAAAGTAATATTGTGACCTCCTCCTTTAGATGCCTGGGATAAGTGCTCTTAAGATTAAAAAGTAAAAGCCTGGCAATGAGGGCCTGTGCTAAGCTTTCCTTGTGCAGTCACTGAAGGGAGGTAGCTGCTTCTCAGGAGAAATTCAAAGCATGATCAGCTTGCCTCCTTTTGTTGATCTGCCTGTCTCCTGTTATTGATTATGTGGAGATTCTGGTCTGGTAATTCAGTATTGCTGCTCTCCAGAAGCTAACTGTCTGTGCTGCGGAGGAACTGACAGTGCCAAACTGCCAAGGCTAACCAGAGTGACAAAAAAAGGGGATGTCTTGTTTGAGGTGGGAGCATAAAGCAAAGAAAATAGAAAAGAAGCCAATAGACTGGACACAATCCCTCCTGAAAGTGATGCTTTAAGTACCTTGTAATGTGGCAGTGATCTCGCCTCCCCCTACTCTCAGAGCTTTCCTGCGTTCCTGTTACATCTGGTTAGATGAGGTATGGTGGAGAGTAAGATCTAATCACACCAGAAAGAGTCCTGAACTGGCAGGCACAGTGAGGTGGATTTGTGATGGAAGTTAGAATTGCAAGTACATAGTGAGGCTTTATACTGAGTTTGTTAGGTCTTGGATTTTGGTGTGGAGGGCACTAGCTAAAAAAACCCCTTGAAGCTTGTACTCTTGGTAGTATTTAGTCATTCTTGCATCCTAGGGTTTTAGAAAGGAGTACTGGAGTGTACCCTCTGTTCAAAAGTACCTTGCTCCAACAGGTCTGCTGTTTTCCTAGTTTGAAATCAAGGACATAAAATATCTGAAAGCCCATGGGAATGCTTCCCAAATGCTTTCCAGTCATCAGATGTAAGGCAAGCTTTGGGAGTATTGACAAAAAATAACCTCCAGCACAATAGGTAGCACATTTCCTCCTGTTGAATGTGAACTACTTTCTCATACTGAACCCAGTCAGATCTTTAGTATTTTTTAAGTACTTAATGTCTTCTGTACCCTTTGGCTTCCAATGTTGGTATTTGACATCAGTTGCAGCATTGGATCACTGCAGCCCTCTGTTATTAACATTTGCACCTAGGGTGTCAGAGATAGGAGTTGGGATCTGGCCTTTGAAGGGTGCTGTACTTCTTTGCTGTGATAACAAAGTACCTTTTCACAACCCGTGGCATTTCTGTGAAGGACCCCAAAGCCCTGGCATTAAAAAAACAGGAGGAGGAGAATGTGTGTTGTGTTCACATGAGATGTTTATGTAGCTGTGATGAAAATGCCAGGGGCTTGAAAAATTGTTGTCGAGGTCTGTTCTGTGGATGCTGACAGCTCTTTGCATGCATTCCTTCTGCTGGAACACTATGAGCGGGGCTGCAGAAGGCAAAAGTATCCAAGAAGGACACAAAGCAGAAGATGACTGAAAACCAGATCAGTTAGGGAAATGAAAATGGAATGTTATTTATCACTCACTTTTTAATTCTTTCTCCTGCTTAATTGCCTCAATTGGAGGGCTTGGGTGTTTTGTGAAGAGGTGTAAAGTGCTAATATTAGAAAAGGCAGGTTGGTATGAGGCTGCTGGCTGTTCAAGACACTAGGGTTTAGCTTTTAAACCTCTGAAGTTAATTGCTTGGAACTGGACATAGCCAGAGTCCTTTCCAGGTGGGAAGAAAAAAAAAGCTGTTTCCTTTTGCTGAGCTGCACCCAATGTTCATTGCAGCAAGACACATACCCCACTTCAGCTCTCCTCCCAAGGGCTGGAGCCAGTGTCCCTCCCTGTTTGGGTTTGCTCACAGATGGACAATCAGCACCCTGAGCAAACTGGGCTTTCTCTGTGCTTTGTGGCGTCCTGTCAGCAAACAGCAAAGTACCTGCTGTTGGCAATGCTGATGTTGAGCATAGGGCTACACATTTTATTATCTGCCAAGTACCTTAATAGCCATGTTTGCTAAGAACAGTTTAATGATAACACACATCTGCACATTACGTATGCAATAAAGGGAGATGTAAAATTACTGGTAATAAGTAAGGCTACAAAATCATTTACTACATGGTTTAAGTGCTGAATGCTTTGCTGTCTCGAGCACAGGTAGCAGCACAGATTTCTTTTTTATTTTAGTGAAGATGTTTCATGATGATTATGCATTTGAAGGTTTGTTTAAAAACTCTCAAATGGGGTTGATGCTTTTTGGACTGTCCAGACCTTCTGAGTCTGCAGTGTGATGCCAGATAACTGTGGAAAATAGGTTGTCTTATAGGTCTGTTGGTTCCATGGGGTGTTGGACGTGTTGGGAGGAAAGCCTTTGCTGGAGTGTTTTAGTGGTTTAATTCCTGCTGGATCTTGAATATTCAAAGACTTCAGGAAAGTCAAAACATCGTAATAATTTTTGTAATTTCATGAGATAAAGGGAAAGATGTTAGAAATCAGAAGGCATGTTCTAGAGCTCATCTGTTCATTGACTTCCTAGTACCAGATAGGTCCCTATTGTATGATTTCCCAAAATGTCTTCAAACTGCAGAAAAAAAGATGCCATCTGAATTTAGAACAAGAGTTCCTGCAGTCCCTTCACACTCAATTCAATTTGCCCATCACTGATTTTAGAATAAAGTCTCCATTACACCTGACCTGAGGCATGTTAGCTTTTGCTAAGGGCATTTGTGTGAGAAGTTAATTTTCTCACTTGCCATCAATCGCATCACTTGTGGCTGTTCCCTCTCTGGCTGGCTTAAGCAGCTACTGCTGTGGTGTGTGCTGTACCCAATTCTTCTGCTCAAGGAATGCAGGCCTGGGCTTTCTGTGCTGAGCTCCCTCGGTTTCCATCAGGGAAGGGGTGGCCAGCAGGGACAGGGAGGGGATTGTCCCTCTCTACTCTGCCCTTGTGAGGCCCCAGCTGGAGTCCTGTGTCCAGAGCTGGGGCCCCCAATACAAGAAGGATGTGGAACTGTTGGAGAGGGTTCAGAGGAGCCACAAAGATGATTAGAGGGCTGGAGCACCTGCCCTATGAAGAGAGGCTGAGGGAGCTGGGCTTGTTCAGCCTGGAGAAGAGAAGGCTGCGGGGGGACCTCATTGCAGCCTTCCAGTCCCTGAAGGGAGCACAGAAACAGGAGAGGATTCAGCTTTTTAAAAGGATAGACAATGGCAGGACAAGGGGGAATGGATTAAAACTAAAGGAAGGAAGGTTTAGATTAGATCTTAGGGGGAAGTTTTTTACAGAGAGAGTGGTGAGGGGCTGGAACAGGCTGCCCAGAGAGGGGGTGGATGCCCCGTCCCTGGAAGTGTTCAAGGCCAGGTTGGATGGGGCCCTGGGCAACCTAGTGTAGATCCAGGCCTGAGGTTGGTGGCCCTGCCTGTGGCAGGGGGGTTGGAGCTCTATGATCCTTGGGGTCCCTTCCAACCCATGCCATTCTGTGATTCTGTGATCTCTCCTAATGACTGGGTGTCAGAGCAGAAGGCTACTGGTCATTGCAGAAGTGTTGGATTTTTCTACTCTACTTGACTTTTATGTATCCTCCATCTCTGCATCCTTTCATAGAATCATGGAATTGTTTAGGTTGGAAAAGACCTTTATGATTACCAAGTCCAACCATTAACCTAGCACTGCCAAGTCCAGCCACTAACCCCTAAGCATCACATCTATGCTTCTTTTAAATACCTGCAGGTATGGTAACTCAACCACTTCCTGGGCAGCCTGTTCCAATGATTGGAAATACAACACTGAAAGACAAACTAAAAGCTGTGTTGATTAATTTGAGTACAAATGCTTTCAGCAGTTACCATTCCTTGCCTTCCATGTGGTTACTTCTGAAGTAACATCCAAACTATCAAGAGCCCAGGTGGGGTTTGCAAGGGAAGAGAAACAATACAGAGGGAAAAATTCAGAGTCTGTCACTTCTGTGGTTTTATATTGTGATCCTTTACACTCATCATATCTTTATTTATTACATAACAGATGTATATATTCAGTCAAAAGCCACTCTGAATATATGTTGTTTCCAGGAGAAGTGATAGCCTTTTTTTTTGCCTTGTAATTCCTTTCTGATCTCCTCAGTACAGAAGAGTGTGCAGTTAATTCTGCAGTCAGGGTGATTACATCTTTTTGGGAAAAGATCATTTCATGGTCTTTAGGCTGTTGAACTTTAACTTCGAAGAGTCTCATTGATGTGACAATCTCCAACAGCATCTGCTGAGCAGCTGGAAAATCTAAGACTGTATAAAAATCAACTGATTGTCTCTCTTATATCTTATAATGGCATGGGTATGATTTTTTTTATCTATGTGTTCTTTCCTGTTTCTTCATCCTGTCTCCCTCATCATATGCTCTTGATATTTAAGGCCACTCCTGCCTTCCCTGCTGCACATGAAATTGTTAGTACTCCAGGCACTTTTTATCTCATTTGAATATGGTAATTGATTGCACAGAAGAAGATAATTTCTGCTGTTTTTCTCTAGACTTCTGTGTTTCTGGCTGCTTATTGCTGAGTGTAGCTTTCACAGGGTCCTCCCAGTTCAAGAAATATGATTATCCAAAACTGTATTAGATTTTGTGCTGCTGTCAGCTCCTGTAAAGAGCACTTGAAAACAAAAAAAGACATTGATGGGTAGATGAGTTAGATGAGTAAGAACATTTGGTTAATGCTTTTTAGCATCTTAGACTTCTGTTAGCATAGGACTCTTCTACAGGACTACCATTGTATTAGCATATTTGTGTGTATGCTGGTTTATCAATTGCAGGTCAGAACAGTGGCTTTTCTTTAATGCAAGCCACAAAATGCTCCCTATCTGTGTAAGTCAAGGCACAGTGCTGCTCAGATGAGTCTTAGATTAAAGGACAGCTCATCATAACAGGTCAGTATTGCCTGAGTTGCAGGGTATCAGGAGAAGGTAGAATTTACTGAAACTTGTATCATCTGAAGTGGTACATCACCATGAAGAAAGGAAGTATGTTTTCACCCCCTCATCCTAGCTTTCCCAGGCAATTCTCAGCAAGATACATAATGGTATGTCATGTATAGGATCCAGAAGGGGCTCACAGAATTATAGAACACCCTGATTTAGAAGGGACCCATAAGGATCATCAAGTCCAACTCCTGGCTCCACACAGGGCCAGCCAGGTCAGAGCATGGAACTGAGAGCATCATCCAGACGCTTCTAGAACTCAGTCAAGCTCCATGCTGTGACCACTTCCCTGGGGAGCCTGTTCCAGTGATTGACCACCCTCTCTTGCTTACTTTGAGTGTGCACTGTGTCTGTTGTGACCTGTCAGGTGTTTAGAGATGAACCGATGACGCTGGGGGCAAGAGTTGCTTCGGATGGCACGATATCTTTGAGTCTCTTGCTGCTCAGTGGCTGATCTCAGTCCCAGCGGCTTCGTTTGAGTTTCTGCTGAGACTGCCAATTGTCCCTACAATTAATGGGAATATCTTGATGGAAGTGTCCAGGATGAAGGAGATTCATTTGTCGTGAAAAATTATTTCCAATATTTAAAATTACTATATAGACCTTGGAGATGTTATCTGTGAAATTAGCTTTCTCTTGCTCTCTCTCTGCTTTGTCCAGTTGAAGCTGTTGAGCTGAAAGGCAGGAATGGGTACAGTGCATTTTTCCATTTAATTTATTCTTCTCTATTCATCTTAGGGAGAGAGGAAAGATGTGGCATTCATGATGCTCTTTAATTGACTCTCTTTCAGTGTGGAGATAGGCAGTCACCCCACGGACACTTTGATGGATTGGATGAGGCTGTTATGTGATATGGAAAGTGTATGCAAAAGAACAGCCATCACCACAGGCATGAGAAGGTCCTGCTTGGTAGTGTGTATATTGGCTGGCTCAGATCTGCTTGGTTTGTCTGCCTTCTCTCACATGCAGTTAATCCACAGGATAGCTCACAGGGTGGTCCTGTTGAATTGGCTGCCTTTGGGTACCAAACTCCAAGGTATGGCTCTCCAGAGGCTCTCCATTCTCACTCACTCTGCTAAAGGGTCTGAGAATGCATAAAGGAGTGATGATTTTCATCCCCTTTCTTTGCTTCCTTACCAGCATCCTGAGTTTTTTTCTGGGTAATCGAGAACAAGCAGATTGAAATGGGGAGATAAGGTGCAGAAGAGGGATACACCAGATCTCAATGCAAGTTTCAGAGCAACTTCCTGCTTTGTGATGATTGTAGGTGGCGAGTAGGTAGACAGGTAAAATGTAGAACTTGGGAGATATCCCTCATGGTAATGCAAAAGTCATCCCACTGAAGAGTCACAGCAGCAGGGAGGATGCACAAGAAAATCAGCCTCATAGTTAAGTGCTGTTGGTCTCGTGATGCTTCCAATTTTATGGCCTGCAGCTGTTGACTTCTAAAGTTCTGCATGTTAAGACAAGGTCCTCTTGTGGTCAGCCCAGATCCTTTGGGTAGGGGCTTTCCACCATCCTAATCTTGCGGTCGTGTGAGCAACTTAGCCTTCTGAGCAAGGAAGAATTATCATCCTTCATGTTCTGATACTGCTGAAGGGAGCAGAAGGACAGGGCAGGCTGGAGGGGATTACTGTTGGAAATTGCATCAAAGCACCAGAGTTTAGGAGTCATGTGGAAATCAGACTTTTAAGTCTGACTAGCCCAATACCCACAGGTCCCATTTCAAACTGCTGAGAAAAGAAAAATGTGGTACTTTAAATAGTGAGTTTTTATCTACTGCCTTTCATTTTCATTAAATAAGGAAAGATGGGAAATGACAATTCAGTCTTGAAGCATGTTAGATTGACAGCTTTGGGAGTCCTAGGCTTGTGCTCAAAATGAGAAATATACACAGAGTAACTATCCTTTATATCTTTATTAGTCTTTTGGAGGAGTATGTGCATTAGAGATTAGAAGATAGGTCAATCTTTGTGACCTGCCCGGTCTTTGGTAGGGCTGCAAATTAGAGCAGTGAAAGGAGGAAATCATCTATAGCTCTGATTTCTTCTCTGTTGCTTGTGTGACTGCTGAAGAAAGAGCTGTGTGACAGCTTAGGTCATCCAGCCCAGGGAACAGAGCAAGGGGGGTTTGCTCAGCAGAACAAAATGGAGTTTGTGCTGCACGTATCATCTGCTCTGTTAGGGCAAGATTTCTGCCCATAACAAGTGCTTGGCAAAAGCTGTGTTCTTCCTAAATAGTGAGAAGGAAGTAAGAATAGAGAAACCATCTCATTTTATAATTTTGTTATTGTGATTTTGGTTTTTTGGGGTTTTTTGGGTTTTTTTTTTATCTGTCATGAATGTTTGTGACATGAGAAAAATGAGGTCAAAGGAAAGACTCTTGACGTATCAAGAAATTTCAGATCATTTAGAGCCCTTACACTAATCTCAGTGTACAGGTCTGGGTCCTAGATGAAGAAGCCTAGCAATTCAGTGCCTAGTCCTGGACACATCTGTTTTTTCACCATTTTGTCACCATCTTCTCAGGGAAGTTCTTTTCTGTTGCAATCTGGCTTTTTGATGTAAACTCCAAAAGTCACTGGTACTCCATTTCCACTGGTCATCTCTGATGTCCAGTTTGTGCAAACCTCCTTTGTTCTGTGTTTGCATTTGACTTTCCTGTCCTCTTGGAGGACTGACCAGCCTTTCCCTCCCTGACAGGTGGTACTGGAGGGTGATTCAGCGCTGCAGCCATGGTGTGTGCCTCAGAGCTGTGTTTTTAAGAATTCCAGCTTTTCTTCTTGTTGAAAACAGGGTTGGTCAGCTGAGGATGTGGAGGAAGTAAGGCACAGGTTTACTTTTCACCAGTCCCAGTTCAATGCTGGGAGCACCACTGTGGTGTGAAGGAGCTGCCATTGGCAAAGGGGGTGGAGGTTGTACAGGGTTTCACAGGATGGAGATTTCTTCCTGTCCCAGTCTGACACCCTTCTTTTTACTGAGACAGTTCTGTGTCTTGTTCAAAAGCTTGTACACCATTCCCCTACACCTGACACATTCCTTCTGCCACCTCACTTTCCAGTCCTATCAAATTTCTCTTTCCAGTGTGATGCAGAGGGACATTGAATGTTCTGGAACATTTCTTGGGATTGTGAGAAAAGGGGACGAGGGAAGGAATGAATAGAGCTTTGTCAAACAAAAGGCTAGTATCTTTTTCTTGTGTCATTTTATAGCCTGCAACCTTTTCAGTAAAGCAATTAGGCAAAACAAAAAAGGATTAAAGAGAAACAGAAATGATTTATCATGCTATTTTTTTTAAACGGTTCGCTTTGGTTTTGCTTTATCTTTTAATTTTTTCATTTAAAGTCAAAGGCACATGGGTGGCTTTAAAAAAAAGAAAATCAAAACATAAAGGAACACCACAAATAGCCATGTGGAAGAGTAATGAATCCAGCAGACAGGAGGACTTGTGTCCAAATAAAAAAGGCAGAAAAGTGTAGGCTGGAATTGGTATTGACTGTGCAGTGTGCACAGTGCTAATGGACCTGCAGAAGAAACAAGAACATTGGAGCCATAAAGTGAAAACCTGGTCCACTGTGAATACAGATGAGAGAAGGAACGATGGTGCTTTTATGGGGCTGCTTTTGCACATGTGGCCTCTTGAGCTAACCTGCTT
Source organism: Porphyrio hochstetteri (assembly GCA_020800305.1). NCBI lineage: Eukaryota > Metazoa > Chordata > Aves > Gruiformes > Rallidae > Porphyrio > Porphyrio hochstetteri. Next base: position 7,513,763 of record CM036908.1, on the reverse strand, counting down.
ATAAAGTCAGAGTGACAGTATGTAAATCAGCAATCAGCATCCTCGTTTAGCCCTTTCTCCCCAGGTTGATTTACACTGCTGTGATTTCTCTTTTCTTTTTTTCTTTTGTCTTGCCCTGCTGGCTGGTGACTATATGCTGAGCCCATCTTTCCTCTTTTACCCTGTTTTTGGGTTTTTTGTTTGTTTATTTGTTGGGTTGGGTTATTTTTTCTGAGAGAAGCCATAAAAGTTAAAATGCTCCTCATTTACCCTTCTTTGTGTGTGTATGTGTGTGTCACCTACAGTTCTTACACTGGTCTGTGCCACCAGCTAAGCCTCTGGCAGCAAGTCATCCAGGAGAAGCAGCTTTGAAAATCTGCCATGTCCCTTCTGCTGAAAGTTGTTTTTTTCCCAGACACCCTTTGCTCAGATTTGGGAGGGATACTAGCCTCTATCCTCTGGATCAATGTGCTCTATCAAAGTGTTGATCAAGAAAATCCTATTAAAACAGTGTGACACCCGTAGCTTTCTTTTCCCATGTGGATCCCTTGAAAGGAAGTATCCTTTTAGGGACAGAAGAGTTGTGCATGCCAGGAGCTGTAACTCAGCATCTCTTTGAGTGCCTGCTGTGTACTCTGGCTTTTTCTGCTTCAGCATTGCTTCTGGGTTACACGCTTGAGCAACTCCTTGGTGAAGGCTACCTAGGAGGGTTTCAGGACAGGACTTAGCCAGATACAACTGGGAGGGGAGATATGGAGGTCCTGGTGTTAGACTTGTTTGTGTTTTGGGACAGAGATGTGTTCAGTACTGAGGTGAGAAAGAAGTGTTCAGGCAGTGGACTGCTGATGAGACTGTCTTTGCACACTGGCAATGGGTTTTAGGTTTTTCTCTGCTAGAGTGACGTGGGGCCTGGCAAAGCTCAGTTTTACCCTTCTCTCTGTAGAAGCCAGATTGGGAGCTGGGGTGAATATTTGTACCCTTGCATACAAAGCACACACACGGGAGCCTTCAAACTTACAAGGAACAGGCACGGTTCTATGTGAGAGAAAGCCAGTAAGTTGCTGACCTCTCTACCTGTCTTTGGGCTATCAGAATAAGCTGGATAACCCCCCATTAAACTGTTTATAAGGGTGCAGAATGATAATCCTATGCAAGCAAGTGCCATTTTTGCATATAGGCAGGGTATTTTAAAAAAGAGATAGGTATCATTTTACGTTTTGGGAAACTCTGATATAAAGCGATTAAGACACCTACAGTAAGATTCAAGATTGCAAAACTAATTAGCCACAGACCTGGGATGAGGGGGTTGAATGTACTTTGCTGGGATTTAAATGTCTGAATCTAAGATACCAGATAATTTAGTCATTAGACTCTTAGGTCGCTAAGCTACTTTTTCCACCTTGAAAAAAACTATCTGATGTCTCTAAAATAATACTTGCAGATCTTTACAGACATGGTGTTATAGTCCTGGGATATTTCATTAGCAGTTCCCAGAGATAAATACTTATATACTGTGATAGGATGGAGATAATTCATATCAGAACCTGAATTCCTTCATCTTCTCCCCCTCTCCTGTTTTCCATCTCAGAAGAGCACTGATGAATCACTCTGGCCTTTCAGCATCGCTGTAATGAAAAGCTGATTACCCTACAGCTCCCCATGGGTCAGCCTCTCTCTTATCCAGCACTGCACTCGCTCAGCTATCATTCCCTGTGTCCCTGGCCAGAATCCAGGAGACTCCAACTAATATATGGAGGAAGTTAGTAAAGCTGAGCTTATAAGACAAAACTGAAGTTGTACAAGCCTTAACTTAGGGAACAAATGAACATTAAGGAAATGTTGTCTGAGAGTGAAAGCTAAAAGACACCATGATTTCCCCTGGACAGGGGTGAAAGCACAACGAATGCTGTTTCTTTGAAATCTCGGCAGAGGTGCCTAGCAGGTGCTGTTCAGAAGGTGTGTTGCAGTGTATGGGGCACAGAGCACCCTGTGCTGCAGTGTGGTGCAGTCCTGTTTGCTCTGCAAGGCCATCTGCTGACTGCTCCAGTGGCAGAACCTCCAGGTGAACTGTGTGAGCATGGGCACTTGTGTCATGTAAATTCAGCGTCACTGACTGGGCTAATGAGTAAATTTGATCAGGGCTTCTCACAAAGCAAGCCTTGACATACGTGGGACACCACTATTTCAGTGATTTTACAAAAGTATGCTCCAGAGACATGCCTTGGGATTCTCTTTCTGGCTTATATCACTATAGCCAAGTTCATTTTTCTGTGTGTTATCTTCCCTAGCTGCAAAAAACCTGAGATACTCGAGACTTTCCTAAGTCATAGAAGGGCCTCAAGGTGAAAAATTAATGAATTGTTAAGAGCTTCAGATTCTAGGATGAGAAAAAATGAAGAACAGCAAAATATTAATTTTTGTTAATCTTTTACCTTCTGTTTTGTAGTTTTTCTTGAGCTTAATTGACATCTTGCCCTAAGAACATGTAGAAAGCCTGACCTAGTGATTGATATTTATTTTTATCCAATTCATTTTCCTATTATTGCCAGTTGACACATAGTGTTTTATTTTTCATCAGTACAGAAACGTGGGCAGCTTTTGCTTTTGTGTTTTAATAATTTGAGTTTATATCCCCAAAAGAACAACATTGCCCAGACCTGTAATGTTTATTAAAAATCCTTAAAGGTCAGAGATTTTATTTTAAAATAGCAGTGACTTTCTGTCTTGTCCTACTTTTCTATACCTACAATGCTAATACAATCCTTGTGTGGGTTTTTTTGATGTATACAAGCAACCTTTTGTGGATCAAATGCTGTGGTACTTGAGCCACTCAAGGGGAAAAAACTTTCTAGTTTCTTTGGCATTGAAAAGGTAAAATTATTCATTGCCCTTTATGAAGCACTGAACAAATGATGAGATTTTGTATGGTGTGTCAGCGATTGGCTGAATGTATTTAACTCGATAGTGATATGAGATTTACAGAGCACACAAGAAGAGAGCCTTAAATAGTTTTACCCATTGACCTTTGCCAAGATAATAAGCCTGAATATCAACTCCTCACCAGTTAAATTGTGTATTAATGAAGTGACATTGGATACTCTGCTACGGGGGTGCTAGTGAAAAGTATTCCTAGTCACAGGAGTAGAAATATATATTCAAGAAATCATAGAATCATAGAATGGCAGGGGTTGGAAGGGACCCCAAGGATCATAGAGCTCCAACCCCCCTGCCACAGGCAGGGCCACCAACCTCAGGCCTGGAGCTACACAAGGTTGCCCAGGGCCCCATCCAAACTGGCCTTGAACACCTCCAGGGACGGGGCATCCACCACCTCTCTGGGCAGCCTGTTCCAGCCCCTCACCACTCTTTCTGTAAAAAACTTCCCCCTAATATCTAATCTAAACCTTCCTTCCTTTAGTTTTAATCCATTCCCCCTTGTCCTGCCATTGTCTATTCTTTTAAAAAGCTGAATCCCCTCCTGTTTCTCTGCTCCCTTCAGGGACTGGAAGGCTGCAATGAGGTCCCCCCGCAGCCTTCTCTTCTCCAGGCTGAACAAGCCCAGCTCCCTCAGCCTCTCTTCATAGGGGTGATGCTCCAGGCCTCTGATCATCTTTGTGGCCTCCTCTGAACCCTCTCCAACAGTTCCACATCTTTCTTGTATTGGGAGCCCCAGCTCTGGACACAGGACTCCAGATGGGGCCTCACAAGGGCAGAGCAGAGAGGGACAATCTCCTCCCTGTCCCTGCTGGCCACCCCTCTCCTGATGGAGCCCAGGATACCATTGGCCTTGCGAGCTGCCAGAGGACATTGCTGGCTCATGTTAAGTTTCTCACCCACCAGAATCCCCAAGTCCTTCTCAGCAGGGCTGCTCTCCAGGAGCACCTGACACTTTGCAGTGTTGACCCTCGTTCGGTTTAGTCGGGCCCACCTTTGCAGCCTGTCAAGATCAAATGTGTGCATACAAAGTGTGTTCCCTTAAAAATCTTTCACGGCTATTTCTTATTAAAGAAAAAAAATTATAAAGAGAGTGCTGTTGTGTTGAGCAGCTTAGACTGAAATATCCAACAATATGAAAGAAATTCAGCAAAAAAAGTTGAAATGTAATCAGAGGGCTGAAGGGGGGAATTGTGGTGAAAGATTAGAAGAGTTCAGTACATACTGCTTGGTAAAATGATAACCTGAGGGGGAGGATGATGAATCAGCTCTGATGGGAGGACTGCCTTCCCAAGGAAGGGGAATTATTAAGGAAGTTCACTGTGGAATATTAGGTTAAATTAAGAAAGGAAAACAGTGAATATCATAGACGGGAATGGTAACGAGCTGTGTTATTCCCCTCCCCCCTTTGTTTTTTTGGCTATGGTAGGAACCCTAAAGAAGGGATGGAAAACCCATCAGTTAGACACTGGGAATTAGGACAGTTGAAACAACAGAGTATGGGCAGGCTGCTATAGGCTTTAATGAAATATGTTTGTTAGAGGGAAGGCAGGGAAGCGGGCTGCATGATCTGCCAGCTCTTCTGTTTCCAGCTCGTATGGATCTCTGAAATGTATGCCTCAGAATAATGAAAACCTAGAAATGTCTTCCAACTTCAAAAGACTTCTTTTTCTTTCTAAATCCTGCTAATGACTGGATACATTTTCCCAATTAGTGAGAACGTGAATAAATTTCTAAGATATGCGAGACACTGACTGATTCCCAAAGTATATTTTGTTTTATTCGTATTGTAATTACTTATTAGAATAACTCACACTGAATTAAGAGGCATAGAATAGTTTATTGTGTAAAAATAGCAACATTTTGATACCTCAGCTTCTCTGCTAGATTTTCAAGAACTGTGGAACAAACTCCATGTTTAGGCAAATTGGAAACAACGTTATGTAGCATGTGTTGCAGTATCAGATGAGAAGAGAATTTCATTAAGGAAGGTATTATCCGATACACTATAGGAAGAGGCTGTTGCCAGGAAACTTCAAATCCCAAACTCAAAACTTGATTAGAAGAGTTATTCAGAGACTTGTATGTGAAAGAGAAGCATGGGGAAGTGTCACACGTGCCTTAGATCTTTCCAGGTTGCTGGTAAAAGAGACCCTGGCATAAGGCTCATTCTCACTGGCCGGTGTATGAGCAAGTAAGCGTAGTGCTAACTGGTCACCTTTGTGGCAGCTGGAGGACCGAGGCTTTTTTGGCTGCCAAGCTGTCATCCCAAATGTTGGTCCATCAGCATAAAACCCAAAACCAGGGGAAAAAAAAAGAAAGAAAAAAATGTAGTCTGCTGTTTGGTTCACTTGCATTTAGTCCTGCTCTGTCATGGACTTTGCTTGATCTTTGGCAAATCAAATAGGTTCTGATGTATAAAAGCAGTAAATCCTGACAAACCTTACGGCTGTCCTGTGTAGTGCTTAGGGGCCCATCAACTCAGCATAAATCTGAAAATGTTATGTGCCCAGGGTGTGAAGAGACCATTACATAAGGACAGTGCTCGTGACAGCCAGCACATTGCCAGTGACTGGGGGGAGGCAGGGACAGGTTCAGGTACCCCACAGTACATGCCAGGTAGAGGATGTGCTGGTCCCCTCTCCTAGGTGCAGCCTTTATCTTGCTGCAACCTTGAGCTCAATGCCCACATGAATAAGAAATTCACATTCTAAAACCAGCTTGTAGATGCCAGCTAGGATTGTGTGTGGTCATACAGCTGCAGTGTGTTGATGAGGCACTCTGGTGCTCTGCCTAGTTGCTCTGCTTTTACACCCCCTTCTTTCCATTACACAGAAACTCTTTTGTTGCCAGACACTAAATTGCTTGCAATTCTGTGCCTTGATCTCTTCACATGTCTAATGGCTCACAGGATGTCCTCTGCTCTGTCCAAGAGTTTTGCAAGTGACTGTGCACCTTGATTCCTATATTCTTTGTGTTGGCAACCTTGTACTTTGTGGAGGATGTGCTAGTGCCATGTTTAAAAGTTGTGGAAGCTTGGGAGCTTCTCAGACTGGCCATCTCTTATTGCGGGGTTTTTTAATTAGATTGGTGGTGGTGTGTTGAGCTGTGTCAGGACTGAGTGAGAAAAGCACTAATTTCCAGATGCAGATGAAATTAGGGAAGTATGACAGTCCTGCAGCAATCCTGCTGGTTTTGATGCCTTTGTTGGAGCACAGCTGTGCCCAGCAGCTGGTCTGGAATCAGGGAACCAGGAAATTTGCACAGTTAGCAGATATAAATAGAGAAACTGTAACTATAAGAGATGCTTAACTCTGCATTAAATAAATCCTAGTCCTAGTAAAAGGCTAATTGAAATCTTAAAAGACTGTCTTGTGCCTCAGTTCTTCCCCTTTTAAGTCTCTCTATCTGCAGGGTTTGAAAGAGAAACAGGTGTTATGTCTATAGAGCCTTGACATCTATGTTTCAAGTGATGTCAAGAGCTGTCCCCTTTCCTTTACAGATCTGGATTATTTTTGGGCTTGTGGATTATTTTGCAGTTTCCACAGCAATTATTGGCCTCTTCATTATTTTAATTTGATTGATATTCTGAGAATTTTTTGGGACCTGTCTGATGAAGAACATGATGAGAGGGCAGCAGGTAGCTCTTGGATCATCCAGAAAGGGGCAGCAGCACCCCAGTAGTGGTAGAACATTGGGTTGTATTCAGGGAATTGGGTTGTATCCCTGCACTGCCATGGTTTAGTGTGACACTGGATGAACTGACTCTTACTTCCATCTCATTCCTGCTGTGAAAGTAGAACAGTTCAAAAGGCATTCCTAAGGGCATTTTACTGCTTTCAAATTGTGCTGAGAACATCAAATAATGGGGATCAAGGACAGGAAAACCATCCTATTAGGAGACATACCCTTTTCCCCGTGTGGTCAGAGTGTGTCTGCTGCTTATTTTAGAAAGCAGGCTGTTGTTTGCCATGCAGTGTAGTGCTGGGTCTAATCCCTTCCAGGTGTAAATTAGGAAAAGCTTCCTTTGAAACAGTGCTTGCTGATCTAGAACTTGTGTGGACACAAGAGGAAACCTGGGACCTTGCCCAGCAAGAGCTGGTGAGAGCTGTTGGCAGGACACTGTATAGAAACAACTGGGATTTGCTGCATGGCTCTACTTTCTCTTCCACCCGCTGTACTCTGAAAAAAATCCCACAAACAAGTACTTGTCAGCGCTAGTGGCCTAAGGGGAGTTAATTGTGGCCTCCTTCGCCATCTAATGGCCTCAGGCAGCACTGCCACCTGCCCCTCCCCAGAGTAAGTGCACCAGGTTACAGAATCACAGAATCACAAGGTTGGAAAAGACCTTTAAGATCATCAAGTCCAACCATTCTCATCCTAAACTAAACCATATCCCTAAGTACCTCATCTACCCTTTTTTTGAACACATCCAGGGAAGGTGACTCAGCCCCTCCCTGGGCAGCCTGTTCCAGGCCCCCACAACTCTTTCAGTAACACATTTTTTTCTAATGTCCAATCTAACCCTGCCCTGGGGCAGCTTCTTGCCATTTCCCCTTGTCCTATCACCTGTCACCTGGCTGAAGAGACCATCACCTATCTCTCTACAACCTCCCTTCAGGTAGTTGTAGGTGATGATAAGGTCTCCCCTCAGCCTCCTCTTCTCTAAGGTCCTGGGGCCCATGGCCTCTGTGTCCCCATCACCTCCTCTGCTCTGCTCACCCAGAAGATGCTGGCTCACTGGACCTGCAAAATTTATTACGGGCACCCCCTTTGGAGAAAAGCTTTACACTCTTTTTATTTTCAAATAGACTTGAAATATACACCGAACTGTGTTTCCCTAAAACACCTGCATACACCACAGCTCTTCCACCCCATGGGCTCTCCAGGAACCCCTAGGAGAAAGTATGGTGCATGTTGTACTGTACAGATGTTGTATTGAACTCTCAGGAACATGACTGAGGCCAATCTAAGAGCCTCTGAATCACCTGATATTGAAAACAGTAAGAAGTGGCTTGCTCTTTGTGCAAGAGAGGCTGCATATGTGCTTCTGCAGGTGAAGAGCTTAACATCCCTTTTCTCCAGAGATACAGGGGTTGATGGCTTGTGTATTAGGCTGTGAGTTTTTAAACTCTTGAATGACTCTTAGTTTAAAATAATAACAAGTTGGAGAGAGAGTTATATGAAGGAAGCATTCTTTCTGTATGTATCCTGGGCACTTGTCTTCCATCACGTCAGTCTGACAGCTTTCACTGGCTCTCACTTCACATTAAAATGGGGAGTAAATTGAGCTGTCGTTGGTGATAGTGTAGAGTTAAGCCTCCAGTGACCTGTCAGAAGTAGATTCCAGATGTGTCTGTGCCTGACACATATCCTCAATATGAGGGCTATATTTTATTTTTCTGTTTGAAACCTCATTTTAATGTATTTTAGTTCTATAATAATTTCTTAAGTGCAAATGTCCAAGTATGTTGTTGAAGAGAGGTAAATTACATTCTTTCCTACTCTCAGATCAAATAAAGGAAAATGACAAAGTCACTTGCTGAAGGGATCTCAAGTCCTAATTTGTGTCCTGCTTTAGATGATAGACTAACATTAGGGGCTCAGTGGAAACAAAATACAGAGCTCCTATTAAATATTGTTTCAGTGAAATGGGAGAAGAACATACTGACCCATTTGGACTAGACTCCTCTCATAGCAAGGCCACAAAGTCTGCCCATACTTGGGTCACTAAAGAAAGTGGTTTGGGAGCTTTACCACCCAATCATAAGGCAAATGATAGGGGACTAAAAGGAAAGTGCCTTGTTTCTTGAATGGCTGAAATGTCCAGGAAATCAGTATCAGTGGAGTAATTTAGCTGGCTTAACTCAGTAGCATTTCTACATTCCTCCAATGCTGGAAGTTTTCATCAGAAGTTAAGGGGATATCAGTCCTCAAAAAATCAAAGACTGAACTTTGCCGTTACTCTACTCCTTGTCGTGTAGTCCCTTATCTGTGGCATAAAACTGGGGATCAAATCTGGCAGTTGGAGAAAGTAATCACATTCCTGATGAAGATGGTTTTTGTCACTTAAACCATTCACTTTAGCTTCACCAGCAGCCAGTGCTGTAGGAAGAAGCATGTAATTAAATGTTGCTGACGAAGATGATTGTCAGTCCCAATTGAAGACGCACAGCTCAAGGCAGGAATTGTGTCCCTGTGTGCTGGCTGCTCAGCCTGCTTCAAAGCTATGGGCTCGCCAGTAGGTAGCAGTTTCACTTTTGTGTTTTCTCAAGGTATGTTTTAAGTCTGAGAAGTTGCCTCTTCTCCTTCCAAATCGAGGAAATCTTTACTCTGCTTTCCATACCCTAGGCACCTCTGTGAAACTCAGTATCCCAGCAGACGTAAGATCAAGCTTTTTGCTTTGTCAGGACCCCAGAAACAGAGAAATCAATACTATTTAAATAAATAATGTGATCTAGTAATTAGAGAAATGAACTGTGATGCCGTGGAAGGTGGTGTGAATCCATCAGTTTCATCATTTACTGGGAACTCTCTTCAATATTAGTAATACTTACTTTTGCCCTTTTATAAGTTGTGGGGTCTTTGTTGTGTGCGGTGGGTTTGTTTTTTGTTTTGGTTTGGTTTTTTTAATGAGAAAATGTGCACACTTTCACGTTCCACGTGGAGGGAAATCAGTTAGTTTTCCTTTTGTGGTTTAAATATGTTCTCTACTCTGCCATTGTGAGGTCCCATCTGGAGTCCTGTGTCCAGAGCTGGGGCCCCAATACAAGAAAGATGTAGAACTGTTGGAGAGGGTTCAGAGGAGCCACAAAGATGATTAGAGGGCTGGAGCACCTGCCCTACAAAGAGAGGCTGAGGGAGCTGGGCTTGTTCAGCCTGGAGAAGAGAAGGCTGTGGGGGGACCTCATTGCAGCCTTCCAGTCCCTGAAGGGAGCAGAGAAACAGGAGGGGATTCAGCTTTTTAAGAGGGTAGACAATGGCAGGACAAGGGGGAACGGATTAAAACTAAAGGAAGGAAGGTTTAGATTAGATATTAGGGGGAAGTTTTTTCCAGAGAGAGTGGTGAGGGGCTGGAACAGGCTACCCAGAGAGGTGGTGGATGCCCCATCCCTGGAGGTGTTCAAGGCCAGGTTGGATGGGGCCTTGGGCAACCTTGTGTAGCTCCAGGCCTGAGGTTGGTGTCCCTGCCTGTGTCAGGGGTGTTGGAGCAATATGATCCTTGGGATCCCTTCCCACCCATGCCATTCTATGATTCTATGTTTCCGGCCATGAAGCCCCTGTTCTTGTTGCAGTCTTATTAAATGACTGAGTTTTCTGAAGAGCTGCGACTAGAATCTATAAATAAATTTAATTTTGAAGTATTCTTCAAACTCTGAGGGAAGTTAGACTTTGAATTAAATACAGCCCTGACATACTATTTCAAAGTTCACATGATAAAAACTTTATTTTAAAAAAGAAGAGAGGCTAAAAACAATGGCTGCAATCCCAGGCTTCAAAATAACTGCATCCTGGGAATGTTTCGATTCATCCTTTAAACTTTACCTCATGAAACTCTCAATGAACATTACATGCATCTATTTTTGTGAGTTCAGGGTTTAGAAATGAGCCTGGTTTTTGCTCAGCACCAGTTCAGAAGTACTCCCATTGCATCTTAGAAGCTAAGGACCGAACAAGCTTCCAAAAAGGCTTTTTCCTCACCAAGTGCAATACCTCCAAGCCAAAGCTGAGCCACAGTGACTGAGACTTTATGGAAAAGGTTTTGTAGGATTTTTATAGTAAAATGGCACCTGCCTAGTGAATAAGCACACAGGTTTTACTTTGCCTGGTTACTGCTACTGTTGATCCAATCCCATGGTGGTCGTATTCTTAGTTGGTCAGAGCTTGGCTTTCTGTTTGGGAAAGTAAGACCTTTACCTGTCTTCCTTTGGTTATGCATTTTTGGATGGGTTTCTCCCTTTTTGGAGATGGTATTTGGTGTACTGACACAGGAGGAGGAGGGTTTTTGCAGTGTGAAGCAGCAGTGATATGTTCTGAAGACCAAGCGGCTGCAGGTATAATTGTGTGTTTCCCAGGAGAAAGGGCTCCATGTGACTAGATAGAATCCTGGTTGCTTTAATATCATGCAGAATGTTGTTCCAACAGGATAAAATTGCTGTTAAGGCAAAGTCAGCCCCTTAACTCCCGTTGAAGATAATGATATTGTGTGTTTGGCAGCACTGTGCATATTCTGTTTTGTTGTTTTCCAAGTTGGTTGGAAATCAGAAAAACAAGTTTGAGAAATATCACAAAATTTGCTTTCTGTTTTACAGGTAGGAATTATCTGATGGGCTGTGCTCATTGCCTTGGTCAAGTAGCTGGCTGGTTTTCCTGTTCTTTGTATAGGCCTTCTGCACAGTGACAGGAGAAGGAAAAATACACAAGATGGGGGAAAAAAAAGCCACTTTCCAATGCCTCAAGCAATAGGAGGGGGGAGTCTGACAGGTGAACTACACAGAGCTAGCTGATTTTAGCTTATTTTTTCTGAGTTTAGATTAATTTAAACTGAAGGTGTCCCAGTAGGCAGCTGTTACATTCAGGCACAAATAGTTCTTGTTTATCAACTGATTATCAACTAATTTTTGTCCAAAACATTTCTGGAATGGTACAGGATCCTCCAGAATGTAGAAACCTCTTGTCTGTAAGTTCTTCTCTTTCCTTGTTATTTGCTTTGGTTTAGCTTTATGCCTCTTATGGGATGGCTTCCAGATAGGGTCATTTTCCAAATCAGGGGCCATCTAAGGCCATCTGGGACACAAAGACTTGATACTGGTTTCACATGTGGTTCCACTAGCATGGCCAAAACAACAGCTGTGGGCTTCCCCCACTGCTCTGTCCTTACTGCAGAGCTTTTACTGCTTGCTAGCTCCTGCGCCTGGTTGTGTGACTCCTTTGGACAGATGGCAGGGGCATGTAAGTGGGGCTGCTTCTGTCTGTGACATCTGAGCCCTGCTCCCCACAGCTGGAGGCTGCATTTTGGGAGTTGCAGCCCGACTTTCTCATCCCTTTCCTATCAGTGCAGAAAAAGTAGGGGTGTAGACTATAGAAAGCCCAAGAGGTGGAGTTGAAATCACTGGTGCAACAAGTTGTTGAAAAACTTGAGTGTTGTGATTATCCCCACCCCTCCTCCCAGTTTTCATAGGTAGTTGCCTATGTGACTTTTATCACTATAGAAAAATACCATTAGAACATGTCAGTGTCAGAAGGATTTCTGTAATAAGGGAAGAGAAAATTTTTCCTCTCTGAAGAAAACATAATTTGCTGGAAGGGCCAGTTTTAGCCTGGCTGTCTCAGAGCCTGGAAAAACCTCATGATGGATTGGCCACAGCCTTTATACAAAATTAATCTGATAGCCACGCTCCCATCTGTGTTTGTCAAGCTTAGTTAAATTGTGTTGAGCTCTGTTCTAGTGACCTCACTTTCTCTGATACTCTGTAGAGTTCTGGCCAAACAGTACACGTGAAAGCATTCTCCAGTCATGCATTCCTGTTGGGGAGCAGCATAGGGGAAAGGGACCTGGGGGTCCTGGTGGACACCAGGATGAACATGAGCCAGCAATGTGCCGTCAAGGCCAAGAAGGCCAATGGCATCCTAGGGTGTATTAGAAAGTGTGTGGTTAGTAGGTTGAGAGAGGTCCTTCTCCCCCTCTGTCCTGGTGAGACCACACCTGGAATATTGTGTCCAGTTTCGGGCCCCTCAGGTCAAGAAGGACAGGGCACTACTTAAGAGTCCAGCACAGGGCCACCAAGATGATTAAAGTGAAACATCTTCCTTATGAGGAAAGGCTGAGGGAGCTGGACCTTTTTAGCTTGGAGAAGGCTGAGGGGTGACCTCATTAATGTTTATAAATATGTAAAGGGTGGGTGTCAGGGGGATGAAACCAGGTTCTTCTCAGTGATGTCCAATGATAAGACAAGGGGAAATGGATACAAACTGGAGCATAGGGGGTTCCATGTGAACAGAAGGAAAAATGTTTTCACTGTGAGGGTGGCAGTGCACTGGGACAGACTGCCCAGAGAGGTTGTGGAGTGTCCTTCTCTGAAGACATTCAAAACCCCCTTGGATGCATTCCAGTGTGACCTAATCTAGGTGATCCTGCTCTGACAGGGGAGTTGGACTAGATGATCTTTTGAGGTCCCTTCCAACCCCTAACATTCTGTGATTCTGTAATTCAAACTTTGGACCATAACCCCAACTTACCTTGGCTTCTATCTTTGAATGTTCTCTTTGTTCTCATTCATTCCTTTCCTTTCATTACAGAGTTAAATCTTACTAGTTACCTATTTCATATTTGAATCAACAAGAGCTAATTGCTGTAAGAGAATTGTGCATCTTATTGCCTTTATGGGTAATTTTCAGCAAATAGGTAGTGATTAACTGTCCTGACCTTACCTGTGATCCCACTCAGCTAAATGGGATGGCTTTTGCAATTTATTCATAGTTCCATCTCTCCTGCACTTAAGAGTCTGGGAGACATTTTAGATAAGCAAACTGTTCTTTTCACTGTACAGAACATTAAGGCTGTGGCTATTGCCTGTTTTTATGAAACATCTACATTTTTATTAGAATTCAGGATCTATTTTGAGAGATGGAACTTTCTGTCTGCCACTCAGGTTAGCAGACATGTTGTACTTGTGGTAGGTAGCTGTATTCCCATGTCCTGGATTCCCTCAGAGCACAGGTGTCCCTGCAGGTCATTCTAAACAGTGATTTTAGGATGTGGAAAAAACTATCTTGAGGTTGAGACGACAAAGCTCCATTTTCCTCCGTCTCAGGTATTTCTGAACTCTGGTCTTTAGGAATGAGTGGTTGATGTTTGAATTCTTCACCCCACTCTTGGGACAGGGATATTGACTGCATCATCCTTACTGCTGTTCTGAACAGTATGTGGGCTAACACTGATGTGGTGGGAGAACCAATTCTTCCTTGCTATTAGTCAGTGTGACTTTCAGGTTTAGCACCTAAGAGGTTGTTCAGGATCTAGAGAACCTGAAAACGCCATGGTGAAATGAAGCTTTTTATTATCTGACTACTCATTGTGAAGCTCCTTCCCAGGCAGTTAATTCTGCAGGTATGCTGCCCAGCATCAAGGGAAGAAGTTGTATGGAAAGTGATGTCGTACAGGAGATGCAGTCACTGATAAACAGACAGTGAATTCTATGTTTAAGTCAATTTACAGGTCTGAGGAAACCCTTTTCCCTGATGGGCTGCATTTAATCTAGTGTAATTTGATGTAATGGATCAGAAATGTTGTAACAAAATATATCATGTCTGGTTTGCTGCTGGCAATCTGGAGAGTAAATGTCCCTCTGGACTTTATTAAAGGGGACAGAAGTGCTTAAGACAGGATAAATAGCAGGTTATTTGCCATCAAAACTCTCTTAACTCAGAGTTTCCCATTATGTCTCGTATGAAGAAAACAATACAGAATGTGGGTAGATTCTCATAACTTATCTATAAATGGATGCAGATGTCTTGATATGGGCTAACAGTGTGACTGCTTTCCAATTTCAGCTAGGAGCAGGAGAAATCCAAGCATTTCAGCAAAAGGCATATATACTGTAGAAGGTGATTTAAAAATCTGCGCCGCAGTGACATTTGCAGGCTAAGATCTACCTGGTGAATACCTGGTGATTTCAAGCTTTGGTCTTGTTTTGAATCTGACTGGACTTCAGGCCTCAAGAACTGTCTCCATAAGTCTGCTGGCAGAGGCAGCTGAATGAGATTCTGCTTTATTTAACCATGGTGCCCAGCTGGTGCTTTTTGGAGTATAGCACTCTTCATTGTATTCTTACTCACTTCAAAGTGAGTAAAATTCACACTCACCAGCACAGTGCTGAATGCAAAAGTTTTAGGATCACAACTAGAGGGTTTTTTTTTTTTGACTGGAAGAGGGTTTGAGCTGGCTGCTGTTGTATGTAAACCCATCCATTGGATAATACTAGTCTATGCACTTAAAAGATCCTGTACCACAACCTCTGGGTAATTTGGGTCTCATTGGTACAGAAGCACGTGCATGCCTATGTATGTATTCTTGTTTTCTTTATTTTTTTTCCCCATCATAAATTCCATTTTTTATTAAGACATTCCTTTACAGGTACCAGGGTCATACAGTGAAATTTGATCTGCAGGATAATCCTGTTTCAAAAGGCAGTGCCTATTACTTGAAAGCAGGATTTGATTATCTGCTAGTGACATTTACAGGCTTGAACATGCATCTCACTTCAGCTTTCATGATCTTGGCAATATCAACTGCCATCCTGTGCCAGCTACTAGTTTCTGCTTCTCTTTTCCTCTTTATCATGGTTACAATAATTGGACGGTGTTTGCAATTAGCTGGGTGAGCAGGCCTGGCTGTTGCATCTCTGCTGATGACTTCATTAGGAGTGGACAGAGCCTGTGGGATGCCTGGAAATCGGTGTCATCATTTGCTGCACTGACTGAATGCTGCTCTCAGGCAGGCACCACTCTGGGAGTAGTGGTTTTCCAAATGTTTCAGGGAAAGCAGCAGCTCTGAGACAAGAGAAGAAAAGGCTCTGTGAGGACTTTTCCTCAGGTCCCACTATTTTATAAACTCAGCTTTGTTGATTTTATGTTTTAAGTTTGGAAGTTGTAGTCTGAACCCCCAAATTACACGTTACCCTGCATTTTTCCACAGCATGTATGCTCTAGTTGCCCTCCTAATTGCTACCTGCTGTCTTGTGTTGGGCTTCCCCCAAAGGTGACCCATTTGCCAGCCTTTGTGAGCATCGTGATACTCCCATTTCCATGAAGCTGCTTGTCCCTGCAAGTTGTGGTTAACTGTTTAATTCTCTGCACAGTAGTCAGGAATAACCACAATTACTTGAGAGGTTCAAACAAATCACAAATTTACTTAAACCTCAGTGGAATTATAAAAGATAGCAACTTGGCAAAAGTTATAGCAAAACTCAGCAGGACTATGAAAGATGGTGGCTTAGCAAAACTTGTGCTGAAAATGAGGCAAAGAAAGTAGCAGAGAGAAAGAGAGAAGGAAAGAGAATAAAAGGAGAAAAGATACCACCACCCTTGGATCCAGCAATGACTTCTGCTTGTAGTTGTAGTCCTCAGGTGGCTGGGCAGGCGTGCACTGAAGACTGATGTTTCCCCTTTTTATCTCACAGAATCACAAGGTTGGAAAAGACATTTAAGATCATCAAGTCCAACCATTCCTATCCCAAGCTAAACCACATCCCTGAGCACCTCATCTCCCCCTCTGTTAAACACACCCAGGGGTGGGGACTCACCAGTATGCCCGCCCCATAGGTAGGGGGTCGTTGTCACCACTGAGCAGGCACAGTATGTGCTCAGGAATGTTCAGAAATGTTCTAGAAATGAGCCAATGGGTTGTGGAGGTCTTGGGGGACTCACTGTCCCACTCTTTGGGGCTGACCAAGCGATGATCTTTCACAAGCATGCACGTGCAGAAGACAGGTTGTCTTTGTCTGCATGTTTCAGGAATAGGGGAGACAATATCCTGCCTCCACAGTTCTGTTCTTGGTTGATACTCTTGTCATCAGCCCATCCCTGTCCCTGACAAGATGGGTGTTTGTGACATTCACTTGTTATTAGAGCCTTACGCTGCTTGCCTTACATTAGTTGCAGTTTCTTAGCTCCTCTGCTGACTTATTTTCAGTGTGGCAGTGTCTCACTTGTGGCCCCTCCTAAATCAGAGACTTCCTGGGTTGAAGAATTGTTTCTTTTTTCAAAAACACTGTCATTTTTGTGGACAAGTTTACCCTACAGTTTGTACACCTATGTTTTGTCTCTGCTGTCCTCTTAAAGCACCTCTTTCAGGACTTTAAGAAGTTCAGGGTTGTGGGCCTGACAGATGAGGAAAAGGAAATTGAGGGTTGTCTGGTCCGTGCTGTGACCCTTCCTTAAACCAACAGCCAGAGGCAATAGGAGTTATTGTTTTTCTTTCCAGTATTCAAAAAAACAGAACTGAGGGGAGTTTGTGCTTTTACACAAGGTTATGAACATAGTTCACGTTACAGCCTTGCTTTTCAAAGATGGTAGGCTGGTGATAACGGGCTTTCTAGTAGCTTTCTCACGCCTGTGGATTTTATAACAGCCCTGCATCTCCTGGAAATTTGGGGAGCAAATGTAAATTTTACTGCTGAGAGCCACCTTTAGAAGACTCAATTTTCACCAAGCCACTGGAGGATGCTGGCAGTGTGTGACACACCAGTTTAGTAAGAGCATCCTGGCTTGTGGGAGAAAAGGACTGAAAGCACAACAATTGGATGTGTTCAGTAGTGTCATAATATGTTTAGTTCCTAAATGTAATTGCTCTGAGATGATTCAGCTGGGGTGAAGAATTTACCCAAGGACATATAATGCCTGTGGGAGAGTATAATTTTTAATCTTCTGTTTCTTCGGTTTTGACAATATGCTGTAAGCAGCGTTTCTGTTAGTGCAGTAACTCACAACACAAGCTCCTTCTCATCTCAGTTCAGTAGCAACTTGCAGGTCTAAGGTGGTATCTGTGAAAAGGTGCAACATCCAGTGAAGTTGGTGCGTTTTGGCACTTGTTGCAGAATAATCATGGCTGAAAGTTGTGAGGGCCTGGAACAGGCTGCCCAGGGAGGGGCTGAGTCACCTTCCCTGGATGTGTTCAAAAAAAGGGTAGATGAGGTACTTAGGGATATGGTTTAGTTTAGGATGAGAATGGTTGGACTTAATGATCTTCAAAGGTCTTTTCCAACCTTGTGATTCTGTGAAAGGGATCTCTGGAAGGCTCTCTCCCAACTACCTGGTCCAAGTGGGGTCAACTTCAAGAGCAAGAGAGCAGAATTGTGGTTGAAGGCATTACTGGCTTGAATGTTGCAAGTTTCCAGGGGTGAAGCTTCTGTAGCCTTTCTGTTGCAATGTCCCTCTTTGTGTAATTTTTTCCTTAAAGTTTTCTGGCATTTCCCTTGCTGCAGTTGTGTCTGCTGCCTCGTCTTTTCACTGTACACCTTTGAGACAAGCCAAACTCCATTTTTGCTGTAATCCTCCTTTCTTAGAGAACACTACTGAGAGGACAGTGATGATATGCTTCATGCAGCTTCACAGTGGCATGAAGAGGACTTGGAGATGTTCAAACTAAACAGAACTCACCCCCCTTTCTTATCTGTTTCACCCATATAATATTGCAGACTTTCAGACTATCATTAGAGTAGCAGATTTGCACATGCTTTCCCTATTACATCCTTTGACTTTGAGAAGCAATTCTCTCCTTTGCCTTCTTGCCAGAGATTTCTTCCCAAATACACAGCTCTGTAAATGTTAGGGTGACATTTGGAGTAAGTTTGAAGAGCCCATGTCCTCCTCCTTGGTTCCCCTGCATCTCTGCCAAGCTTCAGTATGGCAGTACAGTCTCACTCGTCACCTCCCAGGGCTAGCTGTAACATTTACAAGCTACGGTTTCCTCTGTGCAAACATTTCCACTGTGCTCCTTGGTGCTCTTACAACTGCCCCCTAGCACAGTGCTTTGTGGTTAAAGCCCCAAGAGGGAGATGTGTAGTTTATTAGTTAACATTTAGCTTTCATTGTGGATTAAAGACTGTTTTTTGGGGTGGGGTTTTTTTTCCAAAGTCCCAACCTGACAACACCCCTTAATTAACTTATCCTCATTTGTGTGTGGTGATGACAGGAGGAGGGGAAGCACATACCAAGCCTGATGCCCTTGGGCAACCTTGTGTAGATCCAGGCCTGAGGTTGGTGGCCCTGCCTGTGGCAGGGGGGTTGGAGCTCTATGGTCCTTGGGGTCCCTTCCAAGCCATGCCATTCTATTATTCCCCTCTCTACTCTGCCCTCGTGAGGCCCCATCTGGATGCCTGTGTCCAGATCTGGGCCCCCAATACAAGAAGGATGTGGAACTGTTGGAGAGGGTTCAGAGGAGCCACAAAGATGATTAGAGGGCTGGAGCACCTGCCCTACGAAGAGAGGCTGGGGGAGCTGGGCTTGTTCAGCCTGGAGAAGAGAAGGCTGCGGGGGGACCTCATTGCAGCCTTCCAGTCCCTGAAGGGAGCAGAGAAACAGGAGGGGATTCAGCTTTTTAAAAGGATAGACAATGACAGGATAAGGGGGAATGGATTAAAACTAAAGGAAGGAAGGTTTAGATTAGACCTTAGGGGGAAGTTTTTTACAGAGAGAGTGGTGAGGGGCTGGAACAGGCTGCCCAGAGAGGGGGTGGATGCCCCATCCCTGGAGGTGTTCAAGGCCAGGTTGGATGGGGCCCTGGGCAACCTTGTGTAGATCCAGGCCTGAGGTTGGTGTCCCTGCCTGTGGCAGGGGGGTTGGAGCTCTATGATCTTTGGGGTCCCTTCCAACCCATGCCATTCTATGATTCTGTGATGCTGATGGAACTGGTACCTACTTGTTTATAGGGTAGCTGCAGGTTAGCTTTGGGAGCTGGAGAGTTAGTTCATAGCAGAAGTTAAACAAAGCTAGAATCCAAAGTACAATGGCTTGTGAAGTTTATTAATAGAGATAGACTTGGGATCCTGAATCCTAATACGCCTTCTCTAGGTCAGTTTAAAATTGAGAGGGTCTCCATTGAAGTGTTTGTTGTAGAAAGTAAAAAAACCTGGTGTGATTTTTCCTACACACTTGTGGAAGCCGCCCAGTTTTAACTAGGTCCTCGAGATTTTGCTTTGAGCTGAAAATGCTGAGGACTGGTTTACAGGATTTTGGTATTATATAACCTCTTTATAATATTGAACTAGAAAAGCAAGGTGGTAATTTTGGATTCGGAAACAACAATATTTGTGGAGTTCTTAAAAAAAAAATTAGAATTGCTTGTGTTCGTGACCAAAGTAATTTCAATGTCTAAATGTTATGAATCAAGCTATTTTTTGTTGTTGTTTGAGAAAAGACATTATAATACTTGCACTGAACCCTGCACTTTCCTACAGCTGTGTTGCTTGGGGCTCTTAGCTTGCCTTCTTTGTCTAAATTTTTCTGTGTCTTCTATTTTGTGGATACTTAGGCAACATTTTTTTCTGCAGTAATTTGATGTTTGTGTTTGGACAAAACACAAAGGAAAGGGGTAGGAAATATATATGAAATGCTGGAATATGGGAGTGATAGTAGAATGGAAAGGGAAATGGTGAAATAGGGTATTTATTCTGTTCTGAGTTTCTAGATGAATAAATAGGTGTGGTTTGTATTTCAGGTATTCTTCAGGAATTTCTTTTTTTATATGAACCAACTTCTGGTTTTTATATGAAGACTTCTGGGCTATTTTCACTTAAAAGTATATTAAGAGTAATGAGATGTCTTGCATAATTTTATGAAATAAATTTTTCAAGGATTTGAAGAAAAAGTATGTGATAAAAAATACACATCAGGATATCATCTGGCCTACATAAAAATCTGCTAGCAATTTTTGTCTCTAGCAGCGGCCTTATAAGTGACAATTATTGTTATTTCTCCACCAGTATTCTTACAACCCTGAAAATGTGATGCATGCCTTGAAGCTAGCTCTATTATATCTCTTGTTTGCTGCTCATTTGGAAATATTTTGTAGGCATTGTACTGATAAGGGTGTCTTATGTAATTACTCTACTTTTACTGCCCGTTTGGTCTTAACTGACACGCTATTCAAATCGGAGTATACAAATCAGAGAGAAGCCAGGGGTTAGAAGCAGAAGAGGCAAGTTTTAGAAAATAAAAGCTAGGAGAAATTTAAATTCAGTTTATGTTGTCTAGAACTGAGTGAGGAAGCTGGGGTAATGGTATGCTAGCTCCAGAATACCAAGGTCCTTTTGCAAAGCAGCTATATATCCACTGGGAGTAGGGAAACAAGGTGTCATCTCAATTGGAACCCTTCAAGTTGCTATTTGGCAAGCTAAGGTGAAGCCCACCTGTGAGGCATCCAGAAAAAATCTGATTTGCTGCAAAAATACAGATAGGGACTTTCCTTCTGGGTCAGTGAGGAGCAGTGCCAGAGCACAGTACTGCCAGGGCCCTTACGGCACTGACAGGCTTTGCCTGGCCTCCAGGGCAACTCCCCCCCCCAGCCTGCCCAGGACCCCATGTCAGCACTCCAGGGCTCCTCCAGCCTGCCCACAGCCCAGGACCCTGTGTCAGCCCCCAGGGACCATCAGCTCCTGTCTCAGGGTACCACAGAAGGGCTGGTCTCTACCTTCCCACAGCCCTGCCTGGGCCATGGACCCTCCTGCCAAGCCAGGCCCATGTCCCGTCCCTTTCACCGTGGCCCTGCCTGGCAATCACAGTACCTGATCTTAGCTCTGGTCTGCAGGTTGACTTCCCAGCCTTATCCCGAACCTGTCTCATTGCCATGACTTTTCCTGGGCTCTTGGTTGGATCCAGCCATCATCTGCAGGTCTGTGGTGCTCACCTCAGGTGTGTGGGACAGTCTTGGGCAATTAGAGGCTCAGCCCCGGGAGCCCTGCAGCTACTGGTTGCCATCCTGCCCGATGATGTGTGAGGCTATAACCTCTTGTGAGCACTTAAAGTTCCCATGACATATTTTCTACCAAAAAAGGAGCATTATGTCCTGAGTCTTAGTCAGATTTCAGTCTGAGCGCTTACATATGGGCTCCCCAGATTACTTGACAGACTTCTGTTGTAGAAACTCATCTGTGTGGAATCCACTTGGACAGTTTTTAACCAACATACCTGTTTTGCACACTTACTCCTTGCTGGGTGTCTTGTGCCACAAGCATTGATGATGCTTGTCTCTGGAAGCTCTGCTTGCTGGGAGCGGGTGGCAATGGCTGATTCTCACATGTATAGCTAGGATGAGGAATAGGTCATGTGCCCTGAACTGCTGTCATTAGTGACTTCAGCTAAACTTTTTGTGAAGGGAGGGTATTTTTTTCCTTCTTTTTGCACTGTCATCCTACTGGAAATTTCAGGAAGAAAGCTAATTTGTAGTCTGGGAGGCAGGGGAAAGAGACCACAGGGAAGAAGAGGAGAAAGTGGCCAAGAATGGGGATTAGTACAAGAGAAAGTTTAGAGAGCAGGAGAAAGAGCATAGAGGGGTCTTGAATATTTTTCTGCCTGTATTCTAAGAATATGCCTGTTACTGTCTCCCCAGGGGGTTTATGCAGAGCCTTGTGGGGAAGCAGCAGTGAATTGCTCCCATAGATGCTAAGTGTAAAATCAAAGCTGGCAGGGTCTCAGAGCACAAGCCTGGGAAGCTAATCGCTCCTAATAACATATTGATTTTTCACAGATCTCTGGCATTATGTTAGGGTGGTTTTGAATCAGCATCTGGTTTCTTCCTCTTCGCATCTCCAAGCTAATAGCAATGAAGCTTCTGGCTTTGGCATTGCAAATAAATGCTGCTTTGGATCTTTTTGTCTGAACAAATGTGTGGATCTTTGAAACATGTTTTCACCCATTGCTCCTATGCATGCCTCTGTGAGGCATACAAGTATAGTAACTACCCTAAAACTAGAAGGGTGAAAGGAATGTACATGTATTTTAAACTCAGATGATTGGGCTGTTGCTGGTATTTATGCTGCAGTACTGTCCCACTGATGGTTGAGGACAATGAAGTGGATGCCTGTATTCAGGCAGAAGCCACTAGCACAAGTGCCTTGGAGGCTGAGGTCACCTAGTTGTTTCCAGGTTGCATTCAATGCTGAGCAGATTTGCTGTGTGAGTTGCTCAGCTGTAATGTGGCTTCCCTGAGTTTTGGGAACTGACAAGAATGTAGGGTTTTTTTGTATGAATGCTGCTAGTCAATACCTCTGAAGGGGTATTTTCATAATTGAAAGAAATGGTCTGCTTGCAAGCAGATGTGCTGAAAACACTCCCAGATACTCCAGATGAGAAAGAATTGCAAGGTCTGAATGAAATATCTTTAATTTTTGAAGATGTTGACTATATAGGTTTTCTGAGCTGGGCCAGGCCCAGGTCAGCATAGGGCAAATACAAGAACATAAAGTCATCCTCTCTATTGTTGTGTGCACTCTGTTTCAATTATTTCAGGCTATTTAATTATCTAATTGTTCTAAGGATTCATTGTTCCCTGTTTGTATCAGACTCACCAGAGAAGGAACAGTAAAACCTGATTTAGGCTACTGTGGGATGTCAATTGAAACACTTTCTAGACTTTCGTGCCATCTTCAGCAATTTTGGGTTCTCCAGGTCCTTTTTACATATGTATAATAATAATGGTTGGGATTTCTTGTCTAAGGACAGTAATTTTCTGGCAAGGGGATCAGTGGAGCTGAAGGACACGTTTTTGAAGGGAAGACAGTCATTATTAGCATGCTTTCAGTTTGTTGTCTTCTACTATCTGCAGGAGAACTGGTGTTTCCAAAAGACCTAAAGCATGGCACTGTGGAGAAGGAAGCAGCAGAGCTGGAGCACTTGGGTCAGCTGCTCCTACTAGTAGTACTGATATCCTACAAGCCCCTTTTCACAGCTCTTCAGGCGCTGGGGCAAGCGTTTCATGCAAGGCACATCCCAGCTGAAGGTGTCAAAAGAGCCATTTCATGCTTGACTGCATTTTCTAATACAATCCACAGAGAGAGAGAGGAGAGAGAGAGCAAGGAGGGTTTGTGTGTACATACACATTGCCTTTGAGTGTATGTATAATATACAGTACATTTAGTTCCAGCTTGCAGCTATGGGTGGCAAGTAAGAGGTGCAGACGTGAGGGGGAAGAGAATTGCGCTTTAAGAAGCAACCATTCCCCCACCTTGAAAAAGAATCTTTCTTTCCTTCTCTGTTTCTTGGCCAAGCGAAGATGTGAGTCCCTGGGGCAGCACTGACAGCTGGTACCCAGAAGGTGTGTGTATGGCTGAGTGGGTGCTGCGTGCAGAGTGCTTTGTGTGTACAGACCATGACAGCGTGTGGGGAGCGCAGCTAAGAGAGCTGGTGAATAGGGATGCTGCTCACAGCCATCTTATTTTAATGGTTCTCCCAGAAAGGTTTTCTTAATGGCGTTTTTATGTCCCATGACCAGAGAGTTGCTGCATACCAGCTATTAGTGTGGTTGGTTGCTGCACCAGCAGAGCCACAGTGATTCCCACCAAACATTTTGTTACCATATATGCCTCTCCTCGGTCACTTTATCGGCTTGATACTTCTATACTTATTTATAATCTCATTTGCATACGTATTCCACAATGTAGTTCTGTTACTGGCCATTACAGAGCCAGGCATGGGTCCTTTCCAGCATGGGTGTATGGCTGTTTCTCGGTTTCTCATCCATCTACCCTGCTCTAGTGTCTAACATTTAGGCATTGAGAGGACATTAGGATTGGCTCTGCCAAGCTTGCTATTTCTAGAAGTTCTTCTCCTGTGACCATGAGTGGCCTTACTGGGAAATATGGGATAAAGAGGTGAAGCATAAGGAAGAAATCTAGATTCCAAATATATGTTCATAGAATCATAGGGCTTGGAAGGGACCTCGACAGATCATTGGGTCCAACCCCTCTGCCAAAGCAGCTCCCCAGCTCATATTGCACAGGGCGGCATCCAGAAGGGTCTGGAATATCTCCAGAGAAGGAGACTCCACACCCCCTGGGCAGCCTGTCCCAGGGCTCCCTCACCCTCACTGGGGAAAATTTCTTCTGCATGTTTGTGTGGAACTTCCTGTGCTCCAACTTGCAGCCATTGCCCCTTGTCCTGTCCCCACAGACACTGAAAAGGGGCTGGCCATTTCCCCCTGCATCCCATACTTAAGATATTTATAAACATTAATTAGGTCCCCCCTTAGTCTTCTTTTCTCAAGGCTGAACAGTCCCAGCTCACTCAGTCTTTCCTCATAGGGAAGATGCTCCAGGCCCTTCATCATCTCCGTAGCCTCCTCTGGACTCTCTCCAGGAGATCCCTGTCTGTTTTATCCCAGGGAGCCCAGAACTGGACACAGTACTTACTCCAGGTGGGGCCTGACCAGGGCAGAGTAGAGGGGGAGGATCACCTCCTTAGACCTGCTGGCCACAGTCCTCTTGATGCATCCCAGGATCCCATTGGCTCTCTCAGCCCCCAGGGCACACTGCTGGCTCATGCCCAACTTGTCATCCACCAGGACCCCCAGGTCCTTCTCCACAGAGCTCTTCTCCAGCAGGTCATCCCCCAGCCTGTACTGATACAGATGGTTATTCCTCCCCAGGTGCCAGACTCTCCACTTGCTTTTGCTGAATTTCATTAGGTTTGTCCCAGCCCAGCTCTCCAGCCTGTCCAGGTCTCTCTGGATGGCAGCGCAGTGTCCTGCATGTCAGCCACTCCTCCCAGCTCTGTACCATCGGCACTTGCTGAGGGTGGACGCTGTTCCCTCATCAAGGTCGTCGATGAAGATATTAAACAGGACTGGACCCAACACCGAGCCCTGGGGAACACCGCTTGACACAGGCCTCCAGTCAGACTCTGCTCCACTGATCACGACCCTCTGAGCCCGGTCCGACAGCCAGTTCTCAACCCACCTCACTGTCCACTCATCTATCCCATGATCTCTCAGCTTTTCTATCAGGATGTCATGGGAGACAGTATCAAAAGCCTTGCTGATATGTTGTTGCATGTGGTTAAATTAGATGGTGTGTTAGCTTTCTTGGGTGTGTATGGGGTGCCTGGTGAGAATCCCAACCATTTGAGAAAACTGGAATTAAATTGGATGAGGCACTAATAAGGATGCTTTACAGAGACTTCCTTCCCTATGCCTAGGGAGCTGAACTGGTCTTTTTTTAACCTCTGGGATTTTTATATGTAACTTGGTGGTAGCGGTCCTATATGGAGCAATCTTTATAGCTCTGCTATTGTGTAGGGGTTGGCTGTGGGCAGAAGGAATGCTCTGATACATACGTTCATATATTTATGTAGATTTCTAGATTTTGCACATAAAAATGCTTTGGAGCATTTCCTGGACTGAAACAATGATTGCCATGCTGTAGAGCTTGCTGCAGTTCTATCACAGGACTTTAATTCTACCCCCTTAGAGAAGAATATCAATTTCTGCAGGCAAGACCCTGAACAAATAGAGAATGCTAAATACTGTAACTCCTTTTCTCAGCTGAACTTCCCATTTTCTTTGACATCCTCAGAGATGATAGAAAAATACAATTTCTGTCCTTGCTGTTGGGTTATTTTTTGCTTTTCCTCCTCCTGACTTTCATTGTGCCTCCATCTCCTATCTTTACCTGTGTTTCAGTGGCACTTAAACTTGTAGTGGAGTCTGGTTTCTTTCATTCTTGATTTTCATTGCAGTGCCATCATTTGTATCAACAGAGCTGTACTAACATTAGGTGTTTGTAAGGAGGGAAAAAATATAAAATCACAAAACAGGAAAAATTTGAGGTAGAAAATACCTTTTAGGAAACTTGCTTCTTAGAGTTGTTTTTCTTTAAAGTGCTAGCAATGGAATGAAATCCCTCTCTAAATAAGCAGTAGCTTTTAAAGGTACCAGAAATAGGAACTCTGAGCCTTCAAAGGTAAGACTAAATGCTCTAGTAGCTGTAGACATTATTTAAAGCAGTTATTACAGCTAGTGCTAAGGAAGGCTGGACTAATGGAGGAGATTACCTTTTCTGGAAGATGTGAAAAACAGAGGTTTTGCCAGCTTATTACCACAAAAGGGCCCTGTGCTAACAAACGTGTCCTTGGAGATTGTGTCTCCATAGGCACTGCTACCTCCAGTTGTGAATACTGTATCTTTATGTTTGCTGCTCATACTTTCCACATAGGGGTGCTAGATGCACTGGAATAGGCTGCCCAGGGAGGTGGTGGAATCTCCATCTCTGGAGATATTTAAGACTCGTCTGGATGCCGACCTGTGCAATATGAGCTGGGGAGCTGCTCTGGCAAGGGGGTTGGACCCGATGATCTCTCGAGGTCCCTTCCAACCCCTCTGATTCTGTGATTCTGTGATGCAGTTAAACACAGAATCACAGAATCACAAAAACACAAGGTTGGAAAAGACCTTTGAAGATCATCAAGTCCAACCATTCTCATCCTAAACTAAACCTAAGTTTAGAACCCTAAGTACCTTATCTACCCTGTTTTGAACACATCCAGGGAAGGTGACTCAGCCCCTCCCTGGGCAGCCTGTTCCAGGCCCCCACAACTCTTGCAGTAACAAATGTTTTTCTAATGTCCAATCTAACCCTGCCCTGGGGCAGCTTCTTGCCATTTCCCCTTGTCCTATCTCCTGTCACCTGGCTGAAGAAACCATCACCTAACTCTCCACAACCTCCCTTCAGGTAGTTGTAGGTGGTGATAAGGTCTCCCCTCAGCCTCCTCTTCTCTAAGCTAAACAGCCCCAGCTCCCTCAGCCGCTGGTTTTTCCCCCACTCACCTTTTTGTGGTGATTAGAATGGTTTCTGTAAACACAGGGCTCTAAGAAAGAGGTTGGGGTTCCTCAGGCGTGGAGATAAATGAATGAAAACTTCTTTTCATTTATGCAGTTGTTTGCTGATTCCTTGCAGAGGCCTCTATCTTGAGCTATGATGGCAGCATGTACATGAAGATCATCATGCCGATGGTCATGCATACAGAAGCTGAAGATGTGTCCTTCCGCTTCATGTCCCAGCGCGCTTATGGGCTGTTGATGGCCACCACCTCGCGAGACTCTGCGGACACTCTGCGCCTGGAGCTGGATGGAGGCCGTGTCAAACTTATGGTCAATTTAGGTATTGTATAAAAACCTTCCACTGCCCCTTCACTATTAGTTTGGGCTTGTGATTAGTGTTTTTTGGTTTTTTTTTTTTAAGAAAAAATTGTTTAGTTTCTGTTGGTTTGATTGGATTGGATTGGTTTCTAAAACAACTGCTGAGACCTTCATGATGATACTGTCTCGCGGAGAGAAACTCTCTCCTGCGTTGCTGCATGGAAATTTGCTGTCAGTTCTTCGTTATGGACAGTGTTGTTTTTTAAGTCTTTAAGTTTTTAAGTTTCCTTTCTTGGTTTGGGACTGGTGAGCTCTGTGTGAGACATGCTGCTTGGTCCATCTTTTGATCAGTTACATCCCTCATTCATTCAGCATCACTCAAAACAGTCAAAGCCAAATGGGGGAGGCAAGCAAAATGGGTTTGGTGGCAAGCAGAAGGCCTGTGAATCCCATGCCTGTTATAGAATTTGGCAGCGTTTGATACAACTTGGTCTATTTTACCAATTAGCTAATTATTTCTATTTTCTAATTGTGATACGCTTCAGCCTTTAGGGCTTTTATGTCTGGTAAAAAATTCCTGGGGTTTTATTTGATTGTATCTTTATTTAAATGAAGGAACAGTAATAAAAGTACATCCCTCCCCATCCCAAAGGGTTGTGTTCTGTCTCCTTAGAGTTAGACTTTCCTAGAAAATAATAAAAAAGACAATTAGAAACAAGTCCAACAATAACAACAATGAAAAGGAAAAAATAATTTGGTGTGACTGTGCTGTTAGATTAACCTCAATCCTTTTTATTGCCAGTCTTTTAAGTTTCTTACTGAAAAACAAATAGCCTTTTTAAAGAATGTAAATACACAAGTTGAAGCTTTCTTTCACTTTTCAGCAGTGCAACTTGTTGCTTCATGTGAATCCAGGAGCGTAACTAAGAAAGGATTCTGAGCCAAAGAGGCTGAACTATCATGACAGTGCAAAATGTTAAACTGCTTCTAACACGTAGAATATAAGATGCTGTGTGCATGGTCTGTGAAAGCATGTGTCAGCTTTCAAAATTCTAAGCCCCACAGGATGCTTTTGCATTTTTTTGAGCTAACAGTGTAAGCATCTTCAGAGCCCTGCTGTGGTGATATCATGAGCAAACCATGTAGTGGCTCTGTTTGAAGAGGGTAAAAAAAGTGTTGTACGTTTCTACCTGTAGTAAAGGTTCTTATTTTTTAACTCTTGCCCTAGCTATATACGGTAAGTTTATCTAGCTCTTGCTTCCACCATGATGAGCTTGAATGGTGATTT
Source organism: Porphyrio hochstetteri (assembly GCA_020800305.1). Lineage (NCBI taxonomy): Eukaryota > Metazoa > Chordata > Aves > Gruiformes > Rallidae > Porphyrio > Porphyrio hochstetteri. The sequence goes on along the minus strand of CM036908.1, from coordinate 7,484,934 downwards.
TAGGGTTCCTCATCCTCACCTGGGCAATGTGTTATCCAGCAGTTGTCCTGTGGAACTAGATTGTTTTTTCAAATTGCTTCTAGTGTCTTTTTGGCTTTGAACATTTAAGCATCCCCCAATATCTGCTTTTGGAATGAGAAATCAAAGAGAAGAAGATGCATTTAAACAAGTTCCTATCTCTTAGAAACAAAGGGTCTTCATCTAAAAGGCTATAGAAATCCCTGCTTTTTATTTTTTTAAAAAAAAAATATATATAAAAGAAAATGCGGTGTTATGTAGTTCCTATTTGGAATTTTTACATATGCTCTTCTTAGCTTTACTGAAGAAGTGTAAATCACTATCGAGTGTCTAGCTAGTGTAGGAGCAGTTGCTCTGCTATCCACACTGGCCTAGAGGATAGAGGGAGTAGATCTACTTCAGCTGTGAGAGTTAACGTCTCAAATAAAGAGAAACAGCTCTCTGATGATAACCATCTCCATCTATATTAACTTTAAGTGGAGGAAAATTTCTAAGATTTCCAGGTTTTCTCTGGAAAACAGCTCAAAATAATTGATGTTGAGCTTTCTTACAAGTGCAAAGAGAGTATTTAACAATTTCAGTGTGCATCTGCATAGGTGTATCTGTATATGTGTCTGTTTGCATTTTCTTCTGATCTAATACTAATACAGTTGTTGCTAGTAGCCTGGCAACATGAGATCCACCCCGCCCCCCCCAGCCCCTGCCATGCTTTCCCTTCTTGGCAGTTATTACTAGCTGTTTTCTTCTATAGAATAAACTTAAATCACTGGAAGACTGGCAGTACTTTTGTCAGGGAAGTGATGGGGTAGCTGAGTATCTTCTCAGCTCTATACTATCTCCTTGTAACCCAGAGCCAGTTCTTTTACCTTGTTGAAGGGACAAAATTTCATATCCTGACAGGGATGTAATAGTTTTTTATTAAGTGCTGCTTCTACTGCCTTCAGTACTCCCACATGAAAAGTACTACAGCATGAAAGCTGCCAGACTTCATAAAAAAACTATGACTTCTTTTTCTGAGAAAGGTACCACTTCTTTGATTCTGTTACATCTTCATCTCCCTTTAAAACCTTTTGGGTGCTCAGGGCCTACTAGCCTTAAACCCTCTGTAAATACTAGGAGGGTATATTTAGTTTTACCTGAGTATACTTAAATTTTTTACAGCTTACTCTTTCCTTGCCAATTTTCAGTATATGATGACACTATTTTCCCTCAGGGCCTGTCAGCATCGTGTGCCTGCCTGATGTTGGTAACTTAACACTCTCTGGGCTCTATTACACTACCACCTAGCCTAGAGGTGGACTGTTCAGCTCTTAATGTCTGGCATCTAAAAGATGATATATGGTTTTACATGTATCTGGAAGGAGATGTGTCGCTGATGGTTTAATACAGGGGGAAAATCTGTAAACCAAACCCTGTGTTAACGGAAGGTTGTTTTCAAGTAGGGACTCAAGCAATGTGTATGCCAAATTTGCCAGCTTTTCAGCTCAAAACTTTTGTGAGGTTGCATCTTCCCCTAAAAATGACTACATGCTGCATTAGTGGAAAGCTGTCAGTGCTCTCCTCCTATGCTGTGCTCAACAGAAGGGTTGTTTAGACTGTTGGAACCTGGATTGGAGCTTCATCTCTCCTCCCTTCAGATTTATAAAGCTGTAATCTATTCCTTGAAACAGGATGTTCCTTCTATCAAAATGTCAGTTACCTTGGTGTTGAAGAAACAAAATTTGAGGTGGAATGACCATACCAGTGACATTAATTTTCAGTTGTTTACTGTTAAGTCACATCTAACTCTTTAAGGAGACTGTTCATAACCAAAATGTCACAAATGAGAATGAAATCTTCATGATCTGACCCTGCCAAAATCCCCTCACCAGTGAGAATCAGTCATCAGCACCACCTCTGAAGGCCTGAGTATGCTCGGTGCTGACTAGCCATGTGCCAACATCCCCTGAGTGTCTAACCCATGACAGATGTGTGCAAACAAAGACTGTTTTGAGTGGTGATTTATTTAATTGTGCTTTTCTTAGAAGTCATTTAACACTAAGAGCTGTCTCTCTATATCTTCTTTGATCTATTCCATTTAATTACTTATTATCATTTGTGTGGTTATTAAGGTTTTTCGTATGTTGGGTTTTTTTCTTCTTTTCTTTCCTTTTTTATTTTTTAAAAAAACTCAACCCAACAAACAACCCAACCAACACTTTCTGTGTGTTTCAGTTGTAAAGCTTTCCCATTCCCCATCAGCCATGGTATATCAAAAGATGGTATTCAACCCTTCAAAGGCCTGAAGCCTGCGGCCCGCACAGCAAACAGCCCTGCGAACAGAGCGTACAGAGCAGCCTGCAGGGGCTGGCATATCCCACCCACCCCCTCAGCACTCAGTGTCCAAACAGGGGATAGACACATGGCACGGCAGGCGTGGGTGTCCTTGGTGGGTGGGTGCTTGCTGCAGAAGGTGGGAAGGAAAGGGAGAGCAGGGATAATTCTCTAGGGAGAGGGGTGAGGAAGTCGCTTCAGACCTTCCCCGCGTGGGTGCCTGAGGCACTGTAATCTGCATGTTGACAGCACGTCTCACAGTAGTTTGTTTGTTGTGTGAAGATTAGAAGTCCAAATGTGATACAGATCTCACTTCTGTTAAGAAGGACTCTGAAGAAATGGGCCTAGAGTGGAAGGGAAGAGAGAGAAATACAAATTAAGCACATCATGGCTTGGAACATGCTTGGGAATCATTTCTGATGTTGAGAAGGTGTTCAGAAAGGGAAAGAAATGGCTGGTCCGATAGGGCAATCCACCTTCACATTTTTTGATGAGTGGGAGAGTTACAGTGTCGCTGACTTTATTAAAGAATATTTCAGGGTTTTTTTCTTCCTAACCTGTCTTTATCTTCAGGTCACTGGTGACTAGACTATATCCTTCCTGCCTCCTTTTAATCTGAGTCAGTTCTTTCATAAGGAAGTGTAATCATCCCTCTCACCTATCTTTTCCTAATACACTACTCAAGGGTGTCAGAGACTTCTTTGCCTCTCCAAAATGCAGAATTTCTTCTGCCATTCCTACATACAAACAGAGAAGGCACATTTTATATTTTTCATTTTTAATTGTATATTGACTTTTATGCCAGGCTTCCTTTTACAGAAATCACACCCTCGGACCTGCAAGTGTATGACAATTCACATCGCCTCTCATTGATAAATGGCTTTTCTGTGATCAGTACATAAAAAGGCCCTTGATTATTTTTTTTTGTTGTCATAGATATGCAAAAATATTTTTCAGCTGCCAGTTGCAGTCTGACTGCATGCAAGTAGGAGAGAGCCAAGGAGCTACGCTTTAACATGGGGTAAGAGTGTGCACAGGACCTCATCAGGTCTCCCCACAGGAAATCATCTAGAGTAAGTTTAGAAACAGGCCTCGATTATCTTTCTTGTCCTAGTCTTGGCTTAAAGTGCTCTTCAGTAACCACATGTGGATGCTTATCAAAAGGAACACTTTGTCCTCACACAGCAAAGGTGACTTTCTTTGCTGATTCAAGTAAAAAACAGCCTTGGGCCTTAGCAGTGTCAAATAAATAGCGCTAATTTTCAGGCCCAAAGATACAAATGATAAGAAGTACTGACCTAATTCACAGAGACTTCTGTCTGCTACTAAAGGTATCTCCATTAAACCAGTGAATCCCTAGTGTTAGCTAATTGCCGTGGAGCTATTTAACCTTTTGCAAAGAGAATCTTTTCCCGTTTTCCAGGTGATGTGCTCTGGAAAGCCTTCCATCTGAGACCTAAGGAAGCAGCTTCTGGTTTACATTAGGAATAATAATGAAGTAAAGTAAATGTGGAAGGTCTTCCTAGCTCATCCTCCCCCCATGCAGTTGCAGACTGTGTTTCACTTTACCGCTGTCCTTCAGATTTCTCATCCAATTTCTGAACTGGCAGGTGACTGAATTTACAGCTGGTTTAGGCATAGTCATCTTCACACCCTAAGCCTAGGGAAAGCTGCTTTCGAGTTAAGAACGCAGCCATACCTAAATAAAGCAAATCTCATCAGTGGAAGCTGATAAGGGGTCCAGAGCACCCCAATTGTCAGTTGCCGGAAGTTTTATTGCCCTGGTACTGTGCAGGAGGAATCCCAAGCAGTTATTTTATTTATTCCCAAATTCCCCAGCCGCTGCTGTTTTGAGCTGAAAGACCAGGCTAAACCTGCACTTTGCTGTCAGGGAAAGCAATAGATGTTTTCTTCCTTTCTAAAAACCAACACAAAAGGCAGAAAACAGCTTCATGTATTGGTGATGGGAAATTTCTTGTTATTGTTTCTTTGGGCAAGGCTCAGAGTTAAGGAAATTAACAAAACCCCCTATTCTTTTCTTTGAGGGTAGTGTGGAGAGTATGGTGGCGCTGGTGTAGCAGCACTCACTTAGCTGCCGTGTGGGATCCCCACTGACCCAGCTGGACTAAGTCTGGCTCGGGAGCTGGTTCTTCTGTAGTGTGCTTGGGCATTTCTGCCTGGCACCCCATTTCATGGCACTGCAGAGCCTCCATGCTTGCAGAATCTGAAGATCTAATAGCACCATGGTAGTTATCAGGGCAACTCCCTCAGTGGCTTGATGTCTCGTTGTCCTTTGAAATAGAAATCTAGCACTCAGGTAAAGGGCTACACTGGTTTGCACTTTGAAACATCGGTCCCTTCACCTGGAGCAGTCAGTGACTCAGCCTGAGTGTAAGTCCTGGGACATGTAGCTATTTTGGTATTGCTACAAAAACAATTAAAAATGCAAAACTTCTCTTCAAACATCAGTAACACAACAGTGGGTTTAGTTTTTAGCTTTGATGAATATTGGTGAGGACCAGCCATGTTTCCCATTCCAGCACACTTACTGTTTTGCCCATAAAAAGTCCCCTTCTTGTTCCAGCTGTAACAGCTCTCTTGATCTCACTTAATTGCAGTGAGACTGGAGATTCTCTCTCACTCTCCATCAGGTCACAGAGGGAAATTCCCCAGCATGTTTTGCAGAGCTGCCCTTACCCCACCCAACTCCTATAAGGGATATAGCCACCACTGGATGGTGATCGTACCAATTGCTCCAGGGCTGTTTGCTCCCACTTTTCTGTTGCGGTTGACGACACATGACAAACCTAATCGCACAAAACCAAACCCAGATTTTCTCAAGAGAAGTTCTGCTTGAAAACAGGCTCTCTCTGGCTACGCTGCTCCCAATTGGTGTGTCCCTGATCATTATGGACTATCATTTGTAGACTCTTTCTCCTTTTTAATTTTTTAAGAAGTGTATCTAGTTTCAGCTGGTGAAATAATTTTCCTACATTTTTATGAGTAAACATAAACTTGGTCCAGTTAAACAGCAAACTGCATTATATTTCTTTACCATTCTGTGTAATTCTTGCTGGGCCATATCTCTATAAAAATATATGACCATCCCTGCTGGTCAAAGCTTTAATTGTCCAGACAGGGTGTCCAGTAGCATGTTGCTATTATTCCTGGCCTTGATTTCCTGAGAAAAGGTCAGCATGGCCTAAGGTACATGACAGCACTGATAATGATAGCTCTTGCCTATGTCAGACACCAGAATATTGGATGTTCACAAGGCTGTGAGTAGGAATTTATAAACAAAAGATCTTCTTATGGGTCACATCCTGAGATATGCTGAGCATTAGTGTGTTAAATGAGAGAAGCAATGCTCAGAAGCCCTCTAACTCAGCCTCAACTTTTTGTGCAGACTCCTTAGTCACCATTATTAGATTCCATAAACAACTATTTTTCCTTCCATATACCCCCCCTTTGTTCCTCCTTTGCTTGTAAGGTCTGAATGAAGCAGGGCCAGCAAAGGTTCCCAGATCTGCCACTTCACTGCCCATTTCATCTTCTCCCTGAACGTTAGGAGCATCCCATTCTGTCTTAGCGTTCAGACAGTAAGACGAGATTGGGCTCTGAGGAATTGGCAGGGCTGGGGACCTTTGAAAGAGATCCCCATGCCCCCTGCCAAGCTAAACACAAAAAGGTACTCCCAACCTCCAGAACTAGCTGAAATCTGGGCTGGGCGTTCGTGCGGTTAGCTGTTTGCAAGTGGCCATTTTATGATAGGACTCAACTGGGCAGTATATTAACCCTTTCCTCACCTGAATGGACAGTGTCAAATGTGTCTGTGCACACCTTGAATAGTGTTCCGGGCTGGCATTAGGGGGATGAGAAGATGGTCTGTCTTTGGGAGAGCTGGAAAGGGTTAAATATTGCACCAACAAATCTCATAGGCTGATTTTACAGGTATTCTGTGTTGGACAGATGGTGTATTTATGTAACAACAATATGAATTAACTCAAAAGAAACCAAGTGTAAAGGTTGACTTTGAGCTTCAAGCTTCTTAGAGAAATTGGTAAAGGTCTTTAAAAAGTAAAATGACACTGGAATATGACTTGCATTTTGAGGGAGATTTTTTGGGTGCATTAATTATCAATTTTTTTATTGTAATTCACATCAGTTTATGGTCTGGAGTAGAAGATACTCTTACATGCCTAGGTTTCTACAAAAAGAAAATAGCTTACTGTGTCAACATGTGGATATATATGTACATTGGTATATATCTCTAGACATATGTGTATATATATGTGTGTATATATATATATTTATGTAACAGATATTTATGTAGAATATACTGTACATATACACCCACTCCTGAACTTGTACAAACTGTATATAAGTATAAAATGGCCACATCTCTTTGCGTGTGTCTGTCCCCGGAAGGGTGGACTGATTGTTTTTGGATGTCTGCAGCTGTTACCTTGAAGGATGCAATTTCATCTTTCATTTATTTTTCCCCATCTAGACTGTATCAGGATAAACTGTAACGCCAGTAAGTTTTCCCTCAAGTTTCATTTTGTTCTCTTTCTATATATATTAAAATAACTTTATTTTTGTTGCTGTTTTATAGGCTGTTTTTATTTTCTTTTGGTTCTTTTCTTTTTTCTTTTTTATAAAAAAAAGAATCTTCTGAAATGGAAGGGTTGGGTGGAATATGAAGCTGTTGCAGGGTGGAGGGGGAGACCTTATGGTTATTGTATGTGAAAATTTTGTGTTAGCTTTCTCCAAGGAGGAGATGAACTGTTATTTCATAGCTTTGCAGAAGAGCACCTGAGAAACCTGATGAGCTGATATTCTATTTCACTGTTGTTTTTATGAAAGCTTTCAAAGAACCACATAACAACAGGTACTGTATGCACTTCTCCACTACAAAAAAAAAGGTATGCATATTTAAAAAACAAAACACAAAAAACCCCACCTCAACCTCTTACTTTATTTCAGAATGGTGACAACTTAACCTGATATTTATTCAAAGTCATTTTTATTTGGGTATAGAAGAAGGGAAAATTAGAGTTTTATTATCAGAGTTACATGATAAACTTTTACATAGTATTTACCACTCTTAGGTTTCTGTAAAAAATACTCCAGCTGAATCCTTGGGTCACTGAAGTTCCTTTTCAGTCTGTAAAAGTGGGGAAGAAGGCTTAGAAAATCTCTGTGAAAAATAATAGTGAAAGAACATAGCTGGTTCTAGACTGATTGTGCAAACAAGATCTTTTCTCTGCTGCTTCCTAGAGTTGGTCAAAGTTGATGTAGGCCTCAAAGTAGAAAGCCCTTCTCAAAGGATTGAGCCGTTCAGATCTCAAGCATGCTTGGAGGCTTATCTTACTTGAACCCTGATTCCTAAACTGGCAGATCCTCTGTGTTCCACTTTATGTAGAAAGATTTATGGAAGGCTAAAGCTCAGTTTGGAAATGCAATTAGGGATTAAAAGGTAAGGATGGTCCATGTGTTTTCTAGAGGCTGAGGTCTTTTTGCTCACCAGTGAGTCCCATTCAAGACAGCAGGAAGGCAAAAAGAAGTGTGTTGCAGCCCCAAAAGCAAGTATAATGCTTTTAGGAAGCAGAGTCTTGTTGCAAGGCAGCTTCACAGCTTTAACATACTCTTGGACTGAGTATATTTGTACTGTTAAACAGCATCTGTTTGGTTTTCCCCCCTATGTACAGTATTTGAAAGGTTCTCTGAGGTTGCAATTAGGAAAAAAAACCCCAAAAAACCAAACAAAAAAATCCACCACCAAAAAAACGCATGTAAGCAGATTAATAGTTCACATTTCCCTCCAGGTCACTGCCAGATCTTACTTTGCAAGGATGTAAAAGCAATTAGTTTCTTGATCTTTTGAAATGGTTCATGGGACCCTCTAGCCAGGGACAAGCCAAAGCATCAGTTGAAGTGTGATAATTCCAGCTGTGAGCCCTGATACGCTTGATCGTGAGTTCATGACGTTGAGAAGAGCATCTTTCTTCAGTCCTATTGCAGGGCTATGTGGGATTAGTCCTGGATGATGCAAAGCCTGGCAGGTCTTGAATTCCTTTTGCTCTTCAAAGTTTTAACATTGTGTGTCAAGGCAGAGTGAGCAATAGGAAAAAGTGTCTATAATTTCTACAGACATAGCCAGTTTTTACCCAGTAGTACTGAGGACATTTGCTTGAAAATAGGATCTCTTACTTCCTGAATGTTCATCCTCTTGCTGCTTAGGCACCTGTAACTCTCTCCACACATTTGCACTATAGTTCTTGGTCATGCATGTCATCTGAATATCCATTTCAGTTCCCCTGGTACTGGACAACAATCTGATACCATCACCATCTTCATCTTTTGATGACAGATGGCTGTTAAAGACTTAGCTCAGAAGACTATCTTCCAGCTTTAGCAGCAAGGCACAATGGTTAGGTTTTCATGGAAATCAAAATCTAGAAGTAACTGTGAGAAACATTCAAAAAAGAAAAAAAGGGGGAAAAGAGAATCCTATAGTTAGAGCAGTGGGAAGTCAGTCTGAATCCAGTGCTTTAGTTAATTTCCCTACAAGCATCAAAACATCTTGAATCATTTTGCTTCCATGCATTTTTAATAGTTAAGCCTGTTGCATTTTTAAATGCAGCTTTCCTCTGAAGGTTTGAACACTCTCCCTAATTTATTCTTATGTTACTTTGCTGAAAATGCTCCCAGTCCTTCCAACACATTGTTTTGTTGCTGCCTGTTGGAATGACTTGGCTCATCTGTCCTGCTTTCTAGAAGGGAACCTGCTGGAAACTGGTTGATGGAAGCCTCCATACTCTTGCATGAATAAAATACAGTTAGGCAGGAGCAGACCAAATATCACTGTAACCATTCTTGCAGGGACAGTGACATTTACTTGTGCAGAGGGAGTTATCCACATACAGATGGGTTTGCCAGGGTCTGTTGAAATGAGCAGAAGTGTTTTAAAGCAACTTGGTAAATGAGATTCCCAACCAGTTGAAGAGTTTCAGGTCAAGCAGTCACCAGATCTGAATCAAAGGGATGTGGTGCATGTTTTAAAGGTAAACAGAGCTGGTCTTTGGGATCTTGTGGAATGTGTGCAGGTTAAAGAACCTACTGCAGCAAGCATTGAAGCCCATGCTATTTGAAAGTGTAAGTTCCCAGGTAAGCATTTAAATTTTGATATACTTGCCTTTAATTTTCATTGAAAGGATTTTGCTTGTGTATCTTTGGGTTGTTGTATATTGGATGCAAAATACTGTTTTCCATCATTTCTTCTTACCAACTCTCCATTTCTCATCACTGCCATATTTCACAGTTCTGAAATGGAAGACTGCCATCATTTCCTAGAATAGGCACTTTTTATTTTTCCTTTTCTGTATTTATTTTAATACTCACCCTCTCCTTTCACTCTTGAAGATCTTACCTGTTTCTGCACACTGGCAGGGTTTGTATATAAGGGTCTGAACAGTGCTGATGCTTACACAGATGTAACTGGTAGTAACTTTCCTTTCTTCTGAGTGTAAAATCAGCACAACCAAAAGCAGGATCCCAAAATACATTGTGTGCAGGTGTGTTGAATGATTCCTCAACATAATGCAGACATAACAGATAGCACAGCTCTGTTGGGGGGCTTTATGGGGAAAATAGGTATGGTGTAAATACCCTTACATTATTGCATTTCGAGGTTTTAAATAGGATTTCCTAAAGAAGAGTAGTTCTTTGGTCCATCTTCTGTAAACTGGTTCATGAAATACGTTTCATGAAGTAAAGGTTGTTGTGTTAGTTTTATAGTTTGTGTCATAATATCTGGTGCTCTGATTTGTCTTCATTTTTTCAAACACTCTAGTCCTTAATTTCCTTATTCCCTTTTTGGTGACCTGACTTCATATCATTCCAGATGGGGGATAGTTTTCAGCATTCTACACAGTATTAAACGTGGAGGCACAAGGCTGTGAGTGCTACAGATTTACTACCTTTCAGAGGTGTCTTCACTTTGTGTTCTTTTGTAGGATACTGCTTGTATTACCTTTTGTGGCCTAGTTCTCTGTCTCCCAAACCTTTTATGTGGCATATCAGGAGTCATAATCACACAGTTTGACTCTACCTTTATGGGAGGTTTGATCTACCCAAAGTAGCTGCCTTTGGGACACTAAATACTTCTGTCTCATTGCTTTTTGTTTCATTATGAGGCCTTTTCTTCTCACTAAAGCATGCCAGACAAGCTGTGACTTGTGAAGCCTCAGCAAATCCTGTTCCTCTTCTCTTACCTGCTGCTAAAAGCACAGAGTGAAGAGGATGAAAAATTACAGGCCGATCACTGTTAGTTGATCCTGTTTCCCTATGAGGTCCCACAGTTAGCATGTTGTTTCAGATCCACTTCATTTTGGGCTGGTCTTTGACAATAGAAGACAGCTAGAATATGAGATTAGTTCTCCCTTCTCAGTTGCCATGCTGACTGTGTTCAGTGGCTTGATTGATGTTAATGTTTCATTTTAGTAAATGCTGCTGCAACAACATAAATCAAGAGCCATGATGTGTAACTCTGGGAAGAGGTTTAAAGTTTCTTTTTTCCCATATCATCATGAGTAAATAGGGAAGCTGTGCTAACGCTAATCTAATCAAAATGTTGTAAAACCAAGTGCACTTATCTGATTCCTAGTGATGGTGCTGTCATTTTAATAAAAGCTTAATAGTACTCTCACATGAAAACATTATTTGGAAAGTGAAGAGGTGTGATTAAACATACACATCATATTTGTGACTAGTGTCTCCTAACTCTATTTAAACATAATCAGGAAGAAATGAATGCTTATGCAACCTGAAAAGTGATGAGTCATTAGTATGTCATATTGTGGTGGTGAAAGCAAAGCTGGGGTCTGGAGTGTCTGTACAGCCCAGCTGAGAACTGTCTCACCCTTGAGCAGGCTCAGGGTGTTGGTCTGGCCTTGTGCTGCTGCTGCACTGCAGTGCAGAAGAAGGGAGAGGAGCAAGCCTGTCCTTGGAAGACTTTTTCCCTGTCAGTTAATAAACCAGTAGTCCTCCCAGGCACTTTGTCAGCTGATAAACTTAGAATTCTGTTAGAGAACTGGATCCAGTAGCCTGGGAGAGGAGAAGCTAGTGCCACATCTGTTTCCAGGTTCAACCAGTAGCAAGGTTGAAGATGCGCTCATGGCAGGTGCTGTGCTGGTGATCACACACACAGACCCACGCTCAGTCCAGTCCCTGGCAGCATGAATGTTTGGGCCCTCTGACCCATGGTCCGACTCCAGTTGCTGCACTCACACCCTGTACACCCTCATGCACACAGAACAGAGAGCCCTCAGCCAGGAAAGAGTGAAAAAGGAACTCAATAAGAAGACAGGACAGACTGCACTGATCAGGCTCAGGGCACAGCCAGACAAGCGTACTGACCAGCCCTTTTTATGCCCTTACCCCTCTATGTTCCCAGTCCTGTTCCTCCCAAAATCGCCTAGACACCTCCCTTTTCCTGCCTTTGGCTTCCCCTCTAAACATCTCGTGATAAGTCTGTCTGATCCCAAGCTGCTTTTTCCCTGCATCACACAGGCAGCAAACCCCTGAGTCAAAAAGGGGGTCTCAAGAGTTGCACCAGGTGACTTATGGTGGGTGATGAGTTTCACGCTTGGACACTGGGGCTGATGGCTCTGCTGGGATAGCCCTGCAAGAGTCCTGGACAAAGTGTTAATTCCTCAGGAGTCCTTAATTTGTGTCCCCCAGTGCTCCTAGGGGCTTGTATTGATGGATCTCTGACTGATAAACCCCTTTGATGGGTCTGGAGGTAACCCAAGAAGATGTTCTTTAGATGCCCTCTCCTACTGCCGTCTCTCTGAGCTCCTTTGTGGGTGTGCAAATAAGCTTTTCACATAACTTCCCTGTCACTGCTGCAGAAGAGAGGTTTTTTGTCTCAGAGTTGCTTGATTCAAGTCCACTCCAAGTCCCCAGTGGGGAAAAAAACCCCTCTTGACTTAAGCTTTCAACTCAGAGGTTTCTTGGTATCCCTACAAAGTGAAGTAGTGCTCCTGAGCTTGTTTTTAGAAAGTAGTGACAAAGTCCATGCAGTTACCTGTTGCAATGGAAAGGACAAGACCCTTTGGACCATCCACCCATCTAGGCAAGAGGCAAAAGGTGGAGTGGGTGCAAGAAGCTGTCACAGCTGTCTAGATAATATATCTTCTGTAGATTAGATTCTGTAAGTAGTTGTCAGAACATCCATTTTGTTCTTTTATTCAAAGAAAATTGGCACAAAAGTAGAACCTCATGCTTTAGGATCTAGGTGGAAGCAAATATTTTATATGTGATTAATGTTGCCTGAGAAAAGCCCAGAGAGTATCTCTAATGAGACTCAGTTAAAAAGAGGAGCAAATACTAATCAGCATGTGCACTGCTTGCTATGTTGGGTGCTACATTATCAGTAAATTTAAGGCCAAATCAGTGAGGCTTAAGGATACTGGATAAGGAGTGACAGGGAAAGAGGCTCTGGTGATTTGCGTTGTTGGGTGCAGAACACTGGGTATAATGAGCAAAAGCTTTTCACAGTGTCTTTAACCCTCCTCATCCAGACAGTACTATGAAGATAAAGGTTTAGTTGTGTCAGAATTCATTTCTGCAATCCTAAACTGCAGTTTGTCATATCACAAGGTCCCTGTATCCCAGAATATTTCAGGGGCTGTAAATCTGGGCTACAATGTGTCTACTAGAGTTCAGCTAGCCTAGCTCTTAGCTAGTTAGCAGCAGTTAGCCATCATCTTCCAGCTAGAACTGTTGCATCCTTTGAAAGTCTGTAGTTCTAGTGCTCAGGAATAGACTTTGCCTTGAAGAGATGGTGCTGTTGAGAGCAGAGCTTGGCAAAAATGCATTCTGCATTAATTTTAACTGAATTGCTGTGGCAGGACCCAACAGGAAAGAAACTAACCTTGGAAACTCAGCAATCATCGTTCAGGAATTAGTGACCCACTTTTGGAAAATAGCTATGCCAGTGTACTGGCCATCCTTCCCAGCCCAGCAGCTTTTCTTTACCTCTTATCACTTCTCAAAAGGTGGTCTTTGTGCTATATGTTTTTATATAGAGAATTTTCAACCCCTTCCATGGGATTATAGGTAAAAATGATAATCTGTTGTGAAGGAGGCAGTCAAAACAGCAATATCAATCACTAAGCTAGGTAACCATTACTCAGTGCTAGAAATTCCAAATAAATATTTGGATTCTGGGTGCTATAACAAAGAATATGGAATATGAAAGTTTGGGGTTAAGTTTTCATTCCCTCCCCCCCACCCCTTCCCCCAGCGGAGAAGTATGCTCTGGGTAAACCTTAGAGTAATTTAGGATGAAGTTTGTGGGTAGGACAGCTTTTGAAATCATGTGATGCTGGGTTTTGTTTTAATGATACATTGAATTAACTAGTTTCTGGTCAGCAATGTTTTTTTCTTATCCACCAGTTATTATAATACCAGGTTCCTTTCTTTTGTCTGGAGAAAACAGGATGTCCTGCTTCCATTCCTGTTGCAGTGTTTGCAGGATCTCAGCCAGGGTGCCCAGGTTGGAGGTGGGGGTGATGGGGTGGTGGAGAGGGCAGGCTTTGATAGGAAAACTTGTACAATTCTCAGTGTGTTATTTCAGCCACTTTCTTTGTATATATTGAATTGTGTTCCTTTCAGATCAGCTGTCATCACTTCCATTCTCCTCAGTGTTTTGGTTTAACCCCGGTAGGTGGCTGAGCACCACACAGCTGCTCACTCACTCTCCTCCAGCCTGTGTGTTATCAACACCTCTTTGCTCACAAATCCAAAATACAGAACTGTGTGGGCTGCTATGAAGAAAATTAGCTCCCTCTCAGCCAGACCCAGTACACTCAGGAAGTAACAACAGCCTTCAAAGTTTGTGGACATCGTGCTACATACTTGAAAAGGCAATGGTTTTGCTGCCTTCCAGTGGAATAGAGGGCCAAAGGTGGCACAGTGTAGCCTATAGTGTCCAGGCATTGAGCATTTGGTCATTTCTTTTTCCATTTCATTGTTTTTTTTTCTTTTTCTACACAAGACACTGAATTTGAGGAAATTTGGATGGTAATACAGGGAGCTCTGTAATGTGTTATTTCCAGGACTAAGACATGTCAGCCTGTTGACTGTCTTAAAATCTCAAGCAATGACTGCATTAGGACTGACTTAATGCATACAGTTTCTATGAATGGTGAAAGGCTTCATAATGCCAGAGAAAAGGTGCCTCTCCACAGCAGGGAGCTTTTCTCCATGCTTAACGCTCCTCACACCACCCACCTATTCCAGCCGTCACCGCTACTGTCCTTCTGTCATCATGACCCATCCCATCACCTGTATTTCACACTGCAAGGCTGGTTTGTCTGGCAGAAGGCACTGCTGCTGGGAAATTTCTCTCAGGGAACAAATAACTGCAATTGTGCACACAGGTGCCTGAGGAGTAAGGTATAAGTTTACCTTAAAAATGCCCTTTGGTGTTTCTGAGCTTAACATTGGCCTCTCTGAAATGAGCTAGGGCAAGGTGATCTGTGGGCTTGTGGTCTGCCTCTGGAAGAAGCACCTTAATAATATTTACTGTTTGTGTGGGTACAGGATGAGTGAGAGAGAACAGGAACCTTTTATCTCCCAGAGGGAGTCTCACTTGGCAGAGCTGGTGCACATCGGTGTGCGATGCCTACGGCAAGCTTGCATCGCTGCTGCTTCTCTGGAACCTTGTCCTTAGCAAACCTTTCAGCAGTGATGTCTTCTTTTCTAATTACTTATCTTCTCCCCCTCTCAGGAAAAGCTGATTCTTGAGGTTTCAGGGCCAAGGAAACAGTTGTTGACACCTCACTTTTCTTGTGTGAAGGGAATACAATGCATGGGAAGACTTCATCCTGCAAGGAGCCTGGCCAAGATGCCACAGATGTGTTTAATCAGTGGTGAAGATTTTTTATATCATCATAAACCACTTTCTAGCTAGTGGAAAATGCAATATACTGAAGATTTTCACTCTGAATGTGAAAAGTTAGAAAGCCTGTGAGAAGCTCTCATGTCATTTTCCCAGTTAAATCTCTTTTTGATTTGCATCACTTCAGTGGTTGTGGTATTAAACAGTTATGTGTGCAGACTTGGATATGGAAAAATAGCTTTTTCCTCTGGATGAATTTCACAGTATCCAGGTCTGATCATGAACTGGAGGTCAAATCATCCCAGGATATCTTATTATTCTTGTTTGCTCATGAATTTGAAGTAGACAATCACCAGCAAGCCTGAAACAAAGCAGGGAATTATTATACTAATTAACTGTTAATGCAAGAGTAGGATCAGGTAAGGGTTTAATTATGTATTAAACTGTTAGCATGCTGACACCATTTGAATTAGTGTATTTTCTGTTCCTAAGAGGAACTGAAATAATTCAGCCCACTCTTTTGAACTGGTAGGGAAAAGAAGAAATGTAGCTGGTATTGCTTTTGACCCACATCAGCATCTTTTAGGTTGTAAGCTGTTGCCACCTTCACCAAGCTGTCAGTGTCTTTGGAACAGACAAGTGAAAAATGTTCTTACAGCATCCAGGCATTTAAACAAAGTTGCAGTCTTCCATCTAGCATGGTGCTCCTCTTGAATTCTTGGAGTTCACCTCTTAGCTGTCAGAGGAGGGACACTATTTGCCACCTCGTTCTGCTGCATGCAAACCTACAAACCTTTGAAAACTGAATTTTAACTGTCAGACATTTGATGTTTCATTGTCCCAACACTCAAGTCCTGTTGTGTGCATGTGAGGGGTCCTAGATATGAATGGATTCCCTCCAAGACAAAGATATGAGCATCTTGTAGGGTTTGTAACAGCACAGGGTCTAATGTGAAGAAAGTGGTTTTGCACATTCACTGCAATAGAAAAATAAAAAGAAAAGCCAGGCACAAATGCTGCTGGATTTCATAATTCATTTTTGAAGGCAGAAATAATATAAACAGGTTTTAATTGCAAAGAGGCCCCTTGAAAGAGTTATGGAAGTGTGAGAGGTTTGATTTTTTTTTTTTTTTTTTTTTTTCCTTTTAGTGAGTTGGCTCAGTAGAATATTGAATGAGTATGGGGTGTTACAAATTAAATAGCCATTGCTGTTAAAATGTAGCCAGTTCTACTGTGGAAGATGGCATCAAATATCATGTAACAACTCTGATTCCACATTAATAAAAGACAGGAAGGGCAAAAGCATATTTGTAGATGACCACTGAGATTTTTGGAGGTCGGTACAGGGTTGGCCAAATCATATACTGGTAGTTACCATTATAGTGTAACAGGAATTGCACACACCTCAATTCCATTGTTACCATAGCCTATTCTGACACAGCCACGCTCTGTCTCATGAAAACGCTGATGTTCATGGCCCTAGAACTGCCAAAATACTTATTCCAATGCCTTTTTGTGATGGGCAGAAAATTAGCCTCATTTAGTTCCATGCTTTGTTATACTGGAGAGAATGAAACTTTGTTGCTTCCAATTTATTATGTTATGATATTTTGCTGCTTAGGATCATTTTAGATTAAGGGAAACTTCCTTCCTAAATTATTCTTG
This sequence comes from Porphyrio hochstetteri, assembly GCA_020800305.1. NCBI lineage: Eukaryota > Metazoa > Chordata > Aves > Gruiformes > Rallidae > Porphyrio > Porphyrio hochstetteri. Next base: position 7,468,028 of record CM036908.1, on the reverse strand, counting down.
CCATTGAAAGCAGTGCCAGTAAAATTGACCAGTTCTCATTACAAGCAGAGTTTATAATATATCTCTCACTGGTCACACTTTGATTTATTTCAGGCATCTTAAAATGCAACAGAGCAGATGGAGCAGCATGAAAATGATATGAAAATACAGGACTTGTTGGTTTGCATAGTTCTCATGGAGCTTAATTTCCCAAATAAACAGAAAACGCTACCCCTACTTGAAGATTTTTTCCACAAGTGTGGTCGATTTTGAGTTTCCAGCTCAGCAGACTCACTCAGGGGTATTTTTTGCAACTTCTCACTGGCTGGGTGACTCCCCAGCAGCACAATGGTATTTTACAGGGAATCATAGAATCAGAGGGGTTGGAAGGGACCTCGACAGATCATGGGGTCCAACCCCCCTGCCAAAGCAGCTCCCCAGCTCATATTGCACAGGTCGGCGTCCAGACAGGTCTTGAATCTCTCCAGAGATGGAGACTCCACACCCCCTGGGCAGCCTGTCCCAGGGCTCTGGCACCCTCACTGGGGAAAAGTTCTTCCGCATGTTGGTGCGGAACTTCCGCTGTATCCAGCAGGGCTTCATGGGGAGAATCATTCATGAGCCCGACTCTGCGTGTGCTGAGGCTGGGGGTGTCAGTACCCAGTTGGAGCCAACTTTCCCGACTCTGGTGGTACTCCAGGTGCCTGTTACAGAGGGGGCTGAGCACCATCTCGTGGTGCAGCGGGAGATTTTCGAGTTTCTTTTGGCTTCGTGCGCTGAGCAGCCTGAGCACATCTCCGAAGCAATGATGTGATGGATTTGTGTTTGTTGTGTCGTCGTTTTACCACCTATGAAGGGTTGGAGGTTGTGTTCAGGGGGCTTTGTGGAAAGTAGTAGAGAGGAAACTTGCGTTTATTGGCAGAGCTGTGTGAAAAAGGACTCGAATGCAAACAGGATTTTGGCAGCAGTGCTGGGCTACCGTATCAGTTATGGTCAATAGGAAGCCAGTAACTTTTGCAGGGTGTGGACTGTACCATAGGCCAGTGCTAATCAGCACAGTGAACAACTGCATTCTCTGCTACCTTGAAGTTATTCCTTTTCATGTCAGATGAAAATAGCAGATTCTGTGGCACTCAAGGTCTGTGGCTTAAATGCTGTGAACAAGCCAAGAATGCAGACAGGAGATTCCTCAGTCTCTGCCAGGCTGCAGCAGACACCACTGTTCTGTGTCCCTCTGTGGTGAATCAGACCATCCTAACTCCAGTATTCCTTTCTGGGGCTGAAATCCACATAATGTACAGTACTCAAAACATTTGCTTCTGCCACCTGCATCTGGATCCAAAAATATGATGCCAGCAACCCGGTGATACACCTAAGATCAGGCTTGAAGGAATAAGATAAATATGCTTGCATAAGCATATCTGACACATACTTGTGGCATCTTGGCTTGTATCAGAAATAGTGTGGCCGGCAGGTCCAGGGAAGTGATTGTGCCCCTGTACTGGGCATTGGTGAGGCCACAACTTGAGTACTGTGTCCAGTTTTGGGCCCCTCACTATAAGAAAGACATCAGCAGGTCCTGGAGCGAGTCCAGAGAAGGGCAACCAGGCTGGTGAAGGGGTTGGAGAGCAAATCTTATGAGGAGTGACTGTAAAGGGCTATGGCAACCATATGTGAATACAGAGGCTGTGAAAACTGAGGGCAGCACTTGGAAGACATGATGTTACTTTAAAGCTAAACTCTCAACTGAAGCAGCTGGAAACTAAGAAATTCTGAGTAATTAAGCAAATAGAGATGCAGTCTGTTTTAAGCTAATATTAGAATTGCATCTGATGTTCATTTTATAACCCCCAAAATGACTTCAGATCTCTAAAAGATCTTTTGTTTGCTTTACCATGCATCCAGTATGATTTTTTTTTGAGCTGAGTCAAGGTAAACCTGAGAAATCAGCCTGTTTCACAGCCACACAAAGGGTGACTTTGGCAAGAGAGGTGTTTGAAAAGTGGACAGAGGAACTTGGGCTCTGGGATTTGTTTAGGGAGCCTAAGGGATGGAGAATGTTTCCTAAAAAATTGCAAAGTGTGAGTGCAGAGGGTGTGTTGTGGGAAGGCATTGTTCTGACTGGGAGCCAGCCACCTCCCTTGCTGTGGGAAACAGAGATGTAAAAGATACTTCCCTGTTTCAGGTAATCTTTGATTGCATTGTAAGGAAATATTTCTTCCTTATTTTTGAGACAGGTATTTTTCTGCTTTACCCTTACAGACAGCTCCTTTTGTCCAGTTCACTCAAATTGAGTTAAAATACAAATCTATTCCTCTTCCCTACTCCTCTTTTTATAGTTTTCAAATGTTGCCAGTTATTTCTCTGTTATAAGGGGAAAAGAGCCCAGCTTTCTGTTTTCTTGATTGCTGAAATTACGGGTTTCAGCAGTCCATTAGGAAGTTATTAAGATGTTCTTTCTGCATTAGCTCTAATTTGCAGAGGGTACTGAGCCTAGTCAGTCCCTGTTGACTTTCACAGGATTTTAGATGTTCAGCATTTGTGAAGAATCAAGTTTCAAGGGCCTCCTTGTCCTCAAGAGATCCCCCACCAAATACTAAGAGGAAATTTTCAGATCTGAAAATATGACAAGTGATAGGTACTGTATCATTTTTTCCTCTTGTGAAGTAAATGCAAGTTCTTGAGACAGGTATATCTTCATGTAGACAGGTGAGCAGGGTTATTTCCAGTCTTGGTAATCACTTTTGAGTAATGCAGTGTACCTAATAGACCAGGTTTTCCCATGGGATTTAATCACTATGATCTGAAGAATTTATTAGTTTGAGAAGACTGAAGCTCACAGTTAATTTTCTTTGAATGCAAGAAAGTGTGTTTTAATTGTCACAAATTTACCTTTGGGGATCTGCATCATGTTTAGGCTCAATGGCCAAACATGAATATGTTTTCATAGAAGAGTTCTGCTTTTACTTTTTCTTATTGGGCCAGAAATGTAACAGAAGTATCACTTTCCCAAAGCTTTGGGAATACAGAAGAACTTGGAGATACTTATAGAACTCTAGTTGTGATAAACTAAATGAGAGATGTGTAGTAAAATGTTTTAACCAACTTCCTCTTTTTGTGGGTGAATGGTAGCTTGGTCTGCAACTGGGCAGGGTAATGCATTGCTTTGTTTTGTCATCTCTTTTTGGTCATGGTACTAAAAGGATATTTGAGTCTGTTCCATAGTGGGATGAGATTTGAGCTTAAAATTAAAAATCCTTTCTTAGGAGTTTTTAAGCATAGTTTTATCTTTGGACTGTTCTACTTATCACAGAATCACAAGGTTGGAAAAGACCTTTGGAGATCATCAAGTCCAACCATTCTCATCCTAAACTAAACCATATCCCTAAGTACCTCATCTACCCTTTTTTTGAACACATCCAGGGAAGGTGACTCAGCCCCTCCCTGGGCAGCCTGTTCCAGGCCCCCACAACTCTTTCAGTAAAAATTTTTTTCTAACATCCAATCTAACCCTGCCCTGGGGCAGCTTCTTGCCATTCCCCCTTGTCCTATCTCCTGTCACCTGGCTGAAAAGACCATCACCCACCTCTCTACAACCTCCCTTCAGGTAGTTGTAGGTGGTGATAAGGTCTCCCCTCAGCCTCCTCTTCTCTAAGCTAAACATCCTCAGCAGCTCCTCATAGGATTTGCCCTCCAGCCTCTTATGCTGATGATTTAATTCTTCCAAGACTGCAGTAGTTGTGTCATTACTGTCCCGATGGAATTACTGAAGGACAGAGCGTGAAGTCATTTTATGCAGAAGCAGTGACATTATGGGCTTTCAGCCCTGCCCTAACACAGCACCATTATCTGAGCACTTCTGACAGTGAGGGAAAGCTTTGTTGCAGCTACTCAGCTCTGGTGCCACTCTACAATTTTTAGCAGAGAGGGAAGTATGAACGAAGAGAAAGATTGTGTTCTTCCTCACTGTGTTACCATACTGCACCAATAGTGTATGGAGGGATCCAGCTTCCAGTTGTGTAAGAAGGGTCTGTGTGTGAATTTATTGCCAACACGCTTTTGGGAAATTTTAAGACTGCATACCAATTGAAAGGAAATTGCTTAGCTGTTTTCAGGCCACAAGTGTACTTGAAACTGGACTGCTAGGGATAAAACAATGTCCATGAACTGTGAACACTATTAATTGTCTCAGTACTGGAAAAACCCCTCACATTCTGCCTCAGGTGACAATAGTTCCAGACCTTTTGCTTCCAGGCAGCAATAGATCTTCTGAAGCTGCAGTAGGTCCAGTGTAAAACTGAATAGATTTTGCAAGGGCAGAGGAGAAGAAATTCTAGGAAGCAAATTTGCGAGGATGTTGAAACCACATCTCAAGATCAGCTGTTTCTGAAGAAAAGGATCTGAAGTGCTAACAAACTCACTGTCACACAGTTTCTACAGCTACAAATACAGAGCTGAAACAAAACCATGTCCTATTTCCTAAGCATCAAAGACTGGAGGCAAGTTTGAGTCAGTTCTTACTGTTACTGAATGAAGAAAATATCACAGTGGAAAATCAGGTGGTGATTGCAGTGCTGTACGTGGTTCTGCTTGCTGTGTAAGAGTGTAGTGTAAGGGAAGAGGCTGTAAGGAACCATTGTGGCTCAGTGGGAACTCTATAGAGACAGTTGTTTCTAAATCTCTTTAGTCACTACTCCACTGTCCCAGTTCTGTTCCTGTTTGGTTGGCCCACACTTGAAATGTTTATTTTCAAGCACTAAGCTTTCTGTCTGTAGTTTCTAGGATGTCTACAGCAGCTAGAGACAGAGCCTAGCATCCCAGATAGTGTTCCCTAGTCCTGCCTCACTTTGACTTCTACTGTGACCAGCTTTTGTATGTTCACAGGCAAGAGAGACCAGAAATATTTGTATTTGAGAGAGGTGAGGCAGTTTGGGTAGGTGAACCGATTCACATCTGGAACCCAATTACTACTTGGTATCTGTTCTAACACCAGAGAAATACTGATATGTTGACATAGCAGACAGTCTAGCTTGGCTTTGATAAGAAACCATCCTCTTGGTGCCCTCAGAGCAATGGCTATTACTTCTGTTTTGATATGAAGCACCTCTTTTCTGCACAGAGAAAATCCCAATTTCAGTTCTTGCTGATAAGAACAGGATCGATGTACAAGCAGCCATACATTTTTGCAGGACAGCTCAGAGACACAATCTGCTCTGAAGATTTTATTATCCAAATGAATACAAGGATAAAAGTCATAGAGGGACTATATGGGCATTCACATTTAGCCTAATGATTAAATTTAGTTGGCCTTTAGTTTGTTGAGACTAGTCTCTCTTTAGTCCATGGAGAGGACTAAGCTCTTCTAGAGAATGGTTTTGAGCTGCAAGCTAAGTTAGCCTCCTCCAGTGGGCAATTCAGAGCCACCTGCACCTGATCATCAGGAGCATTGCTGTGATGCTTCTCATCAAGGCTTTGGATAGACTTCTCACATCAACATGCCACAACAGTCTCCAGATAATCATAATCTCTACATAACCCCGCAGTAGCAAGACTTTGAGCAAGTAATTTATTTACCTGCATGTCAGCTTTCCAGTAACGTGTAGCTAATAATAGTCACCTGCTTGCCAGCAGGCTTTAGGATCTGAAGTCATGAATGTCTGTAATGGCTGTAATGCCATCAGTAGAAAGGTATGGAGCAAACTTATTTAGTGCATATGAAAAAATAATGAATTCCTGTTTATTACCCACAACGTTACAGTAATAAACTGCTGTAAGGTGAAATGTTTTCCAAAATATGAAAGGCCAGATTCTCCTGATGGTGCAATTTGGTGGAATCAGGGCAAGCAACTTTTTCCCATTTCTGTGCAGCAATTAATTTCTTGAAAGAAATCAACATCCATGTCATATATGTAAATTTAGGTACAGATACCATCATGGGTAGGAATAACTGCTTAAATCAGTACAGGCTGGGGAATGACCTGCTGGAGAAGAGCTCTGTGGAGAAGGACCTGGGGGTCCTGGTTGATGACAGGGTGGCCATGAGCCAGCAGTGTGCCCTGGTGGCTAAGAGAGCCAATGGGATCCTGGGGGGCATCAGGAAGAGTGTGGCCAGCAGGTCGAAGGAGGGGATCCTCCCCCTCTACTCTGCCCTGGTCAGGCCCCACCTGGAGTATTGTGTCCAGTTCTGGGCTTCCTGGGATAAAACAGACAGGGATCTCCTGGAGAGAGTCCAGAGGAGGCTACGGAGATGATGAAGGGCCTAGAGCATCTCCCCTATGAGGAAAGGCTGAGTGAGCTGGGGCTGTTCAGCCTGGAGAAAAGAAGACTAAGGGGGGACCTAATTAATGTTTATAAATACCTTAAGTATGGGATGCAGGGGAAATGGCCAGCCCCTTTTCAGTGTCTGTGGGGACAGGACAAGGTGCAACGGCTGCAAGTTGGAGCACAGGAAGTTCCACACCAACATGGGGAGGAACTTTTCCCCAGTGAGGGTGCCAGAGCCCTGGGACAGGCTGCCCAGGGGGTGTGGAGTCTCCTTCTCTGGAGATATTCCAGCCCCGTCTGGATGCCGACCTGTGCAATATGAGCTGGGGAGCTGCTTTGGCAGGGGGTTGGACCCGATGAGCTCTCGAGGTCCCTTCCAGCCCCTGTGATTCTGTGATTCTGTGATCATTTCAATAAAAAAATTCCATACTTAGAAAGAGTTAAAAAAAAAAAAATAGCTTAAACTGAAATAAAGAAAATGGGCTTAAATGAGCAGGAAGATATGGACATATTTACAAAAATAAATGTGCAATGTTCTATCCATAGATGATCAAATCTTGCCATAATATTTGAAAGTGTTATTAGCAGTTTTCTCTCTCCTCTCCTTTGAATTGCCTGCATTTGCAGATAGTTTCCATAACAGCACAGTGAAAGAGATAACTGTGTTTCTTATATTTGCCTATGTATTCAGAAATGATGGACCTGCTCCTTAAACAAAAATGTAACAAAATGCCAAACACCAGCACTAACTGGGTTGCTGTAAACATGGCTAGAATGTTACAGGTTTGGGATTTATGCCCTTCAGATTCAGTCATAATTTCCATAAAAATGACAGGATAATTAGGATAGAATAATGAGGTTATCGTTAGTAAGTTATATTGCTCTTGCACGTGATTATGTATATCACTCTTCTGGATGGCTGAAATATCTGCAAACTGGGTTAAGGGTTAGCTGCTTTATGATATTCTCCATGTATGATGCTTTGCTTCTCCTTACATGTCACCACTAGATAGCTACCTGACATATATGGCAAACTCTGATCCCTGAACTTTAATTCATCTTTTCAACACAGAGTTCAACCTGGCATTTTGCTGCTGCTGAAAAGATTTCATTTAACCTGTTGGAGTCTGTAAAAGCTGAGGTTTGCTTATTTGGGCCATAATGCTGATCCTGTTTTTAATAAAGTAGGCTCTATGTGATAGAGCCTTCCAAGTAAGTTTAAATAGTTGGGTTTTTCTCACGTTTGTTGCTGTTCTGACCCAAGTTAAAAAAATTAATATCAGAATAGCAAAAGGGAATTGAATTACTCTTGTAACAGTTCCAGTGGGCTTAGTTGCTGAAAGAAGAAATACTACAGCTAAAATTTGCTTTTGCCCTAAAAAACAATTCTGTAAATAAAAACTAAGTGGTGATGCTGACCCTGGGCCATAGCAGAATGATCTGTTTACCTTGTGGTTTGCTGAGTTTTACATCAGTGTAGTTTCCCTTCAGCCCAGTGTCATTTCAGCTGTGACTGAACACGTTCAGATGGCTTTCTTCACACTCAGTGAAAGAAGGTGGCTTTTTGCTCCTGTTGGGTTTTTTTTCCTTGGCAAGTGGCAAGAGGTGAGCAAAACATCATAGACATTGAACATTGGTGAGGTTCTTGTCTTGGAATTTGAGATGATGTTGAAGTGGACTCTTCCTACCTTTTTTCTTTTTTAATTATGTAATTATGACATAGACATCTTCATGTTATACATGAATGTTCATGTGATTATCAGTTCTATAGGTATGATCAGAATTTTACTGGTTTTAACTGTGTCTCACTTCTGGCAGTTCATTCCATTTCGTGATACATATATATATATATAGAGAGAGAGAGCACTTCTATAATGGGAACCTGATCCTGCATCTTTACTGGAGCAAAAAGGCAATATTCCTTTTGAATTTGAATCAGGAGCACAAAGACAAGTATTATCAGGAAAAGAATTGTGATGTGCATGCTGCATAAAAGGAATGAAAAGTGTTCGTGGATGAGGTTTGAAAAGACGTGGTATCTTAGCTGGGTAAAAGAGGCACGGAGGAAGTGCAGAAGTAAAATATCTTGTATCAGAAGAGACTAAATTACATGTGAGGAGACAGAAAGAGATTGAAAAGAGGCTAGCTTTAAATAACAAGTGAAGGTGAAAGATCTAAAAATAAAGAAATTGTAGTTTTGACAAGGTTGATTTTTAAATGTCAAAAAGTAGAGAGCAATCACTTTTTCACTGGATCTTGAAAAGACTAAGGGGTAGTCAGAGGGGAGAGTGATCTGGTTGTGAGAATAGAACAGTAATTTTTAATTTTTTTTTTTAATTGAAAAATCTTTTCAAGTCAGAAAAGAGAGAGAATGGGGACAGGCACCTCTGATCTGGGTATATAATAAGTAACATGTGGCAAAATTGGCTTCCAGATTCACTCAGCTCTGTCTCAGCCTGTTTGCTTTGGAGCCCTCACATACCTTAAGAATAATTGTTCTCTGCCCCTCTGTAAATAACCCCAAACAATAGCAAAGCTCTGGCAGCTGCTGCTTTGATATGAACATAGAAAGCCATGTCAGTAAGGCAGCAGCTTTGGAATATAAAAGAGGAAATCATACTCAAAAACACAGCATGTGTGCGTGCATGTAATTTTTGGTATAGATTGGAGCCATTTTTCTTTACCTCCTGACTCCTGGGAGAGATTCAGTCTTTAGAATTGCTCTGCTGCAGTTGCTGAGCACTTTTGTGCAGTGTGTGCATCCATCAATTGGCGTATTGGCCTTAATGGTTCTGCATGGTTTTGTGTCTTTTCAAACTCTATCTATCTTGCGAGTCAGTCATTCATTTGGTCTTTCTGTCTGTCTAATCTTTTTATGATTTTATTGATTTGTTCGTGCCAAGGGTACAGAAGAAAGGAGCCATTTTAACTGCTCTGTAAATAGCTAGAGCAAGCCAGCTGAGTTTCTGTGGCAGGCCTTTCCAAGGCAGGTCTAAGAATGTGTTTCTATTCCCACTGAAACCACCGCCAAAACCCCCCCTAGGTGGTGTCTTCATGAGGCCTTGAGTATCTCAGGACTCTCAGGAAGGGTGTTACAGACAAGTTGATGAATGAAAGCTTCTTAACATGAAGTGAGCCTCTTCAAGTTTACTAAATCATCAGAGAGGCTGAGGGAGCTGGGCTTGTTCAGTCTGGAGAAGAGAAGGCTGCGGGGGGACCTCATTGCAGCCTTCCAGTCCCTGAAGGGAGCAGAGAAACAGGAGGGGATTCAATTTTTTAAAAGGATAGACAATGGCAGGACAAGGGGGAATGGATTAAAACTAAAGGAAGGAAGGTTTAGATTAGATATTAGGGGGAAGGTTTTTACAGAAAGAGTGGTGAGGGGCTGGAACAGGCTGCCCAGAGAGGGGGTGGATGCCCCGTCCCTGGAAGTGTTCAAGGCCAGGTTGGCTGGGGCCCTGGGCAACCTAGTGTAGATCCAGGCCTGAGGTTGGTGGCCCTGCCTGTGGCAGGGGGGTGGGAGCTCTGTGATCCTTGGGGTCCCTTCCAACTCATACCATTCTATGATTCTATGAACTCACTTCCATTCATAATTGTTTTGGGGGAAGAAGCTGTGCTCACAGTGGCTGTCCTGCATTTGTGTTTCAGTCTCTGGCACGCTGAGGTCAGCTTTGCATTCCCGTGTCTACTCACCTTGACTCAGGGCTGCAAAATGTTTCACAGGGATGCAACAGTGCTGGTCTCTTGCATTTAGAGTGACATTGTAGCCTGATGGTTTTTTCAGACACTGTTCTAAATGCTTTAAATTTTGGATGATTTCTTTCCCTGGAAAAGGCTGCGTGGGAAAGAATGTTAACTAGTACCTTGATTCTGCAGCAGTAATGGTTAAAAATTTTAATCAGGAGCAAATATTTTTGGCCTAGCTCAAAATAAACACCAGGTTTAATAATCTGTGCCTAGCATTGTCCACTGAACTTTGCTTTCTCACAGACACGCTCCATCTTCAACAGCTTTTTCCTTAAGGAGAGGTGCAATTTAGGCTTTGTCAGGGAAGTTCAAGCTCTACTGCTGTTCGGAGCCTTGAGACAAAAGTTGGGGTACTGATGCAGGGAACTAAATACAGGCACCAGGAGATATGTCAAGTCACATGAAAAGACAGATGGTATAGAGTTGTGGTGAGCCTCAGCGGAGGTGTGATTCCACTAGATAAATTATCCAGGATTGTTACTGTCCTGTATACTCTGTCAGATGCAGCATCCATCTAACACCAGCAGTGTTATGACCATTGGTATCCAGTGCCCCTTTCCCCAGTCTTTGTTTTTAGTCATTCAAAGGAGACTTCCCTTTTTAGAAGTAACAAGCAAGGATTTTGCTTGCTTAATAGAAGGGACTGAAGATTCTGGCTCCCAGCTTTCTGAACTATCATTTGATTTTCCTGTTCTTGCTAATGTTTTTCCTTCACTGGCCATGTGGCTGGCATGCCCCCACAAGGGCCAACACTCAGACAGACAGCTGAACCTTGTGCATTAAGAGGTACCAGTGTCTCCATGCTCTACAGTCAGTTCCATTTTTCAAGCAATTTTACCCAGGACCAGTGAGGGCACCAATACTAACTGGTGGTTGTGGTCCCTACTTTTTTGTTACACAACTGCTCTGGACAATTTTAATAGCATGCAGTGCAGGCTTTATGAGCAAAAGTGTTTGCTCAATCCATATGCCCTTCTAAAGTTGAGTGTGAGACAGGAGGCTGTCCTTGGTGATTTTTCAGACAGGCTTAGATTTTCGAAACTGGTATTTAGCTTTTGACATATATGGATATAAACATGTCAAGAAGAAAGAATGCAGAAGTATCCTCTGACTCAAAAGTTGTTCATCTCTCCAGTCTCCCCATGGAGAAAGGTTTAATTAAAAGGTTCATTAAAAGAATTAATTCCCTCAAAGTAATACGTGATTTTGATCCTACTCTCAACTTTGTAATTTTTGAGTCATCAGAGATTAATCCTATGAATTAGATTAATTTTGCTCCAAAAAGGGAGAACCAGTTGGAAAAATACAATTTCGCTGCTAATTGTTTTTATCTTGCTGTTTCTCTCAAGCCAAGGATTCTCAAATGCTTTATGAACAGTTAAGTCTCACGGAGTAGGTAGCACTAAGTGGGACCAATTGGCTACTGGCTGCAGAGCAAAAGCTCACAAGCATCCTCTGCCCACTTGACTTCCCTCATTATAGTAAGTTCACCTGGTGACAATTCCTGGCACTCTGTTGCTTGCTAAACACTAAACTGTGATGTCTGTTAGCATCTTTAGAAGGTTCAGAGGAGGGCCACGAAGATGATTAGAGGGCTGGAGCACCTGCCCTACGAAGAGAGGCTGAGGGAGCTGGGCTTGTTCAGCCTGGAGAAGAGAAGGCTGCGGGGGGACCTCATTGCAGCCTTCCAGTCCCTGAAGGGAGCAGAGAAACAGGAGGGGATTCAGCTTTTTAAAAGGGTAGACAATGACAGGACAAGGGGGAATGGATTAAAACTAAAGGAAGGAAGGTTTAGATTAGATATTAGGGGGAAGTTTTTTACAGAGAGAGTCGTGAGGGGCTGGAACAGGCTGCCCAGAGAGGGGGTGGATGCCCCGTCCCTGGAAGTGTCCAAGGCCAGGATGGATGGGGCCCTGGGCAACCTTGTGTAGCTCCAGGCCTGAGGTTGGTGGCCCTGCCTGTAGCAGGGGTGTTGGAGCTCTGTGATCCTTGGGGTCCCTTCCAATTCGTATGATTCTATGATTCTATGATCTTTCCTTTCCTACAAGCACTGAAAAAATAACCCACAGGCTGAACTGCTGCTAGAAAATATTTATTCTCAGCAGGAATCTGGCTCTTTGTTATGTACTGACACTGAATATTTAAATTACAACCTTCTAATCTTTCATTTACAGCACCTAGAGGATGTTGAATAAATTAAAAATAAAATGCCACAATATTCCGCCTTGACAGGGGATCTGACAGGGAATCAACATTATCAGAAATGTGGGTTTGGTTTTCCAGCATCTGCAGCTCCCATCTTTGACAAGAGATGTACTGTGCTCAATACCCCTAAGGCTGTGTATGTCAAAAGCTAAATACCAGTTCTGATAATCTAAGCCAGTCTGAAAAAGCACTGAGGACAGCCTCCTGTCTCACACTTGAGATCTGATTGTGTCTCTACTTTAGAAGGGCATACAGACAGAGTAGAGAATTTTGGTGAGAAAGCTGGTGCTTTAGTACTTCAGTGTTAGTCATGGACTGTGAAGGGCCATGAAGGATGCGAATCACTGCTCTCTAATAGGGTTCTGTGAATAGGATTTCTAGAAAGAGGCCTAGCAAGGTTTGGTATTGAATTATTAACAGTGTTGCCCTGGTGGGAGTGTGTGACTAATAGCAAGACTTAAATTCAGATGTTATACTTTGGAGTTAGTCTTAAATGGTGGGTCAAAGCCTTTTTTAAAGTTTCATTTCACAATCAGGGTAAGAGTGGCAGTGTGGAGCAAGGTGTTACAGCAAGTGACGTGCTCTAGGAAGTGCTGGGAAAATGACCCACAGGAATGGGACGATCCACATCAGCCCAGACTGCTCATGAACAACAAATTTTTTTCCACAGAGTCATCCACCTTGAGCAAAACATGTACACATCTGAGTTTTCCACAATTACCGAATTTCAAGAGTTCAGCTTTACTTGTTGTCCTGGTTTTGGCTGGGATAAAGTTTATTTTCTTCCTAGCAGATGGTGTAGTGCTGTGTTTTTGGTTTAGGATGAAAATTATGTGAGTACACACTGATATTTATTTGTTGCCAAGCAGCCAAGGACTGTTCAGCTTCTCATACAGCCCTGCCAGTGAGACAGTGGGGGGCACCCAAGAAGCTGGGAGGGACATATCCAGGACAGGTGGCCCAAACTGGCCAAAGGGATATTCCATACTGTATGACTCTCTACTCTGCCCTCGTGAGGCCCCAGCTGGAGTCCTGTGTCCAGATCTGGGCCCCCAATACAAGAAAGATGTGGAACTGTTGGAGAGGGTTCAGAGGAGCCACGAAGATGATTAGAGGGCTGGAGCACCTGCCCTACGAAGAGAGGCTGAGGGAGCTGGGCTTGTTCAGCCTGGAGAAGAGAAGGCTGTGGGGGGACCTCATTGCAGCCTTCCAGTACCTGAAGGGAGCTTATAAGCAGGAGGGGATTCAACTTTTTAAAAGGATAGACAATGACAGGACAAGGGGGAATGGGTTAAAACTAAAGGAAGGAAGGTTTAGATTGGATATTAGGGGGAAGTTTTTTCCAGAGAGAGTGGTGAGGGGCTGGAACAGGCTGCCCAGAGAGGTAGTGGATGCCCCATCCCTGGAAGTGTTCAAGGCCAGGTTGGATGGGGCCCTGGGCAACCTTGTGTAGATGCAGGCCTGAGGTTGGTGTCCCTGCCTGTGGCAGGGGAGTTGGACCTCTATGATCCTTAGGGTCCCTTCCAACCCATGCCATTCTATGATTCTATGACATCATGCTCACAGTGTATAATTGGGGTGCTGGCCAGGAGGTGGTGTGGCTCAGGAACTAGCTGAGCATTGGTTCTGGGTTGCAAGCAATAGTATTCTATTATTTTTGTTGAAGCCTCAAAAAGCCAGAATCAAAACTCAGTAGCCTTGGTGATTGTTAAGCAGGTATTTATTGCAACAGGGGTTCTCTCCTCCTTAAAGTGTGTGCTGTTTAAAGCAAAATTTCTTGTATTTGTCCAGATTAACTATACATATTCATTATAATTTCTAAGAAAAGGCAGGGTTATGCAAATTATATCCAGGAAGTAATTTAAATTAACTCATCCCAGATAGAGCATGCTCAGTGACACTCAGGGGGTCTGCTGGTGGTCTTCAAGGATGAAGGCTGGACATCTTCCTCTCTGTGAACTTTTTACCTTTTCCTTCAGTGCATGCTCTTTATGGTTTGCTCCATAGTCTCAAAAACACATTCCTGCACAAATTAGTTAGGACCCCCTTTTAGCTGAAAACAAGATAGACTCTGTCTCTTAATTGGTTGTTGGTCCCATTATTTATTACTTACCTGTCTTCACTTTCTTTGTCTTCAAGGCTGTTCCACTGTTATGGTTAAATTTTGTAGCTACTCTACCAAAACAGCTCAAACTGCTACAGCCATACTCCACTAAAATCCAAAACACTCAAATACTTTATATTCTCCTTATATTAAAGCTATATTAATTGTCTCCTAAGCTACATCTATATCAATCTATCCAGTATTATTATGCATCATTCAATAATGTTATTGTTATTAATTTTACTCTTCTGTCCTATTAAATTGTCTTTATGTCAACCCACGAGTTTCACCATTTTCTTTTTGATTCCCCATCCCACTGGGGTGGGAGGAAGTGAGTGAAAGGCTGTGTGGTGGTTTTAGCTGCCTGCTGGGTTAAACCATGATGCTGGTACCTATTTAAGCATTGTAATCTGCTTTGCATCAAATGTTTTGAGGCCAGAAGATGCCATTATGATCTATCCTGACCTCCAGTATGACACAGGACTTAGTCATTTCTGCTTCTAATTGCCCTTTGAGCTATGAAATATCTGTTTAGAAACACATCATATCTGAATGCATCACTGACTTCAGCATATTTGTCTTAAAATGTTTATCTATGCTAAGGACTGACAAATCCTTTAAAATGATAAGGAACATTTATGAATTACACATGCAGTATAGGTAGTAAAGCCATGAATTAAGCCCAAGTTCCTTGAATCTTGTATCCATACCATTTTCTTAGAGACAGTAAGTACTGAACCCCATTTCCAGTGCTCAAAATTAAGCTTATCCCCTTTCCTTTCCATCTTGGATGGCATTATTTGGATCCTGTGGTAGAATTGCTGAAATAGTAATGTCCTGAAATGTACTGCTGGGGTTTGATACCTCAGTGACTTGTCATCAGAAGGTGCTGCCTTTTCACAGACCACCCCAGTGCCACTTTTTACTGGGGCTTGCAGACAGCTGGGCAAAGTCTTCAGCTTTTCTCAGCCTGCCCATGTGTCTCCTCAGCAGAGGGAGGCTTTGGTGGGAGCTATAGTTCTCCCTGAGGTTCTGGATAAAACAAGGGGTCTTCTACATTGGAACATTGGAGATGGTTCATGCTTAGAATGTTCATGAGTTATGAAGTGAGTTTCGACTCATCAGTCTCCTCCAGGAGGGTTGGAAGTCAGTCCTGGAGTATCTCTTCCAAGCGAATGAGGACATGCCTTGATGTTGATATGGGACAGATAACACCTGGTACTGTTTGTGTGGTGAGGCCATGCACAGACTAGCCTTGTGCAACCCTGCTGGGGCACAGAACCTGCCTAGACATTCCCCTCACCTAAAGGTGTGACCCTGGCACAGTAATGAGGTTGTCATTCTGATGCAGCCCACCTGTGACTGCTTAGCACAAGGCACCCTCCTTTTGTCCTCAGCTGTTCAGGTGCTAGCTTTTCTTTCTTTGTAGGTGGCTGGCTACATGGTGCCTTGTAATAGCTTCTACCAATCTGCATCTAAATCATGCATTAAATCATGCATTTGATACTCTGTCTTTTTCCCTTCCTGCTATGCCTTGAGCTGCAGGAATACCTTGACACATTGCCAGTGCTTTTACAGACAGAGGCTTTCTCATCCTTGTCTGTTGGTTCATTGCACCTCTGCCTCATTAAGGCCAAGCAAACTCTACATTTAAAAGGTCTCCTTGCCTGTTAGATAACAGGCAGATGGAGGCTACAGGTGCAGCTGCTCAGGTGTTAAAGTTTAGCTGGGGCATTTGAGGTGTTGAGGGTTTGCAGCTGAAGGGGGTTGTGCTAATAGTGCTGCCCTCCTGCTGCCCTCCTGCTGCCTGAGGTGAGGCTTCCTCTCTCCCAGAGGCAGGAGTGGTTGGTGGACAGGCTGGGTGCAGATGCAGGTCAGTGGGCTTGGATGGGGTTGCTGGGATCATGGGTTTGGCTGTGCTGTGTGGGTTATGTGGTACTTGGGTGTGATTTTTGCCTGTTGTGTACAGTCATCTTCATTTTTCTCTGGAGAATTTAAGCTGTAGTATGAATCAGACTGAGAAGAAGATGTTGTTTTCTAGTTTAGACAGGATATAAGTTACCTTTTAACCTTTTTTACTTTCTAGAATGGGAATCTTGCTGTCCTCTGTGTGCTTCCAGGAAGGCAAGGACAGGGTTAAGACAAGTGTTTGGGAGGGAGGGAATTTCTAAGAGGAGCAGCAGAACAAGGAGTGGAAGTGTGGCTGATCTTCCTTGTGGTACAACTTTAAGAACTGATTAATATCCTCAGATGCTAGGTAGATGAAGTCTGGTGTTTGCTTGTATTGTCTAACACTACTTTCATTAAGCTCTAGTGCTGTACATCTGAAACTTATTTGTAGTTGCTTGTCTTGGATGTAACTGTATGTGGTCATCCAGTGATCTCAATTGAGTTAATAGGAATTTCCCAGTCAGTTCAAGGCTGAGTCCCTGCTGCTTTCACTTCTGAATGTCTCATTGCCCCTCTGTTCTCCCATTTATGTGCATTTTACTTAGCAGAGAGGTTTTTCTCTGCGCTAGTGTGGGAAGGGAGCATAGCCAGGCTTGTGCTCAGACCTCTGTGTTCCTTCCATCTCATGATGCAGACTGGCAGCCTCTGTGTCATAATGTGCCTGAAATGTTCCAGTTTACTTAAGGCATGTGGCTACAGCAGTGCTTTGTACATTTGCCTTTGTATTACAGCTGAAATGGCATATTTCAGAGGGCCATTTTAGAAGAGGCAGCCCTACCTGAGAGAACAGAGTCTTAAACTGCCTTTTCCTCTTTCCTTTTCATGTGTTGTTCATTTCACTGGGGGAAGCAGTAGGCTGAGAGACTATGTGGCATGTTAGCAGTGGAAGTGATTTTCATTTTTTTCTGCCTGACCCATGGTGTTTCTGAAGAATAACCCCATGCAGCGCTACAGGCTTGGGGGAGACTGGCTGGAGAGCTGTCAGGCAGAGAAGGACCTGGGGGTGTTGGGTGACTGCAGACTGAATATGAGTCAGCAGTGTGCCCAGGGGGCCAAGAAGGCCAATGGCATCTTGGCTTGTATCAAAAACAGTGTGGCCAGTAGGTCTGGGGAGGTGATTGTGCCCCTGTACTCGGCATTGGTGAGGCCACACCTCGAGTGCTGTGTCCAGTTCTGGGCTCCTCACCATAAGAAGGACATGGAGGTCCTGGAGCGAGTCCAGAGAAGGGCAACCAGGCTGGGGAAGGGGCTGGAGGGCAAATCCTCTGAGGAGCGGCTGAGGGAGCTGGGGCTGTTTAGCCTAGAGAAGAGGAGGCTGAGGGGAGACCTTATCACCACCTACAACTACCTGAAGGGAGGTTGTAGAGAGGTGGGTGATGGTCTCTTCAGCCAGGTGACAGGTGATAGGACAAGGGGGAATGGCAAGAAGCTGCCCCAGGGCAGGGTTAGATTGGACATTAGAAACAAATTTGTTACTGCAAGAGTTGTTGGGGCCTGGAACAGGCTGCCCAGGGAGGGGCTGAGTCACCTTCCCTGGATGTGTTCAGAAAAAGGGTAGATGAGGTACTTAGGGATATGGTTTAGTTTAGGATGAGAATGGTTGGACCTGATGATCTTAAAGGTCTTTTCCAGCCTTGTGATTCTGTGAAGAGATGCAGTTTCCTTCCTCCCCTGTCCCAGTGTTCTGCTGAGTAGCACATGTATATGAATATGAAAAAGCTAAGGAATTGATGGCTGATACTGAGAAAAAATGGTTGAGTGCAAAGGGGATGAATATGTCAAGGCAAGGGGGAAGGAAGAAGGAATAAGAAGCTAACCAAGAAACAGGTAAAGCAGTATTTAACATAGGGAGGGGGGGAAACTACCAGAAAATGGAGACTTGAATCCAATGGAAAGAGATCCCCTAAGGGAAAAGATATACAGGAATCTTGCTTTTTTGCTCTCTGGCACCTACATACTTCCAATAAATGCATAATTATCTAGTGTGCCTCACTGTAATGGATACTGAGGCAAAGAAACATTGAAAAAAAAGATTTGGATATTTATATGAGTAGTGAGAATATTTACAGTTGGGAAGTGAAACCTGCTCCATGATTTTTAGGGACAGTCTCTCACTAGTTAGTGCTCTGGAAGAAAACTTATTTTCCAGGTGCAGTCTGTGTCTGCTGACTTCAGTGACCTCTGAAATAAGGAGTTCATAAGCTGTGAACAATGGAAAATATTACAAACTCTACAAGGTCAAAATTACTGAATCAGTTCAGACTTCTGAGAGTGAGAGCAAAAAATGAACCACTAGAATTTAAGGGGGAGAAATCACTGATTTTGTCTTTTCTCCATCAGGCAGTGTCCCTGTTCTTCAGCATACAAACACAATTTGTGGTTGTGATCCTACATTCATAAATTGTAAAGCTATTGGGAATCATTATGACACTGTGGCCTGAATTCCTGTATATCACAGGCTGTCAGACTCCACAGAATTGCTTTCTGTTTACTTGAAAGCTTATCTTGGGGAAAATAAAACAACTTGGTTTCAGAAAGTCTCCTTAAGTTTAAAAATCCAGCTTAAACATGGATTCTAGTGTGATTCTGCTGCCAAGGGGGACTCACCTATTCTTAGTGGTAAGCTGTTCAGTGTTTTGCCATTTACTGCAAATAATGGGCTGTTAGCTTCTGTTCTGGGAACTCTTCCTTAAGAGCTTAACTGAGCCCCTGCCATCAAGCAGTAAGGGTTATTTATTTTCCACATGTACTGTGACTACAGCAAAACAGGATAGTGGGTTAGGATGTGGCAGCCAATACCAAAGCACCTTATGTAGCTGTCTTGAGTAATTAATGTGAATCACTTCTAGTCTCTGTGTTCTTGTATTAAGATTGGTGATCTATTGTTAACTCGATGTGTACCCTTGATATATATATATATATTTAATTTGGTAATGTTATTAAGGTTTTTCATCAGTAGGCATGAAGTAGTTGAAGCTTGGTTGCATTTGAAAGCCTTCTTCTATAGAAGGGTTTCCAATATATGCATTGGTAGCTGTGCAGCATTTGGGCCACCAGTGTTCCTAGGTCTCTTTCTGACTTGAAGGCTGAAGGATTTCTTTCTAGCAGGTAGTGTTGCATCTGTGAGTGAGTTAGCTGAAAAAGCTGTATGTGGAGTATGTAGTTATAAAACATAAGTCTTCCTTATACTGTTCAAGGAGTATATTTTTAAGAATGTTTTGTGTTTTCCTCTACTTCATGTGGCTGGCAGGTGCAAGGGAGATGAAATACAATTTTACTTGGGGTCAGTTATGCATAGTGTAACTTACAAAAGTCCTTGTGGCTTTCTGTGTGACACTTACATGTGCTACAATACAATTACAGAGCATAACCTTTCTTTTTGGGAAAGGAATGAGGAAATAGGAATTGGTTTGAATTGGTAGCTTCAGTGCAGGCATTTGAAAAAGGAAGGTATAGGAGTTAAGTGTGGGTTTCAGGCTTGTGAGTGTGGGGGGTGTTTGTTGGTTTTTGTTTGGTTTTTTTTTTTTAAAAAGCACAACAACCAAACAAAAAAACCCTCCCACCAAAAACTTCACTATGGTGAATAAGTTTAATGCTTGAAGGATTCACAGAATCACAAGGTTGGAAAAGACCTTTATGATCATCAAGTCCAACCATTCGCATCCTAAACTAAACCATATCCCTAAGTACCTCATCTACCCTTTTTTTGAACACATCCAGGGAAGGTGACTCAGCCCCTCCCTGGGCAGCCTGTTCCAGGCCCCCACAACTCTTTCAGTACAAATTTTTTTCTAATGTCTAATCTAACCCTGCCCTGGGGCAGCTTCTTGCCATTCCCCCTTGTCCTATCACCTGTCACCTGGCTGAAGAGACCATCACCTATCTCTCTACAACCTCCCTTCAGGTAGCTGTAGGTGGTGATAAGATGGGGATTCATTTAATTTAAAGGAAGATTTCACTATAGAGTGTGAGTGATGAAGATTTTAAGTCATCAGAGAATTGTAGGGCTTGGAAGGGACCTTGAGATCATCAAGTCCAACCCCCCTGCCAAAGCAGGTTCCTTGGGCCAGATCACTTGTTTTGCAAAGAAAGCAAAGGTATTCAGCTTTAGTTTGTGTTTGGGAAGGTGCCAGTTGATCTCAAAATAACTCAGTGTCAATGATCAGAAAATATTCTACACGTGTACATATGTAGAGTGTGATTGTGTATACATGGCTTTTAAGCCTTCAAGGCCTAAATAATTCTTATAAAAATATGCCTTAAAGATGGAATTATTGATTTATCTGTAAAACATCAGTTATGATTTATCATAAAAACTGAACAATTGAAAATAAACTGGACTATAAACTGGTTAATAGCTGTTGCAGTGCCACCCTTGAGGCAGGGGAAAGCTGACAGGGTGGATGATGTGTGCTGTACATATACCTCTTTGTTATCTGCTGAAGACCATGAAAGATGTAATGGGTGTAGTGTTATGAGCAGATACAGTACACAGCTGTTCAAATACATATTTGGTTCAAATGAACCAAACAGGTGAGGGAGATACACGCAGTTAGGTGGGCAAATCAAACACCCTACCTTTATCTATTTTAGTAACAGGTGAAGTGAGCTCATATGGGTAATTGACAACTTAATATAGCCCACAGCAAACTCCTGCTTCTTTTCTTACTTTGGAAGCAGCACTTCTGAAAAGGAGTGGGTACCTGTCTGACCAGTTGACCATATGATCTGATTTTGTAGCTGAGAAACCTGGGATGTACAAGAAGTGGAATGGACAGGCGGTGGCATCACCTTGGATGTGATGTTGGAGACAATTAACAAAGTAAAGGTTTCAGGTTTTGTCCTTTGTGACAAATAAAACATTTCTTAAACTGGAAAGAGTTCAGAAGGAGGGCATAAAAATGATGTGACATCTTACTACCTAAGGATGTGTCCTTTAGGAGTGTCATAACATAACTTGTGTAGTGAGAGTAAGGAAGCTTACTCTACAGAGTTTATAGAAGTGAAGGTTAAGGGGGCACTTGGAGACAGCCTGCAGATACTTACTTGGGGAAGAGATCTCTGATTGTAGACTGCTTCTTAATCTTTTGGGAGCAGAAAATGTGTAATGAGAATTGATGACTGGAAGTGGAAGCTAGGCAAATTGAGACTTAAAATAAGGAACCCGTCTTTAACAGTGTGGGTAATTAATCATTGGAACAGTTTTTCTAGTGGAATGGTAGATTTCCCATCACCTGAAGTCTCTAAATCAGGACTGAATGTCTCTCTAAAAGATAAGCTCTAGCTCAAACTGAAGTTATAGTCTCAGTGTTGAAATTACTGGCTGAAGTGCTGTGGCCTGTATTGTGCAGGAGGTCAGTACATATGATCGTAATACTCATTCTGCCCTGAAAAATGTATTAATCAGTTTCTGGCTCATCTGGAACTGACCTTGTTCAAACTTCGTGATTTTATGTGTAAATGGATGAGTGATATTTACTTCCCTGAAGATTCAAGACCTTGGTTAATAATAAAGGCTGTGAAGGCTGCAGAAATACCATCAAGAAATATATGAAACTAGAAATCATGGTATCTTTGCTGATATGGCTGTATGTGTTCCCTGGAGGTATAGGAAATTGTGTGCTGGAAGCTTTCTCCTGGTCCACCCCTTCCTGGCCTTGCCAGGTACTTGTCCTGGTAGCTTCTGTACCAAAGGCTGGTTGAAGGGGAGGTGGGAACACTCAGCATCACTTGGTGAGACACCTAATGCTTTCTGTTCTCTCTGAACTGGAGACTTAGTAGCTCTAATTACAGTTTAGCAGCAGTAATGGCACATGGGAAATACTGTTGTGGGTTTGCTAACAAGAAGTTTGCAGCCAGAGATGAAAAGGCAGATCAACTTAAGTCCCTGTGTTCAGTCACTTGTAACTTTGCTATCACTTCTGTGGCATACCTGTAATGGTAAGCTTTTAAAATCAGACTTTTTTTGTCAGGGTTCAGGGTTTGCTGACAGATGGAAAGGTTGTAATTATTTCTGCTGATGGTATTAAACTATAATTTGTGATCTTTGAGCAATAGTGAATGCGTAAGTGAATTCTGGGCTAAGAGTGGCATGCCCTTCTGGTGTTTAAACACTGCTCATGTCTTGCAAGAAGCAAATCTAGTTGTCAGGAGGTGCTTTAAGTTGGGCTGTGTCAGCCTCTAATGTTCAAGAATACTCTAACAAGGCAGAACTCCTTGGTTCTACCCAGCATCAGTGTTGCTTGTTCTCTCTCAAAATTCACCCACACTCTATCAAGTATAGAAAATAACTTGGCCTTAGGTAGTCCCTTTCTATATACTGTAGTTCCAACAAATAATACTGGAAAAAACCATAGTGCTTTGCTTTTTTTAAAACAGGTTTATAATATATGCAATTGTTATGCTCTGTACATTACACACAGCACAAACCAGCCTTTCACCCAGCTGAGAAACAGTTCAATTTCCATACTCCTGTGCCAAAAACTGGATCAGCTGCATTTAAAAATGCAGGTTTCTGTGTTGAAGGAAAAAAAGCCCATATAATTAGCCAGACTCTGCTGCTCTCGTGCCTCAAAGCCCTGAATTTTGTTGTGGAGCTAATACCTAGGTGCTTCTGTAGTCCATCCTCTCCAGTGCACAGCCCTGTCCAGAGCTGGTGCTGCTCATTTCGGTATGGAAGGCTCCAGTGTACAAACTGGCCAGTACTGCTGCCACCCTTGCGCTGTGCTGTGGGTTACTGTAGAGTGCTCTCAGGCCTGACTGAAGTCAAGAGGTCATGGTAGAAAGCTAAAGAGCTAAGACCTAAACTACTTTTAGTTTTCTGTAAATAAGATTGCTTAAAATGAGAGAGTGTTTGCTGAAGATGCAGGATTGACAGGCTTGGATGTTGGTATTGTGCTTCCTCTTCGGATGTGTGCAGGGGGGATAAATATATTCCATACCTCTTTATCATAGGATCACAGAATGTGTTTGGTTGGAGGGGACCTTTAAAGGTCATCTAGTCTGACCCCTCTGCAGTAAGCAGGGACATCTTTAAAAGATCAGGTTGCTTAGAGCCCCATCAAGCCTGACTTTGAATATCTTCAAGGATGGGACCTCCACCACCTCTCTGGGCAACCTGTTCCAGTGATTTACTACCCTCATAGTGAAGAACTTTTTCCTAGTGTCCAACCTAAGCCTACCCATTTCCAGTTTAAAAACATTACCCCTCGTCCTATTGCTATGTGCCCCTGGGAACTGTTCTTCCCCAGCTTTCTTACAGGCATCTTTCAGGTACTGGAAGGCTGCTGTAAGGTCCCCCAGAGCCTTCTCTTCTCCAGGCTGAAGAAGCCCAACTCTCTCAGCCTGCCTTCATAAGAGAGGTGCTCCAGCCCTTGGATCATTTTTGTGGCCTTCCTCTGGATGCGTTCCAAGAGGTCCATGTCCTCCTTGTGTTGAGGGCTCCAAAGATGGACACATTATTCCAGGTGAGGTCTCACCAGAGCAGAGGGGCAGAATCCCCTCTCTCAACGTGCTGGCCACAGTTCTTTTGATGCAGCCCAGGATCTGATTGGTCTTCTGGGCTGCAGATGCACACTGGTGCCTCATGTCCATCTTTTCAATCCACAAGTATCCCCAAGTCCTTTTCCTCAGGGCTATTTTCCTGTATGGGTAACAAGGATTGTCCTGATCTGCAGGACCTGTTTGCAGAAGGGTGTAACCATCACGATAATCTTATGCCTTGCCCCCTTCTCAGGCAGTGGAGAAAGAATCCATCGTAGCCACGCACGTAGTGTCAAAATGCATGGAGAAGTGCAAAAGTTAAAGTAGTTTTTCCTTGTGACATTTGCTGAAGGTGATACAGATTGGATTTTATTTTTAGAGCAAAACTTGCTGAAAACAAAGGCCAGAATGATGGAGATGTTTGATATGTAGTCATTTTGTTGCTTTGACTATTAGGCCTAGCTTATCCCTTCTCTAAAATGTTGACAAGACTTCACTGGCTTTATTTTATGCTGAACTTTTTTGACATTTACAATGTTTTCAGTTTGAGTATTTGGAATCCACAAGCTTCCCCTAGCTCAGGTTTATCTAAACCAAATGGGAGTTTTCTGCTGTCACCACCATAATAATTAGTAACTGAACAATTCTTTGTCATGGCAACATCTTGTTCTTTTGCAGCTAGCAGACTTCTCATTCATTTGAGGTAACCCTCATCAGTGAGACAATCTAGATCAGCTATTTATAAGTACAAGTTGTCCTCAAACCTTCCTGGTGTTCTCAGAGATACAGCATTACATCTTACAAGCTTCTGTCTGATCAGGCAAATTTTTCCTATCAATACCAGAAACTTCCCCCAAAATCTGGATTCCTCTCAGGTGCAATATTGTAGATTGGGAATGCAGATACAAGCTTCTGGTTTGGTGGACAGTGCAAGATTAAACTGGCACTAGATGGATGCTTTTATGTTAAAATGTGCTTCTCTAGTGGGAGATTTGAATGGCTGAATGACTGTGATGACATGAAAATAAAGCTAATATATATGCTAAATGTAGCTGCAGGATTAAAAAGCCTTTCCAGGTCTGATAGAGAAAGAACAGTAATTTTTGACTGGAGAAAAGTAATTAAAACCCAAAACATCCCCAAACCCAATAAGGGGAGACGCTCAAGAGAAGGATGAGCTCATATGAAGTCCAAGCATTTTTTCCCAATCTCATTGCATTGTTTGCAATAAATCTGGTACTTGAAAACACTTTTGCTTTATTTGGAAAAATCTTTTAAGAGTGTTGATGTTCTGCCACCTCTTCCCACTAAATACATAGTTTGACCAAGTGAGTTTGGTAATCACCTTAGAGGTGATGAGTAGTTAGTAGTACTCAGTGATGCAACTGGTACCAGTGAGAGTGAGCATTTTCTAAGATATTTCCTTCAGCAAGTGTGATTGGGGAACAGTCTTGAAGGGGTCTGCCTGTAGGTGAACATTTAAGTGATGCCACGTAATTGGCCTCTTCATCTATGCTTTAATTGTTTTCAGTTTTTGTCTTGTTCTTCCTGCCAGTCTCCTAGTTAGGTGGGCTACGTTACCATGTGGTATAGCTTCTTTTGGCACTTGGAACATCTTTTTTGTAGTGATTTATGCTCAGCAATTCTCCAGCCTGTTTTGCAGTGTCCACATTCAACCTTTGAGCCTTCTTTTCCTAATGCATTCAATATTTGGCACATCTGAGCATGCAATGAGCTCGACAGATGTGGAATGTTGATACAAGCAGATATTTCTCTTCTCTTGAGACCACCCACTGCATGCATGTCACAGACTCTGGCATCTTTTGCTGTAATGCCACATCCAGGTCTTCTTACACCCCCATTCTCACTGTTTAAAATGCATATAAAATTATCTCAGCTGACACTTTTCTGAGATTAAACCAAAGCCAAGGATATTTTCAGCAATAGGAAGATACATTCACTTGGAATAGAACGAAGAATGAGACAAAAGGACAGAAATGCATCACTCTCAACAAATAGGTAGTTTTTTATACTTGGTAACTTTGTCTTTTTACTTCACTCCTGGTTGGTACCTTTTCACCAAGAAGTGCTGTCCTATTTGGTTCCTATGAAGAGCTGTCAGTCTTGTCCAGTGTGCTGATGTGCATTGTCTTATGAATGCTTTCAGAGGCTGACCATGGCTTTCCCACTGTGCTGTGTTTCCATCTAAGCATTCCTGTAACCCAACAATTCTCATTGTTGGTAAACAATCCACAAATAGCACTTGTTGCTCTGTGAACCTGTTTCCAAGATGCATCAAGACAGTCCTTGTTTCTTTGGAAAACTGAAGGTTCTAGTTGCCATTTGCTCTTTCTGAAGAGCAGGATCATATGGTAGGACTCTCAGAAGTCCAGACTTGTAAGAGGGGAATACACACATTTCTGATGTCTGGGGCAAAAGGTCAGAAACCAAAGCTGCTGGGTTCTGTTTAGCTTAGGCTGCATTTTATAATTTACATGCACCTTAAGACCTTAATTTTCTTGTTCTGTAAAATGGAGCCAGTTGCATTTTCCATTAGAACTTATTTAAACTTTTCTAAAGGAAGGATTTATAGAATTACAAAATACTGTTGATGCATTTTGAGTCATGGTAAATGAGAGAGGAAATTAACTGAAACCAATCTTTGCTTTTAAGCATATTTATAATTTTGGGGCCAAGATGCATGCTACTGATGTGAGATTTCATGGCAGAGTCGAGGGCAGAGTTTTCTTCAAAGCACTTTGATTTTTCTTTTATGCAGTCCTCCCTGAAGTGTTTCAGTATACATGATTGATGCACTCTGTGATGAATACTGCTGTACATTTCTGTGGATTGATTACCTTTACAGCAGTGTAACTTCTTATTGAAAAGGCAGATGATGCAAAAGATCATCCTGTCCCTCTGGACACTAACTTTCTGTTTGCTCACGTGAGATGTATATGTAGCACTAACATGGGTTTCTCAACAGTATAGAAGAATATCATGCATTGACCTTGCTGAGAGAGAGTTCAAGGGCTTCTACAGGCTTAGGGATTCAGTCAGGTTGTGTGTGTTCTGCAGAAAGGAAAGGGTACTGCTTTATTGGCCAACATCTAGCCTGCAGCTGGCCAGCATAAAATAGGAACTTGAAGAGTTAGTTACTTTACTGAGGAAAACTTTGCAATGCCAAAGTAGAAAAAGCCTGGGGATTTGAGATTATTATGTTCATGATAATCTGGATTATTTTGGAGGAAAAAAAGCATGACATTAAAGATTTGTGCTTCAATCAGTCTATTTGCAGGTTAAACGGAGCACATCTTGGCCTCTGTGTGTCTATTCAGGTAAATCTAATGGTGGAAGAACAGGACATCTGTGTCTGCTATAGTTTTACTTAGTCTTAATGATTTTTCTAATAGCATTACTGTTTCATCTCTATGAAGAAATTCTAGGAAAAGCTTTAAAATTATGTCTTAAGTATGTGCAGCCTAGAAATTTTGAATTAGGATTTCCTGAACTTGGGTGATGCTTTTGCATGTGTCCCAGCTTCAGGTAGGATAGACTTAGTTTTCACACAGACTGGCTGAGGGGCCACTTGGTGTCATGTTCCCCACAAAGGGGCTGGGATGGGAAGGGTAGCTTGGTGTGTCTCTGGGATGGGCTGAGTGTGTTCAGTCCTTGAGTCAGTAAGTTGCCTTTTGTTACCCCTGTTGTGTATGTTCTGTTCTGAGTCCTGTTGTTGTTTCCCCCTCTCTGTGCTGTCCCAGCAAAGTACCCTTATCCCAACCCCCGAGTTTTGCCTTTGTCTCTCCATTCTCTTTGCCATCCCACTAGGGGGTGAGTGAGGAATGCATGGCATTTAGCTGTGGCTGAACCATAGCAACACAAAAGAGCATTGTAGATGCTCTTGGTCACATTTTTATGATTTGTTTTGGGGCCCATGAAGTGTCTGCTTAATAACAGCAGACAGCAACATGCTTATCTAGGGTAGGCCCACTTCCTCTAGTGGGATTTTTCCAATTATACTGCTTTTATGTTAGATGTCAGTCAGCTTTGGGAACTTGCTATTCCATGGTAGTATACTGTAATTGTCGAGCCCCTGGATAGTGCTGCTGCTTTTGCTCTTGCCCTTGCCTGTTTCTCTTACATCAGTATCACAGCACAAGATTATAATGTTGGATATATGGGACATCCTTGGTGGCCAGAGATGCTGCCCACAAAATATCTGCCTCGATACTCAAAGCATTTTTTGAAAGCATTTTTAGAAAGCTTCAAGAAAACCCAGAAGTTTGTTTCAGGCTGTTTTTGGAGATGCATGAGGAAAAAGTTAGTAGTTGGTTCTGCTGTATTGTTCAGTCCTTGTTTTGGCTGAGAGTTCGTTTTCTTTCTAGTAGCTGGCATAACGCTGTGGTTTAGAGTTGATAACACACACTGGTGTTTTTGGTTGTGGATAGGTAGTTGTAGTGTCTACACAAAGTTAAGGACTTTTCAACTTCTCACACCCTGTCTGGTGCACAGGAAGCTGGGAGAGCTCAGCCAGGACAGCTGGGCCAGAGTGGCCAAAGGGATATTCCCTACCAAGCAGCATCATGCTCCATATGGAACTGGGGAAGATAGCTGGGAGTTGGGATTGCTACTTGTAAACAGACTGGGAATTGGGTTGTTTTTCTTGGCAGGTGGTGAGTTATTGCATTTGTGCACCACTGGTGTTATTATAGTTATTGCTATTATTCTCTTATCCTACTAAACTGTCTTTATCTCAACCTGTGTGCTGGGGTTTTTTCCCATTCTTCTCCCCACTCTTTTGAGGGGGAAAGGGTGAGTGAGCAGCTGTGTCGTACTTAGTTACTGGCTGAGGTTAAACATGATGTGTGTGTAGATTTAGTTTTATTTTTTTTTTTAGTTCTAGTTCATAGAATTATTGCTAACAAAGCATGGAAATCTGAGCCATAGCTTCCCAGTTTTATTTTACTCTGCCTGTTACTTGCTGAGGAGACTGGACAAATAATTGGATTTTAAAATGTTAAAAAAATTATCTCTGAATTTGAATGTCACAATTCTAAGTCTTGCTGACTAATTATTGAGGGTTGCTAAGGACTTGGACTTCAGTGAAGTAATGGGTTACTTGGCTTTACTGAAAGTTGGCAACATTTCAGAAAAAACCCTTAAAACCAAGTCATGAAGCACTTGACAAAGCATTAGAAACTTGCCTGTTAATCCATTTTTTTGGGTACTTTTCCTGGCTGTAGAACAATGGATGTTTGGATTTGATGTATCTTTGTCTAATATTCTTGAATAGAAGGTCCAATGCATATGCAAACTAACTGGGTTGAAATAAATAGGTCTTTCATGCCCTAACTACCTACTTGATAACCAAGACTGTAATGCATGGAGATGAGCTTATTTCACTAGTATAATAGCTGTCATGAGAAGTTAAGACATGGAAATACTGGGTTTGAGTTTTGGAATTTGCCTGCTTGAGTACTGAATAAAGAGAAACCTGGTTTGGACTAAGTTATGTTGCATTAGCAGACATATAAAGTATATATTAGATTGGATAGTAAGTGGGAAACATGAGCTATCCTTACACTATGGAGTTAAGTATTTTAAAAGCAGCTTTAATTAGGTAGGTCATGAGGTCATTTTAGAAGGAAAGTGTTTTTTTTTTTAGGCTGGGAAAACCTGTGCTTATTGTTAGGATCCTCCTGCATAGGAAAATGTGCTATTCTGACTTGTTTGGGAGTAAGTCATAGTTTAAGTAAATACATGCTATTTACAGTTAACTTACCTTGCAACATGTGCTGACTTGATCTGGGGACAGTGTCACAGCCAAGTTAAGGTACAACTTAAAAGTAAATGTTTTAGTATGTTCCCCAACGCTGTCCTAAATCCCTCATTATACTCCACTGGTTTACAACCACTCATGATTTCTTGGGAGTTATTTCTGTAGTTGTATGCATGTAACTTGGGTTCTCTGTGCCTGGGGAGGAAAGATTTGTGCCCCATTAGTGCAGCTTCCCCATCACTTGGGTTTCCTCTGTTTGTGCTTGATAGGAAGGCTGTTTTACAAATACACAGAGAACATGTTATTTGATCAGCTGTCGAAATACCATCCGATATACAATAGTTATCTCAGTGTGTGTCATCCCAATAAATTGCTAACATAAAGAACTGGGATGAGGGATTAATTGCTAAAAGATAGTAAGATACATTAAACAGCTCAGGTTGAGCTGTGTAGAAGAATAAAATACCCAGTTGTCTTAATCTTTAGAAAGTATCTATGAGAGACACCTTCAATCTGTCAACTGTCTGGAAATAGCCACTGCATCTTTTACACTTTTCATGACTATTGGTAAAGGTTGAGCCAAACTAAAATGTATTTGGGGGTGTGTGTGTGGTGGGTTTGTTGTTTGGGGTTTTTCTTTTTTGAGGGGGTGTCCTATTATACTCTGGACCATTTGCGTTTTCCCCACTGCCACTTATTTTGTTTAGAATCAAAAAAGCTCTCAAATGGAGAGTAAAAAAGAAATATTTTCAGCATTGCTTGTTTTAAACTGTTAGGTGTATGGAAGATGTGATAGCTTTTGAACTTTCTTGCTTTGTGTATGGAGGATGCTGTGCCCTTTCTACGTATCTTCCATGATTAATGTAAGATACACCATTGATAACGATGGTCTGACTTGGCTTACTGCCTGATCTGCTGAGTTTAGTTACCTGGAGTTACGTATTATATGTCAGACAGGCAGGTATGAGGTTGTGTCATGTCATATTCCCCCTCCTCTTCCCCCGTCCCCCACCCTGGCTCTTCATCAGACATTGTTTTTAACTCTATAGGTGTCTGTGATCAAGCTTAACTGAGTTTTTTCCTCATGGTGTTACAGTTTACCCATAGATTTGTATCAAACCAGATGTGTATTTGACTGCAGAGCTACTGCCCTCTTCACACCCTCAAACAGAAGTACAAGGTCCCTGTATATGGCAGGCACATACCATCCACATATCATCTTTAGTTAAGAGTCCTGGAGTCTTCCTAAACAACCATTCCCTCTGAGAAAACACCTTCAGCATGTTGTTATTCATTGCTTCCCTTGTGGTTTTGCTGATGCTAATGCATACTCGAGGGAGAAATGTTTTCAGTGATTCAGATTCACTGATGTGCTTTGTCCCTGCTCTGGTCCATCAGAGATCTGTAGGTGAAAGATTGTGCTTTATTTGGAAAGAAGGAGAAAAATATGACTGCATTTATTTTTTTGGTTTGTCTTCAGCTTTAATCACAGAAGCATTCATTACCTGCTTGTCTCTCATCTCAGTTCTGATCTGAACCCATTTAACCAAAAGGAACTTGTGAAGTCTTAATTGTTTCACTGCCTGCTTGAGGTTTAAATGATGTATTTGAAGTTTTAAAACTTTGAAGTAGTTATTTTCTTTCCATCTACAGGTTAAAAGGATCCAGCAGAGATTGTCTTACTATTGCTTTAAGATTTCAAAAGCTCTGTTTACTTTTAACATGCTTGGGTTTACAGCACAACACGGTGTAGTGGAGAAATGCATACAAGTAATTACGTCAATTACCATCAGCTCTATACAATTCTTCTGTGATGCTATGTGATTTAGATGTCATTATGTGTCTGGAAAAGGATGGGAAATTGTTGTTGTTAGCTCCTGTTTGCTGCTTACAGCTGTTTTTATGACTGGTTTTGCTCATAAACAGGTGTTTAGAACATTCCTTTGACTAAGTGATACAGCTTGTGCTGCTGTGAATTAATTTGTCTTGCATGTCTGGGGAGCTTGTATTTCTTTTGTTTTCACTTCTTTAAAGAAAAGGAAAATAAGTAAAGAAACCAGGAAGGTTTCCAGCAGCTGAGGTTGTTTTGGGAAGCCATACTTGGAGAAACTACCAGCTTATGATGAGACAGAATGTGTCCTTCAAAGAGAAAGATGGCTTGCTGTGGATATCCACGGGCATGGCCTCCCAATAACATCTCATTTTACTCTGGTTCCTGGCCATTCCTGCACTCTACTTTGTTTAGAAATCCTGTGCCTGGTGCCTTTTAGTCCTGAAGCTGATCTGTGGTAAGTAACAGAGGAATGAACATATGCACCAGCAGTAGGTATGTGTTCAGCAAAATTCCATGGTGAAAACTCCATATAAAATGCTTTTGAAGAATATCAGCAGATGATGCTTCTGAAAAAGGTAAGGTGAATTCTTCTCCTGCCCCTGTTCTCATTACCAGCATCTGAAAGCAAGGAGGGTGCATCAAGTGTAATTTGCCTGTGGACTTGACAGTACTTACAGGTGAATGGAAGCCTTAAAAGAGCTTGTTTGGCCCTGTAGAGCTTTTAAGCCATTTTCTATATGTATTTCATTCAGAAAGTAGCGACCTCTGCTTCAGCCATTCCCTCCTAACTAATAAGAGACTAAAAAGTGGGATGCTTTTGACCCAGTTTGTCACTAAGTTACAATCCAGAAGGCTTAATGTCTATTAAAAAACCCTCAACCTACCACAAACCAAAACCCAAGCAAACAGAATCTGTGAAAATGTAAATATAAACCCCAAAAAAATGAGTCATTGGTTTGTATGCATGGGATGATGCATTGCTGAGAATGTGGGTGTTCTGGCTGCAAGTAAATCATTAGAAAAAACAGGACTGCCATTAAGAGTGCTCTTGTTACTATTATTAAGAATAACATAAGGAAGGAAAATGATAGTTATCTACTGGGCAACAAAGTAGCTGTTAAACCACAGACTGTAGAAAACAACCTGCCCTCCCAGACAGAGGGTACCTTTAAAATGTCTTTTGTAAGCAGTGTTTTGGTTTGGTTTTTTAGATACATCAATTTTAAGATATTCTCTTTAACTGCATCTCAGAGGAAGAAATGTACTGGTAGGAGCATGTGCTTTGTTCAAGAGTCATCTGTTGTACCTCATTTCCACTGAAGTGCACGAAAATATACATGGCTTGGTCACCTTTTTATATTTTTTTATATCTAACAAATTATGATAACTAAAAATAGATGTCAAAATTGCATAGTATTCGGGGTTGGAGAGGACATTGGCAGATCATCCAGTTGAATCTCCCTGCTCGGGCAGGGTCAACTGGACCTGGTTGCCCAAGGACGTGTCTAGTTTGGTTTGGAGTGTTTGCAAAGATGGAGATGCCACTGTGTCTTTGGACAACTTGTTCTTGTCTTTGAACATCCTTGTAGCAAAAAACTCCAAAGTATGGGGTTTTTGGGGTTTGTTTTGTTTTCTTTTTTCTGATGGAATTTCAGTTTGTGCCCATTGCCTCTTGTCTCTCTGCTGGGCACTGCTCAATTGTCGTCTTCCTCCCATCAAATATTTATACACATTAATATGATTGTCCCTTCCCTAAGTCCTCTCTTCTTCAGGCTGAACAGTCCCAGTTCCCTCAGCCTCTCATTGTGTGAAAGATGCTCCAGTTTCTTAATTGTCTTCGTGGTCTCACACTGGGCTCATTTCTATAAGTCCCTGTCTTCCCCTGTGCTTGGGAGCCCATGCTGCATGTGTGGCTTCCTCAGTGCTCAGCAGAGGGGAAGGATCAACCTGCTGAAAATAGTGTCCCACATGCAGCCCAGCCAGTGCCACTAGAGCACGTTGCTGGTGTTCAACTTGGTGCCCACCAGGATCCCTGGGTCCTTTTCAGTTGAACTGCTAGGGCTGTTCAGCTGGAAAGCAGCTACTGATGCCTGGGGTTATCAGTGCAGAACTGTATTTCTAACTGTTGAATTTCATGGTGCTCGTGTCAGCCCAGTTCTCTAGCCTGTCCAGGTCCCTCTGAATTGCAGCACACCCATCTGGTGTATGAGCACTCCTCACTCTGTGTTACCTGTGACCTTGCTGAGGGTGCCCTTTGGCATCATCCAGGTCGTTAATGGAGATGTTGAACATGACTGGCCTCGGTATCAACCCCCGGTTATATTGTAGTGACTTGCCTTCAGACTGACTTCCTGCTGCTGATCACAGCTGACAGGACCTGGTTGTTCATCCAGTTTTAAGTCCACCTCCCTGTGTACTTATGTAACCTGTACTTTTTCAGCTTGCCTATAATGATATCATGAGAGATGGTGTCAAAACCCTTACTACATCAAGGTGAATAACATCCACTGCTCTCTTTGCCTACTGAGCTAGTTGCTCCTGTAGAGGTTTGTCAGGTTGGACAGGCATGATTTACCCTTAATAATTCCAATTGCATTTTCCTCCCAAATATGTTTGAAAGCATTGTGGAGAGTGTTTTGATCTGCCACCTTCCCAGGGACTGAGGCAAGGTCTGCACTTCTCTGGATTCTACTTCTTGCCCACCATGGGGACAGGAATGACATTTGGTCCCTTTCCCATCTTCAGGAAGCTCTCCCAATCACCATGACCTTTCAAAGATAGTAGAAGGTGTCTTTGCAATGGCATGAGCCAGCTCTTCTAAGCACTCATGTTTATCTCAGGTCTACAGACTTGTGTATGTCCTATTTCCAAAAGTATTTCCTAATCCAGCTCCCCTCCACTGAGGGTAAGCCTTCCTTGTTCTAAACTAGCTCTGATCACGGGGTCCTGGGATTCCTGAAGGACTGGTCTTTCCAGGCAAGAGTCAGGATGGAAGAGGCACAGGTATTTTGTCTCCTTTCTTCAGTGGTCTTTGCCACACAGTTGGAAGTGGAAAAACTTGTTCTTTTAATGGCAAATAGATTTAATAGGAAATGCTGAACACATAAATACAGTTCTTAGCACGTGGGCTTTATGTTTTGTTCTCCATTATCTCTGTTATGGAAAGAGAGAAGCATTGACTACTCTATGAAGTAACTTCAGCCTTTTCC
Organism: Porphyrio hochstetteri; assembly: GCA_020800305.1. Taxonomy (NCBI): domain Eukaryota; kingdom Metazoa; phylum Chordata; class Aves; order Gruiformes; family Rallidae; genus Porphyrio; species Porphyrio hochstetteri. Next base: position 7,433,475 of record CM036908.1, on the reverse strand, counting down.
TGTGCATCTCTCTGACTTCATGTAGGGATGCATTGGGGTTTGTCAGTTTTGCACGTGACTGGTGGTGGTGGTGCTTGCACTTTCCTTAACACTGCAGCCTCCTCTCCTCTGGAGCTTAGTTTGTGTAGAATGGAGGCTGCTTGGTTTTGGTTCTTTTTCGGAGCAATGTTTCATTTAATTCAGCAAAAAATATCTGAGACTGTGGTACTTCTATCTTAATTCTTCTGTTGCACATCTAGTCTGTGAGCAAAGCTTCTCTCCTTGCAGCTTTAGTGCTCTGTTTTCCACAAACCTTCTTCTCACATTTGTAAGAGATGTCTGTGTCTTGGTTAATGACAAGAATTTGCCAGTGTTTGTTGTGTGAGTTTATATCAAACAAATGCCAAGGGCAAAATTTACTCTAGATGTGTAAATCACAGGGAACAAAGTAGAGGTTGAATATGCTTACTGTCCTGGTGGCTCTAATCACTGAGGGTCACTGCAACTTTACAGATTAATTCTATCCAGCTGTATTTTTGTGGTCTGTTCCATGCTGGTGTCATCTAAGCATGGACCAGAGCTATGTTTACAGAAGAACAAACTTAACAGCAGCCTTCAGGCTTTGCTCAGCCACCTAAAAGCATGCAGAGCCCATCTCAGTTGGAGCAGTGCTCACACTGATGCCTGAATGGTGGGGATGGTCTCCTGCTTCAGTTGCACGTGTTTTGTTGTTTATTTCTAATACATTTATCTAACACAGTTATTTCTGAGACACTTCTGCCTGATGCGTTTAGCATTATGGTGTTTTATGAGAGAGAATTTTGTCTCAGTTAATAGATTAAGGATGAACAGATGGAGGTTTAAAAGGAATCTGAAGAACAGCTTAGAAAAGAATCTGGCCGATATTTGTGTCTCAATCCACAGCTTAATTCATATGACCTTATTTTTATTAATCACAATTTGGTTAGAACTAACGGATCACCAGTACCTTGTGGTGACATGGTGAAAGCCTCTGCCCCATTGTGGATCCTGACCAAGAAAATGTTGAGACTATTTTACTTGTGAGGTAGACTTTCTCCCTTTCCCACCCTGTTATCAAACACTTATGTTAGGCTTGGATACCAAAGCTTGGATACCTTTCTGTCTTTGTTACATGCTCTGCTCCCCCCATACCAAGGATTCTGGCAACTCTTCTTTCCATTCAGCCTGGAGCCCTCCTTTGACCATCATCACATGAGTAATCTCTTCACCAAAGCTTCTTTTATGTGGAATATCTTTTACCTCTCAGTCAAGGTCTACTTGAAATACCTCCAGAGATGGAGGTGATGCTTAGGTTGAAGGGATATTTTCACCATGAAATGGAGTGTGGTAGAGAAAGACAGAAGTTTGTGCAGAACCAAGTCATGTTGCCTGTCCATGTAGGTTAATTATGGGGGATACAGACATTGTGTCTTTTTCCAGTAGTTTTGTTTAGTGAAACGTTGAGGATCTTTACACTGCAAAGCTTTGGGAGATGTAGGTCTGTTTGGAAATATCTTCTCCTATATATCTGCATTGCAATTGCCCATGATTTTCCCAGGCATAGTACATGCTTTTCTTAATGAAGTGTTTAGGTTTTTAGACAATGTCTGATTTTCTTCCAGATCTGGGAGAGGAGACTTGAATATACACTCTTTTGTTGCCTGTTGTTTGGTTTAAGTTATGTTTCAGGAAAAAGAAGGAAGGCTCCTGTTGCTGTTTGTTTATTTTTAATTGTATTTATTTTTGTAATTGTTGGTAACAGCACCAAAGGGCCCCTAGAGCTGTTTATTAATTTGAAATCGGAATAACAGGAAAACAACTTGGCCAAATTAATATTTGAGCAAGCCAGGCAGACTTAACAGGGCAATATTCTACATTGGAGATCTCAGCCTATGGTATATCAATGAATAAATCATTACTGGTTAATGTCTGCTTCCCCAATAGGTGCTGTCACATAGTTGTCTGGATTTTAGCCTGTGGCCTTTAAAATGAGGTAGTAAACATGAATTGATGCCTTGCGTTTCTTAGTCTGGATGTCATTAGAGGTGTGTCCTTGTTCTGGTTTCCAGGGACTAATAAATTAGTCCTCCTGAGATGTTTAAAAGATGTGAAGGCTTTTTCTCCAACAGCACCACTCTTTTTTGTGAGAAGAACAATAGTGTACAGTCCATCCTTGGCCCCTCAGGCTGTTTGGTATATACCAATTGGGTAGATTCATGCCTACAAGGTTTACCAATCCTGTTGTCACTTAAATAGCTTTCAATGTTACCCATGTATCAGTGATCTCTGAATGCAAGTTGAGCTCTTTAGTGGGTAGTTTTGGATAATATGCTGTACTTGGAGAACTGGATGGAAAGGAGGATCTGTTTTACAGACAGCAGGATTTAATGCATCATAGTACTTGTTTAAGGAGTAGTGAATTCTCTTCGGATCAGACTTCAAAGAAATGATGAGGAAGTGAAGACAAACCTGGAAGGACTAAAATGATGGTAGATTTGTGTTTGTTTTCAGACTGGTGCTGACAAAAACTAGCATTAATTTGCATTTTGTCTGGCAAAAGTGATTTACATTTAAGAAAAAAAAAAATCAACTCTTCAAAAGCAATACAGGAATTTCCTTAGAAAAACTCTGTATTCCACTAGGATAGCAAAAGGTGTGAATAGGACCAGATGGACCAATTTGGCCTGTGGTTTTACAAGCCTTTCTCACCTTATTCTGAGTGTGTGGGTGTGGTGATACTGAAATTCACTGTGATTCCTTCTAAGTCAGTCAGAGTGGGAACCTGCTTGTTTTAACCCTTTAAATTGTCTATAGCTCTTCTACCTGGAGTTAGGATCTTGTCAGACTTGGATAGTCTGTGAGCATGGCTGAGGTACTTCAAAACTTGCTGGTGGTGATGCTGTGGCTGACTGCTTTCCATTTGACAATGGAGACATGTTTTTAGTGTTTCATATTACCAATGCTAAAACCCATTGTACTGCCATCAGATTATCATAATCTGAAGTGCTGGCCTGGTTGTGTGTCTTTCAGCTCTAGGCCAGTTCTCCTGGGCCCTGGCCCTAGTTAGCAAACCTGTTGCTGGGGTACTTCTTTTCCAGAATGAGGTATGGACAAAGAGGTTCATCTCTCCTGAGTTTCCCTCTCTCAAAAGCAGTACTCAACACCAGTGGTCACCTTAGACTTGTCCCCCTCTACATGAGCTGCTTTCCCAAAGCCTGATGGCCTCACTCCTGCAGAAGCAATGTTCCTCAGCTGTGCTCTGCTGGAAAAGCTGCCAGCTGGAGGAGCAGAGGAGTGCACTCCAGCCTCTCCCAACTGTTGGGTGGGGATAGCTGAACAGGGGTAGGATTCAGCTGACTGTAGAGTGGTGTACAGTGTCATTCTAAATTTCCTTTGGTTGCCTCCTTGACCTTTAGCTGGTGCTCCTGAAAAGCAAGGCTTTTCCTCATATTCTCTGTTGTGTTTGCCAGTCCTGTGCAGATTTCTTGAGTAACACTAACGTTAGGCCGAGTGAGCTGGGGCTGTTCAGCCTGGAGAAAAGAAGACTGAGGGGGGACCTAATTAATGCTTACAAATATCTTAAGTATGGGATGCAGGGGGAAATGGCCAGCCCCTTTTCAGTGTCTGTGGGGACAGGACAAGGGGCAACGGCTGCAAGTTGGAGCACAGGAAGTTCCACACCAACATGGGGAAGAACTTTTCCCCAGTGAGGGTGCCAGAGCCCTGGGACAGGCTGCCCAGGGGGGTGTGGAGTCTCCATCTCTGGAGATATTCAAGACCCATCTGGATGCCGACCTGTGCAATATGAGCTGGGGAGCTGCTTTGGCAGGGGGGTTGGACCTGATGATCTCTCCAGGTTCCTTCCAACCCCTGTGATTCTGTGATTTTACGTGGCACAAGACATGTGTGCTCAAGCAGCTGTATGTAGTGCGAAGTAAATTGTATGCACCTGGTAAGACCAGGGCAGAAGGGAGATAAATATGTAGTAGGGCTAGCTGCTGCTCAGAAATTTATTTTTGAGGGTACTGCAGATATGTAGGTTAGTAGTAGCACCTCATGTTTTTATTGATTTATTTATGATTGATTTCATACGGTGTGTATTTGGGACAACAATGTCGTTGTGATGCCGATAATACTGTGTGACTGTCTTCTGATTCAGTAGCTACCCATGTGGGTTAAGAAAGCAAACCTGGCATTGTTCACTGGGATTTCTTGAGGATGGGAACATTCAGCACTATCGCTCATCTCCAAATGTCCAGTTGTTCTTTCTTCAGCTACTCTTAGTCTTCACTTGCTTTGATAACACCGTGGTGGTGTGTTATGCTTAGATGTTGGATGTGATTCAGGAGTATGTGGAATGATTGGTTTCTTTAACCAATGAAGTAAAAGCCTTTTTGTATTAATTTAGTAATATTGGTTCAGGGTGAATAGAGTTGTCTTGGAGATGGAAATAAAGTTTTTACCTAGACTTGTGGTTTAGTTTTCAATTGAATTTAGCAATGTTCTCATCTAAATGGATCCTTTTCTGGAGAAGGAGTAACACGTTGCAGGACGAGCTGGTCAGGAAGCCTTCCCTGCACGCTCTGTCACTAGGGATCTCGATGTCTGGCAGTGGCAGTGCTGTCAGACCCCAAACACAGGCTGAGGAGTGAGAACTTCATCTAGAAATCATCTTGTGATGTTCAGAATGGATTTTTCTCTTAGTGTGCCTCTGATATAAAGTGAGGCAGAAGGCTCTTGAAGAAGAGTAAACTGAAGATGAAGCTAAAAAGCAGTAATATTCAAATATTACTTAATTTTAAAATTTCCTATTTCCTGAATGTGTTAATGCTGGATATTTGCCAGCAGGACTGGAGGGGTTTTTTACCGCCTCTCTTCAAGTTTTATTTATTTTTCCCTCCATTTCACAGCACTCCAGGGTCTTTTATTAATGTTTTTTTGAGTTGAAACATAAAGGACTAGAAAGGCCGCTTTATTCTCTGCCCTTTATTCCCCTTGAGGATAAAGAAATAGAAGGGAAAAAATCCATTGGAGGCCAAACTAATCAAAATTGTTCTTTGGAAAAGCTTTACAGGTTTTGGTTTAAACATGGGAGGAGAAAAGACAGGGGATGAAATCTACTTCAAGTCTCCAGCTAGTTATTAGGTATAAATATGCACAGCAATTCAGGCTTTGATGTTAAAACTCGCAGGGTCTGGGAGATGCAAGGCAGTTAAAAGCATAATATTCCTTTTTTCTTATATATTTTAAGGGCTAGTTTCTTTAGTTAGAAACACATTTTTCAATTGCTTTGAATTCTTACTTTTTGAGAAGAGGATTCTCTAATTTTAGTGCTACTCAGCACCTGTATTTTCTGTGAATTTATTTGTTTCTACAAATACTTGGTTCTGAGTTAGTGAAAATCTGAGATGACGCTTCTAGGTAAAGCAAGGAGTTTCGTATTGTGGAACTGTGGATGTGAAAAAGCTTTTAAAATTTTAAGACTATTTTTCAGCAGAAAGTAAGAAAGGAGAAAAGTATTTTAAATAATTAATGATACAGGAAATGTAGATTTACGCAAAAACTAAAACCCCTAAGAAAATCCTGGTAAAAATGAAAGGATAGAAAATGAAAAATTAGTAAAAGAAAGCATTTTAAAGAAATTGATTAAGCTGTTGTAATTAATCATGTTGAGAATTTATTGAGGTTTGAAAGCTTCAATCTTCTATGAAAATCGTTAATTTCTATTTCACGGTTTATAATAAAGGTTTGAGGGGAATATTATGCCTCATATTTCATAGTCATGCTCTCACAACAAAAAGGTAGGAAAGAGACCTATGTAGAGAACATTGTACCAGTCTTATTCTTCCTGTAGCAATGCCGTTGCCTCTGGCAATGGCCACAGTCAAAAAGGGGATACTGGGTTAAGTGGATTAGAGCTTGTTTGCAAACTGCAAATCCACATGACACAGACTCTCACCGTGCTTAATGTTTGATTGTAGCTTGTTATTCACTGTTCATATACTTTCCAACATGGATTTCATTCCATTTGATGAAACCAGTCTTCCTCATTTTTAATATTCTGTAGTTATTTACCTGTTTAAAATGTAGCTACAATAGGAAAATCCCTCCTGAAGGTATAATATTTTCTTGTTCTTTCAGAAACAAGTGATGATAAAAAATTGGCAACAAATTTACACTCCCAGGAGAGACTGAGTGACTCAGGGTGTGAGTGGCAGACAATGACAGAGCTAAGCAGTAATGAATGGTGCTGAGAAGATGCATGGGCTGCTCTTCTTCCTAAAGTAATAGAAGAACCCAAAACATGGAACTAAAACTGGAAGGCAGTAGACTCAACAGTAATTGATAAAATACTTTTGTCATGTTTTTAACTAAGCAGTGCAACTCATTACTGCAAGATAGCATAAAGGCAAAGAGCTTAACTGCAGCTCTTTAATAGAAAATTCATCTGGATAAAAGTGCATCTAGGATTACGTTATAATTTTTGTGGAATAGAATATACATAGAGGAGATGGGAGACTTGCACTCATTTAATTTTTATGCCAGCTTTTCCACCCTAGGATCTTAGAAGATGCTTCTCACATGCTCAGATTCCTCTGTGATAGTTAACACTGACTTTCCTTTGTACTTGCATCAGGACTCTTTGTTTTGGCTGCTCTTAGACTCAGGGTACTGGGAGCAGGTTATGGGATCAGGTGAAGAGTCCACTGTGGCATGATTTTTTGGGTTTGTTCACCTTTCTTCTCCTATCTGCTTAAAGTCAGTTCTATCTGAAATATCATCCCATGTCTGATTGTCAGATTGTGGAAAGGGTCACCAATATCTCAAGTGCCCCTGGTTACACATTTGGCAGTCTGGGGAATGTTTTGCTGTGAAAGGGTGTGAGGAGTAAAGACATCACTGTGTTTTTACCCTGTGTCCTTTCCCCTGTGCTTTAAGTGGCTGTAGGACTCTTTGTGTGTATAAACTGCAAGTGAGGCCACATGAGCATTTGGAAAGCTGTCCATTAACCACACAATGTTGTTCTCTACAAACCTTTCTGACTGCATGAGCTTGTTAAGCAGAAAGAAACCTCTTTACCCTCAGCACTTCTGTTGTACTTAACAGTCCAGAATAGCACCAACCCCTTTTTCAGCTGTGCTTTTTTTCTCCATCCGCCTACTAATAATATATTGAGGGGAGAGGAATCCCTGGTTTCCGCACCTCTTCCTACACTGCATCCTCATCTTTTAAATTAAGAGTAGATAAGAATTTCTTCTGGTGCTGTCTACCATTGTTAGGATTAAGAAAAGATCTTTTTATGGTTTAGGTAAACCTAGATCTTTTCCCAAGGCTAGCAAAGCTATAAAACTCTGGCAGACCATTTAGGTGTGAATCCTCAAAAGCTATCTACATTTGGTTGCTAGTTAAATCCATAGAGTTTGTAAATTTGTTTGGAGATCTGTCTTACTGAGGTTTATTTTTTTTTTTTCCTAGGACCTGAACAGTTTTTAATTCCAGCCTAAGCTTGGAATATATTGAGTATATACCACAACTACAGAATTGATCTAAAAAAAGGATTCAAATGTTGATGTTTAGCCTTGAGCTTTCTAGACTTCAGCTTTCTCATCTAATAAAGTAGGAATTATAATTTGGATTTACCTCAGTGGAAAAGATTAACCCCAGAAACAAGCAGTTAAGGCATAAATTCCTTTGCATGGGGATCAGTCCACTGCGGGGATTATAAGCATAAACTAGAATGAGCAAAGAAAAGGAGGCTTACCTTTGTGCCTCCCCTTCCTCTCCCTGTCCTATCAGTCTGCTGTGATTTATTGTTGAGAACATATGGAACCATTTAAAAAAAAAATTAAACAAAAAAAGCAAACAACCTAAATAGCTTTTCTGAATATAAATTTGGTTGATTTACATTGTTTCTCCAACTCCTGCTTTCTTATACCGCTGTAATGTTTGGTGGCTTTGGTAGGTAAGGAGCTCCATCTAGTGACACGGTGCCCGTGTGCGCCTCTCGAGTGAGGAGCGAGCCTGATGCACGTCCTGTCTGCTTGGCTGGGGCTCAGCAGTGGTTTTAACATACATCTAACGGGCAGCACGGTGACACTGCACGGGGGGGAATGCAGACAGAAGTGAAGTAGTTCTGTGAAGGCATTCATCATCTCATTGCCCTTATTTTTCTTACAGATTGCTGGCACTTCAACGAAACAACATCTTTCTTTATATAGATTAATTATTTTTACCTCTTAAATTGTAGTTCAACTTCACGTGTGTGGCGACCGTCAGCAACACGCAATTCAATCTGAATTTTAGGTGAAGCCATTTATTAGGTGCAATCACACAGATTCTATACCTTTGTTAATGCAAATGTGGCAAGCTAAAAACCTGCCAATTGGTTACACACACTGTTCACACCGCATTGATTGGTTAGTAATTATAATGAGTTCTGATAAACCCATCTTATAGCTAAATAGTGTTAGTTTACCTTTGATGCCTAAAAGTATCCACACACCTGCTGTTTTGACCCTCTTGTTATGGTTGGTTCCTAACATGTTCTGTTACTCCCAAATACCTTCCCATAACTGCTTCTTGGTTTAGGGCAGCCTGTACCCGTATCAACAAGGCCAGTGTGTTTTGAGAATGTGATTATTAAGATCCTCAGAGCATGAGTAACTTTTCCTCTCTCATGGGAACAGAAGAATATTGTCAGGGCCTAAATCCTGGGAGAAGAGAGCTAGGCCGCTGGCAGGCCTGCTGTCTTCCCCGACACACGTGCATGTGTATGCCATCTATAGCAACATGAACAATGATGATCACTCGAATGTTCAAAAGCAATTAGAGCCTTTCCCTCTGGTTTCCCCTACTGCTGTATTACTGCTGTAGTGATCTTCAACAGAAACTGAAATTGGTCTTTCCTGACAACGAGTCAGAGGATTTACTATTGCAGAGCTATAGGTACCACAGTGTGTAAATGTCTGAGTGGTTCTTTCATGTGTATTCTGGTCTTGGGCAGCTCAAGTCCTCAGCTGTACATTATTCATAATTATTAGAGCATATCTTTTAGCTCATTAATTGTAACCTGTACTTGCAGAGCAGAAATGTGAGGTCTGTGCTGGCTGCTGCTCGCACAAAAGGAAAGCTTGTTATCTGAGAGTAATATGGGCTGACTTCAGTGTGCCTCTTAGTAGAATAACTTGGTATTCTTATTAACAATACTGGGGTCCAGATTGGCTTACAAAAAAACTTCTGCACTTTGGTCATGTTAGAAACTGAATTAGTGAGAGGACACTGCTCCTTTTACAGGGAAGAAGCTGGGGTACCACAGTACTGAGCCTTCAGACTGGCCTGGCAGCCAGAGGAAAGCCATGGAGCCTCTGCTGCAGCATGATGCCTTTCTCCTCCTCCTCATGCTCCCATGTGGAGATGTGTATAGACTGCATAGAAAATGCCTTGCAGACTAGTAGTAGAGCTGTGGGGCTGTGCTGGCAAGGTGCTCCCTTTGTGGCAAAATAGCAAAACTCAGTATCTGTTAGACTAGCTCTTTTCAGGTTAGCTCGCTTGTTGCTGGCATACCAATACATATAGGCATGCTGGGATATTTCCACAGGAGCAAGGCACTTAGCACAGTCTTCAGAGTGGTCCTAAGACCTGAGACAGGATGCCAGTGTGTGGTTGGTCTCTGCTGAACAGCGTTCTGCTGATGCCAGATTGTTGCCAGTACCTATGACCAGGACGTGATGATCACAGCACGAAGTGCAGTCTAAACATAACCTTTAGAGTGAGAAGGGGAAAATTTTGATAAGAAAAGCTAAATTTTCTGTTTTGAAAAACATTTTCTGATGTACAGCCTATCATGCAGCACCACGACCATCTCCAAGGCAGTCTGTGTGGGGCTGACATCAGAGGTTGGCCAGTAGTTAATTCTGTAGACTGTATCAAGCACTACTTTTTATCTTCTTATTTTTTAAATTTTAATGAAAATTATATGTAGAAGAGAGGTTATTTATATCCCATTCACTATCTGCTGTGAGAGAAGGATTTGGCTATCCTGTTTAATTTATAATTTTCATGTTGTCTTCAATGTTCTTTGGAGGAAAAAGCCAGAGGTTGCAGAAAGGCAACAGAAACTCCTCTCCTATGCCGAGTCTTGTTGACTCTCTTTACTGGGAGGCATGTCCAAACACCCATACAAATTTGTACCATTGTTTTTTTTCTCTATTAGAAGGAGGAAGAATAGTTCCCTAAACTGTCTTAACATCTCATCACATCTGTTGCATAAACCAGGTATTTTATCTCTTTTTCCCTCACACATATTCATATCTGTGAGGTATTTTTTGCTTTTTTTGCTGAACTTTAGGCCTCCTCTTTCTTCATTTCATCATTTTGTTTTATTGGTTCTTTTTTTCCCCTCTTCTGAACTTCTCAGATGCCTCTATTAATAGATATTAGCAACTACCGGTAATATACTGTGCTACTGCTTTTTATTGATGTGTTTCTGATGGAGCTAATAGCTAGTGAAAGGGAATATTTCTTGTGTAATTATGCTGAAGTCATTGAGCATTAGTGTGCTTGAGTGTATGGGGTAGTGTCTTGCAGCTCCTTGGGAAGGTAGGAGATCCAGATGATCAAGGACCAAACAAGGAAAGGTGCTCTGCTGGACCTGATATGTGCAAACCAAGGTAGAACTGGTTGTGGATGTGAAAGTTGGAGGTAGACTTGGCTGCACTGACCATAAAATGATGCAGTTTAGGATCCTAAGCGGAGAGAACAGAATATAAAGTAGGACCAGAACCCTGAACTTAAGGAGCACAATCTTCAGCTGCTTCTGAGATTTGCCTGGAAGAATCCCATGGAATACAGCCCTGGAGAGAACAGGAGTGTAGGAGAGCAGGTAAATATTCAAAAAGCACATCCTTCTCCACCTTGTCTATCCTAACATGTAGGAAATGGAGCAGAAGCAGTAGGAGGCTTGCACAGATTAGTGAGGAGCTCCTAAGTGATTTCAGATGTGATTTGGTGAAGTAGGTGGGGGTAAGGAAGAAGAGCATGAGAGCTGCATTGAGGAGGGAGTGAAGAAATCTGAACTACTGGGCTCAGCAGTGCCTAGTGATTTAAAAAAAAACCCCAAACAACCAAACAAAACAAAACCCAAAAAACCCCCACCAACAAACCAAAAACCCAAACAAAAAGACCACTTTTCCCATGAACACCAGATGAATAATAAACAAAACCCCTACCAACTTATGTTTGTTTTTTTGTTTGTTTGCTTTTTAAACTGTGAGGATATTCAAGCATGGAAACAGGCTGCCCAAAGAAGTTCTGAAGTCTCCACCTTTGGAGATAACAAAAATCTGACTGGACGTCCTCCTGAGCAACATGCTTTGGGTCACCATGCTTTAAGCACAGCTGTTGGGCTAGATAACATCAAGAGATCCCTTCCGTGGTGGTTTAGCCCTGGCTGGAGGCTAGATGCCCACCAAAGCCGCTCTGTCACTCCCCTTTTTAGCTGGACAAGGGAGAAAATATATTTTGAGAGGCTTAAGAGTTAAGATAAGGACAGGGAGAGATCATTCTGCAATTAGCATTGTGGGCTAATGAGGGTTTCAATCAGTTCCTCACATATATGTAAAAAGGTATGCCACAAAACCAGATACTAATGGATAAAGTAGTGCTCCTGCTGATGCTGTTGCTTTTCTCCTTCTGCAGTCTGAGGGATTTTTGTTAGCAGGGTCCAGATGTGTGCTGAAACTGCTGCAGACTTCTTTTGTTGGGCTACTTCACTAAAAGTATTATTTTATCTGGCTTCTAGTATTCCTTCTTTTGTCCTTTCAGAGCTTTTTTTAGTTAGTGTGCTCTCTTCAAAATTATGTTTAGTTTTAAGAAGCTGTTTCGTTCTATCTTATCTGAATTTATTCTTGTGTAGCTTTAAGGCCATTAACTTTTTGTTATGTTAACATAATCAGTCACTAAGTGCAGAGTTCCTTGCTAAGCCATTTTTGGAATTTGGAAAGGAAAAGCTGTGGAATATGGCCTTGAAAAAGTGATGGTGTGCAAAACTCCCAGGGCCATCCACTTGCACCTTCTGACAAATGAAATGGGGTTGGTCCTTAAGAGAGATGCTTTTGCTGATGGGAGATATTGCAGGACTGCATCTTAAGATTTGAGCTGGGGTGCCAGTATACTATGGTGATGAAAACTAAAAAAATGTCCAGAGCAATAAGCCACTAATACATTCCAGTTCTTAAAAGGTGCACTAAACTGGCTGTAGATTGTGTATCTGCTACTTTTTATGTGTATAGTAAAAAGGTTGAGCAATGGGAGAGGAAAGAAATGGGACATTAGGCATGAAATGTAGTTCTAATGATTTCCATCCAGGAACCATGCATCTCATTATTATTATTATTTTTTTATTATTATTTTTCCAACATTTTTTAACTCACTGTTTAGGTTTCCCTCATACCTGAAAGATCAGCCTGACTGGCATTTTACCCATGCTGACTGATCTTAATTTAATATTGATGTGACGTGGACTGTTCTCTAATTTTTTTCATGTGGTGCACGTTTGAGTATCTTGCTAACTTAATTTGCTTTGTAGGTATGCAAGTTCATAAGTGTTTTGAGGGTAAAAGCAGAGGTAAGAAGTCCTTTTGTGTGCTGACATAATGCAAACTGGGATTGTTGGTGGAAATCAGCAATTGTCCCAGCTGTCCAGAATCTGAATAATCTGAAGACCATGAATGCAGGTTGTGGAAAAGCAGACAAAAAGGCTGGACTGCAAGTACTGTCCTAACCTCCTGCAAGTCTCATCTTTATACAAGGATGAATAGCCAGCTTATAACAATAAATATTTGCTTTGTAAGGCTGAAGAGGAAAAAAGTAATTGCCTGTATATGTAGGTTTCATGACCATTCAAAGGGGGTTTCAAAAAATGAAACATAATGGGTGCAGATTCAAAACAACTGTAGAATGCAATAATTGAGGTACTTCTGAAAGAAACATCATAATAAAGGGTTTGGGCTATTTTTATTTTTTTAATGTTCACCAATTTTCACTAGTGTATGCCTTTTTTGTGTGTGGTCTGCACGGGCTAATTGAAAGCAAAAGCTTAGGTTGGACTAAACAAAGGAAAGTGACTGTAATTTTTGGACAAAGGAACTCAGACCCTGGAAAGGAGGCCCATGAAGACTTTTCAAATGCTGAGCTAGGTAATGACACTCCTTGGCAGTAGATGCATTAAGTGATGTTGGCTTATAGGAAAGATATTTTGTTGTCTATATGAAAATGTGAACAGCTTGTAGGTTTGTAGAGGCAAGAAATTGGCTTTGTGTTTGTGCTGGTACACGTTGTGCTGTGATGTGTTTTTTTTTCTACCTGCACTGGATAGCTTGAGTCAGGCAAAAAACATCTGTTTACTTCTCCTTTTTCTCTTCTATTATCAAAAATGCTATTTTCATTCACTAGACTGGGTGCTTTTGCTTTGGTGAATTATTTGGTGGTTGTTGTTGCAGTGTTTTAGTTGATTTGAACTATAGTGTAAAGGTTATGATTTGCTCAAAGCAAAAAACCCTATGACTGGTATTAAGAACCTCACCCAATGGGATGCTTTAAAATTTTGGCAAGTATAATTTTCTTATCCATGAGCAATGGTGTTCCCATTGTCAGTGATATTCTGATATTTGATTGAATTTGCCTATTCTCTGTAGACTGCTTAGGTAATTGCAAGGAATAACCGTGTTTGAGTAGTTTAGGGATTTAGAAAGCTGTCAGGAATACTTAGACTAGAGCTTTTGTAAAATACTCCTGAAGAAAATAATTGAAGACTGAGAGCCCAAGGTAACAGAATACTGATTAGGAGCTACTGCCTGACGTAATGAAATGCATCTTTGTAGCATTAGAGTGAAGGAGAGAGTAGTGGCACAGATGGTGAATTAGGAAACAATTTCCACTTGTAACTACTGAAATCAGTTGATACTGACAGTAATAAAGCTTGAGTCTCTCAACAGTGCTTGTTGTTTTTTTTGTGTGTGTGTGTGCCATATCATTATATTAGATTGTTTGGTGATATTCTGCTTTTCTTTGTTCTTCTAAAGTGCACTGTATGTGGCTGGTTGTTGAGAAGCAGATTGTGCAACCACTCAGTGTAATTTCACTGCTGAAGTTGGAGGGAGAAAGCAAAATGAAATTTCTGCTAGCTTTCCACTGTGCTTTTCCTAACTGACAAGTGAATGTGTACCTAATTCAGCCTAGTGAAAGTACTGCACCCAGGTTCAGTGTGTGAATGTGTATGTAGAAAGACACACTTGTCCCTCCATGCATGAGCCTTATATATGGCAGCTTACCCAGTGGGTGTCCATCACATGTATTTTTCTGTAAGATCTCTGTTGGTATTGAAACAATAAACCAGTAAATATACTGTACACTGGCATCTGTGAGGGAATTTACTCACAGAATCCAGTGCATGTTCTTGAGGCAGAAGCAACTTCTAGAACATGTGAGAAATCACAGAATCGTAGGGGTTGGAAGGGACCTCGAGAGCTCATCGGGTCCAACCCCCCTGCCAAAGCAGCTCCCCAGCTCATATTGCACAGGTCGGCGTCCAGACGGGTCTGGAATATCTCCAGAGATGGAGACTCCACACCCCCTGGGCAGCCTGTCCCAGGGCTCTGGCACCCTCACTGGGGAAAAGTTCCTCCCCATGTTGGTGTGGAACTTCCTGTGCTCCAACTTGCAGCCATTGCCCCTTGTCCTGTCCCCACAGACACTGAAAAGGGGCTGGCCATTTCCCCCTGCATCCCATACTTAAGATATTTATAAACATTAATTAGGTCCCCCCTCAGTCTTTTCTCCAGGCTGAACAGCCCCAGCTCACTCAGCCTTTCCTCACAGGGGAGATGCTCCAGGCCCTTCATCATCTCCGTAGCCTCCTCTGGACTCTCTCCAGGAGATCCCTGTCTTTTTTATCCCAGGGAGCCCAGAACTGGACACAAATCCTTCTGGAAGCTTAAGGAGATGGTATACAGTGATGTAAAGTTCTCAGAACTTTACAAAAACTGATGTTACCTGCCAAATGATTTTTAAATAAATGTATGCGAGTGTCTTGGCAGGGAAGTATTCTGCTTGAGTAGCAGAAGTGCTAGTGCAAAGAATCTGATCAGTCTGCGGGGAGATGTTATTGGAAGCTACGATGAATGCTTAAGCAGTGTCAGAACTTAGTGTAAGGGCTTGGGATCACCTGCTGAAGTTTTATCAGTGTTTGCAGAAGGTATTAATCCATAAAATGTAGCTGTAAGGTGCCACCCTCAGAACAACTTAAGAAGTGCAGTCCCTTGTTCTCAAAGTGTGTGTGTGTGTGTGAATGAATCCTACTCAAATAATGAGCAGCAGTTTCAGAACTTCTGGTCTTTCCAGAAGCCAGTGTCAGCGCTGCCACTACATGCATTTGGCAGTACCAAGATGTCTGTTTAATTTGCAATAAGAATACAAAAAATAGATTGATATGTGTGTGTGAATATATATGTGTACACACAATTTTCTGACTGAGAGGCTTCCAACAAACGGATTTGAGATCCTCATCTGGTGTGAAGTTGTGCCCGGAGAGGCAGATGAAGTGTTGCCTTTGGGCTGTTCAGGCAAAGTGCTTTTTTCATGGTTTGCACATCACAAGTGCTATCTGTAGGTTCATTCAGAATGTCAGGGAAGAAGTGTGCTGGGAATGAGAAAAAGATGTAGTGTGTAGTGCAACTGTTCTGTTGTGATGTGATCCATCTGGGGCGGCTGCTTTATTTACCCAAAGATCTTTTGAGTATTATCCTCATCTAATTATCTTCAGTTGTGTGGTGAGGATGTCATGAAAGGGATAGATCTCTGGGCATATGTAGATCAATATTCCCAAGTGACTGTGGCATTCTTCCACCTGATACGCAGGTATGTGATGTGGTGTCAATATTATGCAAAATAGATTATATCCATCTTTTGAAGACCAATATGTATTTGCACACTGACAAATATTGAAGTCAGCTTTGGTCACAAAGTAGATACTAGTGTCTGTATTTTGTAATAGTTAAGCAAAATCCAGTTATCCTTTTTAGAGACCAGTGATCTGGGACCAGTTACTTGGTCAGTCACTCATAAGGTTGGATACAAATGCTTTCAAATATCCTGCTGTATTTTTGATACTGACCACTGATACTATCTCCTCTGGATCCCCTGTATTTGTTGGGTTTTGGGGTTGGGCTCCCTCTTCCTCATGTATGATACCTGGCTTCTCTTGCTCACACACCTCTTGCAGGTACAGGGATCTCAGTGCTGCCCCCATTAAAGCTAGTGAATCCTCTTGGCTAGATTACTGGATCGATTTTTAGCACCTCATAATGGAGGTGCTAAGGAAATGCTGTAGGAAAACAGTGAACGCTGAGACCTGTAATCCCACCTCAGAACCTAGCGTAGGGGAGGTATGGAAAAGCGCAGAGCATCCTGAAGTGGGGCATGGGATAGTATTGAGTTCCCATGGTTAGAGGTGATGACAGCTCAGTGAGAGATGGTCAAATGTAGCAGAAATCTGTATTTTTAAGTAGGAAGAGAGCAGTAGGACCGCCTCTTCCAAAGGTGGCTCAGAAGGTCTATCATTTAGTGGTAGAGGAGGTTATCATTCCTGTCATAGAATAATGTGAGACTTGAAAAGTCTGTTAGCTTGTTCTCCACCAGGAAGTGGGAAGATTATTAAAGTACAGATTTAAACAATCAGAAACTGTTGTGGAAGCTAATTTTCATTGTGAAAGAGGTTACAAAACCATTCACTTACGATTGGGTAGTGACCAACTCAAGGTTTTCCTAAATGTTGTTAGACTGTCAAACTGTTAAGACAATCCATCTGCCTAACACTAGACTGAGGAAAATTGTTAGCTGTTAATGGAAAGAAGTTACTTTTCCTTTTTCCTGTCAACGTGTATTTTGCTGGTAGACAGGAGTTAAGTGGAGAAGTGATTCTGTGGTAGTTCTGCTTTAAGCAGAGTCGTGGAGTGGTGAACACTTGTGAAAATTGCCCTCAACTCCTCTCTCTCAAATTGCATAACTATTTTAACAAAAGTTGATAGCAACAAATTCTGGCTGGTTTTGTTTGAAAGTCATCCATACTAATTTATTGATAGGAATTGCACATTACTTTCTTCTGCTATATCTCAGTGAACCCTACTGTGATCAAATCAGCTTTTAAACATGTTCCAAACAAAGCATTTAATCTCAGGTACATCACTTGTGTGAACTGACATTTGAAACATTTTCCTTGTGAAAAACTATTTCAAATATTTCCATACAACAGGTCAGCCTTCAATGTGAGCTGTCAAAGTAGAAGCAGTGATAGCACTACATCAGGGTAACTTTTTGAGGAGAAAAATCATGTAATGTTACTGTTTCATAATGTCAGATGTGTCACAGTTGGTGCCTCAGATTATCCTAGATTATGTGGGAGATTGACACTCGGTAGTTGAGCTGGAGCATCAGACACAGGAGGCAAAAAACCCAACAAGCATTGTATTGTGAGCATACCCCTTCTGTATTTGTGTGCTTCTGACACTTTTTAGAAGTGCCTGCTGATGTCTTACTGAAGAACCTGTTTGATAAAGGAAGCCTAGATCTTGCCTTGGATTAGTTTTTCCAAATGTGGTGACAAAACAAAATGAAATAATTAAAAAATGATGCTGTTATTCTGTAATGTGACCTGAAGTTGTGGTGATAATGTGGATTTGTGGTGATGAGTTTTATCTGATTTTGGCCCAGAGAGATGATGAATGTATTCATAGCTGAAAGGAGTTTCCCCCATACTCTGATGTACTTTAGGGAGCTGTGGAAGGGTCATACAGGCTTTGGGCTCTGCTTTTCTTTATTTTATGAGGAATATGGAAAGATAAACTCAATCCATCTTGGGGAAACCAGTTAACCTCAGTCCTTGGACTGATACTTTGGTGTTTAGGAAAACTAAATACCATCTTGTCATATGTATGCAGGTAGCTTTCTGTTTTACTAACAGGAAAAAACTGCAGGGAAAGTGCAGCTCGAACAGATGCTATTGACATGGTTGACCTGATGTAAATGTTCTGACTTCAGGAGGCTGTTGATGGTTGGCAGTTTTTTTGACATTGAAGAACCCGTCTGAAGAAGGAAAACACATTAAAGGGTGATGAAATGAAGGTTTTTAGAGGCTGCGTTTCATAAATACCTTTATTTTCTAGTATTTCTGGTATGGTGAATATTTCAGAAAGGACAATATTGGACTAAGCATCTTAGGTGTGGATAAAGAATTTGTAACTTGTTGCAGATGCAGGTAGTGTGGAAGAGAGCTACACCAATCATGCCCTCCTCTACAGCAGAGGAAAGCCAGAGTTATTTGCAGGGATGCTTCCCTTCAGAAATATAGGTGTGTTTAGTTTGCAGGCAGCGGGGATATAATACAGTCTCTGAACTTCTTCAGAAATACTGAATTAGAGACATTTTTTAGGGAGGTGCACAGATGGCTTTTATTTTATTGGTACAATACCTCAAAATGCTTTCAACCAGCTATACGTTGCCTACAGTGCTTGCTAGTTAGCCACTGAAGATGCTGACAGCTGGATAGTAAGGAAGGGCAGAACTTTACCACCTCTTCAGATGGCTGTTTACCAGAATATGTCTAGCTCCTCTCTTATTTCACAGAATGTTATAGCTTTCTGAACTCATTTGTGAATTCCTCAGTCCAGGATACTTTTTTATAGTTGTACTACCACAAGGAGAAAGCAGGAGCAAGTGTGAGAAGTAGAACAGTTACTGAAGCCAATCTAGAATTATTAATGGTAATTATTCTGTCAAACTTTAAAAATATTTTTCTTTGCACAAAATACTTTAGTTCCCTTCTTTTGTTCAGATCACTTATGTTGCAAGTACCTGAAATTTGTGACTAGAAATCATTATTTACTACAAAGGAGCCAAAAGACAGTAACTATTCAACATGAAGTCAATATGTAATGATCTTTTAAATTTTGCTTTTTTTTTTTCAATTTAAATAAAATCAGTTAATAACTTTACCTTTCTTTTGTGGCACACAGGTAGAGGTTAACTTTTTTGTGGTCTTAAGCAGTTCTATAGTAATTTTGATAATATTACATTCTATTATTATTATTATTGCAACTCTGTGAACAGGAGGAAGTTAAGCAAAGACACAATAATACAGACTAACTTGGTCTATTCCAATATTAAAGTTTTACACTGGAGAGACCATTCACAAATAATCTATCAGCCTCACTGGTGAATTGGAGAGTTGCTCTGGTATGAGACACTCGAAGGTAAGCTGAGGGAGGGGTGACAAAGAGCATTGGTCTCCTGTTTGTGCTACAGGACTGGCTACTCTCATTGGGATTCTTCCTGTTTCTGTGGAAGATGGGGCTTTGTGTTTCTAGAAGCTATAGAAGTCTCTAATGAAGTTGTAGTTTCTCTAAATTAAAGCAGATGTGGCATTAGAATTTTTCTGCCTCTAGGAACTCCAACAGTTTAAAGATTTGTTTAGTTTTTGCTGGTCTGCTTAGATGAAATGTTGACACACCGTTGGGGAACACTTTTTGTGTAGTCTGCAATGTATTTTGCCTTCTGCTAGACTTCATTTAAAGGGAAGTGTGGCTTAGTATTGAAAGGATAGTTGTCTTTTAGGTTGCACAAACTTTCATCCACTCCTCTGCCTCTTATTTGCTCTTTTTTTTCAGTAGGTTTCTAAGTCTCTTGTGCTGTATTTTTAACTCTAGAACAATTAAGACAATATACTTGCTAATCACTACTGACTTACTATAATTCTGGTTGGTCTTTTTTTTCAAAGAGTTTACAGCTATTACATTTGGGCAGTGCCACCAGCACAGTAATACTGGGTAAACCTTCTAGAGGGTCCTTGCTGTAGGTACTATTCACTGTCACTATTATCAAAATTCTCATCTTAGTTCTAATGCTACACAGTTTAATATGAAAAAAATCTGTTTAAACTGTAAGTCTCCAAAGATCTTCTTGCACAACATAGTAAAGTCCAGGGCAAAGGCAATGCTGTTCAGGGTGGTCTGTGTGAAATTTGCATCTTTTCATTGCTGTGGAAGTCTTTGAGCTGGAAATGGTGTGTGTCCTTCAAAGCTAGTTATAGAGGCCAGGTAGGGTTGGCAATCTGTTTAGTAGGTTCTTGTTGCAAATTCACTGTTTATACATCTAGGAAGTGTTGTGGAAATAACCAGGCAGGCTTTTTGTAACAACTCTCCAGGTAAAGCAGTATAAAGCTGTAATTACAAAGAGAAATGAGACCACACAGGGGCAGAGGGCATTTATCCCTCCAGTGTCATTGTGCACCTCTAGGCACCCAGCTATGCCCATCAGATTCCAATATGAGGTGATAAAAATCAATCAAGCCAAGAGGATTCACTGGCTTTAATGGGGGCAGTACTGAGATCCCTGTATCTGCAAGAGGTTTATTTTAATGCTGTCTTCATTGTTCTGGATTGGGGAGTTAATGTAACCCTTTACATGCTCTAGTCTGTTAATGTGGTCCTTGTAACATAATGTGGGCAGCTCATTACCTGGTCATCTAGAACTAAGCAAATTTATGGGAAGCAAAGGAGCTTGTATTGGTTATTTACCCAGGAAAGTGCCATGTCAAATTAGTCTTTACCCAGGAAAGTGCCATGTCAAATTAGTCTCTTGTTTCTTCAGGGATTTATCTCTCTTCTGCCATTTCCCCCTTTCCCAAACTAAAGCAGTCGTGACATCTCCCTGCTTCTGGCTCCCTGAAGAGTTTATATACACTGAGTAAGTGTTGGAATTGACTTTTCAGAGCCTGAACATCCAAAGATTGGTGGGATTGTGTGTGAATACACAAGTCAATTCCAGAAGTCTATCTCCAATGATTGACATTCTGTCATTACCAAGCAAGGGTGAAAATTTTTAGGAATAAAGACCCTATCCTTTTGGGAAAGAAGTACAAAATTCTTAAAGGGTTTCTTTTCCCTTATGTTTTACCCCAAAATAGCTTGGGCTTTTAGCCTTCAAAGCACTCACATTTTTTGGGTAAATTTTGGTGCTTTGGGTTTTAAGAATATTTGTTGTAACTTCTTTAACATGGCATGCAAATTTTATGTATTGATACATCATGTAAAGGTCTACTGGTGCTTTTTGGAGGGGAACCTGCATAAGGCATTTCTGGTTTCCCTGCTGTAGGAAATTTAAAACCAAACAAAATTCCATATGCAGAAGACAAGTATAGGATAGTTAAACTTCCTTCCCTCACCTATATTATATATATTGTGCAATGAAGTTATTTATGTGATGACTTATCATGTTTAAAAAGGGAAACTGGGAGCTCTTAGAACTGCATTCCCTTTCCAGGTGAGCACCTAACCTGCTGGTTGGCCTTGGTTATCCTCCTCTCCCCTACCTGAGGGGTTTTCTCCTGGGACTCATGTCTTCAGCTGTAGGAAAAGGATAGTACTTTATCCAGAGTTTGCTTATGTTGGTAATTGCTCTGGGATTCTTGTATTCATTCTCATTTTAGTCATACAATTTTGTTGCCTTTTCCCTCAAAACTATTATTACTTACAGTTGTGACTTTAGGCTATTAAATGTCTTACATTTAAGAGTAATAGTTACATAGCATTCACTGTGCTTCAAAAGCATCTAGAAATAGCTCTTCTCTGGTACCACCAGAAATGCTTCATTTAATTATCTTTTCATCTTTTTTTTACCTTGTGGACAATCCTTTGAACCAAGCAAGGTGTGCAGCTACAGCTCTATACTGTTTACAGTACTAACTGCACCTTGTGTAGCCCATCTCTTTCTGACAGTTGAGTACTGTTCTTGACTCAGGTTTCTTTTCTTGTTTCTCCATTTCTAAGGGCATGGGGGTTTTTTAGAACCCCTGTATTTCCTCCCACAGTCATAAGAAGGCCCAGAAGTAGCTCCCATCCATGGTGTGGAATAGGTTTTATGGAAACAGAAACTAACCCATCAAAACCAGGAATCTCCATTTCCTACCAGTACAGACTGGGGGGGGGGGAAGGTTAGGGTACTGTAACAGTAACATTGGTTTAGCTCAAACCAGCCTCTTCCCTCCCCAAAAGATGGGCTTGGGCTCGATGTTGTAAATAGTTGGACTAAATGATCTAGAAGGTCTTTTCCAACCCAAACCATCCTATGATTCTAAGATGCAATCAGTACCAATGGTGTAGTGTTACTAGGTGTCATGAAGAGAGGAATTTATATCTGATTAGGAAGTTGGGGATGTATTCAGAGTCCTTGAGGACTGAAAACTTTCTCAGTGTGCAGTTGAACGTGTTACCTTTTATCAGAAAAGGCTCATGAGAATTCTAGGGTTGGGTTGGCTGACAGGTAAATGAAGTTTAAAGGATGACGTGCTGAAGACCTCTCAAAAAGCAAATGTAGGAGTTGTATGGAGAGTTGTAGAAGGCCCAGAGATTTGTATTGCTTAGGCTCCTCAACTCTCTTGAATTGTGAGGCAGTAATGAAGCACCTGCTGTGAAGAACTCGTGTGTCCACATGTGTGAGTATGAAGCAGCTCCCTTTGCTTCAACATTTTCACCACTAGCACCTCTCTTTGAGATGTCTCTTTCTGCTAGTTATTTTCTTTGGGAAGTGAAGACAGTTGCCTTCAAGTCCTAAAAGGAGCACTGTCATGTGAATGTCAAAAACATTAAGTTTCAGGTTCCATTACAGTGTGGCTGTCCTTTTGGATTTGAGGCTCTACACAAACATTTTCTATTGCAGTGCTGAGAAGTGATGACTCCTTTTTATAGTTTTCTTGAGCATTTTAGTGTCTGCAGTACAATACTGTAGTCCATTCTGGAAGCAGTTCTACACCAGGTAGATGATAAAGTGCAAGACCTAGAAGAGCTACTCTTGAACATTGTCTGGAAAGATTGATGTAAAAAAGACTAGAAGAGTTTTACTACAAGTCTTAAATTTATTAGAGGATATAGGGAAATGTTTAAAACACCTGGGTATGTATGTAGTAGTGGAGCATGTACTCTGGACTGCTTAACTAGCTGAACTCAATTACCTGTGCATTCCTTTCTAGTCAAGTATTCCATGGGGTGAAATCTGTCAGGCTTGCTGCCCTAAGTGTGACAGAAGAGTGCCACAACAGATATCCTCAGTATAAAGAGGAGTGTGTGGAGAATCCAGTAGTGTAAATGGTGGCAAGGGGATGACAGTGCATAGTAAGAGAGATCAGAGCAAGCATCACACCTTTTTCTTTTTTTAAATTTTTTTTTCCTTTTTTCCTTTTTTCTTTCCTGCAAGTGATGGAATAGCACTGTTTTATCTCTTCTGTCTTGAGTCCTGACAAATCTAACTCAAGAACATTTTGTTCTGTCTCCTCTCACCCATGGGTTGTCAGAGGGACTGGGAAATTCTCATGACCAAATTTTGCAAAAGTTGCTGTTGGGGTAAAAGGCTGATATTGATAGATTATTTCTGTCTGTCTTGTAAGAGTGGAGAAATTTAACTCTGTGTTTTCCCATCTATGTGGGGAGCTTGTAAACTGCTTTTATTGTGATAGATTCATGTTACCTTACAGGATACCATTACCTTGTCTTGCAGGCAAGACTCTGCCTACTAGAGTCATCCTCCCTCCCCTGCCTTCTGCCCTGGGCTGGGTAGAGCAGTAAAGGACAAAATAGTTGCATTTTCAGCATGTGTGGGCTTAAAAAGAGAACTGCTACAGATTATTTCCAATATACTTTTCAAAAGCAGAAAGTATCAGTCTTGATGCCAGCAGCACTGGTTTGGTGGAAAGAAAAACCATCTTGTAAAATTCTTCCTTAAGTTGGCCAAATGAAGTGTTTCTGAAGAAAGTTTTACAGAGATATGATGCTGTTCCATCTATTCCTAAACTACTCTATTTGCAGAACAAGAAAGTTGCTGATCAGGCCTAGGAGACACTGGTAGTAGCAGAGATTTCCTCACCTCGGTATCATTGATAGGTGTTTTTTGCTGTAGTCTTCTTTCTTTGCCATTTTAAAACATTCTTCTCCAGATTTTCTAATGAAGTTACTTTAGAGAAAACTTTTCTTCACCAAAAGCTAGTGGTAAAACATGTAGACCAAATGAATTTGCTGTAGTGTCTGTGGACTTCAGGATTTGTTCTCACATTTTTTCCTCATCTCTTCCCAAAGCCCGTTAATTCTGGATCAGGACTAATTGGGGTTTTTTTCTTAGTCAGCCTCATAAATTACACTAATTCTATTTTTAATTTATTTCCAGGATTACAAATTATACAGGTATGTATTTTACTGTTTTGCAGTCACATGTAGAGTAAAATTCAGTTGTGTGAATCTCTGTCATCCTCTGTTAAGTCACTTGTGTCAGAAGGAAACAAAAGACAACCAGTAAAAAACAAAAGGAAGACTGGGAGCAGCTATTGAAGACTTTAAAATGTAACTGTGAAATCAAAGTTATGGTCAGAATGTCAAGGTTAAAAACCTAACTTCTGCAGGAACGGTTTTATAGCAATCAAATTTTGCTTCAAGTCGTCTTGGTTGGATGAGAGTATATGCAAGGTGACAGGCTGCTAAAAGAAAGGCTACTTAGCATCTCAAATTCAAGATCTTAGCTGATGGGAGAACTGAAAATAGCCTCATTTTTCAGGAAGTAGAGAGCAGTTTACTAATATCTATTGTGTTTGAAGGGAGCACCAGTGTCACATTTCAATCAATTTGACCCTTGTTCTACCTTCAGTGAGACTTTAATGAACGCTGTTTCACTTGCCATAGTTAAGAATAATCCAGGAGTGTTTGCCTCTTGCTGTTGCTTTTAGTAGATGTAAAGAATTGCTTTGTGAGAGGATCAACTGCAGTGCAAACCAGGTGGAAGTATTTTTGTAAACACAGCAGTGCTTAGCAGGGTCAGGTGGCATCACTAGTGTAGGACCTGACAAACCAGGAGAAAGATGGAGACTCCTTAAATGCTAACTTAAATTCCTCCTTAAATGCCAACTTTGTTTTGATGCTAGATTTTTCTTTGTTGTCTTTTAGAGAAACTTAATAGTGTGAAGTTCTGCAGTCACTGTCAGCCAGCTTCCTGGCACTCCCAAGGTGTTTGCCTCACTTAGAAGCTTTGGATGCTCAACCATCTTCTGAATTAAAATCAGTTTATTTGTTAAATTTCAAACACCATTATACTGTAACTCCTCTGCAATAATGGAGTAGCAGTTCATTTAATTTCAGTGTGATTGTTATTAGCTTTATGTTAATTTCATAGTGGTCCCACAGCACAACTTATTATTTATTTCTGTCTCCTAAAGTGCAATCCAATTTACATTGTTATTATTTTAGCTCAATGTATAATAACTCAGTACTCCAAAGGAAGCCTCTGAATGCTTTGTCTTAATGCAATATTAGCCAGTGATGCAAATTAAGTGAGCAAGCTGTCCTTCATAATTTTTTTATCTGTGTCATTGTGGGTCCACTCTCTTTTTGAAGTTTCATTCAATATGGTTTACACGTGTGAAATAAAAAGTAGTGGTGTGTTATGGCAAATCAATTTCTACTTTATAGAGATTATTTTTATTGCAAAGATCTTTGTGGCCCAAGAAACCAGCACATCTGCCCTTAGAGAAACTCTCTAATTCTAATAGTTTCTTAGAGAAACTATTCAAATCTGTGATGGACATCAGTAACAGGTCAGCTGAGGACTTCTGGGCAAGGTATTTCCTGCTTGCTTCTCTGGGGCATTGCACTATAGTGACAGGAGCTGCTGTGGCAGTTCGTCATGTTTACAAGAGAGTTAAAGAGCCAAATGAATCCTAGATGCAGCTCCACTGAAATTACTCAGAGCTTGATTCCATCTCCAATGTGGTATTTCCACTTAGCCTGGTGTGAAGAGGCATGCTGCATTTCAGAGGGTTCAGTAATACGACCTGTGTATTACATGGAGGGTGCAGAAGGTGGATTCATGACTGGGTAGTTTGAGGAAAAAGTCATGCATGCTTATTTGCCTTAGAAAAGCCAGGACACCTTAAGTAGTTCCTATATTTTTAGAAAGCATTCCAGAATTTTACTAGATTCCATTTTTATCAGCATGGTTTTGCAGGGTAACAAATTAACCTCTTGGTAATTTAAGGGCCTTTTTTAGATGGCACTTTTTGAGACCAAAAAGGGGTAAAAAGAAGTTGCCTTCCCAACAAAAACTGCAGTTGCTTTAATTTTGAGTTTTTAAAGTGTGTGTCTAGGAATTGAAGTAAACCCATATACAATTTGCATGTAAATATCCAAGTATATAAATCCCTGCATGAGATGTTAAAATCAGCAGTTAATATAGGACTATACCTACAAGTTAGTCTTCTCAGTACGTCTCATTCCTCACTCCAGTAAAAAATATCCATGTGTTCATGGTAGTGCACATTTCTGGTTATTTGGTTGTTCCTTGGTTGCTCTTCTACACGTGACAGGGTCACAGAGATGGGCTATGCTCATATATGTTATGTGAACAGCAGACTAGTATTTGAGGGTGAGATCTGATTGAACATTCCACTGTGCCTTGTGGAGCTCCCTAGAAACATCCAGGATACTGCCTTGCCATCCTTTTCTTTATTGCTGTGTGCTTTGAGATGTTATTTTCATTTTCTTCTGAGGAAGAGCAAGGAGCTCACTTGCAAATGCTATTTTCAGCGTGGAGGCCTGCAGTTTGTTGGTCTTCCTCAGCTTTGTGCTTTTAAAAAAAATCAATTTCCTACTTCTGTGTGCTTTTCAATTACCACATTTGGACTATGTGTCTAGCAAAGCATTTCTTTTTAGTTATTGCTTTGGGTTCTTTAATCCAAAGGGTGCTTTCAGATGATCTAGTCTTTCTTTCCTGTCACCTGTTTTGTGTGTCCTGTCTTTCTACCTCAAAGCCTATCCTTAATGTTTCCTACAGGAATTGTTCTTCCTGTGGGCATGCTCTCCTCTGTTCTACTTGAACATGTCATTCTATACTGCTTTCTTTTTCAGTACATCACCTCACCTTTCATCTGCCCATCTGCTAACTTCTTGTGCCTCTCTTGGTTTCCAGCTCTTCATCTGGTTTCCAGATTATCTGTAATTTTAAGAAAATTGTTATTTTACCATATGATTCTTTAGTAGTGGGAGGTGTGCTAAGGAGGCCATGCAGTATAGGCAGAATTAGTAGTGCCAGCTCTTCCAAGAGACAAAGTAAGGGACTTGTGACTAATTTAGCTTGGAAGGGATATCCTGAGCCATTCAATCAGGGGATGGTGCAAAGTAGGTATCATTAGGTCGGTTTGCAGGGCCTTATCTATCCAGTGAAGTTTTGAATATTACTAAAAATCTCACTGACTTGAGATTTCTTACCCTTATATTGTCATAAGCCTATTTGGCACCTTAAAGACATACACAAAAGTTCTCTGTCTTGACAGCCTTACTGTGCTGTTGGACACTCTGGTGTTAGAGATCAAGTGCTATGTGCAGGAGCTTTGCAAGCAGAATTCTCCACAGCATTCACATGATTACCTGTGGTATCAGGGATAAGCAGCTGAGAGAACATGCCTTGCAGCTCCAGTAACATTAATGCAATTTTGCTTTCTCCTGAAGAACTCATCACGTTTATACAAGTTATGCAAGTGCCTTGCTATTACTATTAAAAATAATCTAATCAAAGCAGAACATAATAGCAAAGTGGAAATATTAAATTAAGGGAATTGGATGCAAACATCATCTAAAAATGATGGAAAGATGCTGGGAGCTGTCGAGAATATTGTGAAATGGGATTAGTAGTCACAGACAGTAGTGGGACTAGGCCTTTTGGAAGCTGTGTGCTTTGGCTGTTCTGTGAGGAAGCCTATGGTAATAGCACACACTGCTGCTCTCAAGTTCATTGGAATTAAACATAGCATTGGCATGCTTTACTTCTCCAAAATCTTACAACATGATTAGGGCACATGTGCCCAAATGTAGAAGTGCAGGCATCAGATGAAAAGGGCCCAAAACAAAAGAAAAATTAAAGGGTTGGTCTTTGGTTGCTTTTCTGAGAGAAGGTACGTTTCAGCCCTCTTTAGATCTGCATATCAGAAGCTTACTGAACCTGTCATTCAAACCATAGGTGAGGGGAAAAATATTACCTCTGGCACTTTGTGCCTTATTATGAATGTTGAAAGTGAATCATTAATTCTGATGAGAGTAGATGGTTTCAGTCATTACTTCCAAACATCAAGCATTTTCCCTATCAGTGATTTTATTAAATTCCTAAATAATCATACTTCTCAATGTATGTGTACTGTGGGCAACAATACCTGACCATGTGTCTCATTTTACCAGACTTATTTGCTATACTTGAAGGAATCTCTTAAGATAAAACTCATTTTATGTAAAGCAGCAAAGTCTCATCAGTTTAGTATCTCAGTCTTGACTGTACTGTTGAGTTTTGTCTAAATCTTGTCGTTGTGCTGGTGTGGTGGGTAGAAGCAGCTTTCCTTCCGGCATCTTGACAAAATCAGATGCTGAGAGAACTCAAACCAGTGGTACCTCCAGGTTGCAGAACTGCAGCATGAACTTCATAGTGGTACCTGTCTCCCATTTACTTTCAAAGTGTATTTGAGTGTGCAACCCTAAAACATCTGCAGGTGTTAGATCCTGGCTCTCTTTAGGAGATTATGGTACCTCATCACAGTGGAGATGCCCAAGGTTATATTTCTGGGCTTGAATGCAAGAGATCTGGTCACACAGGATCTTTGTGGCAATTGGGGCTTCACTTTGTGTTAGTTCTCCTTGTTATACCATCAGTGTCTGAGCTCTGTTGACTATCAGATGTATCTTCCATAACTTACTCTATATAATCCTGGTGGAGATGAGAGGCATTGGGTGGGATAGAAGAAGGCTTTTAATTTTCTAGCTGATTAGGAAGTTAAAGTACATTGTACATGTTGGGGTTTTTTGTTTTGTGTTTATTCTCATGGATTTTTTAACTGTTCATGTATACAGGATATTTGGGTTGTGTTAACAGCTGAGCTACTACTTGTAGTTTTTGTCAGGAAGGGCTTCCATTGTTTAGAGAGGCTGATACGTGTGTCTGTCTGGCTGACTGGAGTTCTGGTGATGTGTGAAGAAGGCTTAATGGCAAGAACTGGAAGCTGGGGAGCATCAGGTATGTGGAGTCATATTTGCCCCCAGCTCACTTGTGTTGCTTTTAGGGTAGGCTGTTCTTGTTTTTTAATTTCATATAACCTTTTTCTTGTATGCTGCTAGGGTTCCTAGCTAGTTTACTCCTTCCTGATGAGAATGGCAGTCATGGATCACAAATACATTAGAGCTGGGAATAATTATTTCCAGCAATATGTAAGCTAAGGACAAACTGGCTCTTCCAGATCTACGTGGCTTCCTCTGAGTTGCATGTATGTACTGAGCTTATGTAAGCACCATTAAAAGCAGCAAGCTGCTTTCCTGGTCTGGGTTTCTTAGCATGGTAAAACTTGTGATTCCACTTGTTTCCTGCAGGGAAATTCAGAGGTATAACTCATAGGAATGAAAGTGAGAGAGACACAATGTGAGAGAGCCTTTTGGAAGCCCATGTTGCTCCCCATTTTACCCAGTGACTGTCAGGGGTTAGAGTAGAAGCTGAGAAAGAACTAATTCAGTCAATCCTGAAGAATGTAGCCTTCCAGCATATTTATAAGTTAATTCTTTGCCATGATAGTTTTAGTGACTCCTGACCATACCTTGACTTTACCATCATCTGTAGGGAGAAGGAACGCTGATGGCACCAGAGAAATAAACCACCTGTGCTCTGAGCAATAAACAGCCATTTAGTTTAGCTAACACCAATTACATAAAGGCACCATATTCTGAAAAAAGTCTCTAAATATTCTGTAATGTAGGAAGAAAAATTCAAATATCCAGATAAATGTGAATGTGGGGACATCAGACTCCTCTACCTCTGTTCTGTAATGCATCTGTAAGGAAAGAGAAAGGGCTCTGATTTTAGTCTGTGGCTATTTAAATATAAAGCTCTCTGAGGTCACTTCTATCTGTTATATATCTGTAGTGACAGGACAGTGTAAGGCGTCAGCTGGAACTAACTCTGTGTGATTGCTGAGTTTTGCAAGTTTGAATACATTTTGAACGTTCCCAAAGGCTCATGCAGCCTGTCTGCAATGTTGAGGTTTTCCCTCTGAGCCTTTAGAGATAAATTTATTACCCCCCTCCCTTTACTGTTTGATGTATTGGATTCCTTTGAGGGGATAGGTGAGTGGAGAGAAAATTCTGAAAGAATTTAGAAATGCCAGTTTTAGGCAGTTTCTGATAGTTGTTAATTTGGAATATAATAGATCAAGATTTGTTTGCTGCACATCCAGTGAGATGCCTGTATGGACTTAAGATATACTGTAAATAGAGGAGAAGGGGACAGGTGGGTGTGTTAATAGAGAAACTATCCCAATGTGCTAATCCTGAAGCTAGCTTTAGTTTGCTTTGCATCTCCCTACCGTGCCTTCCCACACAGGTAGAATCACAGAAATATTTATGTTGGAAAAGACCTTTAAGATCATTGAGTCCAACTGTTAACCTAGTACTGCTGAGTCCGCCACTAAACCATGTCCCCAAGTGCCACATCTACATGTCTCTTAAATACCTCCATGGGTGGTGACTCAACTGCTTCCCTGGACAGCCTGTTCCAATGATTCATAATCCCTTTGGAGAAGAAATTTTTTCCAGTATTCAATATCAACCTCCCCTGGTGCAGCATGAAGCCGTTTCCTCTTATCCTATCACTTGTTACTTGGAAGAAGAGATCTAACACCCACCTCACTACAACCTCCGTTCAGCCTTGAGGTTCAAAAGCCTCAGCCCCCTTTTTTCTCCAGGCTGAACAAACCTAGTTCCCTCAACTTCAGTCTCTGGACCCTTCATGAGCTTTGTCACTCTTCTTTGGATGCACTCTAGCCCCTCTTTGTCTTTTCTGCAGTGAGAGTCACAAAACTCCAGGTGTAGCCTAATGGATGCTGAGTGCAGGAGGACAATCACTTCCCTAGTCCTGCTGGCCAGGCTTTCTGATACAAACTAGGATGCTGTTGGCCTTCTTGGCCACTTGGGCACACTGCTAGCTAAAATTCAGCTGCCTCTTAAACAACACCTCCAGGCCCTTTTTTCTAACCTTGTGATTCAGTGGAAGACCTTTGAAGATCATCAAAGTCCAACCATTCACATCCTAAACTAAACCATATCCCCAAGTACCTCATCTACCCTTTTTCTGAACACATCCAGGGAAGGTGACTCAGCCCCTCCCTGGGCAGCCTGTTCCAGGCCCCCACAACTCTTTCAGTAACACATTTTTTTCTAATGTCCAATCTAACCCTGCCCTGGGGCAGCTTCTTGCCATTTCCCCTTGTCCTATCACCTGTCACCTGGCTGAAGAGACCATCACCTACCTCTCTATAACCTCCCTTCAGGTAGTTGTAGGTGGTGATAAGGTCTCCCCTCAGCCTCCTCTTCTCCAGGCTAAACAGCCCCAGCTCCCTCAGCCGCTCCTCAGAGGATTTGCCCTCCAGCCCCTTCCCTAGCCTGGTTGCCCTTCTCTGGACTCGTTCCAGGACCTCCATGTCCTTCTTGTGGTGAGGAGCCCAGAACTGGACACAGCACTCGAGGTGTGGCCTCACCAATGCCCAGTACAGGGGCACAATCCCCTCCCCAGACCTACTGGCCACACTGTTTTTGATACAAGCCAAGATGCCATTGGCCTTCTTGGCCGCCTGGGCACACTGCTGACTCATATTCAGCCTGCAGTCACCCAACACCCCCAGGTCCTTCTCTGCCTGACAGCTCTCCAGCCAGTCTCCCCCAAGCCTGTGGCGCTGCATGGGGTTATTATGTCCCATGTGCAGCACTCTACACTTGGCCTTGTTAAACTTCATCCCATTGGTCTCAGCCCATCGGTCCAGTCTGTTCAGGTCCCTCTGAACAAATTGTCCAGTGTGAAGACCAAAAGAATCCAGGTCAGTTTGGTAAGGGAAAGCTGTCTTTCTCTGCATGTGTTTATATGTAAAATCCACCTGTCTCTTTAGGGCTCACTCTGGAAGAGATTATACTGGAAATGCATATGTAGATGGAAGAGGTGTCTGTCTTCAGTGTGTTGCAGAAAATCACTGATCATCACATGGCAGAGCTGCTGAAGTTAACCAGGGCCAGTCTTCCTGGGTGACAGTGCAGACTTGAGCTTGGTGATTTTGATGTCTGATGCTTGAAAATGTTTCTTTTGGCCAGTAGATAGCTAAATAAATATTGGTAAATAGGGACATAGGCCTGCAGGTTTTGCCTGAAGTAGTTAATTTTATATGCAGTTTCTCTGAATAGAGTATTTTCTCACAAATATTTGTGATTTTTTTTCAGCAGTAGTACTGCTAAAAGCAGCTGCCAAGTAGAACGAGATGAAGTGTTTTCATTTGAACAGTTTATTAGCTAAAAAGTGTCGATTTATGTTGACTGCATCTATTTGTGAGTTTAGTTTGAACTTGGCAAGTGTTTAGGAAAAAGAAAATGGCAAACATAAAAATATTATGACATTTAATATAAAAATATTTTGACTTACTACGTTTAGCAATGTCTCAACATTTAATTTATTTGAAAATTGTCTCCTTTCCCAGTCAGTGAAAACAAAAACTTCTGGTTACTAATGAAAGAAAATGCTTTCGTAGAACGATTTAGGTTGGAAAGGGATGTCTGGGGGTCTGTAGTGCAAATTACTGCTCCAAACAGGGGGCAGCTTTTAAATTTAACTTTTTTTGGGTCACTTTGGCCTTCCTTCTACAACTGCAGCCTTTCAAAGGTAATTGAAGGTAGTTCTTACTCTTACAGTGGCTGGTCACTTCAGTACATTGGATGCACCCTTTCTGGTGAATACCACAGCAAAGAAGGCACTGACTATTTCAGCTTTTTCCAGTTTGAATTTAAAAAACTCCACATGCACGTGTCTGCGTTGGATTTTGGGGGGACAATTTTTGGTCCAAAAGACAAGGACGTTTTCAGATTGGCCTGAAGTGATTTACTTTTCCTTCCTCTGTCTCCAATTTGTTCACTGGACAAAAAAAAAGCCTCCTGTTCTTTGTATTCCTCAGGCAGTGAATGTGATCCGTGCTGTGGCAGCACTTCTGTGGTCCAACTCTTTTTCTGCACATATGTGTTTACATAGAGTTATGAATGTTCACCTCAATGTAATCATTGGCTGTGAATGGTGGTGTATTCTGTCAGCTAGCATCATTCAGTAGATAATCAGTTGTGGTTTACAGAACAGGAAATTCACAGTAAAAGGTGCATTTTCACATTCTGTTTGTTTATATGCTGGGGGGGGGTGTGTATTTATTTATGTGTTGGTGAGAGCGCAGATGTTTTGTTCATCATTTTTGACTACGTGGCTATTGCTTAGTTGACTATAAATATAAAAGACTAAATTTGCTGTTCCAGATGGTTGTTCTAGATTGGTGCTCTGATACAAAGAGTGGTTTTTATGCTTCTTTGTATGAGACCATGTGCCTGCATTTGACACCTCATTAAAAGTCAGCATCGTTCTAAAACTGGAAGCTGTTTTGCTTTGTGATGCTCGCGATGCTGAATGAGAAATTACAAATCCTTTAATTCCAGCTCACCAAGTAGTACTTGGCAATTCTTTTACTCTCTACCTGCTTAAAATTGCTGCAGTGACATTAAGCGATATTAAAAGTGACCCGGTTGCCTGCAGGCTTGTACAAATGGCTTGGTTTATAGGTAAAACTTCCCTTACCTGTTTGATATTCAACATGCTTTGCACTGTACCAATGTTTAGCAGCTTTAAAAGTGGACTTGGGAGTAAATGAACGACGACACATCTATAAACATTTTGCTGCCTATAAAATTGGAGATGAAATACAGCAGCGCTCTGTCATTTATCGAGGCTTTGGATTTATGTACCTTTCTGTCCGTTTCCTTCCCCAAGTGACGGGCTTTATAGCTCCCGCTCGGCACCTCTGAAGATGGAGCTGCCGCTGACTTCATGCCGGCTGCGTTTATCGGAACCGAACCGCTGTCAGTTCGAGATGCTGTTAATTAGTCTGTGCGGCGGGAAAGGGGCCGAACCTAACCTAACCTGCTCTTGGGCGTGGAGAGAGAAACCCCCGGGGCCTGTTTGTAGGCAGAGGCAGGGGTAAAGCCGGACTGGCGGCGATCCCGGCCGCGCCGCGCAGGGAGAAGGAGCCGCGACGGAGCCGCTCCGGGGCTTCGCGGCCGCGGGCCCCGCGGGCGGCCGGAGGTGGCCGCTGGAGGGCGGCAGAGCGCGGAGCGGAAGCCGCCGTTGGCGCTGCTGCGGCGGCTGCTGCGGCTCTGTCACCGCGGAGGGTGGGGAGGGCCTTATCCGTGGGTGGGAGGCAGCAGGGGGGTGAGCGTGAGTAACGGTGTACGAAGTGCTCAGGCGAGGCGGGGCTGGGGCTCTTGCTACTTCGGGCTTGTTTCTGTTGCTTGAAGAGCAGCTAGGCAGGCTTGATGGCCGGCTTGATTCCTTCTGGCTTCTCACCCTTTCACCTTTTGGTACGGGCCGGATGGGTGGCAGGGAAGGTGTCAGGCTGCTCTGGACGCTGAGGCGCTTTGCTAGCCTTTGTCACCATTGGAGAGAACCGGGCATTGAGACTCCCAACTGTGAGAAGAGCATGCAGATCTGGAGCACACAAATTAGTATTTCCCCAAGCATTCTTCCATGTTAAAAGTTCCTTTAACAGCCAGGCTGTTGACAGGAGATAAAATTTCTTGGCCCTCTGTGCCATATACAGGCTGTCCAGCTCCTCCTCAGCCTGCTGGGTGGAAATGCTATACTTGATAGAAGCTCACAAACCAGGAAGGGGGAATAGTTTAGGAACTGGGCTCTAAAGGCATGCATTACCAGTGCAGTTTAAAAAAAACCCAACCAAAAAAACCCCAACCAACCAACCAAAACCCCCACAAAAAATACAAAACTAAAAAAAAAAAAAAGCTTAATGTGGCCTGTGGTCCTGCAGAGTATTACACAGTGGTTTATTTTAGCAGTACATCTTGCAGATGAAAGTGTTTATTTCCATAAAAACCTGACTCTTGAAGAACTGATACTTTCAAGATTTGGGAACAGGAGCCTTCTAAAGTCTAAGCCTCATTCCCCCAGCTTGGCTATTGCCTTGAATAAGCAGTCAGACCCTTACTTCCCCACATAATCAGTGTTCTCAGGGGTGTGATAAGCTAAGTGGTGGTCTTTGGTTTTCCAAACTAATTCCTGTGGTGCTTTGACCCCGGCTGGAGGCCAGACACCCACCAAAGCAGCTCTATTACTCTCCTTTTCAACTGGACAGGGGAGAAAATATATATTGAGAGGCTTAGGTGAGATAAGGACAGGAAGAGATCATTCCGCAATCAGCATCATGGGCAAAACAGACTCAACACAGAATAAAGGAAAGAAAACTCTCTAATTTATTACATTTCACTACACACACAGTGAAACCAGAGTTGGGTAATGACAACAGTGACCAGATCTTAAGGCACCTTCCCCCACCACTCCCTTCTTAGTAGACTTCACTTTAGTCATGATTTCTCTCTCTTCTTTGCCCACCATTGTGGCATGGGGAGGGATGTGGAATGGGGGTTTCCATCAGTTCCTCTTAGTTTTCAGCTTTAGCCAGGGGGCACATTCCTCACGCTCTTCCCCTGCTCCAAGGTGGGGTCCCACCCAAAGGAGACAGTCCTCCACAAATGGGTGAAGACCCACGGGTCTTCAGCTCTTCAGCAGCTGCCGTGGTGTGGGTCACCTCTATGGCACGTAGTCATAAAATCATGGGATGTATTTCAGGCCCAGATTGCTCCAGCCTGGCTCTCCACAGAGCCACAAGCACCCCACCAGAAAATCTGCTCCAGTGTGAGTCTGTCTCTCTCGCTCATCTCTTGTGTCTCTGCCTCTCTCCATGGGCTGCAAGTGCTGGCAGGGCCTTGCTCCAATGCAGGTCCCAGTGTCTTCTGTGTCTCCACCTGCTCCAGCGTGGGGCCTCTCCACAAGCTGCAGGTGGGGTCTCTGCCTTCTCTATGGGCTGTGGGGGGACACTCACTCCACCATGGGTTTCTCTAAGGGCTGCAGGGGAATCTTTCAGGCACCTGGGGCGCCTTCTCCCCTTCTTCACTCACCTTGGTGTTTGCACAGTTTCTTACATCTTCTCACTCCCATCTCTAGGAGAAAAAAGCAGTTGCTTGTGGGTTTTTTTTCCTCCTAAATGTGATTCCCAGAGGTGCTGTGACCATTGCTGACTGGCTTGGCCTTGGTCAGCAATGACTCCAGCCTTGAGCCAGGTGGTGTTTACTCTCTCAGGCCTGCAGAAAGCTGCTAGCTGCTCCTTACAAAAGCCACCCCTGCAGCCCCCCCTTCTGCACCAGAACCCAGCCACACAAAACCACAACAATTTTACAATGGGATTGTGAATCTTAATTAATCATCCTATAGTACCTTATCCTTTTAAAAGAGCACTACCCCCTTCCTCAACATCAAATCCCAAACAAAAAAAAAACCCACCCCAAAACCACCCTTAGTGAGAGGAGTGTTTATTGCCCTTGACATCAAGGGAACTGTATAGAGCCCCTTCCCCTGTATAGTAGTCCAGTGATCTGTATCATGGCCCGTGTTAGCGCTGCTCTCCTGGGAATCCATTTTCCTCAATGAACTGACACTCAGGACTTGATGATCTTTTCTAATTACTGTGGTGTTTATTTTGTGCTGATTCTAGATTCTATAGATCCATATTTCAAAGGGAATATGTAAATATTCTGCTGATGGCATGGACTGTATAATTGTTAGTGGTGTTACAGCATGTGTTCAGCACAGGATCTGAATGTTTTCTAAACATGCAGAGATTAATTCTCACAGTGCTCTTGTAAATTGTAGAAATAAGAGAGAAATATTGGTTTGCTCAACGTTGCAGCACACCAGCTGTTTGCTAGCTAGAGATAAAGACACTATGGAGAAAAATACTTAGGGAGAGAGGTGAGCATCATCTACCCATCCCTGTAACAACCAACTTTTCTTACAGACAACTGGAGAAGGAAATAGAAAGGCAATGGGGGGTTTGTGCTGGTTTTTTAATGTGTGCTTTCTAAAAGGCAACACAAGTAATGTTTTCTCGGAGCAGCAGGCTGTCTTTCCAGGCTTGTGATGGAGAACACAGTATGCTTGTCAGTAAGCTTTCAACAGGAAATGAAACTGCTAGGAAGGTGTTTGTGACCAGCTTATGCCATTAATCAAATGCTACTGTTTTTACAGCTTAGCCGGAGGCCAGCGTACACTATTGCTTGATAGTCAAACAACCTTATTGCTTAAATGTCACTGGAACAGTTTGAACTGATGTGTAATCCCAGTACAACTAGATTTTTATTTTTTTTTTTAGGAACTTTACAATTCTGGCTCCTACTACTGCTTGAAGTGTGTTCCATAAGAATTTATAACCCTTGTAACCAAGATGGCTGATGAACATGTACAGGCATCAGTTGATCTCAGGAGCTATAAAGTTGTCATAGAATCACAGACTGGCTTGGGTTGGAAAGGACCTCAAAGATCATCTGGTTCCAATTCCTGTACCATAGGCAGGGACACCCTCCACTAGCCCAGGTTGCCCAAGTCCCCATCCAACCTGACCTCCAACACTGCCACGGAGGGGGCAGCCACAACTTCTCTGGGCAACCTGTTCCAGTGCCTCACCGTCATCAGAGCGAAGAATTTCTTCCTAATATCTTATCTAAATCTATCCTCTTTCAGTTTAAAGCCATTCCCCCTTGTCCTGTCACTACACACCCTTCTAAATAGTCTCTCTCCAGATTTTTTGTACCCTTCACTCTGATATTGCTGTGGGAACTCTGGTCTTTTTGAAGTGAGCATTAACTTCTGTGTGTTGGGCCAGAAAAGGAGGCTCTCAAACACTAGTGGTACCTTTCCAGGAGTAAGCTTGCTTTCTGGTGGGAAGAGATATGCTGGCTTTCTGTCTTCTCTTTCTCTTGGTCTGTGGCTGTGTTAGGGTGATTCCTTCCAGTTAATTGTCTGGTGTAAACCTGTCTCATTTTAGTGATGCTGGAATTACATGTCAGTGTTCTATGAAATATACAGGGTTTGTAGGAAGGTATACATATGAAATTGAGTGACTTGGGAGATGCGTTTGAGAAGAATAGTAGTTTGGACAATAGACAGTGTTTGTCATTGGGAGCTCTGGGGGCAGAGAGGTGTGCATATGCTTAAAGCCACATGTGCTTAACTTTATCATTCTCTCCCCTTCTTCTCCCAGGGCATTTCTTTCCGTTAGGTGCTTCTTAGCTGACATGAAAGCTATGACTTTAAAATCTGAATTTCAAAGGATTCCTCAATATTTGCCTCAGATGTCACCTTTATCTGTAAATCCTCCCCTATCCTTCAGTCTGCACTGCTGATCCCTCAGCTTTCCAGCAACACGTGATCCTTCCTTGATAGCTCCTTAAGCTAAATAAGGAAACTCTTTCATGTAGGTCTATGTACCACTTGTCATCCTTCTCATCCGGGATTCTCAGTTCAGGTAAAAGGAACCAGTGTGTGCTACCAGTAGGCTGGAGATTGGTGGTGTCTGTAAAGTGTCTGGGAGGAATTTCATCAATGGATACAGATCTTGTTGCTATAACTTAGGTGGGTTTCTGCCAGCAGGGTCCAAGTTGTTTTGGGAATGTGTGAAACTGCTGCTGAGATGTTTCTGGAAATAGAAGGGTTAAGTAGCATTAAATAAATTATTTGCAGCTAGGCTCCTAAAGAGCTTCTTTGCTGCTGGATGTGTCTTCATCTTTAAATTCAGTAGTCAGTGCAGATCTGGCTTCCAAATTCCAATCAGGTTTTATCTGGTTATTCAAAGTTTGCTAAAGGGAAGGGAAAACACTCAAGAAGGGACCAAGCCTTTTCTGTGACACTGTGGGCAACACAACTTTGTTTCAGTTCCTGCCTTACAAAGCGTGGTAAGCAGTATTCCTCTATCTTATTTTAAGGAGGCATTAGCATTGCAGCGTCCTGGAAAAATCAGAAATTTTGTAAATGATGAGATATAAATGTGAAAGGCTTCAAGGATGGTAAGCAAAAAAGAAGGGTTTAGTTTACAGCTTGAGAAAGGATGGGGGGGGCATTTGGAGAAACTGTCCAGTGTCTCTAATCCTTGTATAGATCAGTTAAACTTCCTCATAAAGTGTTTTTACTGGGTCATACTTGTTATTTGGTGTGTAACCTGGAAATGTATAGTCATTACTGAAATGTGACTTATTTTAAATAGGTAAAATACAGAGCAGTGCTCTATCTGTGAGATATCAGGAGGAATTTCAGTCAGGATAGTATCATCTGTGTTGCCATGTGGTTACTATCTTGCTCTAACTGTTCCTGTTTAAGGGAGGGGAGAATAGTCAATGACTCTTCAAAAGGTAACTGCAGCTAAGGACTATTTCTATTTCCTTCTCTTTGCAATGGTTACCCTTTTAAATGCCTTTAACATTAAACACTCCAGTCTGCTGTACTGGTCCCTCAGCTTTCCAGAAGCACTTGATCCTCCTTCAGTAGCTCCTTAGACAAAGAGACTCTTGAGTGTATGTCCCAGTACCACTTGCCATCCTTCTCACCAGAGTTTCTCAGTTCAGGCTAGAGGGACTAATGTGCATTAACAGTTATGTGCACACACCGTTTACCACCAACATCTGAAAAGACAGTGTCTCCACTTGCAAATTTTGGTTGCTGTTTTTATTTGATAGTATGGTTTATATGCTTATGTTCTCCCTCCCAGTACACATGGGCTTCTCAGTAGACTTAAATACCAGCTAATATGCAGTGGTCAGGGGGAAAAAAACCCAGTGGCAAACTTCAGACTGGAAGTAGCATTGCAGAAAGCGAACTAAACCTCATGAATGCATGCAGTGTTTTGCCACCCCTACAGAAGGCTGGAATCCTGCTGGTTTTGTAATCAGAGTTGGATGTAATTTCTATGATGCTGACGTTTATGCTCGTAGAGGGAAGTTGAAGCTAGTTCATGGAATACTCCTGCCATCCCTGGAGAGAAGTCTGCATGCATTTGTAACACCTCAGGTCCCCAGGGAAAGGTCCCTGAAATGAGAAAGAAATTTAGGTTCTCTGAATATGTAATGCTGCTTGTCTTTGCCTTTCACATCTGAATAAAGAAGCGTTAGTAGCAGGACTGTCTTTTGTTCTTGTTCATGTACTGTGCTCTCATTGAGGACTGTGCAGTGTCCCCTAAACTACTCCTTTTTCTTTTTCTTTTATGATACAATATTTGGAAGTGGAGCATCAAAGATCTGGGTTTTTCCTCCACCTTAACTGTTCAGCTGTCAAATGTGTCTTCAGGAATAGGAGTCCCTTTCTTTGCCACTGTTTTCTGTGTTCTGAAAAAGGGGAGCAAAGATGCTGTCCTGTTGTTAGAAAGTGAGCTCTGATCCTTTCCTGAGAGAGAGATGTGCAATTACTGTAAGGCACTGCCATATCTTGGCTGATTTGTCTTGCTTTTTGATCCCCTTGCTTTTCAGACTTGGATAAGAAGTAGCTTCTATAATATTTAAAAAAAATAAGGCACAAAAAACTTACAACAATTAGATAATTCCAGAATTCAAATAATTATTTCCAGTGAAGCAATAGAGACAAATTAGATGATGATAAGATTCACCTAATGCGATAATACAGGCTTCTCTCGCCTGCTCTAATATAGTTCCTTACTAATATAACTGAAGCAAAGAAGCTTTGGGGGTACTTGATTTAGAGACTCATTTGCTTCAGATTTTTTTCCCATCTGGGCGAGTTTGACTCTCATGTAGGCAGTAAGTAGTCAGATTATTTCATTGCCATTGTATGCGTGCCCTCACGATACAGCTCACTCCAGTTGTCTCAGCCTCATCTCCAGCATTTTTTCTCACTACATTTATGATTTAATCCAGTTGTTTTGCAGCTTTTATGAGGAGATTTGAAACTAACCAGAACAGCAACTCCAGTTGTCTTACAGTCCACCTGTTTCCAGTAAGGTACATAGATGGTATTAGTGAGAAGCTGTTTGGTTTTGGTACTTGTACTGTTATACCTACCTGGGAATAGAGAGCAGCTTTATCCTACCTGCATCTTGTTTTGATTGCCATGGCATCACTGGAAAGCTAATAAAATGTAAAGCTGTTTTAAATAGGATCTGTTTTCCTCTTTATTACTCTTATGGTCTGCAAAAGTTTGTGCATAGTTGTTGCTGTGATAGTTGGTTTAAAATTCTCTCCCACAGTAGAATTTTGTGAAGATTTGTATGTTTCCTAGGCCATGAACTCAGTTCTTGGGTGGCAAGCTGCATCTGTTAAGTGAACAGGTTCCTTGCTGTTAAGGGGGCGAATCCGGGTTGAAGTTCTAGAGTTATTTTATTATCATTGAGGTGTAGTCATCTGCAAAGCAAAACATGTCGGCAGGTGAAACTCTGGAAAGCGATGCTCTGAGTGCTTAGAGTAATTCCTTTGCACTTCTTTGAGCAGCAGCTTTAATGAATGTGGTGGTTTCCCTCTAGTGGCTGCTCTCTGTAGTAGTCCCTGTAGTAGAAGCTGCTCAGTGATTGCCTTGCTGCCTGTCTTACGCTAGTAGCTCTCTCGAGATGTACTCTGAAAATCCAGTGTGTAGAAATATTTCCATGGGCAAATTGTAGATGAGCCACAGTGTAGCATCTCCTGAGTTCTTTGTACACACACCAAAGCTTTTGTTGCCCTGATGTGTGAGGAACAGAAGTATATGGTGTTCTGACCGATGTGAAGTGTCTCATGTCATGGCCCAATCTAAAAACAAAGATAGACCCACTGTGACTGAAATCACTTTGAAGTTAATTTAATTAAACTGTTGTAAATCTTAATTTTCAAAGCATGAATACTTGATTATTTTTTCATATTTCCATGTCTTTTTTTCCTGACCTCCTTGCTGGCTTTGAATATAAAATAAAATCCCTTTCCTTAAAAGTGGAAATAGCTCCCTTAATGAGAAACCATCTATTACCATTAAAAATGAATAATATCTTGAATAGATAATAGAAAACTTTATTTTTAAATGCTGAAAACTTTTTCATTTACCTTGAAGTCGAAACATTCTGAATATTTTGTAAGTCAGAGTAAGATATTTATCAGAAGAACTGAAACATCCTTTCACTGGAATAGTAATCTCTGATTTAAACAGTTTTGGGGGGGGGGGAATTCGTTTTCTGTTAACATATGTCTTCCTGATGTCTACTAAAAATTACTGTACTGTAGAGATACACAGGAGTTAAACAGTCTCTGTAAGTGTTAAAATTCAGCAATAGTGAAATTGAGGCAAAAGAGAATAACCCACTGCCCTTGATGGAAAAACCTAGGCACAAGTGCTGCTTGTGCCGGGTGTGACCTGTACCATATATTCAACCAAATCGTCTGCTTTTTTGTTCTTAATCACAATTTTTATTCACATAAAGTAAAACACAACCTGATTTCTGCACTGTCTGGTTTAAGAGCCTGATGAACAAGCTGCAATCATGTCAAATGCTGCCTGAATCCTTGTTGAGTCTTATTACAGCCGTTGGCCAAAGCAAGGAGCAGTTTGTTTAAAATAAGTTAAATAAGTTGGATTGTTGTTGTGCTTTGGTTTTTGGTTGCTTTTTTTTTTTTTTTGTAAAGGCATTTAAAAAAAGATTGTATCCAAATACTTAAATCCAGCTTAGTTTATTTTTTGTCAAGTGTGTAGGGTGACTGGGGTATGTTTCGGAGAGCTAGTTAGGGTTGTCTTGCTACTTCTCAGTTATTTCCTGGGTCAATTCCATGCACTTGACTAGTTTGGCTGTTGTAGGCCTTCTTATTTGCTCTTGTGAGGCTAATTGATTTTTGAGGGTATATAAAGGATTTTAGGTGTGAACTTTTTATTGCTGTATGAATGTAAATAATTAAACTTTTGCTTCTGGGTAGGCTGATATTAATCAGGCTCAACTTTATTGATTTCTGAATGAAGCCACTCCTTAAAGCTGGGAACATAACTTTTCTGCAAGCCCTGCTAAAAGCATTTGTTTGTAAGTGTATGTTATTTTGTTTAACGTGGGGTAGTACACGGAGGTGATCCTGTTCCTTGAGGAATCGGAAAGGTTGGTGCAGGTAAGGTCCCCAATAAAGGTATTGACTATCTGCAGGGAAATGCAATTGCTTATTGCTAGTTGGCAGCTAATGTTTTCTTGAAAAGGGTGATTCTACAACCTGTCTATGAGCAAAACAACTGTGTATGTATGTGATCATGTGCTGGTTTGACTGGGATATCTCCATAAACATCTACAGAGTACTGAGAGTCTGGGCTTGACAGTTGTTTCCTAGCAATTAACAATGCTCCTGGAATTGGACAGTGGATCCTGGTCAAGTAAGACTTGTAAACCACTTTGTCCATGCTAGTGCTGCCTGAAATGTACATTACTGACATATATTCAACCAAGACCAGAATCATAGAATGGCATGGGTTGGAAGGGACCCCAAGAGTCACAGAGCTCCAACCCCCCTGCCACAGGCAGGGCCACCAACCTCAGGCCTGGATCTACACAAGGTTGCCCAGGGCCCCATCCAACCTGGCCTTGAACACCTCCAGGGATGGGGCATCCACCCCCTCTCTGGGCAGTGTGTTCCAGCACCTCACCACTCTTTTAGTAAAAAAACTTCCCCCTAATAAAAAGATATTGAAGGTTTTCAGAGCAGTTGCCAGCTCTGCTTCTGAGCCATGCTCATGTTTTGATATTCTTTGATGCCCTTTGTAGGAAATTGCCATAAAAGTGTGTTGATAACTGGCAGTGTCTTTGTCCTTAACCCTGTGTCTTCCCATTTTCTCCTCCTCCCCTGCCTTGTTTAAACCTGCCTGTAGAAATTGTGGCTGAATATCTTTGGACCTAGAATATCTTCTGCCTACCTT
The DNA here is from genome assembly GCA_020800305.1 of Porphyrio hochstetteri. Lineage (NCBI taxonomy): Eukaryota > Metazoa > Chordata > Aves > Gruiformes > Rallidae > Porphyrio > Porphyrio hochstetteri. The sequence goes on along the minus strand of CM036908.1, from coordinate 7,389,534 downwards.
TTGAAAGGGCAATGTAGGGAAAAGAGAATTCTGTGTTTGATATGGTAACAGATCCATAAAATGTGCCATATTGCATAACTGGGCATAAATATTTCACACGTGTTCCTAAATATATAGTCTGTATGCATGAGACTTTTATCTTCCAAAGCACTATTAACATCAGGCATGAGAAACAGGTGGGGCATTAACTTCAAACCCTCTCCTCTGTGCAGCATTGGAGTTACAATGAAGAATCTCACTCTGCAGTTGCACTAGTCACATCTGAATATTCTTTAGGGAATCACTGAATCACATCTAAGTAGGGGAGATCAAATTCTTCTGAGCTTTGAGAGAGTCTGTCCAACTTGTCTCATGATTCATTCTCATCTTTCACGAATCTGAGCACACACGTTTTTTTCAGTGAATCACAGTTTTCCCAGACATTTTATAAAAATGTGAATTAAAACAACCAATGTGCTATCTGGCCTACCCTCTTGCGCTCCCCTCCCCTCACCCACACCCGAAAAAGAAAAGGGGGGGTTGGGGAGTGGGACAAAGAACCTTCCCAGCCCCTCCCTGCCTTCTGATGCTGTTGGCATTCCTGAAGGATTTGCCCTATATAAAACAGACACAAAAATACATCTTGCCACTGAACAAAGCTGAGGTGACAGCTAAATTTTTTAATTAAAAAGAAAAAAGCAGATAAAATGTTTTTATAGTTACTGAGGGTCTTCTCTAAAAGCATTAGTCTATCACTGCAGAATTATTTATTGTTGTAATTGTAATGAGGAAGAGCCTTTTCCATTCTCATGAATCTGGCAATGTTCTTTCTGGTTATCTCTTCTCCTGTCCTGAAGACTTGAATGCTTGACCTCTTGCTGGATAAAGTATACAATAATGAAGCCTGGTTTCATGAAGGTTGTTTAAATCCTGTAAATGGGTCAGATAATGACAGCCTGCACCAAGGGTAACACCATACTTCTTGATACACCTGTGGAGAACTCGTGAGGGTATTAACCCTCTTTCTCCTTTGCCTTTCATAGGCAAATTCTCTGTGCTGGTAACCACTGAGGGTGGATAACAGCAGTGTTTTCTGAGCTGTTGTTGTAAGGGCAACCCTCTGACCAGATGTTTGGTCTAAATGAGTGTGTTCTTGGGGCCAGATGGAAAGCAACTTGGCTTTTTCAGAAGGCATGGACAACTTTTTAATTCTTTATACCTTGGCATGTCTGTTCTTGGTACTTTGATATAGTCTATTTGGGCCAAGCCATTGATTAGCAGCAGTGAACCTTTGATAATAGAGATAACGATTGAGACACACTGGGCAGATTGGATGGAGTTCTTCCATGTTTGAAAGCAGATGCTAATTGTGTTTTATGAACAACATGCACACAAGTTTTGAGTAGGTGTCAAAGGATTCAGGAGAGCATGAGGAATCATTTCTGCAGCTGAATATTTGCTCAAGAAGCCTGAACTACAGCTTGCATAACGTCTGGAATATGGGGATGCCCCAGAGAGATATATTTAAGTAGTGTTTGCTACTGCAAGCATCAAAGGGGTACGTCTTAGTCTGCCTCATTTGAGTTGGAAAATGAGAGCTCGTGATCAATTCTGTATGATGTACAGTTCCTTAGAGGATGTTAGGAAGTGGGATGGAATGTCCAGGAAGGCCAGCAGGAGTCATGTTCTGGCAGCTTAACTAATAAGTTATTGCTACAGTAGGAACTTTCTTCTTCACTTTAATGTTATATTGGCTTTTACTCTTCTTATTCAAAAACTAAATAAATTGCAAGAGCCACCTAAAGCCCAAGTGCCCTCTCATCAAAAGTATTATAAATAGTGTTCCTAGGCATCCTTCTTGTAATGCTGCAAGAGTTCTTTGTCTTTTATTGTAAAAAACCCCTGTTGCACAAAGGAAAGATAAAAATCTTTGACATTTTTCCTCTCTCCAGCTAACCTTCTGCTTGGCTTCCTCCTACATCTGGGTTATCCTAGTTGAAGGGTGATGTAAGTGCAGACAGCTTGAAAGGAGGATCTAAAAAACTCTACAAAAGAAACACCCACCAACTTTTGGTCTAAACACTTGGTGTTCTGTGTGTTTAGCTGTAAGACCACAGAAATTCCTTACCTGGTAGGAGATGATACTAGCGAGAGCATTATCCTTCTGCTACGTGTGGCCGATTTTCTTTCTGTTTACCCTGGCATTTGCATCTGTTAGTTTAGGAATCTTCAAGTTGTCTTTTAAAAATTGATCACACATAAATGTGTGTATAGTAACAGTACATGTAGTAAGCATGCTTGATGAAATTAAATTTATTATCCAGATGTGGTGGTTCCTGGAATGCAGTGGAAGTTTACACAAGGAGCAACAATTCAGTTTCAATGTGCAAATGAAAAATGGGGATACAATTTTGCTGCTTTTCAGGTCAGTCTTCCTGCTGAGTAAATATCTGGACAGTATTTGGAAAGAAAACAGTATAAAAAGGGTAAAATAATGTTTAACACTTTTAAAAAAACCCCTCAAATATGCCTGGTTTGAAAAACTTACCTTCATGTTCATACACAGAGTTTTTGTATGTAGTATTATTTGGGTAATCCTACCAAAAGAAGCAAATGCCCATTTTGCATACAACATGGAGGTCTGTGAGTGAACAAAAATAGTAAATATTCCTTTTTTTTTTTTTACTACTGATAAAATACTGAATTGGCTGATCAAGACATGAACTTACATAGCATGTGATAATTTGCATCTGCAGCGCTTGATTTGAAAATTTATTAGCCCAAACTATTAAGCAGTTAGTTCTAAATTGCAGTCTCGTTTGTAGAAAACCCTATTCATTTGGAAAAAGAAGTTGGAAAGCAGAAACTTTCTACTCATTTATTTGTGATTTGGTTAAACTATGTTTTCTGAGAATCTAGTAAGAAAACTGTTGGTGTCAACAGTTTTTTTTTTTTCAGAGAAGGTTATAAGAAGTATTATCTACAGACACACACACCCCAGTGCTTACAGGTGGCATTATAAAAACACCCAGGTCCAGAAGAACTCCTTTATCTTCCTACCTGGGAAATAGTTGTGTGGAACTGTAGTAACTGATGCAGTCTATTTTGATGTAGCCAATAATTTAGCTGACCATCCAGAGGACATCATTTTGTGATATGTGCTCTGGAATAAAATGTGCTGTCTCACTGATGTAAATCTAGCATTCCTTTCTTGGACCCTATTTAATAGAGTTTTGCTTGTCTGGTTCAGAGAGTTTAAGCTTTCTGGCCATTATCTAGCTGCCTTGTGCTGCTGGATTTACATTTGTGGTACAGGGGACTTTGGCACATGGATGAGGAACTGCAGTTACACATTTCTCCTGTTAGGGAGATACTCCCTTTAACTGCAGTGTAAGACTCCCTGTCTTTTTAATCCAAGAATGACCCTTATTTTTCAGGTCACTGTAGAAAACCATTTTTTTTCTTTTGCTGTATGGTAAAGTTGGTTAGCAACAGGCTTTATCTGAAAAGGGTATTAAACTCCTTTTTTTATGAACTTCCTTAAGGATAACAACAGTGTATTCATTTTGCTTTAGTCTCCTTCCATAGGATTCCACTAGTACACGTTCTATCCAAGCAGAATGAGACACCACCTTCTTTGCCCATGTTCCCTCTCAGTAAGGACTGCATAGTCCTGGGATGTTTTTCCTACCCTTGCCTTCAGTTCTGCCTCACTGAGGAATATGTTACTCTTGTTTGTTAGTCCCCACCGTGACACAGATCAGAGCGGGTGCATCTCCCCATCCAGAGTTTCACTTGAAGATGTGGATGTCTGCACTGCCTAACCAGTCCAGTGAAAACTGATCAAAATAATTGCTGTTTGTGGACTATCTGAAAAAAAAAGATTGATTTGCTTGTGTTGAAAAAACAGAGAAATAACCTGCATATCTGATATTACTTTTCCCACTGCAATATGCTGAGCTGCAGCAGTGCTGCCTCTTGTGCTGTCCTGGGCTAACATTCTAATATGCTAGGGTGTGACTTTCTTCTTGGTGTCCCCTTTTACCAGTTTGGGCAGTGGGCCCAGACCCGATATGTAACAAGTTCTGCTGTCCTTGTTCAGTTTTTTTCTTATATACACGTGTTAAAAACACTCTAGCACTATACTGAACTGAGCATAGATGCTTTTAATTTTGCATACACCATTTTTCACTTTCACTTAACCATTTGACATGACTGAGGTGTTCCAGTCCTGTAATCTGAACAATTAATGTTTTAAGTAATTGCCTGTCAACTGTGATGGGTGAGCAGCAATACTGGACAAATATGGGTAGCACTGGTGCTGTTTTTCCAGGAGCATTGTTAGCAAGGGCAACTGTGGTTTTACCTCCTGGAGAAGAAAGGGCTCCTCTATCCCTTTTGACCTGTAATTCAGGGGGTGAGGTAAGCATCTTATAGCCAGGCTGCTTTGCCAAAGCACCTTAGAGCAGTCAGCCACCTTGGTGAGTGGTTGTCTTTCTGTGGTTTAAAATGATTTTTAAAAATATGCTTTTGGGGTGTGGTGTTTGAGGTGGATTGGGGGGGAGGGAAGTTGTGGCTTTGGTTTTGGGAAGTTTTTTTGTTGTTGGGATGATGTGATTTTTCTTTTTTTGGGGGGAGGAACGTGGGGGGGTGGAGTGTGTGTTACTGAAAGACTTAAACCAGCCTGGTGTTTGATACTGAAGTGTTGAGAGACCAGCATGATTAACTTTGAAAAGAAGCCTGAGCAACCTGGGGCTGTTGTAAATCCAGGAGAGGGAAATTCTGCAATGGCTCCACTCTTGAGACATTTCTGTCACCAGCTTGTTTTTCTAATACTGCAGTGTCATGTTCTGAAGTGAATACCCTAGCACAAGGAGAGGTTTCTACCCCTGTTTCAAATGTGTGTGACCTCTGGGCTCTGCAGACAAAGACCCTCTGGGAGGGGAAGAATTTGTGACCCCGACTTCCTTCTGATCTGGGAAGGTGTAGGGGTGAGGGTTGATTACAGGTCATAATACAGCTACACAATCTACTAGTCTGTATCACACCAGGTTGATTTTGGTGACTTCCCATTGAGCTAATACTAAATTAATTTGGAGTCTGGTTTTAACTGTCGTACCTATCACCATCCCCAGGCAAGGGACCTGAAACTCTTTATGCTGGGCAGAAACTCAACGATAACGAGTGGCACACTGTCCGAGTAGTTCGGCGAGGAAAGAGCCTCAAGTTGATGGTGGATGATGATGTTGCTGAGGGTAAGTGTGATGCATGAGGTATTTTTCGTCATTACCTTTGTACCTCTGTTCCCAGTCTCTGCCATTAACACCCATCCTTGCTGGTTTTTCTTTTTCCTCCCCTCTTCCTGTTAATTCTTGCATAGTTAGTGTTGCTACGTTGAAAACCAGTGCTCATTTCCAATAGACTGGCTGTGTTCCTAGCCAGCTCCAGAAACTTTTGAGATAACTCATGATAGGAAAGGTAGGATTAGGGGACATTCTCAAGAATGCAGAGGTGCTAAGCAGCACTCTTGCTTTTGCCATGCTTGGTTTAGAGCACACTGATAGTACACCCACTGTACCCTGAGCTGTAAGTGTGGCAGTTTCCAATACTGTGGAATCAAAACTAAGGGTCTCTAAACCTTTTCCTCTGCACAAAGTTTTCCTTTGTGATAAACCTGCATTTGATAGATGGATTAGAGAATTTTGATTTCTGTCGCTACTGGTGGGTTGGTTTTTTGTTTGGTAGTCAGTTTGGGGTTTTTTCCCAAGTTCCTCTGCTTATGGCTCAGAGGCATTCAGAAGAAAAAGCAAATAGAGAAGTTTGTTTCCAGCTTAGAGGTAAGGGAGGACCCTAACTCACCAGATTATATCATATCTCACATATATAACATATAGAGTATGTCAGTCCTTTTTTCCTTCCTGCCCCTGCATTTCCTGACAGCTTTTTGATCTTTTGCTTATTTCTGTAGAGAAATGTAGTTGAAGAGGGGGTGGGGAAGAAAAGATCAATTACTCAGGAAAGCTGGTGTCTCCCAAGTAATGACATCTGTACTGAAATTAGCAAGGTACTTTAGATTGATGTTTCTTTCATTAAAAAATTTTAGAGGGGATGCTTTTCTGGTCCATTTCCCACAAGCTCCAAGAGTCAGAAACTTGGTTTTCTTCTTTTTGAAGGTCTAAAACTCTTATAGCTGTATATACGAGGTTGTTGAGTCACCTTCTCTGGATGTGTTCAAAAAAAGGGTAGATGAGGTACTTAGGGATATGGTTTAGTTTAGGATGAGAATGGTTGGACTTGATGATCTTAAAGGTCTTTTCCAACCTTGTGATTCTGTGATACCTGTAGGAACTGGGTTTTTGATGAAAACACCACAATGTTTTCACTATCATCAGTGAAGGCTGATAATAGAACCACAGAGAACAGTAATACTGGATGCACTACTGATGTGGATGTGTTCATTTAGTTGTGACCTGTACTGTTTCACCAAATGCTGATGTCCTCCCACCTGAGTATCTTCTACTCAGAAGGCAACTGGAAGGCACAGCTGCCACAGGCAGTGCCAGAATACTGTATCCTATCTCTGCAAAAAGTTCTTTTCTACTGTGTGAATACCATTCATTTTAAGTAACGTGGCAATTGGATTATTTCACGAGTCGTGAGTTGGGGTTTTGAAATAAGCCCAAAGAAGTGAGTCTGCAGGAAAATGACTTGATAGATGTTTTTCCTCTGAAGTAAATATATGCTGTGCTATATAGGCTGTGAGTTTGCAAGGGAATCTGAAGAATATGAAAGAAGAATCTTCCCCTCTCCTTGTTGGGACTGATGGAGGCTTAGTCAACATTAGCTTGTTAGGCAAATTAAATTGCTGAATTAGTGAAACATGCTGGTAAACGTTTCATCCTGTTTACCGCTGCATTTAAGGACAATTCTCCTGGATATGCTTTTTTAGCAAGCACCATGAGGTGGCACTCTCTTCATTACCAGCTCAACCCCCAAAAGCCATCTGTTTTTTGGTTGTTTTTTTTTTTTGTCTCTTTTTCATGAAACTGAGTTTATAAATAAGAATGATACAATCCCATACTAAAATAGGAGGTGCATATGTGCATGGGTATGAATTACATAATTAACGATGCATTGCAGCTAAAAATATCTGTTCAAAGAATGTTGTCGTGGCAAAGTCAAAAGTCAGAAAAGGCAGTTCAGAATTTCTGTGCAATCTGCATCCCACTTCCTTGGGCAGATGATATAGTCATCTATGATGTGGTCACATAGATTTTTTTTTTTTTTTTTCCAGAGGATTCTTGCTACCTTTAGGTGTAAATCAGAAGGCTAAATTGGGTCCCAGTAAAAATAAGCAGCCTATTTGATTGCCACCTTCTTTCTTGCTTGAAACAATGTATGCCAACTAAATTTTGCTCTAGAGCAGTGTTTTTCTTTTTATTCTTTGATTATTTTGGGGGGTGTGTGTGCAAGCTGTGCACTACTCATCAATATGTTTATACAGAACTAAGGAGCTGTAACTGGATTTATTCCAATGTCCATGTTCTGTGAAGTGAGTAGGTGTCTCCTTCCAATTTACAAGTTTGGAAAAAGGCACCAGATTAAAGGTGGATGTATTTGGTACCAATTTGACGTGATTTTTCAGTCATTTACATGCACAAATACTGAGTATATCTGTAAATTGGATCCTTTAAATTAGCTCAACCCTGCTACTTGGAAAAGTAGGTCTAGACAGTTAATGACCACCTGTGAAAATCTGTAGGGAAGTGACTGACTTGATGTCCTGCAGGGCATCTAAGGAAGAAGCAGAATCCAGTTTCTCTAGACAACTATTTGCTGCTTAATCACAAAACCCTCCTCTCACATTTTCCCCTACCTCAGAACATCAACGTTAAATAAACCCCAAATTATAGCAGTCATATTCCTCCCTACACCATCTTCCTAGCATCCAAATACCTCAGTAGAGGCTGGATTTTTTTTCTGTCTGCTATGGCTTGAATTCAAGAGCTGCTGATTACTGTAGTAGCTATAGTACTCTCTACAGAGCACAGTTGAGGAATTAGAAGAGAACTCTGCATGGGAGGCTGCCAGCTAGTAAGATCAGAAAATACTCTATTTCGCACCAGGATTTATTAAGCAAATGCATCCTTGTTGTGATTCTGGTCTTGTATTTTCATGTCCTCTTTAGCTTTTCACTGAACTACACCTAACTTTCTGCCTCTTCCAACCTCACTCCTTTTCTAATTTGGGTTCCCCTGTCTCAGTGTACTCCAGATTTCACAGCCCTGTCTTTTTTTTTTTTTTTTTTTCTTTTTCCTAGTCCTGCAACATCATCTGTGCATTTATCTTACAAGTAGAAGAACTAAGGAGAAGAGTTTTCTTGCTTTTGGTCCTTGACATCTCTACAGTTTATTTATTTTTCTACTGAAGCAGGAATTTTCTTTTAAAGTGATCTTTAAAAAAATTTTATTTTTAAGAAAATACTATTCTTCTGGATTGGAAAATGTAGAAATTTTCCTTTGCTAACACTAAACTCAAGCAGCTTGTAACAGTCATCATACTGGCAATGAGATGGTTTGTCTAAAGGAACTTTCCCATATGCAGTTTCAGTTCCTGTGAACTGGCATTTTTCAAACATAAATACTATTATTTCTGTTAAAGAACTGTTTCAGAACTTTAGAATGTTTGCATCAGTACTGACAGTTGAAGTAGGCAGAAATAGGTGACTCTTCAGCTGCTTGTAAGCTTGTCCAGCTGTGTCTACTTGAATTGAAGCTTACCATGTCAGTGGTCTTTGTATAATTGTCTTGAAATTTAGATCTACTGCTAAAATTGGGAATAAGTGAAAAAGAGAATTAATTTTGCATAATATTTTCTCTTTGTATTTGGGATAGATACTTGAAAACATTTTTTCTAATAATAGCTATGAGTCTTTACTGTCTTTGCAAAAACTTGATTACATTTGGACAAAGTAGAAACTGAAAAAACACACTTGGTATGCAGTCATGAGAGGTGAATTAGGAATATTCCTGTGTTTCAAAAGGACCTAACCAAGAAAGAAACCATCAGTTTATTTAATCTGCCTTATTATACACCAGAATGCATCACCTTAGGGTCTTAAAAATGTGTTCAGTTTTCATTCGAACCCCAACAGAGAAAATAGTGTGTTGCAAGTAGTAGGAAAAAGTCTTGAAAGACCTATTGATACATCTTTTTTGTTTTGGTTTGGTTTTTTGGGGTGTGTGTGTCTTTTAATGCCTGGGAACTGTTTAGGTGAGAAACACTTGGACATTTCTGGAGATAGCAGAGAGTATGAGAAAGCTTGTAAGTCCCAGTTGATACGATCTGGGGGAATTAAAAGAGGAGTTTGTCCTGGACTCAGCTATGGTGATCAGTGTGACTCCCAGGAATAATCCAAATGACTCAGAAATACCTCTTGCAAGGACTAGTCAAGAGTTATGAATGCATACTAACAGACTAGCAGATCCAATCAAGCTGGATATTATTGCTAATTTTTCTCTGCCTATAGCACACTGGAAACATTTATTCAGGTCTTTATCCAAGTGTTGTTTTTTTCACAAAACTAGCATGGATTTAAATAATTTTGGCCCTTCTTTTCTTTTAAACCCGATTGAATTTCATCAGCATGCTAAAACATTGTTGGTGGCAGAGGGTAGTGTGGCTGTTTGCTTTGGAAAAAACACCTAAAATGAAGGACTTTACCTGTGCAGTAATTATATAGCAGCATGTTACAAGTTAAGTAAAGAAACATGCTAAAGTAGGGGGTAGAGTTGGAAGTAGATAGGTCTGGGTTTGCATGTGTTTTGATGTTGTCTAATTTCATATTTGCTGCTGCCCTTTTTGCACAGAAGTTTTGCTTCCCTGCTTACATTAAGCACAATACAGCAAATGGGTTGCCATAGGCCTTTGTATTAAAGGATGTGCTTGTTGAAGATCCACTTTGAAAGTTCTGTAGGTAATGACAGCATGGTAAAAAACCCAAAAAGGAACTCTATGTAAGGCATGCAAATATGTAAATACAGCCTGGAGGAATTTACTTCCCTGCCTTGGAGGGCAGTGGAAAGGTGGATAAGGCACTCAAACTCAGATCTTTCACAGTTGATCACTAATTGTTCCTGTCATTGTGGGAAGTCCTCATTTTGGATTGTGAATCAATGGTGGGCTGATGCTGACTGGAGGCCAGGTGCCTTACAAAGCCACTCTGTTGCTGCCCTTCTGAGCTGGACAGGGGAGAGAAAAATCTAACAAAATGCTCCTTGGTTGAGATAAGTGCAGGGAGAGATCACTCAGCAGTTGTTGTCATCAGCAAAACAAACTTGACTTGGGAGAAAATAATTTATTACCAATGGTAATAAAGGCTGGGGAAGGGGCTGGAGGGCAAATCCTATGAGGAGCGGCTGAGGGAGCTGGGGCTGTTTAGCTTAGAGAAGAGGAGGCTGAGGGGAGACCTTATCACCACCTACAACTACCTGAAGGGAGGTTGTAGAGAGGTAGGTGATGGTCTCTTCAGCCAGGTGACAGGAGATAGGACAAGGGGAAATGGCAAGAAGCTGCCCCAGGGCAGGGTTAGATTGGATGTTAGAAAAAAATTTGTACTGAAAGAGTTGTGGGGGCCTGGAACAGGCTGCCCAGGGAGGGACTGAGTCACCTTCCCTGGATGTGTTCAAAAAAAGGGTAGATGAGGTACTTGGGGATATGGTTTAGTTTAGGATGTGAATGGTTGGACTTGATGATCTTAAAGGTCTTTTCCAACCTTGTGTGATTCTGTGAAATCAGCATAGGATAATGAGAAATAAAATCATATCTTAAAAACACCTTCCCTCCACCCTTCCTCCAGGGCTTGCCTTCACTCCTGAATTCTCTACCTCCTCTCACCCAGCAGCACGGGGGGGGATAGGGAACAGGGGTTGTGGTCAGTTCATCACACATTGTCTTGGTCACTTCTTCCTCTTTGGGGGGTGGGACAGACAGACACACCTCATGCTCTTCCTCTGCCCCAGTGTGGGGTCCCTCTCCATGGGAGGCACTCCTCCACGAACTTCTCTAATGGAAGTCCTTCCTGCAGGCTGCAGTTCTTAGGGTTGCTCCAGGGTGGGTCCCTTCCACAGGGTGCAGACATTCAGGACCAGACTGCTCTAGTGTGGGTCCCCTATGGGGTTACAAGTCCTGCCAGCAAACCTGCTCTGGCATGGACTTTTCTCTCCATGGGGCCACAGGTCCTGACAGGAGCCTGTTCCACAGCAGGCTTCCCACAGGGTCACAATTTCGGGTGCCTCCACTTGTATGGAGTCCTCCATGGGCTGCAGGGGGACAGACTGCCTCACCATGGCCTTCTCCACAGGCTGGAGGAGAATCTCTGCTCAGTAATAGGATGGGGAGGAATGAGACAGCTCATAGTTGAAAATAAAGAGCAGAATTGCTTACCAACTATTGTCATAGACAAAACAGAGTTGACTTGGGAAAAGGTGACTTAATTTGTTGCCACCACCTTGGCTGCAGAGCTCAGTCATGCCCTGCAAAGATTCTAGTGGAGCCAGCTGGAAGCAGCTGTATCTGTCACAGGGCAGCCCAGCAGCCACCCCACAGCCAGCACCTTGCCATGTAAACTCAATGCAACCTTGCAGAAAATTTCATGAGATAAAACATAACAGTGTATTTGTAGCAGAGTTTTGAATAATGGTTGTATATTTAATGGTGAGAAAGCAACTAGATGTTGATTAATTAATGAATTTTATATTATTACTTCTGTATACCTAATGGCACAAGGCCTGTGTAGAAAGGAAAGGCTTGTATGACCAAATAGATCACTGTAGGTGTTAAGGAAGAGGCCTAGTCATCTTTGTAAACAGGAATGACATGTAGGAAAAAATAGAGAGCTTGCTGCCCATGGCCCTTTTAGTCCTGTCTTCTCTCTTCTGCTGGTTTTTGGCCGCTGCTAGACTCAAGCCTCTCCACCAAGAGTCTATACATTCTTTCTTATGCAAGCTGCTGGACTGTCATCAGCTAAGACTAGAGAGTATGTTTGGTATGGAAATTGGAAGGTGAATGGCTTTGTATTACCTGCTACTAACCTTTGGGCTTTCTGCATGTTTCTCCTGGTTTCTGTCCTTCAGGCACAATGGTTGGTGATCACACCCGCTTGGAGTTCCACAACATTGAGACAGGGATCATGACAGAGAAACGGTACATCTCTGTCATCCCCTCCAGCTTCATTGGCCACCTCCAGAGCCTGATGTTCAACGGGATGCTCTACATCGACCTGTGCAAGAACGGTGACATTGACTATTGCGAGCTGAAGGCGCGCTTTGGACTCCGCAACATTATAGCTGACCCTGTGACGTTCAAGACCAAGAGCAGCTACCTGAGCTTGGCCACCTTGCAGGCTTATACATCCATGCATCTCTTCTTTCAGTTCAAGACCACCTCAGCTGATGGTTTCATTCTCTTTAACAGCGGTGACGGCAATGACTTTATCGCAGTTGAGCTAGTCAAGGGGTAAGTGGCCTCACTCTACCAGCTTATTTATACACTTCCTTATAGGTAAGCTTAAAATGCTTGCAGGAAGAGAAATTCACCTAATACTCGTGCTTTCTCTGTTTCTGAGGTGTATGACAAAGCACTTAGACATAAACACTTTAGCTTAAGACTCCTGATTTTATCACTGGCTTCCTCCTTTCACTGAGGGAAAGACGCTTTTACAGTGTGAAACATTAATGTTTTGAGTCCTTTGGATGGAGTTAGACTAGCAGTTTGTCCTGCTAACCTTGCAGAACAGCACAGAGGAGGAAGAAATGTGCTGAGGCTCAGAATATCACTTCCCCCTTTTACTTTTCTTTCTGTAGCAGACTTGTTTTTTCTGCCATCTCTACTGAAGGGGAAAAAGAGCATATGGGCTGCTGAACTTGCTGGTGATACTTGAAGAGAAGGGAACTCAGCTCGCTTTTGAGCCAGTCTATTCTTTTTGCAAGACCTGTAGCTTATTTAAATAAATCCTTTGTTAGCTGAACAAATTTTGATCTCTTCTCATCACAGTGGGCATGTTTTCCACAAATACAGTTTACTAGTCCTGTTAATTTCAGTGTAACTGTAGTTCAGTCTGTTTCATTTTAAGCTTTGCACATATTTCTGTAAGTGGGACATTGAGTAATAAAAAGCCAGAGTAACAGGCTACTGGTGCTCTCTTGAGAGTTGAATTTTGTTGTCTTTTCTAAGTAGAATATTTTTCTGTCCTCAGGTGGATTTCTGTGTTTGAACTATATAAATAACTCAGTGTAACCCTCCCATGATTTCACTCTTTGTTAGGTCTTTATTTCTTGCCTAAAATTTTACTAATTGTTCTCCAGCTGTTTGAATAAGTCTAAGATCCCATGTGAATTTTAGCACAATATTTTGAGTGAGTTTCCCTGATTAACTTCTAAAGGGAGTTATTCAAAACTCAGAAGGAATCATGGGGAATATAGGCCCCAAATGAACATACCTAGTGTTGCTCTCCAGTCCATTTATCAATAACACCATTTTTAAAAAATAATTGTATGCACAGACTGGATTTTTGTGAACCTGTGAGAACTGTATGAAAAAGAGGAATGCTTTGTGGTCAGAATCTAATTACTCCAAGTGTCCTATGAAAGTACTAATCCTTCCACTTTCTTGGTGGAAAGGAAACTACTATGTCTTTTCAGGTTAGTGGCTAATATTTCTGCTGACTAGAACTTTCTAACCCAGAGATATTTCCCTTCATGACTTCTGCAAGTTAATTTCTCAATTCTGGCCAGAATAAGGGTCAGTAATGCTGGAGTTCTTATGCAGTTTTAACTAACTCTTGCTTTATTTACAGGTACATACACTATGTGTTTGACCTTGGAAACGGACCTAACGTTATCAAAGGCAACAGTGATCGTCCTCTTAATGACAACCAATGGCACAATGTTGTCATCACCAGAGATAACAGTAACACACACAGCTTGAAGGTGGACACTAAGGTGGTCACTCAGGTTATCAATGGTGCCAAAAATCTGGATCTTAAAGGTAAATTCTACAAGACTGACAGTTCCCCCTTTATTCTTGCAGGGTATCAACCAGTAAACAAGAGGCACCTTCCAGGAACCCTGCATTGCAGAGCAGTACATCTGGAATTTGCTAATTTTGGCTTTAAATTTAATTTTTCTGTTTGGCAACTTCCTATAGCAGAATAGTTTGTCATATTTTGCTTTTTCAGAAATTGTCATCCTACAGTTTTTCCTAGTTGGGATGCAATTACAACTGGGTTTTTTTGGAGGGGAGTTGGTGGGTTTTTTGCTTTTGTAGGGTTGGTTGGTTTGCTTGTTTTCTTTTGGGGTTGGTTTTTTTTTTTTTAGTTTTTGTGGTGTTTTGGGTGTTTTTGGGGGGGCTTTTTGTGAAGGAGGTGGAAATTTATGTCTTGCACAAGATCTTGCTCTGCTTTTAACTTTTTCCTGAGCAGCTGTGCAGCTTGCTTTAGTCATGTTGGTGGGAGAAGCCACTCTAGTAGGTATGTAATTTCCTCCTCCTTGTATGTTTTATCCCTTTTTCCTCTAGGTGATCTCTACATTGCTGGCCTAGCTCAAGGCATGTATAGCAACCTCCCAAAGCTGGTGGCCTCACGTGATGGATTTCAGGGCTGTCTGGCATCTGTGGACCTGAACGGGCGTCTGCCTGATCTGATCAATGATGCTCTGCACCGCAGTGGGCAGATTGAGCGTGGATGTGAAGGTATAATTGATTTCAGAGTTCCCTGAAGTACTCCCCTCTGAATTTATTGCTGTCCACTGTGCATCTACTTGTCCACCTTACTGTCCATTTCATTAGTTTGCTTTTATCGTGCCATCCTTCTCTACAGTTATGTCTTCCAAATGGTCTCAGATGAAGCTTAAGTGTAGATAGATAGCTTCTGTGAGCAGCTTAGCAGCTCTTCAGCTGTGTTGTCCATTCACATAGGAAACTTCTACTACCTCTAGTAGTGGAAAGGCTGCTACTGGGATGGACTACTGTTTATTTTCTCAGAGTGGTTGATTTAACATTACAGTACTCTTAAAATACTTTGAAAGAGGTTCTGAGCCTTAAATTCTCTTGTGCACCCTACTTTGAAATACACAGAAGAATTTTGAAGACCAAGTAGAGGCAGGGGGAATAGAAGGTAGAAGGAACTGAAGAGCAAAGTTCATTTTTGAGCAGGTGGGTCTCCAGTTAAAGCACTGGGTGCATTGTCTCTGCTGTCCGGAAAACCTTTCTCTGCTGTAGTTTCTCTTTTCCAGACAGCTTAGAAACAAATGTGATGAGTGACATTTTCAAGCATGTAGGTAGTAGTGACTTCTTGAATCTTCTTTAAGTAATTTACTGTTCCTTCTAAAGTCTCATAAGACTCACTGACTCAGTAACATGCATATGGCACCAATCCCCAAAGCACTTGGGTTTCTTACTATCAAAAAACTCAAAGTTTTGCTGTCTGGGTTAAATGAAAAATCACCATTATGCCTTGCTCCACTGAATACCAGTCTACTGTGTTGGCTGTCAGTCACTAGAGAGGAGGAGAGTTTCGTGTTTGCTAAGAACATGTATGTTCCAAACTCATCCCTCAAGGCAGGACTTCACAAAGTGAAATTAGTCCTTGATTGTTTTTCCCTACTGTGTCAAGAGTATAGGTTACATCATCTTAAAACTTTGCTGCTTGTCCCTTCTTAGGTTTGAAATTGCTGTCCTTTAGTATTCATGAAACACCAAATTGGCAGTCCAATTACATCTGATCCCTTCCTTGTCTTCCAGTGTTCTTGTTGGCTGGGAGCTCCTGTGCCTCAGCCCTCCTTCCACACACTTACAATAATATTCTGGCTTGTGAACATTTTATGTCCTGTCACAGGCACTAACTCAATTTCAACTCCCAGTTTCACAGCACTGGTAAGTGCTGCACAGCTGTAGGCTGTTCTGTCTTTGTGCTGTATTTGATTGTGTCTGTTAGCCAGGTTCCTTGTGGAAATGACCATAGTGTAGCAGAACCTGTGGCTTTGCCCATTTGTGGCAGAGCCAAAATGCCAAATTATATGTGGTGTTGTTTACAGGGTTCAAGGGGTAAAAAATGTTGCTTTGAAGATGTGATTACCCTCAATGCACTGACAGCTCTTCTTGAATATTAATGATTTCTGGTAATTCTATTCTAATCTGTTGGCTATGTAGGCAGCATGTTAGCTCTACTAGCTCTGCTCCTTCAGAAGGCCTCTCATTAGATTAGCCTGTTGCTCAGGAACAGAGTCATGATGTGTTCCCAGAAGACTGTACCATTAGTAGAGCTGTGGTTCCTTCTTCTGTAGCCAGTGTGGTTCTTAGACTTAGCATTCTGTTGCTGAGGTTGAATAATGTCAATGCCACTCCCTAAACACGTCATGGGGCACTTACTTTGTGTGTTAGTCTGGTACCAGGACAATTCTACTTGGTTCACTCTTAGAAACATCAGGAATGTGAATTCCTCCTCTGTTCTAAAGCCCTTCAGAAAAGATTAAAAGTTGGAAACAGACCTAAAAAAGTGGGTGGTGAGGGCCATCATTGACCTTATTTCCTTTGGAAGAACTTGATCTTGAAAGCACTACACACAGTATCTTCTTGATGGTCCCTGTTCAGTAGCAAGGAACTGCTGAAGAGGAAGCAATTCTCTTTGCCAACATATTTAGGACTAGTAAAAAGTTTAGAATTAAGTCACCAGAGGGTTTTTTAATTTGAGTTTTTTTGAATCACAGCAATCCGTAAGGCTTCATCTCACATCTTGACTGGTGCCTGTTCTTAGAGTTGCCACTGAAAGTCACCCCTATCTCCCCTTTTTTACAGAAAATCTCTGAGCATGTTTTGTCCTCGTTTCGCTTCCATATGAAGTCTTGCCTTAACGTTTTTAAGGGCTGTAGTCCCAAGCAGTTCTCACTGTCTTGTGGTGTCTGAATGTGTTAGTAATAGACAACTGCAGGCTTTTTGGGCGAGTAGTTGTGCTGTGTGTTGATTTGCAGGACATGTCCTTATTTCTTTGCAAAGGACTGTCAGATCATATACATGATGTGAACGTGCTTGTTTAAAGAAATGCCATTCTATCCCCACACGTGAATCTTGCCTTCCAAATGTTGTGTGAGGGAGATTTCTGCTAATGCTTGCCTCTTGTGGTGGCTTTTCAGGAGCAGAGGAGATTTACAAGGTGGCAGCTGTTTTCTTTGAAACTGTCAGCTTGATCTGAGGACAGAGTGAAAGGATGTGAGAAGGAAGCCTGGAGAATTGTAGATGATGAGATGTAGGTCAGCAGATAGCACTGTCCCACCTAAGACAGACCAGTACCACTACAAATGGGTGACATCATTGCATCCTGTTCACACTTCTTATCTCTATTCATGTACTTCATATGGCCAATTAAGATTCACAAGCTTTCATAGGAAAGCAATATTCTTTTCTGTTGTGGTTCTACAGCCACTTCCTTTTAGCTGGTTTTAGAAAGGCATTGAACTTCCTTGGCCACGTTGTTCCTCTTATGTGCCCAGGCATAATTCACCCTTCCTGTGCACCCAAGCACAAACCTACCACAATTAGCTGTGTTCCAGTCATGGGTAAGGCAGTGCTCCAATTTGAGCAGAAAGCATGTTTGATATAAGTGATGTTGATGTGAGAGCTTTTTCTTTAGGACCTGGAGAATCCCAAAACATTCTTAGGCCATACGGGGGTTGGACATGATGATCTCTTGAAGTCCCTTCTGTGATATGTAGGAGTCATTAGCTGAAATGCAGACCTCCTCGAGACTGAAAATGGCTGGTGCTTAATAGTGTAACATCTAAGGCAAGAATTACTTTATCTCTGATCACCCAGCAGTGATTTTATTCTCATGATTTCTTTAAATTGCCTATGGAGGGATTTGCTAAGTAACCTCTATCCTGTTAGCTGAAGAGTCAGCTTTCTCTGGCATTATGCAGCTTCCTTGTGTGCTGTGAAAACTTAAGGTTTCAGCTTTTGAAGGCTACCATTCAGTCATCGGTGTGCTGGACAAGATGATAGCTGCTACACTGACCCAGTTCTAAAATCTGAGTTCTTTTTGCTGAGCATTCCATTCCTGGTCTTTCTACTAGATGAATGGATTAGTTTATTCCATCCACAGAAGTGAAGTCCGAGTGACTCACTGCTTTTTACCCACTGGTCCTGGAAGAAGTTAAGCCTATGTCCAATCTTTTGTGGAGATTAAAGACATCGCCCTAAATATTACTGAGTCCTTCCTGCATTTGGGGAGTTTTTCACCTCTTTCTTAATTTGCCATATGCTCTGTTTTCCTTTCCTTGATTTGGACATCGTTCTGGGGTTTATTGTGGGCACTACAGCTATCAGAAATTCAGCTGCACATTCTAAATACTCATGTTCACTCAATCCTGCCCCCAGCCAAACCAACCTACCAGCAATGGTTAAAGAGAATTGTATTTCTTCTACAAGGTGTTTTTCTGTGTACTTTAGTTGTCTTCTTCCTCTCCTCCTCACCTGTTCTGCTGATAACAGCTTCTCACAAAGGAGAGTGATTATTATTAAACTGACACTGTTCCAGATGTTTTGGGACTTCTCTTGTCCTAATTTAATCTTCTTCCAAATCCTGGAGTAAAATCATAATCTTGTGCTCCTTTCCATGAAATAGTAGAGTTAACCTTTGGAATTCACTCGTGTGTGAAAAGCATGAATGACACATACAGGCTGGATAATCAGAAATGCATTTTGTATACTAAGCAGTATGTAGAAAAAAAGAGAATCTAATCTCATGCTTAAAATCTCACAGCAGGATGATGTCTGAAAGGATTTCACCCTTCATCTGCTCAGTAGTGAAACTTCAAATCTGATGATACTCCACTTTGTGGAATCAAAGGTTGTCCACTAAGGAGAGGAGCATTAATTTACTCCATGATAGTTTGACAGCTCTTCTTTATGCTCTTTTTTTTGTATTGTGTTGTCATAGTACTATTGGAGTTAAGGAACAAATACAAGCTTTGCTCCAGCTCAACTACAAAGATGATGAGTAGGAAAAGTGTTTGCTGCACAGTACTTTATTAGAATATGTGACAAAGAAGGTGCATGGAGAAATGCATCATCCTCCTCTTCCCACTCCTCCTCCCTTTCTTTTTGCATTTTGTTTAAAGAACTCTGGGGATTTTATGGCTCTTTGTAGTAGAGCAATTCTAGAAGTAGGAAGAAAAATCTGACTGGCTCAAAAGGGAAGGTAATTGCCATCTTGAGTCATTCTTGAGCTGTTCAATGATAGCAAAGATTCAAAATGTTAAAATTCGTAGGAACCACAGGAAATGGCATCAGCACATGCCAGTTCTAATTCATTGGGTTGTACATGTAAAAGGAGACAATGGGAAAAAGACATAGCTACCAATCTCTCTTCAGTATCAGTTGTAATATCAGAACTTTTTAAGAACAGAAGGTTATAAAGGTGAGTATGCAGCTCTTAAATACCCATCTTTTAAGCAATGACATCAGTGATTTTGGTTGTTGTTCCCATTGTGCTGTATAACAAAAACATGTAACCTTCAACAGCAAGGGATTCAGGAGTTGCTGCCTGTAGTCCCATCTTTATCCTCTGCTTTTTCCATGCTGAAAGAGAAAACTTAGAATCAAGGTATAACACTTCAAAAATCTATGTGGCTTCCTTAAGAACTGGACTCCATTTAAATAAAAACAATAATGTGCCTAAATGAAAGGGCATCAGTGGTGATTCTCTTGTTTTACTTTGATTTTTTTATGCTCTGCAATTTTCAGAAAGTGTGCTTGGCTCTTCAGTCAGTCAGACTTGGTAGATTTATGATTCTCTTTTGCCATGTGGACTATGATTTGGCCACAGATAACAAGATCATTCCCACCTAAGTGAAAGAGTCAGCTTGTACTATTGTCACTTCTGTTGACTGCTCTGATGAGATTGACAAAGATTATATGGGTGTAAAGCCTGAGCTGTCTCTTTGCCTCTTGATGCAACTTTTCCTAAGGATGTCTTGAAATCCATGAGCAGGCAACACCTTGTGGGGGGCAAGGTTTTGCTATCACTTTACATCCAGTGTCAAGTTCAGCTCTTTGGATAAACGGAGGTTGTCATCTTCCAGAGTTATCAGTCCCCTGTGGTTTTCTAGCAATAAATTCACTTTGGACAAAAAAGCCAGGGTGATCTGTGCTTTTCCAAGAGACAGATGATTTAAGTTCAGATCCAGAGCCTTGATGTAGGAACAGGCAAAAAAAATAATATTCTTGACTAAAGTGCTGAAAGTCAAATAGATTTTTTTACTTAAATGGATTCTAAGTATTTCTCAAATGAGACAAAAATCTCTCTTAAATTATTGGTAAATGCTGAGAGATGGGTGTTAAGAATGCATTATTTTTCCCTTCTCTTTATACTATCTCTGTTCTGTGACCTTGTGTGTGTGAATGAAATGCATTTTCTCTGTTACGTGGGGTTTTGTTATCTGTTGCTTAGTTGTGTTAAGGTACCCATGTCCCTCTGTGTCCTTGTTGCTCAAGCTGTCATCCTTGCATGTATTGATTATGCTGTGATGCTTATACTAATTGCTTTTATTTATTTAAAGTGATGTGACCCTGGTTTATCTGCCTCTATACTAACCTGTTATTTTTTTTTTGCCTTTTTTGTTTGTTTTGTTTTTTGTTTTGTTTTTTATTTTTTGCTAACAAAGTTGAGTTGACCAAAGCTGACCTGCAAGGTAGAGAAGGTTCTTCTTCCCCATTACTGGTTTGAACTGAAAGATGCTTTTATGTAAAATTTGGTGCATTTTCTTGGATGCAGTCACACCTCTGAGACAGGAACAGAATGACAAACCCCAGTCCCTCTGGAGGGGTTATCTGGGTTGATGAAAGACATGGGAAACAATGGATGTGTTTTTGTTGACCTGGGGGGGTTTGACTGTATCAATCTCTGGATATCTACAGGTTGATTTCCTGAAATGCCTAATGATTTTTTAGGCAGTAACTGTGCATAGAGACAGGGCAAGGCTTTAGAGCTTTACAAACAAAAAGCTGACTTGCATTCGTTGCCACTGAGCTTAAGGAGTGTGAACAGGAGCTAAAAGTTATAGTTGTTTGGTTTTTTTTTTAACTGAGACTTTGGGAAAAAAAAAAAACAACCAACCACCCAACACAAATAACTTGCTGGAATTTTGGTGTTTTAAAAAATAAAATCTACTTTCTACAATTTCCCTTAATAGTTAGATGGCATTTTACAAGTCATAATTGATCAAACATGTGTCTCATCATGCCTGACCCTTTTGTACCTGCTAATTTTTTTATGCCTTGTGGATAATTTTTAGACCCTTTTGGTGGATAGACTTTTTACCAGTCAGATAGGACCAACATTGTCAAAGATCTCTGACATGAAATTCCTACTGCCGTTTTTTATTACTATTATGTGTTAAGTAAAAAGGGATCAATCAATGATGTTCAAGGTTGCCAAAAGGTTGAGAACTATGTGGATGGTGTTAAAATACTAAAGCTACTCAAGTGAAAGCCATTAAAGAGACTGAAGTAGCTTCAGGAGGAAGGGAGGGGGGGAAATTGGAAGAAATTAAGGAAGGTGGCCCAAAGAGAGGGAGCCAGATAGTAATAGAGAACATGCCAGAGAGGTGATGAGGTAAAGAGTGCTGACAGGAAACCAGGTTGATAAAAACTATTTCTTAGGAGAAATATAATAAAGGAAGGATTAGTAAGTACAATGACATACAAATGCCCTGTTTCCCTGGGACATGAGTGAGGAAGCCTGCTTATTAGAAATTAATCGGACCTTGATACTAGTATAACCAGAGGGATATTTCCCATGGTGTTGAAAGTCTATCCCTTTAAACATGATAGTGAAAGTATACTTCCCAACTCCTCTAGTGAGCCTCCAGTATAGACTACAAAGTAATTTCTTCCTGAATGTTGTGAAAAATTAAGAAAATGTTCTTCCTTTTTGAAGGAAAAAAGAGAGAACAGTCTCAGTTATAAGGGGGAGTCAGAGGCATTGGACAATGTGTCTCTGTTTAACAGCCCTGAAGCCACCAATGATATCTGTTATGGTGTCAGCTTAATCACCTTGGAATTTTGTGTGTAAGCCACAGGTGTAGCCTAAGGTTTTGCCATGGGAGAAAACATGTTGAGTGTTCCTGTTTCACTCCCTGAAATAGAGACAAGACTTCCCAAGATTTTACATGCAACTGGAATCAAGTGTTTGTGGCTTTATTCACATCCTTCATAAGCTCTTTTCCTATTCACAGTGTTTACTGTGAAGAAGTGGCGACGTTGCTGACCTGATCGAATGCAATAGATGCCACTTTCAAATTAAAATATTCCTGTTCCCTATTACAGGTGGAGGAAGGTAGCAGTTACCTTTTATTCGGAATATCATCTCTGTTTTTAGGTAGGGATTTGTATTTTACACCTCATTTGAAAAGGATAAAAGTATACTTGGAGGAACCAAGCAATTTTTACAGGGTACACAGTTGATCACTGTAGCAGCTGTTAATAGACAGAAGCATATTAGGAGGTGCCCTCCTACCCAACAGGTAAAGATATTGACAGCCTGAGATAATTTTAGCCATTAGATGTACAAGAAACATTGAATCTGAAAGATAAAACAGCCTAGAGGAATGCAGAAGTTAGCGTGATGTATCGCGCTCTGTGCATGTGGAGCATCTGACTATGGCCACATTTTGTTGCCATCTCTGGCCTATTCACAGCTGTAAAAAGTTGATGTACCATGTCTTACAGAAGTTAGGGATTTGGAGAGTATTAAATGCTGCCTGGAAGAGATTTCTGAAGTTTATGTAAATGGAAGTGGTGAAAGATGAGATTTGAAAGAATAAGGAAAGATACGTAGGCTGGGACCGATGTAAGGAGAAAAAACTTGCTTGGAAGTACACTGGGGTGTAGATGGCTTCAGGATTAAGGTGTTCTGTGCCATCCATCCAAGCTGTGGCAGGGAATTTGGGACTTGTGTTAGACATCAAGTTTCTTGTTTCTGTCTACAGCCCCTGTTGTTCTCTGTAGTCACTTTTGAGTTCATCAGAATTCAGAATACATGCCCAGGACTTCCTGAGTGATTTTTGATGTCTAAAAAGGAAGTCCCAGAATAAACAGATTTTTTTGTTTTGATTTTTGCAGAGTCCTTGGAATCTAAAGACTTGTCAGAATTGTGAACATTATTCCAGCTCAAGCTCATATTGTTACAGAGGTCTTAACCCTATAGGAATATTTGCCCTTTAGATGGAGACACCTAATTGTATTAAAGCCTAAGGGGAAGCATTTGTCTTCTGTACATAATGTGGATTATTGGCTTTTCAGGAAACCAACCTTTACTAAATAGGTTTGGTTGTTTCAGAATAGCCCGTGAGGCCTGGTACTTTTGTACTGCTGTGATTTGCAGTGGGGAAAGGGTGTTTTTCCAATTGACTGTATTTTTCTTGTTCACGTACAGCCCTTTCAGTTTTTCCTTCCTGCTTTTAGTTTCTGTGTCTGAATGTCTGAATACTGTTTACGTCCTCTACTTCCTTTGTATCTCCCTGTGCCTTGTTGTATCTCAGGTGCAGGCATACTCCCTTTTATGCAGTTGACTTTTTGGTGTGTGGTTTGGGTGTGTGGGGTTTTTTTTGTGGTGGTGGCTTTTTCTTTGTTGTTGTTGTTCCCTCACCAGTTGTGTGTATGAACACTTTGCTCTAGACCTTATAGGTTGCTAAAGAGGGAGGGTGGCAGGGTGACAACAGAGGAAGATAGGTATCGGCCAGGTTCCATAGAGGTGAAACCCCCCCCCAAAATATACTACCTTATCATAGAATCATAGAATGATATGAGTTGGAAGGGACCCCAAGGATCACAGAGCTCCAACCCCCCTGCCACAGGCAGGGACACCAACCTCAGGCCTGGATCTACACAAGGTTGCCCAGGGCCCCATCCAACCTGGCCTTGAACACTTCCAGGGATGGGGCATCCACTACACCTCTCTGGGCAGCCTGTTCCAGCCCCTCACCACTCTCTCTGTAAAAAACTTCCCCCTAAGATCTAATCTAAACCTTCCTTCCTTTAGTTTTAATCCATTCCCCCTTGTCCTGTCATTGTCTACCCTTTTTAAAAGTTGAATCCCCTCCTGCTTATAAGGTCCCTTCAGGTACTGGCTGCAATGAGGTCCCCCCGCAACAACCTTGCACATCCATCCTCTGTTGATTGCTATTGCTGTATGTTCCTTTCTCCTGCCATCTTGAGGTGAATATGCCTCTGTGGAAGACTGGCATATTTGTTGTTTATCTGGTTACAGTCCCTGAAATTTTTAGACCAGCCATGTATTGGGAACAAAAGAACTTGTCATAACTGATGTCAGTTGAATGAAAAGCTCAGGTTCTGTTGATGCACTGGAATAAACAGCTGTATTTTCAGAGGACTGCAGAATGCTGGATTTTGAGTTATTCCTGACGATGGGTAACTTTATGGAATCTCCCAAATGGAGACGATGAAAGGGACAACAAGTTCTTAAAAAAGAATAGATAAAACTGGAAGTGAGAGAGCTCAAAGAGCTGGCCCTTTGCTCTTTTGGTTCAGGTTTGCTAATTTGAAGATACTCTGTGATATTCTTACTTTCTACCACATGTGACTCAAAGTACAGGACCTAATTTTCTGAATCATACACTGAACCTTGACTGTCGTTTCCTAAGTTTGTGCAAAGTAGGTGTCCGTGTGCTACCAAGAGTAAGTCCTGGAGCAGGTTTATATTCTTCCTAGTGCATATGATTTCCAAGACCTCATGTCTTTGAGCTGTGGTGGGCTTGCAAATTGAATTTAAAAAAGCAGACTATCACTGGATATGAGAGGAGTGCTGCTAGAAGTAGACTGTAGATTTATCATAGGTATAAATTGCCCATCATAACTTCTGACTGCTAGCAGTAGGGACATTTCAGTTCTTGATGGCATTGTCAATTTAGGTACTGCAGGACAAAAGAAGCACCTTATTCAGCAAAGACAGTACAGATGTCTTGTGTGTGTTACTTTTCTGTTTCTTCTTAACCCCTTTGAAGGTACAAGGAACAAAAGATGGGAGCATTTAGAGAGATGGAGAGGGAAAATATACTGACAATGCCATTGAACCTTGCCTGCTGCAGATATTAATTGTACTGAGAAAATGTTAACACAAATGGTAGATTCCTTTCAATGGGAGCAAACTTTTGATGTGAGAAGGAAAGTGGTATGTGCAAGATCAAGAATGGTTTGCTTAGCTTAATGCTTACTGCTAGTTATGATCAAAGCACAGGGCAGTTATGTTGCAATCCTTGAGCTGTTGTATATAGAAACTGTGATAAACACAATGCTGTCTTTGATTCCTAAAGTTCTTTTTTTCTGTAAAGAGCTTTCAGATGGCACAGCAGGAATGACTTCTCTTGCCAGTGAAATGTGCCCACCTGTGGGATAAAACATGGCAGTTCTAGCAATGTGCAACAGTAGAATTTTTCTGGTTTTTTCTCCTTTTTTGTTTTGTTTGTTTGTTGTGGTTTTCCTTGTTTTGGTGGTGTTGTGGTTGTGGGGGATTTTTTTGGCTTTGTTTTTTTTGGGGGTTGGGGGGACGAGGGGTTGGTTTTGGTGGTGGTTTTTTTTCATTTCAGAGCAAAGAGAAACCTACCATACAGCTGAAATTGCATAAAAAAGTTAGGGAGACAAAGTAAATTTTCCAAGCAGAATATGGATCAGACACCTGGCTACTGTAGTCTTCTGTGGTTACTTTCTTCAAATACTTAGCAGTAAAACTAACAAACAAACTATGCATGTATAGAAGTCACTTGGAAGAAGAACGTAACAATGGACTCCTTCCTCGGCAGGGAGACCCAACAAGATCTCAAATCACAGAATCACAAGGTTGGAAAAGGCCTTTAAGATCATCAAGTCCAACCATTCGCATCCTAAACTAAACCATATCCCCAAGTACCTCATCTACCATTTTTCTGAACACATCCAGGGAAGGTGACTCAGCCCCTCCCTGGGCAGCCTGTTCCAGGCCCCCACAACTCTTTCAGTAACACATTTTTTTCTAATGTCCAATCTAACCCTGCCCTGGGGCAGCTTCTTGCCATTCCCCCTTGTCCTATCACCTGTCACCTGGCTGAAGAGACCATCACCCACCTCTCTACAACCTCCCTTCAGGTAGTTGTAGGTGGTGATAAGGTCTCCCCTCAGCCTCCTCTTCTCCAAGCTAAACAGCCCCAGCTCCCTCAGCTGCTCCTCATAGGATTTGCCCTCCAGCCCCTTCCCCAGCCTGGTTGCCCTTCTCTGGACTCGCTCCAGGACCTCCATGGCCTTCTTGTGGTGAGGTGCTGGACCCAGCACTCGAGGTGTGGCCTCACCAATGCCGAGTACAGGGGCACAATCACCTCCCTAGACCTACTGGCCACACTGTTTTTGATACAAGCCAAGATGCCATTGGCCTTCTTGGCCGCCTGGGCACACTGCTGACTCATATTCCGCCTGCAGTCAAGATCCTGCCGGTATTCAAATACTGACCTGTTGCAGTAAAAATGAGAGATGTAGAAATAAAGATCAAGTGAACATTGTTGAAGAATTTGGCTTTGCCATCCCCTATTTCTCAGGATCCCCCTCTGTTGCTAGGCTTAGTCTAGACAGGAGGAGACTGAGTCGCACCTCTGCTAACAAGGATGCTTTTCTGCACTGCTGACTTCACCAGTTTTTTGGGTTTTTTTCCTGTATCTGCTGCCCACTTCCCTTTCCACTGTGCATGTGGCATGAAGAAAACAATGCCCTAAGCCTAGGGACAGACAAGAAAACTAGGGCCTTTGGACAAAACTGTAAAAGTAGCAACTGCTGTCAGGGTGTTGGAAATGTCAAGAGAAAATAAAGGTCGCTGTGCACATTTTATTAATTAAAAGTATAGTGTGATTTATCAGATGTATCTTAAATTATTGTGTGAAGAATAATTCTGAGACTTTGCTTTTAAACACTTTGACTGCTGTAAGTGTTGCCAAAAGAATGAGTTAAAAATAGGCCTGAACCCTGGTGGCATGGGTATTTAGGACCAGTTCTACTGCTGTATATATTAGTTGATTGTCATCTCTTTCCTTGTTTATTAGCACTAAAGGGCATGTGCATGGTAATACAATATTTCTGTTTTATAAGCCTTCCTGTGCTTCTGTTACTTTGCTCCCTAATCCAAAATCCTAATCCCCTGTGACATCCCTGTTAGTCGCTCTGAACAGAATTCTGTTGCCACAGATGGAGGATTATGACACCAGGCAAAGTCTGTAAGCAGCAGGAGTAGATGAACTCTGAGGCAGAGATCCTTTTACCATGCAAATGGCTCATAGTACTAAAGAGTGAGGCAATAGGTAATACCCAGCACCTATGTTGTGTCGTCACAACTGACTCTAAAGCAGATCAGGCTTCAAGCTTCTTTGTGGTATTGTCAGGCTTTCAAAGTTCCTCAGCATAATGACTTTTATTCTTTCTCTCCTTTTGTGTGTGGTTTTTCTTTTTCTTTTCTTCCTCTGGCTGCTTTGAAAGTACTGTTTGCACCTTCACAGTTGGTTTCTGTCAAATACAATTCAGAAACCACGATACTGGTCACGAATTCAAGTCCTTTTGGCTCTCTGAACTCTTTCACTGTGAGCACCTCAAGCCTCAGGTACTAGGCCTCATGCAGTCTTACTCCTTGAGTACTTTCTCTTCTGGCACCTAGACAAAGGATATCCCCATTAGATGATAGCCGTTGTCAAGTCCAGTTGCTAATTAAAATGCTCTCAGAAGAGTGTAGGGAGAGAGGAGGAATGTTGTCATTAAAAATGCTGTTCTGCTTGTCTTCTATGTAATGGCATTTACAGTTCATGCTGTAGCAAGCTTGTATAGAGTTGCAATTGTTCTCTGGTTTTATTTTTAAAATATACATAACTTTTTTTATACCTCTAGGAGTATTGACATTCATATTTAGGGTTAGAGTTTAGATATTGCAATAGTAAAGGTACAGGAGAGGTATTGGCTGCTTACTCCTTATCCTCATATTTTAGGCAAAATGAAAACTAATATTCTATTTCAGATTGTTATCCCTTCTTTTACAAGACCAGAGTAAGTCTGAAGCAAATGCCAGACCCCAAACTGATGCACATGTATCTATAGAGTTATATCAGTGGCTTTTATAAGTGTGAAGGCAGGAGGGAAGCGTGTACATCCATGTGCTTCTCAGCCCACTCTGTAACGTCTCCGATTACTGTTGTACTCCTTGAAATGATCTGTTAACATCATACAGTGCCAGTTCAACCACTGGGATTTGTACAGCTGCAAATGAGAGTCAGGGGTGTGGGAAGAAGAGGTGGAGGGGAGAGGAAGAGTCTTGAAAAACGCTGCTTAACTTTCAGCATGGTAACACATTGTTTTCTTGCTGTGGCTGCTGCTGCCACCCCTTTTTGATAGGTGACTTCTATTTCAGGGATTTTTTGTTGTCTGCATTTGTTATCCATGCTTATACTTCTACCTAGAGGTTTTGGGTTTTGTATTTTTTTTTTTTTACAGGATAATGGATTGTGGAAGGAACTCAGATTTTTGCTAATTTTCAGTTAATTTTCTGGTAGTCACATCTTCCCTCTTATTGCAGGAGAGATGTAAAGAATCACACATAGCTGAAAAAACTACTGAAATTCACCCATTCTGTTCTTTCAGTGAGGAAAGGTGATGTGGTGGGAAGATCAGGATCTCTATTAAAGCTGTAAGGGTCCATTCCTGGCTCAGTGTTAGAACTGTTGTGAGGATCATGGCATGCTGTAGGGCTTCCAGTTAGATGTGGGTTCTACAAAGGCTTGTGAATGTGGAAGTGCCCAGATGCACAATCTGAATATCAAAGAAGTTGTGTAACTATGGGATTCAGTGAAATCACTGTGGGTGGTGTCAGGTGGGGGTTTATGGGGTTCATTTTAGGTTAAAATGTTTGAAAATGTTGTCTCTGCTGTTGTGTCCTGTCTCCTCTATAAAGTACCGGTGGTGATGCTGATGTGATGAAGAGTAAGATAAGCCTGATGGAATTGCTGTAGCTAATAAAGACTATGACAGAAGATTCTGGGATGGGTAGAACAGTTGTTGCTTTTGCCTTATGCTATTGTCCTGGACTGGAAGCTGTTAACAAACTGATCTCAGGCAGCCTAGCCAGTTGATCCTCTATTAGCTATTCTATTTCTTTTTGCTGCTGCTTCTTTTCCAACAAGTATGGGATATAGATTGGTAGGTATGGCAAATATAGCAGTAGATTTTATTTTAAATACTGCACAATAGGAGCAACATACCTTTGTCTAGGGTGTTGAAGATAAAATGCTTTCTCAGGAAGTTACTTCTAAACTTGTACTCTTTATAATCTATGGCTTGCAGCTTCACATCTGCTCTTGGGTGATTCAGAATCCAGCTACCTCCCTGTGGATGACACACTAGCTGTTATTCAGATGCTGATCTGAGGATCACTTTTTTTGCCTGTTGCTTGGGATGTGTCTTTGCAAGGTTTATCTGAGCCAGGGTAGCTACTCTTAGCTCCAAATCACAGAACAATGAAAGGCTGTTCTGTTAGTAGTGGCTGCTTCCCCCAAAAGGCTGTGGAAATCAGTCCTGAATAGAGAAGTGTTGTGGACTAATGCCATGGAACCTGTGTAATGGGACTGGTCAGCATCTTTGACTTTTTGTGCATTTGGGTTAATCCATAAAGTGAGGTTGTAGCCAACTGAGTCTTCAAATCTTGAGTTTGAATCCACATATCAGGGTTTTTTGGGTAGCACGAAGCATCGTTCATGGGCCTGTTTCTTAGCTTTCATTTCTGCAAGGGGATCAAACTTCCAGGGAAGCATGCCAGCCTGGCAGTATTTGTTATCCTTGAATCACACCATATTTTACTGTAAGTTTATTTGAGTGTGTGCTGAACACATGAGTTGGGGCTGCCTAAGAGGGAATATGTTGCTGTTCACTCCTCCTCCTTGCTCTGTGTTGCAGTTTGCTGTTTTGTTGTGGACTGTGCAGTTGTCTTTGTGCTCTTTTTACCTGAGTTTCTTGCATGTCCAAGAATATAAGAGTGTTTGGTTAGTGCTTTTTCTCTTCTGCATGAGGATCCTCATAGTAATGGTAATGATGAATTGGAGCTTTTGTGGGCCTGAGTGAAATGATTCTCAGCTGTTTCACCCTTTTTTTGTCATCTCTTCTCCAGGCCCGAGCACTACCTGCCAGGAAGATTCCTGTGCGAACCAGGGCATCTGTAACCAGCAGTGGGAAGGCTTCACCTGTGATTGCTCCATGACTTCATATTCTGGGAGCCAGTGTAATGACCGTAAGTAGGCTTTTCTGTTGGATTGGTGAGCTGTGAGTTCTGACTGAGAACACAAGATTTCAATTGAAATACAATTTTCCCAGGTCAAAGCTGAGCTTTGTTTCCTGGGAAGTTTCTTTGAAGCTAGCTATTTTTTTTTTCCTTGTTAAAATGAAAATAGGCTAATCTGGTATGTGTTGATTTTTGTTTTGTTTGTGTGTTTTCCCCTTCTTTTAAAAGCTAACTCAACTAGACCAATGATGGCAATTGATGTTAATAGAATTCCTGATTGAGAGCAACCAGGAATTACTTGTATATATTGTGTGTAATATTTACATATTGGTACAAAATGGTTATGTTTTGTGTACTGAATTATGCTTTGAGGTTTTCATTCAAACCTTGGTGACAGAGACATGGAATCCATGTAAAATTGCTGAGTGGTATTATAGATTTGTCATGTTCTGAGTCACTACCTGCATGCCAAGATGAAAACTTTGGTACTGTTTTCTAGAACATTTAGTTAAAACCAGGTGGTCAGTAAAATGTACAGCAACAGTGCTATGCTTCTTGGCATATTGGTTTGCTTCATCTCAAAACATTGGATGTTATTCTTGACAAATTACTATTAAGATCTCTAATAATGTAATTTAACAAGCCCCTGAAGTCTGTCTTTAGGGGGCAGATAATCAGCTTTTAGACATTCCCTCTGCTCATCCAGATACGGCCTTTGCTTCTGCCTGGAGGGAACAGATTGGTTCAGCTCTAATCTGTCCTCACTTCTAGTATTTAAGGCAAAATTAGTCCTTCTCCCTCTCTGCTCTGAGGCAGGAAGCAGGAGCACGTTATGAGTGCTGTAACAATAACAGTAGGCTTCAGTAATTTGGTTCATTGGATGTGTAAATTTTAAGAAAGAACAGTGAAGACTGTTACTGTCCACTCTGACCACCTGCATTTCACAAGCTGCTTCATTAAGGATATTTGCAGTAGAGTTTTTATCAGAGGTACCAGCAAGGTCCATGCAACATTGGTGCCATGGCACTTTCATAACTGCAACCCTTCCCCTAGAAGTGTGAGATGTGGCTGAATTGATGGCTTGTATGATAAGCTGTTTAACGTTTTATGACAGTCTGCTTCTGTTGAAGGCCAAAAAGCCTGTTGTTCCAAGTTATTCATAAAATGTGGTGGTATTTGCATTGGCCTTCCCTTTCTCCCACCATAGACAGATATTGCAAAGGCCTATCAGCATTCAAACTTTGACAGGAGCTGTGAGAAGGGTACTACAGACACAGATTTATAGGCCGCAATGCTCTATATGATTTTGGATTATATTGGAACCCAGAATGACTCTTTTGGGTCCCAAAGAAATATTTCATGTTGGAGCCACACGATTTGGCTTGAATTTTCTGTGGTTTTGTTCTGGTTTGCTTTTGTCAGTTGGACACCTGCTTTCCCATTCTCACAGGACTTGTTGAATCATTCAGTTTGGACTTGCTAAACGTAGCATGTTATAAACCTCTTTGTGTAAAAGAATCACTGCTTGGAATCCTGTTGGCCTGCATTTAAGTACTTGTCCAGGAAATCACCAAGGAGATTATTGATAGCATTGGTTTTATTTCTAATGTGCTGGGCTTCACAGCTCCAGAATGTCGCAGTGCCCTTGTTATGTTGTTGCCAATGACTTAGAGCAGCCTCTTAAGTGTCAGGAAGCCAGGTTCCTGTGTCTGTAGTTTGGGATTCCTTGCTGCTTTTTAGAGCTGGCAGCTTGAAAGCATGTACTGCAGAAATGGGGGTTTGGAACGAGTGCAAGTGGTACAGGCAAAGCGTGGTAGCCAGGCTCTTAGTGTCAGTCCTGGTGATTTAGAAATGCTTGCAGGAAGATGTGGGTTTCAAAATGGTCAGGAAAGGTAAGTCATGTCAACTCCTGGAACACAACAGGACTTCAGCCAGGACCTTCAAAAAGTGCGTATATCTCTCTTTGTGGTGGGGTTTGGGGTTTGTTTGGGGTTTTTTTTTCATCTTTGCCATGTATCAGGGCATTGAAGACACAGTTCTACTCCTGGATGCCTGATGAAGTGTTGTGGGCTGTGGAGAGGGAGAAAGCTGAGAAAGCTTCCTTCCTGTTCCTATCTGTTAGATATGGTTACTGTTACACCCGAGTTCAATGGAAATGCAGGCACTTGTATCTTAATTGAATTAAATATTCTTTAGGCTGGATTTAGTTCATGTAATAGCAGGGGAGACAACTTTGCTGTAACCTGAAGCCTTGCTTTTAGAAAAACATCAGGTAGATAATTATTTCTTATTACCACAGCAGTCTAATTTTATTAATTCAGTGGATGGCTACTTTATGCACAGATTGTGGACTCTCACTGATGTGAATACGGAACATTGAAGTCAATAGGATGGAAATGGTGGCAGAAGGAGGACTTGCTGTGTATATTTTGTCTTTCCATTTCTGTTAATTAACTCAAGCATCCACACTGGAAAATTTCAGTTCTGCATGTTTGATGCAGAATGTTTCAGTGCCTCTGAGGTAGATAAATGGCATGTCTGAGGTTCTTTTCAATTTTACTTGATGATCTCTTTAGATCGTCCCCAGTTACCTATTGGTAAGTATTATTAGTTATTTGCTAGTATAAACTTTGTGAAGTCATTAATTATTATGAATCCTTGAGAGCTTGGTTTGCCTATTGGTTTTCCTTTGTAATTTTTGTCCCAGGACTGGCTTATTAAGCTTCACAATTCAGAAGCAACTGCTGTTTCTGAAAGGTGAAGAAAAAGCATAGGTGGCAGAGATGAATGTTGTACATCTGTAGACATGTTTGTACATTTACTAGTGTTTAAAAAGACAAGGATTTAAGTTCCTAGTGGAAATGATGATACAACCTTAGTTTTTAGCTGCTGTTGTGTAGCTCTGTTTTAGATGTTATTTACACTGTAGGAATCAAGATTCTTCAGAATAAAAAAATAATGGAAGCTATGGGGGCATAAATTCAGTTTTAATATACTTAATTTTGAATTCTGTAATTTTTTGTGCCAGTGTTAAAAAAACCCCAAAACAACAAAAAACCTGACACCTCTTTCCCTCCATTTGAGAAGGCTTGTTGTACAAAAGTTAATTTAAAGGACTGCCTTGCATACTAGCTAGCACTAACACATAAAGAAAGGTAGAACTAGAGGTAATTGTTATCTTTGGGATATACTGGTTCCATTCTCCTTGCTATTTAAGATTTCTTCTTCTTTTTTCTGAGGTGGTTCCAAATTTTTCAATCTTTAGAGATGTTTTAATCATTCCCGCATCACATTCAATACATACAGGCTTTCAACCTATTTTAAGAATTGTTTTCTTACTCTAAAGAAGTCAGCATGAACATACTGCAATTAATATTTAGGAATATAAAAAAGAAAACCCTTGGCATGCCAAACTGTTGCTTAGTCTGTGTATGTTCTAAGGTGTAAATTTGAGCAGTTAAAGTACCAGCATTAAAAGTTAACCCACAATGTTAATGAAGCGTCTTACATCTGGAAAGAAGTCAGTCCGGTTTACTGTTCTTCTTCATCTAAAACATATGTTTTTATCTTTACCAGATAAAAACATGGTAGTTAAAGACTGCAGGTAACCTGAGATGTGGCATGTATTTGAACTGTTGTCCTGTGGATGACTTTATAGATTCTTTAACTTATTCATGTTCTTGTCTACCTGGTCAAGCAATCACATTTTCTTTCTTGCACAGAGAATGCATAAAAAAAAAGGCTTTGGCAGTCTAGCTAACAAGAATGGTAGGCATGTATCAAACTGGAGCAGAGAGAGAGCTGCTCATTACTTGGTGTCTCGTGCAGATGAGTAACACTGAGGGTCAGACTTTCCAGGAGAGACTGCCAGGCTAACACAAATATGTATTAAAGGAGGCTGTTTGTAAAAGATCAATAACCTGCAGCAATGACTAGTGCAAGCTGAGTGTAAAGCACTTCTTTAAAAAGCTTTTTTTTGTTGCTGAAACAGTTAAGTCTGTGGAATGCTGATTGGTATTTTAGGGTGGTTACTTATTCGTTTACTTATAAACTCTGAGTTGTAATATCCACCTGGTTTAAAAACAAGTTTTCCATTTGAATGGTAAAAAAAAAAGGGCAACCCATGGTTGTCTTCTCTGTGTATCTTCATATGCTTCCAATCTGCTTGCTTTTCAAAGATCCTGTTGATAAGCAGAGCCATGCTCTAACTTTACAGTGTCATGGGTTTGGTTGAACGATGTTTATTGGTTTGGGGTGGTTTTTTTTTTTTTGTCTGGAGGGGAACTAATATACAGGGTTGTTGGGTATTTTTGCATGATAATTTATATTTTTCTTCCAAGATTCCTTTCTGTGCAGTGCATAACTGATATGCTTCTAGTGTCTTTCTGTGAATCATATTTGGTGGAGGGAAGGAGTAGAAGGAAAGGGAGTCTTGGTGACTTTGCTTCTTTGTTTATTAGTTTAGCAGTCTCACAGGAAGAAATTTCAATAACTTCATTTCTGTAATCATAGTAAGTGAGGCTTAGTCACTACCCAGAATGTCTTTTTTTTTTCCCCTTGACTTAAAAGGAAGGATATCAAAATTAGTGGAAGAAGTCTAAGACCAATACTTCTCAGTAAAGCACAGAGCATTTTGTATTGGATGAGGAAGACTGAAGCTGGTCTCTGGCACAGGTGTGCTCTAGGTAGATGTCAGGGATGTTGGAGCAGACCCATCCCATTCCCTTTCTCTCCCTCCTCTGTGTGAGTGAGCGAATGAGTACCTAAGTGGATTGTTGCTTCTGGAGCACAGTCTGTAGACCAGGCTGCAAAAAGGCAGTGGCAGAACCAGCTTCCTTCACCCCTGCCTAAATATTGTGGCAGAGTATTCATTAGAAGAGATTGCTCGCAGGGCACATACCTAAAGCAGCAACCAATGGCTTTTTTTGTCCTGCGTTCAGGAGCCTTTTGCACTCCACACTTGTTTTGGCTGTGCTACTGAGGAGGAATCAGACCCCTAGTTGGGAGATGGACGCTATTCCCTCTCCATCAGAATTTTGTGATCTTCACCATCTGGGCCAATTTTTGTCAAGACTTCATGATCTCCCTGAATGTTAATGCCAGCACGCTCAGCTTGATTTGCTTACAGGAACCCTTTGTTGTTTGTGTTTAATTATCACCCATTCATTTCTAATGTGCCCAGCTTATCACTTACCGAGTCAGAGAGCGAGAGGTTGCTAGTGTGTAGAAAAGAAATCTGCACAGACTTCATTAGTCATGCATGGCTAAATCAGTCAGCTGGTTAAATATCAGCACACTTAGGGATTTGCCTTTGATACTACAGAGACATCCACCCCACATGAAGCAAGAGTCACCTCTGATTTATCTTGAGTGAATCATACTTCGTTACGCCGGTCAGGCACCCTGCCTACTTCTTACTTCCCTCCTCATGCTTTGCACTCACTTACTCAGTGCTCTTTGCATACCCTCTACTAGAACTAGTGTTTTCTGGTGGATGGCTCGTTTTCAGTTCCTACCCTAAGTCTTTGGTGTCATCTACCTCTGACCTTACCCTCTGAGAATTGGGATGAAAGGGGAGGGAAATGCAACTGTGTGCTTTAGTACATGTTTTACATTGTACCATTGTGATTTGGGTTGTGAATCCTGCTTTTACTCTTCTTACCTCTATATATTTTCATTTGTGCTGCAACTCCAAGGACTGTAACATCTTAAGGGCAAGGATCTTGTGCTAATTCCTATTAAAGCCCCATGCTCTTTTCTGATGCTCAGTAATAAACTGCTACATAACTGTTTTAGCATTTGTGTGGTTTAAGAATGCTTGTTGCTGTTCTGTGTACTGAAAGGCATTTCCCCTCCCTTGAATAATAGCTGTAAAACATCAGATCAGGCTGCAGATCAAGAGTTTGCTTGCCCCATGCTCCCTTTGAGAGTTGTCCTGGCTGGGTAGTGTTGTTGACATCGTGGGGGAGGTATTTGGGTGTCCCT
Organism: Porphyrio hochstetteri; assembly: GCA_020800305.1. Classification (NCBI taxonomy): domain Eukaryota; kingdom Metazoa; phylum Chordata; class Aves; order Gruiformes; family Rallidae; genus Porphyrio; species Porphyrio hochstetteri. The sequence goes on along the minus strand of CM036908.1, from coordinate 7,353,230 downwards.
GTTTTGGATGCCAAAGTAGGAATTCGAGTGTGAGGTGCTTTTTGGAATGACTTCTTATGCACCTTTCAGCTTCTCAAGGTGCCGTGCCAGAAACGTATTTCCTTTTTTTTGGATTGTGAAAGCTAGCCAACTTTATCCTTTTGTGATCCCCCAAAATGCAGCTAGGTCTCTAGTGAGTAATTTAATTACAATTGCTTCAACAGCTTGGCAGAAGGAGCATTTAGGATGAGAGCTGCAATCAGTCACTGATATCTGTGCACACCTGGCTGCTGTCAGCACATAAGCTATGGTCCAGCCGTGCTACAGGCTTCAGGAGGATGGAAGGAGAGAGACTTTTTGCAGGTGGCAGGATTACAGTTTCTGTTATCAACCTTTGAGCAGTTCAGTTACTTAATTCTCTTCCTGACACTGCTCAGCAGCTATGCCATTTTCATAAACATGTCACAGAAGGCTCTTGCCATAATTTTGTTCCTTGTGATTTCTGCTCTCTTTGACAGTATTTTCTTTACATGATACCTTTTGGTAGCCATGGCAATAATTATCACTTCTCATGTTGTAAGTCGCTGAGTGAGTGGTACTGTGTCTGGGATATTTTGGTATGTGAAAGAGCTGGCTTCTGTTCCTTTGGTGATGGCACACCCAGGATATGATCTCTGATAAGACACTGATGTAAGTTGACAGTAGTAACAGCAGTGTGGTACAGCAGAAAGAGTCTGGTCTGTTACCCCAAGCTCCATTTGCCAATGCAGAACATCTTTCCACTAAATGTAAGTTAATAAACTAAGTCTTCTAAATTGTCAAGTGTAACAAGGATTTGATTAATTTTAAATGTGGCTTTTTCCTTGTAATATCCTGCACATGTTCATATTTGCTTTAAGAAGCAGTAAATGTTAAAAACTAAAAAAAACCCCACTGAAATAGGCTTCAGGCATTATTTTTCACTCTTTAAAGGTTCTGTGCTTCGTACATCAGCTTCTCCACAGAATATGGTACTGTACTGAGTTTGGAAGCTGATGGCAAATGTACGTAGTGCTGGATTTTGTAAGCAAAAGTCACCCTGAGCTTGCAGACTATTTTAAGTGGATTTTTTGTCCATATAATGCTGGGAAACTTCTATCCTCATTGTATTGTCTAAATAGTCTAGATGAATCTCACACCAGCTACGTTTTCATAAGCATGAGGTATTTTGGGTGCTGTTGTATCTGTACTTTCGCAGAGAAGGAAAAAACCCTTGCAAAGCCTATGAGACTTGGAGCTGTTGCAGGTGACCGGTCACCAATGCAAGTGAAAGCCTAGGTGGCTTTGATTGGTGCCTCCATTCCCCTATGAGTCTGCCATCACTGGTACTTAGGGATTATGAGTGTGATTCCTGTGTTGTACCTATGTCCTGCATGGAAGTTCTGGCTTGCAGTAATCTTTAGCACCTTATTTTTTTCCCCACCTGTGTTTTGTGTGCTCTCCCATCCTCACAGGACCCAACTGAGATACCTGCTTTTAAGCCATGGCTCTCAGTCTGTGTGATAAGTGGAGTGTAATGGTGTTAATGGGGTGGGATAGGGTTCACTTAGTGCAGTCCCAGCCAGCCTGGCATTACCTTTTGCAGCACACACTGTATTGCAGCCTTATTCCTGTAGAGTCCTCAAGGTGATTAGTGTTTATTTCCCATGCTGCCTGTATAGAAAACAGTTTGCAAAGAGAAGCCCTCTCTAATGGGTGAGAACAGATAGATGGAGACTGAAGATGGTCTTTTTACAGACTAGACTTCATTTGCAGTAACACTCCTATATAAATACAAATAATTACCTCGATTTTAGTGAGGTAACTTGAGATTTGTCAGTATTGGCAGATCCAAATCTGGCATGGTATTCTCTGAGCCCATGTATCAACTATATCTAGCTGGTTTGTATTTAAGATTTCTTATATGCCTTAGACTGAAAGCTACCTTTAAGATTAGTCATTAGCATGGACAAATATATGTCATAAAATATTTACAGGGTGCAGGTAGCTGAGAGAATGCCAAGATGCAGAGGGAGCCTGGCAGTGCTAGAATTTTTTCACTACTTCTTGCTGGCTTTTGAGGCTTCAAGACTGGGGCTATGTAAGGCAGGAGGGTGTAGTGAGTAGGAACAGAGACACGTCTTGTGTGCTTGTCCTGTTTCTTGCAATGGAAATTATTAATAGAAAAACAAAGGCAGGAGGAGTCAGAGGTCCTGAAGGAGATTCTTGTTCGCTATCCAGGCTGCATAATTTACTAATTATTTTCTGTAATTGGAAGAAGGCTACCTATTGATCTCCAGTAGAGTTTAGCTCTATATAAGGACATATCTTTATTATGTTGCAATCTTGTTACCCAGGAGCTGGTATAATAATCTCAGCTGAGGAACATTGGGGATTAGATGCAAAACCTTAATTACAGTTATCTTAATAATTATCCCCAAGGGGCAGATTGAAACTGGCTGCTTGGGTACCTGTGAAACAAACTTTGCGAGGGCAGGAGCATTTTTTGGTGGATTTTTTTTATCTTTGTAGAGGTGTTTCACAGTGTACTGACATCTGAGGCCTGTGCAGACACTGAGAGCAGAGCCTGGGACTTCAGTTGCCTTTTGCTATCCTTAAAGATTTTGGCCCACAAAGGAATTTCTCTGACTGTAGGAGGAAACAGGCTTTTCAGTTAAAAAAAACCTCCAAGAAAAATCAAGTGGCATGATTTCTATTGGGGTATATTAGCTGAAACCCCAGTTAGCTAATGGGCGTCCACAGAAGAACTGTGGACATTGCAGTTTCTTGGGTACATGCAGAACTGGTGACAGTGTTCTTGGGTGCTAGTGAAAACTGCATATTTAGAACAAGAAAAAATGTGCATATGTCAATGAAAACCTTGAATAAAAAAGTGGGATGTGGTTGACTTTATCTTTTTCAAAACAAAGTTCAGGATTTATTTGATGACTGCAACAAAATTCATTTATCTTGAAAATTAGCAGTGTACTCAAAAACCAGCTAAAGATCAGAATTAATCTTAGTTTCTGACCTAAGTTAGTTTGTACTCTGGCTAGAGGTTTAGGATTTAGTCACTGCTCTGTGACCCCCTGAGGCTCATCCCAGAGCTCTGTGTTGGAGATGAGCAGTGTGGGCTTGTGGTGGCCTCCCTGGCCAGGGAGGTGCTTTTTGAGATGTTTCTATTGCCAACAGGCTCAAGAGGATGGTCTTCAGTAGCATGGGGAAAGAGTAGGAAATGACTCCTTCCCTAGGAAAGCAGAGTTCTCTGATCTTTGTAGTGTGCCATGGTCCACGTGCCTCTAGCCTCACCCTGAGCTGTGTTCATGTCTGTCGTGTAACTAACTCAGATAACGTGACTGAACTCTGGACTAGAGCATCTTGACTAGGCTCTGGCTTTAATACACCTGCCACATAAAAGCAGCTTTATTTTCCTCTGGTATGTTGATTTTTGAAGGAAATGTGGTTGGAGCTCTATTCTTCCTCTTGTCTCTGGTCTGAAACCTAATTGCACTGCTTGGCCACAGCAAAGCTGGTGTCAGGTTTGCTGGCTTCCTATAACTATCTGTCATATTTCTTTTATTTCTTTTTTTTCTTTTTTTTTTTTCTTTTTCAGATTGCACTAAATGACCTTCTGTCTGTTACATTTCTGCCCTGCTGATCTCAGGCAAATGATGAAGATAGATAGCAATATCACAAGCCATCCATCATACAGTTTGTAGGTCCCTTAGAAGCATCTGTGTCTTTAGTAGTTCATCTGTCACAGATATTCTTGTTATTGAAGACCACAAAATGCTGCAGAGAGGGCTAATATTGGTATCTCTTTTTGCCACTGGAGACTTCAGCAGTCAGGTGTCTTTCACAGAGAAATGCAGACTGTCTTGAGAAGTTTAAATTATGGTTCCAAGCGAACTGTGCATTACAGAAAGCAGCACTACTGCTGACATCAACAAAGACTCATTTTTCTGCTTTGCTGCTGTAACACTGAAGTGGGTGTGTGAACACTGCAGAAGGAACTGACTTGGTGCTCAAGCCCTTGCTCTTTGTGACTGAGAGAAGGTCTCAGAAGCAGTGACTGTGAATCTGACTGCTGACAAATGGTTCTGTGCACCCCACCTATGTGATATGGGACAAGAGAAAATCTGGTTGAGGGAGTGTGTGTGTGAAAGATACACTTGATACTGATCTGGAGGTCAGTGGCATAATACTTGACTCCAGAAAACATGCAGAGCTACCTAATGAGGCATGATGTTGATTTCTTGTAACAGTACTGTCAGCTCTGCTGCATATATGAGTGGTGGATGAGTTGCCATACATAAATACCTGAAATACCTGTCTGAAGTATTGCTGACTTGCACATATTTGCATGGTATGTTAGACCATGTAGGACACCATGTTAATTCTGTGTGCTTAAGGTTCGGGTTAGCCTGGGTTTCTCCACATAATGCTGCAGAATCTGAGGCCAGGCAGAATTGTCCATATTTCCCTTTGTTTAAAACACAAATCACAGGAGCTCAGTGTTTGTACTAGCAAATTCAAGACAGAACAGACTGATTTTTTCCCCCCCCTATTTTTTGCCTGAGGCCCTTACCTCATCCTGCTGAAATAGAGATACTTCTGATAGACACTTTGGATATGAGTTTGTGCTTTGTCTCAAGGGAAGCATCTTCACAGAAATCCCTGCTTGGCTGTGGAATTGCTACTGATGGCTCATGTGCATGGAAGATTGATAGATCAAGTCATTTAAACTTAATTTAGGCATACCAGAGAACTTACTTTGCCCAAATATCACACTTGAGACCCCCATACTATACTAAATGTGGGAGTTACTCAAAATGCATAGACAATATATTATAATGGTTCCTGTTTTACACAAATTTCATCCTAGAGACCAGAATGAAATAAGAATAAACTTGGTAATATTTGCTGAAGTGGAGCTTGCTATAACAGAGCACTTGGGTTGGAGCAGAAAGCAAGATCAACTTAGATCCCCCTGCACGGAGACCCCTCCATTTGGCTACCTCCTTTAGGATCCAGGACACCTAAATGCTTTCTGCTGCAGAGATTAATTTCTAACTGGGTTCAGGCAATGAAGTAGGAACTAACCAGGTTTTCCTATTTCACTGATGCCACAGAATTCTTATTTATGACCAGTAAGGTGTGAACCAGCTCAGTAACTGAAGTTGTTCACTCTTAGACCCTCTGCCAGCATACCTGTGTGCTTAGGAGCAAATACTGGAAGGGATGGAATAGCTAGCTGCCTTTCTGAGTTTCCTCCAACTCTTCCTTCTAAATGGAAAAGGGCTTTTTTCTAGTAATGAATAGGTGGAAGTATAGGTCCTTAGTCCTGGCAAGGTCAGTATTTGGAGACTTGTTTTCTTTGCCCACCTTTTAAGCACAGGAGATTGAGGCTTGTAAGAAAAGGGTGCTCACAGCTGCGCTAGGCCTGCTGGCAAACAGCATTCAGTGCAGATGGTTCTCTGCCCACACGTCTCTATTTATGAAGAGGCCCCCAGTGTTTATGTTAATGGTGATGAGTTTGAGAGATAAAAATAGGGAGTTGTTTGTTGTTCACTTGTTCTTTATAGATCTGCAGTGAACTTTTTTTATAAGCACAAATTTGATAGAGAGATTTGTTAACCTGCTAGAAGAGCAGGCTGTCAAAAAGCCAAGCTGCAGATGTCTGAAGTGCTGAACTACTTATTCCTTGTTTCTTATACTTTCCTTCACTCCACGAGATGGTGCTGTGTTCCCACAGACCCCAGCCATCCTTTTGCTCGGCTTTTCCCAGGTCCTTGGTGGGTGTTTGGAGTAGGAAAACTTGAAGTTAGAAAGAATATCTGTCTCTGTGTCTAGTTGCCTTTTTCTGCACTCCAAATTAATCTCAAACAGAGGTTTTCCAAAATCACCTAAGGCTTTGTATAGTCCTCTGCAGTTTACATCTTCCTTGATGTTCACCGAGTCCCGTGGCTTTGCTGACTCAAGAGGGCTTAGGAAGCCCTCCAGAGACTACTTCAAGATGCCATAGTGTCAGAGCAACCATACTAAACTGCAAACAGTAGAGCTGAGACTGTGTCTTGTGGTCTGTGATCATTCCTGGTTGATAGCCTGCTAAGTCAGGAGGATGTTTGCATGTTGCAAGGGGTCTGCCTAATTCCACATTTATTTGTTTATTGAGATACTGTGCAAAATTTTGCAGGGCTGCAGCCCTGGAAACTTAAATTATCTGATCATGTCACATAAAACAATTAGCAGTTCTTCTCTCCTCATTCTCCTACCACATGCTTTCCTATTTATATAGAAGCTGTGATTTTGGAAGCTCTTCTCTGGGTTTTTTTTCTCCTGCTTTCAGTTAAATTTTGAGTAGAGACATACTGATCCAGGAATATTGTCCTTGCAAGGAGGAAACGTTGGAAACTGGTGTTTGAAAAGGCTGGAGTCCATTGAGCTGCAACAACTCTTTTGGGGAATAAGAAGATAAGTCACTTTTCACAAGCTGGCCAGAGTATTAGGCTGCCTTAGGTTGCTAAATTGAGTTTAATGTTCAAGTGATGGAAGTGATTCATGTTTGAAGCCATGGCTTTAGAGAACTTCCATTTGACCTGCAGAACAGCTTATTTCTTCCCAGAAACCTGGGGTGAAAGGCTCCTTCACCCACAGTGTGTCCCTGGAGCCTGCCATTTTAGCTTCCAGCTTACCACACATACCTCTGTGTGTGGTAGATGCATGTTCAGTGTCTTCACAGCTCTGCCTCTCATGTCTTCATGCTTCCGTAAAGAACAGTCTGACCTCGCTTGTCCTCCTACTTTTGTTCTTAGCATTTTCCAAAAGCTTGAACTTGCACTTTTCTGTTTTTCTGCTGACTGAGAGTGGATTCCTGATTTATAATTTCTAGTCTCAAATCCCCATAAGTGGTGTGGAAGTGATGAGTAGAGAAGAGGTACAAAATCATTACATGCTTTTATGAAGCTGATACCAACTTACCTCCCCACTTTTTAACTCTTCCTGGTTGGTTCTGATTAATGTGGAACTGTAATTCCAGGGCAAGTCAGTAAGTTTTCAGTTTTTAAGACCCAAATACCTTCCAGCAGGACTCCTAATGCACTTTGTAAAATGTTCATAACTGTTACATATCATAGAATCATAGAATAGTTACAGTGAAAAAGACTTTCAAAATCGAGTCCAACCATCTATCCAGCCCTACTAGATCCAACATTAGACTGTGTCACCAAGTACATCAGCTACTCTTGCTTTCAACACCTCCAGGGATGGTGACTCAACCCACCTCCCTGGGCAGCCTGTTCCAATATTTGACAACCCTTTCAGTAAAGAAAGTTTTCCTAATATCCAACCTAAATTTCCCCTGATCCAATTTCAGACTGTTTCCCTGTCACTAGCCACCAGGGAGACCAGCATCCACCTCATTACAACCACTTTTTAGGTAGTTTTAGAGACCAATGAGGTCTCCCCTGAGTCTGCTTTTCTCTAAACTTAAACAATCCCAGCTCCCTCAGCCACTCCTCATAAGATTTGTCTTCTAAACCCTTCACCAGCTTTGTAGCCCTTCTCTGGACATGCTGAAGCATCTCAATGTCCTTTTTGTAGTGAGGGGCCAAGTTTTGTTCAACTTGGGAACTTTAGGACCTAAATAAATTGATGACACCATTGTATAAGGATTGTTTCTTACTCACTTAACTCAGGACAGCGTCTGCAAACAGCCATTAATCCCAATGAACTGTGGCATGTAAATGCCATGTCATGCATCTTTTCCAGGGCTAGGGAAGCTTCTTATCTGGATACCTCTAGCAGGTTTTTGAAGTTACTTGTCATTGTTCCAATGCTCAAAGCTCTTCTCTAATTTTGCACTCAAATTTGAATATCAAGATACAGCCTCAGAAACACTTGTGAGCGTGATCAGATACACACCAGAGAGAATTTTTAACATCAGAGGTGCTGGTTCTTGTCACTTCTTGTCCTCTGCTACTATAAAAATGTAGCAAAGCATAAAATCTAGGCTGCACTGATTGGTTTTCTTTTTAAGTCTTCCCCAGAACCTTATCTGGGGTTGTCTTGGTGTAGTAGTTATGGCTTCAAGGCACAGGGTGTTGCAAAGTATGAACATGACTTTGTGGATAACAGTGAGAGTGTTTTCTGCATCCAGTGTGACATTTCCTTGGCCTTCTTCCAAAAATATGCATGTTAGCAAGTAACTGACCTCTTCTTGCTGTTCCAATTATTTGACTGTATTTACTACATATAGGTTATACTGAGCTTTGAAGACCCCACCGGGTCACAACGTGTCAGGACCTTGAGGGCATTTTGCATGTGAAAGCAGGAGCATGGGTGAGGTAGAGCACAAAGCATTGTCTGTTCTGTGTGGGGACTTTTGCTCTAAGGAGAGCAGCATCAGTGAAGTGCAGCTCTTGTCCAGGCTGACCCTGACATCACTGGTACAATGCAGACTTCTGGCTTCCTTCACCCATTGCTGCTGTTCTCTCTGACTCCAGATTTGCTGTTTTCAGTGGGGGAAAATGGTTCTTTGTCTTTTCCATGTGCTTTGTTCTGGAAGTAGTGCAGGGTCTACACAGAGCAGCAGCTGTGAATCGACAGAGCTTGCAGTTAAACAGCAGGAAGACGCATTGGAGCAGAAGGCATTGAATTCTCCAGGGACAAAGTTTTTAAACTATTAAGCACTGAGCAAAGTTTCCCTTTTTGCTTTCTTGTTTGGGTTTGTTTTCATGTTGGGTGCTCTTGGTTGACTGTTTTTCATTTTGGAGGTTGTTTTATTTTATTTTAAGGGCTCTGGTTTCCCTTTTGGTATTTGTGGGTGATGCCTTATGCATCTTTTCAGTCTGGGAACTGCTAAGTACAACAGGTAGTGAGACTTTCTCTTCAAAAGGCAGTTAAAAGGTGGCAGAGACTGGCTGGTTTGGGGTTAGTTACATATCTTCCTGTGGTTCAGATCTGGCTCAGGCTCTGAGAAAATAACAGCAAATACACAAGTAGGTGGCTTCTGCTGAGGGATGTTTTGGGGATATGGAAGAAGATCTGAAAGAGTGATTGAAGAAAAGCTTTAACGTCAAATAAGTTCTGCTTTTGGCTTACAGTCCTAACTAGTCCTCTGTATTACCCAGGTAAGTAAAAATTACTCAGTGAATGCTGAAAACTTGTAGTTTCTTTTGATTAGGAGTCCAGCTCTAGCATTTGCCTTTTGCAGGCTTTGACTGGGTTGATGTTTTGATCCTGCTAGTCCTCCTGGAAAACAAACATTAAGCTTCAGATGTTCTCAGAAATCTGTAAAACTTTTAAACCTCCTTTAAACTTTTAAAACCAAGGATTTCTGGTCCTTGGTACCAGAAATCCTGTGATTTCAGTCACTCACCAGCACAACACAAACTCCAGCAGGCACAGCTGCATTATCTCTAAAATCATTTCTGATTAATTCTTGACAAAGCCACCTGAGAATTGTCTTTGGTTTCATGCACCAAATAAAAGGAAGAATATTCTTAATGCAAATGACTGTTTGCCATAAGAAATAGGGCATAGCAAGTTCCACAGTCCTCCTATGTCTTGAGCCTTCTGGCATGGGAAATAAAAATGTCTTGTCCCTTTTGATCCAGGAAATCTCTCATGGCATACTTCTGCTGGACTCTGAAACCTAAGTTTTGTCTTCTAATGTTTTGCTAGTGTTGGCATTCACTTACTTTCTGCATGGAAGTTACAGAGCCCTGTCCCTGCTACTTGTAGGCAGCAAATTCTGATGAAGACTTTTCCCTTGTTAGTAGTCATGGGGTATTGTGGAGGTCTTCTCCTGGGCTGCTGCATTTTGTGTGTTTAGTGTCTTTGCTTTATCCATCCATCTGTCCAGGAGCTCAACTGAACTGCACTGGTTTGTATTGTAAGTAGTTATAATCTTGTGGTCCTTTTGAGTCTCCTGCTTGCTGCTGGGTGTGTGTCTTTGTAGACATAGTTCATTGGGGTTGGACCCGATGATCTCTCGAGGTCCCTTCCAACCCCTGTGATTCTATGATTTGAAGTTGGGTGTACTGTGCAAGTTCATCACTGGTTCTTAGAGCAGTGTACTCAGTGTTGATCAGGTCATATAAAGACACACTCATTGATAAGCTTTAAGAAAAAGAAGGAAAAGGCAAGTTTATTCTAGTTAAATAAAGGGTTAAGTATTTAGAAAATAATTTGAAAACAGTTTTGGGACAGGAGCTTCTGAAAGCCTCATTTATAAGCCTTTTTCAAAACTCTCTCACAAAGCAATTTCATACTCTTGAATTAGGTTTATTACTCTCCTGTGTCTAATGTTAGTTACATACACCCCTTGGATTTGCAGAGAGATCAGTCAAATCAGGTTTTAAATCTCTGCCTGCCACTTAACACTCTGTATGGATTTCCTTCCATATTTTTTCACAATTTGTCACTTAGTTTTTAGAGTTGGAATTTTTTTCCACAGAAGGCAGCTGTGGTGGATCCCCATCTGAATGTTTGCTTCACTGTTCAGCATCCAAGTAGAAGATTCTTCTGCTTCTCTCCTCTGCCTTTCTAATTCAGAAGATAGGAGCCTAAAAATGTTTCACTTGCATATTTGCTGATGAAGGGTAGAGAGAAGCCTGGCAAAGGCAGCACTCAGTTGTTTTAAGAATGGTGAAATTCAGACTGCATGGGGGCATCCTCCTACTCTGCAAACTAAATGGAGAACACTCAATTTCAGCTTGCTCCAGCACAATGAAGAGGCTAAATCTGACCATGACTAAACACAGGTCTATAAAAAAAAAATTGACAAAAAAATCTGTTTTCTGTCTCCTGCCATATATGTTACCCATTTCAGGGGAACCTATTTCAGCTTTTCTCTGACATCATAGGATCTATCTCTGATTTGCATGAATGGAGTTTGTAAGTTATCTCATTTTTATCGGCTGGGCAAGTATGCTGAGGGACCTTAAAAGGTGAGAAGATCCAGCAAGGAAGGTGCTGAGGCATGAGAACATTCATTTCATATATATATAAAAATAAAATAGAGTAAAGGAGCAATTCTTCTGTATCACAGATGAAGTATTTCTCATTTTTCTGGGAGCATTGGAGCATCTCTGGGTGAGAAGGAACGATTTTCACTATTTAAATGAAGGAAATGTAATGGTCACTATAGTAATGAATGAATTCAAAAACAACCACTCAAAGAACCCAACAGTTAACAAAACCAAACAAAACCAACCCACCACCCCCCAAAAAAAAATCCCCAAGGTATCTGCTGTGTTTCTAATGGTGTGATACTGCCTGGTGTTGAAAGTAGGTAGGTAGAAGATACAGATTATTTCCTTATCCCTTGTGATACCTTTGTAGTAATTACACCGCATTAGGTGTAGTTAATCAAAAGGCAAATGTTCTAGGAATGTCTTTCCTCTGTCCACCATCAATCCCTTTGCCTCAGTTCCCATGACAAATTATTCTTTCTTTGAGTAAAGACTTAGTAATGGAATGACTTGCTGTCATGAAGGTTGGTTCTAGCTGTGTCTAGAATGGTTAGGTCTTCTTGATACAGCAAATAAACCCTTTGGCTCTGTGGCACCCATGCATTCTAACTTCACTGAAGATAAGAGGTTACTTTGTGGCTGAGCACTGGATGGTGATGTATATTGTCTGAATGTAGAGAGGAGACAGCACTACATCATTGCCAAAGTTTTTCCTGAAGTTTGTGGTAACAGAAAGTAGCTGGAGGTTTCTACATAGGTTGAGACTATTCCTCTCGGTTTTCCTTCAGCTGCGTAGATCTGCTGTGTTAAGACTATTTTTATTTCCTTGAAAGGATAATAATGACACACAATGTGATCTACTTCCTTCTCAGGGTGGGTGTAGCCCTCTCTTCTGAAGTACAAATTCAAAGTGTTAGCTGGGGGATTTCCCTTCCCGACTTCTTGTGTGGAGATCTCTGTCCCTGAGCAAACCTTGGAGAGCTACTGTTGGTCTTAATTTCAGTCTTCCTCTTCCTGTCAGGAGAGCACCCTACTGCTGATCAAGTGCCAAGCATTTGCTGTATTATTTGGTTAATGTGATGGATGCCTCTTTCTCTGCCTTTTTGGAGCCAAAACATACTATTCTAAGTTAGAAGGTGATTAATCTTCCGTAATGGGACTCTATGCAGCGAGCAGGATCTCACCCACCGCGTCTTCATTAGCCTCAACCAAAGCCTGCATTACCTCAGATTAGGTAATTGGTCATTTATAACACAAGAGGAGGAGGGGGGGGAAAGGGCTTATGAAAAAGTGTCAACTAGATTAAGTGCATTAAAATTTAATTCCTGTTATCCAAGAATTCTGGGAAGCAGCATTTAATCAGGCACGCAGTTGAAAAGCTTCCATCACCAGAGGATTCAGTCACTGTGAGAATGGCCTTAGTCTGAGGAAGGAGACATGTAGTAGTAATAGAATGGCCTCTGCATGTACCATGCTGTGAAACAGTTAGTTTAAGGCTATTTCTGCAAGTTTAGAAGCTCTCGGAATTTACACAGTGGGACAGAGCTTACAACTTGAAACCACACACTCTCTTAAATTAGTTAGCTGAAGAAGCAGGGAAGCTGTGTTCTACAGAATCTCCTCGTTGTTTCTACACTTTCTCAGGAACACTTTTGTCCCTGTAGCTTTTCCATGGCCTATTGTTGACTGAGTATCCCAGAGAACATCTACTGAAGGTCTAGGGCTTTCCAAGCACCAAACATAATACTGTATGACACAGTCTGTGTCTAGTATTGTACTAGATACAATCTTTGTAGCAAATTCCCATTTGTTGTTTTATTTGGTGGTTTTGATCCCAAAATAATGGTAGAAGGTTGTATGTGGCATGTCTACAGACAGTAAACACAATGCAGCCATAACTAAGGAATGAAGCAAACCGGTCAAGCTATCAAAGAATGAAGACAGTGTGTGATAATATTTCCAGCTGTGCTGTTATCTTAAGGTCTATGGTCTATCCTTTTATTTTATAGAAAACCTTAGTGAAAATAAACAATGAGAGAGAAAAATAATTGGCCTTTTGATAAATGTATTTTATGGCCAGGAGAGGATAGTGCATCTTCCAGTGGCTGGTGGTCACAAGGAGCGCTGTCTTACATGCAGCAATGTGTTGAGAAGTTTTCATGAACCTGGGAGCCCCTGGGATTTTTCAAGAGTTTTATTTTATGACTTCTAAATGAGATTACATATAGTATCTACACTTGCCCTCTTTCTCTGGCTTTCTTATTAAAATAATGCAAAAACTCAGGTCAGGCCTCCTTCCCAGGTTTGGCTGCTCCACAAGTTCCTCCCTTAAAAGCTGTCTTGCTTCACCTTAAGCACTGTCCAGCCAGAATGGTTCTAAATATAATTGTTCTCGGAGGTTGAGGTGTTTCAGAATTGGACTTTTGGTGTGTTGGTGGTGCTGTGAATGGATTTTAGTGTGAAATGCAGAGAAGCAGAAGGCTGCAAGGGACCTCAGGAGTCATTGCCTTGGGTACTCAGCTTTGGTATGGAACCATATTTCATAATACCTATCATAAATACATGAAGCTTTATCCCTCAGTTAGAGCAGCTTTTTGCCCCTGTTCGCTGTAAAGGCTTTTTAAAAGCTTCATTGCTCTGCTGATTAGAAACCTTTGTCTAATTTCCAGTCTAAATTTATTCTTTGGCAGTTTATAACCATCTGTTCTTGTACCAGTATTGTCCTTTAGTTAAATAGTCATTTCCACTTCTCAGCTATTTCTACCCCCGGGTATTTGTGCACAGCAAATGTATCCCCTCTCAACACTTACTTAGCTGGTCTGAACAAGCCAAGATCTTTTAATATTCCTTTTATTAGATAGGCTTGTCAGTCCCCTGGTAGCCTTTCTTTGCATCTGTTTCAGTTCATTTTTCTTGCCAGTGCAGGTACAATAGTGGTCACTTTTTCCTGTTTAGAAAACCCAGACATGACTGTTTGAAAATGTTTTTGTGTTTGACTGTTACCCAAATTGTGCTACTGGTTTTCCTTGCAAGCTTTACTTCCTTTGATGCTCAGGAAAAGAGGGGTAAATAATGGTGGTAATGCCTGTGAAGTGCTGTCACCAGCCTGAAGGAAGGCTTGTCTGTAAGCCTTTGAGTATGTCATTCCCCTAGCATTTCCCTGAGCATCCCCAGACCACTGCTGCTGTCCCCTTCAGAGATGCCTTGTGGTGCCTGCCTGGCATGACAGGGCTGTTCCTTGGTAAGCAAACCTTGGAGCAACTTGCAGATTTGGTTGCAGTGTAGACTTATTGGGGTTTCTTGGATACTTGCCACATGGGCACAGTTGAAGTAGTCCAACTCCCATCTTGGTTAATGAAGAACAACAGAATCCTCCAGGACCTGAACCATCTGAAATAGATAACTCTGTAACTTTTTACTGTCTATTGATTGTGAACTAAACTTAGGAACATCCTTACAATTAGGATGATGGGTTCTGTTAGGTGGTTTAAACCCACCTTTGTACTGTTTTCCCTAGCCTGTATGAGCAAAATGGAGCTAGTAGCAGTTATGTGTCTTTCAGATATGTGGTAAGGAAAAGGGCTGCAGGGGCCATTCGGGGTTTCAAAACTGTGTAAGAATGGTATGTGGGGAAAAGCAGAGAATAAATGACGGTCTGGTTGAATGATTGCCTGTGGGAAGATCTTGTCTTTGTCAGCATCTGAAAGATTATTCAGTCTCTCTTTTGGAAGCTGAGGGCATGTCTTGGGGAAAAAGGGCAAAGAAAAGCAAAAGGAACAATAAAACCTGCAGCAGCTCAAGGGGTTGGAGGACTCCAGGGTGGATATGGTCCCAGAGAGGTCCAGCATTTCAAGTGATTACTCTTCTCTTGGTACGTTTGGTAGCAAGCCAAGACAGAACAGATCCAGCACGTCAGGGGCTCTTTTATTTTACCTTCTCTGAAAGAGCATACAGAGAAGAAATCTGATGTATGGTGGGTACCTCAGAAGTTTGCTCTAATGCAAACTCATTACACAGAAACTGGCCTTTAGTATGAGCCAATTTTCATCAGCACAGCAAGAGGATTTCTTTTAAGGGATTGGGGACAGGCAGGTGAAGGATGACAAGCCAGGAGATGAGCTGGTGTGCCTTTACTTTGGCCCTACACTATTTCACAGAAACAGAATAAGGTTACTTGGCAGCTACTTCATTAAAAGAAGGGAAGTCTCTTAAAGGATCCTCATCTATTGAGCAGATAGCGTGGATGCTAATGAGAAGGAAGACTGATTAGGAACTGTCTAGTAGCTAATCTACTGTTTACTGCTATAAATGAGTGGAATTTAGGGAGTGACAGATAAAACCAAGCAGCACATGGCATGAGAGTAAATGGTTCTTTATAGGACTTTAAAGAACTTGTAAGGATAGCAAGAAGTGTTGAGAAGCATTGGACTGTTGAAGGAGGGCATAAGGACTGGGCATACTGCCTGACTTCTTTGATTGCTTCTCTCTACTCTGCCCAGTTGGGACTGTGACGTCAAGTGCTAAGTACATTATTTTTGGAGTGTAGAAATGTTCCTGCCTAAGGAGAGAAAATCTGAGTAACCAAGCCACTAGAAGGGGAACAAATGTGAAAGCTATAGGATATATGGGATTTTAGGGTGTTTATGGTGTTGTCCTGTGAGGTGGGTTGAGAACTGGCTGTCAGACCGGGCTCAGAGGGTCGTGATCATTGGAACAAGATCTGACTGGAGGCCTGTGACTAGCGGTGTTCCCCAGGGCTCGGTGTTGGGTCCAGTCCTGTTTAATATCTTCATCGATGACCTTGATGAGGGAACAGCATCCACCCTCAGCAAGAGCTGGGAGGGGTGGCTGACACGCAGGAACACTGCGCTGCCATCCAGAGAGACCTGGACAGGCTGGAGAGCTGGGCAGGGAGAAACCAGATGAGGTTCAACAAAAGCAAGTGGAGAGTCTGACACCTGGGGAGGAATAACCATCTGTATCAGTACAGGCTGGGGGATGACCTGCTGGAGAAGAGCTCTGTGGAGAAGGACCTGGGGGTCCTGGTTGATGACAGGTTGGCCATGAGCCAGCAGTGTGCCCTGGGGGCTGAGAGAGCCAATGGGATCCTGGGATGCATCAGGAAGAGTGTGGACAGCAGGTCTAAGGAGGTGATCCTCCCCCTCTGCTCTGCCCTGGTCAGGCCCCACCTGGAGTATTGTGTCCAGTGCTGGGCTCCCTGGGATAAAAAAGACAGGGATCTCCTGGAGAGAGTCCAGAGGAGGCTACGGAGATGATGAAGGGCCTGGAGCATCTCCCCTGTGAGGAAAGGCTGAGTGAGCTGGGACTGTTCAGCCTGGAGAAAAGAAGACTGAGGGGGGACCTAATTAATGTTTATAAATATCTTAAGTATGGGATGCAGGGGAAATTGGCCAACCCCTTTTCAGTAGTCTGTGGGGACAGGACAAGGGGCAATGGCTGCAAGTTGGAGCACAGGAAGTTCCACACCAACATGGGGAGGAACTTTTACACAGTGAGGGTGAGGGAGCCCTGGGACAGGCTGCCCAGGGAGGTGGTGGAGTCTCCATCTCTGGAGATATTCCAGCCCCGTCTGGACGCCGCCCTGTGCAATATGAGCTGGGGAGCTGCTTTGGCAGGGGGGTTGGACCCAATGATCTCTTGAGGTCCCTTCCAACCCCTACAATTCTGTGAAAATATAGGCATTGTGACCTCAGTCTAAATAACAGGAGGCCATTTCTTGTATGTGATATATTTGAGATACTGAGGAGCTGTTTGCAGAATTAGGCTGTATAGATGGACATCCCCTTATAAAGTAATTGTAACATTTTTACACAACATTACTTGTTTTTATAGACTGTGATAAATAAGTATAAGTAAACAAGAAAAGTGAAAAGACCTAACAGTAAGTCTTGGCAAAAGTCAATAATTGTGGGGTTTTTTTAATAGATGAGCTTTCTCACAGCATTGCTGAAATCCCAGAGTAGCAAAATGATTTCTCTTTGCTCAAAATGTGCCAGCTTTATAGAATGTCTTTTTCTTTCCTGCTTGGTGGCTAGTAACTGTGTGGCTTTCCCCTTACTGTTATATGAGACTGAGGATTCAAAATGGACCAGTCTTGTTTTTCAGCATGATTTGAATGAAATGTTAAACCCAGATGGATGTCACTGGTGAGCAAAGAAGTCACAGTGATTTATTTTTTAATGCTATTGTCATAGTATAAGTTAGTACATAGAATCACAGGGGTTGGAAGGGACCTCGAGAGATCATCGGGTCCAACCCCCCTGCCAAAGCAGCTCCCCAGCTCATATTGCACAGGGCGGCGTCCAGACAAGTCTTGAATATCTACAGAGATGGAGACTCCACACCCCCTGGGCAGCCTGTCCCAGGGCTCTGGCACCCTCACTGGGGAAAAGTTCCTCCCCATGTTGGTGCAGAACTTCCTGTGCTCCACCTTGCAGCCATTGCCCCTTGTCCTGTCCCCACAGACACTGAAAAGGGGCTGGCCATTTCCCCCTGCATCCCATACTTCAGATATTTATAAACATTAATAAGGTCCCCCCTCAGTCTTCTTTTCTCCAGGCTGAACAGTCCCAGCTCACTCAGCCTTTCCTCACAGGGGAGATGCTCCAGGCCCTTCATCATCTCCGTAGCCTCCTCTGGACTCTCTCCAGGAGATCCCTGTCCTTTTTATCCCAGGGAGCCCAGAACTGGACAGAATACTCCAGGTGGGGCCTGACCAGGGCAGAGCAGAGGGGGAGGATCACGTCCTTCAACCTGCTGGCCACACACTTGAATCACTTCAAGTACAGTTACAGCATTGGCTTTTTGTCTTCAGCAATCGCCTTCATGTTATTTTGTTGTTCTGGGGGGATTTTAATCTCTGTGTCAGAGCCAATGACATTTTTAGCCTTCCTGTGCAAGGGGAACTAGTAATCAGCACCCAGCTTCTGCTCTGGCAGACCAGGCTGTTCTCAGCGGTGCCTTTTCTCATTGTGCAGTTTTCCACACTTAAGAAATGAAACTCCCAAGTCCCCTTGCCCAACCAAATTGTGGGATCATTGCATGCTCTCCAGAGCCTGAGCTCCCTTCTGAGGCTTCTGTTATTTACTTCTGCCAGACATGAACATTAAAATTAGAACTTAGCCAAAATGGAGCAGGTGTAGTAAGAATTCAGGGAGGCAAAACATACTTGGCTACACTAGCACTGGGTACACCCTCTCTTGTGCTGCTAGAAGTTCTGCAAGTTTTTAGGAGACCTGCTTTTTTTTTTAAAAGCCTTTCCTCCCTGAAGTCCAGTGAACTGGTGTGAGTAGTGTTTGATGGAAATCTGTATGAGCATAAGTCAGTTCTAAAGACTGATAGAGTATCGGAGTGCTGCATCTCCACTGCTGGCCCGCCAGTGATCAAGTCAGTACAGTGACCAGCACTGCCTGGGTTCATTTGCAGCATCCTGGAGGGAGTGCAGTTTGTTTGGAGTATATACTTGCTTCTTGACTTGAGTGATGGAAGTAGTTTCTTGACTCTCTTTTTTCAGCACCTCTTTTCAGAGGGGGTCTGTTTTTTGGCAAGATCTTCATGAAGTTAATTTGGGGTAGGAATCTTAGTGAAGCCAAGACCTGGTTAAAAGTCATGAACTAACATAATTTAAGCAAATAAATGTCTTAGTTAAAATAAATTTAGCTGTTTCTTATAAACTAAAGAGGTTTTTTCTTTTTCTATATACAGAAGGAAAAAGCTATCATGCATTCCATTAAATTATTCTCCTAGACTTTCCAAGCAGCTTTAACTACATGTAGATAAAAGTACTCTCTTTAGCATTCTTAAGGCCCATGTATTTCTTTTTATATCCAGAAATGCCTCCTTTGACAAAGGGATGGCTGAAGCTCTTTGTTTCTTATTTTTTTCAGGTTTTTATCCCTAATAGGCAGAGGATGCAGTCATACATTAGTAGCAGCCAGTGTCAGATACTTAACTAACAGCTCAGAGACCACATCTTGGTTAGGGTACATTTGATTCGAATCTGTCTTCTGATTAAACCTAAAGCTAAAAATCTCTTTAATTCTTTCCAGTAGTTTCTTAATAATTTTTTTTGTTTTATTTATTCCTTTTGCTTAGCAAAATATAAATATTGGTGATTTCCAGAGATCTTCCCTTCAAGACTCAAGCTTCTTTCCACAAGCAATTATAACACCTTAACTTATGCTAGTGCCAGAGGACTACACAAGCAAATAGCAAAAGCAGTCCCTGCTGTATAGGTGTTAAATCTCCTGTCCAACTCTTAAACTGTTCAACTGCTGAAGGCTCATGCTTTCAGATGGCTTATTCATAAAGAACTGCTGTGATCACACTGGTGGCCTGTTCTGATGGTCTGTCAGGCAAAGCAGGACAGTAGCAAAAGGCCCTGTGAGGATGCTGTCTGGAGCTTGGTGTGGACTGGAGAGGTCAGTTTATTTGTCACAGACCAGGGAAGTAGGTTTGTACACTCACAGTCAGCTCAGGAAGAAATGGGCAGCACTGTGCTCTGATGTTGGGATTGAAAGATACAGGGATATAGAGGGAGACAAAATGTAAAGCATGATTTTGGAGGGGGGGGAAGAGTAAAAGCAGTGAGATTTCTGAAGATATAAAAACTAAGCAACAACACCAGGGGTACAACACACTTTGTTATCATTTATAAGGAAGTTAAAGCAAGGGGTGGATAAGGACATATAAATTGGCAGCAGATTGTGGTTTATGGTAATGACAGTCCCAGAGGAGTGTCTTTCTCTTGGTGACATTGAAGTAAATTGCATTACTCAAGATGTATACTGAGGGTGGATAATGAGATGTGTGCATGGGAAAAAGGAGACTGCTGCTTTTATGATGGTATCGACTGACTGAGATGAGTCTCTGTGTGTGTCTGTGCATGCGCATTCAAGAGGGGATGCAGGGGAGGAAGGTGGGCGGCAGAGCAGCATGGGCTGAACGATATTGTGCCCAGTTCTGGGCTCCCTGGGATAAAAAAGAGAGGGATCTCCTGGAGAGAGTCCAGAGGAGGCTACGGAGATGATGAAGGGCCTGGAGCATCTCCCCTATGAGGAAAGGCTGAGTGAGCTGGGACTGTTCAGCCTGGAGAAAAGAAGACTAAGGGGGGACCTAATTAATGTTTATAAATATCTTAAGTATGGGATGCAGGGGAAATGGCCAGCCCCTTTTCAGTGTCTGTGGGGACAGGACAAGGGGCAATGGCTGCAAGTTGGAGCACAGGAAGTTCCACACCAACATGGGGAGGAACTTTTCCCCAGTGAGGGTGCCAGAGCCCTGGGACAGGCTGCCCAGGGGGTGTGGAGTCTCCTTCTCTGGAGATATTCAAGACCCATCTGGACGCCGCCCTGTGCAATATGAGCTGGGGAGCTGCTTTGGCAGGGGGGTTGGACCCGATGATCTCTCGAGGTTCCTTCCAACCCCTCTGATTCTGTGATATCTGCTTGAAAGCCCCCTAGTTGAACTTGTGAGGAGAAAGGGACCTAGGTCATACATATTGACCTAAACTTTCTTCCCAACTGAAATTAGGCTTTAAATTACTAAAGCTTTGCCTTACCTTTATCTGAGCAGAGAGATGCTTATTATGTTGTATTGATATTTTGTTGCTTTGAACTGTAATTGCATGTGGAAAATATCTGGAAAGCTGTTTTTGTGAGGCTGATGACTGGAAAATCTTGGGTAAAATTTATAGCCTGGATGTCCAAGTCAGGGCAGATTGGCTGTGGCTCAAAATTGAACCTCTGCTCCACCCCTAACTACTCCAAAGTCTCATGTCCCTGAAATAAAGGAAATGCTGATGGGTGGAGAGCACCCATATATCTAGGCTAACCTTAGGTGCCAGGATAGGAAAAGCTGTACCAGAGCTTTCAGAATAGATCTGTTGTTCCTCTAACCATTGATCCTGACTCTGTGATGCACCAGGTTTGCCTGATGGCCTGCTTACTTTGGCAGAAACTTCAGAGACAGTGCATCTCTTGCAGTGAACTAGACACTGCACATAGTTGCACCTTATTGCTATAACTGTGCTTTTAACTGGCTCTGAACAAAACACCTGTATTTTGGGTTTTTTTGGGAAGGCATGTTAACTTTTTTTGTGCTAGCTTATCAAGGAACTTTTGAATATTTTGTGATTTTTTTGAAATCACAAAGTGGATAAAATACTTGTAATATTAAATCATATTCAAACTAGTTATCAGGTGAGCAGTGTATATGTTGTGCCATGGAAAGGGTGAGAGCTGTGGCTTCACTGGTATAAGCTGTCTTGTCTATGAAGAGACAAGACATGCAGAACAGACAGGAGTCGTAGGCGTGTAGCTGTTTACATCCAGGCACTGACTTGCTGAGCCAAAGCTCCCTTTTACATCTGGCCCACTGAATGGAGAAGGCTGCTTGAGTGCTGGTGTATATACCACTGCTCACTGAAAAGAGGAGAGAAACAGCAGAAGCTGAGGAGCTGCGCTGTTTATTCGATTGGCAGATATGACAAGTACAGTAGTGATGCCTTCAGGTACAGTAGGGAGGAGGGAATGCCATTAGCATGTATCTAAAATGGAGGATGCTGGCATGTCAAGTGTTTTAAGTAAAGATGTCATTCTACTGGTCTGGACCAGCTGACCAGCTGTGTACTGTGCCACTCAACAATTCTTGTATTAGTCATCTGAACAGCTACTCAACTCTCCAACTACAATCCTTCTGGCTATGTGAAATGTATCAGTGCCATCCCCAAGGGTGTTCAACAGAACCTTGCCAGAAACCCCAGGCAGCTGCTATGAAAGAGGAGAGTGATGCTCTGTGTGTCTTTCACTGCTGCTCCAAGTTTTTAAAATAGCTGCATCTTCTTTATCTTCATCCTGAACTCCAGGCAAATACCTGCTCTTCAAACAGGCATGGTTCGGGGGCGAGTTGCTGGTTGTGGTTTTGTTTGGGGTTTAGGTTTGTGTTTGTTTGGGGTTTTTTTTTTTCCATTTTATTCTTGGAGTTTTAAAATGGCAGTCAGTTAAAGGAAAGTTTTGTCAGTGAAATAACTCTACTTCTAAATTTTTGATGAGAAGGATTCTTAGTTTGGATTTCTAAACCTTTGAGAAGCATCTGAATGCATGGAAGAGACTTGATGATATTTAGGCACATCACTGCCTTTTGGGGATGTGTGTTTTGGTCATTCCTTCCCGTTGCACTGCCACCTTTTCCCAAAAACGATGAGGAACTTTACCTTGAATAACGTGTCATCTTAAAGCTGACTTGCTCCTGAGAGCAGTGAGGGAGTCTTTGCCAATGCTAGCTGGAGTAAATTCACTCAGGCTGATGGCTGATGAAGGCATGGAGGATTTATAACTTATTTGAGTTCCCATACATCACCCTCTGTGTCGCTTGCTTATGATGGCTCTGCCAAAAGATAAAGAAGTGCAGGACGCTCAGTACAGGCCATGGTGACAGGCCAGGGACAAATGTCTCTGTTGGGTAAATTGATTTGAATGGTTCTAGTGAAATATCAGGCTGGGTTGAAAATATGATTTGGTTTAATGATCCTGCTAGCTTTGTATCCTGGTGGAATTCCAAACGCAGGAAAAGTTAATTAAAGTCATCTTTGTATGTATTTTGTCTAAAATAGCATGACATGGATTTCTTTTTAGACATCTAGATATGCTAATCTTGTACCCATATCTTATCTATCTAAATACACTCTTGTACTATTTCTAATGTAGTGAAATTGCCACAAGGCTGATAAATATCAGTTGTAATTTATAGGGTGTTTATCCAGGTAATGGTGTACGGAATACTTTTTACAGCCCCTAGAGTCTAAACAAGCAGAGACCTAGAGGCATAAAAATGCATTATGAAAAAGCAGAAAACAGACAAACGGTTTTATTTTCTGCAGGTAAAATTTAATGGACATAAAACTTAATATGGTGTTAAGAATGTGGGGTTTGTGGGGTTTTTTTTTCCTTGGGGTGGTTTTTTTTTTTCCCTGTGAACAATGAGAAAAAGTGGCTGGCATGAGGACTGTTTAATTACATTTTTCTGAAGCAGAATACCTTGTTTGCCTTCTACTGTTCCCATTGTGTCCCCAGTGAGCCTGAGCCAGCATTTCCCCCCACCCAGCTGCAAGATGCCTGATGGACAGGGCCTGAGAACAAGGGCTGCACAGAAGGGTAGCCTGCTGGCTCTGCAAGCTGTGCCCACAGAGTGGCTGGTACCCAGCTGCACCACAGGGCTCTCACTCCTTTTAGATCCTATCAAACCTTTTGATTGCTTTAGGGAAAGGTAGCTGCTCCATGTTGGCACATCTCATTGCCCCTTCTGTTAAGAGAATGTCTCTGTACAGCCCTTTATAGCAGAGAGGTGTGGGATATAGCTGTCCTTGGGCTGGGGGCTGTTGTGTCCATGCTTTGCAAGGCACCAGGATTGAATCTATTCATGGCCCTTCAACAAGGGAGTGCAATTTGAGGAGCTTTCTTTTATGTGTATCAACTAATAGTGCTCTTAATGCTGCTGGAAAATTGCCAACTGTTCTAACTCCCATAATTGTGGCCAGGGAAGCTGAGGCACAGGGCATGAAGTGACACTTTGCCAAGTTCACTTGATACCTGAGTCAGGCTAGAAACCCAAGATCAGCCTGTCTCCCTGTCTTACCAAGGGGTGACAGTGTTACAGTGTTTTTCCTAGCCATAATTCCTTGTCGCTGCACCTGGCATTTTAGTTAAGGATGTGAGTTTAGAAAGCAGTGGTAGCTGGCAAATTAGTTTCACCCTTTCCTTTTGAGACACATCTCTTCCATCAGCCTTTTCCTTCACACAGCTTCCCCATCTACATCTGCCTGTAAATGAGGGCTGGGATCACTATTCCTTCCTGGCTCAGCTGATCCCTCAGCAGCCTTGAACTGCAGGCCTCTCCTGCTGTGTCAGGGTTGAGATCCTTTTAGGACACTGCCAGGAAGGCCTGGAGCATGAAGATTTGAGAACAATCCAGCAAGAACTTGTTAGAGCTCAGACTGAAAATCATGGGGTCTCCCTCCTAATCTGTCATTTCCCATCAGTACAATTATACAGGAGATTATCCTTAGTGGAACTGAGAATTCCGGGGGCTTTGGCCGGTGAGCCACGGATAATTGGGGGAAGCATTAGTGCAGGGCTCAGTCTCCTGTAGCCAGCAGTGGTGACAGGGAGCACGACTCTGTGGCATGCTGTTGTGGCACAGAGACACAATGTCAATCAATCATGTTTTATTCCTTCAAATTTTCTCAGAGCAGAAACATAACAAAATAAACCCACAGTACTTGCTATACTTGTATCCGTGGTTTGCTCAAAAGCAGTCAGTAAGGATTCATTGTCTCTTTATTATCTACTTTAATTAAATACAAATGATGCTTTTTAATAGGTTTCTGTATTGGATGGACACTGGCATGTAATATCAGGTTTTTTTGGGGTGTGAATCCTGTACTTAAAATATCATGATTCAACCCCAGAAGTGGCTGCATTTTAACAGTTGCAACTAATGTTACAACTTTGGACATTAGAAAAAAATCTTTCACTGAAAGAGTTGTGGGGGCCTGGAACAGGCTGCCCAGGGAGGGGCTGAGTCACCTTCCCTGGATGTGTTCAAAAAAAGGGTAGATGAGGTACTTAGGGATATGGTTTAGTTTAGGATGAGAATGGTTGGACTTGATGATCTTGAAGGTCTTTTCCAACCTTGTGATTCTGTGAACTCTAGCTCTCAGGGACATTCGATTTCTGGTGTTTCCAAATACATTTGAAAATTCTTTTGAAAAATGTAAGATAATGCAAAGTATCTGTTCCTTACAGTAAGTTTATTATGGTGGGAAGTGTTTACTTTAAGCAGAAGCCTATTCAGGTTGTTTGAGAACGTTGCATTCCTGCTGCAGAGTTTGAAATAAATAATGTAGGGCCGTTTATTAACACCATAATTAATGACTGTTGTCAGTGTCCAGATTTCCTCATTATGTCGTTGGAAAAAGCTTCATTAGGTTTTTAGGAGTGTGTGGCCAGAGACAACTGCCACTGGTGTTTGATAACTAATAAACTTATAAAGGGGACCTGACCTGATCCGCGCTGTTTCTTCCCCTGCAATGGTGTGCTGAGGTCCCATCTCATCAGTAAATAAGTTTGTTATCTCCTTGTCACAGCACTGGTGGGTTTTCCCCACACAAGGCTAATTTTTCAATAAGGTGAAGGAGGAAAAAAGCCTGTATTTTGGCATAGGACCGTGGAGTTCCTCAGGGGTCAGTGTGGGAGCTGATATTGCTTAATGCCTTCGCTAATAACTGAGGTGATAGGATGGAATAATCTCTCTCGTTAAATTTGCAGGTAATACTAGATAGTGGGAGCAATTGATATGCCAAATGTCAGGGCTGCAATTCAAAGGCACTGTTGTGACCTTGAGAAATGGGAGGCTGAAAGCATTAGCCACCCTAAACACTGTGTGGCTGGGGATGAATTTGGAATCTTGTTACCAGCTGAGAATGGGGAAGCAATAGAGAGGCTAAAACATCTGTTGCATTTGCTGCAGGTCCAGGGTAACTTTGCAAGAGTACAGGTTTGATGGTGTTCTCCACTGGTGGTTCTTGTTCTTATTGCCAGTCCAGCATCACATTAAAAAATGCAAGGCTGCCAGATTTATGGCATAAGGCAAATCCAAATCTTAGCTACAGCACCCCTCTTTTTTCTTCTATACAGATGGGTTTTATGAAGTTTTATGAGGTTTTGTTCTTTGTTTCCCAAGCAGAGGCAGCAGAGAAGGTGGAGTGAGTTTGATGATCTCTGAAGGTTACAGGAGTGCTCTGGTTTGCCAAATGTCAGTCTTTCATTTCTCAGGCAGTAGAAGGCAGCTTCTTCCTTCACCCTGAATTTAAGAGTAAGGGGTAATGGCAATGAAGTAGATTAAAAAAGTAAAGTCGTGTTTGGAGGAAATAATGCAATTGTATCTGTCCTCTGAATGAAGCTGCCTCATACCTGAAGGAAAGTTGCACCCACATGAGCATTACAGAGCTATAAAGCTCTCTGTATACAGAAAAGCATATTACTCAAAGTTTTACAGAGCCCAGTTTTCTCTATAGCTTTATTTTCTCTCTGTCTTTAGGAAAGAAGCATTTTCATTAGGTAGGCAACCTAATATTGGTGTCTGTTTCTGTCACTTTATTTAGCTATTAGTTTCATCATGTCCTGGCACAGGGATACTAGCATATAAATAATGTGTGTGTAGATTAAGCTGGAGACTTGGAAGTCTGATTTTTTTTACTTCCCTCTCGCTTTGCTTTGTTTTCATGTCTTGCTCGGATGTGTTCCAGAGTTGAATTGCAGTCTCCTGAATGCTTCCAGGAGTCTGGAGGCACCTGAAAGACTGCAGGTCTCCTTCTGAGATGATGTATTCTACGGAGTTAATCAGAGTTGAGGAGACATCCTACTTTAGTGACTGGCATCTTTACTTCATTGTTTTAAGTTCTTTGTTATGGAGCTGGCCAGCAGTACAGTTTTGAAGTTAAACAGTGAAATAGATATGTTAAATGGCCTCCATTGGTTAGGGTTATATTGTGCTTGCCCCTTTCTAAATGATATATAAATTCTTTCAGGAACTGTCACAAATTCAAACTGTATTTTCCTTATCTGTCACAGAATATGAATGAAGCATGCACTTGAAATGCAGCCACTCTGTGTTGTAATATATCACTGAGTAGCCATTTTGTTTGCAAAAGCAAGGATTTGAAGTCCTGTCAGCTGCTGCTCTCAATAAAAAAATACATACTGTGACTTGGGTTTGATACAAGAAAAAGAAATTCAGTTTCAGCATTCAGGTCAAAGCAAGGCAGTGTGATCCATTCAGAACCTGAGACAAATTTTGAGAAACATATTGCTTATTATTTTACTTTTTGCATGATCTAGGACTGCTAGTCTACTTCTGCTTTTTTGTGGTTATCCATCATACAGAATAACAGCTCGCTCCTTTTCTTGTCATTTTGTTGGAAATGGTTGGTTGAAAAGTCCAATAGAGGTACTGCATGTTCTATTTGAAGGGATTTTTCCTCCTCACAGTTTGCATTTCGGTCTCCTGTCTATGTCCCTGGAACAATGTACCTTTTCAGCTCCCTTGAAAATTGGACCAGTAATCTGATCTTCAATTTGCATAGCTCTAATGTGGGGATAATGTTACTATAAGCTCTTTGTGAGGTGCTTTGTATGGGAAAGGGATATGATGGCTCATGACAGATCATATGGCAGAAAGGGTTATGTCATGCTAAATGAGTGTTCTACATCTTAAAAATTGGCTTTACTAGTCATGAGTTGGAAATCCAACCTAAAGAAAAGCTACGTGATGAACCATAAATTGTTTTATGGAGGTGCTGGCAGAAAGAAGCTGTAAACAGCAAGAACCTATTGCAGGCTCCTCCTCATGTCTTTTGGATTTGAAGACTTCTCTATTTCTCCTGTGGATTATTATTTAGCTGTTCAGTAGACTGAACTGTGTACTTGGAGGCAATTCCACAGAAAGCATTATCTTTTCGGGCTGCAAGGCCACACGAGCTTCTCCCAAGTGCCATCATCTCAAAGTTGTGTCCTACCCTAAGCAGCCTCTTTAGAGCCAGCTGGCAGACTACTCTGACCACCCTTCAATCTGTGCTTACTAGCAGCTGTCTGGCACACTGATATTTCCGAGATCATGACTTTTGTGTGTGTTCAGTGCTGCTTGTTGAGTATGCTTTAGGTCGCAGCAAAATTCGTGAACTCTTTGAATGGTCCTCACATTGGATTCTTCTCTGGCAGCACGATGGATTGATATGCTGCTCCTGTTTTAAGACAGATGTGGTGTTAGAGCGTGGCAGAGAGAGGCCCCTGTTCTGCCAGGCTGAAGTTCTAGCCTTAACTGCTGGTGGTTGGTACTGTCCATGCTAATAATAGCTCTCATTTGTCTAGCAACTTTACTGTGGAAGAGAGCCTGAAGCAATTTATGAGCTGTACTCAAGCAGTGTGTCCACCTCTACGTTACAATGAGACATGTGTGATGGCACATAACAAAGCTACATGGGTTGCAGATAAAACGGATGTTGGATAATTATTAAAAGCTACTGGGTGAATGACAGGGTTATTGTTACATGGAGTAGACTCTGATGGCCATTGGATTCTCTTTAGTCCATGTGGATGCAATCAGATATCCATTATGTTGTGTGGGAGGATTAACATCTTGCCAAAAGTCCTGGCAGATGTTCATTGCCTTATTGAAAGGGGGGGTCACCTGGGACTTCTCATTGGGAAATTGCCCTCTTTTGGTATATCTACCTGGAGGCAAAATCAGGGTCTGCAAACTGTTCCAGCAGTTTGTCATTGTTCAGCCAACAGGCAAGTGATGCCTCTCTTTGAAAACAGCACATGAGCCAAAGAGAAAATCCAAGAATGGACTGAAAAAAATTTTGTTTACGGTGATTTGGCATTTTTCAGTGATTTCCTTCTTGAGAGCTTTGCTAATGTTTGTTCAGGAGATCCTAGCTCCTGGGAGAAGCCCGGAGTTACCTTTGTGCAAACACTCATGTAATCAGAACATTTCACAGGAATGCAACAGCTGGGCACATGCTTAATTCTAAGGCTAATAAGTGTTAGAAATTTATCTGCTGGAGCTTTTTGTATACAGATCTTCTGGACTGTGGTCGTGTGGGAGCATGCTCAGGGTGTGAAGTGTCTGTGGTACAGGTATCTGGGTGTATTTAATGGGAGCTGCCTGTCAGTGCTGAAATGCACTAATAGAATTAGTGCTAGGTGAGTGTGTGAACTGAGGCTGTTGTACACCAAACCCCTCTGAGCAATTGTGTAGTTGTAGGTTAAAATAATATTAATCAAGCTCAGCAGGAACTGTCTCTCCAAAGCAGAGGTTCTACATGTAAATAATTGTGTTCATCTTACACCTTGTCATTCACGTCACCCTGATTTGAAAGCCTCTGTTCAGAGGAGGAGGGATAACAGGAGGATATTAGGATACTGTGCGTTAGGAAATACCTTTTTCAGAGTCTGGAAGACACAGAAAACAGATTTTTGTTTTTTCAAGTGCACAAGGTGTGTGGAACCTTCTCTGTTGCAATTTCTCATTTCCAATTTTCTCTGTAGGCAGAGCGTTCTCTCTGATTGCTCTGCATGTCAAACAGGGTCTCTTTAGTGCTTCCCAGAGTAGCTTTGTAGCACTTTTACAGCCTTAGGGAGGATGGTTTTCTTTCTGAAGTCCGTCTATCTTTCCACAGCACTTGACAGCAGTGTCTGAGCTCCTTTTATTCCTCCTCGCACAGAGCAGAGGATGGGACAACTACACCTGTACCATTGGTGCTGTAGACAGAGGATTTAGGAAAGAGAAATTTCTGACAAACACTCACCTGTGAGGAAGAGAAACATATGCTTCCACCCATGCAAGACAGTGCAGAATGAATGCCCTGAGGCAACTGCAGTTCTCATCTGTTTCAGGTGGATGGAGATATGCTTTTTGGAATCAGATTTACTCAGGTGTTAGTGACCTCCTGCCTGTATAGACTCCACCAAGATTGTAATTACTGTTACTGCTGAAAAATCATTCAATTTCTTTCACCTAAGTAATAAAAGCCAGTGTGAGATAGAGGACAAGGTGCTTTGGAAAACAAAAAACAGCCAACAACCAAACAACAAGAAATGAAACAAGAAAACAGTTCTGTCCTGGAAGTGTTTAATGATGTCTGTTAGGGAAGAAGATAGGAGGTGTTTGCTATGAATCTCAGGGGTCAGTAAAGTGAGAGTGAGTGCCTGGCTTGGTGAATAGCAAGTCACTCTTGGCTGCTCCAGAGAGAAAATGTGTTGCCACAACCGAGTCGCCTTATCACCACCTACAACTACCTGAAGGGAGGTTGTAGAGAGATAGGTGATGGTCTCTTCTGCCAGGTGACAGGAGATAGGACAAGGGGAAATGGCAAGAAGCTGCCCCAGGGCAGGGTTAGATTGGACATAAGAAAAAAATTTTTCACTGAAAGAGTTGTCAGGGCCTGGAACAGGCTGCCCAGGGAGGGGCTGAGTCACCTTCCCTGGGTGTGTTCAAAAAAAGGGTAGATGAGGTACTTAGGGATATGGTTTAGTTTAGGATGAGAATGGTTGGACTTGATGATCTTCAAAAGTCTTTTCCAACCTTGTGATTCTGTGAGTATCTATACTCTCAACTTTCTGTTCTGCTGAATCCCTGGTTTTGTGCTCCAGCTTTATTGCTAGTGATGAGGATGTCCTTAAGTTTTTTTTAAAGGCTGTGGCATAAGCTGTTGATGATCTGGGCTTTCTCAAGTCCCTTCTTCTCCAAGTGAGATGTAAATTAATTTCTGGACTCAGACCCATTGCTTAGGGCTCTCAGCGTCGAAATGGAGGGAATCGTGGAACCAAAGTTCAGCTTTAAGCAAGACATTTCTTTGCAGTTCTTTTGCCATAAATGTTGAACTCCTTTTTGGCTTTCAGGGAACATATCCCTGAGCAGTAAAACTGAGGCAGTATAAAACTTAATATGTGCAAGAGGATACTTAGGTACCTCAACTTGCTGGGTTTTTTTAATCATTTTGAGGAGAGACTTTAAAAGCGAGCAAAAATGCTGCCACAGCATTTGGTGGTGGTAGTGTGGAAGCTGTATTACAGCAGCAGACAAAGGGTTTTCTAAGGGCACAACTCCTGAGATGCTCTGAGAAAACCCTCAGTGCTTCCAAGCCGGATGGCTGTGGGCACGTGTTTATCTGTCTGACTATCCATACAGAGAGAGGAGAATGGTAGAGTGGCTGATTCAAACAGAACTGGTTTGAGGCTCCAAAAAGACATTGAGACTTAGCTCTGGTACCAAAGCTGTTTTGCAAATGTTCTTGGTGTGTGGCCCCAGGTTAGGGTTGTCTGAAGGCTTTTCATTTTAGTTCTGCACACAGTACACCCAGTGCCGATGCGAGCGGGAAGATGAATGGCTATTTATTTCAGCTTACCAGAGCTAATCCATCATGGTGCATGTAGCAATTGCATTTTCGAACTCCAAAAAGCTTTTACTTCTAGAGATTAAATAAATAAATAAGTAGATGTAAGGAGCTCTCTTCCTCAGTCTTTTTCTTTTCATTCTCCTTGCCTGCTGTGTAATGAATATGTTTGTTTATTTTGGTAAATAGCCATAATTTGAAAATAGCTTCATTTAGCCCTTAGCCCACTGCAGACATGAAGTGACTGATAGCAGCATTGTGCTGGCATGCCAGGAAATAAAATAAAAATTTCTTTTTGAACCCTTGATTAATTGCAAACAAATGTTTTCATTCCTATGAATCAGCAAAGACATCGCTTCAGGATGGAAAGGTGTGACCTTTGCTAGTTCCTTATTAGTACCTTTCTGTTGGAATTGATTTTTTTTTTCTTTTTTGTTGTTTCAGCAAAGTAGATGAAATGATGATTAATACTTCATCATCTGAGGTTCCCTCTGTACTCACTAATAATTCAATGAGTCTACCCACCCTTATTACCCTCTAGATTCTTGATAAGATTCTGGTTATATTTACAGAAATTCTTGAGCATAAAAACTTTAAGATATTTCATTGACCATCTTTGGCTCATTTGCTTATTCTAATTCTAGTGATGACATAGTGACCCACCTATCTACTGTGTATGCTACTGTACAGGGTCAAACCATTTTGTACTCTTTCCTATACCATTGGTTAGTTCACAGAATCAGAATCACAAGGTTGGAAAAGACCTTTGAAGATCATCGAGTCCAACCATTCTCATCCTAAACTAAACCATATCCCTAAGTACCTCATCTACCCTTTTTTTGAACACACCCAGGGAAGGTGACTCAGCCCCTCCCTGGGCAGCCTGTTCCAGGCAAAGTTAAGTGGGCTTGTTTTATTAAACTAAATTCCTAAGCCTAGCACTTTAGTTCCACTTGATATCCTGATGAAAAAATCTTGAGGCTTCTTATTTCAAAATTAAAGGACAATAGGGGAAAAAGCAAAAAGAATGTCATCATCCTTCTTCAATACTTCATGGTACCTGTTTTTGTAAATTTTTTTGAAGGCTGTACTTCTGTGTAGGAGAGCTGGAAGAGGGGGCACTGCTGCATTATAAGAGCACATGTGAGATTTTAGTGGCTACCAAAGTCAGATTTTACTGTTGTCCTGGTTTAGCCCCAGCCAGCAGCTGAGCACGGTGTGGCTGCTCACTCGCTCACTGCCCCTCTCCCACCGTGGGATGGGGAAGAGAATCAGAAGACAACCTGTGGGTGGGGTGGGATACAGACAGTTTACTGGGACAGCAAAGGAAGAGGAAAATAACAACTACTACTTAGAATATGCAAAATATATGATACATAATGCAATTAGCTCATCCCATGACTTGATGATAGACACTTAGCCCAATGTGAAGCTGCTGCTCCTCCCTGGCCAGACCCCTTTATATGCTGAGCATGATGCCATATAGTATAGAATACTCCTGACCCTCAAACTGCTACATCACAGCAGGAAAATTAAGCTTTACAGTCTGAGGTAGATTTCCTGTAGGCCAAGAACGATGGGGGAGAAGTAGAAGAAACGTCACTTCAGCTCACTTGAGATACAAGAAGGGGGAAAGATGAGAAAAATACCACTGGACACCAGAAACTACACATTCCCACTTTCCAGAGAACCTCCCCATAACTTAAGATTGTTTGGGTTGTTTGTAGCTTTGCTGCCTTCCTTCCTTTCCAGTTAATTATTCATGCACTCAGTACCAGCAGATGAGTTTTGTTTTCCTTTAGGTGTAATTAGAGCAATCAAAGGGTTTGTAATATTGTAATAAAAACACACTTTTATTCTTCCTTCACCTTCTCTGTCTCCCTTTTTTTGTCTTTCTTCACTCTTGTTTTTGCTGACCACTGTCTGTTCACCAATCCTTGTAGCCTTTTAATTTTTCCTGTTTGTTGGAACTATCTCTCTTGGGGTTTTTTTTGGGTTTTTTTCTTTCTTTTTTCTGTTGTGCAGTTGCCAGTTTAAGAACCCAGCTGAAGACAAACTTCTAGACTGCAGGTTTTATGAATTCTTGCAGGGAAAATTGGCCTT
Source organism: Porphyrio hochstetteri (assembly GCA_020800305.1). NCBI lineage: Eukaryota > Metazoa > Chordata > Aves > Gruiformes > Rallidae > Porphyrio > Porphyrio hochstetteri. Next base: position 7,320,179 of record CM036908.1, on the reverse strand, counting down.
GCCATAATAGCTATTGAGGGTGCTAATTCTGAAATGAGCAAAACTAAATTATACCCTTGAGGTGCATTTGTATACAATGTATTTGAACAGAAGGGTAGCAGAGGGAGAGGTGACAGCACAGGTGAATTTCTCATGTGGCTTATCTTTGCATGTTGTGGTAGACAGTGAGAAAAGATTTCCTTCATGATCTGCCAGCTGAAGATGTGTTAGGATTTGGGGTATTTTTCTTACTGGACCTTTTTTTTTTTTTACCTCTCCTGGTGTGGATTCTGGATGGAGACAGGTATTGAATTTTCTGTTGATAAGCTGCCATTATTTGCCTTGGATTTTGCAGCAGACAGACTTACTAGATCATGTATTTTGTTTTAAACCAGTGTGCACTAGTGTTTAGGTCTATACATATATTTTCTTGCCAATGTGTATGCACATACATACATGTACACGTGTACAAATGCATTTCTAGGTCAGCCAGAGCTCCCTGAATGCAGTTGTTCTCTTGTATGTGTCAGAACCATTCAGAGCTTTTGCACAATTTATTCAGTACATCACAGTACCTCTTTGTGCACTCTTTGAGGTGACCTGTGCACTGGAGTGTAGCAAATGAATCATCAAGGAACAAGATTCATAGTAACCAGCAGTGACAAAAAGTAGTCCATAAGTACTGAGGATAATTTTGGCTAAACACTCTGTATCATCCCAAGGCAGTGGATGGGCTTCTCTTTTTGTGTTGTTTGCACTATTATTACTAGTGTGATAATGCTGATAAACTTGCAAGGAGATGGTATTCATCAATACTCATAGGACAATTAGCTGGTCAAGGCAAGAGTTGCTTACTGGATGGGGAGCTCTGAGAGGTGTCCCTCTGTGACTTTGTTCTTTGAGTGGAAGTGTAACTTGTCCTGCCAGGTGTCTGACTGACTCCTTGTAGATGTCAGTGTGGGCAGGGCCCTTGAGAGAATGGGGATTGGGAAAGGGCAGTAGTTTGTTAATGGCTTTTCAAGTGGAAAGGTTTTGTTGATGAAGGGGAGGAAGAGCTGGCCTCTTGACAGGAGGATTTTGGGAACCTTTTGCATTCCTCCTTCCTTTCCCCAGCTGGTAATGCTGATCAGCGTTTATCTCAACACTGCATGACAGTAGCAATTCTCAGTGTTCTTTGGCTGTAGCCTGTGCATTTCCAGCAGTAGGGAAGAGTCTGTGTTGCAGACACTGTGAGCACCAGCTCCCTGTACCAGGTTCACAGATAGAAAAAATAAGGAGGTGCCAAATGTGGGAGTTCTGACTTGGGCAGGCAGAGCTACAGACAGGACCCACAGGGAGGAACCAGCTTCAAGGGATTTTTGTCCTCAATAGCAGAGTGAGCCAATTTCTATGTATGAAATCTTCTTTCCATCAAAGATGTCATTTGTTTAAAAGGAAGAAAGAAAGCCCCAAACTGCTTTGTTATTGTTGTTTCTCTTGACATCTGTGTACTGCTTGCTGTGCTGAACACCACAGACGCTGCTGCTCTTCTCCATCTATGCAGACACCATTGTACCATCCTGGAGGGTAGAGGCATGATTACTCTGATTTTTCGCATATGAGAAATGACAGGGCTTGTCATGTCCAAAAAGCAGCAGTGGGCAAGGGTCTGCTGGTGAACATTAGCTCGCTTCTCCCTCCTGACAGCCTACCAGTGCTGCCAGGAGCTAGCAAAGGTAAATAGATATGACAGCAATACCTCTTTCTAGCAGCAAAACTAGATCATGCAGTCAGAGATCCCCTCTGCACAGTGTTGGTGAGGATCAGCTCTTTGAGAGCTCTGAAGATTACTGAGTATGCTTTGTGGAGAGGCACCAACTTTTTGGTCACAGCTGTGATCCTGCCTATGTTTTATAATGTTGCTGAGGTATTGGGTGGAGAGAACGGGGCAAGGCTCTGTTGAACACTCTGCACCCAAAGGTAATGTGAAGTTCTGGTTTGTTTTTCCTTAGAATGATGCTGTATGTTGTCAGTGGCAGTTTATTGGGACAGCAGCCTTCGCATCAGTATCCTGGCTAAGCAGCAAGGTCTGTTTATGTTTGTTTATGATCCCTTTCCAGCTGCTTTACAGAGTCTTTCAGTCCTAGCTGTGATTTAGCACGCATTGGCACATTTGTTTTTGTGATGCCCAAGCACTTCCTCTAAGACTAATAGTGAAGATGCTGGTTTTTCAGTTTCTTAGTCCTTTCCTTGGCCTCTGAACGTTGTAAACTGTAGCTTTGTAATTTAGCCAGGCTTTCCTGGAACTCTGTAGCTGTCTTTCCTCCAATTTGATTCAGGAACTGCTCTGCCATCCAGAGCCTCCTCTAGAGCAAACAGCTTTGTTAAAAACAATAGCAATGTCAAACCCAAACTGCTGGAAAAGCCACTTAGTCTGTGTGTGTCCTGTAACCTGCTTTTTGCTTATGTACCATTCTGGCAGCTCTTATGGAGGCGTATCAGGTATTTATTAGGGATCCCTGGAAGCCAGGGATGGGAATCCCATGCACATGTCTTCTGGTGAATATGCTGAACCGTTTTTGATGTGAGAAATTTACTGTGCTTGTCTCAGAGGTGTTCTGAAATTGACATAATGATACCAGTCAGTGGGCACAGTCTCAGTGAGATGGCTTGGCTGATGTTCAGACTTGCTTTTTGAATTTTCCCTGCTCCTCTAAAAGCCAGTGGTGTTTAGCTGTGACATCATCCTTCTCAGCATGTTGCTCTTCTATTAAAGCAGGAAGTGAATGTCTGGGCCCACGTATTGATGTCAGCTGTCAAGGCTTTGCTGAGCCAGAGTGAGCACTTTGTATCCATCCCTCAGCCTAGAGCAATGTAAATGTGGAATTTCTGATATCACTGTTTTAGGAAGACTTCCTTTGGTATGAAGCTGACTTTGATGAACAAATATTGTTTCACTTAGGCTACCTGATAGGAGGGGTCTGATTTCTCCTGTCTTAAGGAACACCTTGACACGATCTGTGAAATGTCTGACCACCGGTGCAGGGGGAAGGCGGCTGCTCCACTTACTCCGAGAAATACTTTCCTGGTCTTTTGAGCTGTCAGTGCTGTGAGCTGCTAACACTGCACCACCACCCCTGAATCTTTAATGTTGGCTGGGTTTTCATAGAATCATAGAATGGTCTGAGTTGGAAGGGACCCCAAGGATCACAGAGCTCCAACCCCCCTGCCACAGGCAGGGACACCAACCTCAGGTCTGGATCTACACAAGGTTGCCCAGGGCCCCATCCAACCTTGAACACTTCCAGGGACGGGGCATCCACCCCCTCTCTGGGCAGCCTGTTCCAGCCCCTCACCACTCTCTCTGTAAAAAACTTCCCCCTAATATCTAATCTAAACCTTCCTTCCTTTAGTTTTAATCCATTCCCCCTTGTCCTGCCATTGTCTATCCTTTTAAAAAGTTGAATCCCCTCCTGCTTATAAGCTCCCTTCAGGGACTGGAAGGCTTGATTCTGGACTGAATCTGATCTGCTCACTTCTTTTTTTTGTGTGTGGGGTTCAATTTTGGAACAGAAAAAAGCTGCAAACAGTGCTGATAACACAGGGATGTTTTTGTTGCTGCTGAGCAGTGCTTGCACCAAGGGCTTTTCTGTTTTTCACCCCACCAGTTATTAGGCTGGAGGTGCACAAGGATTTGTTGAGGGAACACAGCTGGGACAGCTGACCCCAGCTGCCCAAAGGAATATTCCATACCATATCATGTCATGTTCAGCATATAAACAGGTCTGGGGGAAGAAGAAGGAGGGAGGGAATGTTCACAGTGGATGGTGTTTGTCTTCCCAAGTAATCATTGTGCGATGGAGCACTGCTGAACACCTGCCTGCCCATGGGATGTGGTGAACGAATTCTTTGCCTTGCTTTGCTTGAGTGCATGACAGTTAATTGCTTTACTTTCTAAACTGTCTCTATTTCAACCGATGAATTTTCTCACTTTTACTCTTCCGATTCTTTCCCCATCCCACTGTGGGGAGAGCAAGAGCAAGCGACTGGGGTTAAACCATGACAGGCTGGGTAGCCCATAAATTGGTAATTTGGTTGTCAGCTTCTATAGTGCCCTGGACAGTAACAGAACCCTGAATTTACACACTCTATAGATTCCTTTATAAAACATTAATCTTTGAATTGGATTGTAAAGGGTTTAGGTCTTTTATCTTTTACTTCAGTAAAAAAACCCCAAGACTGAATGAAATTAAAAATTTAGGAGTACTTTTAATATTGCAGTGACAACAAACGGCATCTCTCAAAGTCAGCAGCCCTCATCCTTACCACTGACACACAGTAAAGAAGCATCTTCACTAATGCAATATTGCCAAGAATTTAAGCAAGTGCTAACCTTTCCTGAAAACTTAAAGAGAGTTCTACATACAGAAGCTGAACTGCTTTAGTGTCACAGTGCATTTCACCTTCCCTGGAGTTTTCTTACTATTAGTCAAATGGCCCCTGGGAATACAGGGTAATGTTTTCGCACTGTCTTTAGGATTTACCTGCAGGCAAGGTGTGGCAAGGTGCCCACTGGGGTTCATTCAACTGAGAAACTGATACCGCAATTTTGACTAGAGTCCAACTTCCAAGGATAGCTGGCATCTTCCAACTTTGAGGTGGATTTTGCTGCCATGCAACTTGTCCAAAAACTGAGGCAAGGAGATCAGAGTCTGAGGATAAGTAGCATCCAGTAGGTCTTGCTCAGTAATTTCACGTCAAGACCTCGGGGCAGTCTTTTCTCTCTCCAGGTGCTGGGCTATTTCTGGGTCTGTCTTGGTAATGTCCACTGAACAAGCCCTGACTGTATTTCATGCTATATTACTGTTTACTGTAGCTAATCTTAATTTCTATTATTATGTAATATAGCAACGAGGCAACCCAGTCAGTGCAGATCAAAGGGATTAGTGCAGCTGTCATGTGGAGAAGCTCACTTTGTGCCTTACAACACTACCCCAGGCTTGCTTGAATCGTGCAGACTCAACACTGTCTCGCTCTCATCACTGTAGATACAGCTGAGGATATGTAAATATGTGTGGGTATGTATGGATCCTGTAGGTATTTACACACGCTTAGGCAATGCTGCCTTGCAGCACAGTTCATTATCTGGGTTTGACAGCACCCTTTGAATGCAGGCATCAGTTTCCCATTCGTATGCTGCCCGAGGCTGTCAGCAGTCGTTGGGATGACTGGCGGGGTGTCAACTAAGCTCTCCTCTCCTAGAGGAATATTATAGTAGCAAAGCTGACGAGGGCTGTGACATCTTTGAGGGGGGGGGGGGGCACTGCATGAGGTCTGCATGGTATGCATCAGCCCCTATTTGACGAGTTTTTCACAGCAGGGACTTTTTTATTGTTTCTATTCTTGTCTGTATCTGTCAAGGTACCCAACTTAGCTGCTGCTATCTTTTTTTTCCCTCTCTTTTCAATTCTCTTTTCTATTTTTTTTTCTTTTTCTTCCCATTCTTAATTCAAGTCCCCATTTGCAATCCCTTGGGTTATCATCCTTGCCGATGACTGGAGCGACCAGCTCAGTAGGTGGCAGTCTGTGCTTCCCATTGGCTCTGACCTCGGACACAGCACCAAGCCAAGGGTGCCTGGGGCTGGTGGTGTAGTTTTTTATCAAGCATGAAACCAAGAGTCTCATCCCCAGGGGTGGTTGAAGTTCCTGGAGATTTCTTGGCAAGAGCTGTCTTTTACCCTTCTCACTTTAGATTACATAATGATGTTTTACGTTCCTGAATTTCTCCTTTAATATTGAATACAGAATTCTTTTCTTCATTCCTTTTGCACAATTAGGTGTGCCAATATTCCCATTTTATCTCAGGAATAGCATTGCAGTGAGAGGAGAGACAAATGTTCCCAGATATGCATTTTTTAAAGTAGGTTAGTAGTGAAGAATCACAGTAAAATTTTTCACTGCTTTTTTAATAAAAAGCATTTCTCCCTGCATGTACTTCTTAGGTTAAGAGGAGATGGTATGTGGATGGAGACCATTGCTGGATGGACACTTATTCATGTGAGTAGTCCACTGATGTTTGTATGTTTTCCACAACGGCGAGTGAAGCAGTTTACCTCACACTTCTCCTTGGTACTCCAGTGCCACAGTGAAAAACCTTTACCTGAAGTTCATCCCTTTCAGCAGTGTTTGCTGGGGTCAGGTACCGTGGTTCTGATTTGGACCTGATTATATAATTGTCTAGGGTATTCGATCTATCTTCTGTAGTTGTCACTTTCCAGAGAAATGCTAGGCACTCAGTTCCCCTTAAGAAAGAGGCTGAGCATCTTGGAGATGCCTCTATAAAGGTATCTTGGCTGGTCTGTTTTTGTCAGTGCTCCAGTAGGTCACAGTGACAGCAGAGTAGTTCTGTGCTTGCAAAGAGCTTTTTCCACAGGGTGCTGTTCTTCCTTACTCTGGAGATTCAGGCTTTGAGGGAAGAGCAGAGGCAGGACACAGGGCAGCGCTGGCAGCTGCCCACCCCTGCTGTGAAAGCCAGGCTTGGGGAGTTGTGGACTGGGTTTGTTTGCGTTGATGGATGTTGTGCACCACACTTTGTGAACTGTATCGAGTTCCCCCCCTCCCACCTTGCCATCGCTGCTGGCATAGCTTGTTGTGTTTATGAATGTGACAGTCAAACACATCAGAGGCACAACTTGCCCACTGATCTGTGAGACCGCCTGCCTTGCTTCAGTGGGAGCCCAACTGACAGCAGGGGAGACTGCACTGTTTTTTATGAGAGCCAGATCAGAGGGTTTAGGTTTGGAAAGTTTATTGAGACATGCCAGCTAGGAGGCTTGGTTCTGCGTTTCTCAAGTTTGTTTAATCCTTAAAGGGGGAGGATATTATCCTAGTCCCAAGTGTGCTGACACTTGGTGTTGGAAACAATTTTCCATCTTCCTGGAAGTGTTCAAGGCCAGGTTGGATGGGGCCCTGGGCAACCTTGTGTAGATCCAGGCCTGAGGTTGGTGGCCCTGCCTGTGGCAGGGGGGTTGGAGCTCTATGATCCTTGGGGTCCCTTCCAACCCATGCCATTCTATGATTCTATAATTCAGTTACAGTACTTATTATAAACAATGAAGTTTCACCGTGATAGAAAGTGGATAAAGAAGAAAAGGTGTGAAGAATTCAAATCCAGGGCACAGTAGTTTTAGAAGAGGGTCAGAGATGCTTGTCTTTGCCAGTGTTCCTGTCCCAACATACAGAGTTATGTTTAGGGTTTATATAGGCAGAGTTATTTTTTATAAATATCACATCCAAATGAGCATAGTTAAATAAAAACAATGATCTGCCTTAGCCTGTGTGGTGGGAAGGGACAAGGATTTTTTTTTTAAAGTAATGTCCTATGTTTTTCTGACCTCCAGGTGGTTGCATAAAGGTTTTATTTCTTTTGAATTGTAGCACGCAGTGATTGCTACATGTTGTGATCAGGGAACCTTGGTGACGAAGGTGTTTTACCTTCCTCCTCAGGACCTCCTTGTCTCATGCTGTTGTGAAGTTGTTGTACAGGAGCTTTGACTGTCTACTGCAGCTGGTTTTGCTGGAATTTGTGTGTTTTTCATTAATATAGGGCTGACTATTGTCTGGGTGAGGACTGGGCAGGTAGCTGCATTACACTGACTTGTAGCATTGCTGTGGCCTTTCTTTCCTGAAGGTAATTCCTTGGAGCAGCAGTTGCAAACTATGCTTTCCTCATCTTCAGCTTTAGGCTGAAAAATCCCTAATCACAAGACAAGGTGACATTTTCAGGTCTCCTGCAATGTAGTTAACTTTACCCTAGCCTCTGTCTCTGATTGTTGCCCTTTTCACAGCAGCATAGGATCTTTCTCTGTGCCCAAATGTTCTTGGAGTGCAACAAATCTCCTTAGTGCTAGATTCCTATAATAAGAGCAGCCCTGCACTTCTTTTCAGTCCTGAATCTCATTTACTGGGCTTGGTGGTGTATGTTTCAGTCCTTTAATTAAGTCCTCCCTTTGTCTCTCTATCTGCCAGAGCACGGTTCCCATTTTTCTTGCTGCAGCACTTAAGCATAATTTGGTGTCAAACACATGCTCTCCGATTGAGGTCCAACCAAATTTACTTGCAAATGTGTCTGGGTCAATAGCATTTGTTTCAATTAGATTTACAAAGAGCCGTTTTGGTGCTCTGGCCTGTTAGATTGTGGGGAGAGTAGGAGTGGGGAGGGCCTTGGGCCTGCCAGGCACTTAACTAATTTATGATTAGAAAGAATATCGGTTGGGTGGAGAGAGGATGGGGCAATCTGACATCATTGGCCTGTGGCAAAAAAGGACCATAGCAGTTTCTCCTAAGGAGTAGTCAGTAGCCAGGGCTTAGCCTGCTGGGTGCTCTGAGATACACTGAGGTGCAAAAATTAGTAGAGCCAGGCATCTTTGAATGCAGATGGGATTATGGCCACAGTTGGCGAAATGAGTGAGAAGCATTTGTAGCTTGACTGAGCCAAACCACAGCAGACTGGGAAGAATTAGCTCTTATTCAGTATTATTTATTTATCCATACTTTCCCCTGAAAATGCAGGGGCAGGATTTTCACATGAGTGGAATTTGAATGCATGCACTGAGGTAGGAAGCTTGAGTCACCTGCCTTGTTACCCCTGCAGTCGCTATCAGGAATTTGTCTTCCCATTGAAGATAAAGGAATTTTTGTAACAGATCGACTGAGGTTCTTACTGTGAACTGGATCAAATCCTGTCCTCATAACACAGGTGATATCCAAATTGTATCAATCCAGCCTTTGACACCCTGGATATTTTGGTGTTTTACACACCCATAATTATCTATATGGATAAATAAGCTCAAAGAATTAAATTTCTCCCAAAGTTCTTGAATGTTTTTTCCCAGTGTTTTAAAAAATCTGCTTAAAAACAGGCTTAATACTGTGCCACTGTCCTGGGCCCATGCTTTCTTTGCAATATTACTTTTCCCAACTTTTCCCCAACCATCTTTTTAATGGCTGAGTGCAAGGCTGCTTTGCATCAAGCTTTGTTTTGTATTTTCCCCTGCTTGAGTTGCTAAAAGAAAGTTTCAGTAGAGCGAATTATTAATAATTATTTGTTAATTCTTTGTTTGTTTGCATGCCTGATGTCTGAGAACCATCCAGTTTACAAGTTAAATTATTGGTGAAACTTTACAGTAGGGGTCAAGGAGGGATCACAGTGAAGCTGGGCTGGCAGAAGTTCCAGCAGTCAAGGCAAGCCAAGTCCCAGTGGCTGAGCTGACCTATGGGACAGAGAGGTTTTTATTTTTAAAGCTTCTCCTGCTGTAAACCCCACCAGTTGCCCTGAACTCTCTTTATTTTAAAATCTGATTTTTCTTTTGACCAGCTACGCTGTGGTTTTCTCTGTGTGCAAGTGCTGTGCATTGAACTTTGGTGCCCCTGATCTCTGAGCTGCACCTTATACAACTGGGATGCCTCAGAGTCATTGGAAACAACGTGGAAGGAGATGCTATTCATCATAAAAATACAAATATTTGGAAATGTAAGAGCATTGAGTCATTTTTCCAATCATAATAAATCCTGGCATATTCCTACTGTATCTATCAAGGTTTTTTCATTTTGGCATAAAAATACAGACAGTTGGAGAAAAGATTGAAGGGTTCAAAGTGCCTGATATCAAAGGTAATTCCATACTCTTGCCATTATTAACAGGCTTCTCTAATGTTCCTAAGTTAAATCTGTGCCTTGCTGGGGTCTCAATTATGATCGACTTGCCATCTTTCTCAGTGGTTTTGAGAAGTGGCTGGGCATACAGATACCTTCTTTCTACTGGTGAACAGTCAGACATAAACTTCTGCTATTACTCTGTAGCTTTTTGGAATTTGTGGAATTAAGAAGCACATATGAAAACAGGCACAGATGCCACAGACCTGGTTCCAATTTACCTTTTTGAGTGATACCTGTATCCTTCTCAAAACTGATAGATTTAGTAGCTTTGCAAAGCATAAGGTGTGGGGGGGAGGTGGATCTTCCAGTGTGTTTCTCCTGACTGCGCCGGTACTGCCACCTATGTTCCCAAAACAGGCTGGAGGCAAAAGAGACAAAGTACTATGCAGATAGGTACGTTAGGTTTTTGAGTGTCTGTTCAAACAGTTTGATCTGCAATCACAGGAAGAATAAATAAGGAGCTCTACACTGTCACTTTTATTGGTGTTGCTTTTCAGAACATACTTTAAAAATATTGCAAGGTGTCAGATGTCAGCAAACTGGTGAGCTCCCCACTGCCTTAGGTGGAGCAGCTCCAACCTTCAAAACCTAAACCAAGGCAGTTGATTTTGTGGCAGTAAATTGCATGACCTCACATTTTGATAGGATCACCCGGTCCTTAAATCTGGCCTAGCTGCTGAGGAGAGAACTGCGCAGCTCTTCAAAACCTGTTGTAGAGAGAGAATGCATGTGGAAAATCACACATCTCAGAGGGTAAGGAAGCAGCCTGCTCTTGTGAGCAGACCAGAGAATGGCAGCAAGATGACTTCTGGCTCCTGTGCTGCTTCAGTTGCTGTCTCTTGACCTTGACTCTCTGACACTGAGTGAGGGGGATAACTGGCCTATTCAACCTCAGGGTGCCAAACTGAACAAAAGCAGTAGAAAAGCAGCTGCTTCTATGCAAAGGACTCCAGGGTGAGCGTGGGACTGATTTAGTATATTGCTGAGGGGCTCTTAACTCCAGCTGACTTCACAAGTCTTCAGGAGCTTGTGTAAACGCACAGATCATGGACAAATGCACTCTGTGCTTTGTTTGAAGAGTGCTGCTTAACCTCAACATCTTCTCCAGAGGCAGTGGAGAAAGAGGTCTTTTCTAAGAGGCCCTTTTCCAGGGATCCTTTTTTGAAAAGTATCTTGTGGCAATGTTGTACTGTAACGTGAGGCAGTGTGTTTATTTCCATGCTCTGCCAGCCCCTGATGCTGGTGCCACCTGTTTTCCTTCCCACTGCACAGCTGTGTCTTTGTGTACAATTTCTGGAATGGCTTTTTATGACATCTGTGTTTTAGCTCCCTTGGGACCCATCACTTGCAGTCTTAGCTCACTGTGCTCTCGCTCCCTCCCTCTGCAGAATCAGTGCTAAAAATGTAACTTGCTTCAGTCGCCACTCACTGAAAGAAAAGATTCATGAGCAAAAACTCACCCTGGTGGCAATGAGATGCTCACTACCATGATCTTATCCAGTAGCACAGAGTATAGATTTCTTTCATTGACAGTTGAGTCAAAATGACATAGAAAAATGAGAGCGAGGCATGCACAAACCTTCTGTGAAGAACAGAACTGTACTCTAACATATTTTGTTGTTCCCAAACTTGAATGCCTTGTGGTAGTAACACATGGGCATGGCTCGGGAGGATTCTGTGGGGGGATGTGTGGTAGTCACCATTACAAGGACCAGTATCTGCTGATGGAGGCAATTTTCTTGCTCCCTGTTCTGAAGTCCTTTGCCTCAAGAAGACCTATGAGGATAGCTGCTCCAGTAGAAGTCACTCATGTTCCCTCAGGATATACATACAAAAGGTGCTTAAGGTGGTGTTGTGTGTTGGTTTGTGTTTTCTACAGGTGTACAGATACCCCAGGTATCTGTCTAGTGCCTCTGCCCTGGGCACTGCAGCACATACTCTGATGCCTGTACCAATCCCCAGTGCAGGCTACATTTAATGGAAGAGGATGGTGGTATGCTAGCTAGTAGCTATTGGAAAAGTCTGGCTGCTTGCAAGTGACTGGCATGTGTATTTAAGAAATGCTGTTTGCTATAACTTGTAGGACACACTCTGATTTTTAAAAGCAGAAGACAGAAATGTGATTATAAAAACAAGTATTAGGTAGCTATGAGGACGTGTTCTTTCCTCAGCTTATTTTAGAGAGCAAGGAGAAGTGAGGAGGGAAGAGGAGACCTGATGTGAAACCAGAGAAGGTGATTTCTGCAAGCAGTGCTGGCTGAATTTCACAGTGATTGTGCTGGCCTTGAGATTAGAGAAGTTCTGATGGCTGCCTTCAGGAGAAGGAGGTCCCTGAAATCCCCTCCCACTGCAACCCTGTCAGATGTTCAGAGGTTCACAGAATTGTAGGGGTTGGAAGGGACCTCGAGAGATGATTGGGTCCAACCCTGCCTGCCAAAGCAGGTTCCTTAGGCCATATCACACAGGTAGGTGTCCAGATGGGTCTGGAATATCTCCAGAGAAGGAGACTCCACACCCCCTGGGCAGCCTGTCCCAGGGCTCTGGCACCCTCACTAGGGAAAAGTTCCTCCCGATGTTGGTGTGGAACTTCCTGTGCTCCAACTTGCAGCCATTGCCCCTTGTCCTGTCCCCACAGACACTGAAAAGGGGCTGGCCATTTCCCCCTGCATCCCATACTTAAGATATTTATAAACATTAATTAGGTCCCCCCTCAGTCTTCTTTTCTCCAGGCTGAACAGCTCTAACTCTTTCAGCCTTTCCTCGTAGGGGAGGTGCTCCAGGCCCTTAATCATCTTTGTAGCCTCCTCTGGACTCTTACCAAGAGAAAGAGTTCTCTGGTGGAGAAGGATTGCAAGAAGATTCAAGCTTGCATTTTAACTGCTGGAAGTGAATATTATTGCTGTGTACTGTTTGGGGTATTAACTCCCAAAATGATAGTGTTGTCCCTATTATTGTCATTATTCAAATCTGATTTGTTATCACATCTTTGGAGAATCAGTCTCACTGCTGGATTCCCTGTGTTTCTTCATTATGTACAGACTGAAAGTGTAAAATAAAACATATTTCTGCCCCAGTCAAAGCCTAAATGAGAGAGACTTTTGACAGAGCCCCAATAATTAACTGATTGCTTGAAAAAGCTTAAAATAAAGCTTTGTTCAGCTGAACTGCTTAATTTCTAACCAGTTTGCAATAATACTGTTAGTACTCAAAAGATCTATCTGGCTGCTACCTAGTTGGTCATCTTTACAAGGCTGTCCTTCCAGTCTTGACACATAACCTCAATTACACTTGAAAGCATCATAAATTTGCAAGGAGGGAGAGGGAGGCTTTCCCCCTGAGCACAGTGCCCAGCAGCATTTCTGTACCCATTCTTATAACTGTGACTTGCTTTGATTGCTCAGTACCAGCAGGGTGTTCATCTAGACACATCACAGGGAAATTAAAAATTGTGGGTTATCATGAATACAGCAGACTCATTTTAGGGCCAGAGGTCTTCCCCAGGGCAGATGTTGTTGACTTCCAGAGAAAGAAAAGAATGTGTGACTGTCATAAATCCCAACTATTGGACCTTTGGAGAAGAATTCAGGGGGTTTGTTTCTGTGTTTTAAGAAGCTTGGCAAACTTGTGCATGTCTTCTGAAGTGTGAGATGTAAAAAATATATATTTTTAGTAGTATGGCCTTAAAGTTTGCTCAGGAAAGCCCTGTTCCAAAGAATCTGGATGCTCTGATGCAAGACCTGTGACATCACTGGGCTATAGTGAACTGTCACCAAAGAACCTGTGTGAAATAGTAGCACTGCTGGTGGATGGAAGACAGTATTTTTCACAGCTGCCTAACATTTCTTCTTAGACTTGAAGACTCAATATAAAGGTTGTGAGTGTAGGCAAACTTCCTTTGATTTAAACAGAACAATATAGTTTAGTAACCTGACACAATCATTTTTTCTTATGAAGATGGAGCTTTACTGTTGGAGAACTGTCATTCATTTTAAAATGTAATCATTGCATTCAAATTTACAGTATAAAATCCATAGAAGCAACGTGAAAGTGCAGTACATTCTATTCCCTGAAGTGAATTAGAGAAGTAAAGTAAGCTTTTCTTTAATAAGCAAAGGCATCCTCTTTTAGATGAAGAAATGGGTTGGCTGAGCTTTTTCTTAACATCACAACAAACCAGTGCAGACCATGCTGCTAGTTCATCCCAGTACCTGCCTCCTACTTGCAAAGGTAGGAAGAAAGTTGCATGGTGTGGGCAGAGCTGAATGATTATGACATTAACCTGAGAGTGACTCAGTTCACCCTTCTCTTTGGCTACAGCCATTCCTTTGTGGGGTGACAATTTTCTTTCTTTGATGGGCCTCAGTTTCTTGTTTGTAAAATGGAGCTGATATTTCTGTGCTCTGGAGATGTGTGTTATACATCTGGGACGGTCTGAGCACCTATGGCTTCTATGGAAGAGCCTGGAGAGAATATAGATCAAACCCTGTTGCTTGTATTCTTCAGCCCCTCGATAAAGAAGTATCACCTTGTGCCAGTTTTTATCCATTTGTGTACTTCTCCTTCACTGAGTAACTAGATTGATTTGTGGATTTTCTTCTTGCACTTGAGATTTTTGTTTTGGCAGGCATCTCTGCTCTGACAATTTCTTTCTGACATTTGTCCAAGGAAAAAATGACACAAATTAAAATTTGCTTCCTTGCTATAACAAACCCCAGGCACAGATGAGCTCAAGAGCCATTATCTTTCAGCCTACCAGAGCAGGGCTCAGGTTTCTGTGCTTTCCCTGGTTAAACCAATATCACTTCCTGCCACAGAACTGAGAATTTAGAGACTCAGCAGAAGTCATGTGCATGAGCACCGGACTGATCTGAGAGTTTTACATCTCCTGTGAGTGAGGGCTGAGTAGCCTGGCTGTATCATGCTGCTTCCTGAGGAGCCAGTCAGCCTCCTTCCCTAAAATGCATGAGCCAGTCTGGGCCACTTCCACAGCACACAGCTACATCTCTACTTAAAAGAGTAGTATTTGGGTCCCCAACAAAAGGCAGTGTGGTTTTTTGTTTGGTTGGGTTTTTTTTATACTCCTAGGAGTACTAGGTCATCTGGTCATTGCCTTACTTCCTTTTCCTCTTCCCTTCAGTTTTTCTTCCTCTTTAGCTGAGGTCAAATGCACATGTATAGGTGATACCAATCATTTCACAAAGTTTGTCCCATTCCTCTGTTCTGGCTCAACCCCCTTGTGACATTCTGCTGTTCAGCTGATGACAAATGGGGCCTGGAGTGAGATGGAAATGAGCTCAGGAGTGAGTTTATGGGACTGGGGGGGACCATCTGTTAATGTAAATGTTTAAGGTAAAATGCATTAAGGCCTGCACGCTGACGAGACGTTTCATTTGCATCCTGCCTCTGGGATTATTTCTGGATCATGCTTAAGGGCAGTAAAGTTCCAGGGCAGACAAGTGTGCTTTTTCTTCTTCATCTTTTTGTAAAGTGCAGGTTTTACGTTATGGTTGAGATACCAGACCCTGAAATGTGAAATGTGCTACTTGGATTCATAATGTGGGTTTGGTTTTAAAAATTAACAAAGCCTCTCCTTCTCCCAAAGAACTCATAGATTCTGTTACACTTTTTTTATATATAGAAAAAAATATTGTAAGTATAATTATTTTTAGAAGCAGGAGAGACTTCTCAGTTCTTTGCTGTTGAGAATTTAAATGTAAGAAAGCTAGTGAGCCAGAAAGAACAGCTCATAAGGAGAAAGTGCAATGGGTTGATACTACTCACCTCTTGCTTTTTGCATGTCTCTTATCTTGTAATCAATAGAGAAAACTAAGATGGATTTTTCTAAAGTGTTCTGATAGTCTCATTGAGTAACTTGGGGGGAAGACAGTTAAAAAAGTTCTGAAGGCGTATCACAGAATCACAGGGGTTGGAAGGGACCTCGAGAGATCATCGGGTCCAACCCCCCTGCCAAAGCAGCTCCCCAGCTCATATTGCACAGGTCGGTGTCCAGACGGGTCTTGAATATCTCCAGAGAAGGAGACTCCACACCCCCTGGGCAGCCTGTCCCAGGGCTCTGTCACCCTCATTGGGGAAAAGTTCCTCCACATGTTGGTGTGGAACTTCCTGTGCTCCAACTTGCAGCCATTGCCCCTTGTCCTGTCCCCACAGACACTGAAAAGGGGCTGGCCATTTCCCCTGCATCCCATACTTAAGATACTGCATGCCCATCAAGGGATAGTCCGTAATTTTAATCCCAGCTATATCCATTTGAGTCTGCGAAGAAATATTAGGTGTTCCCAAACTTTAAGGGGGGCATAAGCCTATAGTTTTATAAGGAATGTGATTGAAAGTGTGACTCATCTGCATTAGCGACTGGGAATGCTCATCCTGGGCATGGGTGGGTGTGTGGGGGTGTGTGTGTGTTTGTGCTTGACTTTAAGCTGCCCTTGGAACAAAACACTTTTGGTATGGATGGGAGTCACGTTAGGTGGCATTCTTGTGTTGACTTTTCTTTAAGAACTTGAACTCAGAGCAGCTGGGCTCTGAGAATTGGAGAGTGGGACACTCATCTTCACTCTAGTGACTTTACTAATTTTGACTTTGTGGGATAAAACAGAGACAAGGTTGTAGTCACAAATACTGCATAGTCTAGATCTGATAAATCTAGGCTGTAACCAAAATTTTTCTTCTTGCTATCACACAGATAAGTGTGTGATAACAGTAAGAAATGTAGGTGCTCTGTGTAGAGCCACGTAATTCGGACACATCTTAAAGCCATTAAAGAGAATTGTGTCAGGTCCATCCAAACATGGTGTAAACTGGACCTTACTCCATTCTTGCATCATCTTGGACATGCAGCTCTGAATATAGGGAGATAGATTGGATGTGCTGGGCACTGATACCAGCAGGGGGGAATTCTTGTCTGTCTTCCAGTCATAGGAACAGAGAACAAAGATTCTCACGTAATTCTTTTTCCTACCTTGGCAGTTTAAGTCTCTGTGAATAACAAGAATGACATTGGAAGGTTGATGAAGAACTTTGTGCAAAGGTCTTGTTAGCTTAGCATACTTATTCTCTACTAATTCCTTGCGTGGGCACCCTGCACTGAACATGCCTTTGTGTGGGTTAGAAGTGGATTAAGCTTAACAGCCAAAAAGAACTTGAGGTACAGAATAAGGGAATTACGGACAGAATGCTGTTAAGTCACATTCTTATTTGTTCTGAAATAATTTCCCTGCCTTGGCAAGCACTAAGGAAAAGCTTCTCATCTTATGGTAAAAGGGGAGAAAATCCAGTTTAGATTGAGCATGCCCTTCTTCTCTCCTTCTCTTTTAACTCCCGTTTGCCCTCTGTGCCATGCTGAAGAATCGCACGTTCACCTCTCATTCTCCTGCTGAAGAAGATTGATGTGCAATTAAGATCTCTAAGGAGATGTATTAGACCCTACAAAGACTCCAAATTCAGCCATGAATCTTCTTGTTATTTTGTTTTTCCTTTCGATCTTGTGCATTACTGTCTTCTCATCTCCAGGACCATGGCGACCCTGACTCATGCTCTAGTGAAAGATGGGAGCTGAAGGTATTATGGAAACTAGTCACTGAAATCTGCCTTCAGTCACAAAGCTCTCTGAAACTGGCTTGGTGTCATGCCTTTTTATCTCAGTCTTTTCTCCTTGCTCATGCTGTGTTAAGATAAGATTTGATGAGTCACAGTTGCTACGATGTGGCTGGATTCAAGTGTTCATAAATGTATCATAAAAATTGGAAATGATTTCTTTTTAATATTGAAAGAACTTCTGAAATTTTGGAACTCCTGTTTCATGGCAGCTTCCTCAAGAAAACTTCTGAGAAAAGTGGAAGTTTTTGTAACTTTTAGCTGATGACATAATAGGGGTACTGTTAGAAAATCTTGAAAGACCTGTAATTGTGAGATACCCTCATGTATTTGCTGGATTCAGGTATTCAGTGTATGTGAATTCCAAGTTAATTTATCTCACTTCTCCCTGATCTGCTTTCCTAATACTGTAACACAGCTTCTCACACAAAATGAAGATATTTCCTTTTCTTTGAGTTTTGGTTTGCCTTTCTTCCCCCTGCCCCCAGCTTCAAGCATTCTTCTGCTTAGCTTTGATTTAAACCGTCCTTGTGGCAATCTTAAGCATACCTGTGTACATTAGGGTTTCAAATGGATCTTCCCACAGAAAATATTTCTTCACCTTTGTAGGAGTTACTACTAATCTGAAACTTGAAGTCCATTGCTTAGTTTCTTTCCATATGTGTCTTACCATTGCTCTTTTACTGGAAGTTGTTTCTTGCTGTTGATCAGAGTCGTGATCCATGCAGATGTACTAAGCTAGACAGGGATGTCTGATTCCTTGCCATACACTTAGCTTTTGTGAATTTATTTTTTCATTTGAGGAAATTGTTATGCCTGAAAATGACCTGTTCTTCAGAACTGTACTGCTTAAACAGTGGTGTAGCTATTGAATCTCTGATATTATTTCTTTCCTCTGTACATACCAAATTCTGAGACCTCTGCTTCTGTATTGGGTTTACAGCTGTTTTGTCTCTGCTGTGTATTATGGATTTGATTCTAATTTAGTTGAAGGAAATGGAAATCTTTCTGCTCAAATCTGTGAATTTGGAAATAAGGCTTTATATGATGGCAGATCATCTGAGCAATCAGGCATGTTTTCACGACTTGTTCCTTCTTTACTTGTCATCTGAGGTACAGAAAGATCTGAGAGCAGATAAACCCCCAAAATATCAATAGGTTTAATATGAGTCCTCTGTTTATAGAGGAGACTCATGATAGCAAAGAGGACTGAATTTTACCTTCTACTCTTATAAAAATCTGTGAGAAAATTCCCTTAGCAGCAGCAGAAGCCAAGCCTTGATTACTTGCAGCTCACAAGAATTGTGTCGTGTGTTTAACAAAACCAGAGCATTATTTTCAGTGTTCTGAACAAGTTGGACTACGAGTAATTATTAAATTCTCCCTGCAATTTCAGTTGCATTGAAAATTCTTCAGTTCCTTGCCAGAGCAACTGTAAAAAATGATTGTGCTCTGTTAACTTCCAGTGCTGCTTTTTGTGTCGCCTGTTGGTGAAGTGACCTGTCTCTGTCCTACTCCTGCACTGGTCTCCTCTACAGTAGGAGTCCCTATAGCTGTAGGATGTTACTTTGTAGTTCATTCTCTCTGATTGGCGTTTTGTGTGCAACCATTTCAAAAGGGAAATAAAAGAAGAGGTTTAAAGGGGTTTAAAGAGCAGAAAAAGAAAGATAAGCACCTTGTCTGGCTCCTGTTTTCCAGTCTAAAAGTGGCGTCTATGATTAATTTAGCAGTCTGTGCTCCTTAAAGGAGGTGTCACTCGAGCAGGACTTTGGCTGCTGAGGCCAGAGGGAGTGCAATAGGCTGGGCTGATGCCTAGTACCAGTAAGACAAGGTCACAGAGGCATTAAAATCACCAATAAGAGCGTGGAGGTTAGTGCCTTCCCTGAGCACCTGCAGTGAAGAGAAACAGAGATCTGGCAGAAGTTACGCACTGCACTGTGGCTATATCAGTCCCAGAAGATGCTGACCATCTAGATGAGTTGTCCTGCCAACCCTTTGATGCTCCTGGTTATAAGTGGTTGTACTGCCAGTTCCTCTGAAGTCATCAGCATTGCTGAACCTGAGGACAGGACTTTGCTCCTTAATAGGGCTATTACAATGTGTTTAGAGATTGCAAAGGTCTGTATCACAAGACACATCAGTGGGGATGTGAGGCTATGCAGCAAGTGTGAAAAGTTATGTTGTAGGGACATTTCTGAATTTAATTGATTTTCTGAGTATCTCCTGAGGGAGAATGGAAGGTTGAATATCCAAAGATTCCTCCCAATGTACTCGAGTGTTGTCACACGAGCTCTTGAATGGACATAACAGATTCTAAGGAGAATTAAGGGAAATAGTAGAAATATTTGAAACTGAATTGATACTGCAGCATAGATTCATCCTCTTGCAGAGAGGTTAATGGACCTGGCTTATGCTTTTCACTAGCTCATGCTCCTGTAGAAAGATATGCTGGCATAAGATACTGGAAACAATCTGACATTGGTAGAATTGTGCCAACATATGACATAAGTGTATTGAGCTCCTAAGATTACTAAGCATAAATCTGAAGACTGCAGATACACTCAGCAGCTATGAAGTTCAGAACCCAGTCTCCATCCTGTAATGTGCTGAGCAATTCCAAGTCCTACTAGGTATGATGGAAGTCTGCATCTATAGTCTGTAATTCAAGATTATGCAAAGCTTTTAAAGCAAATGTAGATTTTTCTGGGAATGGTCGGGGTACAAATTAGATTTTTTTTTTATTTTTTTTTTTTCTAATGCTGAAATCCCAGCAGGGCCACATACTTGGGGTTTTCTTTGTTTGTTTTCCCACAAATAAACTTTTTGAAGCTGGTGGCATACAATAAAGACCAGCTTGTGGTGGTGAATGTGGCTGCTTTGCTGTTTATGAGAACAGAGTTGGTGGTGTTTAAACCAAGAAACCTGATGAACCCAAAAAAAAGAACCCAGGGCAAGCAATAGATTTACCTTGGTGTTGGGTATCTGTGTCTTCCCTTTTTGAGTGTTTCACTGTTTCAGGAGGGAGAATGAGAGTATTATGTTCTTTGTCATGCCTTGTGTAATGGAAATGGTGATGTACTCAGGAACACAGTCATGACTGAGCACTGATCTTGAACAAGTACCAAACTTTAACGTGAGCAGTATTGATGCCCTCATGCAAATGTTGTCACTAAAGTTAAACCTCATGTATTGAAGGCTTGGAAGCATAAATAATTCTGTTTTAACATTTATAATATATAAAAAGCCATCACACTTTTTTGTCTGGATAAGGTATCTTTTGTGGCCTGGGATGTTTTATTTGGTGTGATTTCTTTTGCTTCAGGAAAGTAGCATGAATTAAACTGTAACTGTCCCAGTGGAACAATGCTAATAGCCATTTAAATTAAACTACAGCCTCCAGTGGATTACCACCTCACTCTCTTTGCTCTAAAATAGAGCCATTTTATCCCCTAGGTTACACAGCCTTTTCCTTGTTGTTCATGGGAATTTAAATGTGATGCATTATCCACAGGAGGGCTCCCTTATTGTTCCCTGAAGGCAACAGAAACATATTGGGAGTTTCAAGGGGAAATTTCAGTTTCAAAATGCAAATGCAAGCAAAACAGAGTTCAAAGAAAGTAATTTTCCTAGTTCACACCAAAATCTGGCTTCTGGAAGCCCAGTTCTAATGTACTTTGTTTTGTCTCTGCAACTGAAGTCAGGGTTGAGACTAATGTTCCTGCGTTATATTTGTACATTTCCCAGTAACTCCTAAAGTGGGACTGTTTTCTTGGAGATGCTAGCATTAAGTCTGTGGAGAACTACAAAAGCAGCTCACATCAGGGTGGATGAAAAGAAGATAAATACAAACACCATGTTGCAAATGAGATGTTTACAGAATATGATGAATCCTCAGATGCTTCTCCAATGGTTTTATATTTCTCTCACCTTTTTTTTAATGGAGGGTGTCAGGAAAGGAATTGGATTGAGACACATGGTACCAGGTATCCTGTAATAATTGCTGAAACAAATCCTTTGTGAACCAATGGCAACACCAGTTTTCCTCTCTCCTGCTCTGGTCTTACACCCTTAGAATGGGAGAAAAGTCATTTCTTTTGGTCTTTACAGACTGCACAGCCTGCTAAAGTTCCTGTGAGGGGGGTCTATTTATGATGTGTTTGGGGAGAGACACGTGAACATGCTGCAGCATGCCAACTTATTTTACTTGTTAAGCAAAATTGTGTCTGGTGATGGAGCAGTGCAAGAACTTAATCCAAAGTCTCCTGAATCTTCTGTTTTCTTTTCCATATGTAAATTTTGAAGCTAGATAGTTACTATTAATTTACATGGTAATTTCTTCCCTTGATGATGTTCAGCTTGGGTTGATGTCCATCTGTTGTTCTGTCTTACCATGTTTCTGGCTAGTTCCAGATTGCCCACTCCAAGGAAATGTGCCCCTTTAAGGCTGATGTTCACAGCATAATTATTATTCTGCATGAGAACATTATGTGAAGAAAATATGAAGTGCTGGGGTGAACCCTGACTTTATCTGATGTCTTTTAGCTGGTTCCATTGGACAAGAAAATCTCAAGAGAGAATTCTCAGGAGATGACTCAGGAGAAGAGTCTTGCCAACTCAGTTAGGAGAACAGGAGTAGATTCCAGCTGTTTGTTTGAGAAATAACTAGCTATTATCTGATAACATTAAATGACACTATGAAGAGATGCCAAGCTGTCTGTGAATTGCCAGTGGCTATCTCCAGCATAGTTTTGTTGTTTCTCTCAGTGTTAGATTGACTTTTGTTGTGCTGCTGTGTGGAGAAGAACTTGGGAGCTTATTTGGAAGTGAGAACTACTGTGGTGAGGGCTGAAAGATACCATGAGATAATAAAGTATTGGTGTTCAGTGGACAGACTGCCTGGACTGAATTCCTACTTCTGATCCCATATTCCTCTAAGGCCAGCCTGCTGCAGGCATGAAGATAAAGGCTAGTACTAGTATACTTCACCAAGGTGTTTACGAGGTTTATTTAGTATTGTCAAAGTTCTTGAGATCTGTGGGTTGGAAATGGCTTGTGAATAGGCAGTATGATGGTTTAGCATCAAAGTCTGTGCTTTGGAAATGTGCTTCAGAAGAGTCATCTTCTATATAGTGCTGCTTTCATATCACTTCTCAGTTGCTGGGCTAGATTATGAAAATGGAGATCCTTTGTCTCTGTTGTGGACATTTTAGGGTTAACTAAGCAAGTTCTGACTGACAAAATCTAGGTAAGAGAGGACTGTATACAGACATTCTATATGATTAGTTTTAAGCTATATTTCATGGTCTTAGAAATAATATTGAAGTTTAAAGGTGGTTCAGAATAAAAAACTCATTTGCCTAATTCTTCTTCTTTCTTGTCCTACCCGAACTGAAAATGTGTTGTTTTAACGTGCTCTTCAGGAGCTTCTTTGGGAAATGGTTCGTAGTGAATCCGTTCTTTTTCTTGTTTTTCCCTGTTTCATTGAGCCTATCCAAATTTGCATTAGCTGTGCAGGAGGCCATCTGAAATGTGCATCTTTTCAACACTGGAATATTCCTTTAATAAATCCCATTTGCTAGGCCATCTGCAAGTGTAAAAAGGCTGCAAAAATAATCATCTCAGATGGGATGCCTGTGAAAACTATAGGAATTGGCTGATACAGGGGTAAAAACACCATTCTTATATATAACATTTACTAGTACTGCTTTTGTGCAGCTATAATGATGATGAGTGATGATCTTGATATTTCTTTTCATCCTGTTGGTAGAGAAAAGGTAGAGTAGGATTCAAATTTCTGTTTGTAGTATTATACTTTAATGTGAATTAAGCACCTTTTCCCATGCCTATGTTGGATTTTCTTTTGGAAAATCTTTCATGCAAAAACTAGTTCCTGCCAACAGGTGTAGTAAGAGCTTGAACACAGGCTGAAGTATTATTTCAACCTTGAAGAGAAGCATTCACACATTGTCATCTCTGTGTTGCTTCTGTTATGCCAGTGGAAGTCGGCATGTTGAGTGTACTAGGAGCAGATTTCTACATGAAGTCTACTGTGTAGGAAGTGGCCCAGCATATCCCATGGACTGTCTCCTCTTCAAAGTTCTGCAGAGTTTCAGGATTTGAGGAAAAAAGTCACTGCATCAAGTTCTCCTCTGCTTTCCCCCGCCCCCCCCCTTCAGACTTGGGCTTCATTCTTTCAAGCATTTCTGCACTTCTGCAAGGTGTATTTATTTGCTCATGAGCAAATGCTGAGACCTCAGAAGGCATCTGTAAGGGCTGAGTTTTGTCAGAGACATGGAATAAAGTGTCCATGGTGTGAAAACAAAAGGAATAGTAATATGATCCTCCCATTGAGGGCTATGGTCTTTACAGTTCTTAGTGGCATAATTTGAATGTCATTTGGAGATGTGCATTGCATTACATGCCAAAGCAGAACAGACCATACTCAGTTCTCTGCTGCCATTGTTCTAAGTGGACAAAGACCTACTCCCATCAGAAGGGCACATCTATAAAATATACCTTTCTTTTTTTCAACCCACACCCCTTTTATAGAATTTAGGAGGAATTAAGAAAAGAGTCTTCCCAGACTCAGACTGTAATTTCTCATATCACTGTATCCCTAGAGGGCTCGTTAACCCCCTGAGTATACCTCGTTGTCAATGATTTGTGTGCAGTGGCCTCTTGCAGATGGATGACAATTGCATTCATCTCAGCTACTTTATCATGCTGCTGTTTGGTTTTGCCTTGTGTGAATCTTTTTGTCTTCCCAGTTGCTCTCAGACACGTTGGCTTCCATTATTTATCCCCGTACCCATGGCTCTGGTGAGTCTGCAGCTTGCTGATCTGCATCTAACCCAGGTTTTGCTTCAACTGAAGTCTACCAGAGTGTGAGTGAGAGGCCACAGGAGGGCAGCCCTGGCTTCCTGCAGGCCCTGTGAGACTGAGCATCAGCACTTCCAGAGGACTTGTTAGTATGACACCAAGCTGAGCGGTGTGGTCGACACCCTAGAAGGAAAGGAAGCCATCCAGAGGGATCTTGACAGGCTGGAGAGATGGGCCCAGGTGAACCTAATGAGGGTCAGCACTGCAAAGTGTCAGGTGTTGCACTTGGGCTGGAAGAATCCCAGACACAGATACAGACTGGGAGAAGAGCTCCTGGAGAGCAGCCCTGCTGAGAAGGACTTGG
Source organism: Porphyrio hochstetteri (assembly GCA_020800305.1). Taxonomy (NCBI): domain Eukaryota; kingdom Metazoa; phylum Chordata; class Aves; order Gruiformes; family Rallidae; genus Porphyrio; species Porphyrio hochstetteri. Next base: position 7,295,707 of record CM036908.1, on the reverse strand, counting down.
GGATTCTGGTGGATGAGAAACTTAACATGAGCCAGCAGTGTGCTCTGGCAGCTCGCAAGGCCAGTGGTATCCTGGGCTCCATTAGAAGAGGGGTGGCCAGCAGGGACAGGGAGGGGATTGTCCCTCTCTACTCTGCCCTCGTGAGGCCCCAGCTGGAGTCCTGTGTCCAGAGCTGGGGCCCCCAATACAAGAAAGATGTGGAACTGTTGGAGAGGGTTCAGAGGAGCCACAAAGATTATTAGAGGCCTGGAGCACCTGCCCTACGAAGAGAGGCTGAGGGAGCTGGGCTTGTTCAGCCTGGAGAAGAGAAGGCTGCAGGGGGACCTCATTGCAGCCTCCCAGTCCCTGAAGGGAGCAGAGAAACAGGAGGACAGGATAGACAATGGCAGGACAAGGGGGGATGGAATAAAACTAAAGGAAGGAAGGTTTAGATTAGATCTTAGGGGGAAGTTTTTTACAGAGAGAGTGGTGAGGGGCTGGAACAGGCTGCCCAGAGAGGTGGTGGATGCCCCATCCCTGGAAGTGTTCAAGGCCAGGTTGGATGGGGCCCTGGGCAACCTTGTGTAGCTCCAGGCCTGAGGTTGGTGGCCCTGCCTGTGGCAGGGGGGTTGGAGCTCTGTGATCCTTGGGGTCCCTTCCAACTCACACCATTCTATGATTCTATGTGTTGGCATGGCAGCCACCTACCCTCTTCAGTGGGGTTCTGTGGAGGAAAGGTTGCACAGTGCCAAAGGGTGGTAATCCTTACTCTCCTGGTGTCACTTCCCAGCTGTGCTTCCTGTGTGCCTGTGAAATCTGGAACTGCTTATAAAACTGAAGGTGTCTTTTGAGTCCAGTTTGTGATAGTGTTTTGGTGGTGTATCAATGTAGCTCTTCAATAGTTTATCTGTCACAATCCCAGTGTACTTTCAGCATCTTGCAGGAAGAATTGTCAAAGGTGACCAAATTGCCTTAAATGTAAGAGATTTGAGGGGATTAAATGACAAGTCCTTAGATTACTGGATTTCTCTTTATATTATTAAGCTTGGATTCACACTTTTACTGTAGCTACAGGATTTAGCTGTACTGTTTTATGCTGTGTTCATCTCCTAAACAGCAGCATGTTCAGTAGAATCTCTTCTTGGCTGGAAACATAACAGTGAGCACATTAAGGTGAATGAGTTGTTGGTTCTGAGTGTCTCTCATTAGAAAGACTCATATAGCTTGTATTGTTCCTCACACTTGGCTGCTACTGCTGTGGGTAAGTTTGATTTCTCTGTAGCACAGAGTTATAACAAAGAGTGTCTCTGTACTTTTTTTGTTGTACAGACACCCACCTTTTTCCTCTGTTCTTTATTGTTGCTCTGCAGTTTTTTCCTCCTCCTATGCTTGCAGTGGGCTGACCATCCCAAAAGGCCAAAAAGGGGTGTAGTGACCAGAGAGAAAGGAAAAAACTTTTGCTGAAGAGCAGGGCATTGCTGGAGCCCCAAGAATCCAGAGGTCTTGACTGGTGTTTATTTTCTATAGTTATCTGATAGCCCCTTAAAGGATGTTTATTTACCCAGCTCAGATACTGAAGGCTTAGTTAATGTGATTTTCTGTAACTTCTCTCCTGAAAGTAGTTCATTGAAACACTGAGGATTTTTTGTGTGTGATATAAATATCTATGAATAACAGATACTCAAGTGCTGCACAGCATTCATTCCAGCCATAAAGTTCTATAAACACAGGGTTTGATGTTTTCTAGAGGTGCTTATAGTCTATGGCCTTAGTCTATGCTGTCAGGGATTTAATGCATTGAAACAGGCAGGAAAAAAAGTGAGCAGTGCATGGTGTGAGAAATGGGCAGGGGAAATTAAGAAATGATGATGTGATTTTGTGACATCTGATAGATAACAATGTCTGTCTTTGAGGAATTGGAATTTCTTGCTATTGACTGACAACACTGAGAAATCACACAGGTGTCATAGGAAAATTCCCATTCTCCTAGGGATTTAGTAAGGTTATTGCAGAGAATTGATTACCCATCCCCAAGCAGGTATATGGCTTCAGTACATTCAGGGATGAGAAGGTACTTGCATCTCTAAGCAGCATCTGCATACCAGACCCTCAAAGGTTATTGGCCAATTGGATTTTTGAGGCCCCTGCTTTGTTTTGACTATTTTATGGGATCACGGAATCGTAGGGGTTGGAAGGGACCTTGAGAGCTCATCAGATCCAACCCCCCTGCCAAAGCAGCTCCCCAGCTCATATTGCACAGGGCGGCGTCCAGACGGGGCTGAAATATCTCCAGAGAAGGAGACTCCACACCCCCTGGGCAGCCTGTCCCAGGGCTCCCTCACCCTCACTGGGTAAATGTTCCTCCCCATGTTGGTGTGGAACTTCCTGTGCTCCAACTTGCAGCCATTGCCCCTTGTCCTGTCCCCACAGACACTGAAAAGGGGCTGGCCATTTCCCCTGCATCCCATACTTAAGATATTTATAAACATTAATTAGGTCCCCCCTTAGTCTTCTTTTCTCCAGGCTGAACAGTCCCAGCTCACTCAGCCTTTCCTCACAGGGGAGATGTTCCAGGCCCTTAATCATCTCTGTAGGCTCCTCTGGACTCTCTCCAGGAGATCCCTGTCTTTTTTATCCCAGGGAGCCCAGCACTGGACACAATACTCCAGGTGGGGCCTGACCAGGGCAGAGTAGAGTGGGAGGAGGATCACCTCCTTAGACCTGCTGGCCACGCTCCAGCCTTGCTTTGTTAGGCAGGTGAACTGTTTATATATTCAGAGAAACAAACTTGAGGTGAGAATATAATATCTGAGATTTGCCTGTTAAGTGGCATTTGGATAAGTGTATTAACATTTAGATATGTGTCTTTGAATGGAGGCTTTATTTTGACTCACAAGAAAGAGAGAACCAGGCTCCTGTGTGGGTATTGAACTTCCCAAATGCTCCAAAAGTGTAGTTGTCTATGGAGATATGGTTTGGGCCTGGTTCTGAGAGATGATCTGGATGCTGTATATTGATGATATACTCATCTTACATGAGCTTGCCATATAGTTGTCATGTTTTGGCAGGGTGAGGGAGTGACCCTATCCCACACTTGATGACTCCTCTAGGATCTTCATAGCTGGAATACGACTGTGAAGGGCAGTCTCCCAGGTTAGACTTCCTTGGTGTTGTGCAGGCTTTTTGCTCCTTCCTTCTGAAGTACTAAACTCTATAATCTGATGAGAGACAAATATTTGAGAAAAAATAGTAAATCTGTAAGGAAGTTAGTGGATAATGATGTAGATATAATGCATCAGAGACCCAAATCTCTTGGGTTTATGTGAGATGTTGCAGGGAGGGGGGGGTGTGTGTATGTGTGTGTATTTTTCTTCATTTCTTTTTTTCTAAATTTTTTTTTTCCAGTGAGATAATTGTGCCCTATGATGGAGTTTGCTCACTCTGTTTTTGGTCCTGTAGTGCAGCTGCTGCTCTATTTTCTACATGGCTGGGCTTTACTGCAGACCTGTCGAGCCATATCTCACTTTGATTGATTTTTCTTTTCTTTTTTTAAGAAAAGAGATTGCCATAAGCCAGCGTTATGGCAATGCAGCCCAAATATGTAATTATCAGGGCAGGGAGACCCCATGGGCAGCCCAGGCTGTCTGTATTTGGTATAGTTGGATTGGCTTAGCTTTGCTTCTTGAATGTTTCTCTCAAAAGACTGAAACATTTCCTTTTGTGATGAGTTTTGTATGATCTTAGTTGTTTGTTTAGTAGATTTGGGCTCCTGGTTTTCAAAGAATCATAGAATGGTATGAGTTGGAAGGGACCCCAAGGATCACAGAGCTCCAACCCCCCTGCCACAGGCAGGGCCACCAACCTCAGGCCTGGAGCTACACTAGGTTGCCCAGGGCCCATCCAACCTGGCCTTGAACACTTCCAGGGACGGGGCATCCACCCCCTCTCTGGGCAGCCTGTTCCAGCCCCTCACCACTCTCTCTGTAAAAAACTTCCCCCTAAGATCTAATCTAAACCTTCCTTCCTTTAGTTTTATTCCATTCCCCCTTGTCCTGCCATTGTCTACCCTTTTAAAAAGTTGAATCCCCTCCTGCTTATAAGCTCCCTTCAGGGACTGGAAGGCTGCAATGAGGTCCCCCCTCAGTGGAGGGAAATGAGCAAGCCAAAGAACTCCTTTAAAGAAAATAGTCTTGTTGACTTCAATGTGCTTGTGACAAGGTAAGGACACATCATCACTGACTTCTGAAAGTGTTACTGGGGAGTACTGTCCAGGAGTATTTATGGTTGTCATGTAAGTTTTATGAACTATCTTGGGATACTCAGCTCAGCCTTAAGGTCTGATCTCAGATAAAGCAGCTCAAAGCTCCACAGAAATTCTGTTTCTCCGTTCTTGTTCCCTCTCTTACTGTGGCAGGGGACCACAGGTCAGTGCACTGTACAGCTTACACATAAGGAGTTGGGAGGAAGGATGAGAACGATTACAGGTGTGTGTTTGTTGAAATAGGGAACATGTACTTGAAAATTGATAATAAAATAGCTATATCGGGCTAACACTGAGTTAGATGCTCTTTACCTACAGAGTGAGGGTGTCACCTTAAAATTTTAACTGGTGAAGGGCTTGGATATTGGAGACACACTGGCTAAGGAATTCGTTGGGTGGTTGCACTCAGAGTTGCAGTCAACAGCTCCATGTTCAAGTGGAGACCAGTGATGAGTGACATTCCTCAGGGGTCAGTATTGGGACTAGCATAGTTTAGCATTTTTGGCAACATGGACAGTGGGTTGAACCACACCATCAGCAAGTCTGCTGGTTACACCGAACTGTGTGGTGTGGTCGACACGCTGGAGGGAAGGGATGCCATCCAGAGGGACCTTGACAGGCATGCCCAGGCAAACTGCATGGAGTTCAACACAGCCAAGTGCAAGGTCCTGCATCTGGATCAGTGCATTCCCAAGCACAACTACAGGCTGGGTGGGGAATGGATTGAGAGCAGCCCTACAGGGAAGGACTTGGCTATTATGGTGGATGAGGAGATCAACATGAGCCAGCCTTGCAGCCCAGAAAGCCAGCTGTATCCTGGGCTGCATCAAAAGCAGGGTGACCAGCAGGTTGAGGGAGATAATTTTGCCCCTCTACTCTGTTCTTGTGAGACCCCATCTGGAGTACTGCATCCAGCTCTGGGGTCCCCAGTAGAAGAAAGATACTGAGCTATTGGAGTGAGTCCAGAGGAAGGCCACAAAGGTAATCATATGGCTGGAACACCTCTCCTATGAAGACAGGCTGAGAGAGCTGGGGCTGTTCAGCCTGGAGAAGAGAAGGCTCCAGGGAGACCTTATGACAGCCTACAGGAAAGAGGGATAAGGACTGTTTACGAGCACAGGTAGTGACAGGACAAGGGATAATGGCCTTAAGATGAAGGAGGATAGATTTAGTTGAGACTTTAGGAAGAAATTCTTTGAGGGTGGCAAGACAGTGGACCAGGTTGCCCAGGGCAGCTGTGGATGCCCTGTCTCTGGCAGTGTTCAAGGCCAGGTCAGATGTGGCTTTGGGCAACCTGGTCTAGTGGAGGGTGTCCCTGACCAAGACAGGGGATTGGGACTTAGACAATCTTTGAGGTTCCTTTCCAACCCAAACCATTGAGGGATTCTGTATATCGTGTTAGGTGAGTTGCTTTAATTAACTGTTTGCACACACTTCATTGCAAAGGCAGGGTAACACTTAGTTTAAATCTCTTTTATGGTATCCTGTTCAATTGCAGTAATGTGATAATACACCTAAGAATAGTCTGCTGTAACCATGTCACATAGATCGGTGTTGTGTACTGTTGTCAAATGGAAACATAAAGTTGGAAAGGCTGAGAGCATTTATCGATTCCTCACTTGAGGCATAAAAGAAGTAGACATCCTTTCCAGGCTCAGTGGCTTAGATGCTTAGATCTGGGGAAGAAGACTGAGGAAGAAAGGGGTATCTTTGACACAGATGACACGGGGACAGTGGTTATGTTTCTGACATAACCTGATAGGCCTGTATGTTGAGAATCCTGTGTCTGCTGAGATGAAAGGGGAGGTGTAAATGGAGGGGAGAGCTGGGTGATGCTTGAAATATTTGCTGGCTTATTTTAATGGAGTGTGTCTCATAGATATGTATCCTTTTAAATGTTTCACAAGCAGATGGATAAGGCTGTGGACAACCTCTAAGCAGTACTTCTGAGGGTTGTTAGGACTGTGGCTGGTTCTTTTGAGGGGAAACAGCTCCAAAGCCTAACGATATTAACTTTAAATATAGGCATAATACACTCTTTCACAGCTGATTATTTTGGTAGGAACATGTGGTGAGTTTGAAATAGAAGTATGTGAGACTTTTACACAGAATTAGAGTTTGAATGTCATCAATTTCGTTTGCAGATTTAATCCTCTGCTGTTGGTGGTGCTTTAAAAAGACCTTTTAGGGTAGATACAAAGATTTCTCTGGAGTAAGCTTTTTAGGCTTCTCCTGGCTCTGCAGCTTAGGTTGTCTCAATCAAATAATCATTAACACTTACTACTTTTAGCTGGTGCAGCACTTTCCTAATGTCTAGTCCTAAATGAAATATCCCAAGTATGATTATTAATTAGGAATAACTACTGCATTTCAGGTATTTTATTTGGTAGATTTACTGTAGCAGTGATCCTTAATATTAACATTCCTGATATGTTTGTGATAGCTTTTCAGTCCTAAAGAGGGAAGGGTAATATGAGGTGTCTTTAGGTAGCTTAGGGGGGCATCATGGAGGGGTCTGGTTGCTCATCTGGTTTTTCGAAGATAATACTTGAATCTGTGGAAGAGGTTGTTGTATGCATAGGGCTAGATCTGATTTAATCTGCCATTTTATGTAGAATGATTTCAGAGTAGTAACCATCAGTCATTGTCAGCAGTGTGCTCTTATTGCAGCAGTAGATGCTAGATTATTTATTGCTGCTACCTTCCTATTAAAAGCTGTGCTCCTTTTCATTACAGCAGCCAGCCTAAGTTTGGGGGATAGTACTTTATTCCAGTTATGCAGAGGAAATTTATTGGCTTAAATCAGATATTTTAATAGACTTTTGTAATTTTAAGGGAATGTATAAAGCCCACCACTCTCAAACAAAATAAGATATGAAATCTAACGGCTCCTCTCCATACTCAGAGTGCCCATTCTCTCTGTATGGTGTCCTCACCCAAAGGCTCTGTCCCCAGCCACACTGCACATCAGCTCAGCCTGAACCAAACTTCTGTCACTCTTTTCATCTCCAGAGTGTGTTTTGCTCTAAGGAGTCTTCCAAAGAAGTTGCCCAGCAATGGTATGTTGTCTTGTGGTAGGGTGTTTGTGGTGTTTTTGTTTGGGTGGGGTTTATTGGGTGGGGTTTTGTTTGTGGTGGGGATTTTTTAAGTTTTAAATACTAAAAATCTGAAACAACATTATATTATCCTTTTGTCTTAAGTGGAAGGCTGTTTTCAGCACTCTCTTGTAAGTATCTGGGTGGGAATTAAATTTATGAGTTCCACTGAGATTTAGTCTCTCATTATTACAGTTATTTTAGGCAGACCTTTTTCAATCTTCCTTCAACAGTAAACCTTTGTTTTTTTGCTCTCCATCACTTGCACCAGTTTAAGATACTGTTTCCAGTAAACTTCATTAAACCAATGCACTCATTTGGGTTTAAATATGTTTTTCATTAACATAGGTGAAAGCAAATAAAAGAAGTTTAAATACAAACAAGAAGTCAGTTATTAAATTGAGCCAACCTTTATTAGAAATAAGAACTTTTGTATGTAAGTTTCTCCTAGTATAAGTTTAGACATTGTTCCTAGGCATAGCTGTACTGTTTTTATGGAGAAGTAAAGCTAAGTGTCATTGTTTAACCCTAGCCAGCATCTAAGCACTAAAGAGCCACTTGCTCAATTCCCCCTCAGTGGGATGGGGAGAGAATCAGAAGAGTAAAAGTGAGAAAACTCATTGGTTGAGGTAAAGACAGTTTATAGGGAAAGCAAAAGGCATGCACACAAGAAAGCATGGCAATTCACCACTTCCCATGGTCAGCCATCCCTAGGACAGCAAGGGTCCATCATGTCTGATGGCTACTTGGGTAGACAAATGCCATTGCTCTGAATGTCCCCTCCTTCCTTCCTTCTTCCCCCGGCTCCTTAATATGCTGAGCACGACATCATATGGTGTGGGGTATCCCCTTGGGCAGTTGGAGTCATTTGTCCTGGCTGTGTCCCCTCCCAACTCCTTGTGCACCCCCAGCCTACTCACTGGTGGGGTAGTGTGAGATGCAGAAAAGCCCTTGACTGTGCAAGCACTGCTCAGCAGTAACAAAAGCATCCCTGTGTTATCAGCACTGTTTTCAGCACAAACCCAAACCCCACAGCCCCATACCAGCTGCTGTGAAGAAAATTAACTCTGTCCAGCCTAACCCAGCACAGTAAGATAGACAAGAAAAGGGATAGAGGTGATAGATCAAAGAGAGAGGGATGGCATAAACTTAAAGGAAAGAAAATCAGGCAGGTTGGTTGTTTTTGTGTGGTGATGTGCAAGTACCTGTATACATGGATTCTGTATAGCTTCTTCAAGCTGTTAACTATTACATGTCCCTTCTACTTTAGAAATACTGGGGAAAAGTAAGTTCTATGGAGTCTTCTGGGGTGACAATAACAAGATGCTAATTGAAGCTTTGGGTTGTTTTTATCTTCTTGATCTTCAACCAAAATAGGTGTCCCAGTGTCCTGAAAAAGCAAAAAGTTGATGATTTTTTTAGAGAGGAGGAAGGGGGTGAGGCAGGGGCAGTTAAAGTATTGCCTTTTTTTTTTTTTTTTTTTTAATACCTGGAAGCATAAATCTCTGTGCTCCAAAAGGACGGGCTGCATGGGCGCATGAGAGAGAGAGTTAGAGTGAGTGGAAATACTAATGCATCATGGAGGACAGGTCATTCTGCTGAATGCAGTTCAGCTCCTGAGTGTTTGGAGATTAGAGGCAGCAATAATTTCTGGCTGCTGTACTTTATGTTAATGTGGCAGCTCATGGTTGTATATTTCTGCTGAGATGGCCATTTCTGTGAGGCTTAATTCTGACCGCAGTGGAAACTGCAGGGCTTTCAGGTATTGGTGTTTGCCATTTGCTGATTTAGCCAGGGAGTGAAACAAATAATTTTATTGTTATTATTTAATGTTGGAATGTTTCTTCTGAGTTCTGTGGGCTAAAATGGTGAAATGAACAGGAAGGAAGCTGTGGAAGCTGTAAGTTCTCCCTCTCACCTTTGGGTAAATTAGCCCAGTGTTAATGGAGAGGATTTACCACTCCTTCCAGTTCCAACAGAGCAATAGAAACATTCCTCCAGGAGCTTTCCATTTGTCACTCAACTCTGGAGGTCTTGTGACACCATGGATTTCCCACTCCAGATTCTAGGTCCCATCATCTTGTGTACTGCTGCAGTCTGTCCCATCAGCAGGAAGAAAAGAAGTACTGGTCAAGGTCAAAGAGCCTGCTGAGGAAAGGCTGAAGTGTCTAATATTGCAAGAGTAGAGAGAGTTTAGGGGGGGGAAAAAAAAAAGAAAAATGTTTTTGGAGTTTATGGAATTGTTTTTAGAGATAGTATGGAAAGTTAGTTTTATATTGCTTGATTAAGTGATAGCTGGGAGAGAGAGGGGGAAATACAACTCTGCTAGTGTTTGAGGATCATAAATACTATGGAAAGAGACAAGATATTTGGGTGACTACAAGTACAGAATAGAAAAATTTAAGGTAAGTATCATGGAAAACTTCCTGTCACGGAGATGTGTCCTTGCACTGTCAAGCTTTGGAATCATTTCCCAAGGGAACAGAACAGGTTTTGAATTAGACTTGAAAAAATGTTACTCCATGCAGCATGTAGAATCATCTTCCTCTGGCAGCAAGATAGCATATGAGAGCAGGAAACGATGATCTTGCAGAAGAATTTATGGCCTAGTGATTTATGTACAGAAGTGGGCATCAGGACATCTGATTCTTCTCTGTATTTTATCGCTGATTTACTTTATAATACCGGGCAAGTCATTTAATCCCTGTGTGCCTCTGTGTTCCTGTCCGTAAAAGGAATGTTTCATCACCTCCAGAATTTACTCCCTGAACAATGTTTTCTTAGCAAAGATGGTACTCTGGAGTGTTGTGATTATTTTTAAAAGTGCCTATGCTCTGGAGGAAACTGGAAGCTCCCCATCCCATGTGAGTTACTGCCTTACCTCACAACCCAAACCGTTGGTTAGAGCATCCAGTCTCTCATCTCCTTTGTGCTAACAAACTGAAGTCTGCATGGCATAGCTGATGGAAACCTCCTTTTGTCTGTCTGCGATTTTGCTGCATTGTTTTTTTTGTCTTTTTTGGTTCCCACTTTAAATTAATACTGGCTTGGAACACTAAAGAGAGGAAAAATCATTAGACTCTGTTCATTTACACCTAGCAAGCCCCTAAGCATTGCAGCATGTGGCTCAAACCCAGAATGGAGCATGGCATCAAGGCACCGTTCTACCGCTTGCTCGTTACAGCAGATTGGTGCCATTCCTGTTTTCCTCTAACAAGCTTGTTTTTCCAAATTGCTAGCTCAGTCTCCTACAAGAAGCCACTAGCAATCATGCCAATTTCATCACTGCTTTTCCCCTCCAGGATCTTCCCTTGTCCCTTGGCACTGCAGTTGTGCGGCTCTGTGCGCCCAGCCCGAGCTCTCAGCCATGGAAGGAGACAGGATGCTTCTCTCCACCTTGATTAAAAGCTCCTAATGCACATTACAAATGAGATGTGATCTGTGCTGTCAAAAGTCTGGCATCTCATGCTAGGCACAGTAAATGCATGCCTCACTGGGGTCTCTGTAGCGTTTTCCTGGCATACTCCCTGACTAGCCTGTTACCGGATTTGAGACTCTCAGGAAGGGTTTCTTCAGCAGGAAGCTGCAGCGAGACTGTAATAGATCCAGTGGCCCCCAGGCAAGCACTCAGCTAACAAACCTTTAGGGGACTTGCTGGGCCTATTTGAGAACACCTGGGGCTACTGTTTGTTTGTATATATAATATTCCAAACAGCAGCAAACCCAGAGATCTCATTATTCAAATTTGAGTTTACTCTCTCTTGTTTGCATTATTTATTTATTTTAAATTTATTTATTTGCTGAGCCACTGAAGAGGCTGCATTAATGCAAGGGCTGGTCTTCTCACCATGGACCTGACATTTTCTTTCACACTGATGTGACTTCTCTGAGATCAGTGGCATTATTGTTTATTCATGCCAGTTTAATTGAGAGGACACGCAAACACACCCAGGCTATCTATAATCCTGGAAATGGAATAAATCTGATGATTAAACCTAGGGACTTTCAGCCCTATTAAGAAGCTTCCTGATGTATTTGGAGAGATATAGGCCTTGTAAAAACCTTTGTCTAGAATTTACATGTCAGGCTGCTTGTATTTGCCACAAGATTCTACTTTAACCAGGAATGTAATAGCAGAAGAGTCCAGATAAAGTCAGTAGTTAGGAACCAAGGAAAATAAGCTAGCTGAGTATATACCTACTTGCCCTTGTGGAATACCCTCTCTGCACTGCTGAGTCTGCTCCATGTCTAGGGTCTAGTATTTTGTATTTTGACATATTTTCCATTTGCAAAGGATGTCAACCAGCGAGGGTGTGAGATAAATCTGTGGATTTTATACCTATCTTGAAAAAGAAGATACAGGAGGAAAACAGTGACTAATAGCTGTGGGAAAAGAGCTCAGGAATCCCAGTGTTTTTGAAGTACAAGTTTAGCAGCAAGATATCCCTGTGAAAGCAGTTTTGTAGCACTTGTTTCTTCAAGTCCTTCAAGGGAGAACACACCTGCTGCATACGCCCAAGCTGTCTGCACAGCTCCACCTGCTCTACCACAGCCTGCTGGAGTGTGATCCTCCCACTCTGTATTATCTGACTCATGCCACAGAATGCTTTGTTTAATAAATAAATAAATAAAATACCAGCATGCAGCAGGCTTTGTTCCTTTGACATAAAAATATTCTCCCTTTCCTTGGTGACTTGGCAATTGCCGTGTAAAAAATTGGCCATAGCAAGTGCATGAGATAACACTAAGGTCCAAGTGAGAGGGACCTAAACTTGAATCTTAAGTCAGGGCATCCTCTCTCCCTGATTTAAGGTGTGGAGTTGTGAATGGATGTTGGTCTTGAGTCTTTCCCCCAGACATTAGGGTTTGGGACTTTGTCAAAGATACCAAGCAAATTCAGAGAGCAGTTTGCAGCCCTGACTCATAATGTCCTTCCTTCCTTACCCCTAGCCTATGCTTTCCCTACAGATGCTCAAGAGGGCTTCACAGACCTTGTCAGTGTTCCAGTAGTAGGTGTCACACTGACACCTGATACAAAATTCATGTGGTTTTTAACATTCATAATACAGGTTTTCTTAAAGTACCAAGGGAAGTAATTTTTGTGGGAAAAATCTGTGTCAGAGCAGCTACAGTAGGGAATAAGTCTTCCAGTTCTGATCTGGTAAAAGCTTTGGAGAAACAAATTGAGAAATAAGTAAGGGAGAGGAAAGAGCTAGAGCATAAGGAAAGGAACTCAGTGTTGGGGCTGTGTACATGTTCTTTCCCTGGTGGGGCTTCTTGACAGCTCTGTTGTAGGTTTTGTCCAAGGCAAAGCTCAATGAGCAGCTCAGGGATCCTCTGTCATAGTTATGTTCCTATAATGATGGTGTCTTTCTTCTCTTGACAAGTCAGCAGGGTGAAAGATCTGCTGCTATCAATAAAAGTGGAGGGGCCCTGTAAGCAAGAAAATCATAGTGAATGTCATTTCTGAGACAGTTTTGATGTTTTGCTTATTTAAAACTCAATGGAACAAAGAACAAGAGAATGGTCTTTAGAAAAATAATTCTTTCAAGCTGAAGGAGCCAGTGACTGCCCATTATGTGACAGTTTACCTAATTTAATCACTAAGTACATGGTCCCTTACACACCTGCCTACTCATTACTCAAGTAGTAAAGGCTTTTACAGTCTGCAATTTGGAGATGTTGTAAAGATAAGTAAGTTATAGCAAGGTGCAGTTATCCTCATAATGAGAACAGGATCTAACAGATTTGTAAGGAAGTGCTTAAATTTCTTTTAAAAAACCTCGTCTTTAAAGATTTTATGTGTAACACACAAGGAATCTGTGGTGTAGTAACGAGCTAAACCTAGATTTTACAATGCATGATTTGCCAAAGGGTGTCATTGAGGCCAAGAGCTTAGCGAGATGCGGAGAGAGATGACATTTATGTAGATAATTGCTGTAACTTTGGATATTCTTGTTAACAGGGACAGGGAAATTGGAAAGGGTACTAAACCTCATGCTTTAGATCAAGCTTAGAGATTAGGATGCTACATTTCATGTTAGAATCTGATTGCTCGTTGCTGCCTACAGCAGAATCTCCCTGCATGTTCCTCTCAATGGCTGGGGCTTGCTTGGTGACTATTGCTTTATGAGCTGAGCTGCTGTAGCACATGAGCCACTCTGCATCTCTCCTTAGGTGCAGGTTTAAGCAGATTACTAGTTGCATACTCACTAGATCATCCTTTTCTTTTGTCTCCTGCAGATATAGGTTGTCAGTTTTCTTTCACTGTTATGACACTGTCCTATTCTCCTGCCTTGAAGTGGCTTCATTGCTCTGAGTAGCTACTGGTATATACACAGGTGAAATAGCATATGACCACCAGTTTCTTAAAATGACTGTTATTTCCTCAATTCCCTTTCCCTTTTCTGCATTTCCATTGCATTTCTGTGTTTTTATTTCGGTGAGAAATCTCCTTTTCCACAAAACAAAACCTTATTAAAATATAACTATGCAGATGTTAAATACAAACATAAATAGAGATTAGTTTCTGTATTTAAAATTTACGTCACTGATTAAGTAACCTGTAGATTCTTTGGCAGTCACAGTAATAAAATTATTTATGAAGGTACAGTCTGTATTTAGGGAGAATTAATCAGGTTTAGAAGTTAAAATCTATGTGGTTGAAGGAAAGGCCTTTGTTGTCTTTCAGAAAAAAATAAAATGTAATGCTAGTGGGGAGAGATGTGACTATCATCAATTAAAAATCGAAGGACACATTGAAGGCTGAAATGAAAATAAATAAGACCGAAAAGCGTTGCTGCTCTTTGGACTGTATCTGTTCCATAGATAGCACAGGACATCATCTCCAGGGTTGTCAATCTGAGATGTTTTTGTGAGTACCAATCTCAGTAAAAAGTAATTAAATTGACAAAAGCTACGAGGCTGGATTGTTTCAGTGTCTGGAAGCCCCTCACCTCTGCAGAGCAAGGTTTGTTTAAGCCCTTGATTACAAATGTGTTGGTCTCTTTCTGCCTAGTCCCTATTCCTATGTTTACTAGAGCCACAGTGATAGTTCAGTATGTTAATTTGTCTTGAGAAAAAAAGTCCAACTTTTTTGTAGTAGTAGCAAAGGCTATTGCTATGCTGACTGGCTGGTCATGTGAGGTCCCAGATGTATGTGGGGCCAAGGGACAAAAGATCAGTAACAACAGAGTTTAAGACTGATCAGAACTCTGCTCATGGAATAGGTCCTACATAAATACTGGCAGTTTCAGCAGTATGAACATTTATATATGACTCTTTGGCATGATGAACAGAGAAAGGATATATAGAGGAGAGCATGACTGAAGCCAGGAGAGGTGGCTTTTAAACCTTCTGCATGACTGCAAGTAACTTGCACAACCTCTCTGTGTTTTCCAATCAGTTGAGTGGTGTAAGTAATATTGGTCAGCCTCTTCAAGAGTTTAGGAATCAACATCCATTCATAGGCTGATTTTTTTCAGGTGTTGGAGGAGTACAGATGAGCAGAACAGGTGTAGCTGCAGTGATTCCACAGATGAGTAGAAAACTAGAAAGGAAAGACAAAGGCAGCTTTTTTTAATTGTATGTAGCACTGAATTGCAAAGGCTGTTTTTATACTTTGCTGACTGAAATAAAAAAATGGAGTGTTGGAAAGAGTCAGTCGCTTTTTCTCTCCCCTATATAATTAAAATATGTTTTAACGTATATCTATACATGATCGAGCAAGTATGTAGCTGTTATTTTTCCTGACTTTAAAATGTAGGTAAATTTGAAATGGAGGGATTCACTTTTGTATGAAAATATAAAGGCTTTCTTTTGAAACATGATGTAGCATTTTTTAGATTGTTCTTGACATTATTATTTTGGCTGGAGCAGTTTGAATATGGTTCTCATTTGGAGCAGTTTCAGTTACATTGCATATGCATTTTTTGAGTGCATGAAATACACCATTAAATGTTGTATATCTGTATTAAGGATTGTTATATGAAGGGGTACTGTTTCTTTGTAGGAGAATGGGAAATGTAGAGGTATCCAACCTATTTTCATTCTCACTCTGTTCAGAAAGCTCTTGCTGTGATTGATGTGACCTCTTCTCAGCCTTCTGAGGAAAGAAATGTAATCATCACGTTACTGCCTTTAGAATGGACAGAAACCCAAGAAGAATTAAAAGCATTAGAAGAACAATGAAGTGAAAGCTACAGTCAGAGAAAGAGATATTGTTAGGTAGAAGCTGTGAGTGTTCTTTGAAGTATGGGGCTGCTTTCCCAGTCAGACATTAGTGTGCTGGGTATTGTAGGTAAAGAAGATTTTCCTTGAACATCCTATATAAAAGTAATTGAGAAGCAAAATCTTTCCACCTCTCACAGTCCCTGGCCCAAAGCCAGAGTATTTTGTAGGTAGCTAAGAGAACTGAACTGACATAATTTCAGTTCTACCAATGTATAGTCTAAAAGGAAAGAGCTGTTTAAGAAATGGGACTTGGACTCATATTGTGAAATTGCTTTTCTGGATATTGCTCTGAGAACCAGTGTGTGAAAAAGTCCTAGCCAACTTGCTTGTGAGTTGGTGGGTCTCAGTCTAGTTGAAGAAAAGGCATGACTCTAATCATGAAGCTCAGGAGCACGACTGGCTCCCTTTTGGGAATCTTAGCAGCTGGAGTAGTTAAGCAGTGAGGAAAATTAAGCTGACTTGATGTGGATTAATCAGAGTAACTTTGAAAGTTTTAATATACACCCCCATCAGTACCAAAAAAGGCCTTGCCTACTGGCCACGGTGCTCATCTCCAACCCACACACATACTGAGAGACACTGAGGCTGATTACAATCTGTAGGAATATTATTTTTAATCGTTACAATAATCCACTTCTGAATAATCAGTAAACACACCTTTTTAATTTTTATTTTGAAAAAAACCCCAAACTAGAATATATGCAGATGAATAAAATATCAACAGTTCCTTTCTTCCTACGCAGAACTATTATGCTCAAACATTCCCAGTGAAACTGTCTGCAGCAGATCACAAGCAGGATTTTAACCATTCAGTTGTCTGATGTTCAGGTTTCTCTGTTCATTGTTTTGCAGCTTGGGAGTGGGTTGTCACGGTAAAATTTTCAAAAGCTCATTAGCTTGACTTGGAATAATTGAAGATTCCTCCTCTGGATGGCCCAAAGATATGTGTATGACACTAATTCAGTCTGCCTTTAGAATTTTCTATCAACCTATCGCCTTTATATCTGAGAACCTCGTGGGTTAATGGGTTGGCATCCTTCGTGATCTTCAAAGCTGTGGAGTCCAGGAAGATGAAAGGAGGCTGTTATGAAGTTGAGTAACAAAGAGAATGTGAAATGTATCCCAGAATGGGGCCAGTGGAATGAGTTCAGAATGGGAAGTTGTGACTGGTTGAAGATGGTACCTTGGCTCTGTACTTCCTCTAGCATGTGTAGTCTGTTGATTCCCTGGTTGGTGAAGTGTTTTAATGTCTAGAAATGTTTATCTTCCACTTTGTAGAGACAATTAAAGAAGACTAATTGTGGAAGTCTGTGCTTTTCATAGAATTGTGTTTTAGCAGAAGATTTTATCATGTGCTTTTTAGAAGTAGTTACAGAAAGGGTTTAGAGATGTTGAGGTGGGGTTTTTTGGTCTCAAGTATGTTCCTTTTGTGTTTCGTATGGTACACATTTTGTTTGAAGTGAATCTCTCTAAAAGCAAATATATTTATATACTCTTGGAGAGGAGGCTCAGTCTTTCCTTCCCAGCCAGCGCAGATGCTCCACTGCTGCTTTGCCAAAGGCAGATTCAGGCTGATCTGGATTATCTGGCAGTGCCAGTACTTGGGCAATAGTGTCTTACAATCAGCTGGAGGAAAGAAGCCACGAGGGAGTCGCTATCTGTATCGGTATATCTGTGTCGGTATCAATCTGTGCAGGTCCTTAGTTTTCAGTTGCTCTTCTTATCCCTCTCTGTAATTCTGATTTCAAACTGGGATGGCTCCAAAAACAACCATCCTGTTGTGTTCCACCAGACTGACCTCACATGCAGGCTCATTAAGCCCCAGCTTGCTTATTGTTTGCGTTCTCAAGACTAATGTAAGTCAAGGGAGAGATTGGTGCTTGGCTTTGGCTCAGAATGCTGAACAAACAGTCGACTGGTTTCTAACTAACTCATTTAAAAGAAGAAAAGCAAACTCTGGTTTTAATGTTAGCTTGCTCCAGTAGCAATTTTTCCAGAGCATTTGTCTCTGTTGGATGGAAATACAGAGCAAGAATGAGTGCAGTGAAGAGCTTTGGTGTCTATATTTTCAGATGTTTGACAGAGATACTAGAGTTGAATAGGGATCCCTGACTTAATTAGCCCCACGGACAGAACTGCAGATTTCCAGAGCCAACAGTGTGGCAAATGAAGGCCCTGTACGTGGCAAACCCTACAAAGCAAATACTGTAGGCAAGGACAAATGAAGTATTGGTCGTCTTAGTGGTAGATAAAGCAACGAGGTATTTGGGGACATACTGTGTTGCTGAAATGTCCCATTTTCAGGTCCATTCCAGAAAAGGAGACCTTGTATTCATCTGCCTCTCTCCCCTCATACATATGCAAACAGATCCTTTTAAAAGATGGAGGAGAAAGAAAAACTACCTGGTTCTCCAACCTCTCCCTGGCAGGCAGGATGGTGAAGTGATACAGCTACAGATAACATCTTGCAGCCAGTGGTTGCTCTCTTCCTTGAGCAGCCTGGTTTAGTGAGAGGTGTCCCTGCCTGTGGCAGGGGGGTTGGAACTTGATGATCGTTAGGGTCCCTTCCAACCCAAACCATTCTTTGATTCTATGATTCCCCTGGATTTCAGTATCAAAAATCTCAGCTTGATGATTCCTGAAGTCCCGGTATCCTGACTGCATGGATGGGGAAAGATGCAGTCATTAAAGTTTTACAAAAAG
Source organism: Porphyrio hochstetteri (assembly GCA_020800305.1). Classification (NCBI taxonomy): domain Eukaryota; kingdom Metazoa; phylum Chordata; class Aves; order Gruiformes; family Rallidae; genus Porphyrio; species Porphyrio hochstetteri. The sequence goes on along the minus strand of CM036908.1, from coordinate 7,277,437 downwards.
TAAAGTTTGCTATGGTGCAAAACCAAGGAAAGATCATTTTTTTTTTTCTTGATCTAATTTTTAGAGCATGACATCGATGCAGTTCCAAACTGCTGGGGAATTGGAAGATGTTTGCAAACTTCTGTTGATGGTTAAATAAATATCCAGGGGGTGGGGGTGAAATGGGGGAGTTGTTTATTTATCCAGCTTCTTGCAATTGCATATTTGTGTGTTTTTAAACTTCCTCTCAGGGACTAACAGTTGAGTCACACTGAGGGTTATCAGTAGCAGATTAAGCAAAAGAATAGCATACTCAAACTGGCCATCTCTCACCTGGAGTTGGGGGTGTTAGCATGAGTTATTTGTTTGTCTGTTGTAGAAGGATTAATGGGCAAGGAGAATTCCTGTCAATAGTAGATGTTTAAAAGTACCATCTCTCCATAATGCAAAGTGAGCCCAAAGCATTTGGTGTCTCTGGCAGCAGGCAGGGGAATTGATTGTTACAAATCCTGAGCTGGATTAAGATGAAGTCTTGGATCTTGGAGAGAGAGGTGGAGGGAGCATCTCACCATTGGGTTGCTGGAGATGGAGGAGTTGAGGTATGGAAAATGGGAGAACGAGCAAAGGATCCTACAGCAGCAGTTTCTTGAAGATTTAGTGAGGCATCAAATTTTGGTAGCATATTCAGATGACTGTGAAAAAAGCAGAAGATACCTATCTGAAGCTGTGGCCTTTGCTCAGCAAAGTCACCTTGTCTCTGCATTCAGTGGCAATGTTTCAATGTGCCTGTAAGATTTGCCCTACCCTCCTGTTGATGTTTTACTACTGGAGTACCGTAGCTCTACAATCATGCCTTTAGAGATCAGACCCTCTCACACAGTATCCTTCTCCCTGCATGCATAAGTCTTTCATTACAAACACATTGTTCAGAAATGGAAAACTTATTTTATGCTACTCTAGACATCAGTGGGGCCCCTACAGGTTTGCTTTCGATTGCTTTTCTATTCTTCTGTGTTTAAGTTTCCTTAGTGATGAGGTTCTTATCCCGTAAGAAATGATACTGTTGCTTTGTCATCCAGTTTTGAGGTTCTGCGACAAACATTATAAAGAATAAATAACAATTCTATAGCATCTTCTCACTTTCTGGAAGACTTTCATGCTCTTCATTCCAAATTTTTCTGCTTTTAATTTGATTTTGATCTTTCTGAGTGGGTTCTTCAGTCTTTCCTATGCATCTTGTGTTTCTAGATTTTTATTTCTCTTAGTATTTCTCCAGGATTTTCATATTAAAATTTAAAGCTCTCTTCCTAAATCAGTCTAAGACATACACAGATTTTCTTTGTGTCTATTCCTACTTAACACTGTCTATCAGAGTTTTGCAGTATTTGGTGGGCAGTCTGAAGAAAAACAAAGAAGCCAAACCCACTAGCTAAATTAGAATGAATAATTAGCCCTTTAGACACTTTCCCAAGCTTTTATGTGTTGCAAAACAAAACAAACCAGGTTAGAATTCCATGGGTAAATCAGGCTTTTGACTAAGACTTTAAAAATGTATTCCTTTCTGAATTTTACCTACATACATTTTCTTTCAATATACCTTTTCTATGTGCAACATAGAACTGTATATTTATTTACAATATATGTAGTATAGTTTATACAGTATTTTTGTTTTATTCCTGTATTTTGATCATCTGTTGCTGTTCATCCACAATCTGGGTCATTCTTTCTGAAGCATGGGATAATTTGTAAAGATAACTCTATTGTAAATTCCTTTTGGTATAGAATAAGGTAGTGTCAATAGAATTCTAAAATAAATGTACATGAACTATCCACTGGTTCTGGTTGCCTTAAAATATGAAATAACACTTTCCTGCAATTCTATTTCTGGGAGTGTGTTTTTTCTTTGTGGAAACCTCTTGGAAAGCTTTATGAACAGCATTTTCTCTGTCATCATGGCACAAAACATTATGGCTGGTTAGTGGCAAAATAGAGCAAAAGAAAGAGTATTGTCTTCAGGGGAATTTTATTTAGCCAAGAATATATTCACCCAAGGAGGATTTTAGTCAGATCACTGAAATTCTTCCACTGTGCTGATGTGAGATCACATATATGGGACTAAATGTTTTGTGGTGTTTGGGATCATTTTTGAGCCTGCATTCAGGACTGCTCTAGCTGTCTCTGGAAGTTGTTCCTCAAGAAGTTCTGTACTGGTAGGGTGCACCACAGACCTCTTCAAATCCCTTTCACTTCTGTTTGCAAAACAGTATCTTCATTGGATTGGTCATGCATGTAAGGAGGCTTGATTCCCTCTTGCAGTCTGGTGATTCTGCACATCCGTGTTTCCCACCCTTTCTCCTTTCCATCTCCTTGTCTGAGTCTTCCTATTTCTCTCGGTGCTCGTTTCCCAGTGAACTCACAGTGGGATGCAGGATGGAAGCCCCTGGGGTTTTAAATTCCATGTCTGGGTGAGAAAGGCAAATGTTGCTCCCACACCCTCACCACAACTGCTGCCTTGATTTGTAGATAAAAACATCTCTTTTACTGTAGTGTATATCTCACCTTTGACTCCTTTGCAAACCCCAGTGTCTTTGTCTTTGCTGACCATTGAGGAATATATCATTGTGTGGATCTGAAGTGTCAAACTCCATTTCTGGTGCTCTCTATAAAGATATATGATAACCTTTCAAAAGACTCTTTAACTCTCTGTATTGCAGCTAATAAAAATAAAGGCGGGGGGGGGGCAAAAAAAAGCATAAGAATTCAGGTTATTTTGGGAATAAAAATGTTACATTAGTTTTTGTTTTCTCTCCCTCAGCAAGCTTTGTAGTTGGACACATGGTTACTAAGAGAGTCTGGCTTTACAGCTGGAGCAATATAAAAATAGTTTCAATTAAAAAGATGTGAAAAAATATAAAAGTATCACAAACATTTGGTTTTCTTAATAAAAGTGTGAAATTTACAGAGACCAGGATGGTGCAGTTGAGTATAAAGATTTTGCTGCTAGTCAGTTGATATGACCTTCATGAATCACTCTGGGCTTTTTTTGTCATGAATAATACCCACATCCAACTCGTACCAATAAAACCCATATACCATACCCCACAATATATTGTTGTCTTTCCATAATTAAATGATAACCTTCACCTAAAATACTCTGCAAATTTCTCCATCTGGACCCTGTTACCGGAGTAGCTGGAAATGATTCACTGTCTACAAGGGTTTTGTAACACTGAAGTAAGGAGATGCAATCCACCCCTATTTTACACGTAGAGTGGACCCATAGGGATCTAGTAACTTTCCCAATGTCATGTGCTAAGTCAGACACACCAGATCTCTGATGTGCTGGGCAGGCAGCCTAATGACTGCGACACCCCTCAACCCAGTGGTGTTTGTGACATAGATGAACGTGTTTGGTGCATCTGGCAACACTTCAGCCCTGTTTCTGCTAGGTACATCTGTAATGTTTGGCTGTCTTGCAGGTATTTTGCCTCTGTGCACATCTGGAAAGCTGGCAGGTATGCAAGTATGGCTATTGCTACTTTCTGGAACAGATATCAGCAACAGTTAGGGTTTCAGTGAGCTCTGCATTATAATATCCTTGCAGAACTGAGCTGGGTTACCCAGTAGTAGCTGCAACGAATCTGCAGAGAGCTTTGGATAATGGAAATCTGCCATAAGCTGTGCTGTCAGTAGGTAGAAAAGGTCAGCTGTGTATTCTGTTGGAGAAAGAAAATTGTGGTAAAGGTCAGAAGGATTAAGACATTTTCACTCTGCCTCAATCTGGCAGTTCCTCTGGTTCTTTACTGCAGCACATGTTTTATGGAGTGTGGTATATAATTAGAAAGCTGAGAAACCAACAATGAAAGCCCATCTCCAATTTTTACCTTTAGCCCTTCAAGATGGGATTAAGTTAAGGAAGGAGGTTTTTCATAATACCCCTTCTTCTCCCTCCAAAAAAAGTAAGCTAATAGAGCACAGTGTGCTTTCAATAACCTATGTGATGTTAATCTGAAGTGAAACACACTCTGTTATTGAACACAGCTCACTATAGTTGAATACTGAAATCACCACACTGGCTCTATTCTATAGTGTGCTACAGGCTTCTCCTGAGAGCCAGTGCAATTACTCTTATTTTCTTGTAACTAATGTCTTTAGGATGTTACATACCTTTAATAAATGCAAGGAGGCAGTATGTAGTCTGGTGTAAGGTTTTAGTATATCAACACACTGCATATTTGCAGGGGATTCCCAAAGAAGCTGTATATTTGGAATTGAAGGAAATCCTCTGTTTTTCTCTATGTAATGAGCCTCTGGAACTCACTGCTGGGTAGTATTGGGGAATTTTAAGCGTGTTAGAAATATTATATGGAACACTTTATCTAAATAATGAGCAATTTCTCAAATAAAAGTTGGTTAGAAAACCTAGTAAGAAATGAAAAAATCAGTATTTTAGAATATTAAAAACCCCATTTTTTAAAATAAAGAAATATGTAATTAGGGCAGCTATTCAGTAACTACCTACCAAAAGTATTCTTGTACTGAAGCATCTGTTACCAGTAACTCCAAAGCATGTTCTCAGTAGTACTGCTAACAGCTCAGTGTCTGTTCATTCTCCTCTTCTCCTCTGCGTTTCTCAGGAACTGCACGTTCACAGTGGCACAGTTCATGAAGCAGAATATAATGCTGGATATTAACAAACCATAATCCATACAAATCTCAACCAAAATTTCAAACCTCTTGTTTTAATATTCACTAACTCTGATCTGCTAACAGTTGCCTGTGCATTCTTATTTTTTTTAATAATGATATCATTACTAAATAGTGGAGCTCATGAAATGTATCTCTTCTTATTGTAGCTGTCTATCTCTGTGAAGAGGACATTGGCACTTTGAGGGTGCAGTAGGAAAGGCAGAGTTTTTGTCAGGACCACATTGCTGTGGGGAAGAGCACGACTCTGCTGCAAGCCACTGTCTCTTAACAGCAGAGATACCTGCAGCAGCCCAGAGAGAACAATAAGAGCTAATGAAAGGAGAAAATGAGCTTCATAAACTAAACGTTTAAAGTTCACAGTCTAATCCTTGGGGACCAGCAGATGCATTCCTTAGCAAGGAAAATATTAAGTTTTGTTAAAATATAAAGGTGGAAATGTATATGGCAGGGGAATCTGAGTGTTTGTCCCTAATGTTTTCCTGTGGTAGCAAAATTGAGCCCAGGATTTGAATACAAATACTTGCTCTGAAATACCTGGGGCTGACATTGCTATGTGAATGACAGCATCCTGGGAACCTGTGCCATGTAGAGCTGCCAAGATTCAGAGGTAGCTTTCTCCTCCTCCATCGTGCACTGCAGAGAGCGAGTCCTCGGTCGGTGATGGATAGGAGCTGTTCAGTAGAATCTGTAGCTATGCATGCTTCCCTTCCTTTGGCCCACAGCTAGGTTTCAGCTCCAGCTCAGAGGAAAGAGAAGGTGACTGGGCACTTGTCACTCATGCAATTCTTGGGCTGGCACAGCCAACAACAGATCTAGCTTTTCTGACTAAGCCTGATCTTCTATCTGGAAGCTTTGTTCATACTTCTGTTCATGTCATACACTGACCGTCACGACTTTCTCCCTTTGGATTTCCTTGAGTGTAATTTGCTCAAGTGGCTGCTGAGGTAGCAACCTACAGACTTCTCTGTAGCTTTTCCCATCCTGCTTTCTTCACTTTTCTTTCTGGGCTGTTTGTTGTCTTGTGTTTCATGTTCAAATCATGTCCTTTGTTATCCAAGGTGCTGCAAAGTGTGTTTCTTGCTTCCCTTTGTGTCAAAGTGCTTCCCATGATTCCTGTCCAGCTCCTTAGGCTCCAGTATCATCATACCTTTTTTAACTCCTTGGTTGTTACCTCTTTAACAACCATTTGACATGAATGCCATGCCTTTTTTGTGTCTACACCACCATTTTCGGCTCATTCAGGTATTTCATGGCAGGGTCCTTCCATATGATTTTTTCCTGAACACGTCATTGGGAAAGAGAGAAGTGTAACAACATGGGTGATAGGGGAAGTTTCTGGAGAAAAAGTAGTTTAGAGCCCACTTACCTTCCCATTTGTTATATCTGGGGAATTTATTTCTAGTTCATGCATCATTGGGTGATGCAGCAGATGAAAAATATTTTTTGCTATAAAGAGCTCAGTGATGCCACCTTTGCATGATAGTATTTTGGGCTTACATAGGCCAAGGGTAAGTTTGCAGGGTCTTTTGCTGACAGATGTGCATTTGGAATTGCCTTGGTGTGTGGCCAGGTTGGTGAGTAAATGGGGAAGTCTGGAAGCCATATAACCAGTCCTGTTCTTGAACTCTTCAAGCTCTTCAGCTTCTGGGAAGAAGTTGGAGCGGTGAATAAGTAACTCCCTCCATGCTTTGGATTCAAGATGCACATAGATGTGTGCCAGAGCAGAGATAACCCTATTAAAACATGAGGAACTTATGTGGGTAGCTCACAGAAGAACGTGGACTCGCCAGAGGGGGTTGATGGGCAGAGGGAGTGACTGTGGCTCCCTGGTAGGGAGCAGCTTGCCTAGAAAAGCTGTGGCTGCCCCCTCCCTGGCAGTGTTCAAGACCAGGTTGGATTGGGCTTTGGGCAGTCTGGTCTAGTGGAGGGTGTCCCTGCACATGGCAGGGGGGATTGGAACTTGATGATCTTTAAGGTCCCTTCAAATCCAAACCAGTCTGTGATTCTAAGATGTTGTCTTTGCTGCTAAGTGCCAAAGCTACACCAGAAGGTAGCTGAAGACCCTGATTCATACTGAGAATATTGTTAGAGATGACCTCATGATTTTGGATTCAGAAGAAGCAGAAAAGTCACACGGATGCATTAAAAGAAGGTCTTCTATATGTTTGATATTTCTCTGATCAACCTTTCCTCAGTGTGTATTTCCCTTTAAATATTGTCTCTTTATTCTGCTTCTCCCATACCTAGCACTGGGGGAAGCCATTTCCCTACAGAGGCACCAGCATACCAAACACTTGTGTGTATATATTTCCCTTTAATTTCACTAAGCTGAAGGATCTGACATCAGTTTCCAAAGATGTTACTGAATTCTACTGTTTAAGTAAACAGATATACCCTATTCACATGGTTAATAAATGATTGGCGTTGATAAAGTATGGGGCCTATTTCCCTTGTGTCACATAGATTTAAACATGGAAATAGGTGGCCATGAGAGGGTTGCTGTGATAGAGAGGGAGCTCTTTTTTAATGTTACTAATGCAATCTTGCATCAACTCCATCATTTCTTGGCGGTTGGACCTGATGATCTCTCGAGGTCCCTTCCAACCCCTCTGATTCTATGATTCTTCTGCTGGAGACTGAGGGTAGATAAAGGGAATATGGGGCAGGTCAGCTGCCACAGTTGTTCACTGGGTGCTTTTGGCAGTCGCTTTAATTTGCTGCTGTAAATACCACCAGCAAATTGCTGAAGAAGGGCAGTGGTACATTTGTGATCCTGCTGTGAGCTGGGCAGTGTATTTTTCAGCTGCAACTAAAAATTTGGGCCAATTAGTACAGTACACTTTTGAGAATGTCATATATTTGTGATGGATTATAGCAGGACTTGCATGGGCAATTATATTTTACAGTCAAGAATATAGATGCCTAAACTTAGGTTCTTGAATCTGTTTTCAAGCACCCAAAGATGTGGCCTGATTTTTCAAGTTTTGAGCATTTTACAGCTCTTGGCAATTTCAGCACTTCTGAGAATGAGGCCACTTCTGTAGATGCTTAAATATGGATTTTTGGAATGCATAACTTTGGACATCTATTTTTGAAAATCTTGGCCTACATCTGTGGAGAAATTCTTAATCATGAAAAGATTCCTCTAAGACTCTCCTGGTGCAGGTGCATGCGTAGATACACGTGGGCATGGGTAAGAGCTTGGCACCACCAGCAAGTTCTCATTGCTAGTCCTAGCCTGGCTGTGCTGGATGTTAACTCAGCCCTCCACAGCAGCCCCCTTCCTCAGCTTAATCAACAGCTGTGATTCTGGGGCTGTCATCAGTGGACCTGGCATCCTTTGTACTTCTGCCTTTTGTTCTCAGTCATACGAATGCCAGCGCATGCATGTTATGACTGTGGATAAGTAATGAGAGAATTAGGGCCAGGAAATGGGAATGTCATTGTAGTGAGTGTTCATTAGCTTTTGTTTAACTAACACTGCTGCTGTTAAGAATCTTGCTTGCAAAGTCCATTGAACACCGAAATCATTTGCTAGCTGTTTACTTACTGTACTGCCATGGGGAAATCATTGTGCTCCAACATGCAAAATGCTCCCATCTCGAGACAGCAATTGTCCACATGAAGTCTCTTTCAGGAAGAAAATGGGGTAGAGTTGTGTTGTTTAAATCTGCATCCCCTCCTTCACCTGTTACAGTAAGAATCCTATCACTTTTGAAGAGCTGATTTATTTAACTGGGAGTTGCATCTTGTGAGGAACTCTGAGAGGAAAAATAAGGGTTCCTCTGTCTTTCAGTCCTCATCTGTTAAAACCCTAATTGATTTTTTGTGACTATATGTTTTGGTTCAGATGCTATTGGAAATGTTCTGAGTGTATGTGGGTCAAATTGTCAAAATCTTTCCAAGATTTAAAAATCCAAAGTATTTTCTTTTTCAATTCCTGTCCTCCTGGAAGCAGTCTTTCTGCGATTTGCATTTAAAAGAAATAGATGGCAGAGCTTCTATAACATCAATTTCATTCTGAAATAGAAACTACTGTGATTTTTCCAACTCAAGGGGCTGTCTGCAACCCCAGAAAACATACACAATTTTTTAACAAGGCAGAAGTATTTTTGAATCTAAGGTGTTCCCTGATGGCCTAGCTCTGTAAGTAGCAAAATGCCTGTAGTGCCATGGGAGCAGCCTCATTCTTCCTTCTCCCCTTACAGCTTTCCTCAGAAGCCAGAGGTTTTACCATATGTAACTGTTCTTTCTTGTGTGTGTGCATATTAATAATAAGGTAATAGTATCTACAGAGGTCTCACTAAAGAAAAATATCTGTAGCCCATACAGCACATCAGTGTGTGTGGCAAAATGATGCATAACTACCGTTTCTCTAGTATTTTGTACTTCTATCCCTAAACTAATGCAACATGTACTCCAATGTGTATCCATTGCTATTATGCCCTGTGCTCTGAACTCTTTCCTCCTCATTGGTGCAGCAAACCTTTTAAGAGGAGGAGGGAGAGGAGTGTGTGGCTGTACCTGTGTGCAACGCTGTTGTTTAGCTTGAACTCTCTAAGTTTGCCTGCATCATCATTTTCACCTTTCTTGGGGGAGTGTCTTTGGTTTCTTCCATTTGCCTGAGGTTCTGACATGGCCTCCTCTTAAATCAGGCTTGAAGGGAAATTGATTGAAAAGAAAACACCATTATGGGAAAACAATTTATTCCCTTCCCCTTGACAGAAGGCAGAGTTTTGTCTATACTGTGGAATAAATATTAGCTGGCTGTTTGCTTTAAGAAGTAGAAGCTACTCATTCCCTTATGATGGCTTTGATCATTATTTGAAATGGGATTTCTCTTCTACTCTGTACAGTCATTTCATGTCAAGACCACATAGTAAGCATCAGATATTCCATGCCCTGCTGAATACCAACCTTTTTTTTTTCCCTTCTTTCATACATGCTCACACACAAATGCACCTGCAGGTATGTACATACCTACGTAGGGGGAATCCATTTTCCAGACAGTTTTTTCCTACTTAATTGCTCTTTATATGCCCTCAACTGATCCAGCTGTGTCTGCTGCAGTGGGGTGGCTGAGGAAATGTGGATTTGCTCCTTTGTATCCTTGAATGTCCACTACAAAGAGAGGTCCTCTTTGGGTAGACAGGGCCCAGTACTGTTACTGTTCCTCAGATATGATTGCTTTTAGGTCTCTGATTTTTATAAACTTTCAAAAGGCTAAAACCCTGTGCTGAGGCTCTTGATTGCTGTAGGAGTCTTGCTCTGTTGAAGGGCAGCTCTGGAATAGTGCTGGCATTGAAAGAAGTACATTAGGTTCTCAGCCATGCTCCTGGTCAAGGCTGCAACCACGGCAGATTTGTCCTTTTGCCTGACATTGCCTGAGCCCCTCATGCAGCACTTTGGAGCCAAATACTACCACAACTACTGCTTGACAAAAGTATTATATGCAGATTGCACAGCACTACAGTTTTGCCAGTAAAAGGCCATCCAATCTCCCAGAAGGGAGATCACAAATTAAAATATGGCAGTTTCAAGTGAGTCAGGTACCTACTTTGCCTGTAGTATGACAGGTAGGTGATCCAGTGGGTCCTGTCTCCAGGGGTGAGGAAAGGGGAAGGGCCCTGGGAAAACTGAGGGTGGATGGAGATGCTGAAGAGTCTGACTAGGAGAGAGTGCTCTCCTCGAGGAGGAGCTTGGAGGTTGGCAGGTACAGAGAAACTGCTAGTAATATCTTCTTCCTACTGTGGGAAAGGTTTGGAGGATGTAGTGTTCTCAGAGCCCAACCAGAGTGCTCAGTGCTAAGTGCTCACGTCTTAACAGTTCTGCAAGTCCAGTGCATTTCCCTGTAATGTTTTCCTCCCTCTCTTTGAGCAGTGACTCTGTTTGTAGGCAGTGTATCCTGGAGTGTTTCTGCTGGGTGGCTCTGCTGTAATTCTAACTGTTTGCAGAGTATCATTGGTAATTTCTATGTAAATTTGCTCAGGGTAGCAATTGAGGCACTTTCTGTTGACAAATGAAGGAACATCTTAATAGCAGAGAGGCTGCTTAAGTCTCTTTGGAAGGAGCTGAAGTGGCATCTTGAAGGTCATGGGAAAATCCAGTTACTGTAATGTGATTAAGGGAAGCCCTCTCTGGAATGTCTGGCTTGACTTGGTGTTGCCATTTCTCCAATGAGGTTTTCACTCTGCCAGCTTGGCAAGATGGGCACTAAGGTGGAACCTTTCAGCCTGCCATGATCCTTTAAAACAGCAATGAACAGCAGGGGGGATAGAAAGAAATTGATGGATTTTGAACTTGCTTCCTGAAATTAATTCAGGGAGAAATGCTGGGAGGACACATTATAAACAGGAGTTTCAGTGGAAGAACAATTTCACCCATGACCTTGAGCCCTGAACCTCCTGAGAGCAGACAGACTGACTACCTTCCTTTCAAGTGGGAACTGGCACTAAGAAAGTTATACATGTATGCACACCTTGAGTACTGTGTCCAGTTTTGGGCTCCTCACTACAGGAAAGACATTGAGATGCTGGAGTGTGTCCAGAGAAAGGTAACGAAGCTGGTGAAGGGTTTGGAGCACAAGTCCCATGAGGAGCAGCTGAGGGAACTGGGGCTTTTTAGTCTTAAGAAAAGGAGGCTGAGGGGAGACCTTACTGCTCTTTACAGCTACCTGCAAGGAGGGTGTAGAGAGGTGGGGGTAGGTCTCCTCTCAGGTAACAAGCTATAGGATGAGAGGAAATGGTTTCAAATTGCACCAGGGGAAATTTAGGTTAGATATCAGGAAGAATTTCTTTACTGAAAGGGTAGTCAAGTATTGGAACAGGCTGCCCAGGGAAGTGGTGGAGTCACCATCTCTGGAGGTATTTAACAGGCATGTAGATGTTGTGCTTGGGGACATGGTCTAGAGGTGGAGTAGGCAGGATTAGGCAGTGGTTGGACTCTTAAAGTGATCTTAAAGGTGTCTTCCAACCTAAGTGATTCTACTCTTCTGGATAGTCTCTGTAGATTTTGCACACCACCTGGCAATAATATCCATATCCTTGTCTCCTATTTTATTTTGGGGGAAAGGGTTGGGTTATTTTTATTTGGTCCTTGTGAATTTGGTTTGGGTTTGCCTTTCTTGACTATTGGGTGTACCTCACTGAGCTATCTTTGGAGCAACCACAAAACTCCCTTGTTGAAGTTATAATGGTCTCTACAATAGATTGAGGGCTGAGTAAACTAGAGGTCAGTAAAGAAACAGAAAGTGATTTTAAAGAGCTTGGAAGATGGAAGTTTATAAATTGTATCTGATTTTTTCTTTTTCATTCTTTCTTCTAAAGCTTTCTTGCACTTGGGCTCTCTGGAAGGCAACTACCAGATATTCAAGTGTTACCACAGATAGAGATGCTGTAATTAATTGCCCAGGAAATTACTCTGTAGTTTTCCTCTCCCAATGCCATAATCATTAATGAGCAGATGAGAAAAGACCTTACCTTTATAGGGACTCTTGGGTCCTAGCAGAACCCTCCCTCATGTACCTGTGTGCAACATTCCAGTTGCCTCTTCAACCACATCCAAGTGAAATGTGCTCAGATGTGTATCAGTGCACAGAAAATAGGGCAGAATGAAGAATTTTTAATTCAAATCACTACTTATCGGGTCATTTCTTGGTCACTCTCAAATTCCTCTTTCAGCATCAGGATCCCAATGTAATATGAGTATGAATGTTTATGACAGCATGACTTAATGCCCTTAGGAGCTTTCAGGCAGACAGAAGAAAACAACAAGAAGAGCACAACAAACAGGAAAGGAGGAGGGTAAGAAAACCTATAGAAAGTATGAATGTAGAGGTATGCCACATGAACAAATGGGGAAGTTCCAAATTATTTGAGATTATTATGTGCTTGATAGACAAGATAATGAATGTGAATCCTGTGCAGACCCCAAAAGAGGCATGCAAATGAAATAGGAGCATTTAAGAACCAACAAGTAAACTTAACAAGAAACATTTTCTGCTGCAAAGGTTGAAAAGCTCCCAACATCTTGCCATCAAGACAACTTTTTAGCCCAACATGTGAGCCAAACAACTGATAGGAGAGAGACAGAAGGCTGGTGTCTGCCCTGTATTCTTACTAATAAGCTGCCAAAATACAGCCACAGCCTCAGCTTTGCAGTCAGTGATACTGATGTGGTACAGTGCTTCTGAGATACCTTTAACTCAATTGGCTTTGCAAAAAACAATAGAGAAGAATGAAGTGTCTGTATTCAAATTCAGTATAAAGCAAACAGATGATAGATTATTTTAGTAGTTAAATAATTCATGCAAGATGTTTTTAAACTGATAATGTAACAAGAAAAATAATCAGCTGAGCTATCAGTTCACCTCTTAACTCGTGTTCGTTCATGTCAAACTCCACAAAAGTGCAAACACACAAGTCAACTGAGCAGATATTTTCTTGGAGATGTATGGTCTGGCTAGAAGAAAATTAGAACTGAACTAGGCTTTGTCCAAATCCTCCCTCCCCCTAAAAAAAACCAAACCAAAAAAACAAACCAGAAAAAACCAATAATCTAAATCTGGGATTCCTTAACTGCATACAATTTTATTGTCTGTCTTATTATTCTGGTGCAGAGAGTCTTGAGATCTTAAAAATAAAAAAAAAAGGATTGTTATTGCATCTTGCATAAAAGTAGGAGGTACCTTGAATGTTCTCAGTCTACTTCATTGCAGCATGATCTCATTTCACAGAACAGAGAGGGGCTCTGATGCAGTTTGGAGAGAGGTTTGAAATATCTTTCTGGTATGTGTGTTACCAATATCCTAACTTGACAGAGGCTGTTGTGCTCAGCTGTGTGTCAGAGGGTTTGAATTACTACCAACAGTTAATGAAGACTCTGCTTCAGCTCCCACAGCGTATGCAGATGTTTTGAAGACCTAGGTGGGATCATGACTTTCCAAATATCCATCTTACATGTAATGGTAAAAAATCCCCAACCAACCAACAAACAGCCATGACTTCTGCAATGAACCAAAATTTTTAATACCTCTCATCAGGACATACCTAACAAATATCAGAATGCATAGATCTTCAGGAGGCAGCACTGATCCCATCTGCACATTTAGGTAGTCATGTTTTGCTTGTGGCCCTGCAGACTTGCATGACCATGGTTTCAGGGCATTTATCTCACTAGGGGTCATCGTGTGGTTTCTCAGAAAAGGAAGAAAAAGGACATAATCTTATTTCACAGCTGTTTATAGTGATTGTTAAGACAGCTTTGTCCTAAATGTCTGAATTTGTAAGTGGTCATTCTAATTCCAAAGGGGTGAACCCACAGAATGAATGCAGATACCTTTTAGCTGATTCAGTGAAATGATGCTAAAATTATGGTTTATTAGTTGTTAGCAGCCATGCTTTTGCCAGTGACAGGCTGCAATTGTGATTTAATTGTGATCTCATATCTTGACGGTGAGCTGAACACTGAAACATGATATCCTTTGTAGTACAGACAGGGCTAAATTTGCTCCCTGTCGTGTCGCAGCGGGCATGGTTTGGATCCCAGTCTCCATGTCCTATGGTAACCCTTCTACAGAGGTTTAAGTGCTTCTATTAATATTTATTGTCATGCAGTGCAATGCCAATACCTAGATAGTATAAAATGAGGCACATTAGAAATGCCTGAAGTTATACTGGTGGGTAAAGCAGTGACTGTATGCAGGAGGGTAGGGGAGGTGCTTGTCATACACCTTTGAAGCACATCTGAAATTTGTTTGCACAGCTCTGTGACTTGTCCCCAGCACTGCCTCCTTCCTTAGCATGTGACTCTTAAAAGGAGTCTAAAATGTGGAAAATAACAAAGTAGGTTGAGTAGGGTGTGTGTTCAGTTTAAAGTCAGTGTTTGGTGTAGAATATGGAGAGCCTATAGGAAGCTTATTTGTGGGGCAGTAGAGATACTCCATAAAAGAATGGATAACCAGGGGGAAAGGAAGATGTGAGCTTTCATTCCTGAAAAATGAATTCACATTAATTGTTAGAGGAAAACAATTTCCCTTTCAGAATATGGAGACTGCAGAAGATGGCATTTTAGTAGAATTATAATAAATAAGAGTATTTTTAGATGATCCAGTAATAGAGAGTTGAAATTGTAGATGGACACTAGTAAAGCCAAGCAGAAAGGGAAAGCTGGGACAAAACCCAAACCAAATGGAAAGAACTTTGTCATTAGGAAAGTGAAGCCACAAGGCAAAAAGAGACAGAGAGAAGACAGAGACAAAGAAGTAGTTTGCAGTCCCTGTGTTATGCACTTTATGATGATTTCTTCACGCTCTGGGTGCAGCGGCTGGGACAGTTGAAGGAGAGAGGTGCTTGCAAGTGGCTGCCCACTGAGAGTGGTAACACAGATTACCCCCACTGTTGCCTTAACCGGTACTGGAAAGGAGAGGAATCAGGTGCTGAGGTACCATGTGCTGCCTGCACTGCAGATTTCTACCACTGAATGTTTTGTGGCAGCTGAGCAGCCTGGCTTTGGCTGCAGCTCTCAAACAGGAGGCAGGCTTGAGAGGGGTGGTGGCCCTCTCCATAGATCCCTACCATCCCACCAGGGATCACTGCTGCTGTTGTCACTCCAGTGCCCTCATGGGATAGGAAGGGATGGGGTGGTGTGCTCAGGCTCTTGTGCTGACTCAGCATTCTCAATCTACTTCATTTTGGCTTTAAAAATTCAGTTTTGGCAGTTCTGCTGAGATATATTGAGCTAGTTTTAGTAGGGGAGAGAAGGTTTGTAAGTAGATTTTGCTGCAGCCATGTTGCATGAAAGATTTGCTTTTGGAGAAAAAAGCATGTAATATACTTTTCAGCTTTTTAAAAACTCTATCCTTTTTTTGCAGCTGCTCTTTTCCCATTTCCTAGCTCCTGTTCCAGCTTCTTGCTGTTCCTCATCTTCTTTTTCTGCTTCTATATTTCTTCCATTTTTTAATTTTTATTTCCCCCCCCCCTTCAATATATTGCTCTTTTCTTCTCCCACTTCCTTCCCCCAGTCCTCTTCCTCCTCTGCTATTGCAGTAAGTGATATTTTTAACATTTCTCAGCACTGACTGCCTGGACTGTGAAGATTGAAGATTTGCTGGCAATAGCTAATCTTGTGCTAAATTGCAAGTCAGCCTGCAGGTAGCTATTGTGTTGATGAAACTTGGGTCTGGCACAGGTTGATTAGTAAGAAACAGTCCTTTTCTCTAACAGAATAAAGATATTTATTCTAACAGAACATCCCTCAAACAGCATCAGTCAAAAGTGTGAAACTCAGGCCATCTGCAGTTATCTCTCAGGACCCTCACTCTCCCTAGCTGTGGATGGTGGTGTCTATCAGAACATACCTAGCTGTTTATTGAAACATTGTGGTAAGAAGTTAGGCTTTGGCTTCAGTAGGAGTCGGTATGGAAAGTGACGCAGGTATAGAATCATAGACTCATAGAATCACAGGGGTTGGAAGGGACCTCGAGAGCTCATCGGGTCCAACCCCCCTGCCAAAGCAGCTCCCCAGCTCATATTGCACAGGGCGGCGTCCAGACGGGGCTGGAATATCTCCAGAGATGGAGACTCCACACCCCCTGGGCAGCCTATCCCAGGGCTCTGGCACCCTCACTGGGGAAAAGTTCCTCCCCATGTTGGTGTGGAACTTCCTGTGCTCCAACTTGCAGCCATTGCCCCTTGTCCTGTCTCCACAGACACTGAAGAGGGGCTGGCCATTTCCCCTGCATCCCATACTTAAGATATTTATAAACATTAATTAGGTCCCCCCTTAGTCTTCTTTTCCCCAGGCTGAACAGTCCCAGCTCACTCAGCCTTTCCTCACAGGGGAGATGCTCCAGGCCCTTCATCATCTTCGTAGCCTCCTCTGGACTCTCTCCAGGAGATCCCTGTCTTTTTTATCCCAGGGAGCCCAGAACTGGACAGAATACTCCAGGTGGGGCCTGACCAGGGCAGAGCAGAGGGGGAGGATCACCTCCTTCAACCTGCTGGCCACACTCTTCCTGATGCATCCCAGGATCCCATTGGCCCTCTCAGCCCCCAGGGCACACTGCTGGCTCATGGCCAACCTGTCATCAACCAGGACCCCCAGGTCCTTCTCCACAGAGCTCTTCTCCAGCAGGTCATCCCCCAGCCTGTACTGATTCAAGTATAGATAGTAAATGGACATGGAGGTAGGTGAAAATACAGCAAATATGTCAGGGAATGGACAAAAGGTTATGGTTGATTTTTCCACATTCTTTTTCCAGCTCTGCTGTCGATATGTTGTGCTTCAGTTTTCCGACCTGTGAAATTTCAGATTTCTTTCTTGTCAGGCTTTTCAAGCACTTGTGAGGCTCCAGAGTGAAAAGCTGAAATGTGGAAAGGAGTTTAGTTTGTATCTTCTCCAACTTGCCAGGGTGATGGCCTCCACTTCTTTCCACTTGCTTCCCAGTGAAGTGAGTGGAAAGAAGTGTCTCCCTGAGGTTTGGGAGGATGTGGAGTTTGACCTCTTCCAAAGCACATGCTGAGGGCACACACTTAGGGTGCTGCTACTGGCCCTGTCAGCTTTAGTCTCACCTGGACCTTTTCTGTTTAGGTATTGCTGTGCTGATCAGCAGACAGACCTGCTCTATCTACTAAAGTTGAAATTTTAGAAATTGGAAAGGGAGACATCAAAGTTCTTAAACCATTAGATTTACCTTCACTACCTCATGTGTCAGTAGATGCAGCCTGAATAGCAAGAACCTTGTACATATGCTAGTCTGACACTTAAAATGTATAGTTTTAATCTCAACTCAACTGCTTTGATTTATAGTAGCAAGATTTTCCTTTAAACTTGCAAGAAGTGTCTCCCTGCAGGCCTGTTGGATGAACAGCTCTAGATCACTGTAACTTTTTTCTTTTTTTTTTTTGTCAGTTCATTATCCTAAACAAAGATTTCTGCTCCCATCAAGCCTTGTTTGGTTTTATTCTGTTTGAAGTTCCATATCTATTAAGTAGAGCAGAGCCAGAGGAGATGGCAGTGATACCATATGAAGGTCACGTGGGAGAAGATGGCCTAGTGGAAAGTACCTTGGATATTTGATTTCATCTTCTTGACTGTTCTGCAAAAATTAGTCCTTAAATGCATATGGCACCAGATATCCTAGAAGGGGAGAACTGATGTAGACAGTCACAGTGCCCCGTCTCATAACTAGCCAGGCTGACTCCAAACCCCCCATGATGGGACCATGGTCCTGACTGTGCCTTATGTGCACATGGCATGTGCCTGGCAGGCCTGGCGGTCTCTAATTGGCCACCCTGTCAACCTGCTGTTTAGCATCCCCCCACCAAATCTATTGATCAAAATGATCTTTGATACATTGGGATCTTCAAGAAGTTATGGAAAGGCATGAGAATCCAATTTTGCTTTTGTTTTGCTTCTACAATAAATCTAGCCATGTTGTAAAGTCCTTTTAATATTCCTCAGAGCTATTCCAAGTGGTTTAGATACTTGAGAAAAATCTTTTGTTTCTCTAGTTATTTTTTAAAAAGTAATTAAAGAAAATTAACTAACCCATTTTCCATCAGTCTTGCTGTTCAATACTGGCTTTGCTTTTGTAGTAGTTTATCTTTTACTGCAGCTTCAAGTTATGAAGTTTCTATTCAAACCAGCTGGAAATGCATACAGAGAACAGTCTAACTGGCACGGAATGGAGCCTCTTTTGGGAACACCCAAGCTGTCTTCCACCAATTTGAGTCCTGGCAAAATTCTGAGTTAATAAAAGGGAAGATAGCTGTGGTCTCATGTGGGATTGGAGTACCTGTGGATGCTGCATGTTACATCCCAAGTGCAGTGGGACCATCAAAAGGATAACAGAGGTTTGCAAACACTGTGGCAGAATTGCTAAGAAGGAAGCTTGCTCTTCATTCTCACTGTTGTTTCCAATGCAATTGCCAGGTTACTTCTACTAGAAACTGGAATGACTCCTAACCTATGGAGCCTTCCACGTCCTGCCCATCAGCAACACTGCAAGTCCTTCACCTCCATCCCCCTAATCCCATCACGCATAGAGAGACACAGATGTCCCCACTAAAGGCTGTACATTTTCTTTTGTCTTTCCTCTAAGCTGTCTAAAGATTTATTGATTTCTCATAGGAGGGATATGTTCCCCTTACTAGCATCTAGGATTATAAAGACTAACCTCTCTGCAACACTAAATGAGATCTGAGAGGGTTGGCACACAGCCTCATCCCTTGCTCTCTGTCTGTGCCTTCCACCCTCATTTGCTTTATATATAAAATAAAAATGTCAACTGACTCAGAGACAAACTGTGATCGGCATTTCTTGTGTCTCTGTTAAAGCTGCCTTGATTATTCATCAGGGCACACCGAGTGCAGGAAGAGAAGTGATGACATGTCACTCGTGTGTAAGCACCTAGTACGTTCCCTCTGAAGTTAGCATTGAATCAAAGTCCCCATCAGCCCTGGAGCTTACAGTCAGCTCTTAACTGTAAAAAATATTCTTAAAAAGTAGTGTATATTGATGATAAGAAGGAGGGGGCGAGCACTGTATTGGCACACAAGAGGGAGAATCTGAAGAGCAAGGCAGGGTAGGGTAGCTAGGCTTGCAGGGATGTAGGAAGTTTGTTGCCTTTCATTGTCTTGATTTTGGCTGATTTCTTCTGACATTAGGTACAGCCTTGGGTTTTTTTGTACTTATCACTGCTGGTTCAAAATAAAAATGAAAAGAGGATTCGGAAGAAACGGATTCTGTTACTATAGATGGCTAGAGTGCCACTTATTAATCTCACTCCTGATTTTTGTCAGCTCGAGCAGCTTCTTGTCTATTCCTTGCCTTAAAAAAAAGAGGTAAGTCCCCTGTGGCAAAGTCATGGCGCAGCCACACCCTATCAAACTCTGTCTTGCAGAAGCTCTCCATCAATCAGGCACCCAAATGTCACCCTGCAAACATCGTGACACTGCAACTCACCCATGGCAGCAGAATGCTGTTATCCACTCTCTAAATTACATACCACAGCACCTTTCCTTCTTCTGGCACAGAAACAGCGTAACCAACCTTTAGCTATTGAGGTTGACGCCAACAAATCTTTGGCCGTCTCCCTTCATGGTTATCATTATGTTTCACACTGTAATCAAAGAGAACTCTGCAATGATTAGTTATCAATCAGGTAGTGAAAAAAAAACGTGGGTGGATTTTTAGTGTCACAGCTTTGGGAGGAAGATGAAATTACATATGTGTCCAGCACGCAAAGTGGGATAAGGAAGTGCTGGTGATTGTCAGTAGGGAAGGTGCTGGACCTGCTGAGAAATAACTGAGTTTGCTTGGTTGTGGCTGTTCTTTCAACCTGAAAACCAGCAATGAATCCTTCAGTAGAGCATCACTGCTTGAGAGTTTAAAAATCTGGCTCTTGGATATTAAAATTTGCTGCTTAATACAAAAAGCCATTTGTAAATACTTTTTAAATTAAAGCACCCTGTGAGTACTGCTGTACCTGGGGTCGTGTTACTCCTTTCTCTTTAGGTATTTGTGAAAACGTTTCTCTGTTTTACAGGTTTCATAGACTTTAATACGAGCGTGTAATCATGCAGTCATCTCTCTTAGCTATTTACGAACAATGATTTAGCATTTGCTATTTATCACTCCCTCATTTAAAAAGTTTTATTCCTCTAGTCAGGAACTGGAAACAATACTGTGCTACCATTCCTGCTCTGTGAATAGGGAATAATTGAAGTGAAGCAGCTCGCAAGTGTTCTGGAGGCGGCAGTGTGCTCAAATGAACTATTTGGATGTTTCTGAATAACAAATCCATTCACAGAAACCTGGTTCAGTCCACGAAGAGTAAAAAGGGGGCAAACTTGCGTGGATTTTTATTCTCAGTGAATGATTTATCCTCAGCATAACCATGATACATATTTATACATAGTACTGCCGATGAAAGGCTGAGCACAAGTGAGTTAGTAATGCCACCTTCAGCAGAGAGTGCACGTAGAGCCTGTGTCAGTCGTAGGAAAGAGGGGGTGATCGAGCAGAGCTGTGCCGTCACGTGTTGCCGTGTGAGCATCAGAACCTTGCAGTTGGGACTAGAAAGCATCCCTCTGGCTGCACCTAGGGAATTCCAGGCAAAAAGCTGAGCTATGAGATGGCAGTGCAGGTTTTTAACCACTTACCCCTCTTTCAGAAAGACTGGGTTTTGAAATTTGGTTATGATAAACACATAGCTGTGTAGATGCCTTCAGCGCTGTTTGGTTTCTGCTGGCACGTTGACAGTGGGAATAGATCCAAACTCCCTTGAATCTGAAGTCAGTAGCAAGGATTCAGAAGCTTGGAGGCTCGTTCTTACCATAGATGAATTAGCATCGCTCAGAAAACTTATCACAAAGATCTGCTCTCCTGGATTTCTAGTGCTTTCTAGCTTCATCTGTGCCTTATATGTGTAAAGTGTTATGTTCATAGCACTTTGGTGCTTTACCAAAAGAAACAGAAGTCACAGAGGTAGTTGGAAAAATAATGTAGCTTGTATGGGTTTTGCTAAAGAACTTTTTCCTACTTTGTAAACCTCTTTAAAGAATCTGTTTTACTGAATGTGGAAAATTACTGTTATTTGTCCCAAACGCGACACCTGTTCTACATGGCTAAATTCTGTTCTTTGTTGCAACCTTTGAAAGGTAAGCTCAGGTGAAAATTACAGCTCTCTGTTTTCATATGACTTCACAACATTGTTTTTAGTTCAGATGGTACTTTGGATGTTTTTCTAACTGCAACAATGGTAACGTTGTGAGCTGAGAGCTGAAGGGGCCTGAGGAGGGATGGTTTTCCAGAAGAAAAACCTCTTTTCCAGAAGCTGACATTACACTGAGTGATCTCTTAGCTGAGGGGATGACATTGGCCTGTGAACTTAATGTAAAGCCTCCCCAGTTGTCTCAGAGTGCATTTTTAATTTAGAAACTTCATGATTGAAATTGTTTTCATAACTAACAAATTTACTAAAGAAAAAGGTATAATAGTGATCAGATCATGTTCCTGGATGAATGATATTAATGAAGAAGTAATAAGATTAGCTGTCTATTTTGGGAGATAAGTGGTTGTGGAGAAAATCTTGAGAGATGCCTAGTTCCAAATTCTCTCATGTTATGGTACTGGGATTTGCATCCAGTCTCTCTGATCTGTGAATGGGTATTTCCTGTCAACACCTGGGTTTTTTTTACTCATGCCATAGTCAAATTCTTCTTCTTTTCATTACCATGTACAAATTTAATGGGAGTGCTGGAAGAATAATGGGGGGGGGGGAAATGATGAGGGGGACAGAGGAGAGATTTCCACCCCCAAGAAAATTAAAAAATGTAGAAATTACTTCATGGAGCAGCCATGGAGCAGAGCTTGGCATTAATGTGTAAACAGATGGCTGTGATGATAGGGCTGCAGGCACCAGCAAGTCAAGGTAGAGCGGACAGAGAATATTTGTTTTGTACATGTGCATGATAAGTGGGAGCAGTCAGATCGCTTGTTCTTTTTGTAATGTGAGTCATGACAAAATTACTTTAGCTTTCAGGAATTTGAAAGAGAATGAGGGGAAGAAAACACTTGGCATCTGCAATTTAATGCTTTTAACTGGAGAAAGAGAGCTAAGCTAATACTCAAGCGTTTCACTTGTTGCAGGCAGGCGCTAATATACCCAGAGGGTAGTTAAAGACTCCTTGGAGAAACCTCACAGCCACCTCATTCTCGCCTCATCACGACAACCTCACTTCCCACAGTTTTTTAAAAAAAAAGACACCCTGAGTTGCCAGTAAGGTGGGAGATGTGTGGATCATTTTTCAGTTCTGCTCTTCTCAATAGCTCTCCTACTGTGCCTTCTCTTCAGCTGGGCCCTCGGATGTTTAAGTGATTATCTAATAATTCCCTCTATGTAGTGATGCCTCCAGGTATAATTTCTTTCAGGTCAAAAGAAACCCAGGATGAGTTCCCAACTGTTGCTATCCTACCAAAAAAAAGGAAGACCGACCTGTTAATACTGATTAATGTGACTGAACAGAAGTCCAGTCCTGTTCTTTCAAAATCCAAATCCATAGTCACTACCTGAGTTGAAGGAGACCCTCTGCTCCATCTTCATAATCTAAGCAGACCAGTAGTGCTGCCTGCTAGAGCAGCTCTGACCTGTGCTGAGGGGGCAGCAATATAGGCAGGTACATCCAGTCTCCCATAAGCAAATCAAGTACAAATTTATCCTGTGTGTGTTTGTTTAAAAAAGGATGGGGGAGAAATGTAGTTGCTGTTTTGCTGAGAGCATTTGGTTGTAGAATAAGAGCTGGGAAAGCCCTGGCATAGTCCATTTAGTAAGCCTGCCTAAGTGCAGAGTAGAGTTATTCCCCAGCAGTGTAACCTTCAGGGTTTTCCTGTTATGTATAAAGGTAGCATTTATTACATATTTATTACTGCAGAGCCACTGGGATTTTCATGTTACCGTTGCAGCTAATGAAGTGGCACAGCTCTGCCCTGAGGTCTGACCTAGGCAGCTTCTCGGGCTCTTGTCTGTTTTCTTGCAAGCAAATCATCACTGCCTAACTTCACTGTCCTGAAGGGGTTGCTCCTGGATTCAGAAACACTGAAGGGAAGAGTTATATGGATGAGAGGAGGCAAAGGATGAAGGAGGGGAAAATAGTTTGTATGCTGGAAAAATATAATGCAAAAGGTGACTGCTGAGAAATCTTATTGGCAACCAATTTTTCAGTTCATTGGCAACCAATTAGTGAATACCTCAAATTTCTTTAAATCATGGGGTGCTTGTTAGCTTGTGGGATTAAGTCTGCGGTACTGAGATTCATAAACCTTAATTATCAGCAATTCCTAGACACATTTGGCTGTGAGTCATGGCAAACAGGGCAGTTCTGGGTTTATCTTAACAAGTTCTGTCTCCGTGCCTGTGTACTGAAAGGCACTGACTGCATAATGACAGTGTTTCAATGGCACAGTTGATCCAGCTTTAGGACATCTCAGATAAAAAGAGAAAAGCTGGGCCACACGGCACCAATCAATTTATTCTGCTTTCTCAGGTTTGTGCAAAGGATTTTGGTGTGTACCAGTAGACTTTGTGCTTCATCTTGGGCTGTGTTTATGCACTTCGGATTATATACTGTCTGGGGTACATTCAACCCCAGCTGGTTTGACAATGGCCTTAAATGCTCTATGATATTCTCTGGCTGATTTAACAGAGGTGTGGCTGTGGGCCTATGCCTGATCTGTATCAAATTAGTACTGTTAGGCAGTGTGGATGTCTGGTATTGATGGTATTGCAGTCATGTCCTCCTGTCAGAGGACATTCAGGGACAACCAGTAGGATGTGGTATGAGAGAACTGACAGGACTCTCCTTTCCAGGATAAGGGATTAAGGATTATTAAAGATGCTCAGCCCTGTTATGCTTTTCTTTCTTGCTTTGCCCTGTGTCACCACAGGATTTTCACCATGTTGAAAAATTTATCCTCTGGTCCAAGCCACTGATAGGAATGTGCTTCCAAGCATGTGAGTAGGCTACAGCCAGCTCCTGCAGCCAGGATTCAGCTCCTGCAGGTTTTCAGTGCCTGCCCTGTGGTCTCAGAATGCTCTGAGGAGGGCAGCATCCTTGTTTTTGCATATTGGAGAGAAGGTGGGATGTGCAAAGGATGACTCTGAGCGAAGCAGAAATGATGAACTTGCTGTGGGGTGCATCAGGTATGTTTAGTATGGCAGTGGTTTGGCTCAGCTCAAGACTTCCATGCAAGTTGCAGATATCTTTTTACCACTGAAATCAACTATTAACTTAGTAAATTAGTTTGTCATTAGTCTTTAGGAGGCTCTTTGGAAATGGGTAGGTGTGGATCTGGAGTCAGCAGACAGAAATTCAGCTTTTATTCTAAAGATGTCTGGTGGTGTCAGAGTCTCAAGTGGTGCTGGGGGATGTGCTGATTCATCACAAGCCTTTAGTCTGTACTAGTGGCTCCTGTGGGACTCAGTCCAGAAATGGAGGAAGGTTGTTTTATTATGGAATAAATCTTAATGAAAGAAGGAGGTCTCACTGTTATCACCCCACACACATCTGTGAGAGACAGTGATATGCCAACCTCCGATGGTCCCTGTATCAAGGAATTATCTGGAAGTTTGAGAGTCAAATCTCCTAAATTATTTCCTCTTTGTTAATATAAATTGTTTCATACTCTGCATTACAGCTGTAAAGAAGAGTTTAAAAGAATGTTAGGCATTGGAGTGCAGCTATTTCTGAGTTGAAATGTGACAAATCTGTAGATTCACTGGCTCTTTTTCTCTGTCCACTGAAGTTCCCTTTTTATTCTCTCTCTCATTCTCTCTCTCTCTGGTCTTTTAAGCTTTGTGAGTTTGCTCCCACTATTAACCTTTTTCTTAGCAGCATTTTCCTGTCTCTGTGCAGCCTCACATCTAACTGATCTTCTGCTCACCCTTTTTCAGGACTCATCTTTTTCTCTTGACTTGTGCTGTTGCCTATTGCTACAGTATCTGAGCCAGTTCTTTTTCTTTTTGCTTTTTTTTTCTTTTTTCTCTTTTTTTTTCTTTTCCAAGAACAGAGGGAACAGCTTTGTAAGCATATAAAACTCTGAGGACTAAGAATTACTTTTTCCAGAGCTCACTTCTCCCCACTCTTAAGCTGCCAGAGGTTTCCTACATGGAATTACAGGGCAGGGAGAAAGATGGTGGGAGAGTAAAGTCTCACGGATGAGGGAAGCAGAGGTGGAGGAGAAGAGACTTCCTTCTTCCTCTTCTAGGAAGCTTTCTCCTAGGACTGGAATGATGCACCTTCCTGTAACTAAACAGACCAAAAGCATAGAAATCTCCTGTGAGCTCCTGGGTTTCCTCTGTCCCTTTTTTCACCCTGCAATACACAAAGCTTTGCTTGAGGCAGGATCCTTACGGGGTTTTCTCGTCTTCTGAAGGAATAAAAGGAATACTTTGCATTCTGAGTATCATTCCAGCTGTAAAGGAAGAACTTTTTGAAGCAAGCCTAGTCAGGTTTTTCCTCCAGTTCTCCAGAATTTGTCCTCCCTTCCACACCGTGCCCTCAGACACTGTGCAGGAAGCTTCTGGCACCCTAGGTGGAGGAAAGGTATCCTGGAAAGGTAATCTTAGCCTTGCGTGAGTATAAAGCTGTTCCCTGAAGACCTGAGTAGAGAGTTGGCTATGGTCCCAGCTGGAGATGACAGCATAGTAAATTCAGTCTGTGAAAAGCCAGCTTACACAGGGGGGGTGGCATAGGTCGCTGATAGTCTCTTCTTCCTTCTGCTGCCGTGATGCAAAGGGAGCAGGGACAAGTCATCAGAGGGCCAATATCCTGAGATGAACTTGGATCTAGAATTGACCTCTTCTCTTTTGCTTACTTTCCCTCCTCTCCTCCTCCTCCTCCTCCCGTTTTCTTCTATTATTTAATTTTCTAAACAAACGTCCCCTAGTGTGCACTGTGTAAATATTGTCACTGAATTACTGTCTGTTTGCTTAGCTCATTAGAGAAAGCCATGATAAGCTTTTTAATTACAAAATTAGCTTCGCCAAATCAATTTCTTTCATTTAATGAACTGAAGAAAACTGCAAATGGGAGGGGTAACATTCCCTTTTCCCCTGAAGCATAAATTCACTACCTCCAACCCCCAAGTTCCTACATAAAATCAAGGTAGCCAAGAAATAAATTTTCAAAGTTTTTAAAAAAACCCTATGAGTTCACAAGTGGTTTTAGCCTCCTTTTTTTTTTTCCTGTCTTATGTAAACAGAAACCTGGGGGGGCAGTAGGTGGTTTGTTCTCCTCTCTTTTGTATTTTTACTCTGTGTATTTTATCTTTACCTCAGAGCAGCAGTCACAAAACTGAATGTGCTTGAAAGCAAACCCATTCGTGTAGCTTTCATACTGTGTTTCTTGGTGAAACATTGCTTCTCCATGAAAGGACAGCAGAAGGAGTCTGTAGCAGTTCCAGTGGGAACTGGTCGGATGGAAGGAGATGGCTAGTGGCTTTACAGGAACGTCATGTCAAAAGAATTGCAGTAGAGACAGGAAGGAGGACAGACACTTCAGTTGAATTGCTCTGTGGCCTGGTGCTCAAGTATGTTTGCACACCCTAGTTTTGCTGTAAGACCTTGAATTGAATAGAGTAAAATGTTGAAGATGTGATAGTCTGGATGATCATGGGCATCTACAGGTAGACTATGGCTGATGTAGGTGTATTGAACATTATCTTTTGCAGTTGTGGACTCTATCCCAATGTGTACAGTTACAGCTTTTGGGAGTGTGGTGGCAGAATAAGTGCCTACATTTTCGTGATTAATTCAGTTTAACAACTCAGATGAAGCCATCAGAGTGGAGAGTTCTGTGCAAAGGTGCTTGTTAGAACTGTGACCTGGAGCGAGACACGGACAAACTTCCATTTTTCATGATTTAATTTTGAGGGTGGTCCTCTCCAGTGAAGTAGAGAGTTAGACAGGTATGTATAGCAATGTATAAAACTGCTTGATTTAAATTTGCTAAAGCTTATTTGACAAAACTCTCTATCTACTTGCTTTTTAGAACTGGGGCTGACTGTAAGAGAAAAGATTCACTGCATATTTGTGTAAGATTTCCTACTATTCTTGTTTTGGTATATTGTCAGGGTGATGTTTCAGAAACTTTGGGCCAGAGTTGGATAGGAAGTGGGTGGTGTTATCCCCAGGTGCTGCTTTGAGCCTAAAAACAATTAGATATTCCTGCTAATGTGATCCAAAGTGAAGTAATTCACAAAGCTAACACTTAACTTGTCACCTGTACAGTTCAGTGTCAATGTTCTGCAGAACTGTGTGGGGACAGCCCACACCTCTCATAGCCTGCTCGATCTTAGCTGTCTCTCTGTGGGCTCTGTCAGCTCTGCCGCTGGGAAAGATTTTCATAACAGTTCTGGTGACTTTAACCTTATTATCTCATCCCTTCTCAGTTTACCACCTGTAGAGAGTTAGGAAGTACTTAGTACCACGACACTGAAAAGAACCAAGCTCTGAACAATGTTTTTGAACCTTTAAAAAAAAAAAAACAACCCACTTTAAGCTCAGTTCATCCAAATCACCACTCCAGTTTCTTGTTGCTTTGGTTAGTGTTTAGATGAGAGAGCACAGGGGCAACCACAGAACATTAAAGGGAGGAGAAAGGGGTAAAGCCAAGTGTTGAAAGCTTCTGGAAAGGGTTTCTCTGAGATATGGAGTAACTCCTTGCACCAGGATGCTGAAATCATACATGGATGTAGGGAGCTGGCTGTTTGTTACTGTGTGTCAGCTCTGTTTCCCTACAGCTGGATTCACCAGGAATACCAGAAAAGACAAGCCTGATTGTCTCCTGACCAGCATTGCTTTGCACGTGTTCTGAAACATAATGAACTAAATTCTGAAGCGTTTGTCTGCTGCTCTCATAATACAAAGTTGGTATGCATTTAGTGTTTTTTATTTATCATGAAACTCAGTTGTCATGATGCTGTAATTTCTAGCTGGCAAAAATGACGCAACACAGAAGCGCTGCTGTAGCAGGGGTGGACATGGCTATTAGTGTTCTCAACTTCTTACTCCTAATTGCAAGGATAGCTCTTTGAAACTATAAATAGGATAAGAGCAATCAAAGCAGATTCTTGGAGACTGAAGGGCAGCAGTTAGCCATTTCTGCCTTCCACCCTCAGACTGTGCTAAGCGTAGCTCTTCTGCTGCTCACAATAGAACCAGAGTGTATTTGCCAAGCAAATCCATGTGCTGCAGAGGAACAGGTGTCCCTTATGTCAGATTACAAAACATCCTGGAGCTGCAAGGCCCATGGCCTCCTGGGGAGCAATAATGAAAGAAAATCTAATCTTCTGTATTTAAACAGTAATAAGAATCCTCGGTGAAGCAGAACCCTTTTCTGTGCCTTTCTCCTGCTACCTGCTGTTTCGCATAATGATTATACCTACTGAGATGATGCACCCAGGACTTCTGGCTACTCCGTGGTGAAGGCAGGGTGCATCCTTTCTTTCAGCCCTTGCTTTGCTGTGTTCCCCAGTAGTCTAGTGATCAGAGAGGTGAATGAGGAATTTGAGGGTGTATGGCCCCAGTGGAAGGCACCTTGGCTTAAAGTGCTGTGGAATCTTTAACAGCAAATAATAATTGTGAGAAGCATGTGAAGGTCAACAAAGACCCATTATGTATTATTAATTCATATATACAGGATCCAAATGTATGTTTGGTGCTTCACAAATACCCAGAGACAGACAAGATAATGGGATGCAACCGGACCCATGCTTCTAGATCAGCATAAAAAGCTCCAACTGCACCTAGTGTAGGACTTGCTGAAAAGACACTTCCAGAGTGACTGAGCCTTTCTGATTTTACATATCTTTTCCTGGAGAGCCATGTCTTCCAGAAAGAAGATTCCTACCTCAGTGAGATTTTCTAGGAATCATTTCAATTCAAAGCTGTTTGAAAGACATAATACCAAAAAAGGTGAATAGCTACTTAAAGCCTGCTGAGCCTTAGCAGTAACCCCTCTCTTGTTCCTTTCACGTCAACACAGGGATGAACTGTTAGGAGCTGAAGAAGCCACTTGCCATTGCTGAAAAAAAAGGAAATTTACAAGTAACATGGTCATTTCATTGTGACTCCTCCCTCCCCCCCCAAAGGTTTTTGAGTTGTGTGCCTTTGCAATGGAGCAAATTAATCCATGGCATAAGAAGTTGTGTTGTCATTGAGTTCACATGAGATGCTCCCCAGAAGGGAGTGGGGAGAGGGCATGCCCTAGCCCTCCTCTCTCAGGCTCCCACTTGCCTGCCTGTGCCTGCTTATGTAACCCTGCTGCTTTTCCTCCTATTATCCTGCCTGCTGATCCGTGCCTGATGGCAGTGTCAGGCCTCCAACACCACGAGCTCGGTGATTGCTGCACTCTGTGCTCTTTAACATGACAATTAAAAATGATTTACAAATGGTCGTTTTGGTTCCAAATAGCGAGCAGCAAGAGGCTGTGATGCTCGCTGCAGCATCAGAGACATCCAGCCATCTCAGCAGCTGCTGCCTTTGCGTTCACCAATTGTTTGTCCCCAGGGTTTTATGTAGGATGCCTGTTCTCAAAGGGCTGCTTTGCTAGAGCTCTCTCTAGGGCTGGAGGAGTCAGTGGAGTACAGTCATCCCCCTGGAGATGGGGTCCTGTTTGCAGTGAGGAGACATCTGACAGTTTTATGGGGCTGTTACATGGGTGTACCTGTAAGATGGGAGAAGACTATGCAGGAGGGCAAGTGCTGGCATGGGGGCTGGCTGTTAACTGTCAGTCAGGGAAGACTGAACAGCATTTACTGTTTGTTACCATCAGTCTTTTCATCACAGAGAAAGTTGGACCTGAGATTGATCCATGAGTGTTTTGGAAGGAATTAATGCAACTTAACTTTGATTAACTAAACTGCAAGGCAGGAATTGCTGTACATTCTGTGAAGAGAAATGTGATCCATTGCAGAGTTTTGGAGCACTGATGTCAGGAGCTCATCCTGGATCACCTTCTGAAGAGGGGCTGCTAGGTCCTGCAAACATGGTATGGATTCCTGCTACTCCTCTCTCTGTTACACTGAGTAGCTTTTCCTGCCTAGTGGATCTGTATTTGGGCTTGGGGGAGGCATGGCTGATCTTGTGGTTCCCACACCTGATGATCTGACCCTTTTATCAAATACTTCTGGTTTGTTAGGGTCAGTTATGTTTCCAATCTGTGACAGAAGCTCCCAAAGAAATCCTGTGCATGTTTACCCTGAACTCAGCCCCTTGCTCTGCAGCAATTGAGCTGTATTATGACACAGGTAAGCTCTGCAGGATCTGACTTGCTCTGACAGGAAGGATTAATAACAGGAAAGATTTCTTTCAATCATTAATATTTTTCAGTGAAGTAGGAGCAGCTGCTATGATATTTTGTCCACCAACAGTGGTCGAGTCAATCAATAGCAGTGAGGGTGAACACAAAGTCCTGATAATACCTCCTGTCCTATTTCTTTCTCCTCTTGCACATTTTAGATCAAGTTGTGTCAAAAACTTGTCATCTCTTGAATTAGTTCAACAGGAGAGGACCCTTCCTGAATCTTGCATCCTCTTCACAGTAAACTCTCCTTGCTTACAGTTCCCTGTCAGACACTGACCAGCATCATCTTCCTCTACGTGCCGCTCCGCCTGTTGTTGTCACGACTGTTCCTTTACTGCCGGGACAGAACTGACACCCCGTTATGGGAGTGTGGGCAGCCCCGTGTCCCAAAGGGGTAGCACTGTGTAGTGAGTGAGAGGCAGCCACCTAATCAGCGTTGCTGATGTCAGCGTAATGCTAAAGGATCCTCCTGTCAGTCTGATAGTAGGATGGGACACAGCTGTGCTGTTTCTCAGATACATGATAACCCAAAGTTAATTGCTGCTACCACGCAGTTCAGCAGAATCTGTTTGGTGTTTTCTCAGCTGATGATGGTGCCTTCTGCTGTCAGTGACAGATCAGCACTGCTACAGAAAGATCTTTCTGCTTTTGGATACAGAGATGGAAGTCATCATTCTCCTTAGTTCTACCCAGATGGATCATCAGTGGTCAGCACTTCAAGGCTTGTTCATATACAGAGCATTTTGTGAGCTACAGGCAGCTTTGTTCAGCTACATACTGCTCCCTGCTGCTCTGGGAAAAACAGGGGGAGTGGAAAATCACATTCAAAAGAGAAATAAGGAAAATAGCATATACATGTGAGCAAGATCTGCATGCCACCCTTGGATGAAGTGGGCATTCTCATACTGTAGTGGCCACACTCTGGCCTTCCCAGAAAAATCCTCATTTTGCACAGTGAAAGCAAGAAAGAAAATGGACTGGAAAAAAGATTTAGATTACATTAAAACAGTAAATATAGATGAGTTAGAATTTTTTCAGCTCTATAGGTATGGGGTCAAATCCTGTCCATAATGGACTAAAATAATCTAGTGATCTCAGACTCCTCTACATTAGATTCCAGCCCCAGAGGGAACATTTCTGAGTCTTAAAAGACTAGAAGAACGTAACGTTTAGCACAGTTTTAGTGATGGAGTTGGTTGAGGTACCTTGTGGAATAATTGCTATGGGTAAAGGAAGGAAGGGAATGAGTTCTGAAGAGGGTGGCAATACTATTGTAGTGCCTGGGCTTCAACTATCCCAGGATCTGCAGGTAAGGACAGAAGTGTTTGAGAAAATAAATTGTGTCACCCATCCAAAGTTTGTATAGTTCTGCTTGATGCTTTCAGTCCTTCTCTGCTGTAAGACCTGGAGATATTTTCCATATTTAGAGTGAAAAGTTGGATAAAGTGCAGTGTTATTTTAAATGAGAGAAAATATTTTTCATCTTCAGTTTCCCTTATTTTTGTCCCATCACCACCACCAACTCAGAGAGGAGTACTTTGTTTTCATGCCATACGGTATCATGTTCAATCTGACATACATTGATGTGTCACATACTTTGACATGACAGAGACTGACGTTGTGGGTCAGGACCTGGAGCACAATTGTTAAGTCAATTTTAGAAAGAATAAAATAAAATTGAGGCAAGTACTGGCTGTTTGACCTCATATTTAGGATTCCATTAAAAAGCCATTTCCTGACAGCTTTTTAAGTCTGGACTTCTCCAAAGTGCTCTTTATTCAGGTGTCTTTGAGACCCAGCTTTCAGAGCACTTGACAGAAATGGAAGATGCTGCTACTGCTTTAAGGAGCAGGAAAACAGGAATGGAAAGAAGTGATATGATGTGCCCAAAACTGATCCACTTGGAGAATTAGGGATATAACTTGAGTCTTCTGACTTGCAGCTCTGTTTTCAATCCCACAACAGTACTTTTCAACAAAAGGGATGGGGAACCTAAGATTTGCGGCAAAATGAATTGGAAATCAAGTAGTAGCTTTTAGGGTGGTGATGGAACAAAGGTGATGTTTATGATAACTTCTTTGCTAGTTAGAGGTCATATGAGGTGAAGTTTCTTATGCTAGCATTCCTCCTTGGTCACACTCTGCAGGCAGGAGAGCCTCTACAGTATGCAGGCACTAGGCAATGGCTCCATTTCAGTTTGGGTTTAGTTCGGACACCTAAATCCTTCTGAGCAAGAGTTAAACTGTGTTTCAGTGCACGTTGCTCAAACCTGAGGAGGTAATTAATTCAGGGAACGACTCATTTTTCTGCTCCTCCCATCCCAGCAACATAAAAACAAGATCAGTCGGTAGAGCTGAGGCGTTTGCAGCATTCACAAGTGAAAAGTTGTCAGACACTGAAACACAGGTAAATGCTTCTGAAATTACCCTTAATTACAGTGTTGTGTGTGTCTCTATCATATACGTTCCCTCCCTACCACCCAACCTTCTCCCTACCTCCCCCACCTCAGCCGTGCTTGCGAACTTCTGAGAACCAAGGTACGTGCATTGCAGTCAACAGAACCTTTTCCAGCTGCCTGGGCTGAGGCAGGATTTGCAGAGACTTTGTGATGCGGCTGTTCATCTGAGTTATGCTAGTGATGCAGGGAATGAGAGTGCCAGGTTGTGCCTCTGGGCATGTCTGTGTCCAGCAACCATCATACAGAATCTTCTTGTATAGCTGTCATGGGTGAATCTCATTTTTCCACCGGGATGATGGCACAGGCTTGCCATCTTGTCATTCCATAACACCATCTTCGTACCAATAAATACATCACAGTCAGAGGAAGAAGAGACAAAGCACTTGTCTTTAGCAAAGGACTTTGAAGAAAGGTGTAGTTCTGCTGGCTAGTGTATTGATCTGAGAAATAGGCCAAATTGTGATAAGAGTTTAGGGACCTGACGTTGGAGTTTCACCTAGACAGCTGACATCATCATCTAGTTGTATCTCATCTCAGATATTTGAAAAGTTCCTCCTCCCTGTGCCAGTCAGTCTGGAGAAGAGAAGGCTGCGGGGGGACCTCATTGCAGCCTTCCAGTGCCTGAAGGGAGCAGAGAAACAGGAGGGGATTCAACTTTTGAAAAGGATAGACAATGACAGGACAAGGGGGAATGGATTAAAACTAAAGGTTTAGATTAGATATTAGGGGGAAGTTTTTTACAGAGAGAGTGGTGAGGTGCTGGAACAGGCTGCCCAGGGAGGGGGTGGATGCCAGGTTCAAGGCCAGGTTGGATGGGGCCCTGGGCAACCTTGTGTAGATGCAGGCCTGAGGTTGGTGTCCCTGCCTGTGGCAGGGGGGGTTGGAGCTCTGTGATCCTTGGGGTCCCTTCCAACTCATACCATTCTATGATTCTATGATCTCAGGAATGGCTGCTTCTTGCTCTCAGAAGGATTTACTTTGAGGAGGAGCTATCTTGATCAGACCCTCAATAGGAGCAGATCGTATTTAAAACCATTTATAGAAGAGATGGCAAGTTAGCAGGGCAGTGTGTTATTTCAGACTGCCTCATACATACAAGTCTTACACCAATGCTACACTGCGAATCAGCCTGTGCTCAGGAGCTACTTCTTGTCCTCCAGTCCAGGCATACTTGAAAACATTTATGGAGGAGATCATGACAGACTTGAATTTACACAAGATGGTGGGAAGAAGCAGGGCTAAGGGCAGGGAGAAGCCCTCTGTGGTCTTGTGTTGTGGAATAGACAGGGCCAGTATCTTTTGTACACCCGACATATTCGATGGTGTAACAACTTCCCTCTTTTTCTTTTCCCTGTCTTTAATTAGTTCCTTCCAAATGACCCTATACTGGTCAGACTCCTCATGAACCCCACAGCCTGTGGATAGCACTTCTGAATATGCATGAGCTGATAAGAGAATCTAACGTGTGAATCACACTTAAAACAGACCCACCCACTCACTCCCTGACATCAGCTTTTTCACAACTGTGAAGTGAGAGCGATTTTAAAATTAGAAAGCATGTCATCAGGAACTTTTATCAGCCCTCAGAGAAAATAAATAACCTCTCAAGATGTGAGAATGGGTTTAACTAATTCAGTTATTTATTTATTTTTACTTTGCAGTTAAAAAAAAGAGAAAAGCTTTCATATTTCTTCAATATCGATGTTTCTCTTCAAAAAGTGAACAGTGATTGTAATGGATGTCAGAAAATACTGGCATCTCTAGTTCTTCTTTCCCGTCTCCTGAGATCCTAGTATGTAGTTTCTGGGGGATTACTTTTGCATGTGGTATACATGCAATTTATTTCATTGGGAAGAACAGAAGGAAGAAACGATAATCCTTTATCTGGTATGTGCTTCTCTTGAACATTTGCATTTTTCAAGTAAGCAGTCTTGCTTACCTTTTAGAGTGAGTGTGTTTTCAAGAGGAGGCAAAGAAATGATCTTAAATTACCACGTTTTTGCAGAAAAAATAAACAGAGAGGAAGAAATCCAACATCTTAGTTTTATATTTGTTGCTGCTCAGGCTATGTACTAAAAACCAGGGCAGGTGGGTTGTCTACAAAAGAACTCCTTTGACTTCCTGCAGCCTCACTGCCATGTGCTATGATCTCACCAGTTTGGGTACAGGGTTAGTTAGGGCTTGAAGAGAAGATCTCAAAAAAAAAAAACCCTGAGGGAACAGGTTTTTGCAGGAATAGGGATGACTCAGTAGATGGTCTTCTGCCCCTTCAAGTTGTACTGATTCCATTGCCCTTTTGGGGTAAAGCATAGTCCTGTTTCATGAGTGTTGGTGTTTGTAAAGATCTTCTGTCAGTTTTCACAATTGTAGATGTGTTAAATCCAGGGTTCTGGTCTAGTTCCAATTTGAAGAGCTATTTTCTGCTTAGTTTCTACAGCAGATTTGTATTGGCTGCGATCTCCTCCTCCACTTGCTGTCATACATTTTCATGTTTGCTGAGCTCTTTTAAACAGCCACCACATTCCCCTTCTGTGTGTATTAGCAACTACTTCTGGAGTGGAACATGGCAGTGCAATATTATACTTCACTAAGAGGAGATACGATAATACTATAACAAATTAAAGCCACAAAAAGAAATTTAAGGTAGGCAGAAACTAATTACTAAATTGGAATTTTGCCAGGGTAGTGGGATTAACAGGCTTATACAGAAAGACTAGAAAGCACTTAAGGATGAAGTGAAAGATGCCTGAGACACAAGAAATGGCAAACACCTGTGCCTTCCCTTGGCATTTGCTGCAAGTTTGTTCTTTGTGTCACATTCACCAGTGCTACATCCAATCTAATTATAAATGACTAAAGCAACACAGATTCCACCATCGCTCTGTGGAGGCTGTTCCAAGGGATTCGTTGCCAAACAGAAATGCATCTCGACATTTCTCCTGCATGTTCCTTTGTGTCTTTCTTTTTTTCCCCCTAATTACACAACCTGGAATTGTTTCCTTTCCCTTCTTCTATCTCTCCCCACTACAGTCTTTGCATTTCATGCCCTTCAAAGGCTCATAGATGTTTATCTTAGCAGGCAGCTTTCTGCAAGCTTGCCTTTCTAGCTATCAGGCAGGTTTTGTCAAACAGCCCCTGCAATCACTTGTAGCCTCATCTACAAGCAACTTGAGCTGTAACATTGCCTTAAAATCACTACCTCTGTTGGATGCCAGGGTCACTTACTCAAAGATGGAAGGAGAGGCCAGACTTACCCACTGGCCCAGGTTCCTTTTAAAGTTGGTTTTATTCATGCTAGCTTAGATGGACTGCCTTCACTTTGTATGAGGAGGGCTTTTCAATAGAAAATAGTTTTTGAGACTGCTTGGTTCTGGAGCTTTGCTATTAGCTGTGCATATTAGTCACAAAATATTCTCTGTGCTATAGGGAAGTTAACTTCCCATTGTCTTCTGTTCCACTTACGTTGTGTAGTCCAAATAATAGATAAGCAGCTGTGAATGTTGCAGTTAGGGATTGCATCTCCTTTTAGACTCAGGAAGTTGGAGTGGTTCACAGAAAGGGTTTTAGTGCTTCAGTCAGGCTGCTGTTCCCTTTGTGCTCTGTTCTCTCAGACTGTAGTGTCCTGAGTATGCGCAGCCCCACCCATTGCTTGGGGTCATAAGTGAGGTTAGTTTTGGTTTATGTAAGGTGACTATATTTGTAGATTTTATTTTCACTTGTTTTCCCCCCCTAATATTTGAAAAATGTGCATAGAGGGAGTTTTGAGTTCTTCAGCATGTCTTGCTTCAAGTACCAAACCCAACACATACATACTGCTCAGGGCAGAGGATTTTTTTCCAGTGTGTCAGGTCTTCCTCCTGCAGTGAGCTGTTCAGGGGAGGCCTCTACATCTGAAAACCTTAGTAGCTACAAGGTCACATTATGTAATTACCTATGTATTCCGAGTTTATGTAATATACTCAATGGATATTCTTTACATTGGGAGGAAAAGAGCGGCTGTTTCATTTCTTTCTTCCCTCTAATTATAGCACAAATTAGACTTCGTTAATCATTTGTCTTTAGACAAATGATAAAAGGCTGCAATTACTAAAAAGAATGCAGTAAACAAAAATGGGTTTGATTGCTTCTCCTGACACATTGTCTCGAACAAAACTTGAAAGTCAGAATAGATCAGATAGTCTGACAAAAAGCCCAAACCGAACAGATTGCTGGTTTTGGCTGCTAGGGCTTTATGTTCACTTTCAGAGTGTGTGTGATCCAGAAGAACTGGTCAGGAGCAGAGATAGAAGGAAAGACATAGCACAAATCCATAAAGGAAAAGAAAATTAATGCTTTCTGAGTGTCAGGAAAGTAGTTCTTCAGATGCTGGGAAACGATGAGGCATCCCTGGCAAGCCTGGGGGAGTGTTAGTAAAACCTAACTTTGTGATGTCTTCAAGTTTTATTTTAGAACAATGCTATCAGACCTCACTGAAACCCCAGGGAAATTTCTGACATTGCATTTGTTGCAGGTATGTCCTGTATTATTGTTTAATTTTGCTTTTCAACCTTTAGCGTTAACATTTTGAACATTACAGTCCAAAAGAGTCTGTGTTTGTGTTCTACAACTGGAGCTGTCAATCAATCTGTTGTTATCAGAGGTTTGTTCCATAAATGTTAGACAACTGGGGCCCAATTATCCTATCTATTATGCGGTGTGAATTTGACAAATAAAGGTACAAGTTACAGTTAATCTTTCTGGAGTGCGAGTTTTAGGAAGACGCTGTCGTGTGGTTTCAGAAGAGCCAGGGAGTTTGAAGGCACATAAAAGATTCAGGGCTATACAATATGTGACCATTCTGGTCTCTAGATAAGGTGCTGTCAGACCCATATCCTTTATTATCTTTCTCTCAGTTTTGGATTAAGAAGGGAAGAGCTAAAGCTACTTGAGGTAACCCTCTCTTGATCTGCTGTGTGGGGATTGCCTTGATGGGCAATATGGGAATGCACTACATGCAGCACTACAGGCTTGGGGGAGACTGGCTGGAGAGCTGTCAGGCAGAGCAGGACCTGGGGGTGTTGGGTGACTGCAGACTGAATATGAGTCAGCAGTGTGCTCAGGCAGCCAAGAAGGCCAATGGCATCTTGGCTTGTATCAAAACCAGTGTGGCCAGTAGGTGTAGGGAGGTGATTGTGCCCCTGTACTCAGCATTGGTGAGGCTGCACCTTGAGTGCTGGGTCCAGTTCTGGGCTCCTCACCACAAGAAGGACATGGAGGTCCTGGAGCGAGTCCAGAGAAGGGCAACCAGGCTGGGGAAGGGGCTGGAGGGCAAATCCTATGAGGAGCAGCTGAGGGAGCTGGGGCTGTTTAGTTTGGAGAAGAGGAGGCTGAGGGGAGACCTTATCACCACCTACAACTACCTGAAGGGAGGTTATAGAGAGGTGGATGATGGTCTCTTCAGCCAGGTGACAGGAGATAGGACAAGGGGAAATGGCAAGAAGCTGCCCCAGGGCAGGGTTAGATTGGACATTAGAAAAAAATATGTTACTGAAAGAGTTGTGGGGGCCTGGAACAGGCTGCCCAGGGAGGGGCTGAGTCACCTTCCCTGGATGTCCTCAAAAAAAGGGTAGATGAGGTACTTAGGGATATGGTTTAGTTTAGGATGAGAATGGTTGGACTTGATGATCTTAAAGGTCTTTTCCAACCTTGTGATTCTGTGAAGTGTGCTGCTGCAGTACTAACGCCACGCTCTTTGTGAGCTTGGCATATCTGTACCATACACTCATCCTTCATGCAAGACGTGATTGATACTGTACTTAGAGGTTATTCTGGCAGTGTAATGGTAATAGAATTGTTTAATTAAGAAAGCAGAACTTTCAACAGCAACTGTATGGTGTAGCTGGGGTGCAGGAACTGGTAACTTTGTC
This sequence comes from Porphyrio hochstetteri, assembly GCA_020800305.1. NCBI lineage: Eukaryota > Metazoa > Chordata > Aves > Gruiformes > Rallidae > Porphyrio > Porphyrio hochstetteri. Next base: position 7,238,519 of record CM036908.1, on the reverse strand, counting down.
TCATTCAGGAACACATTCTTACTTGAGTACTGGATACTCGAATGCACCATGTGCTTTTAAAAATTAACATTACCACCACACCTTATATCTGAGAGAAGCACACAGGTGAAAAGACACTGACACCACTCTAAAACAAAGGTGCATGCCCGGATTCAGCGGATGCAATGCTGATATTTGAGAAATGGTGAACTGTAAAACAGGGCGACTCTTTTACCCATGCTCATCCAAGCCAGCGAAGAATTTCTTCTCTGCCTCTGATGTAGTTTATTACAGATTATTATCTCATATGGGATTTACGAAGACATTCCCATTGTGCATGCAATATTCATATGCTAAGCTTATCAGTGTCACATCATACCATCAGCTGCCCCTGCACTGTGCTAGGAAACCCAAAATTTCATGCATACCTGCAAAATGTCTTGCAAGGTTCTCATAGGAATAAGTGCAACTGCTAAAGAAAGTAAAAAGATCTGGGGGGAGATGGTTTGAGAACATGGACTTCTTCCTATCTTTGCCATTCTGAACAGGTACATGGAAATTGTTCTTGAATATCTTCAGCCCTGCTGACAACACCTGATAGCAACCAGAGGTGTGCAGGGGTGTGAGATGCCATGTCTGGCTGAGCATGTGGCTTTTTGTAGTAGAGTACTTAGATTACGGTTCCTTTACCATTCCTTCACTCTTTCAGGTGAATCCACAGTTTGCTGTTGCTTATTCATAGAGACTTTTGAGACAGTAAAATACCCTAAAGCTCAAGACACTGACTTCAGGACAGCCCAAAGGGATTTTACTCCAGCTTGATCTGCTGTCTCCATGGCATTGTGTATTGGCTTGTCCCCTGGAGAAGAGAGGTGGGTGCTGCACAGCCACATTTCTAGCTGCTTGGGATCCTACCAACCTAACCCACTGGTACCAGCTGATAGTCTTGTATGCTCTGTCTTGCATATCAACGCAGGTGTAGCATGCTGGTAGCTGACACTTAGTCAATGTACATATATGTTTGGGCCCCACACCTAGACAAAAGCACCAAGCTTTCTGCACTGTTCTTCAATTTTCTTTCCCTGCACTTCTCTCTTTATAATCTTCTGTGTGCCCTTCCTTAGTCTCCATTTCCATTCGCATTTGCATTACACTAGAAATGGGACCTGATCGCACAGCACAGCACAGCATGCAAACATTAGCTAGAAGGACACAGTGTTCAGAGAGGAATATGAGGTGACCAAAGCATTAGAGTTTTAATTCTGAGCAGACTTTTTATTTCTCCATTTATCCTCCTGCACCTGTCTCCCCTCTGAGGTAACAGTTCACTTTCTGCTGTGTGTGAGGACTAAGCTCCCCTTTTCCCTACGTGATCTGTTTGTTCTCTGGGCTTTTCTGGGTTTGTTTTTATACTCAGACAAAAACCTAATGATCCATATAAAAAAAATCCGCTTCCTGCCCTGGACTTAAGTGCCAACTCTTTCCTGAGAATTTGGCATCATCAGAATTACTGTTGATTATATACAAAAGCATTCTTTTGGTTGATGTGGTGTTTGGATAATGCTTTAATGATGTTGGTGTAAACAATTAGTTAGTATATTATTAGAAGGACTTAGCAGGTGCTCATGTGTGCTGGTGGGATTTTTCCAGCTATCTGCTTTATAGAAAAAAAAAAAAAAGCAGCATGCTTCTTTGCTAAAGGTGTTTTGGAGTTAGGTCACCCTTCTTCCTCTCTTCCACTCTCTGTTTTCCTCACTTTCCCTGTTTCTCTTTCCTTCTTTTTTTTTTCTCTTTGCAAGCCTTCTCTCTCTTCTCCACCCCCTACCCCCCTCCTTTTTTTTTTTTTTCTTCCCTCAGACTGAAAATGATGTTTGCTGCTTATGGGGTATTGATTGTGTATTATCAGTCAGGCTCACACATTGACAATTACATGTAGTGCCAAGGTAGCCGTGACAATGAGGACCGGTTGCCATGGCAGTGAAAGAGGCCTATTGCTGCTACCAGGCGCCTGCTCTATAGCGATAATCGTGCTGCTCATTTCATTTTAATTGAAATTTGAAATCATATTCTCTGGGAAGAAGCAAATGGATCTTTTTCTCCATATTTTTTTTTTACCAACCACCACACACACACACACACACAAAATACAAATATGAAAGATTTGCACATATCTTACAGCAAAATATTAACTTCCTGACAGTCAGTCAACACCGAAAGACCAGAGTCAATGCAGAGCTTTATAAAGGTAGTTTTTCAATCTTTCTCATTCTGTTCCTAATTAATTCCCAATTTTCATTTTTCACTAGCCTCATGTTCCATTTTCTCTGCAGTGTTCTTTTTTTCTGGTACCAGCTGATCCAGATAGTCAGCCAGTTCTTTGCAAAAGTCACCGTTGGCTGCAAGCTACAAACTCAGATTTGTTTCAGCAGTGAATAGAAGAACTTGTCCATTATAATTTGTATAATTTTTATTAAGTTTATTGTTTAGTATAAGCAAAGTTTTCCACTGTGCAAGTTGACACAACTCCACCAATGATAGTGAAAACACAGTGACTCTTGTGGAAAATTAGTGAAGAGGTGTAGGGGTCGGTGCTTTCTTGGGGGGGGAATAAAGAATTTGAAACCTTAACAGTAGTGAGAGAAGGGGATACAGAGAAGTATATCCTGATGGCAGGAAGTGCAAAAGGAGTAGCTCTCTTACAATGTTAGTGGTGGGAGAAGGACAGTGACAAAAGCTGACAGATATAATTAGACCCTTACTTCTTGACTCAGTTTAGATGAGCTTAACCTTCTGAGAAGCTGAGAACTACAGTAAGATGCCTGCTTTCTTTCCTCTGCTTTTGTTTCTTCACAGTATACCTGACATTCCCATAGTCTTTCAGGATGGCCAGATCTTGGGTGTTTATGTTGAATCCACCATGGTTATCAATTTGCTTTCCCTTTTGGGACCATGGATTCAGGGAGTCTCCCACATGTGTGCCACTTATACCTTCTAGTGATGATAGAAGTTAGACATGTTGCACCTCCACATTGGATTATTAATTTTAAAATGTTCTTTTGGTTCTGTTTGGACCTTTCAGCTTACCAAGCCAGGAATGGGTCCAACAAATAGAGGAGTGCACTGTTACTAGCTAATATCTTTCAAATGTAGAGAAAATCTGTGTAAAATGTACTTTGTGATTTTCTGTTACATTCTCAGTTGATTCCTTTCCTAATAAGCATCTAATTATTGAATGAATCTGAAGGGCAGTCTTCAGAAGGGGAAGGCTTATTAGGTCCTGCCTTTCATCCAGAGCCTTCTGAGTTACACTGCAAAATTTGGGGAATCTGGAATGGACTCTACTCACAGGAACCTCAGTGTCACGGCTCTGAATGTGTTTGTGTTGTGAAGGAACCTGTCACTGGCTACATTCTTTGCAGTAAAGCATTTGACTTTCCAACTCTTGGTTGGTCTTTTCCGTTACTGGAATTGAACCTGACGCTCTGAATCTGGAGCACAACTGGGCATTTGAATGAGAAGTGTGTGGCTAGTTTATGGTCAAGTTAAGAGTATCCCATTTCTTGCTTACCTCTGGTATTGCTAACTAACTTCTGGCTTTCCATGAGAGGAGCAGCAAAGCATAGTAGGGGTAGTTTTATGATGTGGCTTTAGCAGCTGAGATGACATTGGATGTGATTGCCATGTATTTTCTTGCAGCACAGGAAAACCACCTTTTACACAGGCAGATTCCAGAGGATTTTTTTTCTGATTTGCTTTTGCTGTTTTCTTGTGGTTGTTTTTTCTGTCATTTTTTTAAAAATTATTTTATTTTGTTTATAATTGCAAGTTTCCTTTCTTAAATGGTACAGTTTTTAAGTAGCTCCTAGGTTTTAACTTCTGCTCTGCCCCAGGTCAAAACAAGCTGCCACGGAGATACTGATCTGGTTAAACTTACATTGGTGATACAGAGCTTTTAAAAAAATGTCAGTGGGGTAACTTTGCAGTGAGTGGCAATTTTTGTGCTAGAACAGGTAATATCTGGTGGTTCTTTTCTAACTTTATGCTGAAATGAATGAGAGTCACCTGCTCTCCCTTAGTCATCTGAAAACCAGTATAACCATGAAGACCAGTATAAACTCTGAAATGGGAGCACCAGTCATTCAGAAGAAATACAACTATCTGCTTGCTGCAGACCTAGATCACAGTTTGTAATGCTGGGTTATCTCCTTATTGCACTGGTTGGTATCAGTGAGTTTGAAAGGAAAGCCTTTACTCTGCAGCTGTCAAGGGGCTGTGCTCACTGGGAGGGTGGGTGCTGACCCAGGGGTTTGGGGTTCCTCTCACTGTCACAGCCTGGGTTTTCTGCTGAAGTCTCCACTCCAAATGGTGCCTGAACCTCAGTCTGATTAGTGTGTGAGGTCCGATGCACTTTAAGCTTGAAGTGTTATGCTTTGAGCCTGTCTGCTGCAGCCTGCTTTGGAAACATCTGTCTGAAAGTAGATCTAAGGCCCTAGAGGGGTTTTGAAGCCATTACTGGTGGCAGGGCTGAGATTAAAGTAATAAAAAAAACCCAACTGAAGCAAGTGGTTAGAGAGACGGATAAAGTGTGAGGTAATATTAAAGCTAGAAGATGAGCAGGGACAGGGAAGGAAGTGGAGGTCCATTTGTGCCAGGAGTTTTAACAACCTGCACTCCACATTGCATATCCAGACACTCTGCTGCCCAACATCTCCCCCCTCTTCCCTGAATCCTCACAGGCCAGCAGAGTTCTTAATTAAGTGTCAAAGAATTGATTAGCCAGAGCTCTTGCAAGGCAATTCCATTGATGAAACCATTTTGTCAGGCCGGCTGATATAATTAGACCAAACAAGATGTGAAATCTTCAGTGTTTTGGGCTACAGCCCAGTAATTATTTAATTTGTAATAAAAAGGAGCTGGGGAGGCAGAAGTTTAAAAAAAAAAAAGAGAAAAAAGTTTACAAAATGTTTTTCTTTCCCTCCCTCCCCATCGTTCTTTCCTCTCGCGGGACTTTGAGCATTTGCAGAAAGCTGCTTAATGTCTGTGCAGAGGAAGCCTTGGTGAGCTGTCAGCACTTGTCCATTCCTCTGGAGACAGAATATCACCTTCCTTGCAACTCATCAAACTGCCAGGCCTGATTTATACAGAGCTAAACATACCAGCGCTGTTGGGATGATCATCGTTATCGAGATGGTGCTGTTCATTTTCTAAGCCACGGCTAGTGTGTCTGAAGGAGTTAGGACAGAATCATATTTTTAACAATAATTAGCACTTATCTAGCAGTTTTCTGTGGATCTTTGTGCTTTGTGGAAGAGAGCCAATACATGCCCCTTTTACAGATGGAGAAATTGAACTTTGGAGGAGTGGAGTAATGAGATGTGATCGGTGCTTCACTGGAGAGGAGGGGCATGGATGGGAATAAGGTCACATCCCTGAACTGCTAGCCAGGGCCCCTGCTACCAGACAATGTTTGCCATTCTTGTGGACAGCAGCAGGGTTTTCTCTTCTCTCCTGCCTTTTGGTGAGATAGTGGCCAATCTACCCTTAGCTCAGTGTGGTAATGTGCTGTGGCCTCAGATTGCAGGGCTCTTCCCACTTGCCCACGTACTGGCTCTTTGAAGACCCTTTTTTTGCCACAGCACACTTCCTTGTGCAGTGCATTTGGTACTGAATCCTAAAGGTTTCCATACATTAAAATGAGAGAGGGATGTTATGCAGGTAGGAAATAACAGGTACTCCAAATTCTTACCGCCAGAGCCTGGAGAGCAGCAGGCTGCAAGCCCTCCCCAGGACTTTTACTACAGAAGGTGACCACACAGCAAATCCACGAGAGAGCTGAGAGCCCAGAAGCTCTCCATCTCTGTCTCCTATTTGATCCAATTTCTTCTAGCTGCTTTCTTGAGCTTCTCTAGCTGTATTTTAAGAGTATTCTTCTTTGTGAGGTTTTTTTAAATGTGTTTGTTTAGGTTTTCTTCTTTCATTGCAAGAACAGGAGATAAAAACCCCCTCTACTTCAATAATAGAAGGAAAATATTCCCATGTGCTACAGGTTGGTGAGAGAAAACCAGGGAAAAGAAGAGAATATAAAAGAAAATCTGGTTATCGAGTGAAAATCACATTCCAAAGATGTTGCACGCCTTGCAGTGCAAGCTTTTCTCCCTGAGCTGTGATTACTGGATGATAGCTCTAGCCCTGCTCCATCCCCCACACACCTTCCTCATGCTATTACAGAACAAACATGCTCTACCTTCCTCTTCTTCCTCTCCACCACCCCTTTCTTGCATTCTGCTTTTCTTGAGGGAGTGGTAGATGTGCACATGTCTGTATAGGGGAAAGAAATGGGCTGACAGGATCAAAGACTGAACAGAAGTATCAGCAAAGTTATTGATGATGATAAGAACAAATCCCCCCTGTGCATTTCTGAGTGACGCACCTTTCTCCTAAAGGCAAAGGGTGGCCACAATGCCCATCCCCCTGTTTTCCACAGGACAGGGAATATTATGTTGTCTGAATAGTCCATGAGGAAAAGGTGGAAGGTAAAAGCTGTATTTATACAGAAGGCAGCCACAGCAAGGCCAAAACAAAATTACTGAGCTAAGATAAGGTGATGGGTATGCCAAGCTGCAGGGAAGAACAATGCATTGCCATCTGCCCTTTTGAGTTCTTTCATAGAGCAAGGTCTGTGCTGGTTATTAAGGCAGAGGACAGAGTCCCTGTGGAAATGCAGACCTGGTCTCTATCACAGTGAAATCTAAAATCTGGCAGTAACCAGGTGCTAAGGAATTTCCTTGGGAGCCCAAGGTATGGAAACACATGATAGGCTGCTAGGATGCAGTCGTAAGAGTCAAAGCCTAAAAGGCCTGAGGATGTGGTTTGTCATCCTTTAGGGGAGAGTGCTTTTCACTGAGCTGTGGCCAGAAGCACAGGAATCTGAAGATAAATTTCTGGGCATCATGTATGGGTTGTGGCTATGCAATTTATTGGGGTGTAAGACCCACCCTGCCAAAGCTGTAATTAGTTTCTGGAAATTGTTGAGTAGATATTATATATCTTTGTGTGTGTATGTACACATGTATGTATATACACACACCCTGGGAATATATACAGCTATTGAATAGTTCTGAGGGGGGGCTGGATCTGCTGAATGTTTTTTCCTTTTTAGTGTTTTTGTGGACAGATAACCCATCTGCCCATGGGTGCTTGTCTTGTGTAGTCACACCATCAGCTTATCTCACCACACCCCAGAGTATCATCGTGTAGTTTGCATATTCATCTGGTACCACTGCATGATGTCCAAGAGAAATACTTTCGTGCTGTGGGATACAGCATTAGGCCAGGAGGGGGGTGGATTTTGCATAAGCCCCAAAGAAGACAAATCTGAGCCTTCTTAGCACAAGCCCTGAAGATGATAAAATAGAGCCTTCTTGCTCCTTGTGTTTATAGCACCCCAAACAACCTAAACACAAGGAATAACATAGAATCATAGAACGGCCTGGGTTGGAAGGGACCTCAAGGATCACAGAGCTCCAACCCCCCTGCCACAGGCAGGGACACCAACCTCAGGCCTGGATCTACACAAGGTTGCCCAGGGCCCCAGCCAACCTGGCCTTGAACACTTCCAGGGACGGGGCATCCACCCCCTCTCTGGGCAGCCTGTTCCAGCCCCTCACCACTCTTTCTGGAAAAAATTCCCTCTAATATCCTAAACCTTCCTTCCTTTAGCTTTAAGCCATCCCCCTTGTCCTGCCATTGTCTATCCTTTTCAAAAGCTGAATCCCCTCCTGTTTCTCTGCTCCCTTCAGGGACTGGAAGGCTGCAATGAGGTCCCCCCGCAGCCTTCTCTTCTCCAGGCTGAACAATCCCAGCTCCCTCAGCCCCTTTCGTAGGGCAGGTGCTCCAGCCCTCTAATCATCTTTGTGGCCTCCTCTGAACCCTCTCCAACAGTTCCACATCCTTCTTGTATTGGGGACCCAGATCTGGATACAGGACTCCAGATGGGGCCTCACGAGGGCAGAGCAGAGAGGGACAATCCCCTCCCTGTCCCTGCTGCCACCCCTCTGCTGATGGAGCCCAGGATACCATTGGCCTTGCGAGCTGCCAGAGCACACTGCTGGCTCATGTTAAGTTTCTCATCCACCAGAATCCCCAAGTCCTTCTCAGCAGGGCTGCTCTCCAGGAGCTCTTCTCCCAGTCTGTATCTATGTCTGGGGTTCTTCCATGATATTCTCTTCTTGCTCTCTCTGTCACACTCTGTTGTCTGCAAAGCACCATACATTTCCTCACTGTCATTACCACTTCTCTGCTGGAATGGTGAAATTTTGCCTGTTAATTAAAGAGCTAAGGCCAGTGATGAGCATAACCATGATCTGCAGCCACTGCCCCAGTGCACACAGTCTGCTGCTTTAGTTTCATAGCCCACGTGCATTTTGTACAGTGTGTCAAGAGATGTTTGTTTCTTTCTGTTTAGGCAAGTGAAGTGTATAGATAAAATGTAAGAAGCCATTAAAAGTACGTTAAATCAGGGACACCACTGATGTAAGGGCATTAATGAGGGACAGCCCATGGTGTTTGGCAGTATTGATTCTAGTGTTAGGTGGCTGTTAAAAACATTAAGCATCTGATCCATGCTTTTTACCAGCCTAAGTGGAGTGGGGATAAACATCTGATGAGCACAAACTAAATGGCAAGACTCTGATGTTGCTTTGACAAGTATTGAACCTTCAGGATGACTTTCTCTTTCAGTCTGTTTCCCCTGGAGTTTGACACCCAGTGCAAAGAGCACTGCATGGAAGAGCCATAGGGCAGCATGGTATGGAGATGTCATCCTGTTTAAGCACCAGGACTAAGTCATAGAATAAGATCCTCTCAATGCTTCTGCAGAATTTTTGCAGAACTTCTTTACCTTCTTCTGTCAGTTAAACACTCTCACCTAGGTAATCATAGTGGATTTCCAGTGTAGAAAGTCTTTCTTGTACCTTTTGTGGTATTTCTGGTTCATGTTTGGGCAGTGAAACCAATATGGGTTTTTTGTTTTCTTAGTTTGGTTTTCCTTCCCACTTTTGATAGGGACTGTACTGTCAGCTGCAAATAGGGAAGAACCCAGAGTGTTTTCCAACATCTAGAACATTTATTTTGAGCACTGGGGCAAGAGGCAGGAAGGTCTTTCCTTGTCCAATGAACTGTGCATTTGTATATAGCTTCCTCTGCTAGCTTGAATAAGAGTCTCTCAGCTGTGTCATAACTTGTTGATGGAGATTCTCTATTAGTTCAAGCAAAAAGATAAAGATGTGTCACACAGTGTTTTGAATTTGCACATAATAAAACACACGCTTTCTGCCTCAGCAATCTTGTGATCTAAATCTCATTCCTGCTGTTGCTGTGTAGCTGTGAGATGGCCATAGGGTGCAGGAGAGTGCCAACCTAATGGTGACACATCTGTTGTGTTATTCTGCCTTAGACGCCTTGCCCAGGCCTGGTTTAGAGCATTTGGTGAGAAGCTCTCCCTGTGTAGGCTACACAGTGGTGGGATTCCTGTGGGTGTAATATGGTCAAGCTGTGAGTCAGCACATCACTCTTAATGGCTGATGGCTTCAGGCGATTAAGAAGAAAATGTTATTAGGCTTCATTGGCAGGCCAGGAAGGCCTCTCCCCCTCTACTCTGCCCTGGTCAGGCCCCACCTGGAGTATTGTGTCCAGTGCTGGGCTCCCTGGGATAAAAAAGACAGGGATCTCCTGGAGAGAGTCCAGAGGAGGCTACGGAGATGATGAAGGGCCTGGAGCATCTCCCCTGTGAGGAAAGGCTGAGTGAGCTGGGACTGTTCAGCCTGGAGAAAAGAAGACTAAGGGGGGACCTAATTAATGTTTATAAATATCTTAAGTATGGGATGCAGGGGGAAATGGCCAGCCCCTTTTCAGTGTCTGTGGGGACAGGACAAGGGGCAATGGCTGCAAGTTGGAGCACAGGAAGTTCCACACCAACAAGTGGAGGAACTTTTCCCCAGTGAGGGTGCCAGAGCCCTGGGACAGGCTGCCCAGGGGGGTGTGGAGTCTCCTTCTCTGGAGATATTCAAGACTCGTCTGGACGCCGCCCTGTGCAATATGAGCTGGGGAGCTGCTTTGGCAGGGGGGTTGGACCCGATGATCTCTCGAGGTCCCTTCCAACCCCTGTGATTTTGTGATAGTGGCTATAACTCAGAGGCTTATCTGGAAGGGACAAAATGTGGTTACCTGCAGGGAGGGGTGAAGGGGAAAGCCACTGGGGCATTTGGAGGTACGTTTCTTTTTCGTTGCTTGAGTGAAGATTTGGGTGCTTTCAGAGTGGGGCAGATCTCCAGAGCTGTACTGAGGCACCAGCTGCAGGGAGGGATGCTGGAAACCAATGAACATGAAAAATGGATGCAAAGTAGAACAGTCTTTCAAGGTGGCTTTCATTATGTGTGATCAATGGATAAAGTGTGTCAGGGAACAGACAAGCCTCTAGTAGTAGTAGTAGTATGTATTTTCTGCACCTTCAGCTAAAATTTAGAACCAGGTGAAATTAAAAACATTTTTAAAAAGCTGTAAAACTTTACAGATTTCCTTCTCTGGATTTTGCACCTGCTCAGGTTTTGCTTTGTGAGAAACCCTGATAAAACTGGTATTGTAGGTTTGCATGAAAATGATGCTGAGAGCAATGGTTTACAAAGCTTCTGAAAGAAGTTTACCTTTGCTTAAAAAGTGACTCATTTTTACTGAGAAAACACGTATGCTTTGAGGGTGACAGTGTTTATGTTTTGAAGAGATGGGACCATTTTTAACTTCATAATCAGGGCGGGGGGAGGGGGGAGAAAGGAGATGAAAATGATGCCGTTTTTAGGAGTCTAGGTTTTGCACATTTGCCATAATTTCTGTAGGCAAGTAAGGTGATCTTGAGCAGTGACTGGCACAGCTGAGCATGGTGTGGGGTGCGTTGGCCAGGCTCCATACAACTGGCATAACTAATATGTAGTGCAGATCCATGAAGAGAGATGTACTGTTCTTGCACCAGTGTTGCAGTATCCATGTATCTCTTGATCTCTGCCTCCCAGGAGGGACATGATGCTTTCCAGATGTGCTGCTTCTGACTCTGATGCAGCTTGGATACAGCTGGTTCATGGCTTGCTGAAAGATATTCTTCTGTCTGCTGCTTTCTTTGCTGGCTGTATCGTAGGGCTCAGTTACTTCTTTCATGTTTTAGGAGGATGCAAATGTTGAAGGTTGCAAAATGTCACAGAATCACAAGGTTGGAAAAGACCTTTGAGACTGAGTCCAATCACACCTGTCCTCTACTAAACCATATCCCTGAGTACCTCATCGACCTGTCTTTTAAATACATTCAGGGTTGGTGACTCAACCACCTCCCTGGGCAGCCTGTTCCAGGGCCTGATAACCCTTTTGGTGAAGAATTTTTTCCTAATGTCTAGTCTGAACTTGCCCTGGTTCAGCTTGAGTCCATTTCCCCCCATCCTATCACCTGTCACCTGGCTGAAGAGACCATCACCCACCTCTCTACAACCTCCCTTCAGGTAGTTGTAGGTGGTGATAAGGTCTCCCCTCAGCCTCCTCTTCTCCAAGCTAAACAGCCCCAGCTCCCTCAGCCGCTCCTCATAGGATTTGCCCTCCAGCCCCTTCCCCAGCCTGGTTGCCCTTCTCTGGACTCGCTTCAGGACCTCCATGTCCTTCTTATGGTGAGGAGCCCAGAACTGGACACAGTACTCGAGGTGCAGCCTCACCAATGCCGAGTACAGGGGCACAATCACCTCCCCAGACCTACTGGCCACACTGTTTTTGATACAAGCCAAGATGCCATTGGCCTTCTTGGCCGCCTGGGCACACTGCTGACTCATATTCAGCCTGCAGTCACCCAACACCCCCAGGTCCTTCTCTGCCTGACAGCTCTCCAGCCAGTCTCCCCCAAGCCTGTAGCGCTGCATGGGGTTATTATGTCCCATGTGCAGCACTCTACACTTGGCCTTGTTAAACTTCATCCCATCGGTCCAGTCTGTTCAGATCCCTCTGAAGAGCCTCCCTACCCTCAGGCAGATCAACACTTCCTCCTAGTTTAGTGTCATCTGCAAACTTACTGAGGGAACATTCAATCCCTTCATCCAGGTCATTGATAAAGACACTGAACAGAACTGGACTCAGGACTGAGCCCTGGGGAACACCACTTGTGATTGGCCTCCAGCTGGATTTAGCATCTTTTACCACAGCTCTATTCTGCTAGCAGGCAGGTGGCAAGTCTGGGTTCCACAAGGTTGTGGTCAGGGATCCACAAAGGCACTTTGGTGTTTAAAGTGGCAGCTTAAGTGATACTAAAAATTTAGGCAGCAGAGCTGAACATGGCTGCTTTTTCTGGTGAAATTTTACTAAGAGGTCTACTCTGCTCCTGTGTGTGCCCAGAAGTGCTGCCAACTTAGTGGCACTGAATGGCTGCATAATTTTCCATTGTCTGAGCTTTTTAAGTGTCCTTGTGCCTAACGCTTCTGGGTGCAGATGGTTGGGTGGGAGGAGAATAGGAGAGACCACACTAGTGGGTATGTTTTTTAGACCCTGTAAACCTATTGAGACTTCTGAATTTCTGTCTTTATGCTCAGAAAAATTTCCTTCTCTCTGGTGCTGTGTAAATAGTGTTCACCATCCAGGTCCTGTCACCAAGTCCTTTATTCTAGGTACTACAGAGACTCATACTTAGGAGCCCTTCATCAGCCCTGGACCTCTAGACATTTGGACATTGTATGTACTGCGAAAGTGACCTGTCCTTTAATGGTGATTGTCATCAGTTGGTCTAATTCCCACTCAACCACTGTTGAAAGCAATTTTACTGCTAATGAACATGGGACAAGTGGTTTCTAGTAGCTGCCATTGTGATTGAAACCTGGTGGAATATGATCTCAAGTCTATTTTCTCAAATAATAATGAAAATTATTTTTAACCCTTTGTGACTGCTGAATTAGAACTGCAGAACATAGAAACTAGATTCATTTGTATTTCTCACTCTTACTAAAGTCAACAGAAATCTGAGAGAAGAGAGATATATTTTCTTTCATGGATTTACCTGTTTTTATAGAAATAATAAGTCCAAAAATGTGTTCTATATTACAGATGAAGTATGAACTGGAAAGGTATAAACTTCAGATCACAGGCTGAGTTTACAAGGTTGGCAATTAGGGGAAGGAAAAAACAGCATTTATTCTTGAATGCTAAGTGTACATGATATGAAACCCATAATGGCATTTTAACTGAGCTGCTTTCCTAGCATAATTGCACTCTAAATTATTTTAAATAACACATAAGGAGACATCAGTTATTGGCAAGTTTAGCAATACAGGTAGGTTTTTCAAACAAAGTCTTTGTAGAATTTTAGGCTAGAGATCAGCTAGAGAAAAAAAACATTGCAGTTGAATGTGATTAACTCTCTTTGTAAGTATTTAAATCCTCTTTGCAGCCATTTGAGTTCTACATGACAGGATCGTTCTCCCAGTCTGTACATGCAGGGTGCCTACTGGAAACTCTGTATGCAGCACATTGCTTGCTGGAAAGGCAAAGGTACTACCAGCCCACGAGCTTTGCCCATCAGAACGGTGTGAGGCCCAGAGCAGAAGTGCAGAGGGAAGAGGGGCTGGATGGCTCTGCAGGTCTGTGTTTTCAGCCTGCAGGCCTTTGGGATCCAGGCACTAACGCTTGCCTCATTGAGCTGATGGTTCTCAGGGAAGTTGTGTTTTTGCTGTGTGTATGTAGCGAATGAAATTCACCCTCCTCTGGCTTTCACTGTCACTGCTGAGGCTGGTAATTAATCAAGACTGTACTGTGGTCGACTCTTTCTTATTTTCTTTTCCCCCTTTCTGAAGTGAGTAATGAAGAATGATGTCTTCACTTCTTCACCTCCACATCTCCTCGCCTGCTGAACACTTGAACTAGTCCCTTTGACAAGCAGCCTGCACCAGGGAAAAAGTGCCACAGATGACAAATGTGGCTTTGGAGTTTGGCAAGCATGAGGTTGGCTTTGTGATACTTCTCCATTTGCCACCATCAATCTTTCTCTGTCAAAGTCCTTTTTGTCCTGTCATTGTTGCTGTTTGTTTCACATTATGCATCAAGTCCTGCCTCTGCATGAGCTGGCTGGAGACTGTACTTGCTCAGTACACTAGGAAAAAACCTCTTCTAACCAGTGGGGCAAAGTGCCATAATGATGGTTAATAGGGGTCAATGCTGCAGGTCTGAAGCAGCTATTAAGAAGGAAGACAGAGAAGAGGTTTCAGACTCTTTTCCAGCCCCTGCTCTCAGTCTTCTTTCCCTGCACAATAAAGTTAAAAGAAAATCTAAGGGTTAAAATCAAGAGAGAATCTAAGGTCTCCTGTAGAAACCAAGAGGTTTTTCTTTCTTTTTTTCCCCTTTCACACAGAAAAGTTAGATTTTTAAATATAAGTTGTCACTGTAATAGCAACATCTGCTAATCATTCATACTTCCTACCTGAGTATCACAGCTGAGAAGATTTCGAGTCATCTGAGAATTAATCCTCAGAATCCCTCTGAGATATAGACCAGCATCATCATCCTCATATTTGAAAGCAAGGGAAACTGAGGTACTGGAATGGGAAGATACTTTAGGTTTCTCAAAGAATTGGTGGCCTGTCCAGAATGGGAAATGAGGTCTGTCAAGACTATGGAGGTATTCTTTAGGCAGCGTTAACTGACGTGTAAGAAGTAAATTGCATAGTTGGCCCCTAGTGCCATCACAATATGAGAATGCATTTCCATGAAGGGACAAGATCTTCTAATCTGTTCTTCATGAAGATCCTTGATTTTTAAGTTCACTTGTTAAGGCAGCTGTGGTCTCGGGACATTTTTGAAGAGGAGATCATGACTTGATGTGCAGTGAAGTTCTTTATTGACCTAATTTGCTAGCCTAAAATGAATTAATTTGCTCTCTAGTAATTAAAATTATTCACAACTGTTAATCTGATAGAATAACTTTACAAAATCAGACAGCTAGTCATTTCACTATGTAATTCCATACAGGTTCCAGAGAAGATGCTGTGTAAGTTGAAAAGAGCACATCAAATTATATGCCTAAAAAGCCTAATGAGGAGATCCAGTTCCTGTCTAGTATTTCCCCAAGGCAACTGTTGCCCCAACTCTTGTTTTAATGATGAGTTCACAAGGCAACACATGATGTAGACAAATAGACACAAATGTATTAATTGTGGCCTTAACCTTTTGCTGTTAAGAACTAGTCTCTTTCTGCTTAGTCTCTTTCTTACTAGTCTCTTTCTGCTTAAAGTCCAGGGGAAGGGAGGAAATGTCACAAAAAATGGCTATTTCTGCCTCTTAGTAACAGAAAGGAATAAAAGAAGCCTCAAAGCCAACAAAACAACAAAGGATATGAAAGCATTGATGTAAGTTAGTCTTTGTGAATATTTAAATATCTTCTGATTACAAGCATAATCTACATATTAAAACTCATTGGAAGGTGTTGAGTCCTATTTTCTCAGAAGAATTGATCTTGTTTCAGTTTCTGGTGCTCAGCTAATTCTTTTAGTTATGCTGTTTTCTGTTAGGTTGGAAAAGCCTTTTAACTCTCAGTGTTTTCATCCATTGAACGTGCTTACACTTTCATGCAAAGCATCAAGTCGACTGTGAACATATTTGTGTAGTATGGTGCTCAGTGGTTCCACCTCTCGATTGGTGGAAGCTCTGTCCTGAAAGTCCACAGTTGATGCAAGGATTATAATAATGCTTCTGCTCTGTTTGGCATGCTGCGAGTTTTAGGAGAGGTTTCTTGAAATGCTGAAAAGACAGGAGCAGTGAGTGATACATCTTCATACAGATAGGAAGTGTTGCACCTTCTTTCTGTGTATATCTGACTCCTGATCTTTATATATGATTGTCTGTCCCGTGTGAATTGCGAATCTTGTGAACTCTGTTTCCCATATATTTAGAATCTATTTGACAATATGTGAACTAGACATACAACATTCAGAAATTGGCTTTTTTTCCTCTGTTCTAATTCTTTGAGCATATGGCTTCATACAGTAAATACACCCTACCATGTGCCAGAACATACAGTGTATGTGTGTATATATATACACACACATTGAGGGACAATCTGTCGTTTTTCTCCTTTCACTAAAAGCATTCTTTGCTTTTCACATCTCCTAAGAGACTCAAACAGTTGCATGTGGATTTATATGAACAAACTAAATATGTACAACTTGACTAATTTGTGACTAAGTAGGGATGAGATAATTATGTAAAATCAAGGAGTGAGAAGTGTTGCTTACAGTGAACCATAGCAAAAGAAGGTACAACAAGGGAAAAGAGAAATCTTAAGAAAGAAACTTCAGCTGAATATGCAGAGGGAAAATCTCATGGCAGTAAGATCCATAATGTGTAAGTGGTGGTGTTTCTACTGGTTGTTTATTCAGACTTGGACAAAACTGCTGGATAATTCTTGTTCGTTGGTACAAAGTGCTGTAACTTCCATGTGTTGAAGGGATTCACTGCTAGCCTAGGCTGCCCAGGGAGGTGGTGGAGTCTCCATCTCTGGAGATATTCAAGACTCGTCTGGACGCTGACCTGTGCAATATGAGCTGGGGAGCTGCTTTGGCAGGGGGGTTGGACCCGATGATCTCTTGAGGTCCCTTCCAACCCCTCTGATTCTTTGATTCTGTGACAGAGTAATGTGTTTCCTGATTGTAAGATCAGGTTGTAAAGAACATATTTAGCTGTTATGGAAGCAAAATTGCATTGTGACATTGCTCCTGTTATCACCAGTAACACAAGTTAGAGTCACAAGTCACAAGTGACCTGCCTGACTGGCATCAACAGCAATCAGGAAGTGGCTTTGACTGGGCCTGCTGTGAGGCGATGGCAATCGGGTGCTAGCATTGGACCATGTCTTCTGATAGCTCTTGACAACAGTTGGAAGACAGCTTCTGAACACGTTCACTGAGAGGTGTTGACAGTGCTTGGGAAGTGGTTCCTGACAATATTTGCCATAGGCACTGACATCAGTTAGGACGCAGCAGTTGTTTCAAGGACGATTACTGATGAATTATAAGATATGAGTGGTTGTGGATTCAGGTTGATAATACCAGAATAAAAGCCAAAAATGGTGTATCTTTCCTCTTGTTCCATGAGTTGATGAGCAAGGCAGGGAACAATTGTCTGGACAGAGAATGCACTGAACAGAGCTTCAGCTGCTTGAACTTCAGCTTCCTTCATTGGAAGTTGAAATGAGGGAGAAGGGATGGCTGTAGACAGACAGATCTACTCACCTCTTTCGTTCTCTGTGTACCACAATGAGAACAGTATGTTTTTCCAAAGTGGCAGAATTGTACAGAATCCCTAATTTTCCAGTCTCTTCTCTTAGGGACTTTTAATGTTTGTTTTGTCATTCTTTTCCCCGTGAATCCTTTCTGTTTAGTGTAGGGAAGGAGGTAAGATTATTTATCTGCTGTCCTTCATGAATTTCTGTGGCCTGTGGAATCAGCAGGCTGGAGAGCACTAGTGTGCCCCTAGCTCTATAGCTTTCTCCATATATTCAACAGAAGAACCTGGAGATGTACTTTTTAGTGCAGCCTTGTTTTTACACTCTCTGTGACTGTGTTCCAGCTTGACAATCTCATGTGTGAATGTGAGTCATTGTGCTCTAGAAGATGCTACACATTGTTCTCAATCTAATTTTATCTGTGGTCCTTATATAATATGGTGACTGGTGCCTCCTAGGTGGACAAATGCCAACAGTGTTTTCTCCAAAACTCTTCACACTGAAATGTGAACTTTATTATTGAGAAATGGATCCCTCCATGGCATGCATCAAGCTGGGCAACTTCGGGTTTTAAAGATTGTTAAGGTCAATGAAGCACTCTATGCTTCTGTTAATTTCTGACAGCTCTTTCTCTATTCAAATTGCAGCAGCTTTATGCTAGTCACTGGGTAAAACATGTTGCAGTGATGTGGTTCCTTTCCTGAAGAGATGCTATCCTAAAAATAAGTTGAGAGATGACAGGCAGAGATGATCAACGGACAGGGACTGAACAGATAAAGGTGACAGTTCCAACCAAGGCGATCTGCTGTGGCCACAGCACACTAACCTTACTGAAACTGAGACAATAATGAAGACTCACTCTGGGGTAACTTGCTATGTTAGCAACTATTAAAGAAAATAATAATCCTTACATTAAAAAGAGAAATGTAGGAAAAGAGGACAGTAGGCTTTTCACTTCAGATGCTTGGAAACTCTAATGATGAAGGCAGTATCTATGTTGAGCAGAACAGGATTGATACGTTTGACATTAACAGCTCTGAATGTGCAGTGTAGCCAGAGCAGTGCTTACTAAGCCCATACAGTACAGCTGCTGGTTTATGAGAAAATACAGCAGTGCAATGTGCTTTTCTAGATGTCTAGATGAAGCCCCATCTATTCATGGGAAACAGCTTTAATACTGAAATTTTCTTAGCCCTTCTTCTGTATTAATCATCTTAATACAAAACATTGAGTGCAAATTCTGCGATACTGCTGCATCTTCAATTGATTTTCATGCCATAGTAGAAGTTAGTAGTACTACTTCAATTTCTAATCTAATTATTTATTGTTATATATTACATTATTATATGCTATTATGTGTTATTACATAATAACATTTTATTATCTATTTTAATATAATGTAAATGTAGGAAGATGCTTAGGATTAACTGTTCAGTAGTCATTGAAGGTGTTAGGGAGGGATTGGCTTCCTTCAGCAGCAGATGCCAGGGCTGTGTTGTCAGGCTATAGATTTTTCTTGGTCACAATTGTAGAATGGAAGCACTTGGGAGATAAAAATACACGTGTCTTTGTCAATAAGAGGGAAGGGGGTTTGTTTAATTTGGAAGTGCTAACTGTTCTAAACTTGCTTCTGCTTGGATTTATAAAGGCTCTTTCTAATCAAGTAAGATAGAGTAAAAGAAAAAAATTGCAAGACATTATCACGAGATGCCAGTGTGGCCCAATAAATGAGCTCTCATTTCAGGAGCACCTGCAAGTCTGGCTCTTTTACCAGATGCTCTTAGAACTTTCTTGCAAGGTTCCCTCTTTTCTGTGAAGAATGTGAATCTAACATCCATATAGTGAAAAGTGCTACAGAAATTAATACCTTCAGAAATACCCTATTATGAACATTTTCAAGATTATAGTTCAATCCTACACTGCTGATTCCTAAGAAGGACTTGGGATCTGTTTTGTTTTTGGGTTTTTTTTTAATACAAACCCAATGGATTAATAGCAATTATAACACCCTGCTCTTGTGCAGCACTTCCTGTCTGAAGAACTCAAAGCACCTCAAAGTATTTTTATCCCTTTCATAAACTGTAACTAGGAGGTAGAGAAGACATGTAAATAACTTGCTGAAGATGAACTGGCAAAGATGGAACAGATCCAGGAATAAAAATCCAAAGTCTTTTTGTGTTCCCCTTTCTGACCTCTTGGACACAGGCTGCCCAGGGAAGTAGTTGAGTCACCATCCCTGGAGGTATGTAAAACACACGTAGATGTGGTGCTTAGGGACATGGTTTAGTGGTGGACTTGGCAGTGTTAGGTTAACAGTTGGACTCGATGATCTTATGGGTCGTTTCCAACCAAAATGATTCTATGAATCTATGACACAGCGTGGCTACTGCATGCAATAATGCTTTATACTTGTGCTTTGCACATCTCTTTTCCTAGTCTCTTTTCTCTACGTTTCCATTGCTAATATTTTGATATCTGTAAGGTGTACAACCAGTCTGTAAGAAAAGAGGTAAGACTGGACATTATGTCTGTGTTATTTGAACATAGCGTCCTCTTACCTCAGCATCTTCACCTCTACCCATCTGCCTCTGTTGATGTAAAACTGCATTGAAAGTTGACTTCTGTTTACTGTGAAGTGAGTGTAATTCTCTCATCAGTCCTGGTGGGGGAATTTTGAAGCTGTTAGTGAGAAAAGGTTCCCCAGCAAGGTGCACAACTACATTTTTGGGGGTTCAGCTTGAGTGTGCAAACATTAGCCTTTCTAATGTTTTGTTTCTAATGTTTGTGTGACTGATGCTACTAATTACCTGAAGGACTAACTACTGCATGACTTTTCCCTATGCTTCTGACAAAAAACAAAGGAAGTCCTCTATTTAGTTTCTCCCCATCTTCAGAAAGGAGTAGTGCACTACCACCAACACTGAGATGCTGGACTTAAAATGCATCGAGTTAAGGAGCAAATGCCATGTGTTTTACTCATGTGTTGTAAGCAGGAAGCATAAATGCTGAGGGAGACCACAGCAAAAGAACAGCACTTGGAAGTTTGGCCATGTTTTGTTTGGAGATTGAGTCTTCTGTGCCTTTTGCTGCACCATCAGGGCGGTCTTGGTTGTGTGGGGCCTCTTGGTTGTGCTGTTAAAACTCTGCTGTAGTTGACTTTGGTGTGTGCTGGTGGCAGGCAAGAAGCCCTTCTGTTGGCTCTGTGGGTCTGTGAAGTTAGAAGGCTGAATCAGTGATAGGTAGGATCCTTCAGTTACTCCATTGGAGAAAACTTGGCTTTCATTTTCACTGGGAACTGTTAGTCCCACTCATGCCCTCCATTACTACTGTTCTCCTTAAGGTCTTGGGGTTTGACTGCCCTGTTCAGTTTGTACCTTAGCAGTGTCTCCTGCTGCCATCCCTATCTTTAGTTACCTGTGAAAGTGTGATGTGTTGTGATTTATTTTCATATTGGTACACAGAACGCTAGTTTCTTGAAGAGAAAAGAAGGTTCTTCAGATGAGACATAGAAGAAAGCTACTCTGAGATTGGACTGTAGGAGAGTTCAGTTGACTTTATAATCAGGGCTTTTATTACTATTATTTTTACTGTAAAATCACGTTGTGTTTTTTCTGTAAGAGACATCAGGCCTCAAATGCAAATAGGCTAACACAATCAAAAATCCTTTTCTGTGAACAGTTTCTGATACAAGTTTAAAATTGTTCCTTTTTACCTCTTTTTTCCATTTTTTCTCATTCTGCATTACATGTCACTTGCTATAATATTCACAGAAGGAAAACACAGAAGGGACTCAGTGCAACCAGCTCTATATTTATCTATCTGAATAATAACAAAATTCAGAGGTGTTTGTCTAGTCCTATATTTAATAATGAAAAGCTGCACAATGTTTTTGCATTTTCTGTCTTCCAAATATCTGCAAGCACTTGATTGTTGCCATTATGAGACAAACTCAAGTCCAAGGAAAGATTTTATGAGATGTCCACAGCTGACATCCAGCAGAAAATAGAGCTGAGGACAGGATCTGTGTCCTGAACCCTCAGGCTGCTCTGCCATCCTCACTGCAGCAACTGTCGGATGTGTTCCCTCTTCTCCCCTGTCCCTGCTGTTCCAAGGTCACGAATCTGGGAATTAAGCTTCAGGAGCAGGCGGCTCAGCTTGTGAGGCCCCCTGAGCTGAAGCCTTGTTCTGCAATTAGTGCCGCCTCAGCAAGCAAGCTCAGAAACTGAAACTAAGAGAAGCCCTTCCAAATTGCAGTCATTATCTCTGCAGACTCTCTTCCCAACCCTGTGAGCACCACGTAGCAATAGGATACTGAGAGATGCAGACAGAAGTAGGTTCACTCACCCTGCAGTTGCTGCAGGGTTGCTCAGGAGTATCTATCTTTAAAGGCCAACCTGCAGTATCCAGGTGTCAGAATATTGTCTTAGCCCTGCAGAGTGCAATGCAAATACAGCAGCGTGGTGGCATGTTGCTCTCATATTGGGGAATAAAGTTAACAGAATGTGGAAGCATCTTCAAAGTAGTGATCTCTACTATGAAAAGTTATTAATAAACTGGCTTTTTATTTTAAGTCACTGGATTTGACGTGTGTGGAAAAGATTTACTGGAGTGTCATTAGTTTTCGACTTACAGAGGTGGGTGGACTATATCTAAGCTATATAAAAAAGTAACTAAGAAAAGCAAGCCTATTGTCAGCTGGCTTAAAAAAAATCACAGGGCAGAAATCTACAAGAGAGGTCCAAAAATTATTTAGTGTATACAAAACTTGTGAAAACTGTTGTTATTAGATCACTGGTCTCCTGAAGAATGTATTGTTGCTTCCTTCCAGTCATAAAAGTCCCAGGTAAACAAAGCATCTGATGATGTGACTGAGAATTGTATGCATGGTCATGGGACTGTAGTAACCATCTGTCATAGCTCCACAGGCATGCTGTGCCACTGACCTTTTTACAGTCCATTTGGGATTATGATTCTTACTGCTCAGCCATTGAGCTTGACTAGTGTTCAAGAGAGCTGTGCAGCTCCGCAGGTCTTTGATGAACTCTCTGGCTTCACAGACGCTGCTTGTTTACTGGTGTTCTTCCTGCAAGACTAAGGATGTGCAAGGACCCCGACCAGAGATGGACTCCTCTTTAGTTCTGCTTAACAACAAATAGTAGAGAGAACAGCCTTGCCAAAGCATGGCAGATTGGTAGCAATTTCAAAGGCAGCACTGGAAATTTTCTAGCAAGGAAGAAAAAAGTATACACATGCCTATTTTGCTGTGGTTAGTTCTCCTTCTTTTTCCAAACATGGAACATCACAACTATTTATTGCAGGGGAGATCCCAAGGCTTTAGCTTTCCAGATCCTTGAGCTGCTTCTTCACTGCATTCTGCAGTTCAGGTGTTACTATACCTGTAAGTTTTAGACTCCTCTGTGGTTTGTTCAAAGTTAATGGTCACATGAAGTTCCTCCATTCTGTTTTCCAGTTACTTCTGCAGAATGGCAGACTTCAATCTGTCCAGTTGAATTTTCTGTGAGCAAATTGCTAATAACTAATTTGACTGTCTTGTTTCAGAGGGGAAAGAAAGGCTTTTTTCTGGTCACAGGAGGTTGCTTTTCAGAATTCGTTGGTAAACCGAGGCATTTCTGAGATGTAAGAAGCAGCAAATGCAGTCAGTAAGAAGAGCAAAAATGACATTTTGGAGGTTGAGTGCTATGAGTGATGTGATAAGTTGAATTTTGCAAGCTTCCTGTTTTAGAAGCTTCACTGAGATTTTCAAAGTCTTTTGGGTCTCCACAATGGTGTAGGACTGGTTAAGCAAAGGTATTTCAGGCACTTCTGGGCTTGCATGAGAGATTCAGACAGTTGCTCCTTGTGATATCCCAGAATTTATTCTGTAGTTATTAAAGACTGGGGAAATTAAATAAATCATAAGCACACTCCTGTTGGAAAAGTTGTGTGCTGAAATTGTTGGGTTTATTATTTCATGGCTTTCCAGGTGTTCTAAAATCTGGTAAATATTTCAGAGCATTTGAAGTTTTTCCATATTGATCATCCTATCTGTGACCACAGGCTGGGATTAGGAAGAATGTCCAGTGCAGGAAGAACCTACAGTGCAGCAGGGTTGAAATCGGTGGCAGCAGCAGAAAAGGAATCGGTAACATCTTGCTCAAAACATTTGTCACTCGTCACATTTAGATATGGGAACAGATGAGCCATTGATTTGATTGAGCCAGGAAGGTCTTGTTTCATTGTTCCTTTGTAAAAAATTTCATTCAGATTATGCAATCTGATAGGCCCCTTAATTAAAGAGAGCTGCTTTATTTTTTTTTTTGGTCAAAAGGCAGATTTTGACTGTATCTGTATCTTAGTCTTTTAGTAAGTGGTGTTTAACAAGAGGATGGAAAAGACTGGCTTCTCTGTGTGTCTCTTAATCCAGTTGAGTTAGCATTTCGTGCAGCTTCCTTTCAAAAGAAGAATTGCAAGAGTTATTAAAAAGAATAATTAAAGTGTGATTGTAAATCAGCAGAGGGATTCTCGTCTTATATTTTTGGAGCAGGGGTGTATTCCTCAAGCTTCCAGTTCGCCTCCTGTACACTGTGCAATTTGCTGTTTTCATGACATTATAGGGTAGAAGCAGCCCACCATGAGTCAAGAGTAGGGAAATAAACTGTAAAGATTTGTGAATTACCTCTTTGTATACAACTGTCCTGCAGACCAAGTGTGATGGACTTGGAGTAGTTAATATGCCATGGTTGGACCAATCTAGAACTCTGCACAAAAGATACATCATTTAGCACAAGCTAGGAGTTCATCTGGGCGTCAGGAGTCCCTGCCCATTCTAATGACACCGTTTCCATAGCAGCTAATGCACTTCAGAGAAGAGGAAGACAGGAATGAAACTCATGACTAACATGGCCATCCTGAGCTCGTGATGATATCAACTGCGGCACCCACATTGTCACGTATCTTTCAGTGTGTGGTATGTCTAGGCAAGTCACTGAATAGTATACTAAGGTAATTAAACTCTCCCTTTTCCCAAGAGACTGCTCTGATTACTCATTGCTAACAGTCTTATCTTTGTGGAATTCATGAGAAAGACCTACGTTTGCCAAACTGAGCCCCTGCACTCAGAATCAACGCTGGCTTAAAACTTAAACTGACTTAAGTCTGGGTCCTGCAGTTCTGATGATCTCCTGTTGGAATTAGTCTGATCTGCAGTCATCAGATTTAACTTAATAACCAGTCTCTATGTTGACCTATTGCATTAGCTGTGATGTATGTTCTCTAAATTTGGTGGCAGACAATATATCTGAAAGAGTATGTTGCCCTTGCTGGTCTTTGTGTCACACAAGCTTCCCCTTTGACACTACAAAGGACTTCCTTCAACCTTTCATTTTAGCTCTTACTACTTGAATTTTATGTGAATTTGTCTGAATCCTCAGTTCTTATCTGTTTGCCTGAGATTCAGTTCAGTAAAGGATGTGTATGTATCTGGGTGGTGAGGCACTGGCACAGGTTGCCCAGAGACGCTGTGGATGCCTCATCCCTTGAAGTGTTCAAGGCCAGTTTGGATGGGGCTTCGGGCAACCTGGTCTAGTGGAGGTTGGAACTAGATGATGTTTGAGGTCCTTTCCAACCCAAATCTGTTTGCTCCATGTGTTTAATGATACACATTAAAATTTGGATTTCCAGCCTGAGGTTGAGTGTGGGGAAATGTGGGCTTGGTATCTCCCCTTTTTCTAGAGTGGACATCTAAAAGACACCAGATGATTTCAGCCTTGGAAATGCCTCCATTGACTCTGAAGGAAATCTGACTGACTTTCTCAGAAGCCTACATGAGGTTGGATGAGTCTTGGACAGCATGACTGTGATGCTAAGTAAGATGCCTCAGGTGTCAAGTGTCAGACAGTTTGAATCTTGGCCAGCAATGGTTACCCCAGTGTGCTGGTACTTGCTCTTGGCAGGTCTCACTAGAAGCCATGTACTGCAGTCGGTAAAATTGAGTGTCAAAGTGGCTTATGAGGCTTTCTCTTATACAAGTGCTAACAGTTGATGGCTATATATTTCCAGATATTCATATATTCTTGCATATATGAGGACTGTGACTAGTCCCACTTAATTGTTTAAGGAAAGTAGTTTCCAGTGCATCCTCTGATTCTCTTCCCACGTTCCTGTGGGGATTTCTTTTCTATCTAGCAGTCCACTGATTTTTCTTTTAACTGCTTTATAAAACACCTCTTCTGGGAGACAGTACTGGCCAGACACCTAGAAGATCTGTTTATACGTTCAGTTCAGCCTCTGCTTGCTGTTTGATTCTGGCTTCTTCATTTTACATTGCCTTTGCTTTAATTCCATCTTTTGCTGAATGGAAAAAAATACTTCTTCCCCTTCCTGGTGAAAGATGCTGTCTAACTGTTATTGTCATCACCCTTGGACCAGTCAGAGGAGGACAGTCAGTCTCCCAGTATGTTTTGCATTCCCACATCAGCTGTTGTGCTGATCTCTTACAGATTCTGGAAGAGAGGGTAGTGTCTAAGATTTTAACTTCAAGTTCTAGATTTTGTTTGAATTTTCTCCTTTCAGTAGCTCATGGATACCCATTTCTCAGTGTAATCCAACCCAATTACACCAGTTGAGCAGATACTAGAGATAAAACAGATGGCAGAATTTCCCCAGAGTTTAAAGGCAGGTGGAAGAGCCATTTCTCACCTTCCCATGCTAGAAGTGAATCAAAGGACTCCTGAGATGCAGCAGAGTAAGAAAGCAGGCAGTAGTGAACACTGACATGAGCCACTCAAGTCTGGAGGGCCAAATTTATATTGCCTTGTCTTCCTAGGAGATTACATGGCCACAGTGACCAGGACAGATATTTTTCCAGTAAGATTAAAGATGGAAAAGGTCTAGAAAGTGTCCACTAGTTCATCCCTCCTGGAGCACCGGTTGTGTCCCTACAAAATAATCCCAGTGGTTTTTGTGTCTAGTTTCACCCCAGGCAGTGAGTGTTCTGGCATGTTGACTCTTTAGGTGAGAGCGATATTCCCCCTCTAAACAAGAAAAGCAGTTTCCTGTTGGATCTTCTAGAATGTTCCCGAAGGCTCAACAGTGACCAGCCATTATTTTTTCTGACGTGCAGGAGAGTCTACCCCACACATCCTGTTCTGCTACTTAAAGAGAAGTAGATGTCATTGTACTATCATGAATTCCCTGAGACAATCAGCACTTTTACACAAAAGGACTTTATGTTGTTTTGGGTTTTTTTAAATAAAGCTGTATTCAACTGAGGGAGAGTATCAGGAAGGCTTTTGTCTTACATCAGAGGTGAAATTGACCCACTGAATGAAGAGCAGTACATTGTTTCTTCCTCTATTTGCCTGAGTTGATGCTTCGCTGAATAACGTGACTCATTATTTACGTGGTATATTAGAAATAGATCATTGACTGGTACCTGTGCTTAAATCACAAGGGGGGGGAGATTAACATGCTTTGCATCTTGAAATAATCTTTCTTCACCTCCAGACTGTGCCAGCTCTTTTATTTAGGTGAAAACAGGGACCTAGGCTGAAAGTTGTCAATTTATGTTACTTACTGCAGCAAAGGTGGCTGCTGCAGGCCTGCCCCACACCACACAGACAACTTTCTGATGAGGGACCTGCCTGCTCCAAAAGCAAAGGAGCTGAAGTAAGCTCGCTGGCAGCCGAACATGCCGTCTCTCCAGGGTGATGTGCTTGTATTAGCAAATTTGCTGCTATAAACCACAGAGTATCTGTACCAAGTTTCCCTAAAGATTGGAAAGAGTCTATGCTCAGAAAGCAAGCTTCACAGGATCTCTAGTGAGCATGGAAGAACTGGTAGTAAAGGAAGAAAGCCAAGGATGATACAAGGAGGAAAGGAGCAGAGAAGAGAGTGGGGCAGGAGAGAAAATGCACAGAGAACTGGATTTGGGAGTAGGGGAGAAATTCTCATGAGGGTGCAGCCTGACTTTATGGTCAGACACATTTCCCAGGGCTGCATGAATCGGTACCCCAGTGGGCAGCAGTATGTCTGGGCTTGTTTATAATTTGCTAGCAATCTGTCTTGCCCTTCCAGCTTCTTTTCTTCTCTTCTCCCTTTCATTTTCCCTGCTGGTCTTTAGCAAGTTCTCTGGAGCTAATGCTGCAACAGGGCCTCTAATATGACTGAAGAGCTATCACAACCAAACTCACTGAGAAATTATTTTTAATGAGCAAAAGTGTTGCACTGAAGCAGTGAATTCCTTCTCTAACACAACAAAAAAGATCCTTGCAGTGGAAATCCTGCAGTGAAAACTCTTCAGATGAATAGCTTGTTAGAGGATAAAGCAGTTAGGTGAATAAAAGCCTAATTACGTACCTGGAGGTAGAATGTAATAAGAATCAGAACAAGTAAATTAATAATTTGGCTGCTGCTTCTGACTGTGGGCTGTGCCTGAGCAGTCTTACCCACTACCTGCTTCTGAAAAAGCAAAGGTATTACAGAAGAGGCAGTGTATTCAGAAGAGGATTTCGATCTGCATTTGACTGCCTGCTCATTTGTCTCTGAGCCGGGGCTGTAAAGCAGGAAGGAGGCATTTCAAGCTGCTGTGTACATGACGTGGTCAGTTTGGACAGGACATGTGACATCTCCAGTCGCACTGAGACTCCTTGATGGTAATGTGGCAGAACGACATGACATCTCTGTACAGCGTGATAGTACTGCGTTAGATAGATGCGGTAGGGGAGTGGAGTGCTTGCACCCTTATTGTGAACATCATGTTCCTTTTGGTCAGATGGGGCTAGTGCTCAAAAACGCACACCACACTGCCAAGCTCCCAGAGCTTCCTCCTGGCTCCAGCTTTGAGGAGCTGCTGCCTCCCCTGAGCTGCCTGCTCTAATCGCAATCCCCAGGCAGCATTTATTTAGCTTGGAGTAAGTGGTTAGTGTTAACCTCACACAGACTTAAGTGCTGCTTGCACACCACTTCCCATTTATTTATTCCTTTTTCTTGTTACAGTATAGCCCTATTTCCCTTGGGCTTTTGTGCTGCATTTCTTTTTCTCTTTCTTTTTTTATTTTGGGGGGGGGGGGGGGGGTGTGACTGTCAAGATCTCTCCCTCCAAGCCAGCAGTCATATGGAAGAATCTAGGCATAAGTATGAAAAGCTTACATACCCAGTAAGCCATCGTTTTGTTTGAGATATGCCCACTGAACAGACCATTCTGCATCAGTGCTGCCAAGGAAAAGGAAAATCCTGGAACTTGTTCCCATGCTTTTGAAAGTACACTCTCAGCAGCACAGGGCTATCCTTCATCTAAGTACATCCAAAAAGCCCAGGGTCAGCTGGGCCTACCTCCCTTGTGCTTGGCACTGCTCAGCTTCCCACTGTCATCCTGGGTGATCCCCATCAGCAACCTGCTAGAGCTCCTGCAATGGAGAAGGCAGTGCCGCTTCTTCTAAGTGACTGGTAAGCTGTGGTATGCAGCCTAGACTGTTAGCAAAACTTCTCTGTCCAAAATTGCTTGTGAATGGCTCTGTTTCTGATCCAGTTGAATTTCTCACCTTCTCTTCTTGAATTTAGCTGGACTTTGCTTTTCCAGCGTAGCTTCTGTTTGGCTGCAGGGAGAATCTCATCTCCGCGCTAAAGACAAAGGTAGTAATTTTCCCCAGCGCCTGGCACACACACAGCAGTCATCTTTTATGTTTTCCCCAATGGTAATTGCTACCTTCTCTTCTTTCTGTTTTTTCAAACAAAAACAGTATTAGGAGATGAGCTCTGAGCAAGCCTCTAAATGAAACATGTCATTGCTTTCACCTGTAGTTTTGCACAAAGCCTCTGAAGTTTTAGCTGTTGTGAATCTGTTCATCTACCTGTCACAGATCTCCCCACTGCGTTAGTTATCAGATGGTGTGACTCTGCCTGCCTACCTTTTTTTTTTTCTACTTTGTAACTAAAGATAGCATTGCATTCACTTTGTTAAGGTAATTTAATGTAAATCTATGACGACAGTGCTTTTTCTTTAAGACTTTCTGTCTGATGGTCTTAAATCACATTTATGCATGTTAATGAATTGAGTCTAATAGCTCCCAGTGGAGGAACACAAGAAATAAGGTATTTTCCTAAGGTTATAAGGGAGTCGGTGTTAGAGGCCCCCCTGGCTGAATCCTGTCTCTTGGCTTTGAGTTAAACTTTTATCAGGGAGTTAGTTTGTGTTGTAACAAACAACATCTGAATGAAATGCCTAGAATTTTACATTTTAGTAAGCAAAGAGCACAGAAGAGGACAGAAATAATAATATCTCTTTTTTTCATAGAATTTTTTGGGTGAGTGTGACTGCAATCTCCTCTGGATAGGAAAAACCTTAAAGTCTGTGTCTGATGTTGTGTCTCTCTTCAATATACAAAATAGAGATTCACCTGAAGTGTTATGTTACCATCAAAGCATGCAAGTGTCAGCAAGTGCAAATGTGCATCCTTCTTTACCTTTCTGTTCTGTGAAAACCTCAAAAAAGGAGAACTTATTCTCCAGTCACACATTTTACTTTTCATTTTTATTTACATTTTCTTTTACTTCTTTTTCCCCTGAAATTTAATCTGGAGCAAAATTTGCACTTTTATTACAATTAAAATGGTTTTGCTTGGATTTTAAAGGGGAAAAAAGCCTGCTTCCCTTGTGCCAAGACTGCTGCAGATAGCTAGGAAGCAGCATGTGCGAATGGCTTGTTGTGGTGTCATCAGAAGAACTGAGGTTTGATAGGGTGGTGTTTCATATTTTCTCCTTCATCCCATTTTGAGCCATTGTTTAAGTAGAGCTAACATAGCCAAAGCTCTGCTTTCTGAACTGTGAGTGTGAATCTGGGGTATGCCACTTCTAGCATTCAAGGGTAATTACTCCAAATAGTGCTGTAGCGTGGTTGCTGTAAGCAGCAGTGGAAGTCTTTATTGTAGTCAACTGCATTCTCTGGGACTGTTGCAGATTTATAACATTATCACAGTTGAATAATTTGTCCCATTTCATGTTAGTCTTCCATCTGCTGGGACACTTCAGCCCAGCAGCATCCAGGCACTATGATACTTTTGAATTTTCAAGTAGGGTCCTGATTCAAATACATACATTCCCTCTACAGAGAAACTAATCCACAGAGATTCCCCTTGAGGCTATTATTCAGACTGAGCACCCAAAAACCCAGTCAGGCACCTATTGCAGAGGAGGGCGGAAGCAGAGCCAAGCGGCTGTGGTTGAGCTCCCTGAAAACAACTGGATTTGGCTAGCACACTTACGTAACCCCAGCTTGCATCCTCTAATGGCAGGCATCTTCAAGTAACCACAGCCATTTTTCCCTGGGGCTTAAGCAGGTCACGAATTTCTTCCTGCAACGAGCAGTAGGCAGTCTGAAGTGACAGACCCTGTCCCAGCATATTCCAACAAACTGCTTCTGAGAAGTTGCAGTGGAGCAGCCAGGTGCTGTGTGGGACTGAGAGTGAGCAGGGGGACATAGTTGCAGGGTGCAGGTACCGTTCCTTCTTTCTCGGTGCTTGGGGAAAGGGGCTGTTGGGACGAGGAGGCTGCTCAGCCCTGCGGCGTTCCCCTCAGCTTTGCTTTCTGTCTGCAAGCTTTGAGAAGTTTACAGAAGAGCATCTGAGCAGTATCTAACAGGGAATTAGCCTGGGATGCTTGCAGAGAAAGGAGCAGGAGATGGGCTTTCATTATTGAAACAGAAAGATAAGGAAATACATACGTAACAGAAGAGTGTGGTGGAAAGGGAGCCCTGAGAATAGGCTTAGGAGCCAGGGGCTCAAATTTTCTCACATCTTGTTCTGTCGGATAAGTCACATCACCCGTCTGCCTGATTTTTCTTATCTGTATAATGGGGGACATAATACAGATCTCTCTTTAAGGGGAGGTCTGAGAATTAATGGATGCTGATAGAGTGCCTGGAAGATGAAAAATGCTAAGTATTACCACAGCAAATAGTAACCCCTTTGACTCATTTATGATCTTATTACCACCAAATGTCTCTCTGGCTTCCTGTCATTTCTACTAAGCCTCCTTCTGATCGTATTAAACACCAGGGGGAAGATCTTCAGCTAGTGTCAGTTGTCACAGCTCCATTGACTTCAATTATTTCTCTTGCACAACATATTTCATCCAAAGCATTTCAGGTATTTGAGAGATATTGGCCAATTAAGCACCACAACCTCTACGGGAGGTACAGAGTCATACCATAGTTAGAGAAACTTATAAAAGAGTGGTTAATCAACTTACCCAAGGTCAGGAAGAAAGCGTAACAGAGATGAGAAAATGGACCAAGAGTCATGCACCTAATTCTGGAGGTCGCCTTGGCCAGGTTTTACTCTGTGTATCAAGGCAGATCTGAAGCCACTATTCCAAGCTCTGCTTTTTTCAG
Organism: Porphyrio hochstetteri; assembly: GCA_020800305.1. Classification (NCBI taxonomy): domain Eukaryota; kingdom Metazoa; phylum Chordata; class Aves; order Gruiformes; family Rallidae; genus Porphyrio; species Porphyrio hochstetteri. The sequence continues at coordinate 7,206,867 of CM036908.1, read as the reverse complement.
GTTCTTGCTGTCATGAGACAGAGCAGGACTCGCTTCCTTTTCATCCACTTTTAGTTTTTATCGTGCTCATTTCATTCGAGGTATCGTAGGAAGAGAATTATGGTGGCTACACATTTAAAAGCTGATTTCCTCAGTTGGTATAAATTAGAAGGACTTTCCAAAGGCAATGGGAATGTGAAGACTTGTACCTGAGGATCTGGTCCCTAGGGCTTATTTCTGACAGAGTATGGCTGTAAGATGCCTAGGGATTTTCAGCCTCCAGGCACTTACTTATGCAGAGGCTTTCTGAAGCTAAACTGCCTACTGGTGGTGATTGCTTTTCCAGTATAGTGCAAACTGGGACTTTATCATCATATGTGCAAATGACTCTCAGTAAGCTAGTTTGTGCCCTCATGCCTGCTGAAAGTCCAAAATGGCTGCATCAAATGGTGAAGCTTAGAATAGCCCCAAGTGGAAATACTTCACGTATCCACAGTAACTCTGCTGTTTCTGAAATGGGATTTTATTTTTTTTGTAAGGACCATTTGTGCAACTTCAGCATTTTATTCTGCAAATTTAGACCCTGTTTCAGGGAAGCTAGTGAATGCTGTGATAGTGGAGTTTAATTTATAAATACCCAGCAGATGAGCACGAGGAGAGGCAATGAATAACTCACAGGCGGAAGAGTTAGAGATCAGCTGTGACATGATGGTGGAGCAACAGTGTGGAGCTGCAGAGCACTGCTCGGCCAGGGTCAGTGCTCAGAGTGAATCCACATACAGTTTTAAGTCCAAAATCAACTTCTTTTTACAACAACAATAAAAAAAAACCCCACAAAACCCACTGTGAAATTTGCAGCTTTGATGCAGTGCTCATAGCGCCCAGCTAGGAAATAATAATATGTTACTGGGTTTGTTGTTATTTTTTTAAAGCTACAGAGAAGTGGAAGAGGAAAGCCTATCAGAGCTATAACAAACTAACTGTGTTTATAAACTTGAGATCTTCATTTCCTGAAGCAGCTTTAAATCCTGATAGTGTACTGTCTTCTGCACTGAGTTAAGACCAGATTATATCAAAATACCAGCGATTTATTATTTAGGTAAATAACCAAATCTGAAATGTACTGCGTTTTCATTCTTGGGGGAAAAAACAATCCTGTCTCTGTGAAGCCCATGAAGATATTTACATTGAAGTAAATAAATACAAATGTGTTTGCATTTATTTAAATGTGTGTGCAGATCAGTTCTGGGAGAAGCCAGGTCTAAGAATTCATAGGAGCACTGGAGGAAGGCCTGAGGGGAGGTTGGGGCAGCTCAGAAACTTGGATTGATCACCTGTATAATTTGCTTTCTGCCCCTGCACACATGTGTACTTCAGAAATAAGAACTAGTACTTTCTAAAAAAGCCCTGCTGTTTAAAATCATGGAAATTTTTTATTCTTCATCCCTGTGCTAAGATTAGACATTAGCTTAGGCTAGACTTCCCTGATCTTTTCACCAAACTTAGCTTGATATGAAAACACTTGGTGAGGACTTCAGCTATGAAAAGGAGAAGGCTCCAACTTTCAACTCAACCTGGAAAAGCTTTCTGCTTTTTCACTTGTCCCATATAGAAAACATGCCCTCTAGCAAGACGGAAGAGAGATAGACGCACTTTAAGTCAGTAGCCTCACATGGGCTATGTTTGATCTTCATGAGAACCTTCAGCAGGCATATGCTTCCTCTTAGAAATTTCTATCTCGTGCTCTCCCATGCCATCTTGGCCTAGATTTTTTCCACTGCCATGGAAATCAGAGGTCTTGATTACAAAGAGAAGGGGAAACCAGGATCCCAACATAAGAGAAACTGGGATGTTATCCTATATGTTTGATATGTCTAAACACTGGCTTGGAAAATGTTCCTGATGATTTGGAGGTGCTGTCTCCTCAAGAAGATAATGATGTGCCTTGGAGTGAGCCAAGTCCCTGTTCTCCAGAGAGTGGGCACAGGGTGTCTTCAGGTGTTCCCCATTTACCCCCAGCGACTGTATAAAAGTGCCAGCATCCCTCTTAAGGGGTATAAAGCTAAGAACTAATAGTCATTTTAAAATGCCAGAATGCTTTATTGTTAGGTGTAAAACCTACTTCTGTTGACAAGTGCAAGCCATCTTTACTGTTCCCAGTTAACAGGACCATAGGGAGTTGCTGTTCATTGGAAGAATAAAAAAACAAGTGAAAACATTTATGTACAAGCTAATACTTTTTGCTAGAACCTGCACACTTTTTGCTAGAGTAGTTTTTGCTACAGGACACTGAAAGGTTAACTTTAACATGGCCTCTTAGTTTAAAAGCAGTGCCTTTACAATAGTATCTCAAAGACTTAGAAACTACCTGGCCAACCTGAGTCCATAAGAATACAGTAGGCAGCTATGTGCTGTGTGAGCATGCTGAGTCCTGTATCATGAGCTTGATGAAGTTTTGAGAGCTTGCATTTTGGGCTAAATAAAGCTAGTGCCACATTACTTCCTCACCCTCCTCTTGTATAGCCAGTGCCTCAGAGTTAAATCCTGTATTCTTTCCTGAGACTTCCCATATGGGCCCTGACAATTTTCCCATCTTTGAGACTATGAGAGTGGAAAACTTGCTAGTATTGCAGTTCTGGGCTCATGATACAGCATCTCTCTCAGGGTGATTGAGAATTGCTTCCAGAAAATACTCCTCCTCCTCATACTTCTGGGGAAAGGCAGAGTGGCTTGCAGTGGGCTGTTGCCTGTTGAAGGGGGCTGCTGCCTTCATGATACTGGCCTCCACTACCTCTTTATGAAGAAGATATGGATACGCTCCTAAAATAAGAATTTCTGTATGATCATATATTACATAGTTGAGGGTTTTTTTCTGGCAGGGTCCTGCTAGAATGGCTATAGCTAACGAAGGAACCTTTTCCTTCTCCTAAAGGAATTATTTTCATCCTCAGTGGTGCCACAGTATTGTTGAGTATCTACCTGCATATGCTTCAGGTGGTCTGTCCATGTCCTTGTATAGAAGAACTAATACTGGTTGCTGCTGTGGCTGGCCTCTCCAAAATTTTGGTCTCTTGCACATCCCTCTGCCCAGCAAAAGGTATTGTGGACTCCTGATGGTCATGGGTTGTTCACTGGTGGATAGTAGTATCCTGTCCATCTTGATTCTGTTTCAAATGCTGTTACCAACATGTCATGCCTTGTCTATGTGTCAAAGCTTTTGAAAATACACAATGTACATAGGAGCAAGAGGATGTGATGTGAGGATGTGGTAGGTATAGGTCATTCTGCATGACCTGGTGGGGTGTACAGGAGAGGCTGGGCGTTCTCTCCAGGGATCATTCTCACAGTAAATCCCTGTATCTCTCTATGTTCAGGTAGGTTTTTTTGGTCGGGAGAGGGAACGCTATAGGAGCTGAGTGCCACCTGGCTGCCTCAGTGTCACTTCTGACATTTAACTAATGTACAAATATGATGCTCTCTTTCATTTTCCCCAGCTCTAAAGAAATGTTGAAATGTATAAAAGCCATCATGTTATCATCAGTTTTGATGATAGCATTAAACAGTGTATTAAACCATTCCCTTCGGTGTACAATTCATACCTCTTAGCCTGGAGGTACATTTCTTATTAAAACGTCTCAGATCCACATATTGTGAAAGAATATTCACTGAAATTCCCCCTTTTTATTTATGTATTTAAAAGAAGTTAGTAAAGGGATTTGGGGAAACAAATGAATTTACTGCCTAGTAATAATGTAACATCGTAAAAGGTACAGTGCTTATTATGAGAGTCATTTTCTAAGAGATTTTTAGGCATTTCATTCAAATTGGCTTTGAAATGAGCACTGTTCTAGGTGGACTAAAAACTATCTAAATGTCCTTAGGGACATTTTGAGTAGGAGATAAGACGACAGTAGATTTGGAGGTTACCTTAGAGAAGATTGGGCTGCAAGATTTTCTTTTGTTTCCAATCAAACCAGTCAAGATTTATAGAACTATTGGTTTTGATTACTCAGTTTTAATGATTTGAAACTAAGTTTTAAAACTGATTGCAGAGGGTGCTGATCAATCTTTTCCTCAAACTCAGGTTCTTGTGAAGGGTTCTCAGTTCAACATCAGAATGCTGAGGTACCTAACACCAAACTACATGGAAACATCAGGCTGGTCTGAGCAGCTGCGCTGTTAATGTGGAAAGGGGTTAAGTAATAGTCATCAGTTCTGATGTCAAATAGGGAAGAAATGCAAGTCCCAGAGAAGAAAAGAAGAAAAAAAGACAATGTGACAAATGGTTTGTGTTGGTGGATTTTCCAGCAGAGTTACATGCAGAGCTTATATAAACGAGCTGGTATCTTGTGCCGGCGTGGGGCACAGATAGCCACTTAGCTGTCCTGGGTAAAGGAACTGGTTTTCTTGGTATAATTGTATCTGTAACTGAGAGTTTTTCCTCAGAAGAGCTGAGGCCTTTGCAGAGGTAGGCAAGAGGTGATAGTTCACCCCACCTCTTGTTCAGGCAGTTCTGTGTTCATGTTCCAGCAGTGTCCAGAGAGCTGTTTGCTCCACCAGCAGTGTGGACTTGCAGAGGTTGTTCCCTGGGGGTATTTGCCCGGCTCGATCTGGCCCTTACTCAGGCACGTGTGTAGTATGGCAAATGGCTTAATACCTGCCCTACCCCTCCCCTCCTCCCCATTTTATTTCCTCCTTTGGAAAATGACTTCTTCCTTTAAAAGCTTAAAATAGGGCCTTTTGTCCTGTAAAGATCTAGGCTTCTAGGACCATGCTGTTATCTGTGTTCTCTTTTGCTTGCTGTTCTTCTTTGGCACTGAAAAATATTATCAAAGTCACTGGGGCCCCAGTGGACCTCAACTTGTTGATTAGAATTGGATAAACTAGAAAAAATTCTGGTGGGAATGGAAGGCATTTATGATGACTACCTGGCATTTTTCTCTGCCCTTTTTTATGTACTTGTCACTGTATTTTCCCACATCAATCTCATAAAACATTCTTTTGCTCATGCTTGAAATACTGATATTATCCTACAGCAAAGATAAAAGCACATCACAGAGCAATATGGCTTGGTGATAGAATTATCTGCAATACACAGAAATCTCTACTGATGTTTAGGACTGGCATGGTATTAAACACATTACTTTTGCTGACAGGCATTTTCATTTCCTCACATCATGCAGGTAGGGGAATTTGAAGGAAATCTAGTTTTCAGTTCTAGGTTTGTTGAATAAAAAATGTAAACCAGAAATGCTGGTAGATATGGTGGCATCTCTTTAAATCAAAAGGAACTCACAAAGTTTAAGTAACTTTCAAAGAATGCTGTGTGGGTTTATGTGTATATGTATGTGTTTATATGTCTGTAATTACAAATAGATCTATTTACATGTAAATATTGATACAAACCCCACAACCTTTCCATATTTAACAAAACTGAAAATACTGGGGACAATCCAAAATCAAGCATTTAAGAGTTAGTGTCAGTGAACCTTGTGCTCCCTTGGTATGGGCTTTATGATGTGATCTTTGGTAAGATCTTTACCTGGTATTTCCTCCCTATGACTTTCTCCCCATGCTGTGCACAGGGGAAAAAAAAAAAACCCGCTTCTGGCAGAAGTTGGGGCTCAGCTCTCAGAATGGCTGCCTTGTATGCAGGATGCCCACTTCTGTTTTGCTGGAGCAAGATGTGTAGCGAGAGAGTCAGGGGATTCTTACAAGGGAGGAAGGTCTCTGGAAGGTCTCTGGAGTGTTGTGTCCAGTTCTGGGCTCCCTGGGATAAAAAAGACAGGGATCTCCTGGAGAGAGTCCAGAGGAGGCTACGGAGATGATGAAGGGCCTGGAGCATCTCCCCTGTGAGGAAAGGCTGAGTGAGCTGGGACTGTTCAGCCTGGAGAAAAGAAGACTGAGGGGGGACCTAATTAATGTTTATCAATATCTTAAGTATGGGATGCAGGGGGAAATGGCCAGCCCCTTTTCAGTGTCTGTGGGGACAGACAAGGGGCAATGGCTGCAAGTTGGAGCATAGGAAGTTCCACACCAACATGTGGAGGAACTTTTCCCTAGTGAGGGTGCCAGAGCCCTGGGACAGGCTGCCCAGGGGGGTGTGGAGTCTCCTTCTCTGGAGATATTCAAGACTCGTCTGGATGCCGACCTGTGCAATATGAGCTGGGGAGCTGCTCTGGCAGGGGGGTTGGACCCGGTGATCTCTTGAGGTTCCTTCCAACCCCTACAATTCTGTGATTCTGTCTCTTGAGCGAAGCACTGATTAAGGGGCATCTCATTTTGTCAATCCCTCTTTCTTCCCTGAGGTCACGGTATGATGCTGGCTAAGTTACTAAAATAGTGGAGTTTTTTTCGCAGGCCATCCCTGAATTATGTGTTCCTTGTGTTCCAGTCTGCAACTTAAGATCGCATAGCTTGTTGGCTGGAAACAATATCTAGCCCTGTAAACAGCAATCAAATCAGCACTGAATGTGCTTCAAATGTGTAAGGTGTCATAAGGTGCTAAGCGCTCCATGTAATCAGAATTTGCAATCTGAAATTGCACATTCAACACTAGTGGGCATTTTAAGTTAATTCTCCTGTTCCTGAGCTCTACATTTGTAAAATGCACCTATCGCCTCAGAAAGGTGTTGTCCAAAGCAATTAGTTTTTGCAAAACAGTCCAGTGCTCTGCTGAGTGGCATCACAGAGAGGCCCATGTGGAAATAAATTACTCTTCAAGGCAGGATTAGTACAGCACGCAAGAGAAGGGGCCACAAACGGAGCAACCAAGATAAAATGTAATATCAAGTAACAGCACCTTCAACAGGCATAATTCTTCCTGTGTGCTGCATGAAGGAAAGGTCATGTCAAAAAGAGTAGCCTGTGATCATGTAATTAGAAGCTGTATCAAGACATAGAGGCATGGAAAGCAGTGTTGGCTTTTGTGCTGTATTGGTGCAGGAATTTATGCCTAAAAATCAGCTGTGTTAAAAGTAACAGTGGTTGCTGTGGGAGGATGGGAGAGAAACCAATCTAATAGCTGGGGTCTGGGGCAAAGACTACCTCAATGGTCTGTTCTGTCTCTCACTGCCTCAGTTCTGCCCTCCACAAGTTGGAGGTAGTAAATACTTGGTTTCTATGTACACTGTGGTGCTCAATTCCTTTGGGATAGATTGATACCAGACAATGTACAAGTATGAACAATCCCTGCATCGTACACAGTTTATTTATGGAGGCGTGGATTTTGGAATGGTGTTTATGTATGTTTTCAGGGTTCCACCTTCATTGTAGAATAAAACAGAGTGTTCTGCTGCTGCACCGAATAGAGCCAGAGCTGATCGGAGCATGCTGGGCTTTTCACACGCTGCTGGGTTTAGGGAGATCAGGTATTCTGCAGCCCCCAAGGCAGCAGCTTTGCAGCAGGAGACTGAGGTCTCTTCTTGTTACCTTTGCATAGTTAGGTATTTGGTATGAACCTGGTCATCTTGGGAGCTATCATGCAGCACATGCACGATGGCCAGGGGATCAGGCCTAGTCAACATGGGTTTACAAAAGGTAGATGCTGTCAAACTAACCTGATCAACTTCTATGACAAGGTGACCCGCTTAATGGACGAGGGGAAGGCTGTGGATGTGAGCGACCTGGACTTTGGGAAAGCCTTTGACACAGTTTCTCACAGCATTCTGTCTGAGAAACTGGCTGCCCCTGGCCTGGACAGGTGGACCCTCAGCTGGGTTAAAAACTGGCTGGATGGCCGAGCCCAGAGGGTGGTGGTGAATGGAACGAAATCCAGCTGGAGGCCGGTCACGAGTGCCGTCCCCCAGGGCTCAGTCCTGGGTCCAGTCTTGTTCAACATCTTTATCAATGATCTCGATGAAGGGATTGAATGCTCCCTCACTAAGTTTGCAGATGACACTAAACTAGGAGGAAGTGTTGATCTGCCTGAGGGTAGGGAGGCTCTTCAGAGGGATCTGAACAGACTGGACCGATGGGCTGAGTCCAATGGGATGAAGTTTAACAAGGCCAAGTGTAGAGTGCTGCACATGGGACATAATAACCCCATGCAGCGCCACAGGCCTGGGGGAGACTGGCTGGAGAGCTGTCAGGTAGAGAAGGACCTGGGGGTGTTGGGTGACTGCAGGCTGAATATGAGTCAGCAGTGTGCCCAGGCAGCCAAGAAGGCCAATGTCATCCTGGCTTGTATCAAAAACAGTGTGGCCAGTAGGTCTCGGGAGGTGATTGTGCCCCTGTACTGGGCATTGGTGAGGCCACACCTCGAGTGCTGTGTCCAGTTCTGGGCTCCTCACCACAAGAAGGACATGGAGGTCCTGGAGCGAGTCCAGAGAAGGGCAACCAGGCTGGGGAAGGGGCTGGAGGGCAAATCCTATGAGGAGCGGCTGAGGGAGCTGGGGCTGTTTAGCTTAGAGAAGAGGAGGCTGAGGGGACACCTTATCACCACCTACAGCTACCTGAAGGGAGGTTGTAGAGAGGTGGGTGATGGTCTCTTCAGCCAGGTGACAGGTGATAGGACAAGGGGAAATGGCAAGAAGCTGCCCCAGGGCAGGTATAGATTGGATGTTAGGGAAAAATTTGTTACTGAAAGAGTTGTGGGGGCCTGGAACAGGCTGCCCAGGGAGGTGGTTGAGTCACCTTCCCTGGATGTGTTCAGAAAAAGGGTAGATGAGGTACTTAGGAATATGGTTTAGTTTAGAATGTTAATGGTTGGACTCGATGATCTTAAAGGTCTTTTCGAACCTTGTGATTCTGTGAAATTATTAACCAGCAAATCCAAATTTTTCCATAACTGATGAGAGACTTGCAAAACTTTTGAAAGCTTATCTGAGTGTAACCAAATATTTGTTTATGCCAGTATTTTTTGGCTGCAATGAAATTTGTCACTAGGCCCAATTAGCAACCATACAGAAAACGAGATGTCAGTGGTACTACGTAACCTTGTCAGGCTGTTTCCCCAGGAAAAGCAGAGGTTTGCCTGAATGTCTGGCACAACTCACACAAAAATATTGTGCTGATCCTTAATCTTTGCTAGCAGTGTGCCTTCTCATTGCTCACAGGCCACAAGTTGTATTTAGTGCGTGGCTTGCTGTAAATGCATACCCCTTGCTTGGGGGCATCATGGAGGTGAATTATATGTGGGCTGCTGGGATCACACTGGCCAGGGGTTCTTATTGCTGCTTTTGCAAGGGGACTGCTGAGGTTAAACCACATAGTTTTTGTAATTTTGTCTTTCATGCTGGATATGACCTCAACTTTTCTCTCAGGTCTAAGCCTTGACAGTTAGAAAAAACCCCAATGCTTCCCTCTCATCAGAAGGTCAAGCATATTTGATCTGATTAATTCCTAGAAGATGAAAAAAACACGTGTAATTTTAGAGTTCCCTTTAAAGCAGAAGTACTGAAAGGACTGTTGTCACCATTTGCAGCTAGGCTGGAACCTGCTGTTGTTTGGGATCTGTGGGATCAGTTATTTTGCTCAAGGAGCACTGAACCAGTGTAAAAGCCTTTCACCCTATCCAAAAGGAACAAGCTAGTATATCTCCTGCCCTCCCCTTGAATGTGTCAGCCATGAATCTAACACATGAATATGTAGACTCTATGAGTAAACACACCCTAAAAGCAAAGGTTGGTCCTGTGCAGTGGGGTTACATTACCTTCTACATTGCTGCTTGTTCTAGGTAGTGTTCAGGTCAGCGTTGTTGAACACGTTCCTTTGTGTGACAGTTTGTGGTGCGCAGGGTTCCAGGGGAACAGCATGGGGGATCATATGGCTGGAGGTTGTGCAAAGCCTCTGTGTACATCCATCATTTCCAAGGCAGCAGGAAAGCTCGTTCTTTCTGCCAGGCTTTAGCTGCAGGAGCTTGGATGTGCCACCCCCTCAGAGCTCCTGTTGGCCTGCCGTGCGGGGAATATTCAGCGCTCAGTGCATCCATTCTGCAGCTGCCTGGCAGAGCACCACGCTTGTAAGAGGGCACGAGGAAAAGCATAACCCTGTTTAAAACTCTTCGGGCTCACCAGCAGACTGTGGTATTGTGGAAGAGAAGTAATGTGCCTGCATCCTTATGCAAATAAGGTGCTGGCCTGCAATAGCAAAAGGGGACTATTTGCTGCAATTGAGAAATGCTGCAAGGAGCAGTGTTAAGAGATGGATTTAGGTGTGTGCTACTCGTGCTCCTTGTCCCATTGTAGCCCATGAAATAGGGAGAAAAGGAAGAAAAAAAGAGAAGGGAGAGAGGCAAGTGGTCACAGGAGGGAGGAGACAGAAGAAATAAGTCAAATTCCCAGGGGTTAGTTTTAGGGAAGCTAAGGCAGGGCAAGGGAGAGCACTGCTTGCATACCCATGTTGTACCTAGATGAGAAGGCTAGTAACCAGTAGTGGGGCCACAAAACAACTCTACCTTAAGTTTTTCATTTTCTCACTCCAAAGGCAAATAAATGCATATTTAAATGATCACAACAGTTAAACACTGCTCCAGTGAAGTAGCATTCTGTTGCATCTGCTTAGCAAACACCTGGATGTGCCTCTGCAGAAGAGAGATTTTGAAATGTTCACTGATCAAGAATTCTGGTTGGTTTTTAAATGGGAGATGTCTTTTTATTGCTAGTGCATAATTTAATTTTGTGGCCACTGGTGTCTGATTGTGTATCTTAAAATCTGAGCTCCTGCAGGCACGTGGCGTGTCATTGTATCTGCTCACTTAATTTTTCTGAAAAGAATTGTTCTAGCTATTACAGATGAAAGCATGAAAACACCCCACCCCCACCCCAGTTTCCCCTCTCCCTCAAATCCAAAATGAAAAGGCAAATAAAATAAATGCTACTATGTTTAAAAAAATAATGAAAAATTGTGGTGGATTTTTGTTGGGGTTTTTTGTTTGTTTGTTTGGGGTTTTTTTGTGCTGGAAGGGCCAGCTCCTATATTTGGACTTCAGAGGCTGGTAGTTTTAGTAGTCCAAGCTTCTGGATTGCAGCCTGGAACAGATAGGGCCACATTTCTGCTAGGGAATGGACAGGCTGGTGCAAAAGGAAAATAACCTTTGTGAGATTTTGTTTTTCCAGTGTAGAAGGTCTCTCTTGACTTGGGTGTCAGAAGCGGCTTAGGGTGGAGTAGGCTGCAGTGGAACCATGGGCCGGGGCTGCTGGCAGAGTTCCTTTTCAGTTCTCCTTCTACGATGCCAACTCTCCTAAATTTGGTAGCTGACTCTCTGCTCTTACAGGTTAAGTTCCAGCATTCTTGTAGATTATATGTGTTGCCTGTATTCTTGCAGATTCTATGGTGACTTGAATAAGTTTCATCTGTTTAAATGCCATGCCATTTTTGGGACCACACAGCTCACTTGACAGCGGTGCAGGATACTGTAACACATTAACACAGAGCTCTATACTTCACTCAAAATGGGATGCTTCTGACATCTTTCTTGTAAGATCAGCAATGCAATCTATAGTCCAGAGCTCTTTTTTTTTTTTAATTTTAACGGAGCACGCTGAAGGAATGAGCCAGACTGAGGAGATAGGAGTGACCTTTGGGATGATGAAAGGACCATGGCTGGTTGTACTAAAAGGGAAGGAGCTGATTCATCGAGGCCGCACAGCACAGTTGGACTCAGCCGCTCACCCTAATTCTCCAGCCAGTGCTGTCTGCCCTCGTCTGCTATCGCGCAGCTCCCATGATGATTTACCACACCACCCATCTTTCTCAGCACGTTGTATCTACAAGAGTCATATCTATATGGGCACCAGTGTGTAAACTTGAGCGGTTCCCACTCACCCCTTTTTAAATGACATTGTTCTAGCTGCACTCTCCACCGCAGGGCTGGTGTTGGCGCATAGGCCTCTGCGCGGCCTTTTCTGTGGCTGTGCCGCAGTCTCGGGGGGGGTCATAGCTCTTGAGGATTAGTCACTGTCTTCAGGCTCATGCTAACAGAAAAGAACCAAAGCAATGAATATGCTTTGAGTGCATTTTAAAACAAAATGAGGGACCCCATGTGTTCTGTCACAGAAAGGCCCCTTAGGTCTGTTCGTGCCCTAGCTGGAGGAGTCTTCAGCCTTACCCTTTCCCTGGGCAAAGCCATATCCTTGCATTCTGGTGAGTGCTGCTGAAGGAGAACACTGGAAGCTCTGCTGTGGGTTAGTTGGCTGACCCCAGGAATGGTGAAGGGCAGTGGTCTGAGACAGTGTGCCTTTTTTAATTAAAAAAAAAAAAAAAGAAAGAAAAGAGCAATCCATTTTAGATACTGGAGAGAAAAAACATTTGGAAAGCTTTTCACTTAACAAGGCTCTTCTGTGACATTTAGATGCATTTATACAAGTTAAAAAGGAATTTGGCACCTTCCCACCTCACTCAGCAGGCTTAGAAGAGAAAAAGCAAATAAAAAGACAAGATTACTTGATATGTTGCTTTGTTTTGTTCACATGAAGTGTTGTGCCCGTTGATGTTGGCTGAGTACTATTACAGCCCACAAAGGGCCTTGACAGAGAAGTCATATTCAGTCAGGTCCAGGGCTTGCTTTCTAATGAGGAAGATAATTATTGTGCCAATCTCTGATCGCTTTTTTTGCTAGGCACATCTAATCTGAGGGAAGATAGAGAGCATCTTCTCTCTAATACCAACTTGAGAGCAGGGCCAGCAGGTGTAACAGAGTAATCACTCTGAAGGATTTGTTCATTATTTCCCAGAAAGACAGAGGGGAAAAGTCTTTGTGTCACTGTCTCTCTCTGTCTTTACTGCTCTTGACCTCAACTTGTGCAGTTTGACCGTGGTGGCCCCACTTCCCCAAGCACCTTTAGATTCCATCAGAAATGCTCTTGACAAGCATTTATTACTGGGTTTGACAACCAAATAGTCTCTCTCTCTCTTCCACCCATTTTCTTTTTGGAAGAGAAAATCTGAGGGATATTTGATGAGAACCTGATGGCATGCAGTGCGCTCTGAGGCATCTACTACTCCCTTGGCTGTTGAGCTGTGTGGGCATGTCTGTGTCCTTACATACATTTCTGTACATTATCAGTGATCTCTGTAGATGTGCATGGCACCTATCTGGGTTCATATGCATGCATGTGCATGCGTGTTTATTCTTCCAAATCACACAGGTGCCCATCCCAGGGGAGCATACAGATGAGCATGTGCTCTGGGAGATCTTTAACTTTTTATACACCTGAGTGCATTCATGGCTACAGATGTATGGCCTCTGATTATATTGGAACTCTAACTCTACTGGCCAACTGTAACCATTAAGAATTTTCTTGAGAATTGTGTCTTTTTCTTAGCGGCAACACAAACTCAGGGAACTCGTGTTTTTGCACACTTTATCTCGCTGCTCCTGTTTACCACTTGGTCCCACAGTCACACCAGAGGGTTTGCCACTGGGTTGGGAATAAGTGGCTCTGGATAGCACTGTACAAACTGATTTTGCCTCAGGGAAAAAGGCAAAGAGAACTAGAACGTGAAATACATCAACTTTAGGAAATTGTGTCTTCCTTTTAGGACAAGGTATTAGGATTCTCGAGCAACTTGGTTAGATATGGAAACTCAGGGAAACAGCTCCAGCTAATGCTTACGTTGTAATTTCAGTAAGATCTAATTTATTTTGTCTTTTACTTTACAGTCAGTTATTTTGTAATATCTCAGTGTTTTCTTTCCCAATGTGCCATAAGTTTCTGCAGGGGAGGTGCACATTGAACATGAAGACAACTGGTGGGACTGGACAGTTGTGCTTTGGATGCTGGGGAAGTGGGGTTTGCATGTTAGCTGCATTACTCCAAGGCAGTAAGGGACAGGTTGGCAGAACTCGTTTGCTGGCTTTAGCTACTCACACTGACAAGCCATTGGAGTTAATGGAAGGGTACAGACCTCACAAACCTGCAGTTTTGTGATACCTGCAGCTTATCACTGCATTGGTTTGCTTCCAGATCTTGTCCTTGTATACCATTAGATCGAGACCAGTATATCTCAATCGCATGGTCCGCAGAGTAGGCAATCTTTCTTTCACTGTGGCGAGGCCCAGCAATGGGGAAGAGGAGCATCCCTGACCTCTTTTGATTCATTCCCACTATCTCCTTCAGCACAAATTTCTCTAAACACAGGATGAGGCACTAAAGTCACACTACTGAATCATAAAATTGACTCTGAGGGGAGAAAGCTCTAAGTAAATCTTATTGATCCACATCCCAGTGTCCAGCTGCTGAAACAACTGTTAAAACAGGCATGTCTAATTTTAACTTTGGAAACAGCTGGGCAAAAGTGTTGGCCCTGCTTCAGTATCTCTTGCTTAAAGAGAAGGCAGGTGGCATTCTCTGAACATGCCGCTATTGAATTAGAGAGACCTATTAATATTGGTGAGTCAACTTAACTTAATTCTCTCAACCTGCTAACAAGAGCACTTTGGAAAGGATTGGAGAAGAATGACAGGGTACCTTGAATAAACCAAAAGGGAAAGAGATTGCAGTGTGTGTGTTCTAGCAACGGCAATTTAATCAATGTAGGTGCATCTGTGCTACCCGTCACTTTGCTGGCTGTTTGTATTTTTTTTGCCTGGGTGACTCGAGGCATGTATGTCCTAGCTGTATTTTTTAAATGAAGGCATACTCCATTGAAGTAATGATTATACATGCACATGAATAGATAGATACATGTGTGAGAGAGAGAACATTAAAAAAGCCAACAATAATCCTGCTCTGAGTAATTTGGGGTTTTGGTGCAAAATCAAGCATTCAAAATCGAGGCAGGCTGGAAGTAAACATAACATCTTCCCCTTTCTGTGTTTCTTTCAGTCTTTAATTACAGGGTCAAGTTACTGTGGACTCCTGATTTGTTTGTGACACAGAAAAAAAATCATTAAGTGAAACACGTTTGTTTAGTTAGAAAATTCTGTAGTCTGTGAAACCCCTAATTTAGTTGCTGTAAAAATTAACATTTCTGATGAATAATAAAGATGAAGGAGAGGTTCTAGTGCTTAAAGAACTGTTGGCACACTGACTCTGTAGCAGGGTTCTTCCTAAAAAACAGTGAGTATGTTAGAAAAGTGAGTGCTGGACAGCAGGAGTAATGGATTGCTATCAGTGTATATTTTTATATTGGTCTCTTTGTGTCCCCAAGAGCAACACTCTGAAAGCTGATGGCTAATATGTAGTGGACTGTGAATCACAAAAAAACCAAACCCAAATAAAACTGTTAAAAAGAAATAGAGGGGTAAAGAGAAGGTATTTTTAAAATAAGGCATTTTGTTCACATTCTTTAGCAGCATCTGATCGTGCTAAGGAGGGTATAAGTAGCATCTAGCTCCTCCAGATGTCAGCTATTTAGAGAGACACACACCAGAAGTTCTGTGGACAACAAATGACTGAATCCCACGCAGGATGCTCTTCTTGGCAAGAGAAGAAATGGGAGTGAGTGGGTGAGCCTGTGTGCATTCCTGTGCAGGATGGGATGGGCAATTACAAAAATGGGCGATAGGGAGGGAGAAAAATGAAGATGGATGGAGGTAAAAATACCTGCTAAATGCCAGCTGTCCTATTTGGACTGCGTGGGACTGTTGCCTGGGCTAGTCTTAGTGCTTTGTCTAGTCTGATTTTAACCCTATAAACTTTTTTTGTCATGACTTACATAACCTAAGCTACAATAAGCTCCATATAAACATCTGGAAATGTATTATTTTCAGCCTGTGACTAGTGACCTAAGAAAACCTGATAATGAGAGTGATTTGTTGCAATACAGCTCGCTGGGAAAAAGCAAAACAAAATGATTAGACCATCCTCTGTTGAGAGCAGAAGCTTTTCAGGGACGTATTTCTTTAGACAAAAATGTTGTTAATAAGTTCTTTAAATCTCAGTGGTATTTCTGGGGACAGATCAGAGTCTCACAGAACCCACAAACAGCCAACAGATGGCTCTCCTCTGATGCCATCTCTTTCCCCAACAGAATTTGGAAACATGCTGTCATACTGGTTTTGAAATTCACTTTTGTGTAATATTTTCCTGCTACCTCAAACTGCATTCGATAGTTTATTTCTCTTCCCCATGCAATTTCTGTTCAGTGGTTGGCACTGACACAATGTTTGCAGGTGGAGAAGAGGGGCAGTCTCCCTGCCTTTGTGTCCTTGGTGGTCCAGCACTAGATGAAATCTCCCATTTCCAGCAGAGAGTAATGTTTGATCAAAGTGGCACAGAATTACTCACCTTTGAAGGTTTCCCTCTGGTGCTGCTACTTTGGTTGTCCTTGAATTAAAACATGCCTCCTTACCATATATACAGAGCACAGGTCTAAGATGCTGAATTACCTATCTCTTGTACCATAGTCTTTGGCTCTGGTACTCCTTTTATAAAAGGTTTATTGCAATACAGCCCATAGTGAGAAGCTGACATCCTGCAACTGCAGCTGTCACACTGTTGAGGCCATACCGTACTAGTGTGGAAACAGAGTGTTATTTTTGTCTGATTTTCTACCAAAATGATGCTTCTACAATCACTCCAGCCATTGCCCCTTTGGTTCCCTGGCCAGCAACCTCTGCATTTGACAGGAGCGTTGAAACCCCAGAAATACTGAACTCCTTCAGAACTTGTGCCTCCTCCCTGCTGAGACATGAGGGCTGGTCCACCAGCTGGTAGGCTTCCATCTCTGAGCCTGCCATAACACAGGCTGCCACTTCCCGTGGGCCTGGAGCATCTCCCCTGTGAGGAAAGGCTGAGTGAGCTGGGACTGTTCAGCCTGGAGAAAAGAAGACTGAGGGGGGACCTAATTAATGTTTATCAATATCTTAAGTATGGGATGCAGGGGGAAATGGCCAGCCCCTTTTCAGTGTCTGTGGGGACAGACAAGGGGCAATGGCTGCAAGTTGGAGCACAGGAAGTTCCACACCAACATGGGGAAGAACTTTTCCCCAGTGAGGGTGCCAGAGCCCTGGGACAGGCTGCCCAGGGGGGTGTGGAGTCTCCTTCTCTGGAGATATTCCAGACTCGTCTGGACGCCGACCTGTGCAATATGAGCTGGGGAGCTGCTTTGGCAGGGGGGTTGGACCCCATGAGCTCTCGAGGTCCCTTCCAACCCCTCTGATTCTGTGATTCCCCGGCCAAAGCAAGACAAGGAATTGAAATGTGTTCCAGGGGGGTAAGGAAATGAGACAAAAATCTGAGCACATCAAAGGAGAGAGTGTGAGAGAATGCGGGAGGGAACTGAGGGTGATGTGGTCACGTTTTTTTGCTGAGTATGAGGAGGGTGACAAAGGGGAATCATGAAGCTCATTTCCTACTCATTTATTTTTGTAGTTCTGCTGCTTGTAGAACGTGTTTTCAGGTAGCCAGGAATATCAGATGGCCTCTTTTTATCTGCCTGCTGCTACATTTCTGAGGATTACATCTAGTGTAGGGGCTGGTAGTGGGTAAGAAGCATCTCAGTGCAAGAAAAGGTGTTATACAGAGCATCTGCATATCTGTTTATTCTGTTGATTACATATTGCTTTTTGTCTCTTTTGGGGATTTTTGGTAGCTTAGGCTGTCACAGAATAGCTACCTTCTGATTTCTGTGCAGGAGGAGATCAGAATGCAGAGATGAAGACAGCAACAAAATGATTCAGGGTTAGTCATCATGAAGACCACTCAGATTTCTTTCATCCTCTTAGTACCCACCATAGTTCTCCCAGTACCCTGGAGGAGTCAATGACAGACTGTATGTTGCATCTTGAGTGCTCGTTTTTGGTGACTGGGAAAAGGAAGGGGGTGTGAATCGTGGCATCTAGTTTGAAACCATGGAGACCTAATTATAATTTAAGGGGGGATTTAAGGGAGGAATTGGACCAGGATGCAGATGGCATTTGTTATGACCAACCAGAAGTCCAGAAGAAAGTGGGGGGAGAGGGGGCAGAAAAAGTGTCATCTTCAGGTGAGCTCCCTCTGTGACTTATGCAGGAATTTCCCTATTTCCCCTTTTTCTAGTTTCTTATAGTTGTCTCTGGCTGATAGCCAAAGGAACAAAGAGGCTAGAGAGGGGAGAGGGAGAGAAGTAGAAATATGTGTGTGCCATGTGTACAGGCACATGGGCTTCTGTGTATCTGACTTCTTCAACATAATCCCTGCATCCTGATCATTAGCTTTACCCTTGGCGCTTTCCAGTGAGTAGCTGGAGTTTTTTGTTGGTCCTGTCCAATAAATAGCACATCCATGTTGGGAGCAATTTTTGCCTTATCTGTCATATACAGCCAATCAGTGAGGGAGTGTGTTCCTCCTTCTCCTTCTTTGTTTCCACTTCCCAATTGTCACGGCTGCCTGATGCATAAAGCCCATGTGCTCCTGATGTCTGTGCTTGCTCTGGGGTTGGCATTTGCAGCTCCAGTGGGGTTTATTGCTGCTGGGTGCCTCCCCCTCCACAAACACCCTCCCATTTTGCTGAGACTCAAGGGTGCTGGGTAAAGGGAAGTGTTCAGTACCAGGAAGCAGGCTTTTTGCATCCATGTGACTAGCACAAACATTCTTTGAATCACAGGCAGGGTGGTGGAATTGACAAGACAAGGAAACTGCTGGTGTTTCAGGAGACCTGCTGCACTGGAGGAGCCTGTGAGGGTGGAGGGGAGTTTGAGGCCCTGGGGAACGATAGGAGAGTGAGATGCTTCACAAGGAGAGCAATGTTTTTAAAGCAGTTCATACTCCTTATGTTTATTCTCACTGTTGGGCTTTTATTGAGCTTCTCTGATGGAAACCAAGTGTCCCAGTAAGTCCTCTGATGGGTTGCTGCAAACAGACCTGGAGTATGTTTTGCTTCCATCTCTTTGATTTGTGTTGGGCGTGTTGCATGCCTCAAAGCCAGGGCCTGTCCTCAGTGGTATTAAATACATCAGCAGGGGATCAGTAGTAGATGCAGTACTACTGTCCCTCCCAGCATAATGCTGCAGTGACCTAAGCTATATTTTTTGAAAGTTGCCAAACATTATAAAAATGTCATTGAAGAAGGCCTAGGAACCTGTGCACCTGAGCTTAGCCCTATTTTCCGTGTTACAGAATGTAACATGGAAAATAGATGCAGATGACACTAAACTAGGAGGAAGTGTTGATCTGCCTGAGGGTAGGGAGGCTCTTCAGAGGGATCTGAACAGACTGGACCGATGGGCTGAGACCAATGGGATGAAGTTTAACAAGGCCAAGTGTAGAGTGCTGCACATGGGACATCATAACCCCATGCAGCGCTACAGGCTGGGGGGGACTGGCTGGAGAGCTGTCAGGCAGAGCAGGGCCTGGGGGTGTTGGGTGACTGCAGGCTGAATATGAGTCAGCAGTGTGCCCAGGCAGCCAAGAAGGCCAATGGCATCTTGGCTTGTATCAAAAACAGTGTGGCCAGTAGGTCTGGGGAGGTGATTGTGCCCCTGTACTGGGCATTGGTGAGGCCACACCTTGAGTACTGTGTCCAGTTCTGGGCTCCTCACCATAAGAAGGACATGGAGGTCCTGGAGCGAGTCCAGAGAAGGGCAACCAGGCTGGGGAAGGGGCTGGAGGGCAAATCCTATGAGGAGCGGCTGAGGGAGCTGGGGCTGTTTAGCCTGGAGAAGAGGAGGCTGAGGGGAGACCTTATCACCACCTACAACTACCTGAAGGGAGGTTGTAGAGAGGTGGGTGATGGTCTCTTCAGCCAGGTGACAGGTGATAGGACAAGGGGGAATGGCAAGAAGCTGCCCCAGGGCAGGGTTAGATTGGACATTAGAAAAAAATGTGTTACTGAAAGAGTTGTGGGGGCCTGGAACAGGCTGCCCAGGGAGGGGCTGAGTCACCTTCCCTGGATGTGTTCAGAAAAAAGGTAGATGAGGTACTTAGGGATACGGTTTAGTGTAGGATGAGAATGGTTGGACTTTATGATCTTAAAGGTCTTTTCCAACCTCGTGATTCTGTAACGCTGGAAATAGCTAGCAGGGTGCTAACATGAGCCCTCCTTCTATGCAAGAGGGACAAACATTTTACAAGTAATGTAAACAGTATCATCAATGAGATACATGAAATAATTGTTCCTCCGTATGCAGGGCTCATGAGACTTCATCTGAAAGACTGCATTCAATCTGGGGCATTGTACTTCAAGAAGAATATAGATATTTAGAAAAAGTCTCCGGGAAACTAGTAATAATGAGCTCGATATAAACCCCATGGATCTCTGAGAAATGCAAAAGGAAGTGTCCTTGTCTAGGGAAGAAAGGCATAGCAGAAGTCTTCAACTATCTAAAAGATATCTGTAAAGAGGAAGGAAATAATCTTTCTTCTGTGATTTGGCAAGAAAGAACAGATGGTGATACTGCAACTGAAAACGTGTGTGTGTGTGTTAGGGAATTTCAGATTGCTAGGAAGGGAATGTTTAGAAGACTGATACATCAGGCCATTTTTAAACTTTAAAATGAAACTTTACAGACCTCATTAATTAGCAACACACTTTATGATAATGGTTAATTCTCAATCATTGTAATTAATTATTGCTTTATATACAAAAGCCTTAAGTCTTTAACATTTATGCCCTAAATTGACTATGACTACACAGTACCATAGAGCTGATTCTCTATGGTTAGCACGGGCAGCCACTGTGCTTGATGGCCTTAGCTGCAGAAGAAGAGGTGAGAAGGAAGAGATGGATGTGATGCTGGCTTGTCATCTTCCACATCCAACTCCCCCTTTCACTCTCCCAGAAGTGGGATCTTCAACTGTTAACAGTGCCGCTTCTCTTGTTCTTGTTTTCCTGGACATGCTTCTTGTGTATTCAGCAGGATGCCCAGCCTTCTCACATACCTTACACTCATTTTACCCTTTGTTGCAACTTTTTGTTGGATGCCTCCTATGGGCAACTAACCCAGGTCTTGCTTGCCCAGTTGGTGGTCATGTTGCTCACATACTTAGTGAAACACTAATAAATACCATCACAGTGTTGCAATATATCATATACTGCTGTTACAGTATTTTATTATGTTTCTATTTAGGCAGAAGGAAAGCTAATATTACTTATACCCCAGTCAATGCATTTGGAATTTATAGGTGCCACAAGCCACTTCTTTGACTACAGCAGATTTGTGAAAAGGAAAACAAAATATCTGTTGATAAGATTGAGCACTGCTATGTATTGCTTGCAGAGGCATTGCTTCTTCATCCTTGCAAGGCAGACACATCACCGAGAATGTTGTAGGTAAAGTCTATCCTGCCTTGGTGCAGAGAGATGGACTGTATAGCCTCCTGAAGTTCCTGATTGTGTTCTCTGTTATGAGCCTAGTTACTTGCAGAGATAAAATTCAGTTCTACTGTGACTGAGAGCAACTGGACTGCATAGTGTGTACCACCCTGTGCAGGCTGCGTCCCACAGGCACCACATGCAAAAACAGCTGTTTCCTTTGGGTGAGGAGAAGGCCATCTAATGCTCTCATTGTTCGTTATGCTTTAGCCAGTAAGTTGGTTTTTTTCAGGGTTAAAAGCAGAAGAATTCTTCCCCACAGTGTCTTCTTTTGTCCTTCCAATTTTTTAGCTTTGGCTGCTCTGACCTTCTTTTTCTCTTCATCTTCTACACACTGACAAGGTATACATCTTAGGAAATTACACCTACTAGCAGCTCCCACACGAGCAGGCTTGGCCGCAGGAGATGTTTCACTCTTTGTCTGGCTGGCGGTGAGACACTTGTGTCATTGAAAGATTTCCCCCATACATCTTGCTTTGCTTTTCTTTTAATTCTTTTTCTTTTTTTTTTTTTTTCTTGGTGGTTGGGAGACTACAGCAAACACCAGTCACCTGGCAGTTACTGCTGTGGAATGAACAGGTGATTACAGGCAAAAGCCAGGCAAGATGATAGGTGGAAGAGAGAAGAGAAGCAGAGGGGAAAGTGTCTATTAGAGAGCTCGCTTTTCATTAGCACAGAAGCCAGTTTAAAGCAACAGTTTTTCCAGCTTTTTCTCTTGCATCAGACAAGATTTCTTTGAGTGCAAAAAGAAAAGAAAAGTCTTCTTTCTAATCTCATGGCTAAAATTTCAAATAGTTCCCTATTTAGTGCAGCAGGTATTTTAACTCCCTCTATTCCCTGTGTCTTTCCCCTTCGGCCTTTCAGGTACTATTTAAGTTTTAGAACTGAGAGCTCTTAAAAAATAATTGCCCAGCTCTTTTCTTCCACACTAAGAATTTATGACATAAATGTTAGTTCTGCAGTGCTAATATTTAGCACTAGTGTGTAAGGTCCTGGACTGGCAGACCTCAGAGATCTAAATCTAGATGTACAGAATAGATGCAGCCAAGATGACAGTAGGTCACACATCCTCCTCTGTGATCTGCCAGTGTGTCTAACCTCTTGCTGCTGTGAGACTGAGTAAAGGCAAGGGATTGAAGCAGTGTGTTATCCCAGGCAAGGCTCACACCTAGGCTGGGAACAGGCTGTTCGCCTTCACCTTGGGCTTGCCAACACTGATTCCAACTACAGAGAGAGCAAGCTATTTGTTTCCATAAGAGTAGTAGTAGCTATATGCATCCATAGTATCAGTTGCTAGGAGCTATGCTAGAGATTAATTTGGCTCGACCTAGAATCAGACTAATCACAGAGTTGGTTAGAAAGTAGTCGTCCTGTAAGAGAGGGCTGTTAGAGATGATGGAAATCAGTTCTCACTACATGCAGCAGGTCACTACCATTTTATTCTGGCATCCTTAGTGTAACATAGATAGTAGAGGTACTGAAGAGTTAATTATGTGACAGAAATGCCACAAAATTAAACCATTGGGCTCCTTTCCTTTATTAGCGATTCAGTAACTACCTAAGGTCAAGCAGTGGGCAACCCTGATTTCTTCAAACTTGGCTGGTCTTCCGGTTTCTGTAATCTTTGAGTCTGAACAAACCTTTGATAAAAAGTCACTTGGCCTGAAATGACAGAAGAAATAGAAGTGGGTTCTGTTTCTCTGCCTGACAAGATCTGAGCAGCTGCCATTGAGCCCAACTTCTACTGAGAGCAAAAGGGATAGAAGCAGTTCCAGCCTTCCTGGAGGAAAGAAATCTGCAGCCACACAGGATCCGTTTTCTCTTGTAAGATGAGAGTCTGCTTGTCAGCACACTGCTGACAGGCTGAGGAGAGCCTGCTTAGCCCACTTTGATAAAGTACCCTAGAGGCAGGGATTAAAGTGTTTGTGAGACAAAAGGGTGGGTACTTGAATAACAGGAGCTCCTCATGATGGCTTAAGTAAAGCAAACCCAGGCATCCTTCCTTTAACACAAAGCACATTCATAATTATTGATCTGGTAGAGGCTCTAAAGTTTGAGAAGGATCTTGTCCTAATTTTTGGGACATCTTTAGGAGAGAGGATGTTTGCTGGTGTCCTGTGCAGGTAGCCATGGGTACCTCTGCAGCATGTTCAGCAAAGATTTAAAGGGGACTTAAGAGCTCAGGGCTGAAAGCAGTTGAACGAGTCACTCCTGTGTGAAGCCACTATTGCCAGTATCCTAGCCTTTCCATTCTCTTAGGATCACAGACTAGCAGACTTTAAGCCAAAAAAGGTACATTTTGCTCATAAAGCTGGTCCAACATATGTTGGCTCATGCCTTTCCTGCAAGTCTGTAAGCTCTCTGGGGAAAGGGCTTTCTGCTTCTGTTAGTTTACATAGTGCTGAGTACACTGGATTGTCCTTTTTTTTTGTTAGCTAGTAAACAGGGACAGTTCTAACATGCTACTGTCAGTTTGCATTAGCAGGATCTGACATCACCTCTTTCCCAATTAGAATGGATTAATGCTTATCAAAATGAGATATATTATGTTTGTGTGTGTCCACCACGCTGCTTCTTGCTTGTTTCCACTAACATAAGGCTGTAGGTGTGAAATTTTAGAAAATAAAAGTCTGACCTTTGCAAGAGTTCTGCTTCACAGATCTGAATTTGTGACCCTCATCTCCTGTCAGAAGCTCCCAGTGGTTACTGTTGCTTTTGGCTAACTTACTCCTAGCCCAGGCTAACTGGGTGTAATCAGCCTGCATTTCTCTTCTCACAAATGAACATCAAGGGTCAGATCTCCCTTCACTGATGTCAGTCCCCTGCCTCTGTTGAATTTATTCACCCTGACATAAATGAGAACAACACTGGCCTCCAAAGCTTCTGTATCAGCTGCTTGTGGCAAACTGTGGTCCCTTGGAGCCGAGCTGAAAAGGGAATTAGGCCTGCCATACGTCTCTGGTGACGTGAGGCATATGCCTCAGCTTTTGTAGGTAACTGGACTTGCTGGTTGCTAAAGGAAAGCACAGGAGCCCTGAGAATAGACTCCTCTTTTTTTCAAAGGTACAGAATAAAACTGGAAGCTACAGAAACTGCAATGAGTTAGTTATACGCAGAAAAAGTACTGCATAGCAGCAGTGTGTGTGTGGTCTTCAGCCCTGTCCTGGAGCAGCCCTTCCCTTTCCCTCTGGTTGAGCAGACACTGATAATTCTTTGGCACCGCTGGGCCTCACCTGCCTCTTGAGGCTGCCTGCAGAGAGGCAGTGATGACAAGGACAGTGGGGCACCAGGGACTAGTCTCAGAGCAGTTAATTCTGCCAGAAGTGCTGAGGAACTTACCAGCTTTGTGGTCACTGCTGTCCTCAGCAGTATTTGAAGTAGTTTGCTAAAGACAATGGTGTCTATGTGCCAGTCCTAAGCTCTACAGCATGCATTCCCCTCTGGTTTATTTCATTTTATTTTATTTAAGACTCTATTTTAAGATCATAAGTGGAACCTGTTCTCACCCTCCTTCTTGTTCTTGGAAAAGTACATTTATGAAAAAAAAAAAAAAGGAGTGGGACTGTTTTGAACCTTGAGAGAAACAGTTCAGCCTGGGAAAAGCTTTTGGGTGACAGGCTGACCTTATTCTCTTAACCTTATTATAGAGCAAAGCACCAGCTAATGCTGTACCTCGTTAGCCTCTGCGGGGTGGAGCCAGAGCTGCCATCTCTCATACAGTCACCCTGTACTGCTGCAAGCTAATGGAGACTCCCCTTTGGATCCAGTTTGAAAGATCTGTGATTTTAAAGCAGAGCTGCCTTTTTCAGTTCTGAGTCCAGCAAAGTAATTAACAGCTAAGATTTAATAGGAAATAGAGAGTTGTACTTGCTGACACAAATAAGGTAGAGTACAAACTTTTCCTGGGCTTGAAGCCAACTGGCTCTCTTTCTAGGATTCTAAAACTCAGAAACAATTGCTTTATTATTTCTCCTTCCTGCAGAATATGGTGGCCCTCTGCTCTTGTAGTAAAAGAAACAGCTATGTAAGAAATAAGACTGCTTTTCTCATATCTGTAGGGAGTAACTTATGATGGGAACCATTATCCTTTAAGGCATCTCTTGCATCTGAAGATGCAAGGACAGTTAGAATGACTGTATGCTTACTCAGATGAACTAAACTAAGAGGAAAATAACAATGCCTCTTTTGAAGTAAATCCAGTGGGAATAATGTTGTTGAAACTTCACTTCTGACTATAAACTTCCCCTTGCCACCCAGGAGGGGAAATTGCAATTGAAATCTGCCCTCTTCCTGCAGTGGAGCTGCTAAATAAATGAGTCACCTGTGAATTACAGGGCAGTAAATACATCCACCGACACCTAATAAAGCAAGGCAGAGTGAAGTTCCAGTAATTTACGGTGTCACCAGAACCCTGTGATGTATTTATAGTCAGTTTCCCAGTTTTTTTTCCCCTTTTAAAATTTATTTTTATGTTGTACTCATACAGATTGACTCTTTTGGCCTTTCTCCTTTTTGCCTAAGGTGGTTTACCCAATGGTTTGTAGCAAAGGAATGTTGGTAGGCAGAACTTAATACAGGACAACTTCTCAGCACACAGCACCTCTCTCCTTCTCCCACTCAGGGGCTATGAGGCATTTTCTATCTATGGCCAGAGCAGTTTGAAGTGACGCTCATCTCCTTGGCATGTCCCCTGCACCTAGACTGTTCCCTCTGTATTTGGGGAAGGGGTTGGTGGCAGAGTGAGCGGGCTGAGGAAAGGGTCAGTGATTTGTTTTGGAGCTGGGTAATTTATTGTCCGTTGAGGTGGCCAGCATGAATTGCTCAGCTATGGAGCAAACGATGTGGTCTGTCAAAGGGGAAATAAGACTCTAAGGATGCTATCGTAGTTCAGTGAACAAAGAAGGTCTCTCTTCTGTTTTATTTTCTCTTTCAGCACCAGGGCAAATAGTTACAGGAAAGGCACAAGTGGCAATCCATGCAGTTCCCTGTGGATTCCCCTGTAGAATTGTGCTTTCTAAAACACGTCCATTTTCTACCATTGCCTTCTAGAGAGGCAGGACTGAGTCCTCAATGTTTAGATCTAATGTCCCATTTTGTGATTGATCCTGTAATGTATGATATACTCTGTCCTTTTCATAATGCTGTAGCCAGAGAAAAGGAAAGTTAAATAATGAGAGGCAGATCTTTGTTGCATTATTGATGACTGGTTGGGTCTGAAATTTATTCAGAACAGATTTCCTGTATTTTACAAATAAACTATTCAGTGATGTGTATTTAGTACGCATCCTTTCCCCTCTGCCAAGCCCCCAGGAGTTTAACTACACAACAAATATTTCAGAGTACTTTTTCTGTGGACTGGGTCAAGGGCAGGACTTTTGTTGCGAGGGATTCAAGGTGGATGCCAGCAGCTTCATGGGTCAGCAGACTTTCAAGAGTGATATTGCCAGGCTATGTTCCCCCTCCTCTCTCAAGGCTTCTTTTCATAGACAGGCTCCTTCTGGGTAACCTGCCACATATATGACATCAATTCTAGTTTCCTCAACAGAACTCAGAGCCAACAACAGTTGTCTTGCAGATAAAGCTGCTCTGTGCCCTGTGCATAGCGCTGCAAATCTGTCAGCGAGCAGGCACCTGCACCACAGGTTACTCACCCCTGTCTCTGGCTGTGAGGAAGTCTGATATTCACACTTTAAGGCTAACAAATGGCCACCAGATCAGTGAAACGTTCATGCTAACAGCATGTACTGGTTAGAATGGAGAATCTCAGCATTTGTTCTGCTCTGTTCTCATGTCTATCAGTCACTCACTGGCTTGACACCTCTGAGCCTGTTTCCTTATCTGCAGAACGGCAAAGTAATACCTAAAGCTGTTGAATGGCTTCATTAATAAAAGATTTTAAAGTACTCTGAGATTCTTGGGTGGCAGATGTTGGATAAATTTGAAAGTAATATTCTTGCTTTTCAGCTTTACCATCCACAAATCATTGATTAAGCCCAGCAAAACACTGAAGTGTTTCTGACTGCTCTTGCCCAATTTAGATCACTTATACTGTAACGTAAGTTACTAGGAAATAAATTAGAAGTAGATCAGGCTCAGCTAGAAGTTCTAGGTGTGTAACTTGGGCTGATCGTTACAAGTTAACTGACACGCTGTACCAAATTGAGATCAATGACTGAAAACATTGCATCCCCGTTAGGGAAATACTTAGGAAATGAGGAAAGACGGTTTCTGTGGCATGTGTGCACCTACAGCTTTGGGTCTAGAGGGGAAAACCAAGAAAACTTACAGTCATAAACAATTTATTCTGGTTTGGATGAGTAAGGGAAGGAGGGGGAGGCAGTGCAGTGCAAGGTGAGTCCTGGGGCTGGCCGGCTCCTTCTCCAACGCTCCCTAGACTCTCTCAGTGATCTCGCTAAGTCGCTTCACGGTTGGTGCCAGGGTCCCTCAGCGTTCAAATGGATAGGCAATAAATTACTAGATAATACTACCGTATTTATTAATTTATGCCTACAAACTCTGGCTGCGGTCCTCCCTCTCTAAGGATTCATGGCTTTGGACTTAGCCTGTTGTAGCAGGAGCATCAGATAGACAGACTGATAGATAAAGGCAGATGGAGTTTTAAGGAGCGCGGACCTTCCCGGTTCTCGCTTTGCTCCTGTGCAGCTGCGGTCGCAGCGCAAGGACCGGGCGGTGGGGAGGCGAGAGGTGCCCCGAGGGCCGAGTGCTGGCAGCGCCCGCCCGCTCCCGCGTCCCGCCGGGCTCCTGCCCCCGCGACTCCCCCGGCTCTGCGCCGAGAAGGGCCGCCCCTGCACGGCCGAGGTGCCCGTGGGAAGCGGGCATGTCCCGTCCCCGCACGGCCGGCGCGGGCGCGTTTCCCCATGGGCAGCGCGGAGCGAGCAGCCGCCGCGGCCTGCCCCCGCCCGCGGGCGCTGTACCCCGGTGCGGGGCGAGGCGAGGCGAGGCGAGGCGCTCCCCTCCCCGGGGCAGCGCTGGAAACTCCTTTGCGAACAATTCTGGAGGTCGGAGTGTTTCCCACAGCCGGCAGCAGCGTCGGCACCTGCAACCCCCGCTCCCTCCCCCCGAGGGACCAGCCCGGGCACAGTCCAGGAGCGGGACCCCCCGCCCGGCTGGGCTGGGGGCGGCGGACAGCGTGTGTAAGGCACCGGCGCATGAATGGCGGGGGCGGTGCCGCCCTCCGGCCCCGCCTTCCCCACCGAGCCAGCCAGTCCCTCTGCGGAGAGCTGCCGCCGTCCTCATTGGCTCGCCGGGGCCGGGATATTTGCATACGGCTCTCCTATTCGTGGAGACTCTTCCCCGGCCGCCCCGGCTGCGCTTCACCTGCGCCGCCGAGTTGCCCGCACTTGGCGCGCCGGCCGCTAGCGCGCCGGCCGCTAGCATCCCGCCCCCGGCTCCGCGCCCCGCTCCGCGCCCCGCTGCGCCGCCGGACCCGCGCCGCCGGACCCGCGCCGCCCGGCCCTCCGGCCTCTCCGCGCTTGCTTGCTTGCTTGCCTGCCTGGGAAGACCTGGCCCTGCCCTTCCCTGGCTGTGCAGGGTTAATCGGCTTGAGCCCTCGGTCGCCTGGATCCGGTGGAAGTAGGATAACAACCCACATCTCTGTGTGTGTGCGCGCGTGTGTGCGTGTGCCTAGCAGTTCTGCATTGCAACACTTGCCAGTGGAGAAGCAACAGAACCCCCCTGGAATTGGGATAAAAAAAAAATAATCAAAAATTTACCTGGGGTCTCTGGCTTATTTCTTCTTTTTCGTTTTCAGTAGTTCCCTCTCAGCAAAGTGAGAGGCAGGGATCGCAGGCAGGGAAAAGTCCTCAAGGACCCCGTGATCCTGGAGGATCCTGACAAGTGCAAGCTCCAGGACCCTCGCGCTGACATGTGCGGCTTTCCTGCGCTCTCCTGGAGGCTCGGTACGGCCGCGGGGTTCCTGGCACAGTAGATCCAGCCCTGGGAAACGCCGCGTCTTGTTCTTCTGTGTGGTTACTAACCTTCCCCCTTCCCTCCCCTTCCCTTCCAGCACTCGCTCTCTCGCTCAGACACATACTGTCTCTTCGCGTCTTGAACACACACGCACGCCCTAGAGCCTCGGAAGCGACTCTCCTTTTCTGCTAGCATGGGTCCCCTGGCATCATGAACCTTATCCTCTCTCCCTGGCTGGAATTCAGACTGCCCGTCTGTAGGTGTCCTGTGCCTTGACCATGCACCTGAGAATAGACCCCAGCATTTGCCCGGGACGCCGCCCCGTCTGGACCCTGTGGATGTGCTCCCTCTTTTGGGGATGTATCGTCAGCTCTGTGTGGAGTTCCTCTAACGTGGCTTCTTCTGCCTCCTCTTCCTCGTCTGTATCTCAGGCTCAGTATGAGCATCACTTCCACGGCAGCAAGCACCACTCTGTGCCTATCTCTATCTACCGCTCCCCTGTCTCCCTCCGAGGAGGACACGGTGGGTTCCCACTCTTGTTTCTTTCTAACCTTTTTGCAGAGCAGCTGGAGTAGCAGAGGGGGAACAGGGGCGATGGCTGCACCTCCGGGGGAGGGGGGGTCTTCCTAGCCCCTCGTATTTCTGCCGTTACCTCCCTTCTCCGTTAACCCTCCTTTCCTCCCCCGACCCCTCCCCGAGCAGAACCCAGGGCTGAGGACTGGCCGCTTCCAGAGCCAACTTCCCCCGCCGGAGTGGTCCGGCAGGACGGAGGGTGGGGGCTGGCGGGGCCGGGGCGGGCTCGGGCCGCTCCATGCCAGGCGGCAGCGCCAAACACCTCGGGGCAGGTGGAGGAGCGTCCGGTCCCAACCCGCTGGGACTGGGGCTTCTCCGAGAGGGTATCACGAACAGCTCCCTGGCTTCTGACCCCAGCAGAGTCATACCGGCTGACATGATCCTTGCAGCAGCGCATCTTCCGTGCGGTCTTGCGGGATGCCCCGCTGCGGGAGGGCCGGCTGGGGGCAAGCGCCTGCCACGGCTTCTCCCCTGCCCCGCCTGCTTGCTCGCTCCCTGGCAGCCTTCCTTGGCGAAGCTGTCGGGTGGATCGGGGTGTACGAAGGAAACAGCGAGGTCTCCTTACCCCTGCTCCCAGCTCCCTGCTTGGTGCCTGGCTTCCCGGGAAATACAGGGGCAGGAAATAATGAGTGGGTTTCCACTCTGGCAGGCAGCAAGGAAGAAGGGGAAGGGGGGGGCTCTGTGTGTGTCTGAAGAACGCTAAGGGAAGGGTGTGTGTCTGTTGGGGGGGTAACCCACCAGCATCCTGCCCCTGAAATGCTGAGCAATGCTCAGCAGCTGGACCAGCACTGTGTCTTGTTCAGCTGTTCTCCATCTGCCCATCCTTAGAGGAGTTGGCCTAGGCCTGGTTGACAGGGGAGCTCCCCCTCATCTCCACTTTCCCCTCTCCTCTGTCCTGTGTCCTTCGGCTTTCTGCCTTAGCCATATCAGCTGTGAGAGGCAGGCAGACCCTGGTCCTTTCCCTCCACTGCTGCAGGTCAGGGTCAGGTCTGGCCAAGATGTGCATCCTGCAGCAACTCTGCTCCCCCACCTTTTAGGCAAAGGTAGTGATAAACTGAAAAGGTGACTAAAGTCTCTGCCTTTGTACCCATCTCTGTCTTTTCCCTTCCAGCTTACTTGTCCTTTAACTGTTCCTGTTGGAAACCCTTTGGAGCAGGGACTGGTTGATTCCCCATATACCTCACTTTAGCACAATAGGAACTCTCTCACATGGTCCTTGAGTATTGCTGCAAATAACACAGCTCCCGCTGTTAATGATTAATAACCCATAACATGGGTGGTACTTAACAGATGGTCTTGATGTCTAGCATGGCACTGGTTCCCTTCCTGTGTGGGGCCTGAACATCTTTCTCTTGCTTTTTGGGGTGGATGTGAACTTTGGGGTACAAGTGGGAGATGGATAGGCTGACAGGATGCTGCCACTTTCGTCTGCAGAACTGGCTGCACACCTCCAGCTCAACCTGTTTCACCCAGCACCATTTCAGTCCTGAGCCCTCACCTCTGCAGCACGGTGCTGTTCTGCAGTGCCCTGGGCTCCCCTCTCCCCACTGCCAGAGTATGAGCAACCTGCCCTGCAGTGCTCCCAGCCACCCTGTTCCCCTGCCCTCCAGCAGCTCTGCCAAAGCACCTCCTGCTAGTGCAGCCCTGCTCTGCTGGTGCTCAGTTCTGACCCATAGCATCTGCCTCCTGGCTTTGTTCCTGAGCCATTCCCTCTCCGGTGCGCCTTGGCTCAGACCTGCGATACTGAGCTCCTTCTACAACTCCGCCAGCGTACCTATAGCCTTAATTGGAGGTCCATTCAGTGCTGTGCCATTTGAACTCTTCAGACTGCTCTGCTGGTCATCTGAGTGCTTAGCTGTGACACGCCAGGTTTTAATATCCCCATAACCCTGACAAAGCCCTGCCAGCACATCCTCCTGGCGCCTACTGCAGCCATGTCATGCGGCATCTCAACCAACTGTCCCAGGGCTCTCCCCTCCCTGCCCCCCTCCTTCCAAGCAGTCTTTCCCCTCATTTCCAATTCCGGTTCTTCTTCTGGTCCTGCAAAGACGTGTCTTTGTAGCTGAGTGCTCCTATGATGGAAGGGGATAGCAAGGTCTGGCTCATAGGTCACTTGTGAGGAAAGGAGAGAGGGATGTCGCAAGATGTGATAGTGGTTAGCCTTGATGTGAAAGGCAGGCACTAGTCTGCAGGAGAGTCCACAGTGTGTTTCCTGGTCAAGAAATGATAGTTCTTTTCTCCTTGATGACTTTCCCATCTCCTCTGAAAGCCCAGCAAAGCCTCATTTAAAAGCCCTGAGCAAAAGCTGTTATCAACTTCAGTGAGAGACAGGCATTTTTTCTGTGCCCTCATTGTGGTGAGGAATCAGGGGAAATGGAGAGCTTGGGCAGCTTGGGCTGGTACATAAGCCAGCCTGAGATTTTTTTTTTTTCCTTCCTAATCATGCCATGTGGCAAAGCTGGCATGGAAACCCCCTTTGGCCATGAGTAAGAGAGGGGGAGAGAGAGAGAGGGAAAAGAGACCGTAAAGACAGCTGGTCTTGTAAACACATGTATGGTTTATTTTTGTGTTTTCTTTCACTGTTGCACGACAGGGGCCCTTGGAATTTGGATTTGTGACAGTGTTGAGGAGTCAGACCCCAGCCTGGGATTTTGATTTTTAAATTTTTGCTGGAGAGAAATAAAAAATTCATACTGACTCTTGCCCTACTTGGTTGGTACTTTCATACTGGTTTCTGAAGGAATCAGGTCAGGATGCTGGCCACCCTGCTGTGTTGCTTCCCAGCCCCACAGTGCTGACCACCAGGGCTTAGTCTTCTATTTATCTGTATTTTTCCTTTTTTCTTCTACATCCCAGCAGATTTCTATCTGTTTGAAGAAGCAGATTAGTATCTAGTACAGAGGAAAAGTAAATGCTTCACAAGCAGCGGACGCTTCCTTAGAGTCTGTGTTCAGTGTTCCTTTAAAATCAGTGGAAAAACTTCCCATGGTTTAACTTGAACAGGAGTGGGCCCAGATCTGGCTGTCATTACCATGCTGGTGTTACCAGTTAATTCTGAAATCATCGAGCTGGTGCTTTCTGGTAGTTGTGCTGCAACCTGCAAATGTAAAACTTGGCACAGCACATCTTCTCAAGGAGAAAGTCTTTGTAACAGGTTTACCTCCCTGTCAGCAGGGAGTTAGCCTGTCTGCACAGGGGATGTCTGCAAGCCACAAAAGAAATCTTTTTTCCATGTGAGGACCTTTGTCTGCTGGCAGCGTCTTCCCAAACAGTAGGAAAGGAAAGCCATGATTCCTCTTAGTTTCGCTAAGGGCTTGTGGGATAGAGGGAGGAAATAAAACCAACCCGTGGAACAAAGTTGGGGCTGTGTTTATCGAAAGTCCACATGTGCTGGATCCTCCTGCCTCCCCGAAGCTATTTAGTACCCCGCTGGGTCAGCTGCCTTACCCGAGCCTGCAGCAGTGGCTTCACAGCCCCTCTTTCCACATCCTCATCGCCTCAGCAGATGAATAATGCATGCCTCTAGTTGACAGATAAAATGAAGAGATTTGTGTGTGTTTTGTCTTAGCGATGAATTAATTAATTCGGTTCCTTCTTTTGTCCTCTGGCTGTTTTTTCTTTGTCCCCCCAACCCCCCTTACTGGATGGTGAGCAGGGGTGCGCAGAGGGTGCGTGATGCCTTGTGCAGATTGCCCAGCCCTCAGAGTGTGGCTGTGTAGGGGCAGCTATGGGAGCAGCAGTGGTCGTGGGGGCGTTTCTCTTTTGGTTTTCACTTTGTGGGGAGTAGGCTTGCTCAGGCTGTTGCACAAGCCACAGTAAAAAGTGAAGGCTTGTCAGGAGGACTGGCAGTGAGCAGCCACCAGATCTGGTAGGTGTAACTCTCAGGCTTTAGTCAATTCTTAGAAGTTCTGTCATTTATACGAAGCATTTCCAGCTCTATGTCTTTTTTAAAATTAGGAAATAAGAATGAATGCTTGGACAACTCAAGAGTGTTTCCATAAAACAGGCAGATATTCTGCAAACCAGTGTCACAGCTTGCTGTGCACAGCTCTGACAGTATACCCTCTTTATAATACATAGTGGGTCCTACCCATTGTTGCTGCTCCAGTGTGACCAATTCCTCATCTCAAATGTCTTTGTTACTGCACACCTTCCTTTTCTACAAAATAGAAAACCAATTCCCAGTCCTTGGCACTGCCCATTCCCCAGTACCGAGCAGGACCTTCCCTGTTCCTCCATCACGAGGAGATTACTTTGAGCAAAGGTTGGTAGCTTTAACAAAAGGGAAGAAATCATTCTATACAGAGCAGTCAGTGATCCAGTAAAATTAACTTCATTCAGAGCTGAAATTAGGGTTGCAGTGAAGTTCTGCAAAGGTGAAAAGCTAGAAGCCAGTCTACTTTCTGTGGCTCACCTCTAGTCTCCTGTCAACAATGAAGCCTTTTTTTTTGAGTTATTTTTTTGCAAAGACTGGTGATTCTGTGTGTCTGAATGTTTACATCCCCCTCTCAGAGCACTGACAATGACTAATATTTTTTTAAAAAAGATGAACTCTGCTTAAATTTTCTCAGGCTGGCTATCAAGAAATCTAAGCATCCAAACTCACAAGTCCCTTGCAGTTTTAAGTGATTGTAGCTGAGCTTTGCCCCTCTGTGCTGAGGCTGAGTTTGGTAGTTGAATGCAGGAAAATTCTGGTGTGTGCAGGGTCTGTTTCCTCAAAATGAGGTTACTATTTGACTTACTCTTTCTGTAGTTTTGTGTTAAAGAGTTTCTGATCAGGTGCTTTGACTTTGTATTCTGTGCACGGTATTAGCTGTTCCCAGCTTGGAATAGCTCGTGTTCATCTGCAAAATTGAAGCTTAAGTCTGTTCACCTGGTACTTGATCCTGGGAGATCCCAGTGCTCTTAAGAGATCTGGGACATAAGAAACCTAATGTCATTGTTGAACCCTGTACCTCTGATTTAATATGACTCTGTGCTCTGAAACATTGCTCAGACCCGTGCTGCTGAAGGTACAATCTCTTGAGATGTGTTTAAGAACACCCTCTTCTGATAGCTACGTTGTGCTTGCTCAGTCTCCCATAGCACATTCAGCAAAGGTGGGAATGCTAGTCCTGAGTGAGAATTACATCAGGACTTTCTTCCTCCTTACATTTCCTTTGCAGTTTAGACTGGAGAGAGGTTTCTTCTTCTCCTTATCATTCTGCTTTTGGGTAATACAGCCCTGACTTGTCAAGCATCTGCCACATTCTACTGCAGAGGTGACTGCATTTCAAAGACAGATGAAGGATCCTGCTGTATGCCTTGTACCAGCATTGAAGTTGTAAAGAATATTGGGTTGTGTGACACAAGCTGCGCAGTCAGAGTGCTGCAGAAAGAGAGTGGAGCTTTTTTTATAGTATTTCTACAGTTTAAAATATGGATTTTTTTTTTTTCTTAAAGATGCAGGCCAGTTTTCCTCATTTGTTTTTTGGGGGATTTTTTTTTTTTTGGCTGGTTGCTTTTTTCCCCTTCTTTTGCCATGCCATGAAAATACATGCTTCAACAGTGTTGCAGCAGTCACTGGGTTATCACATACTGTGCAGTTGGAAACTCCGAATTCCCTATGCAGGTCTCACTAGAGGTAGGAAAAAAATACCTAGGTCATCTAGGGTAGGAATACTGACAAGAGCAGGATAGTTTCCAGCTTGTAAGTGCAGGGAACTGAAGTTTTGTCTGGGAAGTACACAAGGTGACCATTCTTCTATTCTCTGCATTTCCATGTGCTGTGCCTTAAGGCTGGCTCTCTGTGTAGTTGCCCAGGAGGACTGTCCTGTGCTGGTTGGCAGACTCTTTTTGACTTTGCATTTCTGTTGTTCTGGTGGGCTTTGATAACTATGAAAGGTCACTTGCTTTAGAGAGAAAAAGGTGTTTTTCATATCTTCTCTGTAACCTCTGTGCAGAAGACAACTCACTGTTGACCAGTGGCTCTGAGTTGTTGTATGGCCTTGGTGAAGCACTAACTCTCTTCCTGACTTTTCTTCATCTGGGAAATGAAGAAAACCCCCACTTATCTCCTAGGTGAGGTAAACAGTCCTAGTGCACTGGTGTGCTTTGAGATCTCTGGCAGGGAGCCACGGAAGTGTATGAAATCTCAATAGTTCTCTTGGGCTTTAGATGTCTGAGCAGCCTGAAAGAGCAGCCTGCTTCGATCTGTCCTTCAAGGACAAGCAAGACACCTTCAAATCTTGGACATAGATCCCGTTAGTGTTTTCCCTCCTGGCTTTAAATTCTGGACAGGCTGTAGTGCCCAACACTGGCCTTGGTGTTTCTTGGAGCAGGAGAGGTTTCTGGCTGGAGTGCTGGCTGTGCCGACTTCCAGGCAGCCGCCAGAGCCAGGGGCCTGCAATTCGCCACAGCTCCCTCGCCACTCTTGCAAATTACTTCTCTTGTGCTCTGTGTCTGTGTTGTTTTTGCACATTAAAACATAACTACTTATACCCCTGAGTGACTTTCCCCCAAACTATGAATTTAAAGTACTTCCGACACTGTCTTTTAGAATTTGAATATAATTATATGCTTTGGGTGTAAATTGTGGTTTTTGCTACATAAGAAACTAATGGAAATGATCTGCCTGTTCCTGTAGTTTACAGATTATACGCTTTAGATCTGGGGATGTATATTTAGGCTGCTTTTCTGTATGGTGTATTAAAATGAAAATGAAGTTGGTGTGAGCTATAGTGGTTGCTAAGCGTGAATAGCAGGCTGATAAAGGACATTACTAAATGGATCCAGTGCTAGATTTACTTTATTATTTCTTAGTTTTGTACCTTTCGTCTCTTTGCATTCTTGATTATGGAGAACAGGAAAGTGGAAAGTATTTCACAGTCTGTAGAGGACCTCATGTCTGCAGAAGCTCAAGGGGACAGGGTGAATGAATCAGAAAGGCGTAAGATGTTGCTAAAAAAAGACCCTTTGCTTCTTCTGTGAATGCCACATGGTGAAGAATCAGGGAAGACTTTGTTTTCTGGAGGTCTCCGGAAGAGAGTGCCATCAGGCTGACTCACCTGTTTGGTCAACAGGCCAGGTTCCATCTAGCAACTGCAGAGTAAATCTGGCTCTGTGCTGTCCTTGGAACACAGTTCTGAATTTAGAAAAAAATTCAGCATATCTACATTAAGCAGATCAAATTAGTGCTAGAGGAGAAGAAGTGAAGTTTGGTTTTTTCCAGCAGTTTCATCTTTAACACCATGCTGGATGACATCAACTGATTGTCTGGACATGTTTGCTGAGCCCTTTTGTGCCTTGCTCATCATCTGCACGGCCCAGTGAGAGTTTTCATGACTCCCTGTGGCAGCTGGATCCTGCAGTTACAGCAGCCTGCTGTTCTTGCTCCAGCTGGTTTGCTTAATGACCTCAGCCAGTGGAGATGTTACAGAGACGGTGTCTGGAAATGTTTCTGTCTGTCTGGTTCTGCAGATTTGCTGTTTCAGCTACCAGATGTTTTGGTGCACAAGTGTCCTCCACTGCTGGTGAAGGCTTCAAACCATCAAGATATGAGGGCAAAGCAGCAGAGTATGGAAACCTCCCAAATAGTATGGGGAAGGCAGTTACAGGTGGTTGAGGAATTGTAGAATCATAGAATGGCATGAGTTGGAAGGGACCCCAAGGATCATAGAGCTCCAACCCCCCTGCCACAGGCAGGGACACCAACCTCAGGCCTGGAGCTACACAAGGTTGCCCAGGGCCCCATCCAACCTGGCCTTGAACACCTCCAGGGACAGGGCATCCACCCCCTCTCTGGGCAGCCTGTTCCAGCCCCTCACCACTCTTTCTGTAAAAAACTTCCCCCTAATATCTAATCTAACCCTTCCTTCCTTTAGTTTTAACCCATTCCCCCTTGTCCTGTCATTGTCTATCCTTTCAAAAAGTTGAATCCCCTCCTGTTTCTCTGCTCCCTTCAGGGACTGGAAGGCTGCAATGAGGTCCCCCCGCAGCCTTCTCTTCTCCAGGCTGAACAAGCCCAGCTCCCTCAGCCTCTCTTCGTAGTGGGGGAAGAAAACACGCAGTAGACAACTGTGTATTAAGCACACTGGGCATTGACAGTGTTTCTCCTTATCTCACAGAACATACATAAATATGGCTTTAGAGAAGCCAAGGCTACCAGTGTTCTATTAAAATGGAAAACTTCCAGTGCTGCTCATTTTGTTGAGCAGGAAAACTGGCATCTTAAGCATGTACATGGGCTAGCAAATTTTGCAAGATGGTTTGAGATCTGCCTGCCTTCCGCAGGGCAAATGACGACGTTTGACTAAAACAAGAATCGACCTGAAACTGTTGAAGAAATGCAAGTGATTTTCAATAAAAGGATAATAATTTTAAAAGGCCTGATTCATTTTGATTCAGTTAATACGCTGCCTGAACTATACATAGAAAATGGGCTCTGTCAGTGTCTCCACTTGACTGTCTAATCTGGAAAGATTCTCACTGTCTGGTTGAATGCTCAGGAATCCCTGTGTTTATTGGATTAAAATCTCTGAGCTTCTTGTACTTCATCTTTTGTAACTTCCCTGAGTTACAGTGATTGTCTGAGACAGCTTCACTGTAAAGACTGTTGGAGCTTGTAGTTACGCAGACACATTTTCTGACCTACAAATGCTGTAGGTCTTTTAGTATCTGGTGAGGTGAAAGTGGAAACAGTAAGTAAAACCCCTAACATTTTCCTCTTTCCTTCGTTTGTTATTCTTGATTTTACTTGTCTAATGGTAGCCCATCTTAGCTTTTCTCACAGTTTGATGATACTACTGATAATTATGATGACCTGGACTTTCACAGGAGAGCTTGTCCAGGTTTTTCACTGTTTTTCACTGACGTCCACTGAGTGTGGTGTTTAAGAATGCTGGTGGCCTCAACAGGACCTAGAGAAATCTTTGGTTTATGTGGCCTACATCTAGCCATCTGCTCTGTAACCTCTCTGTAGGATTGCAGGAGGACCCCCTGCTTCCCCAGTACCATATTTTCTTTGCAGTTAGGTAAAGCATGCCAAAGCTATCCCGTTTCCCTGATCATGCTCCCATCTGCAGTCCAGAATATTTCTGTCAGTGTAGGTTTGCAAGCTACTGATGGCTTTGAATGCCTTTTCACTTTTTATTATCTCACCATGGAGTCTGCTCTCCTTCCTGTGCCCTCATGCATTCAGAGGCAGTTCATTAGAAGCAAGGAAAAGGCAAAGAAATTAATTTTCCTTGAGAAATGTATTCAGCACCTTATACAGGCTTGAAGAAATGAATCAGAGCAGAGAATTCTTAGTATCTCTTTTTCAAACTTTTCTTTTTCTTCCCCATGGAGAATCTGGAGAAAAATTGTCTGTGCCCTGCAAGCATCCCTTTACCTGGCGAATTGTTTTTCTGACACTGAGCACTATGAGCATGCTAGCCTTGTAGGAGCCTGGAGCAGAGTAAGGTGTATTGTCTTAAGAAAAAATGAAAACTTATTGTAACCAAAGATTGGAGTGGCGAATTCTGTTCAGATGAATGCTAGTAGTGCATATCTAAGCTTATTTCATTTCAAGTAATTGTTATTCCAGACAGGTTGGTTTCTACTTAACAAGCCACAGACTCAGGCTCCTTTTCCTGGCCCAGTCATCAGGAAAATATACGCTGGCAAAATGAGCAGCCTCCCCTCCTGGACTAATTAATACTTGATAGCTGATTTACAGAAATGGTGAAAACCTGCACCTTTTGTGTATTCCTTAGTGAGAACTTTCATTAGTGATGCCATATCCCACTTTTCAATGGGTAGTGTAGAAGAGGGTTGCCCTCAACAGCAGCACTGAGCAGAACTGAGGACAAGAACCCATTTTTTTCCCTAGCTCTGCCACTGGCTTAGCTTGACATATTGGATGGTGAATTTTCGGGGCGCATCATACCTTGCCAGATGTTTGCCATCTATGGCAGTTTGCACTACTATGCTGTAGTGCAGAAATGTGATGAGTATTTAAAATCTCTTTAGATCCTGACATAACCCATCTGAAAAGAAAAGCACTATATTGTTCTTATTCTTTCCCAGCATACTGGAAAGATATTTTCAAACTTCAGCCAGCATATTTGGTCCTTTGAATTTAGGGACCATCCCAGCGCTATGTCTCCTGGTACGGTGTTTGGATTAAGTCCTGGGAATTCAGCCCTGTGATACCCTGAGAAGGACTACTGCCTTTTATGCAGTCAGTTCTGCGAAGAAATATTGATCCTCATCCCAAGAATACAGTGTTAGAAAGATGGGGAGTGCCTGGGCTGTGTGGTTGGATGCAGTCGTTTGTTTCAGTCACATCATTCTGAGAGCGAGTAATTCCCTGCTGCTGGTGACCGTTTCATTTACTGCTTCAAGAAGCATTACAGGCATGCATTTCTCTTCACTGGTTCCAGAAATCCAGGGGCATTTCTTAATTCAGTGACCCAAAGAGCTGACCACATCACCCCAGCCTCTTTTTTTTCAGTGTCCCTGTTGACTGTCTTCTGCTTCTGTCACAAGTTAGATCTTGTCTGCAACTGTTCAATCAATTCCTTTTGCCAAGAATTGGGAACAAAATTATCAAGGTGATTTCAGCTAGTATGGGAAAGAAGAGGGGAAGGAGAGAAGAGGCAGAAGATGGGAATTAAGCTGGAGTGTAAATCAGTCAAGGATACAATTCCCCTTCTTTCTTTCTGTTTTATCAGAAGTAAAGGAGGCTAGGATTATCAGAAGAACCGTTAAACATCCAAGTAGTTCTCAACAAAAGACAATTTGAAGCTGGAGATAAAAATACACTGAAGAAACAGGAAAGGAGGGAGCAGTATAGGAGCTCAGGAGCAGGGCTGCCCTGTTGACTCCTTTTGGCGTGAGCTGAGGAGGTTCAGGGTGTTCCGCAGAAGTCTGGCGGGTCCACAACTTGCCCACCAGAGCCCCATGCTGCTGATGTTCACTTTACAGTTGTCTTGGACCTAGACTTCAAAGTATTCCATATATTTTTACAAGTCCACTTGTAAGAATTTTTGAAACACCCATTTAGCTTCTTTTTCTAATTATTTTTACAGCCATTGCTTGTGTTCCTGGAATTCTTATTGCCAGTATCTAGAATGAGACATTACTAATTAGCTTATTATCTGCCAGTCTAAAGGGTTAAGGCACTTTTTAAAAACAAAACATTA
The DNA here is from genome assembly GCA_020800305.1 of Porphyrio hochstetteri. Classification (NCBI taxonomy): domain Eukaryota; kingdom Metazoa; phylum Chordata; class Aves; order Gruiformes; family Rallidae; genus Porphyrio; species Porphyrio hochstetteri. Next base: position 7,166,044 of record CM036908.1, on the reverse strand, counting down.
TGGAGTGAGAAAGAGTTGGATTCTGATGGTGCTCAGCATGGGAAGAGCTGTGGAATGCTTTATTTGTGTTACTAGGAAGGTCACTGGGACAGGCCCAGGTAAAGGCTGGGCTGTAGCGCAGTCTGCAGCGGTGCCTGGGGCTGCGCGCTCCCCTGATACACAACAGGAGCTGGAGAGGAGCAGTTTGTTCAGATGCAGTGTCTCAATAGTGGGCATTTTTGTTGGGGCACCCTGCATGTGTACTGAAGGATGCATGTAGTATTTCTCCTCGGGGAAGCTTGCTTCTCTTCAGAAGCAGTATCTGTTTTTCACGTTTCTGCTGAGGTTTAGGGTGATGCGTAATTCATGTCCATAGGGAAGCTGAGTTCAGATTCAAGAAAGGGCTGGGGGCTGTGCATGGAGACTATTTGCCTATGAATACTGAGTAAAGACAAAGCAGTCATACCTGCAGGAGCACTTTTTTCCTTCTTTTATCCCATTTCACAGCCTGAGCAACTATCCTACAGCAACCCTTTTCTGTAACATTTCTGAGTTCCTGGATTCAAGGGCACCTTCTAGAGAGGCTGATTCAGTCTCTGGCCTTCACGTAGATGAAGTCAAAGTAGTAGTTTACAGAAGTCCTGGTTAGTCAAGAAGTTTAAAGCATGGGAACAGAGTCCCTGATGTGACATGACAATTTAATGTCATAATTTATGATGCAGTGCAAATGGTTGCTAAGGATTTATAAAATTATTTATGAATGATTATAAAATTAAGAAATTATTATTATTACTTACATGATCCTCAAACAACAAAAAAAGCCAAAACAAAACATGCTCTCATAAAAGATGATGTTTCTGTTATCTTTGCTGTTTACATCATTCTTTGCTCCTCAGGTCTCGAGATGAGACCTTGCCTGCCATGCAAGCCTAGGCTCTATAATGTCATGGACAAGACTGTACTATTAGAAAATCATTTGGAGTCTTACAGTCTACAGTCTCGTAGGCTACAGTCTTACAGAGGCAAAGATTCAGGAACTAAAAAAGATTTTTGGTTCAAATTACAGTTGAGTCATGGATCTTGTCGGTAATCTCTGAGGACAAGGCCTGGAAAATGTATGAGTGAATGTAGAAATTCACTGGTAAAGAAATCCCACATCAGAGTTGAGGTAAGCGAGGGACTAAACCATCCCAGAATGCTGAGCTGCAGATATACTCACAGTACAATCAATGATATGTCAGCACCAATTTTGGTTAGATGTTGATACACAATTAGAAGAGACATATCCAACCTGAAGGAAGAAATTAATCACAGAAGATGATAAGAATTTCCATACACATTTGTCCATCTGGTCTGGTATTCTGTCTCTGGCTGTGGCCAGTGCCAGATGCTACAGATGGACACAAATAACCCCTTTGATACATGTAATTGTATATCCCGAGGGAGGGTTGTGAGTTTTTTCCTTGCCCTCACAAATGGTGATCACCTTATGCTGTAGGGAACCGAGAAAGAGACTCGTTGCAGTTTTATCCTAGCTATCATAATTTCACTTGCCATTCTTTATTAATAAGTCTGTCTTATGCTAACTTTTGCTTAGCTATTTTTACATTGCTATCTCAAAGCATTTTATGGAGCTGCTTGGAGCATCAGGGCACTGATAGAGGGCAAGCAACCAGTTTTTGTGTTTCTTGTTCTAGGATGAGAAAATGGAGGGGGAAAGCAGTATGCTGAGTCAGAAACTGTCACCACATTTAAACAGCCCAAGTTCTGCTGATGTCCCTGGGCTTGCTGTTTTCTGTCACTTCAGGCCATCAGGGTGTCTAATTAACAGGCTTCAGAGGTTGAGAGAGTTTAGGCATCTGAGTGCAGCTGCGTACAAAGTCAAACCTGACAGTTCAACCTGGCCCTGGTGACGTCTGGTCCACTGCACCTTTTGCATTGCTTTTACCTGGGGGCATGGCTGTGGTTCTGCCTAGGATTTGCCCTCAGAAATTTGTGTGCAGTGGGAGGAGGCACATACACAATTATGGTCTGACATAATGGTCTGGAACAACCAAGGAGCGCTGACCATTATGATTAATCCAGTCACGTACCTCGAGTCTAATGTGTCTCAAATACTTACTGTTTGTGGGCAACCTGCATCAGGGACTTCTGAGGACTGGAAATAAGATGTGTGTGAGAGACAGACTATATGTTGCTTTGCAGAAAAGCTGCATTTGTGTGCATTTGTGTGTGGCAAAAACAACCTCTGCCATGCTAAACGCTGCCAGAAATGTTTTCTCTTCTGCCTCCAAACTGGATAGACATTGAGCCTGTTGTGTCCGCTTTCCAACAGCAGCTGCCATGGACTCAGTGTTTCAGTTACAGTCTGTCGTACATAGAAGTCCTTTCTATTCAGTGTTTTAATCTAAATTAATGTAAGCTGCCTGAAGAGCAGCTTTCAGATACGAATATCCCACAGGGAAAGAGGCAGAGTGATCTAAACAAGGAATATAGAAACAACTCCTGGCTATGGGTCCTGTTTTGACCCTGCCTTCTGCTATAGCTCTAGACAACTCAGAGCTTTACCTCTGCATGCTCTAAACTCCCAAGTGATCATGGGGAGTTGAAGTACTTGTTTATTTTTTAGAGGCTTGGGAGGCATAACTGGCTTGATCTTACTTTTACCACTACAAGCCAGGAGACATTTGGCGTCAAGACAGTCAAGACGCTGGCACCATGCTCCTGGCTGGCTAGAGGTCACATCGGTTCCCTCGCTAGCACAGTCTGTACCTGCATAGCTAAAGAAGTATCCCTGACCCGCAGATTCCAATGTCAGCCTCGGCTGTGGTTGTGTGCAGAGCATTCCTGTATCTTGTGCCAACCCAAGATGAAAATCTTTATTGATCTCTTGTATTTGTTAGCAGTTGGCAGACTCAGGAGCAGAAGAGGGATGCCAGGGGACTTATGGCCTGGGCAGAAAGGACTTCCTTCTGTTGTTGTAACCTATAATGTGAGTTGAGTAGTGTACAAAGAATGAAGAGCTGTCCCATCTAGATTATTCAAGATTTCTTTTTTCCATCTGTGGTATGGGACAAAATCCCAAAATGTTGAAAATGTTGAGCTTACTATTCCAGGGAATTCAGAGAGGGTTGGTCCAAGTATCTTCTTTCAGCAGCACTGCTCAGAGGAGCTAGATCATATCTTGATGTAAAACATCCAGGCACCTAATAATACAGCCTTTTCTCTGTGAACTAACACACCCATTGTATGCACGTGCTTATGACTTAATGGTGTATAAAGGAACTTAAACAGAAAACCATTAAACTTTTATAGGAAAAAATAACATCATCTCAGGGCCTGGAACAGGCTGCCCAGGGAGGTGGTTGAGTCACCTTCCCTGGATGTGTTCAAAAAAAGGGTAGATGAGGTACTTAGGGATATGGTTTAGTTTAGGATGGGAATGGTTGGACTTGATGATCTTCAAAGGTCTTTTCCAACCTTGTGATTCTGTGATTCTGTGAAAGATGTTTTCCCAAAACCAGCTCCTTCCCTAAAATGCTTGTAGCCCTCAAACTATGGCAAGAACCTTGTTGAATTCATCACCATAAACAAAATTCATTCAATGAAACCAAGCCACAGATGGCCTGGTTTCTTTAGGTTTTTACCAAAGTGAAAAAACCTTTTTACCAGGTCTTTTACCATCCAAAGCCTTGGATTTAATATATGTGGTCCAGAATATGGACCAATGCTTCAAAATCATCCAATGATGCAAAGGTCCTCATGGAACCAAAGCTGGTAAGATCATAAACCTGCCATGTACCGTGGGGAACTCACACAGACACTCAGTAAATAGAAACATCCAGTTAACAGTGGGAGAACATTTTTCACAAATAACCACTCTAACCTATCAGCCCTGATCCTCAAGGGAGTCCTTGAAAACAGTTTCAAAGGAAGATCTTGGAAACTCAAATTTGTAACTGTTAGTCTCTAAAAATCAAGGGCTCAGGGTAGCAATATTGATGTATAGTATGTTGTGTTTTTTCATACATCCTGCTGCCTGTGAATTCCTTTGCATCCTATAGGCAATAATTAGTTCTCTCTCCATCCCACTGAGGTAGAGAGCATATTGCTATTACTAGTACCATTTCCCACAGTTCTACAGGTAGCAGTAACCTGTTCCCTCAAATTGACTAATTTATTAGATAACAGTGTTAAATTCAGAGTTGTTAGTCTAAACCTGCATGTAGCTTTGAGAGCTGCCCTTACAGTTTTAGATCTAAATAGGGTTTATGTTCCTTATGTTTTGCATTTTATTCTTCTATACTGGCTGCTCTACTAAGGGCAAATCTTCCTCATTTAAATCCTTTGATCATCATTGGTATAACAACATCAGTACAAGAGTTTCGATCTTTGACATTTTTTAACTTCATTAAGTATTTATTTATTAAGCTTTCCAAACAAAACATGTTTTCAATGAAACGTGAAGCCTTCTTGTTAAATGCCTAAACTTGTTTAAAAACGAATATAGAACAATTCCCATAAATAGTTTACTTCTGATAAATTACCCTTCAGTGGAAAATTCTCAACCAATGCTAGTCATAAAAAGATTTGGACACAAATGCAAACAAAAATGCACATCTATGCCATTAGAACCATTCTGAAAGCCTGGGTTACATGAGCATTAATCCATTTAGAAGGCTCCCAAAATAGTTGCTGTTATTTCTCTCTTGCTTGATACTGTGTGGCTCGAACAACAGGAGAGATGAGAAATATTTTCCCAAGTTTTTTGCCTTAAACCTGGCTGCTTGTTGTATTGTGGTTCTGTAGCTGGGATTTTAATTGCAGGGGAGTTTTTACAGTGAAATTGGTATCAGTTGGACTCTGAGAAAAGGCATTCAAAGATAATGGAGCAGTGTCGTACATCAGTAACAAGGTCACAGTATTTTTTCAACTGCCACTGCGGAACTAACCCAGTCCTGTAGGTTTTTCCAAACCAGGCAGTGGTTGTGGACTGCTAAAGTATTGTTGATTCTGTTATAAAGATATTTCATTGTGAACTTCTGCACTAATTGTGCACCAGAAAATTCCAGCCTGTAACCTGCTACTGGAGCAAGCCTGAACTGTGGCTCAATCCCAGCTTCACTGACAAGTACCAAACCACGGGTTTTTTTCCATGTTTAAAGCTTGATAAATTCAAAACCCAAACATTTCATTGTTTAGGCAATACATTGTTTAGGATAAACAGTACTATATGTTAATGCAGTACATTCCGATACGTTGCTTGGGCGCATGTAATACAGTGACATTTGCATAAATGAATAATCCTGGCATGTCTCTACACAGTATGGATTTGCATACCTAAACTAGATGTTTTAAAATTTGTTTCTCAGTGGCAGTTGTCAAATGGAATATATAATTGTGATGAGATTACAGATGTGTGGGACAATACCTGGTCTTTATTTTGCAAGATTTCTATGTCTTTGCTACCCAACTGTTTCTTCCTGACATAATTGATACATAGCTCGGTGTTTATGATTCTGGAGGAGAGCGGGCTCTGAGAATCTGTTTCTGGATCTTCTGTTTTCTGGTTTTATAATCTTAGACAAATTATCCTACTTATTGCAGTTTCCTCCTTTCTGTGGGAATTTTGATAGCAACCCATCTTTGTCAAACATGTTGATATACATAGTAGTTTTTTTACTGTATGGAAGACAAGTATTATTATAAGTATATACATAGAAAGAATGATGTATGTCTGCATATGCACATTATACTTAGAAAGGAATCCTTGATTTTACCTTTAATTTACCTCGCCTAAAATAATGTATACCAGAGGCTTAATAGTTTGCATTGCATAGTTATCAGATAAGGTATTTGGGGATATTTTTAAAGTGGATATTTGTTAACACCATGATTTTATGCAGTTCCTCATTTAATCTATATTGAGCTGCCTAGACGTCAAGGTCTTGGGGAAACAGACTTGATGCATTCTGTTTATCCCCGATAGTTCATCATCTAAGATAAGCCAGGGTTGTCTGTAAACTGCAATCTCATCAGGCAGGCTCAGATAGCATCTCACTTGACTTTTTTGCTTATTCCATTAACATGTCTGTCCTGGAGATTTGGGATGCTCAACTTCACCATGCTGGCAAGAGCAAACAATTAACTGGGGACTGAGATTTAGCCATCACTGGCTCCACTAAACATGACAACCCTTTTAGTTGTTACACTGAACCTCTATAAGTCTGTGCTCCCACCGAGCGTTTAAACAAGAGGGAGAGGAAGGATCACAGTGCAGTGGCTTTTGTTGACAGCTGCACAACACTACATTTCACTTCAAAAAGATCTTCATTTAGGATCATAGAATCATAGGGGTTGGAAGGGACCTCGATTGATCATCGGGTCCAACCCCCCTGCCAAAGCAGCTCCCCAGCTCATATTGCACAGGTCGGCGTCCAGACAGGTCTTGAATATCTCCAGAGAAGGAGACTCCACACCCCCCTGGGCACCCTGTTCCAGGGCTCCCTCACCCTCACTGGGTAGAAGTTCCTCTGCATGTTGGTGTGGAACTTCCTGTGCTCCAACTTGCAGCCATTGCCCTTTGTCCTGTCCCCACTGAAAAGGGGCTGGCCATTTCCCCCTGCATCCCATACTTAAGGTATTTGTGTCTCAGGAAACGTTTTACTTTCTCCCTTCTTGTTGCTGTTGTTGATTTCCCATGCAGGTGTTCACTAGCAGTGGCATTTTAGAGGTAAAAGGCAAGTAGGATCTCTAATTCCATCACTGGGCTTGTTTCCTACAGCTAAAATAGCTCTGGGGAGAGACCAAGGTGGTCACCACTGATGTGTGCAGTGTTTGTCTGCATGTGGTTGGGACCACTTAGTGTTCAGTGCCTCTTCCTGCGAAGTGTGCCCCAGTAGAGCAGTCCATTCAGAGTGTCCTTTAGCTTATAGTTTGGAATTGGTGTGTGGAATTGTGGGCATGTGAATAGCTAGCTCCTAGAAACACAGGTTGGGACGTTTGTAGGTAGGTGAGCTGGTAGGCTGTAGAAAATTCAGTCTTTGTTGTGTCCCTGTTGAAAGGGAACTCCTGCTGGCCTCATGTCAGCGCTTGCATTTGCAGAGGAGAGAAGAGAGGGAGAGAGTGCAGCAAGGAGTGGGTTAACTGCCTGCCTCTCTAAAGAGCTGGGCTGGAAAATATTTTCCAACTTACCCTTTCAATTGAGGTTTTGATGCTTTTTCTGTTTCACAGGGTTCAAAATGGATTTGTTTTTCATGTTCTAAGGGGGTTTTACTACAGTTATAATAATTTTGATAACAGTTCCAATAACATTTTTGATAAAAGAATTAGCATTTAAAATGTTGAAAAGTAAAATGTTGCCGTTTTTAAAAGACCATTTTTCATTTTAAGAAGCCTTTAGTTGGAAAACATTAAAGCAACTGTATTATCTAAGAAAATCTCCATCGGAACGCTGCCAAAGGAAGCAAAGGCTGGGAGGGGAGGAGGGACAGGATGGTTCTTCAGATCTGTGAGGAACCTCCCTTGGATGGGAAAAGTGCTTGTCCTAGAGAAGCACGTCTCTAGGTGACAGTCAGTAGCACTTACAGGTGTGACAGGAACAAGTAGGCATGAAGTGGATTGAGTTGAATCACCTTGTGTTTATTCCTGACATGTAATACAGAACTGTTTTAATCCTTTGCCTAGCATATCAGCTCATTAAACTTTCCCAATGCATCAGAACTCCCCAAAGGCTGTTGTCTGCAGTCCACCCTTCAGAAGTTACCACATCCATGCCAGAGCTTTTCAGGGGAGTCCAATCTTTTGGGTTATTTTTCTTGCTGTGTGACACAGCTGAGAATTCCCCAAGTTTCTCCAGTCTGGTTCATAGTGTCTGCCAGTTCTAGGAGAGATTATGAGGCCAAATACTGCGTCTAATGGACCAAATCACAGGTTGTCCAGGCAGGTGGTAGATTACCCTTCTTGGAGGTGTTCAGGGCAGGGTTGGATGGGGTAGCCTGGTCTAGTGAGAGGTGTCCCTTGCCCATGGCAGGGAGTTGGAACTTGAGCTTTAAAGTCCCTTCCAACCCAAACCATTCTTTGATTCTGTGAAACTGGGAAAGCTGCACTCTCCAGTGGAGGACAATGCATAGGTCCTGCCTCTGCTGTGTGGTTTGTGTTGGGATCTGAGGAGGACAGTCCTGCTGCTCTTCATCCTTCATTCCTGGCTGTAAAGACCAACCTTTCAGAACATGGAAATTGTCTTTTTAACTGGCTCCTGCAGTTAGGAGAGTGCTGTACAAAAAAATTGCATAAGGTACCTCCACAGATACACGGTATTGTCCATCTCTCAGCTGTTATATGTATAAATCCCATAGTATTTTTCTCATTATGGCAAATTACTTGATTGTGGTTTCCTCTAAATCCTTTTTTTGGACACTTCTGTCTGAGTAATGAGCTACGGATTAGCCTCACAGAGGATGATGTTGATGAAATAGTTAATGAAAAAAAGTTCTGATGTTTCCCAAGGTTAAATAATGTTTATGATCTACTACAATGTGCACAAGAAAAAATGAGACTGCACATTACATACCACCAAAGTATGCTGTAAGTTCAGATACAAGACTACTGGTTCTGATCCCAGTTGTGTTCTGCTGTCTTTAGCAGCAGTCTTCCAGGTTTATGGTCATAGCAGTAATAGCAGAATGTGGACCATTTTACTTGTAAATGAAAAAGTTCATAGATAGTAGGCAATTGGTTTTTACAAGCCTGCTTAGGCTATTGGTTTTATTTCTTCTTCTGGTGTAGGGGACTTTTTGCCAGACACAGGAGTGTGGCAGCAGAGCAAGGCGTGTTCTGCAGCAGAAGATGAGTGTTTGGGAGAAGGAGGGTGGTGGGCAAGGGCAGATGGGTGCTGCAGTGCCACTCTGACTCAGCCAGGCTCATTTTAACAGGTACATGTGTTAGGGAAGTCGAACATTCTTATTAGGCTGGAGATCTGAACAGAAGAGGTAAAAACCCCTTTCCCTTTCACTTCATGTTTACTCTGGTGTTAATATTTTTAAGATACACAGGATAACGTCTCAGTAGGTATCAATATATTGACTCATTCTACTCGGTGACGGTAGCACAGCTATGCCAGCTTATACCCAGTGGGGATCTGACACCCTCTCTCTGCTTTTTATCTGCTTCAGGTGTCTTAAAAAAAAAAAAAGAGACAGAGTAACAGATTGCATATGATCTAATTTCTTCCCTGGTCTATCCGGTGTGTCAGCCTTTTCATGACAGCATCCAAGGGAAGCTGTGATTTGGAAAAGTGATACATTCAGTACATTCTCATGCTACACTGAAACTCCAAGCAGTTTGTTCCTCCCTCCAAATCTTAATATGAAATCTTATTTTGTAACTCAAAAGAGGACAAGATCAAAGGACAGATACCGTGTTCCTTGCAGACCTGGAGAAATACTGCATTTATGGATGAACTTGCAAAGGAAGGGGATCTGGAATCCTTAAACATCAATATTAATTATACTAATGCAGTCAAATTCTACTTTTAACTGGGTGGTGTTTCCTTATCCCTCTGGTGTGGGAACAAGAAGATGGTGTTGGGGAGGCTGTGCTGCACAGGGGCCATTGACAAGGCAGGGTGACAGGTCATTCGCTGCTAGTAAGGAGCGTGCTGTTTCAAGGACAAGGAGGTGCAGGAGTACTTCTTCCCAAATCTTACTAGAGCAGATTGTATTTATTAGTGTTGTTGTGGCTGTAATGGTGTTAGTGTGTAAATGAAGCAAGGTTAGTAAATCAGCTGATAACACTGGACTGTAACAGATTCGGTTTTTAACCTGAAAGATTTTGTGTCTGAAATATTGCCTGTTTATTCCGACTACATCCATTGTTCCACTAGACTTCATCAGTTCCCTCTTGCAACAGGGTTTGCCGTCCTTTCATTGCGAGGTATGTAACACTGGCTCCTGTTGGAGGCATGTACTCGACTGTGTGGACCTAGATGTCATCTGAAATGGCAGTTCTGGCATTTCAGCGCTGAGCTCACCCTTCTTGGGGCTAGGGGGCAGGTTGGTACTCGTGGAGATATTTTTGGTATTAGACTTGCAACTGGGAATCCTCGTCACTCATTGTCACTGACGTTGTCTAGTGTTAATCCTCATTTCCCAATTCTGTTATTTTTATCCCGACTCTTTAAATTCTTCCTGCAGGCTTACTTGGATACTGACTTTTTCATCATGTCTTGGCCTGCACTGTTTCATCATGCTTTTGTGAACTGCTCATTGGGTTTCAGGGTCCATGGCAGAGGCAGTCACACTTCAGGGCAAAGCAAGGAGAGCAGAATTAGACTGCCACTGAATGCTTTTGATGCTTCTACTAAGTAGCATGGTTTGGGCTCAGGGCTAATAGCGAAGCAAGGTGGTACAACTGAACAAGCAAAGGCTTTCTAAAGATAGTGCCCTATTCACCCTGCTATTCAAGGAACAGAGCAGGATTGCTCTAAGGTTGGGAATTAGTGAGCGAGTTCTCTTTTAGTCCTCCAGGTAGCTGATAAAACTGGCACACATGCGGGAAAGCTTTTAGGGAGGTGTCAAGTGTGGGAATGCAGTCTGCTGGCTAATACGCTGCGCTTGGGCTTTGGGATTAGAAGATACCACTGCCAACTTTTTAATGCAGTAGCTAAAACTCTCAGGTTTAAAAGATTAATACCATTTATTTGCTTCATTTCCTCCTGCCCCCAAACCTGCGACCCCCAAAGCAAAACTTTTCTAATCAGGATATAGCTCCTGCTGAGCTAGCTGACTGGGGTTTTTATGCATTTTTTTCCTATATTGAAAAAGCCTGAGAAGGAAAAAAAAGAATGGGTGAGGAAAGCTGAAACCCAGGTAAGGGGGACTGTACATGGTTTTGTAGTTGATTTAACTCTTTCAAGTGCCTCTCACTTTTCTGCTAGCACGCTGGGGTAGCGGTGATTTTTTCTGTAGCAAAACTAATGCTTTATATATTTGCAGAGGAGGGAGAGCATGGGCAGTGTTTTCTTTAGGGCCGCAGAAATGAGAAAGCATGAGTCCTTGTAAGGCTGGAGGGCTTGGACCAGCAGAAGAGGGAAGGAAGGGGCTGCTCCTCACTTGCCCCAAGGCATCTGTGGTCCGTGGAGCAAGGCACAGCCACAGCCAGGGCATGGCAGGGAGCTCCTGTCTGCAGAGTCACCCCTGAATCTGCTTTAATGCTGCCAGAGTCCAGTTTAACTCTGTATCATCCATAATTCCCACATGTTTCAAATGTGATTAAAAGGGTGTTTGACAAGAGTTCAACGTATGTGTAAATGGGGCTGACATCTTTCTGATTTATTTTACATACCAGATGAAAAATGTTCCTCCTCTGGTATTTGAACAAGTCACGTATTTAGCTGCTAAGAGATTTTAATCTCTTTGCCCCTCATTTATCTGGCTGTCCTTTAGTATGGTATCAGGGCATCAAGATTTGCAAGACTGAGGTGGGCTTTGTTTTGTACATCAAAATTACGTGTGGTTGCTCATTTTCTTTTTTCTGGATATGAGAAGTGAGTGACTTGTACTTTATTGTGTGATGAGTGGCAGGTTAAAATCCTAATTCTTGTTTCCAGTTATAGAGCAGATATACGTGAGAGCATACAAAGAGTTACAACAGTGTAACCGTAAGCAAGTGCAAATGAGATAAATTATTATTTGCAATTTCACAGCTGTTTACGTGTCTGGAGCCAGCTAAAACTATCCTACCAAAATAGGGCAATATTGTTAATTCCATTTCATTGAAAAATTGAGTTTCATAAGGAAACTAAATATCATACGATCACTGAGGCCTAGAAAAAAGAAGCATCTCATCCAGGTGCACAAAACAATTTTGTTGCAGAAGAGGCAGAATCCAGGAGCTATAGCACATCACAGGTTTACTAGACAGCCATATGTAAGGGGAAGCAATGGCAAAGCCCTCCTGTTATAGTTGCATTTATTTTTAGATTTATACCTTTAATCTCAAATAGAGTAACCCACCACAGCACTTGGGGAACGATAACCAAGTTTAATATCCTGATGATACATTTCCTAGATAACTACATTGATCAGCACTCAAGAAATACCTTACCTAGATTGAGAAGCTGTATTATATCTCATTTCCCTGACACCAAGAGCTTGGCTGACAGGATCTAGCTAATAACAAAAAAGTGTGTGCCAGAGCATTGTGATGAACAGCCTCCCTGTACAGAGAGATCAAGAAATACCATTCTGTGGCATCTACGTTGTGAGTCTGAGACCTAAAATATGTGGGATAAGTGGGCACAGTGGTGGTCTTTGATTTGGAAGTGCCAAGTTCTTGTGAGCTGGTAAAATGGGTGGTACGTTTTGCCCATTGGGGAGGTCCTGCACAGTGGCAATACATTGATGTGAACCTCACATGACTTAGTTGTTGACTCATTTTAGGTGTGGGAGTTGTCCTAGAGATGCTGTCTCAGAACAGTAACAGAATCGTGTTCTAAGTAGCTTTCTCTGGGATAGCTGGCATCAGTTGCCTTGCTTCATCCAGTCTAGTCTTGACTTCTCACATTCTTCCCCAGCTCCTCCCCTAGTTTTCCATCTGCAGCTTCTGCAGCCCTGCAGATGGCTATACCCCACAGTCAGGGCTTTATCTAGACATACATATTTAGCTCTGTGTAGGAACTACAAGTTACTTTTTATTTATTTACTTTGAAAGACTCCCTTGGAGAACTTGGCTTCCATCTGTTAAAAATGCTACCTGTACTTGTCCTGCCTGATGGAGTCTGGAGGGAAGGGAGGATAAACTTCTCTCCCTAACAAGCAGCTTGTATTTCTCTGAGGAACAAAATATCCTAGATGTTTGGGCTACCTGTGGAGATAGACAGGTTAGGTTGCTGATGGCCAGGGTTCCCATGTCTCACATTGAACAGATCTGGGCCAGGCCCATGGAACAGCCTCTCATCCCACTGTAACAACCACCCCAGTCCACGATAACTGTTTCATTTGGAGGGAGGGAGGGTTGGAGGGAGAAGAGTAAGAGTCCTGTTCCTTCCTTTCCATCTTTTCTAATTTCTTTCACATAGAAACTAAACTGCAGCCCCCTGAGCACCTTGAAGGATTAAATGCTGATCAAAGGCAGGTTTAACCATATCCCCAGGACAAGCTGCTTAGACACCAAGCAGCACAAGCTCCGGGTTAGCACAGCAACCAGAAAAGCAGAATAAATTAACAATTATCACTTCAATGTGAACAGAGCAGGGTTTTAGAAGAGGAGGTGCTGGGAGGGTTTTGGGGAGCAGAGTGTGGGGGATGCAGATGGAAATGTAGTCAAGATTTATCTCATACGTATAGCCAGGAGACATGCTTTGCTTCTGATTTTGGCCGATTGCTGGCATCTGCTGCTGCACACTGCCTTTTCCCTCCTCAGGTTTGGGTTTTCCAGCATAATAGCATTAGTGGCATTAAAAAGGAGTTTGTGTTATTAGTTACAACCTAAGGGAGGAGGAAATCTTGGGGGATAAATTAACAGACCCCTCAGCTATCCTGATTGGCACACAGCCCTTTAGTTCCTGCCCACTCTGTTCCAGCCCCGCTCTTTATAGGCTTGCAAAATGTTACCATATTCATCTGTTTATTTTGTGGTGATTTCCTCTAGTGAATTCTGCATTTGCAGTTTCTGGCTTGGACATAATCAGAGCACACACTTCTGCTTCTGCTTTTCCTAGCATGGATAAAATCTGAGGAAAAAAGACACAACTGACTGTTGAAGTTTATAAGTGAGGGAGATACTGAAGAGGGAGATACTGAAGAGGAGGATTATTTAGCTATGAGAACAGATAAGTTAGAGAAGACTACTTAACAGTGCAATGACTGTGAAGGATCAGACAGCAAATGATCAGCATCTATTTCTCACAGTCTTCAATAATATGGGACCAAAGAGGCAGCCAGTGACACCAAGATGTGAAAAGAAGTATCATTTTGCACTGCGAAAAAACCCTACATCTTTATACCATCTATTGCCACTGGGCAGCAGGACCCAGTTCATACATTTGCTCAAAAGAGTCAGAAGTAGCTGGTGTAACACCTGGGATTGTGTGCAGATTACTTCCCAGAGCGAGAGGAGAGATGCAGTAGTTCTCATGTGTCTTTCTCAAATCTCAACGCCGAACCTTGTGGGGGCCGTGGGCATGGCAGCAGGGTAGGGCTGCTGTAAGAGAGCAGGGATGGGCAGAGGGGGTGTATATTTAGGGACTCTACTTCTTCCTTCTTAATCCTAGGTAGAATTGAAGTAGGGAGTCAGAATTCCTGTCTACAGACCCAGTTCACTCCCTGCCCTCATGGACATTGACTCAGAGGCCCATTAGGGCTCTAACAGAGGGATAATCAAATTGCATGCTTCAAGTCATTATCTAATCACTGTAGAGGTCAGGAAGGAGTCTCTCCCTGGGGTGCTTGGCTTTGCTGGATGAGCCAAGCATGCTGCAAGCTCTTTTCACTCCCTCAGTGGAGTTCAGAGGAAGAAGGCAAGATTTGATGGACTGGCAGTGCAATTCAGCACGTAAACCCAATATTCTTCTGAAAAATCAGTGGTCTCACAAGAGAACCTCCCTTGCACAGTGTTGTGGGACAGGCAAAGGGCTCTAGCTCTCAGCCATTAAATATGAATGTGAGCAGCGTGAGCAGCAGAAGCCTTTCATGAAGGTATATCTTTATTTGTACTAAATAATGAAAGGAATTCCTTATGAGTGAATAAACCTGCCAAAAGGATTCAACTTGCTCACTAAGACTTATCCTTTGCTATGAGGCTGCAGCACTGCACAGATTAGAAGCCATAATTTGCTACAACATTAGCAATCCTTTACAAAAGGAACCTAAAAAAATGACCATGGTATCTCACTTGTCCTTCGGAAGAACAACCACACACTTCTTTGTCTTGACCCCCTGGATAGTTCCCTTTGAATGAAAAGTTTGGCATAGGAACCTGCAAGTCTCAATGTGATCAGAGTGAAGAGTGATTTACTAGTCTGTCAGAGGTCTGGAAAACAAAAGGGCCAAGTTCAGAGTCGAAGAAGAGGTCAGTTGGTTTTAGTTCCTGATCCTTATTCTACTTCTGAATTACTTGATGTATACCCAGGGATTTCACCCTGTCTATCCACAGAGGGTCATCTAAACCTTAGATTCTGGGATGAAAGGAAGAGGCTGAGCTGTGCATGCCTTGAGGAAGTCTAATGAAATGATAGCTTTGTTGAGCTGGTAAAATGTATTTACTCAAACTCAGCTGCTGGATTGGGTCAAGATGACTGGTAGAGGAAAACAGAGAGGTCATAAGAACTTGTGGAAGGAAGGGAAGGGGTTGTCCATTACTGTTGGATGTATTCCAGAGGTTTTCTGCCTTTAAGGTGGTTTTGTTCCATTTGGGAAACACTCAGCCTTCCATGAGCATGTCCTCTATAAGCTAAGTAAAGCTTTGCTGTGTCCTCTGTAGAACTTTTGTGCCTCTGACAGTTGTGTTCTTATGCTAGGATGTGCCTCAAGAATTTTTATGTTTATTCTCAACACTCATGATGAATTAGGGAAGTGTGATTATCTCAGTTTACAAGCAGGAAAGAAAGACTGTCAGGCCATAGCTATATTTACCTCTGCATGAACACTGTATTGCCTCATGAAGTCTTGGTCTCTCAGTTAAGTTACCTTGATCTTTTACCAGGATGAGATTGTGTGGCACCTCCCCACCCTCTCATTTTTCCAGGTTTTCCATTCATGAAAACTAGGGTGTTAAGTGGGAGGGCTGACATGTATCCAGTTCTTGCCCTACTTTGGATTAGGGACAGAGTTAGGGTACAAACATGGACTTGGGAGCATGGAAGCCCCTCAGGAGCACATGCTCCTTCCTCTCAGGCTAGGAGGGTGGAGGGAAACAGTGACACTGACAAAAAATGACTTCCCTGTTGTCCCAGAGTGGATGGTGCAGGAACAGTCATGGGTGAATGGCAGCACAAATAAATTAGTGGTGGTAGAGGTGCTTGGGAAAGGCTGTATAACAGGACAATGCCATAGCCACTCTGCAGTGGGGACACACTGACGCCAAGGGCACAGGGATAGACAGGGAGGTGGTGAGAGAGGCAAGAATGAAACCTCCTAATCAGCTGAGAAACAGGATGAACTTTGAAGCAGCGATGAGAGGGCTTTGCAGAGAGAGGTACAGAGACATGTAGGAGACAAACCTCATAAAAAATGCAAAGTGGCTGTCATTTTAGTACCTCTTTCCTTGCTTGGCCAGGGTAGTGTTCCTTTGATGGTGTGGCTGTGGGGCTTGGATGGTCGTGATTCTCAGCAGCTCAGGCTCTTGAGGGTGCGTGTCTGCATACACACACACACACTCAGAGAATTACACACACATACACACGTGCTTATGCTGTGTATCACCAAGTGATGTCACACTTCACATTGTTGATTCTTTTCCTAATATCTGGCATGAGCTTTTAGATCCTGATTGCTGTGGGAAGCAACTGATATTCTCACACTGAGTAGCTGAGTCCCAGCAGAGGCATCCAGCCACACGGAGTTTGTGCATCAGGAAACCTCAGGGCATTAAGAGACAGGAGTGGTTTGTCTGGCTCCTCATCTGGCATCTTGGATTTTCACCAGAAGCCAGCCCTTGGGGGTTCACTGTATCCCTGTCTTAATACCCAAGGGCAACTATGTGATCTGAAAGGGCATTAAGTATCCTTACAGCATTTCAGAAGTGTGTCAATATTTCATCTCTTTTTTGCTCCTTTGTGCTATGTGTAACTACTACCTCCCACCTCAGGAAGACTGTGATCAGTTGTTTATATCCTGATGGAGTATTTTGAATTGAAAGTTCTTGACCACAGAGACTGTATTGCATCCATCAGAGCTTTCTAACGTGCTTTATTAAATGATACTGTGCAACACCCAGATAATTTTTGGCCACTTTTGTTGGGAATGAGAGAAATCCCACATAATGCCCTTGAAATGTTCCTGTAGAAGCTATGCTTCTGGCTATGCTTTGCAACACATCAATGGAAAAGAAATTACATTAGAATAAGTGTTCTTATTGCAGCATTTGTTTTTTTAAATTAATTTTGGCACGTGTTTAGTCTTGCTGGGAATTGGGATTTCCCACCCTGAGCTGTAAGGTAAGACTCTGGAAAATGTTGATGCAGCACATCCAAATCAATGGTGTAAGATGGAGTGAGGCACTGTACTGGCTCTTTTCAATCTTTCTCAAGCCTGAGGGTGAACTTGACATTAGTTCATGTTCATTTTGTTCCTCTATCACTCTACTTCCTCTGTAGCCTGTGGTACATAGGCTGATTCAGTCAACGCATATTCAGGCCAAACATCCATAGAAGTCAAAGGAATTTGTTTGGTGTCAACACTGTAGGACCTGGTGCCACAAAGACCAATTACATTTATTTGGGATATTTATGTGGTGTTGGTTATTTGTCATGTTCTTTTCATGTCAGTGCCACATTTCCACATTCACAGCTCAAACAAAAGACTACAGGTAACACAGTAGGACCGAGTACAACGTAGACTAACCTGTGCTAGACCAGAGAAAGAAGAAGGTGCGTTCTCAGGCTAGTTAATGTGGCCATTGCACGCAGATGTAGGATGAGATCTATCCCATGCTTGGCAAAGGGAAGTCAAGAGATTTGTATCTGCCCTGTGCAGTGGGTTCCCGGGAGCTCTTCGGAGTTTCTCTGCTCTTGGTTCCCGTGTTGCTTGCTTTCTCAGTCATTCCTCCTGCATATTTATCAGTTCTTTTAATAGTTGTGCTTACATTCTGTATACAACTGGTAGATGTAAATGAGGCAACGTGCACCCCAAAACATAGCCACAGTATCTGTAGCCAAGGCACATTTTGCACAGTGCATTCAAACGTGTAAACTAGCCCTGACATTCATTCACCTATGGATCCAGACTGCAGAAGGCAGCCCAGAGCCCTGCGTGGCATGTTCTCCAGTCTTCTGGCAGGCACGGAGCCAAATTCAAGCCCAGTATAAACAGATGCCTCTCTTCCAGCTTCAGCGCATCTGAACTCAGCGCACAGTGCCTGCCGGGCAGGCTGCTCTGCGCTGCCCTTCCTTCTCGCGGCAGGGAAGGCAACGGGGGGGTCTGCCTGTGAGTGGGAACGGGGGTGCCAGGACAGGAGCATCTGTCCCCTGGCTGGCAGCCAGCAGCCAGACCCCTGCCGGCACGGGAGCTGTGCAGGGCAGATAAAGGGGGTCCTCTCTCATCTCGTTTGCAAACACTATCCATCTGCACGGATATTTACGTGTTCTGCCAAAGTGACAACATCATTACCACTTGCTCAGCATTTGAGCTGCTGGAATATTTTCTGCATAATTTAATGTTCAGATGGGATAATGTGTTTGGGTGGGCAGCAAGGCGCTCTGGGCTGCTGGGTCCCCACGCATGCAAGGAACGCTACTCCGCTGCTCTCTGAGGGGGTACCTGGATTGCTGAGAAAGTTGCTTACTGCCTAATCCTGTTACCTTCAGGTGGGGAATCCGTCCCCCTCAAGCTTGAATGGCACGAAAATCCGAGGAGCCTTGATAATTATAACATTAAAAAACATTTCACCCCAGAAATCAGGGAGTAGCTGGAGAAGCATATAGCTGCTGATGGGAAAGGAATTGAAATGACCCTGGAAGAAAACTGGAATACTGTATTTCCGAAGCCAAGACAGCACTAGAAAGCCGAGATTATCCTCACAGAACATAATCTTCTTAGGTTTTGTTCACAGGCAGTGCTGGGCTGTTTAAACAGAGCAGTGGGGGGGGGGGGGGGAGGGAGGGGGATCCAAACCCACATGTCTCGTATTTAGATGCAGACTAATTTTGCACCCTGTGTTCCTCGCCCTCCCACTTGGGATTCTGTCGATTGGCATAAAATAAATGGCTGTAAATCCAGAAACACACTTTTTTCCTCTCTGATCTTGCCGTTGTGCTCACCACAATATTTTCTGTAGGCCTCTCGCTCTTGGAGGATGGAAATGGGCTCCTTTGGAGCTGTGAATTCCTCAGCACCCCCTGACTTGTTTTATGGGTGCAGCACATCGCAGTGACAGCTCAAAGGGAGCAGGGGAAGGACCGAGTGCCCTTTATCTTTATCCACCTTCAAGGAAATGTCATTACCTTTGCCAGCTTCCTCAGGCACGCTGTTATGTGGCACGCAGCACTGCGTGGCAGGTGGGATGAGCCTATAGAGACTTCTAGTCCCCGTAAGAAAAGAGTATTTTCTTTAGTGGGAAAATGCCTCTGCTTTTCCTATTCAGAATCTGCTGACTTTGTTGCCAAAATCAAAGGTTGAAAGGGTTGTTAATTTAGATTTTTCTTCATGAAAAAGCAATTTCCTATCAGGAAAACACAAGCTGTTCAGTCGCATTGCTTCTCCCTCCATGGTAGTCAGATGGATTTCTTCCCATTAACACCCCCTTGCCATATACCCTCTGGCAGACTCAGGGACAGCAATGACAGGGCTTGCAGTTTTGAAGGTAGGGATGCACCGAGCCCCACCAGTGGGTTATCTGAAATACAGAGAAGGGTCATTCTGTTTCCCTCATGTCACATATGCCAGCTCCCTTCTGCTGAGCCAGTGTCCCAGCATGACCCTTTCTTTATGCCTTATCCAACAGAGTTGGCTTATTTTCCTTGCCTCTTCACAATGCCACTGCTACCTGTATTGCAGCATCCTCTGAAAGAGTAAGGGTGTACAGTTGTGCCTGAAGCAGCTGTTTGGAGAAGCAAACATATGTATATGCACAGTGAAATGGTGTCTCCCAAATCCTCTTCACAGACCACCTGGCTTTGAATGGCTCAACCAGAGCATAGTCCAAACAGTCAGAGATGGAATGTCACTGTTTAACTGAATCGTATTGTAAATTGAAGGCAGCTGAGCAAGATGCATTTTAAAAGGGCTGTTTTGAAGAATGTAGGGCATCTTTATAGGGTATCTTAATGAAGCAAGTGATTTTTGCAAAAGATTTTGGGGTCACGACCATTACTGTCAGGATAACATTGAGGCCAAAGGATTAAATCACTCCCCACATATATAAATGGGAGTGTATTGAGTAGGAATTAATGTATCAGGGTTTGGCATGAGTGTGACTGTGATCCATTTCTTATGCTTACAGCAGCTATTGTTTTAAAGGGGGTTAATTCTTAAATATGATAATTGCTAAAAGGATCGGAAAATTTGGCTCTTAAATATGGTAATTGTTAAAAGGATTGGAAAATTTGCCTTTTAGAGATGAAAGACTACCCACCTGCAAAAGAGAAGGTGGAGTGGTGACGATCCCAATCTACAGTTAACCTACAATGGTAAACAGCAATGTAATTATTTTAAGTGAAACATGACATTATTGTGTGGCTGGAAATTTAAACTAGACAAATATAGACTGGAAATAGTCTGTGCATTTTAAATAATAGGGATTAAGTAATAATAGAACCGTTTTCTACAGTGTGGGAAAGTTATCGCAGCTGGTAATTTTCAGTCAAAAATCCCCTCTCCCACCCCTACTGAAGGAATAAATAAATTAAAACCCCTCTAGTTCAGCCACAACTATTAGACTTCAAGTAGGAATTAAAACAAGGAAGTTAAATTGAGTTGTGCTGGAGTTCAGAGGAGATTTCTGCATGGCTCTGAAAGCAAAAAAAAAATAAAAGGTGCATCTCCATCTCTTGCATCTTCACTGTTGTAAGCCTAGCACCTGAGGGCATGAAGCAAAGGCATCTCCTCTCACCATGGCATTTCCTTCCTTGCATCAGCTGAACCCCCCATCTTCCCCTGTTGCAGGCAGAGCTGCAGTGTAGGTGACCTAGAGCATCAGCCTTTTCATCCTAACAGGAACTAAGCTAACATGTTTCTCAAATCATTTGAGCACAGAGAATTTATCTCGCAACAGCCTGTCTGCTGGACTTTTCTTACTCCTGCTGACTCGTCAGAGCAAAAATCACACAAACTGTATGTGAAACGAGATGGGGAGGGAGAAATCAAAAACATACTTACAAAAGACCAGCATCTGGCTAATCATAGAATTATAGAATGGTATGAGTTGGAAGGGACCCCAAGGATCACAGAGCTCCAACCCCCCTGCCACAGGCAGGGACACCAACCTCAGGCCTGGAGCTACACAAGGTTGCCCAGAGCCCCATCCAACCTGGCCTTGAACACTTCCAGGGACGGGACATCCACCCCCTCTCTGGGCAGCCTGTTCCAGCCCCTCACCACTCTCTCTGTAAAAAACTTCCCCCTAATATCTAATCTAACCCTTCCTTCCTTTAGTTTTAATCCATTCCCCCTTGTCCTGTCATTGTCTATCCTTTTGAATCCCCTCTGCTTTCCCCATTTGGAAAAGGGAACTTTTTCCTTTTCAATAAAGGAGGATACCTGGTTTGTAACAGGTGATTCCTTGAAGCTGTAAATTACAGTTCCTCCTCCTCCTCTTTACCAACCCACTCGTCATGCTCAATCTCCTGTTACATTTTGCTAATGCCACCAAGTGCTGGTCATAAACCATTGCCCTAATTACTCAGAACACGGGGCTGAATGGTTAGTTAGCAGCGCTATTGCAATTATGGCAGCTTTTCGGGTCTAATAGCACTTTATGTTTCACTGCTTTTTATATGTCATTGGTTAAGATGATGAATTAGAGGTAGTACTGCACCACCTGCTCATGTTCTCTCTGGCGATGGTAGAACACCTGCTATAATGCTCTCTAGATCTAAGGTGGGAGCTAACTGGGAGCAACTGAAGGTGGTTGGGGGTACTTGACCTCTGCTCCTATATGGACGTAACATTCTTGGTTTGTATTTTGCCATACTCTTTCAAATGTGATCTATGTTTCACAACCATCAATACAGTATACACTGCTTTTTCTCCTCTGTGTTAAAGAATTTTCTACAACAATCTTGGGGTAAGAGCAACAAGTGCAAGCCTTGGCAGAAGAGGGGTGTATTAAATTGCACACTTTTCCTTCTCTTAACTTTTGCTTCTTAAAATGATATGTAAAAGGAAAGGGAGAAGCTGCAGCTTTGAACTTTTAATGTATCACAGTATCTTTGAACTAACTGGTGCATGAAATGTTCTTAAAATTCTTTAAAAACATGATAGAGAATTATGATGTGTAGACTTCTTTTTTTTAAGGGATGTATGTTAGGGGGATGAATATTGGTAAAAAGGACAGAGTGTAGTCTGAGTATGATCTTGATGTTCTTGGGTATAGCCTTGCAATTAAGAGCTTTAATTGTCTGGTCTCCTGCTCTCTGAAGAACTCCCCCTTACATTGCCCTTTATCAGTTTTAGAAGATAATATTTAAGCAGCGCTGCATGAATACCCTCATAATTGGTAATAAAAAAGCCTGTACATTTTCTCATCATACCTTTGAATCCAGCTAAAGGGAAACTAGCCCTTTAGCTAGAGCCTTTAGAGGAATTCTAATATGGGCACATTAATTTGGATACATACAGTGTGTTGGTGTACCTGAGTAAAGTCCCGAATTCTTGTTTAATTTAATTTAATTAATTGAATATGGCTACAATGCTAAATTGGCAGCCTGTTTGCCTGTGTCCTCTCTTTATTTATAGCATATGCATATGGTGGTGGTAGTTTAAGCTCCCCAGGTATGTTTACAGTGACTTGGAAAGCTCACCTGCATGGCCAGAAAGGGAATCTTTGTTACAAAGTTGGTCCTTGTCTTCATGTTATGCAGTCGTCACTTGTATTTGCTGTTGAGATATTCTCCAAAGGACTATTTCTACTTGCTTTTAGGGTGCTTGTAGGATAACAGTATGGGTTGTTTGGTTTTGCTGCATTGATCCTGTCCCTGAGAATCAGATCCATGTCCACAGACTTCATGTCAGAAGGGTCCTGAACCACTGGCAGATGTGATTTGGTTTCATTTGCTCCTGCCCTGGATCAGCAGAAGGCCAGCAGCCTAGCAGTGATGCACTGTTTGGCCTCTTCTTGTCCTCTTTGTGTCAGTTTTGGCTCTAAACTTAGGTGACAAGTTTCCATGTTCCCATCTCCGTCCCAGCAGCTTTCTGAAGTCTGAATGACAGCTGGAGACAGAGAGGTACCTGACAACTGTGAAAAATGAAAATATGTTAGGGAAACAAACGTGAAGGATGGGTATGGATTTTTTTGGGGGTTGTAGGAGACAGTAAGTGTAAATAGATACATTTTAAGACCGAGACCTACCATAGTTTTGAAAACACTAGTAGAGTTGCAGTGCAGTGTATCAGCCAATATCTAGAAAAGAGCCAGAAGCCTCTTGACCACGTTTGGAGAAGCTCAAGGAAATTAAGTAATTATGCTCAAGAGTAGTGAAATTGCACTTCATTCCTTTACAAATAAGCTTCCTTTATACAATTTTAAATAAGTAAATAAGATGTATTCATATTTCCAGTCTCCTCCTAAGGTAACATGCAGAAAGCAGTTGTATAATGGATGCCACATTTGATGCCTAAAGGTTCTTTCCTGCCTGAGCTCCTGATACTGATGACCAGATCTGAAGATGCTTGTGCATCTCATGCACTGTTGCATAACAACCTATGCTAGTTTTGTGGGCTGATTTATTTTCAGCCTTCTAACACATGACTTCTTCAGACCATCCTCCTTTCCTGTTCCAAATTTCTATTGCTCCCTCCCACAGTCCTTCTCAGCCTGCTGCTTTGTGGCTAGCGCCAGTCTGCATATCCTTTAAGAAAATGCCCTTGAGGAATATCATGCCATAATGAATGTTTCCCAGACATTTTCCAAGATATGCTCAAAATAATATTTTTCTTTTTTTTTCTTTTTTTGTCCCCTTCTATAGCATGGGTTGTGTCTTACCCCATTTCTTTGATTTAAGATGACTTGACTTAGGTTTCCTTAAATTCTAATCATTTTCTTTGCAGTGCATGGCATATACCTCACTTGAACTTGGCCAGTTCTAGCTGAATTTGGACTGTCACGTGCTGAACCTCACGTTTGGCTGGCTTAGCAGAAACAGGCAGTATGTAGAGGAAGTTTAAACATCCTTAGGCTATGATGGGGCTTATTGGGCTCCCAAAGATAGAGACATTTCAAGCAAGAAAGCTGGGTACATAATACCCTAAAAATTGCCTGAAAGCACTGAGGAACATTTAGCCCTTGAGCCTTTCCTCACTTACTGTGCATTACTGTTTTTCTCCTTCTGACTGGAGGGGCGAATGGTGTGGGAGTGAGGATGTGGTGTTGTGGTATGCCAGATCTCTAATGCAGTCTGCTCTTAAAGGGGAATGCCACCTCTAAGCGGAAGCCTGCCCTATTTTGGTTTAGGATGGGTACCATATGTATGCCACCTATGTCAGAAATCTTTCTTACAGAGCTCCTCTCATAGTATCAAGACAAGGACAGCAGTTTTGAGACTTACACATGTTTAGTGTGGACTGGACATGATGCTCTACTCCTGCACCAGTATCTTATGTCTGCTTAATCTCTCTAAAATTTAAAATCCCTGGGTTTTAAGAATAAGCCATCTGCTGCCATACTTTCTTGCTGACAGTGTAGTATCTTTTTGTAGAATTTTTTATTTCTATCTTGCCTTTCTGGTCATTTTGTAGCAGATGAGTGTTTACAGCCTACATAGTCCCTCCCTCCTCCCTGGTAGAATTCTTCATTCCAAAAATCCTTCATTTTGTTCTTTTCCTTCTAGGCCTGGGAACATAGCAAGCAATCACAGAATCACAGAATCGTAGGGGTTGGAAGGGACCTCAAGAGATCATCGGGTCCAACCCCCCTGCCAAAGCAGCTCCCCAGCTCATATTGCACAGGTCGGCGTCCAGACGGGTCTGGAATATCTCCAGAGATGGAGACTCCACACCCCCCTGGGCAGCCTGTCCCAGGGCTCTGGCACCCTCACTGGGGAAAAGTTCCTTCGCATGTTGGTGTGGAACTTCCTGTGCTCCAACTTGCAGCCATAATCAGCTCAGCTCCTTGCTTCTGCTCTCACTGCTGCCTCTTGTCCTCTCTCAGAGCTGGTTCTCAGTTCTGAAAAGCAGTCTCTCCGGACTCATGTGGGAGTCTGAAATCCAGAGCAAGACTTGACTCATGCCTGACCCTGTCTTTGACTGTAGTATGTGCTTGCACTCTCTCCTGTGCCTAGCTCATCCTTCTGTTTATATCCTCACAGAGCCCATCTCTAGTAGTTCATTCATTCCTTTCATATGCTTAAACCTGTTTAAATGGGACATGTTGGAGACCTTGCCCTGCATTCCCTCAGTTTTAAGGGAAGGGTGGTGTTTAGAGCTAGGCATGTATCTGCTTGGGTGCACGTGGAACCTGGGGGAAGAGGGGTTGACAGAAATGCGGTGCGGCCTTTTAGCTGCAGCTCTGGGGCTACTTGATCCTCTTGACACTCCTAGGGGGGGCAGGAAGGGAAGTGTCATTGTCCCTTTTACCAGCAGTGCAGAGACAGCATCTCAAAGAAGTAGTGATATGAAAAACAGAGTTCTGATTCTGATTGTGCCCCTGTACTCGGCATTGGTGAGGCTGTACCTTGAGTGCTGTGTCCAGTTCTGGGCTCCTCACCACAAGAAGGACATGGAGGTCCTGGAGCGAGTCCAGAGAAGGGCAACCAGGCTGGGGAAAGGGCTGGAGGGCAAATCCTATGAGGAGCGGCTGAGGGAGCTGGGGCTGTTTAGCCTGGAGAAGAGGAGGCTGAGGGGAGACCTTATCACCACCTACAACTACCTGAAGGGAGGTTGTAGAGAGGTAGGTGATGGTCTCTTCAGCCAGGTGACAGGTGATAGGACAAGGGGAAATGGCAAGAAGCTGCCCCAGGGCAGGGTTAGATTGGACATTAGAAAAACATTTTTACTGAAAGAGTTGTGGGGGCCTGGCACAGGCTGCCCAGGGAGGGGCTGAGTCACCTTCCCTGGATGTGTTCAAAAAAAGGGTAGATGAGGTACTTGGGGATATGGTTTAGTTTAGGATGTGAATGGTTGGACTTGGGGATCTTAAAGGTCTTTTCCAACCTTGTGATTCTATGATTCCCAGTCCCCTTCTTGTGTTGAGCTAGGCGGTCAGCACGTTCTTTTGGGACTGTCAGCAGAACCAGAATCCCATCTGAGCCAAGCATCTTGACTCCTCGTTGTCATTACTCTTCTTCCAGCTTTATCCTTGGAGTATGATTAAGACAACATTATTCTATACAGCATACAACCTTTATACTATGGATTGCTTGGTTAAAGATTGTGCTGGAGCATTGAGGGAGAATTTTCTTTTCCTTTTGTCTTACACCTTTCTTTTTTATTAAAAAAAAAACCCCAACAAACCATAAAGCTAAAAATGCCTGTGACCTTTTGTAATCATTGATTAAAATGGCTCATCAATTTAATGCCCAATAGGAGAGGGAGAAAACCAGCTCCAGACAAATGCAAGGAAGGCCCAGAATGGTGTCCTAGTCCTGTAGGAAGCCAAAGTTAATGAGGTTGCTACTGGGCCACTGCAGAGTGCTGCTCTCTGGGACAGCAGCTGGCAGTCTGCTGTGTATGGAGTTGGAGTGGGCTAAGGTTACCTTCACAGCTATAATTTCATTACTGCTGCTTTTTCACGGAAAGTGATTTTTTTCATTTGTTCAGCAAATGAGGCAGAGGAAGAATGGAGGGATATGTGGCACGGAAGTGATTTCCTAAACCTCAGACTGAATTCATGTTGCTTATGAGCTGGGAATAAGAAGATTGGGTTTGGTTCTTTTCTCACTGTGGCTGTGGTCTGAAAGTGGGGCTTGAGAAGCTGGTGAATTTGTATCACAGTGAAGCTGGCTTAAATGCAAGAAAGTTTGGGACAATTTTTCAAATAATTGCTTAAAATTAAATGGGTTGTCAAGAACCATTGCTGGTTAATTCTGCTTCTCTATAGGCTTCTGATGTGATTACATGAAGTTCATTTGATGAACCAGAGAGTCTTACCTCTTGCTTTACCTACCCACAAAGTTCTTGCCACGTCAAATTTAAGATGAAAGAAAAGATCCTTTTTCATTCAAAGGATTTTCAGTGCTTTTTAACAAAAAGAAATGGAATACCTCATATCTCCAAATTATTTTGCATGGGAAAGGTAGAGATCAAATTCTGTCCTGACTTTCTTTGAAGAAAGTTAGTGAAAACTAAGGATTAGAAACAAGCTGAATTTAGGAGAGAGATAGAGACAGTGAGAACCATAGACAGAAAACATTTTCATTCTAATCTAGAGGAACAGACCTTGGCAGGCTGTTAAAAAAAGTCTAGGAAGCTTTCCCACACATTTCTCAACTATCATAGGGATTATTGATGCGGTGGCAGGGTGGAAAGAGTATGAAGCTTGATGGTGAGGTACGGAACCTGCCTCTCCATTAATTTCATACTTGCAGCAGCTTCTAGTACCTATTTAGATATTTATCTGCAAACTGAGGAAATTGAGAAATGAAGAGACCGAATAAGACTTATGTGCCTCCACACCATTAATGATCTGAGCCTGAACACCTTTGACTGTAGTTGTGTTTAGTGAGAGCTACAGTCCACTGTATGGCTTGAAAATCACACTTTTAAGTAATTATTTAGTTTAGTGGTAAGTGCTTAAAATTAAGTACTGTGGTTTTACATTCAGAGAGTGAGACTAATGGTACCTATAATTTCTACCTGTAGAGGTAGAAACCATTAGGATTACTCTGGCATTGTTCTTTTTACTTCTGTAGAAGTTTTCCCAGTGCATGTGTTCAGGGGTTCAGTCCTGAGGCCTGCATGCACAGAGTGCAGGTATGTGTCTCTTTGGCTGGTTGTATTATAGAAAGACTCTGGTCTGACCTCAACATGGTGGGATTGATTGTAATATGCTGTAATCTAATTTTATATGAACTAGAGACTCATTGTCCAAGTGTGATGTATATACTCCAAAATGTAGACAAAATTATTGAGCAATTTAAGCTGTACTCGTGAAGGGAGCTATCTAGCTTGCTAGAGTCTGACCTGGCTACTACATTTTTCACTTTCTTCTATTTCACATCTTGTTTAGGTTAAATTCAAACAAAATTTGTTACCATTTGGCAGTTCTGCACTGGCTTTCAGATACAAATGTTGGATGTTGCTGATAAAAGCCTTATACTTGCTGCCTTTATGTGACAAATGGATGCCATATAGAGTCTGGAGATAATTTTTAAGCACTTAAGGGCAATTTACAGTACTTCTTACATTAGATGCAAACGCTGGTTTCTGCAAAGTCAAAAACTGTTTCCAGGATAACAAGTAGATTGAATTAATATAGCTGAAATTATATTGGATTGCTTCAAAGGCCATTTGTTAATGTACAGAACACGTGGAAACTCTCTCCTCCTGAAAAAAAAAAACCCATCCACCTAAGCAAAGACAAATCAATGTGGAAGATACCTCTGCAAAAATATAGCAGAGCTGAAAGGAGATTTGGGGAGGATCTGAGTTAAAGACTTACAGGAGCACGGTGAAAATACAATCTCCAAAATTTCTGTGTATTTTTTAAAAACCATTAAAAACCGTCCTACATTTTATGTGGAAAAAAGCCCACCTGTAAATACCTAGCATTTGGATTGCATTTTTCATTTCTAAATTTCAAAGTACCATGTGAAGTCTAAATCATTATTGTCATCTTGTAGACAGGTAAATTGAGGGATGAGAAAGAAAGGATTTTATTCAGTTATGAAACACATCATTAGCAGTTTGCTTCCCTAAGTTATTGTTCAACAAGTTACACCGTGTCCCTAACATCCTACCTCACTTGTCCCATCTTGATCTGACCAAGCAGGACTCTCATTCCCTAATACTTTTTCCATTCTATTTGGGAGGGAAAAAAAAAAGATTTACATGCTGCTGAATCTGAAAACTGAATTTTACATCAAATGTTGGCCTTTTTTAACTAATAATAAGGAATTTGCAACCAGGCCATGTATGTGTTTTAATACATTTGTTTTTCCTTTAGTTTTTCCATATGCAATCAAGTTGTCAGGAGAGAAGCTTAAATTAACTTAGATAGTTTGCTGCTAGTATCCTGCATTTGACCTAAAATGAAAAAGAAAGAAAAGAAAAGCATAGTGTTTGTTTTCCCTTTTAAACAATAGGGGATTAAAAAAAACCACCTGTCTGCTGAAGGAAAACTCTTCAGGTGGTGTGAACTGACTTCAGCAGAGCCACACAGATTTACCTTGGCTGAAAACCTGGCTCAAAATCAAATTCAATTCGACAGCAGAGAAAGTGTCTTAAGCCATCCAGAGGAAAAAACATGCAAAGTAATGTAAAACACCTGGCAGGGTCTGTTTAATAAAGATTAAACTTAATCATGTTCCAGAGAGGAGGTGGTTAAAGCTTGTAATGAAGAGATTATTTGGTGTCATTTGCTGTGGGTTCTTCAGCAATTATCTGGAATGCGGTTTGGATGGCATCGCTGTACCCTCCCTCCAGCAGCACTTGAATCATCTTGTTGAATTTCAAGAGCCACTAGAGAGAAGAGAGACCAAGGCTGGTGTCAGATCCTGGCTGACAAACCACGCTGGCTTTGCAGTGCCTCATGCATTGTAGCAGTACAGCACAAAGAGGTTCTGAGAACAGAACGCTCTTGTGCATGATGTACTCAGAAAGAACATCAGAGTGGTTAAGAATGGGCAAACCAGTCCAGAGAGATGGAGGACATTCTCTTTCTCTTCGCTGTTTGGCTGTTTCTGAAGGAGAATCGGGTTCAGAAATGGATTTGGAAAACATTTGGTGTGTTTGTGCTATTCGATTGCTTTGAATTTTTGCATCAATGCAGATTGGTCAAGAAGTGATGTCAGAATTCCAGTAGAAACTTTCATTTGCATGCAAGAAAAAATAGATCCAATTAAACACAACGTTTGAACATACCCAGATTCCAAGGTATTTGTGCCTACATGTAGATCCAGCATTTTTGTGATCAAGATTGTTATTGCTTGGAATTACAGGAATCAGAAATGTTGTGCATGAACATACATGAAGATACGTAGTTTTGTGAAACAAAGGGTTCAGAACAAACCTGAGAAGGTGATAGAGGTATCAAATTCCATCCCAGGATATACCAGCAGACCTCTCATACTTAAATCAGAAATAGGATGCCTTAGTACTATTGTGTACAAGACTGGTGAGGTTTATTTTAGAAAATGAGTCCCTCCTGTTCAAGAAAGATTAATTTCTTTTGGAACAGATAAAGAGAAGAGCTAGGTTGTTGAAGGATGGAAAGTGCTTCCCAAGAAAATTATTGTAAAAGTGTTTGATTTATTTAGCCTAGTAGAGCAAAGGCTAGGAGGGGAGGTGATTATTCCCTGTAATTACGCCAATCAGTTAAGCACCAAGGAGGAAAAGGGCTCTTTGAACTCAGAAAGGCAAACTTTACCTAAGAAGAAAAGTGTATAAATTTGTGATGGATAAAGGGACTTTTGAGATGAGAAGACTGCTGACCTGTACAGTGGCGGGGTGTTTTTTTGACAGTTTCCAAAGAGAGGCAGGCAGGCAAAGAGGGTTAAAAAACTGTTTTTAAGATGGAACTTGAAAATACTCTTTCTAACAGAGCTGGTGGGGACAGAATGGACAGACGGAGAAAGATAGGAGATCATTCTGCCTGAATTTGAAGTTGTTTAGATATGAATAAGACCAATTCAGAAGTTATAGAGCTGTGATAGCCTGGCGCTGCGACCCAGATAATGAGACCTGTTGAGTGGGAGGACGTGTTAGCCTGGGCACAGCACCACAGTCATGTAGCTGCGGATCTGCAGCTGGTTCATTTTAAGCCAGCTTTGAGAGGGGTAAGACACAGTTATGGGGTTTTTTTGCACAGACACACTTTGAGTTTGGCAGAATAAACACAATTCAGGCAAAAAGCCATTTGTGCTGCTTTTGTATACAGAGAGGGAAAGCTCTATAGTGTGATGCTAAAGGCTTCTTGCGATGAACATTAAACCTTTCCCAGTACTTCCAGGTTGTGCCAACCCAGAAGGAGAACATTTATCTTCATCTTATGATTCCAGGAATGGTAGTGAGGAACGCTAATGGCAATGTTTAGCAAGATAGCATGTTATGAATCTATGTTTTGGATTTCTGCATAGCCTCCTTCTAAGGCTCCCTTCCTGCAAAGAATATACATCCAGCATACCTTTATGTTTCTCTCATGTTCTGTCTTTCCCATGTTCTGAATTGTACTGGGGGACTTCACAACCTACAGTTAGTGGGACACTGGGGTGCAAAAGGGACCGGACTGGTGTCTGCTGGTGCAAGGTTTGGGTTTCAAATCAAGTTTTGGAATTCTCTGCACCTTCTGGGACCAAAGAAGCCTGAATCTGTTGACCATTAACATATGCCATTTATTTAGGGGACGATTTGGAGGGGACAAATTGCTTGAAGAAGATTTAATGAGTTGTTGATTAGCTGAAGGAGTTTTTATTATTGTTTAATTATAGCTTTTCAATACACTTTGAAAGGCTTATAGATGATGGCAAAAGCTCTATAAACTCCAGAGTGTTTATAGGGCCTTTGTGGTCTGTTCTTCCCTCTTTCCACATGACATTGGGAATTTTTTCCGCCTTTGTTGACATGTTGACAGCTTCTCTGTCCTCTAACCTGCAGGAAACTGACAACTACTGCTGTGGGGAGAAGTCCTGCACTTAGGCAGGCTGAGATCCGTATGCAACTGTGGAGTTGCAGTCCTCAAGGAAAATGCGATTTGAGCTGCATAATTAGAGGGTAAATTGTTATTTGTCAACCAATAGAGAAAAAGAAACTCGCCTTTATCTAACATTCCATCATGAACTGAAGCAGGGGGAGGGTTTTTAAGTTCAATTTCAATAAAGAGAAGATAATATAGAACCGAAATTCTTAAATTAGCTGCTTTTATTGTAGTTCGTACTTTGGTTAATCTTTTTAATTTATCACTTAGTACAGGGCAATTACCCACCATATGGAAATAAGCCAAGGTTATTGTATTAGTGAGATATGTTTGCAGTGTGCAGGCTGGAATGAAACCATACAGACTATGTTATCAGTTGGTGCAATAATGGTAAGTGCTCTATTGAGAGCTCCAGGTAGATTTCAGATGGTGACCTCTTGATCCTTCTTATCAGTTCAATGGGTAGGTAGAGAGGCTCTCCTAGGGAAGCTTGACTTACAATGATTAATGCTGTTCTTTCTTTAATTGAGAAGGGCAGATTGATAGGATAAAACTTTATGGATTTATTTCAATCAGTTGATGTGGCAAATCATCAATTACCATTATCTAAATTAACACAGATTGGCATAAAGGCGGAAGAAGTAAATTACTTTATGGATTACCTCAAATACAGAACCCAAGTAATTTATTTGGCTTAATAGCTGTAATTTTTGACCTGGTAACCTGATGTATATAGGTGCCTTAGGTTTCCACATGGAGATAATTGTT
Source organism: Porphyrio hochstetteri (assembly GCA_020800305.1). Taxonomy (NCBI): domain Eukaryota; kingdom Metazoa; phylum Chordata; class Aves; order Gruiformes; family Rallidae; genus Porphyrio; species Porphyrio hochstetteri. The sequence continues at coordinate 7,133,638 of CM036908.1, read as the reverse complement.
ACCCTCTCAATTCATTATTTATCCATACAGTGTGTGTTCAGCAGGTTCTGCTGACAGTTAAAGCACAAGAAGGGAGTACTGGAGAATGCAGAAGGAGGTAGGTGCCCATCCACTTCCATAGTCATGGTGAGTTATCAAGCAGTCATTTATTTTTAGTGACATTAGCTGACTTTTTCCAGTTCCTAGTAGAAGGAATTTTATTTCACTGTAGACAAGCAAATAGCCCTCTTCAAAAAGCACACAAATAGTTTGCTGACATCCTTAATGACAGCGTTAGCTGAAAAACTGAAGGGAACTCTGTCCCCTTTCTGGAAAATATCTTTTGTGATGTAACACATTTGTAGGATCACTAGGAATCTCTCCCTTATGATCCAAACTCTATCTGTTCCGTGGAGTTCATATTCTGGGGGTGACAATCTAGCACTCCGTACCAGTACTGATGTCACTCCAATTTGATCAAGTTGTATTGCAAATCACATTAGTCAAGACATCTCCACACCACCCACACATTCTTAAAGCAAATAGTTGTTTGCAAAGTACAGAAAATTATTTCAGTTCTTGCTAAATTACCAGTCCTTAATGCTGCAAACATTGTAAACAAAATTGCTCCCTCAGTCTTTCGTTTGTGTATGAAGTAGGACACCTGTGCAGCTACCCTTGTGTTTTCCTCCACTCCCTTTTCTTCTGTGGGAGGAACTGCAGTGGAAGATGTATTCTGATGTGGAACAGTTTGGGAGGGAGAAGAGGTTGTGGAAACCCAAATAACTGCAGCCACACAAACTGGATGGGGAAAAGTTTAGTGTGGTTTAAAGAAGGAAATCTTATCCTGAAAATGGTGATGGTGTCCAAGGGATCTTTTCTCTCCACTAAGCACATTTCATAAGCACACAACAAACTTTAAGCTGGTGCTTAAAGGTCTTACAGTGCAGCATTGTACAGGTTTAGGACTCTGATTTTGTTGAATTGCTGCCCTGGGACTGTTACTCTGTCCCATGTATTTTCAAGCCATAGGTTCCTAACTATGTAGTGCCTCACAGGTGGTACCTGAACAGAGAGAAGGTACAGTGGAAGATACTTTGTGATAAATGAAAATCAGACTTGTTGCTCCTTTTGATTTATTTTTTTTTTTAAGGATTTATTGACTCTTTGAATAAGACGTTATTATCATCAGCATTTTGAAGGACAAATATAGCCTTAATGCAAACTGACAGCTTTAAGTATTCCCTCTGATAGCCAGATTCATCATTGCTGGCATGGCTAAATGCAAAGCATGTGTGGTTTCAGATTGCTACAGTGGCTCTGGAAAACATGCAAATTGTAATCTCAAGGTCAAAAATAAAAACTGAACTTATTTTCAGTGCTCTTTTTTTTTTTTAGCAGATAAAATAAAAGTTAAATAATTTTATACCACTTTCCTTTTCCTGAAGAAAGCTCTAGTAATGTCTAATAGCTCCCAGTGTTCAGGATGTACTTTCAGACTGTAGGCACAGGTAGCCACTTCAAGGGTACAGTATTGCAGCTATTGAAAGTGCACAGCAATAGTGAAGATATGATGGAAAAATACAGTATTTTGTTGAACTTAGAAAAAGAATTTGAGGAGAAGAATACCATTTTCTAAAGTGGGATCTGAGGAAGACAAAAGGTAAAACCCTTCCCTGTTTTGAAAGGGCAGTGCAGAGCTGTAGGTCCATACTTTCAGTAAATTCCCGCTTAGTTGACATGCAGAGTCTGCATACACTACTCTTTTTCAGCATCTGAAATCTCAGAGAAGAAATTAGTATAGAATAAAATAGCTGCCTGAAAGTGTCCCCAGGTGTATTATCTGCAATACTTCTCCATCACTTTTAAAAGACACCCTAGTAGAGGAAAATTGAGGTGACCTGGTAGCAGTAGAAAAGTGTGTTCGGAGGAAGAAAATACCAAGAACTAATGGGATCTTTAATCTCCAGAGGAATATATAACCAAAATCAGTAACTAAAAGCAGAAGCTTGAGACATTCAGATGGACAATCAGGCATGTTTTTAATAGAGAGGGTGATTGATCACTTACACAGAAATATCAAAAGCAGCAGTGAGTTCTCTGTCTTCCTGTCAGGACGTTTTTAGGGAGATGCCTTTAGTGTCCTGAAGCACCTTCACTCTGCCTCTGGGAATGTATTGTTTTGATGTAGAGATGGTTGCATACCTACTGTTCTGGTTTTGTGCTAATTAGAGACCAGCTACAAGTGAATGAATTGTACTCCTGCTGTCACTCCATGTCATTGATTCATTACTAATTTACAGGGAAATGTACTGTAGCAGATGAGATACACCCTCCCAGCTCTATGGTAGCTTTGTCCCTCTCACTACAACATGTTCATGAATCAAAAATTAAAGTTCAGTTTTGAGTATGAAATATCAAAGCCAGGAGGACTTCTAATGATATTCCTCAGTAGATGATGCTTTGGAATAAAATAGCAATGAGGATGGAGATGAGAGGAATCATTTGTTAGCTGATGAAATGTTGTTGATGATGGCTATTCCAATTGTATCTTCTGCTCTATTGCACACCTAGTTCTTTGACATAGTGTGGTCTCAGCTGCTGGGATCAGCTTTAATTTACTGTAAGCTGAGATGAGCTGTACCCATCATAGTGACAAAAGATGTACCTGAACCTTTTGATGAGGCTGCAGATCTTTAACAAATCCCGGACTTAGGTATTTTTCCTCATCACAGTTCAATGATCATCTACTTCAAGAGGCTGGGAGAGAGTGAATAGCTGTTTACAAAGATGTGAGCAAAGCTGTTTCCCTCAGGCCAACATACATTTAGAAATCCATTTTAACACATGCACTTATACTATCTGTTTCTCACAGAAACACTCTGTCTGCATAGTGAATCTTACCACTTGCTAATTCTTCTATCGAACAGGAGATAAAAAGGCTACTTATGGTTTTCTTACATTTATTGCTTCCCTTCATGATACCTGGGGCTATATATAGAAGTAGGTAATTCTTCAGTCACAGGGAACTTGAAGGAATCAGGTGCCCACTGGAACAGACTCTTGCTGGTCCCTTGAGTTGTAAATCTGAGAGGCATTGCTGTACCAACTCAGCTAGGGGAAACCTTGCCTACAATGAACAATCTCCTTAAAGCAGTTGCTGAGATGTGCGGTGTGGATTGTATTTAGTAAGGCATTGCCTTGTGACCACATCCAGTTAAAGGAGGGAAGCTGTGAGCAGAATGGCACCACTCATTTCCTAACCATCCAGTCATTTCCTAACCATCCAGACATCCTTTCCTGTTAACAGAGTGAAGATGAATAACTCCAAAGTTGAGGAGAATCAAGGCTAAACTTTCCTCAGACACACTTAGCCTCTGCCTCTTCTTTGGATATTCACAATCTCTTCTCAGGTGTTTGGAGCCTGATGGACCCCAAGTTGTGTGTAGTCTTCCTGAATAACCTCTTCTGAATGTTACCTTGTAATACTGTAGTGTATACATGATGTAGAGGCATCATTGCTGACACACATATATGTGTAGAAAAAAGAAAATACTTGAGGTCTGAAAGCCATTGCTGAAATGTCCAGAGGTCATTCATCCCACTCAGCAGCACTCTGGTCTTTCTTTCCAGCTGCAGATCATGATCTTTGGCATATAATATTTACAGATTTTCAGAAATACTTTATTCTGCTTGTGGGTGATTTTCAATATATTTCACAGCCTGTATGCCTTGTGTGGAAGCACCTGCTTGATTTTCAAAGCAGAGATTGTTGTACTTTCCAGGCTGAAATGATTGGGACCTTATGAAAATCAAAACTACTGCTTGGTCTAAAAGAAAAGTAAAGTTAAATCTTAATGAAATGCATTATAAATAATAACATATGTTGCCTTCTGTGAAATGGCTTATGATGACATTTCTTCAAAGTGATGCATTGTGCAAATTATTCCCTTTGTTATATCAAAAAAAAAAAAACCAAACCCAACCCCCCCCCCCCAAGATACTGACATAGCAGATTTTATGGGGCTGCTGAGTTCTTTTGAGGTGCAAGCTTCTCTTGGAAAGTAGGGGAACAGGTGCATCTGACTGAAATCTATTGGGTAAAAGAATCACCTTCTAACCAAGGCAGCGCATTTCTCCTGTCAGAACAGTTTCACTGTGGCATTTCCATGGAGGACTGTTGGTAATGGAGTGGAAGATTAGTTTAGCCACAGGAGTGCATTTCATACAAGTGTTTCAAAGGCTTTTCTGTACTCTACCATTTTCTGGAAGCAACTAATTCAAACTAGGTAGATAACCACTCCATTTCCTTGGTGCTTCAGTTGGAAAGATAAATGGCCTTGAAGGTCTCTGAAGAAGCTGTAAAACAGATGGATTTGCTGTTGTCTTTTTCTGAGGAGAAAGGTTGAGCATTGCTGGCTAGATCCAGGCACCGTGCAGGGGTACTGTGTGGCTCTGCCAGGGCTGTTTGCTCATCCGTGCTGTCCCAGCCTGGGTTTCCTTGGCAGTATTTCCAACGTGCTTCATTTCTGACACGCAGCGCTCACCGCTCTCCTTGGCTTCCACACAGTCCAGGCCTGGCATCTTCATCCTCAGCTGAAGTTTGTAGATTAGCTAGTCCATTATGGACAACTGCAGCCTTGACTGTTCCAGTTCGCAACCCCAGTTCCTGTAAGCACTTCTGTTGTGGCCTTCAGCATCTCTGCAGTCCTAGCTCAATGCCTTTTGCTGCTGAAAATCCAATGTGACTTAGGTTCTGCTTTCATCATTCCTCACAGTGTGTTTTTGCCCTGGTGAGCATAGCTGCAAAAATTTGCTCCGAGCGAATCATCTGAGTGCCGAATGATTGGGAGAAGCCCCCAAGCTGCACTGTGGCACTTTGGAAATAATTTTCTCAAGATCATTTAGTGACTGGAGCTATTTACAATTTCACTTCACTCAGAAATAATTGCAGGAGGGAAAGAACCTTAGATGGAGAAAAGAAATCCATTATATTTATGTGAATGCATTATTATTTGTTTGCTTATGCATGGAACCACTCTTTTAATAGGCTGTAGGAGATTGTGAGTTCTCTGTTCTTTTTGCATTTAATAAACCCCTTTGCAATCTTTGTAGTTCCTGCATCTGAAATCTTTTGAAGGGTATTGCAAACACAGTTAATCCCCACTGGAAAAAGTAGCTGGCCATGCCAGTGAACAACCCTTAAGAGACAGGTGGTTGTACAAACTGTGGGACAGAGAGAAAGGATGCTGCTATCTGTGAGTTATGTGCCATGGCTGCTGGCCTGACACATTATCAATACGGCCATTGTGCGATGTTAGGTCCTGATCACACAGGTCCCTGCTAAACTCCACTGCACTCAGCAGCCCCTCTGATAGCTGCATATTGGATGATTGAATGATGCTAATGAACAGAAACACAATTAGATCGCAGCTTTTGGACCTACTGATTGTTAACTGTCTGTACATCTTTGAGTGGAACTCCATGATGCCTGGTTTTGTACTCCAAAGTGTGGTATTTTGAGTCAGAGTTGGATTCATAACTTTGGCTCCCTGGCAAGGCAATGAAAGGCTCTTTTAGTGGCTTTCAGACTTGTACAAACGTGCTTTGCTTTACATACCTGAATTCTCCACATTGAATGGGTGGGATGAAACTTAACTTACTAAATGTACGGCAATTATGTGTGTAAATTGTAACTTGTTTGCTTATGGAAAACCTGCTTATTATTTATCTTGGTGTAGAAAAGCAACACTAAATATGTTGCTTTTGTACACCAAAACATTAGATATGTTGCTCTTGTACACCAAAAGGTGCATAGCAGCAGTGTTTGAAAGGTATGATTGTTGGGTGGGTGCTTAGAAGATGACATAAACCGTATTCTTTAGGGTGTTTATCTTGGGGTGGATGAACCTTGTACTGGATAGTCATTTCCATAGGCACTGACAGTGCCTATGTGAAAAATTAATTAACTTGTTTGAAATGTACATAGGAAGTTTTGTTCAGATCTGGAGCTCAGTTTGAGTTATTTAGGTCTAAAGGTTTAAGTTTGAATCCTGCTGAGCTGATAATGCCTGAACTGTGCCTTTTAGGTTTTAGTCATATTATTTCACATGCTGTTATATACATTATTTATGACAGGGATTCCAAAACATTTAAAAGATACATTATCTTTTGGGACATCTCTTCACTGATTTTTCAACCCACAACATCCTGGCAACAGCAGTATCAATGACTTGCAAGGAAAAGTAAGATTAGGAATGTGTACATTTGTATCTTTCTTTTTAATGCAATTCTGTCGTTGGAAGTAAGGAGACAGAGGGAGAACTTTGTGATGCAACTGTTCTTCCCAGACAGCCAAGAAATCTCTTATGTACCCTTTGTGCTCTACAGACCACAACTAGGGCATTTCTGCTTTATGCCACAAATCTATTTTCTTTTTAGCTTTTTATGAAGATGACTTTGCTTTTATATTAATAATATGCTGTCAGCATTATAGCAAGAGCCTTGCATGAAAAATGCATTCCCTTATACTATAGCATACTGTAGTCCTTTACTCTTAACTCTTGCTTTCTCTTAAAACTACAGAGTGGAACAGTGTCAGTGCACAGGTGCAGAATTCTGACATGGTCTGACATTGACATCACCAGGTTTTTATTGTATTTTAAGGTATACTTTCCAAAACTGTGGTTCTTTAAGTATTTCACATTCTACATTATATTAAAGTATATGCCACATGATGGTTACTCAAAAGTCCACAGTAGCATTAAGGTTGCAATAGAAGATCTTCTGCTCCAAAAAGCAAGTTCATCTACTACAGGAGGTAAAGGAGAATCTTTGTCAGTGTTAATTAACTCTAATACACATCAGGATGCTCCTGATCATATTCAGTCATGCTCAGATGTCAAGATTAAAAAATAAATATTATAATATGAAGAAAAATGATAAAAACAGTGCAGCAGTATGGTTATCCTTTCCCTGAAATGCCATGGCCCAAACGGTCTTCCAATGTCAGAGGTTTGATTTATATCTTTGAGTTCAAATCATTGGTGTAATTCTTTTTTAATTGGTCTAATCACTTTTTCAGTCCATTTGTACTTGTGGTATCCTGCAAAATGAGTATCAAACTGTAATTATGAATTATGTGGAAAAAGCCTTTCCTTTTTTTTTTATAAAGCTTTGGATTGCTGATCTGGTGTCTCTTCCTTATTGTGAAATAGTGACTAATTATTCCCTATTCAGCCTCGCTGTGCTTTTCATGGCATTGTGTATTTCTCTTGTAAATCTTCCTAATTATATCTTCCAAGCTGAAGAATCTTAGTTTCGTTTCTCTTTGCATGCAAATGTTCCTCCTTTTGTCCTTTTCTGTACCTTCTCCAGATCTGTTGTTTTTTTCTGAGGTGGTTATGACTTCTACTAGGGTCGTTTTCCCTCTGCAGAAAACACTAGTGTATGTGTTTGAAATATATGCACTGAGATGTACAGTTTATCAGTAAAAGGCAGCCAATTTCAAGCACGGGTGATTACCTTCTATTGCTCAAAGGTGTGCTTGAAGCTCACCTCTGAGCACGCCTGATGGGCACTGGTAGAGACCCCAGCTTGCATGTTGATAGGCAGAAACTACAGTTCATCATGGCAGACTCTGCTGCAGGTGCCATGATGCAGTTTAGAGAACGTTATCCACATCCCACTGCCCTCATCCAAGACCTTTGGATTTCAGAGGGCTTTGGATTATTCCACAGCAGAGATTGAGCTGGACCTTGCTAGGTTTTTCCCTTTTCCTTGCCAGCACACCACCGTAGGCTTTTTCCTCTGTTAGAGGAGGAAGAGGGGGAGTTTTCAAGAGTTTCACCAGCTTTATTTGCTATTCTGTCTCCGTTCTTCTAAGGTGGTGGTGCCAGGCTTTGAAAGTCTTAGAGGTTTTCTGGAATGGCTGGACTTTTGGGAATGCCAGCCTTCACTTTTTCATGTACCGTTATGGAAGCCATACTTATTTATACAAAATAATTGGTCTAGGATTTGAATCTTCTCCTATTCTATGTGTGGACTAAGCCCTTCTTTTTTCCTAATCAGATGACAGTACTTGGGCTGTCTTGCAAAAAAGTATTCTTTCAACTATAAATCATCCTAGAAAAGTGGAAGAAAAAGAGGGAAATAAAATGGCATTTCTCCAAGTCCCTATAGGAAATAAGGAATCATATTTGAGATGGGTGGGAGGAGCTGAAAAGGTAAGGAAAATAGAAGCAAAGATTCCATAGAATTCTAGTGCACATTTAATGTGATGCCTTGATTTGTTGCCTAAAGTGAAATAACCGCATATTTTTAAGGAATAACTCCTTTACAATTACATTAGCCTCAGTGGCAGAATCCTGTAGAGCAACTTGTGTAATGTTTTGATCAATTTCCATAAGTGAAAATACCAAGTGCCTGCATTCATTTACTGAGTATTTTGCCCATATGCGACACTGGCACAGCTATTCTATTGCATGCACTTTTTAAATTCTAATCTTACTAAGCTGGAGTATACAGACATTAAGTATCTTGGCATTCCTCCTGTGGGTGGAAGTCACCTTCAGGGAAAACAGAAGGGTTGTTATTCTTGCAGAACATAAAAGGGACTGACTAATAAGAAAGCAATGTACACAACCATTTCATCAGAGACTGAGTTGTCCCACCCTTATAGGAGTCACAAAGAGTATCTAATACTCTATTTAGAATCAATGCTCTTCCAGTTTTCAGTGAAAGGAGAAGTGAGGCTGTATGTGTTGCTGTTGACTCTTGAGTTTCTTGACTCTTTAGAGCTTGACTCCTTAGAGCTTTTGCATGTTCTCTGGTTTTTACCTAGTCTCACTTATTGTAAATGGTACATGGTTTACAGGGAGTTCATATGGGATGAATAAGCATCATGAGGAAATATTGCTGTTAGTCACAACACACCAGGGGAAGATATTTTACTGTGATTATGAACCATGGCTATTTAAACCCTATCATCCAATGAACTTCAGTATATTCCGTGATACTTGCTTGGCTGCTTATGACAACATTGATTAAGCACTAATTATTTATAATTGAAATAACAGTATGAAGTGTGATTCTACAGCTGATGAGATCAGGAAAGTATCTCTCAAGAGACAGGTCAAAATGTGTACTTACGTCTCATATGCTGACCATCCATCACTCTTAAATTTTAAATCATCACTGATGAAAGCTGCTGGCAGCTAGTGTCCAGCAAGTCGTGCTGTGATGACAGTCTCCTGGTTTTCATAACCAGAAAAGCATGAAATAGTTAAAAAATAGGAAGAATTGTAGTAAGATGGTAGGATCTGCTATTTGTCCCAGGGATTATTGGAGAAGATAATGGGGAAATGGGCTTTTGAGTTGTGAAAAGATTTGGATTATAAAACAGAAAGTCTTCATGCAAAATAAATGCTCCTTTGGCCAATGATAATTGACACTAGTTTCCCACCAGTAACATTGCCTGGTGTATTGGAAGGTACAACAATGAGTAGGAAGGTCATGCCAAGAAGCTGTATGAAGAAACAGCACATTCTCTGAGACGTGCTTGCCATGTGCAACCCCTTGAGGTTTGGATGCACAGAAAGAGGAATTCCCCACTTTGGGAGGAGAGATACTTGAAGAAATCCTGCACACAAGATCAATCTGTCTGTCTCTGTTGCTCTGCATTTCTAATGCATCCAGTGATGCGGTATTTAGAATGGAGAATATTCCCCTTTAGAATGGAAATAAATTTAACTTATTAAAATGAAGCTGATGAGGAACAGAGAGACCTAGTCAGAGGTTGTAATTTGCAATTCAGCTCCTGAATTCTGTTTTACATCTAACCCTTCTGACAGCCTTACAGTAAATAAACCTATCAGTTTTCTTTGAAATATGTCAGCCAGCATTGTGCAAGTAGGTGAAAGCACAGCTCATGGAAATAATGGGACTTGCCCCAGGGAGCAAACAGTAAGTTGATAATAAAGATATCCTGGTTTCTAGTGAACTGCTCACATTAACCACAGGAGAGGAAAAAAAAAATCAAGGAAGTAACAGAGAACTAAAACCATGTAATAAAAAATATAGTAGAAGAAATAAAGGTAATTATTGTCATAGTGTTAACTACAGAGTATGGAATTCACTAGCAAATCAAAGTGGTCATTTACAGAAAACTATACTGGTATTTCTCAAAATTATCCCAAATTTATACCTATTCTGCACTGGTATAACTCAATAAGTGGTATTTCACATAATGAACCTGAAATATAAAAATGGAAGGCCCCACAAATATCAGTGTGTAAATTAGAGATAAGGAAGACCTAATAAGCCATATCTAGTGCGGTGTGTGAGTATATGTGGTGTGAATTATGATTTCTTATGGTAATTTCCATATAGAATATTCCTGTGTATTGTTTATTCTGAATTCAGAATGACAGTTTTCTCTAGGGGTTTTCAGACCATTGGTAGAACCCTGCTTCAAAGGCTATAGCTCTTCAGAATACTATAAGAGGAATTGCTGAAGCTCTCAGTGAACTATGTTGAGTCACATTACCATCTACAGGATTTGTATCCATCCAGTTGAAATGACCAGTAGACTAAGGCCTCTAGAATTTTCCCCTAAGAGACAATTTCATAGTCAGATAGAGCTCACTATCAAGAAGGTTTTTTGCTAATGATCCTTAATTTTCCTTTTATTGCTCCCCTAGAATTTTTCACAAACAAATAAAACTCTGTAATTAACCATGTTTCCTTCAGTGTGGAAATGATGGCCATAGATTACATCTCTTGCTGTCAACAGCAGGTTTTTATTCTCCTAGGAGCAAACAAGGCACTTCTCATTAGATACAATTTGCAGGCCTCAGAAGGCTTGATTACCAAAATGTGCACAAACCTGTCTCTCTATTTCCTAGAGTATAAAAAGGAAAAAGATCGGGCCAGAGTGCTGGTCTTTAAACTCTAGCTTAGCATCTTAGCAGGCACAGGTCAGCAAGGATAAAATGCTGATGCCCAGAACATAATTAGTCCCTGACTATTAAGAGGCAAAGAACATGTTTCGATTCTGACATATGTTTGTGCTGCTCTTCTGATTGCTGTGAAGATGATCTTTTCAAGCCAACATGATTTTGAAATGTTTTTTTGCCTGTATTTTGATAAGGAAGGTATCCTGGCACAGGTTTATCTGTACTGATAGTGGGCTCTGGGGCTGTAGGGAAGTGTTTCAGCGTCTCTCATCTCAACATCTTTAGCAGATTGAAAAGAATAATGTATACTTGAGCTGCTGCATTGTAGTGAATTGTCAGTGGTCAGAAAGTGGGATTATAATGGGGATCATATGTCTTGTCTTATAGATCATCTTGTACTAAACATGTATTATCTTCTCCTTCTTTCCTTCCCCTTCTTCATTTTTTTTTTTTCTGGCAGACTTCCTTTGACATGTTTTCTTCTTTCCTCTGTCCATTTTTCACTCTTCTCACACCATCTTTGATATTTTTCCTTTTGTTCTCACACATGCTCATTTATTTTTTCCTTTCTGTTCTGTTTTTATATCTTTTTTTCTCCATAATTGTGGACCATCTAGTCAAAAAATGTGCTCCATACTTCAGACAGTTTGGGAAGATAAATTTCAAAATACTTCCTGTGGGATGAAATTGTGCAGGGGTTTTGTGGAAATGGAGAAAATGTGGATGTGAATGTGTGGAGCTGTATCTTGTGCTCCAAGTTTACAGCTGTATGTATAGGGAGCATATAAACAGGAGGGGATTCAACTTTTTAAAAGGGTAGACAATGGCAGGATAAGGGGGAATGGATTAAAACTAAAGGAAGGAAGGTTTAGATTAGACATTAGGGGGAAGTTTTTTACAGAGAGAGTGGTGAGGGGCTGGAACAGGCTGCCCAGAGAGGGGGTGGATGCCCCGTCCCTGGAAGTGTTCAAGGCCAGGTTGGATGGGGCCCTGGGCAACCTTGTGTAGATCCAGGCCTGAGGTTGGTGGCCCTGCCTGTGGCAGGGGGGTTGGAGCTCTGTGATCCTTGGGGTCCCTTCCAACCCATGCCATTCTATGATTCTATGTGATATCTCTCTGTTCTGAAAGTGGTGTTAAGTCCACTAAAGGCTGTGCTATGTTATTATCAGTAGGGCCACAGAGAAGATTCCGGAACAGTAGATTTTTGTTCCATATTTGGTATAATCACAGTATATTGAAAGATGTGTTCCCACATATGAGATATAAGAAGGGTAATTTACGATGTTTTCTGATGAAATGTAAGGATTTGAAGGGGTGATTAGTACTGTCCTGAGACCACACTACAAGTAGATGCAAATAGCTATGCAGTTTGTATTTTAACTGCTAGATTTTATTTGCAGAGCCTGGCAATTTATTCATCTAATTCTAGTTAATTGGTATATTGTTATCCTGTGTATCTGGATTTATCTGTTATACCCATCATGACTGTGCTTGGCCATTTTATATAGATACATCTTATAGTTAGATTCTGCAAACAAGGGGAGGGGAAGTTGCTCTGGCTAGACTTTAGAATTTTCCTTATGTTGTCAGTGAAAAGGCGCCTCATGAGTCCAGTGAGAAAATAAAATTAATGTAATGTTCTCACTTGCAGTCACTGGCACTAGATATATCCCTAACTAGAGTTAGGGAGCCTGCTTTGGCAGGGGGGTTGGACCCGATGATCTCTCGAGGTCCCTTCCAACCCCTCTGATTCTGTGATTCTATGATATCACTGGGAAACAGGGCAGTAAGGAAATGGAATAACATCCACATTCAAAATATAGAATAATTGATTACAACTTAGAAACAGGATTCTCATTTATTCCAAGGCCTTTTTATGAAGTAGCACTAGAGAAGTGCTTGGAAAAATACCTTTTTAAGGTTCCTTAACATTGAACGAGTAATGTGGCCATTAGTATAAATAAATTAGGTACTTCATATATAAGTGATTTATAGTGAGAGATGCATAGGTCTGCAGCTTGGTGAATGCACCAGTAAAGTCACAACCAATAATGCATGCCCAGTAATCTGCCTGTTCAGGCCTAGGAACTACAGCTTCTTTGCTGTTGGAAGCCAAATGTCAGCACGCTGGTGGTTTTTGCTACTTTGGACCTTTTTGCTTTTCATATGTTTCCTATCATTCTAGTGTGCTTAGTGTGAGCAATATGGCACACCACTGAAATGCTGGAGCATGTCCAAAGGAGGGAAAAACAGCTGGTTGAAAGGTCTAGGGCACAAGACTTATGAGGAGCTGCTGAAGTAACTGGGATTGTTTAGCCTGGAGAAAAGGAGCTTGAGGGGAGACCTCGTTGCTTTCTACAACTACCAGAAAGGACATTGTAGCCAAGTAGGTGTTTGTCTCTTCTCCCAAGTGACAGAACAAGAGGAAATGGCCCAAATTTGTACCAGGGAGGTTTAGGTGGGATATGGGGAAAAACATTCTTCACTGAAAGGGTTATCAAACATTGGAACAGGGAAGTGGTCACGACCATGGGGGTATTTAAAAGACCTGTAGATGTGGTGCTTAAGGACGTAGTGTAGTGTTGGACTCGACAGTGCTAGGTTAGCAGTTGGTCTTAAAGGTCTTTTCCAATCAAAATGATCCTATGATTCTATAATATTGTGTATGGTTTTCAGCACTACAGCTTGAGAGCAGCTTCACTCCTGTAGTCACAGCTGTGTTGTTAAAGTCAAATCACCCAGTAATATTCTGGTTAACCGTGCCTAGTTAGCAGCTGCACTTGTGTTTAGCAAAGGTGACTAAAGACCACAGGAAACTGTATTTTCTCTCCTGCTGGATGTCTTTGAGCCAGAACTCAGCAAAAGCTAAATGTCATATAATCTCTAGATAATTTGTACATAACTGGCTATTCAAAATTAGCTTATGCTCTGTGTCAAAAGAGGACTATACCGGACCTTGAAGTTTTTTCAATTGTTTCTAGAGATTTTTCTGTAGAACTTTATCATGCCTTTGATCTGGTTGTACCAGGGTATTTTGATTCTGTGGTGTTTAGAATGATCTACCTCCCAAACCTGAGGAGGAGAACTTCTGTTGTTTGTTTCAGTAGCTCTCAGGGCTGCTTTACAAAAACTGAGTGTACCCAGGCAGATAGGAAAGCTCATATTGAGGTGAGAATCTCCTCCTTTTGCTGCTCCAGGAGATGCTTCAAGATGTAATTGGAGTGTTCTTAATGCAGTAGAAACACACAGCTGCCAGGCAAGCAAAGTGATTTCATGTTCTTAAAAACTTTGTGTGTTATTTTGTCTTGTTTGGCTTTCATTAGGGCCTTTTGATCAGTAGTTAATGCATGCAAAATTTAGCTGGTTGGCTAAAGTTTTCAGACTTATGCTTCATATAATTTTAAAACTCAAGCCTGGCAGTTGTGACAAAACCAAACCAGCAAATGCAGCCGTATGTCTGTCTTTCAGTCTTCTTTCTGCCTAATGGATTTGTGTCTGCCTTATTTTCACTTGCATGTGATGTTATTGAGCTACCTGTTTTGACTGGAGCTGGGACTGCTCTCTCAGCAGGTACTGATCAACTCTGCATTTCCTGGACACTTCAAAGCACCATTTAGATTAAGATATCTATCCAATATGCCTCTTGAAACACCCACTGTAACTAATTGTGATCTAAGGACTTACTAAGATGATAAATCACAGATAGCTTAAAAAACAGGACTTAGTTGAGACTTCAACTTAGAGTTGGGATCTAGGACATAAGCTAAATAAACAAAATTCATCAGCATTTTTCTTCTATGTCTCATTCAAAAGGGGACCATTCCAGCAGTGCTGTGCCATCAGTGAAGGAATCATATAAACCCCCCCCCCCCCTTTTTTACTGAGTCATTGACACTTTTGGTAGTGCAGTGCCTAGTGGGGACATTGATTAATTATTGATTAGAGGAGTGAGAACTCTCAGAAATCACTCCACAGCTAATTTCTCAGGTGACCTGCCTTCCGGGTACCTACCAGACACAATCCAGACCTTTCTTTCATCTTGTGAGATCACCGAATCTCAGGATAAGTAGCCTTAAGAAATCATCTCATCTGTTGTGCCTCAAGACAGGATAAACCATACCTATGTCATTCTAGATGGATGGTGCTCTAAACTTTATGTAGGGGGGCCTCACCAGCTTGGCCAAGCAGCTCTTTTAAGTAATGGAAAGCCTTTTGCTATGTCTGACTTGGATCTCCTTCACTGTAGCTTATGTTTCTTATTTATTGCCTTATTCACCCTGGATGAGGAGAATGGCTTCTTCCTTTCTTAGGAGCAGGCTCCAGGTACTTGAAGAGTATTACCATATCTCCCCATTGTTCCTCATACCCTTCTGCTTGCTGTCGCTTGTATGGTAAAAAGGAAGATGGGTAAAAGCAGAAAGAGGAACAGCTCTCAGCTGTCTTAAACTTAAAGATCACACTAAGATTCATTGATGGTGTAGGCCTATTTAGATTATCTGCTTTAATGGCTTTTTATACCAAAAAGGAATCTGGCCTCAGAGTTTTGCTATAGATATAAAATTTAACCTATGGGTTTTTTTTCTCTCTGGTATCTAGATCATGTGAATTGATTTCTGTAGTTTGATTTTCCTCCTTCCACATAAGGACACATTAAATAGAAGAGGTATGGAGGGAGAAAGGAAAAAAAAAAGATATATTAAGTCTGTATTTCTTATTTTTTCTGGGGTTTGTGCAGAAAATTACACAACAGTAATGCTTGGTGTAATTAGGGAAGAACATTTCTATCCTGCATGGATTAGACTGATTCCATGATGCTTTTATCAGTAACTTCAATTTTGTCATTGACACCATTGTAAGCTAAATCAGTGATGAAAATATTAGAGAGACCGAGAGAGAGAGAGACAGCTAGAAGCAATCCAGCTAATGGAAAGTGTACTGAGTAAAATGATCTGCTTTTGAAGTATGCTGACATCTCAATTTTTTTCCTCCTTTAATCCAAACTTGTTTATCTGCTGAAGTAAACAGGAGCTCAGAAACAGGTTTTGCCTTTCTTTTAACCTCCTCTCACCCAGCCAACTAAGCAATGATTTTAGCAGAGATTTGTAAAACGCTTGCTGTGCTGTTCCCCCCACCCTTACCTAATCTTTTCCTTTTCTACCTCCATGCGTAGGTGTGTTTTCTTCCCCTTTTCTTCCCTCTTAGATATATGCTTTGCAACTCATTGTGGCGTAGTCCAACAATAAACGTGTTAATTAGCTTGCAAGAACCCAGCTATGCAGTAGTTCATATGTCTGCTGTGTTCCTACTGGGCAGGACAAAGTATTAAATCATATTTGCTACTGGAATTATTAACAAAGTGCAGTTTATACAAGGGGTCTGCTGCTGTTGGGATCAAAAGGGAATGATAAAAGATGTCAGGAAGCATATACAGGTTTTTTTTATACTGTCTTAAGTTTTTGAACGCTTGGAAATTCTCCTTGGAACTTGATAATGCCTAAGGGAATCCACTAGAAGTAACTTGGCTTCTTAATATACATCAGGATTGTTTAATCTTTCCTCATCTTCTTCCTCTGGTTTTACTCTGTTGGCTTTGGTGTATTCTTTAGGGTCATTAGATAGGATCTCATTTCCTAGTTTAAGCTCTGGAATTGTCTGCATCCCACTTTGCCCCTGAACAAATTGTGCAGGAGTGAAGCAAATATCTCCTGTATGGGATTATTGATGCTACCTCCTTGGAAAATACCATGGTGACACCAGGAAGTGGGATTCTTGGAAACCCTGGCCTGAAGATGTCTGGGAAGGGTTTATTGCTTCTGTTTTAGGTGTGGAAGTAAAAATTGGATGCTTAAGCAGGTGGAGGAAGGGTTAGGAAGGACCATGCAGAGAGTGCCTCTTCCTGTGCTGTTAACGCATCTGTTTCCAGTCTCTAAATAACAAAGGGTCAGCTCTGGGTTCTTTAATTTTGTGGAAAATCCTGTGTTTGGGGAAAGATAATACCAGAAATGGTATCTTACTGCACCAACTCTAGATAAAGTATGTCTTAAAGTGTATAAAATAGGTAACCAATACTGTGTCAGCTCCAGGATTAAAGGCAGAGGCAGTCTGTGAATTAAGTACTATTTATAGGTAACATTTTAGAGGCAGACTGTTGCAGTGAAGTGATATTTCTGATCTTTTAGTCTTACACAGAGAGTTTGCATTTATCCTTTAGCTTCACTGAATCTGGGGAAAAAGGTCTAAGGAGTTCAGAGTTTGCCCTCTGTTTACAAGCAGAATATATAACATTGTGTACTTCCAAACTACCTGGGGAGAGGGGTTGGAGGTGGGCTTCCTATGTTCTTTTCAATTTAATTACTCAGGTCTGAGTTTCTCCTCTGCCAGCATTAATGGTGTTTCTAATCAAATAGACTTTTTAATGGGTGGTGAAAGGAATTTAGTCTCTTGTCAACTCGTGTGGAGTTAAGATTGCTCCATCCGTGGCAGTCGGGATAATTAAGCATAAAGGTACTAAAGGTAGGAAGAAAAGGACAAAGAGCCTTTTGAGGGCCGTGAAGATGACTGGAGGGCTGAAGCAGCTCTACTCTAAGGACAGGCTGAGAGTGTTGGGCTCATTCGGCCTGGAGAAGAGAAGGCTCTGCGGAGACCTTACAGCACATGTCCAGTACCTAAAGGGGCCTACAAGAAGGCTAGAGAGGGACTGTTCATTAGGGATGGCAGTAATAGGACAAGGGGCAATGGGTTTAAACTAAAATAGGGTAGGTTTAGATTAGACATTAGAAAATATTTCCTTACTATGAGGAAGGTGAGGCCCTGGCACAGGCTGCCCAGAGAAGCTGTGGCTGCCCCTCCCTGGCAGTGTTCAAGACCAGGTTGGACAGGGCTTTGGGCAACCTGGTTTAGGGGATGATGTCCCTGCCCATGGTGAGGGCTGGGGTAGACCTGGATGATCTTTGAGGTCTCTTCCAACACAAACCAGTCTGTGATTCTGTGACTATTAGTGGTCTTTGACCTCTAAGCAGAACGTTCTCAGGTGAATTTTGTTCTGACAGAGATCTCCTGGGCATGTAACTTGCTGCTCGTTGTGCATTTTTAATATCAGCTAAAGTTTTGAGACCTGACAAACAAGGACACATCTCTAGTTGTTAAAAAAACATTTAAAACACGTAGAATGAAATGTTTTGTGCCAAAACCTGGTGAAACAAATTGCAAAGAAGTCCTCAGTGCTGTTCTCTGCTCACTCTGAAAGAGTCTCAATGGTACAATGTAATGATTTGTCATGTGAAAAACCGTGTGACTGCCTGTGAGAAAATAAGTTTTATATCCTAGCAAACCCCATCAAGCAATAATGATGCAAAATGCAGCATATATAACTTTTAATGGGTTTTGTTTTTATAAATTTTCTGACCCCATTCACAAAATGCCTCGAGGTTTGTTAGTGTTTGGGAGGAACACTTCACAGCTGCAGCCTGCTAAAGGCTGAGGAGCAGTTTCATTATTTATTCCAGCTGGGTCTCAGTGGCCAGCTGAAGTTGGGTGGTGTAGAATAGGGCAGCCTGATCAGACAGAAAACCACAAACCTGTTGAGCAGGAAGAAAGCAGGGACTGTGAAGCTGGAAAGGTACCTGGGATGTTGGTGAGTGGTAAGAAGACTTAGATATTTAAGACAGGAAACTGAAGGCAAGAAGGTGCTTTGAATTTTTCTGACATATAGAAAAGAAGGAATGATGGTGCTGACAAATAGCAGGTTTCTGAGACCTGGAAGGTCTGAGGTTGGGCTGCCTGGTTGTCTCATGTTTGAGGTACTGTATTGAACTAAAATCCTGATTAAGAATGATCCCAGCAAAATATCCTATGAATGATAAAATGGTTATTAGGCTAAGTCTGGTTAGTTCTACCATTAGGAAGGGAATGATGGAATAAAATGCTTTTTTTGGAGGAATAAGAACGTTTTATGGTAGCTTGATAATAATGAGCTACTACAGGCAGAGCATGCTAGGTGCAGAGAGATGTGGAAAAGAAGGCTTTCCTGCAAGGTAGAGTCTGGAATTAATACTGGGCTGCTGGCACTGACTAGTGTCTAGGCTAGTATGTATTTTTTATTTATTCATTTTTATCTCTCCTTCCAAATATTTAGAGAGGATGGCATTATGTTCTTGCTTCCTGGAGTAGGAAGGCTATGATGTATTTCTAACCTTGTCTATCCTACATCTGAAACCACTGTTTGTCTTTGCTAATCGGCTGTAACTTGACTGAGTGGCTGAATACCAGAATGAGCTTGCATTTTGAATGCTAGGATAGGGTTCTTGCTGCATTGTTAGATGTTAACTCAGTTTATGGCTTTCCTTCCTTCAGGTAAGTGTATAGGAGAGATGTACTTGAGATTAAAGAGTTCATTCACCTTTGTCTGTGCCATCAAAACCAGAAGTCAAGTAATAGGTTAAATGGAGTAGGCTTCACTCACAGGAGGCTAAGATGCATTAGGAGTGTTAAAATCCAGGTTGAATGTTTCTTCTTCTTTAGAGTAAAATAGCTCCAGAGTGCTTGAAATACAGATATTTGTATGTCACAAAGCAGCACTGTTTTGGGGGAGAACAACCCATCCTTTCCTCCTCTACTCATCATACAGAAAATGAGTTAGGAGTTAATATTTGTGAAATAGGTGGCTGTGCTGTTTATGAATGGAAGCTTTAATGCCAGATAACTTGCCCCTGGACAGTAGTCTTCTGCCTTTGGTGTCTGTAGTTCGGCTCCTGGAGTCACAGAATCACAGAATTATCAAGGTTGGAAAAGACCTAGAAGATCATCCAGTCCAACCATTCACCTGTTACTACTAGCTCCCACTAAACCATATCCCTCAATACAACATCCAGTCTTTCCTTGAACACCCCCAGGGTTGGTGACTCCACCACCTCCCTGGGCAGTGCATTCCAGTGCCTGACTACCCTTTCTGAGAAGTAGTGCTTCCTAATGTCGAGCCTGAATCTCCCCTGGCGCAGCTTGCTCCCATTCCCTCTAGTTCTGTCACTGCCTACACGGGAGAAGAGGCCGACCCCCAGCTCACTACAACCTCCCTTCAGGAAGTTATAGAGAGCTATAAGGTCTCCCCTAAGCCTCCTCTTCTCCAGGCTGAACAATCCCAGCTTCCTCAGACGCTCCTCGTAAGGCCTGTGTTCCAGACCCCTCACCAGCTTAGTAGCCCTCCTCTGAACGCGTTCCAGAGCCTCAATGTCTTTCCTGTAGTGAGGGGCCCAAAACTGAACACAGTACTCGAGATGCGGCCTCACAAGTGCTGAGTACAGGGGGACAATTACCTCCCTGCTCCTACTAGTAACACTATTTTTGATGCAAGCCAGGATGCCGTTGGCCTTCTTGGCCACCCGCGCACACTGTCGGCTCATGTTCAGCCGTGCATCAATCAGTACCCCCAGGTCCATTTCCTCCACACAGTCCTCCAGCCACTCCGCCCCAAGCCTATAGCGCTGCCTGGAGTTGTTGTGGCCAAAGTGCAGGGCTCGGCATTTGCTCTTGTTGAACCTCATGCCATTGGCTTCAGCCCAGCTCTCCAGCCTGTCCAGATCCCTCTGTAGGGCCTCGCTACCCCCAGGCAGATCCACACTCCCAGCCAATTTAGTGTCATCTGCAAACTTACTGAGGGTGCACTCAATGCCCTCATCTAGGTCATCAATAAAGATATTGAAGAGGACAGGCCCCAGCACCGACCCCTGGGGAACACCACTCGTGACCGGTCGCCAGCTGGATTTAACTCCATTTACCACCACTCTCTGAGCCCGGCCCTCCAGCCAGCTCCTTACCCAGCCGAGGGTGTACCCATCCAAGCCACGGGCTGCCAGCTTCTGCAGGAGAATACTGTGGGAGACAGTGTCAAAGGCTTTGCTGAAGTCTAGGTAGACCACATCAACAGCCTTTCCCTCATCCAGCAGATGGGTCACTAGATCATAGAAGGAGATCAGGTTGGTCAAACAGGACCTGCCCTTCATGAACCCATGCTGGCTAGGCCTGATCCCCCGGCCATCCCGCACACACCGCATGATCTCCCTCAAGACTATCTGTTCCATAACCTTCCCTGGAACCGAGGTCAGGCTAACAGGCCTGTAGTTCCCCGGATCCTCCTTACAACCTTTCTTGTAAATGGGAGTCACATTGGCAAGCCTCCAGTCTTCTGGGACCTCACCAGTCAGCAAGGAGGACTGATAGATAATGGAAAGCGGCTCGGCTGCCACCTCTGCCAGTTCCCTCAGCACTCTCGGGTGGATCTCATCCGGCCCCATGGACTTGTGGCAGTCCAGTTGGAGTAGGAAGTCTCTGACTGTTTCTTCCAGAATCACAGGGGAGTTAGCATGCTCCCCAGCTGAGACTACCAGGTCAGAGAGAGGGGTACCCTGAGGATCTGTTTGACCTTTAAAGACAGACGTAAAGAAGGCATTCAGAACCTCCGCCTTTTCCTTATCCTCAGTGATCACATTCCCAGCCTCATCCAGTAAAGAGTGGATATTCTCCTTTGTCCTCCTCTTACTGTTAATGTACTTATAAAAGAGTTTATTATTCTTTTTCACCCCAGCGGCCAGGTTAAATTCAAGCTGGGCTTTTGCCTTTCTGATTTCACCTCTACACATCCTGACAACTTCCTTGAATTCATTCTCAGTTACCCGTCCCTCCTTCCACAGGCGGTAGATTCTCTTTTTCTCACGGAGCCTCAAGAGTAACTCCCTATTCATCCACGCTGGTCTTCTTCCCCGCCGGCTCATTTTGCGGCTCAGGGGGACCGCCTGCTCCTGCGCCCTTAAGACTTCCTTCTTGAAGAGCAACCAGCTCTCTTGTACCCCTTTGTTCGCTAAGACTGAATGCCAAGGGACTCCCCCTACCAGTCAGCCTACTCTGGGGTGTGCTGACTTCATTGCTGGGGCGAGCACTGCAGCTCAGCTGCTGGAAGTCAGGCAACTGCTGCTTCTCCTGGGCTCAGCTTGGTTCCTGCACTCTGATAAGAACTAGTGCTGATTCTTGTCCACTCTAATAACTTCTGCAAGCTTTCTTCATCTGGGTAAATTGAGTCCTTGGAAGATCCCAGGGTATTCCCATAATTCTGCTAATAGGCAACTGTTGCCAGCAGCTATCAGGGAATATCCTGCAGAGCCATTTACAACAATAACCTCTGAACAATATATGGCAGTGGAAAGGGTGACAAACTGAGGGGAAAAAAAACCCCCAAAGTATTTGTTAAACCTTATAGCAAGAGATGCTGAGAAGCTATTTAGTGCTGCACATTACTTCTTCATCACTTGATTATTTTACTGTTTCATTTCTATTTACATACCCCGTTGATTCTTTTGCATCTGGGTTTTGCACAATTCTTTCAATAACATACGGTTCAGTGACTATAATTACGGGATTGTTAAAGTTTACGTTTCACTATTCATCTTGTTATCTCCAGTAATGGAAGGTTGAAATAAATGCACATAATTACATGGTTGGTCCTAAATTATTTTTGTATTGCTGTCACTAGGACACACTTGAGAAGCAGAGCTTCTATTCACTGTGTTTGTGGTGTGGGGTCCCTCTGGCAAAATAAAAACAACACC
Organism: Porphyrio hochstetteri; assembly: GCA_020800305.1. Taxonomy (NCBI): domain Eukaryota; kingdom Metazoa; phylum Chordata; class Aves; order Gruiformes; family Rallidae; genus Porphyrio; species Porphyrio hochstetteri. Next base: position 7,111,107 of record CM036908.1, on the reverse strand, counting down.
TGTAGCTGAACCCATCTGCTTGGGTGTTCCAGTGTCTCTGTCTCCCTGCCATCAAAAGCCATGAGTTTCATGCAATTTCAGACTAAGAATGGATTGCTTACGCTGTTGAAATGCCTTCTTAGTGAGTTATATGCAAAGGTTTTTGGACTTGGTATGTGCAGGTGTAATTTATCTGCAAATGACAGCTCTGTGTAAATGCCAGAGAAGAAACTCTCTATAGCTGTTTCATATCTTTATAAAAAATCCCACAAAAACTGTGTCCTGAAGTCACGAGGTTGAGACTGAAGAAAATGTGAGTAAAGAGGACATTTCACTTAAATTCTGCACAAGTGCTGTCAGCTTTTGTCTAAGATCCTGTGCCTTAATCTGTAGTTTATGCAGCTCTTGACTAGCGTTCACCGCACAGGATCATGTCAAGAGCATATTTCTGTGCTGATAAACTGAGGTCAGTAGTAGTTTTAAGTGGGAGAATAGAAGGGAGAGTGGGATAGAAATGAAGTTGATCTTTTGCCAGTTCCATTTAGCTCCAAAGTTGCTTCATAAAATTATGTGGGGTTTTTTTGTTGTTGTTGAAATGGCATTGAAAGCTTGTTCTGACTCCCAGCATCAGTCTCTTGACCCTTTAGGAAGATGTAAAAAAGCTTTCTTTAGCTTGGATTCAAGCCTACGGTGATATATATAAGATGATCTAATCTGTGGTCAGTGTAAAAGGAACAGTCTGTCTAAATTAGAGGTCTCTATTGTTAGAATAGCTGGTGTATGTATGTATATTTTAGTTGGACACTGGGTGAGTTTTGTGTAACTCATGTTCTGAAAGCAGCTTAATTTTGCAGGTTGACAGTAATCCATGATCATTATTTCCTGGTTTTCTTAATCACTAAGGCAGAGGTTGAAAAACTTATGACTTTGTGGTTAAACAACTCTAGGGGTATAATATGAGGATCCCCCTGAAACTATGGGAATTGACTTGTGTCCTGGCATTCCAAAAGGATCACGTTTGAAATAAATGCTGAGCAGGAAAATGTACTTTAGCCTTTCTGTAAAGTTACTGATGATGTGTATATCACATTTGTACAAGGTACAACTTAAAGTGTCTTTCAAGACGCAACGTGCCCTGACTACAGGAACCAAATGCTTGTACTTTTTAATGCTACTTAGTATTCAGGGGTTTCATCTACTTGTGAACACTTATGAGCCACTAAATGGGCAGAGACTAATAGATAGTAGTCAGAGAAGAACTAAAGATATTCATAGATAATTTGTAAGCAGAAAAAGTCCTACATAAAGTCAATAAGAAAACAAACAGTGTCTGTTGATGAATCATAGCAGTAATGCATGGTGAATGCTGCAGAAATCAGCCTGAAAGCAGGCTAATCCCAGCTAAACCCCTGCTGAGCACATGCAAATAGCCTACAGATTAGGGAACTGGGAAACTCCTGGCAAGAACTTGGAACTTTTCATTATGAACCTTTCTACTGAAAAATCAGTCAGTGACCTTCGCACTACCTAGTCAAGACTGGTGGTCAGTTGGTAACTTAATGCTAACCTAGTCCTTAAAAAAGAGCTACATTGAAGTGATGTCTTGTCTTGACTGTGGAAGTTTCTTAGCAGTGAGAGAAGCTTCTTAGCCCCAGTGGAAGGTGGTGGACTAGCTGTATTTTGGGGTGACAGGCACTTGCTTCAGCACCGAATGTGGAATTACTTTGCCCTGTAAATTTGCTTCCTTTATTTAAAGCAATTCTTGTCACTCGTTCAAACCTCCAGCTGTGGTTTATCCACCCTCATTCTTTAGGGATTCTGTTGATTGCCTTACAAGCTGCTGTGAGAGGATATGGAAAAGCTGAGCTGCTCACAGCCCCACAGATGAAATTCCCCCATCTCCTGCACATCAAGTGTAGGGCAATCCCCTGCTTTTTGTGTGCATGGGTTGAGGAAGGGTGTGGGAGGAATGGTAGAGCAGGCAGCTTGCTGCCTCCAGAAATGGTTGGTGTGGGTGCATCATTCCTTGCCAAGATAGAAACTGAAACCCAAGTCACGTCAAATCTTCATCTGGTTGGAGCTGGGGGTCCTTTTTGGCTGGAGGCCATAAACTGTGGTTTTCCTCATCCACAAATAAGATTTCTTTTTCGTTTTAAAATGTGGAAGAGATGGGCCCACATGCGAGATGAACTTTGTCATCCTGAATCTACAGGTGATCTAAATTGATATTAACTATCCCGTGTAGCTTCCAGGGGACTGTTGCAAACTATCTGCTGCATCCCATAGACTTGCACATAGCTTGGCTTTGAAGTTTTTGCTGTGTAGTGAGCTAATGTTCCCCCTCAACGGTATATTTACTTGAAAGTGGGAAGGAAGCATGTGAAGAACCTACCACCACAGTAAATGTTCCTGGTAGTACACAATATCCAATTGCTCCTCTTTGGGAGTAAGGCTATGAGTCTTTTGTTTGGTGGCTGCAACAGCTGCCAGGGCAGATTCCCACCTCTCACAGCAGCTGCTCTCTGGTTGTTTGAGGTCCAAGAGCTGTGGACCTGTTGTGCTGAACAGCAAAGGTTGCACCAGGATTTTGGTAATCTGGTGTTATAACTCATTACCTCTGATGGCTGTGGCTTCTGATACAATGAGAAGACTGGTTCTGATACTTCTGTTCTTGAGCAGCAATAAAAGCAATGCACAGAGCTTCATACCATCGTTGTTCCCTGCCCAAGGACTCCTTCCTTCCTCCTCCTTGGTAACAATAACTGTTCCACACAGAGGCTTCAAATTTAGAATGACTAACTGTGAAGACAGACTTCCATATGTTATCTCAATGGTAGAATTCTCTCTGCCTTGTGTCATGCTCCCCTATATCTCTTCCTTTTCTTTTGATGAGGAATTGCTCCCAAAAGTAAGGAGAAAATATGCAGAGCAAATACAGTTCACGTCTGCCCCTGGATCCCTTTTATTTATCTTCCTTCCCTGCAAAGGAGCATTTGTTATTTCTGGACATCTTGGGGAGAGTTCTTTACTTTTACATTTCAGTTACCAGATTCATATGGTCCCTCATGGAAGTCTGCTCTTCCTTCCTCTCACCTCAGCAGCCCTGCCAGGTGAAATATTAGGTTTGGTTATTTTGTGTTCTCCTTTGATGTCCCAGTAGTGTTTTCAGAGCTCTAAAAATACCCTGCAGATATACTGATGCTGTCTAAAGTGAGATTTTGTTTTGCTTGGGTGCACCTCACCTAGTTAACTTTGTTGGCATCACCACCTTTCTGATCACGTGGAGCTCACTGGATACTATTTTAGCCTTTGAAAAGCACCCATCCTGGTTATGAAACTAGGCAGTGAAATATGACATAACTTAGATGGTTTCTCAGAGAAATGGACGATGGGTGCCTGAAAGAAAGTGGATGGTACACAAGTTCTTGTCCTCTGAGAAGCAGCATTGGATGTCTTCAGAACCAGTTGCTTAGATGCTGCCACAGCTTAAGTGCTGACAGCACCTAATGGAGCCAGTTAGTGGCTGATACTGGGTTCCATCAGCTTCAGACCTGATGACACAACTAAGATACCTCACTGTTAACTGGGCAGGGGGAAATAGTAGAGCTGGGGAAGGTAAAGCTGAATGGAAGTGCATGTTATTGAAGAGACAAACTGTTATACAGACTGAGAGCAAACACATGCAATTAACTGTTGGTCTCATTTGTACTTGGTGTGTAGATTCCAGTTGAATGAATCGCCACTGCTAGCAGGTTTTACAGCATGCATCCTCCTGAGACATCAGAGTTGGTATGTGTTTGTTCTCCTTAGTGCGACAGCTCTTGTAGCAGCAGCCCAGGTGCATGTCACAGTACCAGCCTGTGCACTGGGTGACTTTTGCTCAAATTTGAAAGGCTGCTTCTCCTGTAGTGCTTGAGTAAAACTTACAGTGTTTCAAAATGTTCAACTATTAAGTTACGCTCCTGTGGCTTGCAGTGTCATCTTTATAGATGTCACAGATGTTGGCTTTGGCATTAATTGTTTTCTTTTCCAAATCAGTGGAGTTTAGTAATGATGTGCTGATGAAATTGGTTTGGAAGCTGTGTCATGGGGTAGATAATTTACCAATGCCTGTGAGCTCTCTGTGACATTTTCTTTTCCTCACAACCCACACAGTTTTAAGTTTCTGAGGGTACCTTGCCTTGAATCATCCCTCTGCACAAACATGCCTCCACGTGCTTGGCTCCGCTGAAAACCTCAGCATCCCTTAGGGTTCTGGTATGGTTCTACTTAGTGCATCTAAAATTTGAAGCATTCTTTGACAGTTCAAACATGGGCTCCTTAGACAAACTGTGGGAGTTTGCTTCAGTTCTGACCTCAAGCAATATGACTGCTGACATGTCCAGCTTGCCAGTGTGCTTCAAGCTGAGTCTGTGCCCTGCCCCTACAGTGGCCCATGGTGCTCCTCTCTTGTTACTGCTGCTGCTTGCATCTTGCTGAGAATTAAACACACTAATGAAAATTAGTTCATATTGTCCTTTGAGAGCTTTCCCAGTTATACCAAGCTGCATCCCAGTTCTGTGGCAGAGACATGTTCTTGGACTCCTTCGAATGTGTATTTTTGCTGTTTCGTTTTAGTCTATGAACCAAAGTTAAGCACAGGAGTTCAAAAGCAAAGGTCTCCTCAGTGTTGCTCCTCCCTATTTTTTTTTATCAAGTTGGAGAGACCTCACGCAATGTTGCTAAACAAATTGCAGGCAAAGTTTTTATTTTATTTAAGACCATCTGTTTTCCTGCTTAGGCTTCATGATTGCACCATTTTCACTGCTGTGCCAATGTAAGGGTTATAGACATTGCCAAAGATGTATTGGCTTAATTAGAGCTTTGAAGCTCATTTTCCAAAGGTACCAGTGTGAGGCTGTTGCTTAATATTGAGTACTATTCTGGCAGCTGTCTGATGCTGAAAGGGAAGAAAGAAAAACAAAAATGTGTAAGCCTTATAAAAAACAAACAAAAGCCCCAAAAAGAGGGGTGAGAGAGAGCAAGGGATGAGACAGAAAAAAGTTAGCAGTCAGTTCCTTATTGCTCCTTTCAACAAATTTCCTGCATGTTGTCTTTAATATTTTCTATCGCATGCTGCTAACAACAACAAAGTGCCTCAAAAGAAATACTCTTTGACATTCAAACTACAGTTTCCTATGCTTAATTTCATCCTTTTCTTCTACTTGAGACTATTTTAAGATATTCCTTGACTTTGTTATTGCACACTTCAAATCTTCGCATACAGCTGTATCTGCTGCATATTAAGCCAAGCTTTCTCTGTTCCTGAGCTTTTTGGTACTCTGTTTACTTTGTTCTAATTCCACATTCCTGTTTGACCTTCCTCTTTTTCCTTTCCTTGCCCATGTGTTCCTATGAGTAATATACATGTAATGATATTTGTCCTCTCTTTGCATTGTGCTCTTCTATTTACAGATTAAAAACTACCATAAGACTGAAATGTTTCTGTGGGTGAAAGAGGTTGTTTTCTTATGCTAAGTAGCAGGTTCAAAACCATGTTCCATTGTCTGGAAATGCTACCACACTCACTGCCAGGACAGCTTACTCAAAGATGTGTGCTTTAACTTGATAAATAGTCTGTCCTTTTTACCTCTGAAGAAACCCTATACTTTATCTGCTTTCAAAAGGTCCTTCAGAAACATACTCAGCTTATCATCCAGTCTAGTCCTGTCTGGATATGTTGCAATGAGCTTATGCAAGTGTTGAAGAAAGAGCAGGGAAGCAGAAATGTTCTGCTGCAGCCACCACGATCCAGTATGAGCAAGCCATGCATCATGGAATACTGGGGTGGTCTGGTGCTGTGCCTGACCTGATGCTCCCTGATCTAGAAAAAATAATGCAGAGTGTGAGAAGTGTTCTCTTTGGCCCCACCTGGAGTATTGTGTCCTGGAGTATTGTGTCCAGTGCTGGGCTCCCTGGGATAAAAAAGACAGGGATCTCCTGGAGAGAGTCCAGAGGAGGCTACGGAGATGATTAAGGGCCTGGAGCATCTCCTGTATGAGGAAAGGCTGAGTGAGCTGGGGCTGTTCAGCCTGGAGAAAAGAAGGCTGAGGGGGGACCTAATTAATGTTTATAAATATCTTAAGTATGGGATGCAGGGGAAATGGCCAGCCCCTTTTCAGTGTCTGTGGAGATAGGACAAGGGGCAATGGCTGCAAGTTGGAGCACAGGAAGTTCCACACCAACATGTGGAGGAACTTTTCCCCAGTGAGGGTGCCAGAGCCCTGGGACAGGCTGCCCAGGGGGTGTGGAGTCTCCTTCTCTGGAGATATTCAAGACTCGTCTGGACGCCGCCCTGTGCAATATGAGCTGGGGAGCTGCTTTGGCAGGGGGGTTGGACCAGATGATCTCTCAAGGTCCCTTCCAACCCCTCTGATTCTGTGATTCTCACCTCCAGGATAATTAGCATTTCTTTAGGTGATACGGGTTCCTGAGTCAGGAACTGTGTATGTTAACTTTTGAAACTACATTATGCTAGTTTTTTACATCTCTGCATGTAGGGTGGGGAGTGGAACAATTAATCCTCTGCCTTGGCGTGTCATGCCACACAGCTTGGTGCAAGATCATCACAGATTGCACATCTGAAGTATAACCCTGGTGCAAGGCACTGACACAAATAAGTCAATCGTTGGCAGCACAGTGTCCATCTAGGTTTCAGTGCATCCTTGGTTCTGAGAGCCTGCAAGCTCAGCAGGGAGCTTAAATGGAGATTTCAAATGGATGGAGCCCGTCCTTTGTGGATACTGAGCCAATATATGTAACCATGCCCAATTTGATGCTATCAGTGCCCCTGAACTTGAGAGGTAAAGGGTTTAAGTGCAGTATGCAGGCAGAAGATGGGTGGCTAGTGCTAATGGGTGGAATAGGGGAAAAAAAGAGATTTTAAAAAAGTATTTTTAAAATGTAGGGGGAGCTGAGTGGTGAGGTAATCCAAGGCAGTGTGCTGGACTGAAAAGCTGGGCACAAGATGCCAAGGAAGATGAGCCATGTGAATCTTGGGATTAGAATGGCATCTGAGGAAAGGGAAAGTTTATAAACATAGGAGAAGATGGGTGGTAATGCTGCAAAAAGAGGTCAGATGTGAAGTTTTGCTTGGGGCGGGGGGTTGGTACTCAATTTTCATTTTTTTTCCTATTATTCCCTGTCAAGGGTAGAACAGTTTGTTTCTGACTAGAAGGGAGGTGCTGGAAGGCATCAAGAAGAGTTCTTCCTGAAACTGTGACACTTAAGGCATTTTAGGGTGAAAACTGGCCTGGAACAGAAAAGGTGTTATACTTCAAGCAAGAAGTATGTAGCCCACAGGAGAAAAGGCTGGCTTGGCACAGCTCTGCTCTGGTAGCTCCTGCTTCTTATTTCTTAATTGGTTAATGTTTGTAAATGTGAAGTGTCCTGTAAGTGCCAAGTATTATTATGGATACTAAAACTGACCATAAAACCTAGTATAGAGAAAAGTAAAGCACATGCATTCAGCTATATAAGCGAGTTCCTGACATCCATTGACTTAACTTATGTCACCGAACAGACGCTGTAGTAGTTATGCTGAAGTAGATGGGATCTAATGGAGTTCTAAAATTGGGTGGTATTTATCTTGGAGGCAGCTGTAGCTCATGAAGGGAGAAATGGTTTATTGAGTCAGTATGTGTGCAGGGACATTGAAATCAGTTGTTATTTACCTGGTAGTGAATAACTGTGGTGAACCTGCGGAATCTCAAAAGTTTTATCACACTTTGAAAAGGGGGAGGGGGAAATCTTGGTCTGTCAGAGACTTGAACATCTTGGTTTTCAGTGCTATGAGTCTGACCTCAGGTGCCTGGCATGTCTCTGCTCTGAAGGGTCTATTTTGAACTTCAGCATATGGTCCCAGCAGCATATCCCCATCATGTGGCCCACTTGTACCAAGGGCAGTTAGGTGTGGAGAAGCTGCCTCTCCCCACACTTGCACGTGCCAGGAGACCAACATCCTTTCATGCAAGTGCAGTGGAACAGAGCTTGCAAGCTCATTACCTGATTTTTACACAGTCTGGAGAGCATAAGCTTTGTTATCAACCGAAATAGTCTTCCCAGCTAACTGGTATCCCTAGTATGTTTCTCACACACTATATACAGTGTGTGAGAAACATAATATCAGGAGGAAATGTAACTGATGATCTTTATTTTAATTTTCTTCCAGCCAGTATCATCACCAAGTTGCTGCTCCTATTTGAAATGTATGTTTTCTCAGGGGCATTACTCAACTCTTGGAGCAAGTTTATACTGAAGTAATTTCCCAGGTTAATGACATAAGTTTAGATAAGTGCAATATTTCCTTCTGTTTGTTTTTCTTTCTTGAATTTCCTTCCTTTTTGTGTTGAGGATAATCTTGTTTAGAAAACACATGGTATTTCAGTGTCTGCTACATTTCTGTGTAGAAAAACAAACTGTCACCAGAAATACCTAACCAGTTTTATTTTTTGCTCCCAGTTTAAAATCTAATTGATTAAAGTTGTCATTAACAGCTATTGAATAAACTGAAAAGGAGTCAGGACCTGTTTTCTATCCCCACCATACAGGTAATTCTTGCTCAGGAGGCCACTGACATCTCTTTTTCTTATTCCACCCATGCACGGCTGCCCTCAGATGTGCATGGAGAGATGTCCAGTCTCTGGGCATTGTCTGGCCTCTTACTGAAAGGTTCAGCAAAAGTGCAAAGTACAGGGAAGGTTTTTCTACAGTGAAACAATTTTTTTTTCTCTGAAGATCTGGACTGAAATTTGCGTGGCTGAGTTCACAAGGATAGTTTTTCAGGTTCCTTATTTGCCTTCCAATTTTTAACAAGTGTCATTTTTCCACAATACAACTCATGATTATTTTTTCCTTTGATTGTTTATTTTTTCCAAGCCTGCATGGAGTAACTTTGAAAATTAAAACCAGACCTCAGATAATCATAAGCATGCCATCATTTTGCAGTGCTGGCTTGGACTGGGAGCTATTTCTGAGATAAGAAGTAAATGTAAATCCCTCACAACAAGTTTTCAGTGCTCCAGGAGACCTCTCAGCTGGAGTGTTGTCAAAGGAGCATTAGAGCAATTTTCACATTATCATACCCTTGAGTGTCTACAGTTTGCATGTGTTAGGGAGCTAGAAGTGTTTGGCACTGTTGGAATGGAGTAGGTTTACCATCAATGGACTGTACTGACAAAGTCATGGGCATGAGTGATCACCTGTGAAAGGCTTCCAAGGGACTGTATGTGTGATTTCTGGTTGTGTGTTTGATTTTTGGTGTGGCTTTGGGGTTTTTTGGTCTTGAACAACAGAAAAAGTGTGTGTCTGTGGTTCACTGTAACTTTATTTCTGATCTACCTGGAAGTTGTAAAACCACTTCACAATCTCTATTACAGAATAAGAGGGAGGTTTTTTTTAACCAGTGACTGAGGTACAGCTACATCTAGGCAAGCAGGGTTTTTGAGTGAGGTGCTCATTAACTGTTTGACTGAAATCTTTTAACAAGAAAATTACGTTTTTGTGTCCTCTATGAATTTAAAACAAGCCAAACTGCTCTTGTGATGAAGAAATCCTTGGGATGTTGTTCTGTGTCAGTGTAAGCCAGCCTTACTGCTAAAGGCTTCATACTAGTGCTACCACTGGAATTCAGGTGAAACAGTCAAGTGTTATCTCTGGGACCTTAAAAAGCCACAAGTGAACAGAGCCCCCAGAAAAGCAACTTTTCTGGTTTTAGGTGGATTAGTATTCTGAATTACTTTGTATGCCTTGTGATGCAAATTAAAGCCAGGTGTCTGGAGAGGTGCAGATTGCACAGTGGGAGGGAGAGTGAGCTACAACAGCTGAAACTTAAGTTACCTCATACTTTGGGAGAACGTCAGCTTCATATTTTGTTACTGGGGCTTGGCTTTACAAAAGGAGACAATTGGTGGCAATGAAGAGCAGCTTATTTTTTCAAAGGCCTTTCCTTAGGTAATCTACTATGAACTGTAAAGAACATGTTATTTCTGTGAACACTGTTTCCAGCTTATCAACTGGCTGTCCTGACTGGCCTGGCTATCTGGCTCATCAAGGTTGGGGGCTGACATGTGACTTAGTCATTAGCTCTTCTGGACAAAGCCATTGTCAGTGCAGTGTAATGTCACTATGGGAACGTATGTCACTGATTCATGAGGTGTTTGGGGCATCTTTTGGGGCATTGACTACAAGTTCCCTTTAAAAGTGAGTTTTGCAAAATGTGTATGTGCGTGGCAAAACCACTTCTCTCTGTGAATGCTTGAGCCTTATGAGTGAAATGGGCTAAAAACTTGGCTTTCATGAGCTTTGCTCTCTGGAATTTCTCCAGTTCAGCTAAAACAGGACAGTCCTTCCAGCCTATGGGTGGAAAGACTTTGTTAAAACAGCTGAGATGTCGGACAGCTCGCTGCAAATGTAGAAGTGTGCTCAGTGTATTCATTAACATAGTCTGGAGAAATTATTAAATGTTTAATGCTCAAGTGAGTCAGTGGCTTGAGGTATGGAATCTGAGAAGCATCTGAACAGTTTCTGTTCACTTTAATAGACAAAGGGCATTTTAAATTGAGCTTTAGCTCACAGGAGGAATGAGGCTATTAGTAGGAGTTAACCAGCAGGTTAGGTCAGATACTGTGAAGTGCCTGGTACTGACAACCATCAAAGGTGGAACATCAGAGTAGGTGCAGTGTAGATCTGGCATGTAATGCCTCTTCATATGTGTCCAATTAAAAATGATCATTAATAATTACTTTGGTATGACAGCAGTGGTAGTCTAACACCTAGTAACAGCTTGATTTGTTACAAATTAGAACAAAGATAGTCCTTGTGCCAGGAAGACTGAAGTCCACTTCTAAAACAAGAAACAGATTGAAGAGTAAAATGGGGAAGAAAAGATGAAGTTAAACCAGGCTTCTGTTCATTCAGAGCTTGGATCATTCTTTATTTTCACAAAGGTGCTGAAATTCCTGGAATAGTTATCACAAATATTTTACACTTACTGGACAGTACAATGTGTATGATGTAAGGCACTTAATAGGACTGGAAGGAAATATGAAATATGTGATTATGGCAAATATTGTGTTATTCAGCTGAGAAAGTTTTCCCATAGAAGAAGAAAAGAGATCCTGACTCATGTGAGGGGGAAAAGAAATTGTTCTTAATGTGAAGGGGGGAAAAAGAAAAGAAAAAAATCCAGAAATCTATTTCAAGACTGTAGTTCTGAAAAATACCCTTACCTCTGGGTAAATTCTCTTAATAGAAATTAATTCTGGATTTTCTAGTATTTGCTCACTTCCTTCTGATGTATATAATCTTTTATTAGCCTCAAAATCAGTCTTCTCAGTGTGTGTATTAAAAAAAAAAAATCCAACAAACCAAACAAATTCCAAAAGGTAAAGTTACAAGCCATATTACTCTAGAGATTCATGTGAAAGAGATCTAGAAGGTCTTATTTACACTAATAATTAGGTCTATTAAAAATAAACCAACAGCAGCATGAAGATTTAATTTAAAAAAAAATCACCCAAGTGAAGCTGGTTTTCTCTAGGAAAACTTGGTTTCTTTTTGATCCAAATTCTTCTGTTGCACTCTTTGCTTTCTGCTTCTTTGTGATGGTTTCTTTTAAGAGAGCTAGCACTCTGAACTGAAAGGGCAGCAGGTATTTCAAAGCCTAGATTGCCACTTGAATATCTTGTAAACTTTAAGCTAGAGTTGAAATTTGAAGATTGTGGAGATGCCACTGAATTATGAAGGATTTCCAGCTGTTGCTGTAGCTGACAATCCTCTGTCTATAGGAAAGTCATGAGGTATTTCATTAGCTGCATCAGCAGTCTGGTAGTGTAATGCTTCCTCTCAAAGTAGGACTAATTTGTTGGTTAGTAGAGCTTCCTTTCCTTATTCTGAAAAGGATGGGAATGTTCCTGTCTTTCCATGTGTAAGTCATTTTGCTTTTTAAGTGTGCCATATGTATGATCAAGCACTCTGGTGCCAGAGTGGGTCATTCATACCCTACTGAAGTCAGCTGGAAACTCGCCGTGGTGCAGATGTCTGTTAGATCAGTGGAAATAATAAGCTTATGGGAGAATTTTCTGTAAAGAGGTCCCTTCTTCAGCCACCCGAACTGAAAAACCTCACTTAGGCATTCCAGCTAGGTGTCTAGGCCAATGGTGAGGGTAATTTGATGTGTAAGGTCCTGCCTGTTTGTAAGCTGTAAACCTGGGAGCTTTTCCTTATATGAGGTGCTTAAGGTTTAGTGGTGTGTATATCCTCATAGCATCTCTTATTGTAAGCAGTTACATGCACTTTGTTTGTAGGGAATTGCATCTGTAAAAACAGCAAAGGGATTGGAGAATCAACAGGTCATGCAGAAGGAAAGCTGAGAAATGGTGTTTCTCTGCTGCCTGCAAATGTTTGGAGGCTTCCAATTGCTGTCTTCGTGCAGCAACATCAGAGAAGCTGCTATTTCATGTGCAGCCCTTCTGCCTGCCATCCGTTAGCTCAAGAGAACAATCAACCCTATTTTTGTTTGCTTCCTTGAAATTGTGTGGACAGATTGATACTTGTTCCTAAGTTATAAATGTTTAACAACTCAAAATGAGACTGAAGAAGAAGTAAACAAGGAGACCCATAGGACGAAAAACAAAACCCCCAAAAACAAAGGCCTGTTTGTCTTTTCAATGACTGAAATTTAATTAAGTATTGGTAGGATGTGGTGTGTGACCTAGGGGAGCAGCAGCAGTTGATGGATAACCTTGTAATGGCTTCTGGATCCTCGTAGCTGTATTCAGAAAGCATTGTAGAATATGAGTAAAGGGAAGAAAAATGAGTATATAAAAGAGCAGGAGAGGGGGAAAAAGGGAACAGGAAACAAGATAAAATAAGAGAAAAGAATATGAGGAGAAAGGCAACAGGACAAAGGCTGGGAATTAAGAACAACTGAGGTTATGTGCTGGTTGGCTGTGAAATGTGTGTGTGGAGACTGGACATTGGGAGCAAAGGAGACTTAACAAAAAAGAAAGAAAATAGAAACAAAAGCACTGAAGTGGGAGGAGAGGTTATTTAATTTGTTTCCGACTTCTTTAGGCATTAAACCAGCCAAGTTTACATTTCTATAGGCATCCCCATTCAAGAGGGATGAAGAGAGGCCTGGCTGCCCACTTGCCTGGGCAGAGCCCTGGGCATGGGCAGCGTGGGGAGGCTGGGCAATTCAAACAGGTAGAGAGGTGACTGAATGGAGCTCCGCCTTTGGGAGCCCACAAGCATCGCAGTCGTCTCCCCAGGGGGCTGTAGGATAATCCTGCGAAGGGGAGGATGGTGGGAAGTTGTCATGGAAACAGAGGGCCTGAAAGATTGACTCTGAGCAGCAACAGGCCAGTGAGGCAGCCTAAGTAGGATTTATAGCACATTATAGTGTGAAAAACAGGAGAAAATGACTGTAAAGGCAGGAATTATAGCACAACAGAACATATCAGCTCTGAGATCCATCTTGCTAATTAAAACAGCATACTCTGTGGTGGAGCAGCGATAAGCCTGTTAGCCTAAATGGGAAGATGTTATCGATACTTCATTATAAAGTTTATTGTCTTTAAAGTAACTGTGGAGGAGGGGCAGGGAAGTGTGGAACCAGACTAACCAATGCCAGTCTTTGTCCGCTTCCTGTACTTAATAAATATCCATTCAGTGTTAAGTCTTACATTTCTGAAATGTTTTTTGCTTCTTGATATTTTCCACCTGCAAGTCAATTTACATATGTTTGTGGGGTAAATAAGGAGTATAAGGGAGGAAATGTCTGTGCAAGGGCTGGCTAAGCAAGATTAGTGTCTCTCTCTTGCTGAAGTCACTGAGTGTCACCTGAGTTTAAAAAAATTGGGGGGAGGGGGAAGAATATTCCCAAAATAGGCCTTTATTTTGCATTCTTCTAGTACCTCTTAACTGAGGGTCTCAAATCCTGTAACATGCCTGGTGAGACTTGTAAGGAATGATTCAAGGTCACAAAGTAATTCAGTACTGGTGCTGCAAACTGGCCACAACTTTTTTTGACCATGAAGTAACGTCTGTCTAGTCATTAGAAGAATTCTCCTTATTTCTTAACATTATTGTCTCTCCCATGTCCTTTCTTCAGCCTTATCCCTACAGTAATCAAACAACCACTAGTTGAGCTTTGGCCACATTAGTCCTAATTGGCCTGACAATTCCTGTGTTGTTAGTTCACATGTGAAAGGTTTGAGTGAATAGAGTTTAACAAAAAGTTAGCAGCTGGTGCAATCTAATCCATGTAGTACTTCATAATATGCTGAACAGGAGATGAAAAGCCCTAGGACACTTCTATTCAACGAAGTAATTAATATTCTTATTTGAATATGAGAATACTATTTAAGGAAGAAATGAAAAAGGAAAAAAACCCAACGTGAAGCTCAATTGTTGACACATTGACTGGTGTGTTGGAAGTGCTTTCATATTATAGAATCTGAGGCAGTGTGTCTTATGATGCTGGCTTTTAAGCATTTTAGCACATTACAGTATTGCAGCAATGTTTAAAAATAACCTAAACCACTTGTACTTCATCAGCTTTGAATCCTTAACTGCAATGAGTCTCTCCCTCATTTCTTGCTTCTTACAGTTTTCTTCACATCTTTGTGTGCAATGCTTCCCTCAGATGAAGGCTGTGAAGGGATCAGCATTGGCAAACTGACCACTTTTAATGATGAAAGTAAACCAATTGTGATGGTGGTTCGTGGTAAAGAAACTTAGCAGCTTGATCATTCTTCTCACAGCCAAAGCCCTACTGCCTACTCCTCTTCTGCTGGGAAGAGAGGCTTTGCAGGTAGAGGACCATTCTTGGGCAGACACAAGCAATTGGTGGGAACTTGAGGGTTTGCTATTTTTGCCTTCATCTCATCATGTCTTAAGGTGCTGTGTGACTTTTTAAGGCTGTTAAGATTTGACTGCTCTGCCCTTTCTCCCCATTGCTGCCTCTGTGCAGTGCTCTTCAGACACTTGATCTCCTTCAAGCAGCAGCACCAACAGCTGGTTTCAATTTTGATTTCAAGAAGTGCCATGCCACTTCAAACACTGTGCAGCTAAACCTGCTTAGCTTTGAATGGTAATTGCTATAGCATTTATCACTTTTTTTTTTTGTCTGTGATAGATGCAGTAGGAGTTAAAAAATTGAAATTTCAAGAGGTCTATCTAGTCAAGACCTTGAGGTTTCATAAAACTTTGTCACTAGGCAGAAAGTGGTAGATGAATTTCAAGAAACGCATGTTACATGAAACATATGCAAAGCATCTGAACCTGAAGGAAAGCTTCTAAATGAACAAAATAAAAATTGTTCATAGATCATAACTAAACCCAAGTGAAGTTATAGAACATGGTTTGTTGATGCTCGCTGTGTGAGCATTACAGCATGTTAAAGGACCGAACTGGAAAACCCTCCAGTGAATTATGTACGTTTCCTCTTAATAGTCATTTCAAGATTTCTTTCAAAGCCTCTAACAGATCTTGAGTTTTATACTTGAGATGTGTTCCTCTTACCAGCTGCAGAAATGGAAATGGAATCCCTTATGTAGTCTGAAGTACTCATGATCATCGTTTGAGCAATTTCAGCTTTTGACCTCTGGGGAATGGGCTACGTCTTTGTAACCATGTGGATTTTTTCTACTTGTGGTTTCTGCCACTAAGGCAACAGTAAGCTTTCTATCCCTGTCTACCTCCTCTTATGGTGTAGTTTGCTTAAATTAAAGCTCAGGTGTAATCTGAAAATACTTTATACAGCCAGTCTGAAATACCCTGAGCTGTGTTTGGTAGGGCCAATCTTGTTCCCTGAATAAGGATGTACTTTGTTACATTACCTTTCAATATGGTAAGATGCATTCCATAAAGAATGGTTCAGATGCTGCCATAGCAGCTGTCTCTGGGTTGGGAATATTGTCCTCCCAGACAGAGCATTTCAGGGGTGGAAAATAAAAGCTGTGTTGGCAGGTTCAAGCAGGCTGAACAACAGTTGAAGAGGAAAGTGGCAAAGCAAAAATGCCCTGTTGAACTTAATATAGTTTAACATTAAATGGAGCTCTTGAGGCATCTGATAGGTCAGTGTTTCTCTCACTGGTTTTGTTTGGTTTTATTTTAAATATAACAATTAAAGTTTTTAAGATGAAAACAACCAAAAATAACCTATTTTTCTACTCCTCTTCAATACTTGGGAGGTCAAGAGAAAAATAAGTGGGTAGTAAACCTGGATAGAAACAAGTCTGTATACTGAATCGTAGCCTCCATATTTGTGACTTCTAAACAATTATTAATGATAAAAAAGGAGAGGGGATGCAGTAAATTTCTTTTAATCCCTTTCTGATGGGTTGTGATATTAGAACAATTGGTGACTTGTACTCTTGAGTTTGGTTAGTATGTGACAGGTCACATTTTTGTGCAAAATAATCTAGGGTGATGGTGAGTTTTGCATGGGATTTGAAGGTAGTTGAGTTATGAACGTTAAATCATTCAGTATTTGATATGGTCTCCTTTAGTATTGGGCAGCATTCAGATTTTCTTGGCAGCAATGCCAAGTTAAACACTCCCACTGCTGGCTATTGCTTTTGCCTGGAGGGTGTTGACTCTACTTAGGCAAGTTCCTGCAGCCAACCAGTTTAATGAACTGATCCAGCTGAAAGATAACCCAAGAAAACTTGGTCTGGTTTGCTCCAAGTAGCTCTGTCAGCACCATGGAGACAGAAGCAGGGGCACAAATGTAAACCCTTATCCCTAACAAAGGGGATGTAAAGGGGGTACGTTGTTCTTGTGTTAAGGCCAAATACACTGGTGTGATGCTAATAGTAGTTTCAGCTGTACAGGGGATCTGTAGGGAATAGTCTTATTGTTCTGAGAGGAGTCTGCTGGAATTTCTCATTGGAGTATTTTGCAAGGTCACAGCATGTATGAAATAATTTGCCATCTAGGTATTGATTAATCTACAAGCAGATTGATAAGGGGTGGATGGATAAAGCAAGCAGCTGGAATAAGTGAATCTTAATTTCCCTAATCTTTTTCTTCAAGTCTTACTTTCTGAGCAGTTTTTATTATCAGTTGTAGTCGCTGTAGGTGCTTGAAAGTTTGATCTGCTGCTTTCAGTGAGAGCTTTCCATGATACAGTACAGAGGAGGGCCCTCGGGGTTTGTCCTGAAGGAGATCCATTTGGTGAGACAATTAAATTAAGAATCTACAGCCCATGCTGTCTGCTTTGCAGTCAGGCAGCAGCTCATGAAAGCATACCGAGCATCAGCAGTGATTGTAAAAATAATTACACATCCTCTTAGCAAGTGGTAAAACCCATTACAAAGACTTCACTCGCTCAACCCACCAAACCCCACCAACTGGTTTTTTGTAGGTTTGGTTTTGGTTTTGTTTTAGGTTTTTTTCCAAGGGGTATTACAGCATGCCAAAAGACTGTTTGAGAGCTTTGGTCATGACTTTTTCTTTGTACTTTTAGGTGGACCTTTTACAACTATAATTATTTTTAGAGGTCTTTCTGCTTGTTTAAAATTCTAGTAGAGGCAGAAGACCAGAGAATGACCCCTCTTTGGGAAGGGCATGCAAGTGCTACTGAAAAGAACTGGTTTTGTTGGGGTTTTTTGCTGTTACAGTAGGAGAATATCTGTGTCTACCTGATTTTAAAACTTATTTACCTCTCTCTTATATGGAGAAATAATTATCTACATACAGATCTTCTCGTTGCTTTACTCTTAACCCTACTCTTCCCCACCGCCCCATCCCACTCACTTCTCCCCACCCCCCGGTCCCAGTCTGTCTTAAACTCTTCTCTGTTTTCTTTTCCCCCTGTGTGCTGTACTTCTGTTATTGTTTATTGCTCTTTCTGCACCCTGTTCCCCTCTGAGAGCAAGGCTTTTCCAAAATTGATATACTTGACTGGCCCTGCTAACTACTTGCTGTAGCCAGCACAAAGCATTAATGCTGCTGCTGAGTGGTACCATTTGGACAAGTACATTTATTTTCCTTTGATGCTTGTCTTGTGAGAAATCATGTAATTGTGATGTCCTGGAGCTGCACCATAGGACTAGATGGACAGAACTTCATTAGCTATTTGCTGTACATTTAATTTCCACTAATGAAGGCTATAATAGAGTAGTTGAAAGAGAAGGTGGTTCAGAGTGAAGTGTGGTGCCATATATTATTTTGCCTCCAGCATCTTGCATGTGTGCTTTGGGAGTGAAAGGGAGGGGGGGAAAAAAAAGTATTGAATTCTCAGATTTAGATTTCTACACTGAGAACTTGAAGAACACTCTCTGATTAACATCCTTGCTGTCTTGGGCACCTTTTTGAGCAGAGACATCATTAACTATGTAGGTTTGGAACGTCTATTAAATGCTGAGTGACATGAATGCCAATGTAAAGAAGGAAACTGGAGCAGCTGGAACAATGTGGTTAAATTATAGCATTTTTCCAAAGTCTTTTATGTCATGTGATAAGCAATAGAAAGGCTATTCTTTTCTCTAGGAAACTGCATGTGATGGCAAGAAGAAAGCCTTGTGGAGGCTGTGAGTGGTCTTTTCTGTGCAAAAGTAAGAAATACCATGTAGCAAGTAGCCTTCCCTGTTAGATCCTAGTTTAGCACAGATTTTTGGCAGGATGCTCCCCAGGAAGTAATGCTCTGCATTTGGCTTGTACCTAACGTGGGCAAGGTGACAGCAGATATTGCCTGTTCCTTGTGTTGCCCCCAGAGCCAGTAATCTAATTTCTGATTAGTTACCTCATTTTACACACATGCATGCACCCTGCCCCACTTTATTCTAATATTTCCAGTATGGCCAGATCTGGGCTGTTGGCTGTAATAGAGCAATTGGTTCGTGAGGGTGGAATTGAAATGTCCTCTTTCTGAAGAGTGGCGATGTAATCATGTTATTTATGTGTATGTATATCGTCTGTCTAGTGCACTGTCACATTTGACACTGACTGAAATCACAGGGAAGTTCAGAAGACTCTCTCAGACCATTAAATCTGCTTTGTGCAGATTTTATAATACAGGTTTGGAAAAAGTCTGCTATATATTGGGAGAGAATGAACCAGAAATGCTCCATACTGTACTTTCTATTCTGTTGACTTAAAACAGTTGTGATAATTATAGTGGTTGCTACTCTTAGTGTACAACTTGGAATTCATTAAGAAGTCTTTACACTTCTGAATCCTTTGTGGGAAAAGAGCCAACTGCAAAAAGGTGCACGCTGTTATAGAGACTCTTAAGCCATAACTACTTGGGACAGGCAGCAACTCTTGACTTGTTTCTCACTTCTTTTTCCCATACTCCTGTATTGTTTGAAATGCCTTCTGCTCAGGCTTCTTTTTCCTGAAAATATTAGTTCTGTATTGGAAGTATGTAACGAGTATTTATGTATGTGGACTATATCTGGACGCAACGACGCTTCCTTCTTAACGAGCACTACTAGGTCACCACTTCAACTCTTAGCAGTTATTCCAGTTTTGAGCTGATGTCCCATTGCCTGTATCTTTGGAGGAAGGTAAGAATGGCAGCACGAGAATACAGAAATCTTAGATATTCCATTATTTTATTCTTTCTCAGATATCATATACAACACCAGAAACATGCCTCCTTTCATTTTCTGTTTTAGCTTGGCCAAGACCAATATACACATAATTATTTCTCCCCACATACATGTCTGCAAGCATTGTGAGGCTTTATTTGTTGGTATTTTGGTCAAATTGCTGAGACATCCAATGGATGATTCAGCTAGCTAAATGCCTCAAGGAATTGGATTGTGTGATTCATGAGGATTAGTCTCTAATCTTTAACGTAATTTTGTGACAATTGGGAAGATGAGTTTTACATCACTTTTTAAGTATAGATTTCATTCAGATGTTTGTGCTTCTATGGGTGTAAATGAAGATATCAGTATAGGAACAACTGTGTTTCTTCTTTCCATTTGAGATCAAGGATCCAATTGTAGTGGTTTTTTGCAATGCAGAATGAAAGATGAAAATTAGAATGATAGCTACACAAGCTTTCAAATGAATGGTCAAATTCAGTGTCTTTAGTGGTGAAAGATACAAAGCATGCCCTTTTCCACTGAAAATTTTCTCCATTTAGGCCAGGTGTGATAAAGATGAGCTACCCGACTTCATCTGAGAAACCTTTAACCTGTCAAGTTGGAGGTATGATGAAGTGCTGCCTTTGGAAGAAATAAGCTTATCAATTTCTTTCCACATGACTAGACAGTATACTTCTACTGGTGAACTGTATTCAGCAATAGGTGAGAGTCCTCTGCAGCAGGATTCTGATGCTTTGTGCAACCCTGACCTGTTCCCTTTTCACTCCCTAAAAATTGCATCAGTGCCTCCTCACAGTTAATGCTCTTGATGAATTGCCTTGGTATTCCATTGGGAGAGAGTTCATTTTCACAAGAATCTGTGAGGGCACACAGCCAGAACAGCTGACTGAAACTAGCCAAAGGGGTATTCCATAGCATATGATGTCCTGCTCAATATATGGGGGGGGCAGTTGCAGAGGAGGAGCCACTACTTGGGGACAGGCTGGGTATCTGGTTCTGGATGGTGAGCAAATTCCAATGTGTATCATCTGCTCTGTATATTCTGTGGCAGATGAAGTTTTTTTCCTCTTCCTTTGCTGTGCCAGTCAACTGTCCTTATCCCAACCCATAACCATTACCTTTTCCTTCTGATTCTTCTCCCCATCCCACTGGGGGGAAGGAGTGAGCAAGTATTCATGTGATACAGAACTTCTGTCTGGGATTAAACCACAACAGGAATTTATGTGTATCCATTTTTGTTCAGAAGATGCATTCATAGCAAAAGGTTGACTTCATTCATAAACTAAGGGAAAGGGGAAAAAAAAAAACCCAAAAAAGAGTGGACAGAACCAAGTAGGCTTGCAAATCCATCACGATTCATTGCAACCTCTTATGAGGCCATCCAAATGGTGTTTGCTAGCATGAACACAATTGCTTTCGTGTTTAATGTGGCTAATGTTCCTGAATGCCCTTGAAAGCAGAAATAATGCTGCCAACTGGGCAGAGTAGTGCCTGCTTTCCAGCAGTGCTGATGTCTGGAGTACTTTGTATTCCTTATAAACTGCATTGGAAATGGCAAATTGTAAATCTGGCAAGAGTTTGCATCAGAGAAAGGAAGAAAAAATAGTTGCTAGAGATAGTATATACTTGTACCTAGAAGACCTGAATGAATTGCTTCTCTGTAGCCCGTGAACTAGTTTCTTTTACCATCCGTCAAGGTGATTTGGGAATCAACTGAAATGGGAATACACCCAAGCAGGTTCACTGCTTGGATTTGGGTTTAATCATTGTTTTCACTATATGCTGAGTTGCTGTTAGATTCCTCTGGATGAGATTTCCATTAATGGAAAATGGATTTGTTGGGAATGTAGCGAAGAAATAAAGTAAATACAAACCAAAGGCGTTCAGCAAGCACCAGAAACACTGCATCTGCAAGCTGTAGGTATTGAGCAGAATGCCATGGGTGCATCAGGTAGGCTTAATATGTGGTACGCATTGATGAGTACCTCACTTGCCAGCATGGTGGCATGTATCTACTCATTAAATATCCTCAGAAGGTCCAGTCCTGTTCTGATTTTTCATCAATATGAAAACAAAGTGACGTTCAACTTAGCAACAGTACTCTAAAATGACAACAATACTATGACTTTCAAAGGTGGTCATCTGCAGGAATGTTTTCCTTCCATTAATAAGATGGATGATGCATCCCGTAAGTTCCTCTAACTCTGATCATTGTGAGTAACCTGTAACTTATTGTGCCACATCAGATGGCTATTCTTGATGTCCTGAGCCCTGGCAGAATCACACTTATGTAATGTGATTCTCCGATAGACATACAGGTGATGCTTTCCTTCTCATATATGATGCATCCTGCAATACTCTGTGTGGTGTTGTAGGGAAGTATTATGCAGGGGAGAAGTTTTGATGGTTTGTTTGGATGGGTTTGTTTTTTTGAGGGGAGGGGTTGTGTTTTGGGGTTTTTTAAAATTTTGGTTTTTAATGCAATAGCTGAATTGACTGTTGTGGAATCACAGACACCCTCCAAATCCCTCACACTGACCACACAAAGTTTAGTCTTAAGCCTCTATTCAGGGATAAGACTTTTCAATAGCTCTCAAGCAGCCTAATCCACTGACCTGAGTGAGACACAACCTGAGCTATCATAGAGTACAGTTTGAGTTCTCACCTCAATCCTTCACTGACATCTGAGAGAAGATAGAAGGAAGTCTTCACATTTCTGTACTCATTGTGTGCTTATCCCTTCTGCTTGGGAAACAGAACAACTTGCTGAGAGAGACTGAAAAACATTTTAAGGGTCTAAGATTGCCACATGATCCTGGCTATATGTAATGATTATGTAACTACAGCCTAACATTAATTTTTGAGATGTCTCTGCAAGATTCCTCAGTGTTGGGAAGAGCAATGATGAGTTGCCATCTACCTGTTTTGTATTTTTTATGTTTCCTGATCAGCTAGTAATGCAGATGTCCACTCTAGGCAATTGAATTGCACTTGATAAAGCACACGTTTACCACTGTACTTGCTGGCTCTCGGGTATCAGTGAGTTTAAAGTCTGGTTACTGAGGAAGATACGGTCTCTGTGCTAAAGATCTGCTTAAAAAAACAGAGGCAAATTCCCCTCCCCCGAATTGCTACCAGCCCTCCCCAAAAGAAACAAAACTCACAAAGAAAGTTCAACACTTGCTCCTGACTTACATAGCTGTTGAAAAGGTACTGGGTATGTAAGGAGGAAATGGTGAAATTTTTATTGGAGTAGGTAAGAGCATAAGGTTGGGCTTTGCACTGGCAGCACTAAGGAACTGAGGAGTTGCTATTCTTGAATTGCACTCTGTTATAGAATCATAGAATAGTAAGAGTTGGAAGGGACCCCAAGGATCATAGAGCTCCAACCCCCCTGCCACAGGCAGGGCCACCAACCTCAGGCCTGGATCTACACAAGGTTGCCCAGGCCCCATCCAACCTTGAACACCTCCAGGGACAGGGCATCCACCCCCTCTCTGGGCAGCCTGTTCCAGCCCCTCACCACTCCCTCTGTAAAAAACTTCCCCCTAATATCTCATCTAAACCTTCCTTCCTTTAGTTTTAATCCATAACTCAACTACAGCATGGTCACTGCAGCCCAGGCTGTCTCCAACCTTAACACCTTTAATGATCTCCCCCACTTTGGTGAGCACCAGGTCCAGCAATGCAGATGTTATAACAGTTTTCGTTAGCAAGATTATAGGAAAGAAGGCAAGAAGACATTTGTGGACAGAGCTGGCCACAGGACTGTACCTGTTCTGTGGCTGGGTGGAAGTTTTCCATTAGTGCAAATCCAACAGCACTGATCTTAAGGGAAAAGAAGTAGCTTTAATACTTACCTGTCTCTATCCTGTTTTATGGAAGTACAGCGTCTTGAAGACACAGGCTGCATTATTTGTGCCTCATTGGTATTTAGGTAGTTGTGCAACACATAGTTTGCTTCCCCCCCCCAAGTTTTCTCACCATCAGTAGTGTTTCTTGCTGGGGAGGGGGCAGCTCCTTTTAGCTGCTGCTGCAAAGGAATTCACAGAGGTCTTGGCATTTGCACTCTGATGTCAGAGAGCAAGAGGAAGACTGGGACAGCACCCAATCTCTGAGACCTTTAGAATCAGACTATACTTTCTGAGCAGCTGTCGATGGAGTGTGTGTGAGATTATTATTGTTTGCAGAAGCTTTATTGATCTTGGCTTTGAAGCCCAGAAATCTGTTTACAGCAGCCTATAAAAATGAACGGCTACTTCTTTTGCTGAAGGTTAACACACTGTGTTTGTTTAATTGAATTGAAATGGCTTTGTGTTGTCTAAATGTCAGTGTTAATGAATTTTTGAGTGATTCTAGATTCTTAGTTGGATAAAAATATATAGATAAAAAGCAATATATTAAAAGGGGGTGCTATCCACTTTATTAAAACAAAATAAACATAGATCTGAAGAGAAACACTATTGCCTTTGACACAGTTGACTGCATGAGAAGGTCCTTTTAGATTTTTCCATTTGTTATTTGCATCTGTGTTTCTTTGGAAACAGTGGAAAGAAATGAAGAAATGCAGAAGGCCAAAAGTGATGCCTTTTGGAATATCTAGTTCTACTAGAAAATCACTTGATGAAAGGAAGATCTTAATGTACTGAAATGTGAAGACTTACATTTTATTTATAGCTTCCTGATTGCAACAGGAGAGCTGGAAGCTTGTGGTACTGCTTGGCTGTAATGAGTGCTTCTGTGGACTGCTGTGGGCATTTTCCTCTTCTGGTTTTCTTGTTCTGAAACTAGTTCATCAAGTTCTTTGTCTAGTTTCATTACATAGCTTTACTTTGCCCTGCAATTTGTCAGGTAAATGTAACGTGTGCTGCTGACTGTGCTGTAAGCTTAAGACACAAAGGTTTAATATAGAAGCAGAGTTTACTAAAGCATACACATATGTGGGTCATATTTGTTTCCAAGCCATACTTTTTCCTCTAAATACTGTATTGATGGATTTTCTTAAATCTCTTAGTTTTTGTCATGATCTGTTTAAACATGGAGTATGTTTGAAAACTTCTGTCATCCAGGAAGCTGCTGTGCACCTGGCCAGGTTCAGACGTAATCCTGCTCTCCAGACCCTTCACCATGTGTTCATCTGTCTGTAATGTTTTGCCTACCTAGAAATGAGTCAGGATGTTGCTGAAATAAGTGTTGTGTCAACACAGCAGGAAGAGATTTCCTGTGTCTTGATTATACCCTTACTTTGTTTCCTGTGCTACTGTCATGCTATGTTCCATTAGGGACTTTCTCCTTTGGGTACTGGACAGTTACATGTGACAGAGAGCAGTGACTGCATCTCACAACTGACCACTGACTGCATCTTCAGTTAAGGACTGCTTTTGGGTTTTGTAACCACTTTGCCATCTGTGCACGTAGGGAGACTGTAGGATTGGAAACTAAACCAGAAAATGGTCAAGGCAATGGAGAGGTATGTTATAATATCCAAAGAAATTGGAACATTTAGGACAAAGCCAGCAAGTGTATCTTTTTTCCAGCCCAAGACCTCATGGGTGTTGTGCTTGCTGTGTTTATTTATTTATCTTACAGCATTACTTCGAGTTTCCCCCACCCGTTTGTTGAGAGCTCAAGCAGAGCAGTGGTTTTCCCCAGGGAATATGAAGTTACACAGATCATTGCTCTCCGTCAGGGCTTTCAAATCTCACAATGCTTTTGAGAAAGTTTGTTCATGAAACAGGTTCATCATCTATTAAACGTGTTCTCCAAGGAATGGTTGACAATATACAATTAAATGAGAGCTGAACACAGAGGATATCCTGAGCAGCTGTATCCCTCAGGCTAAAATCTTCTATTAGCAGATACTAAAATAAAAGTGAAAGGAATACTAGGTGTAACATAATAAACCCAAAAAGATTCTTTGAGCCCTTCACTATATCAGTGTGGTCTTTATCGGAGCTTTTCAAATCTTTGTTTCATTATTCCTTAAATAACTCCATCTTGAAGACTAAAACTATAAAAAGAAATAAATTAAATTAGAGGTTCATTTGAAATCCCTTCCAAACATTAAAGGTCCCATTTCAAAGCCTGTGATCTCAATAGGTTTTGGATCAAACAAAGACTGTAGGTTCAATCCCTTCATGACTTGCATATCTGAATCTTGAAGGGGTGGGAAAGCAGTGAATTACAGTCTGCATGTTCAAAATGCTGTATACACAAGGAAGGGTGAAGATGTTTTGATTAGCCTTAAGGAAGTCTCAACTAAGAAACGGTGCTGCCTCTTCATGCCTTGGAGTCCTCTGGGGGATCTGCAGTTGAGTTCACTATGTGCAGAAACAGCACCTGCCTGGGTAGGGAGGGAAGGACATTGTAGGAAGGATCCCAGATGGCTTAGAACTGTATTTATTTTGTGATCTCTGAACATTTGTTTTGTCTGCCTGTGGTAAATATGGTAGTAAGTAGTGTTGCATTGTTTCTGGTAACAAAGAAATGTTTATTTTAACTCCCAGGCAATACTGCAATTACATTTGTAGTGAGAGTGGAAGTTAATGCTCTTTAGGAATATTTATTTTTAATGTTGGGATTAGTTAAGTTTTAGTAATAATACATATTTGTGCATTGTAGAAGAAACAGGTGAAAACCGACAACTTTCAGTGGATCTGTCCAAATTGCAAGATTTTTATTGACTTTTGTTGATAGTCCCAGCTGGGAATCCCAGGGTGAGCTCCAAAGGATGCTTGTACTATTGAAGGTCTCACCAGAGTGATGTGAATATAGGAAATGCACTGCCTGTTTTGTTTTCCCAAGCCATACATATAAAACTACAAAATTCCATGGTCTTTTACCTAAGTGAAGCTATTTAGTTGTTCCTCCTTTAGAACTAAGCTTGAGGATTGCTTTTCTCAGCTGGGGAGAGTGTAACCATGTTGTGAGAGGCTTCTCCTGGACCAGCCTCCAAGGTTGATCCAGGAGAAATGAAAAATTCCGACCTTCTCAGGTAAAAGAAACCTTTTACCACACGATTGTTATTTCTAGTCCTGTCTGAAAGCTAGAGGGAAGATGAGAAATACTTACATGGTAACATAATGATTCCATCAAAAGGGGTGATGCTCCTAGTGCTTCTTTCTCCTCACCTTGGATATTTTCTGAGCTAAGTCTCTGTGCAAGAGTGTAGTGTGTTCAAATGGTTGAATATGCGATTTTCTCTTGTTATTGGTAATAAGATTCCTGCACACTGTGATATAACCACGTTTGTGAAACAGTTTTAGGTGATTTGTAAGAAAATAAGGATGTGTGTTTTCTCTAAAGATGGAAATGATTCCACATTATTTTCCTCTCTAAACTGGCAATGTGTGCAGAAGTCATCTGTCATATCTTAGAGACTTCACAGGCGGTTGAGCAACAGAAGGAGATTATACTTCCTAGGTGGAAAATAAAGGTATTATTGCCTTTGTGACAAGGATGCTCTGGATTGAAGCCCTTGTTCTCCAGGTATTCTGTAGTCTCCATTTGGACAGCTTGGGAAGAAAATAGGATTCAGGAGGACATCAGCAGAACTTTCTTTGATGCGTTCAGAAAACTTTTAATTCTGGGTTTCAGAAAGAAGGCAAGAAATGGTAGCTGAGCCTCTTCTATGCCATGCAGAAAACCTGGGTTATAGTAAAGATGTTTGAATTTTATGTCTCTTCCAGATATCCCACAAATTAATTTTCTGTTTTGATTTGGAAACAATTTTTGTTGTTCTCTAGTGAAAACCTCTACAAATGAGTCGAAAAGGAAGCCTTTGAGTTAAAATAAATCTCTGTTCAGCAACAGCTAATTAGATGTTCCAGACCATTCTGCTACAGGGCTCTGCGGCATCCTTTCCAGTTCAGTGCATTTCTGTATGCACCCTTTCTTCTCTTGAACAGCAGGTTTTTTGACTGTAATTTTTGTAATTGTTGCATAGCTTGTTGCTTCCTACTAATTCTCATGAGGGCACTACACTTGCAGCATAACCTAGCATGGATCTGTGTGGTAAGACACAGTACCTCAGTGGAAAACCACCTCAGGGCTCCCCGTCTGAGCAGCAGGGAGCAGAGGTTAGGGGTCTGCATTGCAATTGCTGCAGTCAAAGTAGTATTCACTGGATCTTAAAGGTCACATTTTGTGGGGTTTTTTGAGGGTTTCTGTTCTGATAGATATTTTGAAATATTGGAAGAAAAAAAGAAGGATGCTGTTACTTGGCTTCAAACAAAGGCAGACCTCATGAACATGAAACTACTATATCAGCTTTACCTGTGTTGCTTGTGCCACAGGTAGGTCAGGAGAAACTTCACCCTTGCAGCGATGTATAACTGCTGCTGAGAGAGGTCAAAGAGCAGCAGAGGTCATGCTGAATATGTTTGGAGGGATAAGACTTAACTGTGATTTTGTCTCTCATTTTCAGTACTTGTCACTCTTAACTGTTTATTACTGGGGATTATTCTGTGCAACTCCCTTTCCTTATAAATGAGTTTGTCACTTACTTTATTGGTGCTTTTTTCCTCATCAGAAGCTGTAACTCTGATACCATCATAGATCCCTGTCAAAATGGCTGAGATCTTCTAAGCAAAAGGTGGTTCTCTAGCTTTCAAACTTTGGACTATTGAGTTACTGTCAAAACACTGTCAGGAAAGATCATAAATGCATCCTATAGCTTCTAAACAGAAACAAATATGATTGTAAGGTTTTTCTGCAGACAAATTTCAAATAGTCTTTATGGGTTCCTGGACCAACTTTGGGATCCCTGTCTTGGAGCTGGGAATTCTGAATTCTTTCTGTACTGTCTTACTGATTTTTGTGGTGCTTTGTAAATCACAGAATCATAGGGGTTGGAAGGGACCTTGAGGGATCATGGGGTCCAACCCCCCTGCCAAAGCAGCTCCCCAGCTCATATTGCACAGGGCAGCATCCAGACGGGTCTTGAATATCTCCAGAGAAGGAGACTCCACACCCCCTGGGCAGCCTGTCCCAGGGCTCCCTCACCCTCACTGGGGAAAAGTTCCTCCCCATGTTGGTGTGGAACTTCGTGTGCTCCAACTTGCAGCCATTGCCCCTTATCCTGTCCCCACAGACACTGAAAAGGGACTGGCCATTTCCCCCTGCATCCCATACTTCAGATATTTATAAACATGAATTAGGTCCCCCCTTAGTCTTCTTTTCTCCAGGCTGAACAGTCCCA
Organism: Porphyrio hochstetteri; assembly: GCA_020800305.1. Taxonomy (NCBI): domain Eukaryota; kingdom Metazoa; phylum Chordata; class Aves; order Gruiformes; family Rallidae; genus Porphyrio; species Porphyrio hochstetteri. Next base: position 7,082,325 of record CM036908.1, on the reverse strand, counting down.
GCTCACTCAGCCTTTCCTCATAGGGGAGCTGTTCCAGGCCCTTCATCATCTTCGTAGCCCTTCTCTGGACTCTCTCCAGGAGATCCCTGTCTGTTTTATCCCAGGGAGCCCAGCACTGGACACAATACTCCAGGTGGGGCCTGACCAGGGCAGAGCAGAGGGGGAGGATCACCTCCTTCGACCTGCTGGCCACACTCTTCCTGATGCATCCCAGGATCCCATTAACTCTCTCAGCCCCCAGGGCACACTGCTGGCTCATAGCCAACCTGTCATCAACCAGGACCCCCAGGTCCTTCTCCACAGAGCTCTTCTCCAGCAGCTCATCCCCCAGCCTGTACTGATACAGATGGTTATTCCTCCCCAGGTGCAGGACTTTACACTTGCTTTTATTAAACCTCATCTGGTTTCTCCCTGCCCAGCTCTCCAGCCTGTCCAGGTCTCTCTGGATGGCAGCTCAGTGTCCTGTGTGTCAGCCACCCCTCCCAGCTCTGTACCATTGGCACTTGCTGAGGGTGGATGCTGTTCCCTCATCAGGGTTGTCGATGAAGATATTAAACAGGACTGGACCCAACACTGAGCCCTGGGGAGCAATCACATGATGGCAAAGAAATCCTGTGCTATTGCACTTCTTAGTGTAGTCTACTGGGAACCTCAGGTTCTTCTGGAAGTGTAGACCACTGAAGGCCTTTTTCCTGACTGAAATAGATCTAGTATTCTTTCCAAGCACTGTGAAATATTAAGAAATAAAAATTTATATAAATTGTACATTGTTATGATTCCATGTTGGAAATGATTATATTTTTATAAACATGCAAATGTTTTCAATAACTAAAAGTGACCTTGTAGTCTTTCTTGAAATTCGCTTTAACAGAAAGTGGCTGAGCAAGGAGGTTGTGAAACTGTGTGATGGGGATGCTGGGATTTGGCCCTTGGGGTATATTGGGTGCTCGGAGTAATTACAAACAGACAGCAAAAGGAAATCATAAATACTTTCTGTCTGTTGTGAGCTAGTCATCTTCTCTCTGCTGAACTCAGTGAAGGCGTGTGTGTGTTCACAGATGTTTGGTAGTATGTCACAAAAATCTTGTATTTATAAGGTTTCATTATCATGTTTTATTGATAATTGTTTCTGAGTAATAAGGAGCGATAGAGAAACATATTGTTGAAATTATAAGGTCAGGTTCTGTTTCTAAACGTGCATTTTATTATTGATTCCTGAGAGTTATTCATTGCCCTTAATGAATGGTTTTAGGCTATTTCTTTGTGTGCCAACACAGATTTGAAGAGGAATGTATTATTTCCTTTTTCCTTCAATTTCAAATGAGATCTTGCTTTACTGGCTGGAAAGGCTTGTGTCTCTGGGGATGTTAGTACAAAGCATGTGATTTCCCCAACTGTAACTTTGACTGACGCATGGCTTATCCAGTCAGTCTGTGGTAATCCTTTACACTTGTCACATGCTTACCGGTGCCCACAAACATTCACCTTCTGCACTATTAAGTACTTTTAAAAAGCATTTTTTAAAAAATTGCAGCTTGTTGTTTCAGTTAATGTGATGAAGGGGCCAAAAATATTTTTCTCACTAGGGTAAGACGGGGGGTTGTGGGGTTTTTTTTCACTTTTTCCATGTGGAAAAATAGAAATACTGAATTTCATTCCTAATTCTGGTCTTTGTGTCCAGTCCACAGTTTCGTGTTCTGTAGCACAGAGACAAACTGCTTCCCTACAGATGATAAGGACGCTGAACAAGCACTGTTTCGTGACATTACATTAGCCTTTAAAGGCTTAGTGCTGTGTCTGTGCAGAACAGAGGCAGAAGCTGGTGCATCTGGGATCCATTTGGCAGTTCCCATTATCACTCATGACTCTGATTGCTCATCTTATTGGCAACCTCACCTGGGAGAGCCAGGAGTGAAAACCACTCAAAGGTGAACTTAGTTCTTAGTCCTGGAAATTCATGGCTCGGTAGCAGCAATGTTGGAGTCAGTGTAGTTAAAACCTTTGTGGCTTCTCCCTGTGATAAACCTGCAAGCAGATGTCCTTATTCAGAGCCATGTCAACTGAGAAAATTTCAGCAGTTCTGAATGTGCTAGCAAAGAAAGACCTTTAAAATCTCAGCACTGTGCCCTTGTGTGCCCTGCATCCTTTAGAAGCAGTCGGTTGATGAGTCTGTTGTATCCTGTATTCACTGGTGCTTTCAATGTGTTTTGGCACATTGACAAACTACTAAAAACTTGTGTTTTTGCAGCTAATTATAATTCCTTCCTGGCAGCGTTAGAGGCAGCAGCATCAAACCAAAGCAGACACGTAGAGAAATAGATAACATAAAAACTCTTAAAGCATGCTTCTTGACTGGTGTGTGGCAAGTAGTACAGAATCATACAATAATGATAGCATTAAGAAATATTGAAACTATGGGATGCAAAAACATCCACCTGTCAGAAGAGCGAGTTACAATAGCCTTTTTTGGTATGGGTCACACCTCCTGATGACTTTCTTCTTTCCTGTCTTCTCTGAATCGGACAGTCTAGTTCACTGACAGTGATTGAAGATTTTAGATGATACATCAAAGTTGTGAAGGCTCTGTTTCTCCTTGGATACGGGGTGGGTAGCTGTCTTTCTGTGGTACTTGTCATTTCAGTTTATTGGTGTACGAGAAAGGGATGAGCACCAGGGATTAAAGCAAAGACATTGTCGGATAGGGTCCCTGATTGAGAATCCAACTAATTACCATTAGGGGGCTTATTGTGGGTAAACAGTCAATCATAATATATTGCAGGCTTTACTAATATTGCTTGCTTATTTGCTTGCCCCTTGTCAGAAGAATTTGTGTGCTGACTAATCAAGCTTTCTTCCATCACCCCCTCTCAAAGCACCCCATATAGATAGAGAAATATTTCTCTTTGTATCCTTGCAGAAGGTTAGAGTTGACCCTCTGAAACTTGCCCAGTGTCCCAGAACAAGCTGGTAACAACCCAGGATAATATCCCATGCTCCAAACACCTTATCTGCTGGAGTTCCTTGGGGAGGCAGCCATCACAGCTCGCCCTTTCCCAGTATGTGAGGGTATGTGCCTGCGTGCTTGAAGAGCTGAGGAGATAATGTTACAGAAGGAATTTATTAGGAGTAATTTGCCAGGGGAAGGGAGCTGTATTGTGAGCTGTCAGCAAGTAATGAAGCAAGGATGCCAATTGACAGGTGGACCAAAGCCTTTTCAGTAGGAGGGAAGAGGAAATCGGTTCCAAGATGCAATTGCTCTAATTGAGGCTGTGAAGAGATAAATGGGGAAAGTTTGCAACAGCTGGAGGCTGCTCTGAAGGAAAACTTTGAGGGTTTGTTATCCTCTCAGGAGGTCTTTTAGTCACCATGGTGATGCCTCTGGCAGACATCAGCAGGGGGGGAAAAAACCCCCCACAAAACAGTAAAACCAAAACTAGAGTCAAACAAAAGCCCCCAAGCAAAAGGTTCCAGACTTGGTGGGGGGAGGAAAGAAGTAAATATTGGCCATGATGTTCTTTGAACTGGCACTTGAAAAGAACTTTAAGTACACATCTGAACAGCGCTGGGATGCCATGGTTACAGGCTCTGTATAAAAATTTAAGTAGTTAAAAGCAATATGCATTGGTCATCAGGAACAGTAGTGCTGGACCTGCGTTTGTGAGGCTTGTAGGCACTGCAGCAAGACAGCTTTCCTGTTTGTTCACTAGAAGAGCGTGTGGAAGTTTGATGGTCACCTTAGTCAATATGGATTTGAAGTGAGAAGGAAAGAAGCTTATGTGATGGCTTCAGAATCAGAAGGGAAAAAAAAAGCCAGAAATAGAGCTCACCTTTATTAAATTTTTGTCCCCCTTTGATATTTAGCTGACTGCTTATTTGTAGAGGTTGATTTATTGTGGGTTGTTTGGCTTTGTTTTGAGTTTTCTTTTCCAGTTTCTTTACTCTTTTTGCACCAAAAGCTGTTGCTTTTTGGTGCCACTTTGAAAGTTTATCTCCTTTCTCAGTGTTGTCATCTTCCAAATGTACTCCTTAGATAAGCTATATGTAGAACATATAGCACTTTTTTTTTTTTTTACCCTAATCTTATCTGTCAGTCCTTTCAATCCTGGATAATTTATACTGGATTCAATCCTGGATAATTTATACTGGATTCAATCCTGGATAATTTATACTGGAGCAGAGGGGAGCGTGGTTAGCCAACATTTTAATCTGGTTTTCTTTTCAAATTTAAATAGGTTTATTTACTGAGTTCAAGTTATTAGGGAAATATGCATACTTTTAAGATGTCTAAATCAGCATTATTGACACACATCCTGATGCTGACCAGATTAATTGTTTTTATAGTGGTGGCAGGCAAAAGACCCTTGTACCATCAAAAGCACCTTGGGCTAATTTATAATTGCTGTATTGGAGATACTACCCTGTAATGTCAAACTGGATGCAAAAGAATGTATTAAGGAGCAAAAGGAAAAGCAAAGGAAAAAGTGGGAGCTGTAGTAATAGGGTGGCATATCTGGAAGCAAGAAGAATTTTATTTCAGAGCACTGAAAAGGTTGTATTTTAAAAGAGAAATACATTTGTTTGGATTATATTACAGAAGTCTCTAGAGAGTCTAATCAATGACTAACCTTAAGTGTTATACACACAGAGCAGTGCCTGGCAATTCCTAGTTCTATCTGATTAAATGCTACTTACCTTACCCATCATTTCATAACTCACTTCTCATGGGTCTTACTGAAGATGTGTGCCATGGGACAAGATCTGGAGAAGAAAATATTTGGATTATTCTTCCATTCTGCATGCAAAGGTTAGCATTGAAGGAAGAAGCATGAATGCAAAAATGTACGATGCTAATGTTGCTGGAGAAATAAAATCAGATTTTGCTTTTTTTTATTCAAGGAAGCGACTTCTTTAGCATTCCACCTCCACCCCTTCCCCCCTCCAAAAAAGAAGTGCTTTATGCTGATATGTTCACAGTATGGAAGCATGCTAAAATGCAGTATCTCAATTTATATAGTACTTAATGGTGGAAAACTCCTCATCTGAAAGTCAGGGCTGAGCAACAATGGAAACTTATGCTTTTCTGTAAACTTAAGAAAGATGCTGGTATGTTGTTAAATGTGAGGACAGAGGAGGGCTCTTTGTGTTTGCATTAGTGGGCAAGCATGTATAATTAACACTGTCATGAGAGCCTGATGTGTGCTTTTGGGAATTTATTCTTTTTTAATGCTGATATTTTCTTGGTATGGTTTATCTCAGTTCCTTTGTTTCTACAAAGTTGATCCTAAGAGGCATGTCAAAAATTACAGTATTTTTCTACCCACCAAAGAGCTTGGTTTTGTACTGTTGCATATGGAAAACAATAGAGTATAGTGTATCTGCAAATATGGCACAAAATAGTTAAATGGCAATGTTCTTGAGATACCAGGTCTATTCACCAGTGGTTAAGAGAGCTGCCACTGAGTCCTTGCTGACTGGATAGAGAAATATATAGAGCGTAATTCTTACCATGCCCAAACTGAATGTGGTCTTTCTTGCTCAATATCAGGGCTGGTTGATCTACTATAGGAGACTTTATTTTGATGTCCATTAGTACACAATGTCTGTTCTTTTCTCTATAATGCCTTATGTAGACTCTCAGTAAGTAATTAATTTACACAGGACTGTCTTAAACTCCCTCACAGACTAGAGGCACTCAACTCAGGAGAGGGGATTGTACGCCAGTGCTGCTTCTTGTTGCCTGCACCAGGGCAGATTCAGATTGCACATTAGGAAAAAATTCTTCACTGAAAGGGTTATCAGGCCCTGGAACAGGCTGCCCAGGGAGGTGGTTGAGTTGCCAACCCTGGATGTATTTAAAAGACAGGTAGATGAGGTGCTCAGGGATATGGTTTAGTAGAGGGGGGGTATGATTGGACTTGATCTCAAAGGTCTTTTCCAGCCTAGTGATTCTGTGGTTGTCTCTTGTGTTGTTTGGTTTCTAGGCTTTTTCCACTGGATGGTCTAGCTGCTATGTGAGTGCTAGCAGTTCTTCAATTTCCTCTTGCCATGACAGTAATTGGTTGCTGATAGACTATGCCTAATGCTAAAATAACTGGAAAGAAATGTCTGTTATGCTGGTCTGGTGCATGTGGTATAAATCTGCTCTGGCAGTGTGATGTGAGGATTACCTTGAAAGAAAGATCCATCCCTGATACTTGTGGAATACCTTCTCACAGAAGAATGTGATTGATGGAGAAAGTTCTTTTATGGATGTTTCACTAGTAGCAACTTATGTTTTCCTCCAGTATTTCCCCAGTATGCTGTGTTACAGAAGGTGTTGTATTTGAATATGAATTAAGATGGAACTCGATTAAGTACTGAAATGGGCATGGTTTCTTTTATAACTAAATGTATTTGAATTAAGTCACGGACCTGAGATGAATTGCTCTAGATTTACAATTGTTGCATGGTCAGAATGACATTCCCTTTCTTTATGTTTTTCACCTTCTTGTTCTGTTGTGCCAGTTATTGCTCACATTATCAATTCGGCATTTTATGACTTTACTGGGGAATCAAATGGAGAGAATAAAAGCCAGAGCTTCCTGTTTAAATATAAATAACTTTGAGGATTAGCAAAAGTGACAGGGAAAGTGATTGTACATAAAAAGAAATAAATTAATGTACAAGTGTGTTAAGTACTTTGAAGTTTGCCCTGTATGGAAGCCACCTTTCAGAATAACCTGTGAGCCTCTGAACAATGAAAAATGAGCCCCTGGGACAGCCTGCACTCCTGAGACCAGTGAAAGAAAATTGGCTTTTCCTGGAATTTGCTTTCTGCTCTAAGTATGCATTTCAGTATATTTAGTAGTACTGAAGGGGAGATACAGCTGTCAGAATGACATGTTGGGAGGACTTCCCTGAAGAAACCACAGCTCCCACAGGCTTTGTGAGTATCTTGTAACGACATCCTCTTGTGGAAAAGCAAAAACAACTCTGTAGTAATCTTATTCTCCGGAACAAAGGAGTGGAGTTGTGAGTTGGATTTGGAGCAGAACACCTAAGTCTAAGGAGCCATCCTATAGCTCCAAGTATACTGCATGAGAGACACCATTCAGCTTAGTCAAAATGGGAGAAAAGATCAGATTAATGAGCTGGGTTTCTAGGCTCATTCCCCAAAAGGCAAACACTTCTCTGGATTTGGAAGAAAATACAGCAGTATGGTATACAGAATACCAGTAGCACTTGATACATGAAACAGTGAGCTAATCAATATAGCTCAGAAGCAGCTTCTCCTGTTTGAACTAAGTGGTTGATCTTGATCATAAAGTTCTGTTTATGTTTTCAGGCCCTTAAATAGATGAAATAACACTTGCAAGCTCCAAAACTGAAAGTGATTTCTACAGTTGTCACAAGGGGAAATCTATTTTTTAAGGGGGATATTGAGCACATGTGAAGGGACGAAAGTCTTTCTAGGAAAGAAACATTAAGATCCAAAGAGCTACATCACACTGTAGTACTTTGATCTTCAATAAATACAATGAGGAGTTGTGAGGTACTCAAAGAGAAAGTAGGTGGGGGGATAAAAAAACAAACCAGTTAAAATGTTAGTAATGGAATATTATGACTGGGGAAAAAAATGGCAAAGGCTGTGTCTACTAGTGAGTTACAGGCTAGTCAGCCTAACACCAGTTCCTGGGAAGATTACAGAGCAAATTTGCCTAGAAGCTACTTGCAAGCACACAAAGGGCCAAAACCCAACTTGGAATAGCCCAACTGGGAAGAGCCCACAGGGATTTACTGAGGACTAACTGTGCCTTTCTGACCTCACTGCCTTCTACAATGAGACTGGTTTTGTGAGCAGCAGGGGTCAGGGATATGATGTTTTACCTTGACTCCTACAAACACTTTTATACAGTCTCCTGCAGTATTCCTGTATCCCAAGTGGTGAGATATGGGACAGATAAGTGGATGGTAAGACGACTGGGAAATTGGCTCAACTGCTGTTCAAAGGGCTGTGTTCAGAAGCAGAAAGTCCAACAGTCAGCTTATGGTTAGTGAATGCACTTCAGAGGATGCCAGTACTGTTTAAGATCTGTGTTGATGACCTGGGTGATGGGACAGAGTGCACTCTGAGTTTGCGAATGACCAAAGTGGGGGCAGTTGTTGATGAGCTGCAATTCAGAGACACCCACAACAGGTTGGAGAAATGGGGACATCGTGGATCTTGTGAAGTCTGATAAAAGCAAATGTGAAGTCCTACATCTGGGAGGAGAATTCCTGTGCAGTAGGACAACAGGCTGTGTTCCAACAGAATGGAATGAAGCAGCTCTGTAGAAAAGGTGGGATAACCATTTGCATTCAGGTCAGCAGTGTGCTCTTGTGTCAAAGAGGGCCAATTGCATCATGATTTGCCTTAACAAGAATGCACATCAAGGGAATGGATTCCTTCCCTCTAGCCAGCACTTGAGATATGTCTGGAGTACTGTACCTAAGTTTGGGCTTAACAGTAAAAGGCAGGTATGGAGAGTGGAGTGAGTCTGGCTGAAGGCCACCAAGGTGATAAAGGTGCTGGAAGGCATGATGTTTGAGGAGAGTCTGAGAAAACAGAGTTTGTTCAGCTCTAAGCGGGGGGAGAGAGAGAGAAAAGACCCACAGTGGTAGTGTGAGAAGCAACAGACATGTGATGGAATATGGAAAACTGTGACTTAAATAGTAGAGTGATAAAGCAGTGGAATTGATTGCCAGCACAGTAGTTGTTGAACGTCCTTTCTTTATGCTATTCAAAACTCATCTGTAGAAATTCCCGATCAATCTGATCTTATGGGCCTGTCTTTGAGTTGGAGAGGGAAACTTAAGTGACCTCTACGAGTTCCTTCCAATTACTCGCTGGCTCTGTGGGTTTGTGCAGTTATGGTTTCTGATGGTTGAGACATCAGCATTATTCAGTGCTGCCAGCTCAGCTTAATGCAGGGTACAAGCATTGGAAATTACTTTTCATCCATATTTTACTGTTGTTATGCCACACTCAGAAGGATGCTTCTAAAAGACCAAACCTAAACGATCAAAAGTTTGAAAAACTCGGATTTATAAAAATGTTGCCTTTTTTCTTTACCCTCCAAAGAACTAAGAAGATAAGTGATTACGTTCTACTTGCATGCCTCTCTAGCTGTCACCTATAGAGCTCCGTAGGATGCAAGTGGTGCAGTTTGAGGAAGAATGAGTGACCCTTAACGTGGGGCTTAAGAGGCATTCCAGGCCTGGAGATGAAAGGATGAAGAACAAATCCTCTGTATTATTGAAGCGTGTGAAAGGCATGAAAGAGCTAGAGGCAAATCAATAGTTTGCATTTACAGCACAGGAGAGGAGGAAAAAAAAAATGAAGCTATACTGGGATTTATTTTTCCACCTTATTTGAGAGAGACTTTTTTCCCCCCCTTTAGGAAGCACAGAACTGAGCTTTCTGTAGTATTGTATACCTTTGGCACCCTGGAAGGTGTGCCCAAAAGAGAACTGTTCCTTGTGTTGTCTCCCAGACAAATGATTTGGTAATTAAATGCTTTACTGGGACTGTGGCTGGCAATTCACAGTAAAGCAGGAGAGACTGCTTAGCAGTAGAGAGGTTTAGTGCTTGCAGAGATGGAGATTAATATATACTTGAAATATGACTGAAGAAAATCTTTATCAATTTTAATCAAAGTCTCTCAGTGGGATTAGGAGATGAGGTTAAGAGGTCATGGCCTACCCATTTTTAGCTGTTTGTTCAGCCTTGTTAATTTACCTTGTCTCTTTAAAGCTTCTTGGCAGTACCTATTAAATACCATATGGTTCAGTCATTGCTGTAACAAGTCTCTTCTCTGTTTCTAGCTAGGCATTTGGGTAGCACCTGTGTCTAGTCTGTCTTAGCACTGTGTAGTGATGTGAAACATTACCTTTTAATATAATGATAGGTTAATTTCAAAGGCAAGCAAGTTAAATTTCTCCTCTTAGTTTGTACAGGCCGCCTTCAAGAGTAGGAAATGACAGGGCATTTAAGATCAAATACTCTATACAGGTGCAAAAATGTAGTGTTAAAGTGTAATTTAAAATGTGTAAGAAAAGACAATAATCTTCTCTGCGAGGACATTATGGATATTATCTGTAATATTCATAGAAACTTATTGCTTTTCTGCCTGAAGCCACATAATACTTTCAAAATGAAGTGTGGGGGAATGGCTGCAATCATTACACCAATATCAGTCCACAGCCCTTTCATTATCCTCACTTGTGCAACGTGCCATTGCTCCGTGCAGATGAAGGGCACAGACTCTGGAACTTTTAGGTGATGATATGCTCTAGTCTATATTGTAGCTGCTAAACTTCTTGGGAAACAATAGTGATGAAAAAAATTGTAAACAGTGGCTGGGTATCAAAGTCATAAGAGTTCTTTGTCACCTCTGCCTTGCGTTTTTTGCCTCATATAATCCCTGTTTGAGAGTGATGGGTTCATCATGGGAATGTCTTGGGCACCCAGCACTGCTGAGGCTGTGGTGTTGCATGCCTGGATCACCTTGCTCCTCTGGATAAGGCCTAGGCAGCTTTGCCACTGAATCTCATGTCAAGAGCCATTGCTGCCTGTGGCTGTAAAATGGAGGCTGCTCCATTGTGGTGTAAAAACCGTGATGCTAAGGTGCTTTCTAGTGAAATGGTAAGAAAGGACTGGGGTGGGAGCTTTTGTGGCTAAACTTCATCTTTAGGCTTGGAAAAAAAGGGGCAGCCAGGCATGGGAGATTAGATGTCTCCCTTGAGTGATACTACATTTGTAATTATGATAGCAGAGGATGCTGGGAAAAGACCAAGCAAACTGTCTGAGGAGAACAAAGTCCCAGGTCAAGGTGAGCAAGTTATTCAGAACCACTCTGCTTTTTCTCTCCCCTGCTGACTTTCTTCAGATACAGTTGTTCTTGAATGATCACAATCAGTATATCAAAATAAACGCTTTATAGAGTAAGGTAAAAGGAGTTGCTGGCAAGACTGTAAATCCTCTCATGGAACAAATGATAACTCAGCTCAAGAGCCCTTTTGTCCTGGCAGTGCGGGAGGGATATAAATTCTGTGAAAGTATGTGTCAGTCGGAATTGCTCTGCATTCATCATGTCAGCCCTCTGCATCATTCATGAATGTCATAAGAGACTAAAGAATTGGCACTTCATGGTGAGAATGATTAAACAACCATTAAGCTTGTCTCTTACTCTGGCATGGTACCTTTTAACAGATTGCCACTATAATGCTCACGTGTGTCCACCTCTCTTAATGGTGGCTGGTCCATTCATGGTGGCAAGAAGAGGAGGCAATAGCAAGAAAAAGCTGCATGTTGTTTACAGAATAGCTTGTATACTGCACTACTAGCTCTGGGTACTTTTTGTTTTCAAACTCTGTCCTGGGTTTGGCTAGGATAGGGCTAATTTTCACCAGAGTGTTGGGATGGGAGACAACTGGGATAGATGACCCAAAGAAACCAAAGGGGTGATTCCCGGTGATGTTGTGTTCAGTATAAAAGGGGGTTAGTGGGGGACAGTCTGGCTTGGTAACAGGTCTGAGCTTTATGATCTGAATTGTACAGTTTGGTGAGAAACTGTATTGTGCATCACCAGTTTTGTATATTCTAAATCCTGCTGTTTTTCCCTCCCTTTGCTGTCCCAGGAAACTGCCCTTATGCCAACTCCTGAGTTTCAACTTTCCCTGTTCCTCATCCTGGAAGGGGGGTGGGTGTGAGTGAGCAGCCATGTGGTGTTCAGCTGTGACTGGGGTGGACCGTGGCACACTCCTACTATGTGACCTTGGGAATGGTCACTAGCCTTCCAGTAGTTGTAAGTGACAATGTCATATTTGAGATGAGGTCAAAAACCTGAGAACACTGAGTTTGTTTCCTTGGTAGACCAAAACATCCCCACTTAGTCCTAGAGGACTAGGCTGTGCCTAGAATAACAGGCAGCAGCAGAGCAGGTTTGCAGAATGAAATTTAGTACCAAGGAACTGAGATCCATATTGTAGGTATTTTACTTCTTAAGTTTCATTCCAGTATTGGATGGGGTTGTTATGACCCAAGTGCAGGACCCTGGACTGTCTTTTTGAACCTCATACTGATCTTCTGGGCCCATCAATCCAGCCTCTCAAGACCCCTCTGTAGAGCTTTTCTGTCCCCAAGCAGATGAAAACTTCCACCCAACTTGGTGTCATCTGCAACTTATTCACAGACCGCTTGATCCCCTTGTCCAGATCACTAAAAAAGATGTTATATAGAACTGGTCCCAGTACTAAGCCCAGGGTAACACCACTTGGTGACTGGCTGCCAACTGGGTTGAACTCCATTCATGACAGCTCTTTAGGCCTGACTATCCAGCCAGTTTTTTACCCAGTGAAGAGTACACCTGTCCAAGCCATGAGCAGCCATTTTCTCCAGGAAAAATGCTGTGGGAAAACAGTGTCAAAGGTGTTTACAACATCCACAGCCTGTCCCTCTTCCACTAAGTGGGTCACTGATTCATAGAAGGAGGTCAGGTTAGGCAGTACCTGCCTTTCATAAACCCACGCTAATGGCCAGAAAAAGGTTAGATCTCTGAAAGCTTCCTATTTCCAATTCAGATGCTGATTTAATCGTGTGAAATTTGGTAAAATTCTTACGTTCTGGGGCTCTGATGAATAACTGGTAACCAACATTTCTGGCCCAATTCTTTGTGACATTCAAGCCTGAAAACTTGGGTTTGATGTCCTGCAGTGAAGACTGTAAAGGATAACTATTTTCTATTTTAATAACTAAGACTAAGGAAATGTGAAAAGGTATATAAGGAAGAATGAAGGATTGCCTAAATTTAAAACAAAACTTTGTAGTCTGTAGCCACACAAGATCTTAATGCTACTGCAACTTGAAGTGATTAAATGAAACTGAGAGAACAGCGGTTGCCTTTGATTTGTTTGGTGGTTTGTTTGGGGTTTTTTCCCCTGATATTTTTATTTGTTTTAATGGAATAAGCCATAGTTTAAGGATCAAAACTAGAAAGATTCTTTGAAGGGGGAGCTGAATGGGCTGAGATCAGTAGTAGCAGTTTGGCTTCCATCCATCCTGAGCTGTATCTAAGCCGTTTTGTTACCATTCAGATTCTGTAAAACTGTAGTGAGCTAACATCCCTATTCTTCCTCCCAGCCCCAAATGAGCTATGAATCCTGCTGTGCTTCTCACTGTTAACAGTAGTCTCTGCATTCAGCTCCTCTGGCATTCTGCCTTCTGGGCTTCTCCAAGGACATCCTCGCTGTGTACTCTTTTATTGGGAAACAACAAGAAATAAGAAAATGCATCCAGATTCCAGCTCCTGTTTGGCAGTAGAATGTGACTTAAAAAAAACCTTCCATCTACCTTTACTGAACTTAGTCATGGCTGTACCTAATGAAGTCTCTTTCCAGATGGTAATTAACTTTGACCCCAGTAGCCACGTCCTGCAAGGGTCTCAGTAAATGGGCATGGTTTTCTGGACACCTCCACCCAGTAAATTTCATATTTCAGTTGTTTGTAGTTTCCTTTGAAACTTCATTTTCAGCCTTTTGTGTTTCTGTAATGAAAGCTTTATTTTTTTACGTTGTGTTTGGTTGTGGGTTTTTTGTGTGGTTGGGTTTCTTTTTTATAGGATGTTTTACATTTTCTGTGATGTGCTTAAAAAACATAATTAAAAAAAATTAAATAAATCAAACCCTTGTGGACATTTTCCAGATGGTCATCTGTCTGCCTAAAGATGTGAGGGATGGACTTGATAACACAACCAGTCTCGTTACTGAAAGAGATGAGGGTGACTTAAGGGTGGTTGTATGATAAAAGTCTGCAAGGCAAGCTTGACACTGAGGACAGATAGCTATAGGGATGGATTACTACGCCTTCCAGTACGAGAACTTTGAAATATGTGCTCTATTTAGTAAGAGCAAGTATGAAAAAGTGTTTCTTCACACAATAGAATCACTTGGGCTGGAGGAGACCTCTGAAAGCCTCTAGTTCAAACCCCTACTTAGAGCAGGCTCAGCTGCGAGGTCAGATCGGGTTGCTTGGGGTTGTATGCAGTAAGATCTTGAAAACCTCCACACACAGACTCTCCAAAATCTCCTTGGGCAACCTGTTTGACTGCCTGTCTGTCCTTGTGAAGAGAAAGCTTTTTCCTCCTAGCAAGACAGATTCTCCCACTTCAAACTATGCCTATCGCTTCCTCTTTGCCAGCTGTGCACCACTGTGAAGAGCCTGCCTTTGTCTTCAGTAACTTCCTTTCAGGTACTATGGGACTGCCCTTAGGTCTCTGAAGTTTTGTTGTCTTCAGGCTGAACAAACCCAAATCCTTTGGTGTCTCCTCACAAGGCAGACACTTCAGCCATCCATCTTTGTGGCCCTTCATTGAACTCCCTCCAGTGTTGCAGTACCTGTCTTCTACTGGGTTACCCAAAACTGGATGCAATATTCCAGATGCAGTCTAATAAATGCTGAGTTAAAGGGGAATAATCAATCTATTAATAGGATATGGCTCAGCTAATAGAGTATAGGTTGCTGTAAGCTGCCTTTGCTGATGGGTCCAAAGCTGGCTAGTGTTCATCTTGCTACATCAGTGTTAGATTTATGCAAGTCATGGCTAAAGGTTTGTAAGTCATTATCGTGAACGCAAAACCTCTAGATACATTCATAGAGAGATTGGATAAGTACTTGAGATCTCACTGGGATTACTGTATAAACAAACCACATGAGGTGGCGTTAATTGCTGAAAAAAATGCACAGTCTGGGTACATGCTTTAAGGAAATAAGGTTGCTCTACTCAGTTTTCCCTATGTGTCCTTGTAGGATCAGTGCTGAAGACACGATGGTGAGCTATCTGGATCCTTGTCTAACAAATTCTGTTGTTATAGTGTAAATGAAGATATTGCTGGAATATTTTTGTAGTTGTAATCTGTTATGTTCAAGTTGGTATGCCTATAGTCATCTTGGATCCATTTTAGTCAGCAACTAATCCCTAAATTCCTTTTAAGGTGTTGGGGATGCTTAACATGCCTCTTAGCAAATTCAGATTTGTGAAAAGACTCGATCTTCCCTGTATGCTAGACTTAGGGAAATCTCTAGTGCAAGCATAAACTGTCTTGGACCTTCTAGTAGTTCTTGGAACACTCCCTTGCTCTCCCCCTTTTCCTCTTCCAATCCTTTTAATGCAGTGTAACTAATAAGAAGTAGCATACTGTCTGATCCGATTGTTGGCTGATGCACACATACTGGGAGGAAAGTGACTCATATTAATTTGCTGTCATTAAAAAAGACAAACACAGAAAGCAGGCGTGATCCAAACTGCTACTTCCCTTTTGTGTAAGCATTGCAGATTTTCTAACTCCTCCTTTAAAAACATGAGGGACCTTCTGTGCAAAGAGCAGGAAAGGAATATCAGTTTCGTGTCGGACCATGTCTACTTTTTGAGATATGAGATGAATATGGTGTTCAATCTGGGTCTCAAAGGGTTTGTCAAGAGAAGAGCAAGCTCTTTTACTGAAAGTAAAAAGAACCAGTTCATGAAAACTCCATTTAAGCACAGAAGCTTGCTTTTTGAGGATTAGACTGGAAGCCCTGCATTTTTCAGGGGTTTAAGTTTTCTTCATTCCTGGGCAATTTAAAGCTCTTGATAAATAAAAGGATGCTTCAGCAGTTGTGTCAAAAAGTATCAGGTTTGTCTTTGTATTTTCTCCTAGGAAGGATACTGTGATGGAATAGTCAAGTGAGACAAATTATGATGATTCCATCTCCTGTAACGGTTTTCAGCTCCCTCCTTCCCCCCCCCCCTTTTTTTTTTCTGAGCAGGTGGGTGTTTGTATTAGACCTCCTAAATTCAGGGTGTGGGAAATGCAGCATCTCAGGCAGAAATGTGCAAGTGTCAGAGAAGGGCCTTAAGCAGAAGGAGGAGTAAGACATTTTGTTCTGATTGATGATACTCAGTTTTGACTAGCCTTCCATTTCCTGATGTGTGTGATTGAGTGACAGTAACTCAAAGGTGTCCCTAGGATATCCTGATATTGCAGATCATTCCATATACTGTAAGAACACTGGCGTATGTACCTGAAGGCAGGGAATGTGTCAATGTCTAGCTTGGTTTTTTTGTCTCCTGAGCTCAGATTCGTACTTTTGTCTAAGAACTTTTATGTGGTGTGATGGGAAGTGAGATAGGAAAAGGAGGAGTAAAATAAAGATTAGGATACCAATGTAGTTGAAGTTTAAGATTAAGGGCTACTGGTTGACAGCTTATAACTGGAGAAGGAAGAATAGTTGCTGTCAAGAGTCAACTTTGGTACACATGGAGGGACAGAAGGAATAGAGTTGGTGCACTACTTGGTATTAGTGCTGTTAATTTCCTTCTTTTAGTCCTAAAACCATTTGTGAGTCTTAAATTCAGTCAATTTCCTTCTCTCTTGATATTTTTTTTTTTCCCCTTCCATTCTTAATTTGTTTGATATTGTCAGCTGGAAATGTTACCATACATCTAATGCAACAGTGAGGCAGAAAAGCTGTATTCAGTGCATTTAGTAGACAACACTTGTAGTAATTAAAAAATGACCTGTTAGGTCATCTTTAGACAACATAGATGTTCCAGCACAACTAGAGTTGACCCAGTTCAAGTGATTTCAAGTAATGAAGAGTTAGATTAATCATTCATGCTATTTGAGAGCATATTGCAATACTAGGTAAAAATTTTATCTGTTTTCACAACTGTTGTTCTTAATACATCTGGATGCTTGTATTTCTTTGTCCTCAAAACATTCTTTTGTCAATCCTTCAATTTTTTTACTCCTGAGAAATTCCTTTTGGAAGTGCACAGTATATATGGTCTGTATGATGTGGCCAGAAGGAGTTAAGTTGGAAAAACAACTGTCAGAAGCTTCATTTTTTACTCACCCAGTGCACATCCTCTTGATGTGATATACAGGTATCAACTGGTGTTTTATTGTCTGTGTTGCCACGTGATAAACTTTTGGGGAGTGGTAACTAGTGAGAAACCATTTGGAAATTATAGTGCTCTTTTCAGGTTTGTTCAATCTGTATTTGTTTGCTCTAACTCCCTCTGAGAGCTGATGTTCAAAACATGGCTCACTTTTCCTCAAGAGTGTATCAAGCATAAATAAATAAGATGTTGATCTGTCTGAGTTAAAGCCTGAACAGCTATGCTTCTGTTGTTTCCCTGACTGGAAACTGAGTGGTCAAATAGGGAGTTTTAGTTGTGAATTTATGGAAGAGATCTTAATTTTTGGAGCAGTGATCAGATCTTAATTTTTGGAGCAGTGATCAGATTAATCTGGCCAGATTTCAGGCAAAACTTCCAATCTATTTTATCAGAGTTCTCTATTAAAACAGCAATTGGTCTTAGTAGCTCTTCATTATTGCTTTGTTCAGCTTCACTTTGCTAGGGCAGAATGGCTCTCTAGAGATCATGTTTTTGGGAACATTTTTTTTTGATTATGTGACCAAATAAGGATGCTTCCTGATGCAGTGAATTTCATCTCCTTACTGAGTTTCTGCAGATGTACACCTGATCTCTTCTCACCTGCTTTCATGCCAGTATTCTAACCTGCGTTCCTGTATTACTGCCTTTTCTGGTGATAGACATAAAAAATGAACTGCTTAGTCCAGGTACAATAAGATAAGGGTCACTGTTACTTTTTCTTATTTCTGTGGGTTTGTCAAAACCTTTTCTTATTAAGAATTTGTGGGGATTCTTGAATGTCTGTATAAACTATCAGGTCTCCATTATTTATTACCCCTATAAAGGCCTGCTGATTAATGGGCTGCTAATTATAGGTACTACAAAGTTTTCCTTCCTGATGGGAATTGGGTTGGTCTTTGCTCATGTGATTGTGTACCATGTGTTACTGATTCCTTCATCCAACAATATTACTTCTTGAAAATAACCTGAATTTCAGTTTCCTGCCAAGAAAGAAAAATCCCATCATCAGAAATGTCCCTGTAGTTGAACTGATAGCTTCTTGTTAGAGAGCAGGTGGTTATGATTATTAATAAACATGGTAGGATCTTTACACCAGCATATAAAGTACCCCAAGAGATTCATCAGAACTCCTGGACTAAGCAGAAAATACAGTAGGACCATAAAGCAGGCACAAAATGGAGGAAGTCTGGAAAAAAAATCCCAAGCAATGGGTGAGGAAAATGCAGTAGAGTTCTTCTCTTTGTGTACTTGGAAATCTTTGAGTTTAAAAATTGTGTGTGTGTTCCATTTTTCCCCTTGCTGAGGAATGTAAAAATAAATCTTTAGTTCTTTTACAAAAATACTAAAAAGTAAAACAGTATTTATAGTTCAAGATTTCTATGGAAGAGAATAAAGGTATATGCCTTACCTTGCGTGTTATTTTAGGTAGGAAGATGATACAATTCAGGTTACATACCTCATGTATTTTGGTGCATCACTACTACAATCAGGATATTTATTTCTTATTGGTTCACAAGTGGATTGGAGCTGCAGAGCACCCAGTGTAGGAGGCGGCTGTGAACTGCCCTGTGTGGTCACATCCAGTTCTGAGGTGGATGAAAACATCCCGCCACGTGCCAGAACTTCAACCTGTCAGAGGAGCACATGGTGCTCCTGTTTGGATACATTTAGGAAAGAGCAATAGCTACAGGGAGTAGGAGGCACAGGAGTTTGTGTGGCCAGGCTCATGAGAGGATGCATGAAGGGAGGAGATGTGTGGGAGAACACTGAGGGGAGGGAGACATGGAAGAAGGTTAAGGGAGATGCACGTGGAAGTGGATGTTGCTGGGGACATGCTGGAGATAAACACTTTCTTTAAAGGAAGCACCCTGTGTTGAATGAAACTTCCCTCTGAGGGGACTGCAGCTCGGGGCAGAGATCTAAGCCTGTGAGTGGCCTCTGTCAGAGCAGGTATGTCCCTGAGGGACTGGGGTCAGGGGAGGGACCCACACAACTGCAGGGACACCCTTGAGGGAACTGGGGCCTGTGGGAGTCCCACACAGGAGCCATGAACACTTCTGAGGGGTTGCAGCTCATAGATAAGCCATGCTGGAGCACAAAAAGTAAGAAAGAATCAAGGAATAGTGGGAAGAAACCTTTGTGTGCTGACCCCCACCTCATGTTTGGCCAGTTGTCTTGCTGCAGCCTGGAGGGAGAGGAAACTAGGAAGGTGGAGTAGAGCTGGCCAACCACACCTGAGCATGGAGAAGGAAAGGAACATTCCGTAAACATTTGTTTAATTGTTTGTGGCTGCTTTTTTTTTTTTAACTCCCTTCTCCCTCAAAGCCTGAATCAGTAGTTAAAGTTTACATTAATTGTAGATAAAAAAAGTTAAGTGAGATTACCCCAGTTGAGATTGCTTTGTGTGCAGCAATGTTGTCGTGAAGGCATGTGCGACCCTGGCCATAAATTTTGGTGTTAGCTCAAGTAATTATTGTAGCTTTTTAAATTTGCCTGGGTTCCTCATAATTTTAATCTTAAAGCTACTTCTGAATTGTAAATATCTGAACTGTAGCATTTGTAGTAGTTTAAGCTCATACCTCCATATGCAGTTGCTGAAGTTAATCCTTAAATGTATAAACATTGTTATAATACCTGCCAAAGTGTGTGTTTTCCTGGTCATGGGGTAATGAGTGTGTGTTGTGCTGTAGCTGAGGCAAAACAGGCTGTTGATGGCTTAGTAGATGCAAATAGAACATTTGCAATGGAATATTTTATGCAGGGAGATTCACAGGATCCCTAAGGCACAAAAGAAGTTATATCTTACACAGACGTGACAGACTTGTTTTCTACTGCTTTACAGGATTAGTTTTAGACTGGATATAGCTGCTACAGTTGTACAATGTTGATTGAAGGATACTCTTCCTTAAGATAGGTTTTTGAAGTTGGGCAATGATGAGGAAAAAGTGATAACTGATTTAAAATTATAGATGGTGATGCCAACTTTAGATGTTTCTTAGCACAACTCAGTAGGAGGCCTTATTTGCTGCAGCTTATAACGTTGCTTATAACTTTTCTGTTAGGAATTTTCCACAAGGAGTGTTTGCCTCAAACTATTTTGTTTTGACTGAAATGGAATAATCTAAAAGCTCTGTCCATGAATATGGCTAGCAAATACATAATTTGCCTAAGCTATATATGCAGACTTTAAATAATAGCATTGTCATGTGTGTTGCAACATATCCATCTCTCCAGTGTTTAAATGTCTAAACACCAAAGTTATAAATTATAGTTGCAAGTTATGTCATTTCTGGGAGAAGTCAACTGCCACTCTGCCAAGCTATAAGTTTATTATTTTATAAGCTTTATGTATTCTAAACATGTAGTGGTGTCCTAGTAGCTGAAATCCTTAGGGAGTGTTCCTTCACCATATATTTCTTAGCTTCTCTGAGCAACCAATGCTGACCAAATTCTGTAGACAGCATCCCAGTAGAGTAGCTGAACATACTCTGTTCCCATTTGTTCTAGCATATTGGTACAGTAAATCTGGCCCAGGGCATTGTGAGAAGTGGGATCTCTCACAGTTGACAGGGAAATAATTTTGTATGCTCATATTTTTGTATAGAATTATAGAATGAATTATAGAATGCTTTGGGTTGGAAGAGACCACCTCGTTCTAGTTTTCTTCTTTTTCTCACAGTGTAGGTTGAAATTAATGTGTTGTAGTTGAAGTGGTGAAACACTAACAATAAATATAATGGAATTAATCAGTCCCTCAGATTTTTCTGTTTTCAAGGCACAGTTGGTGTTGTATTTATTAAGGGAGGTACAGAACTAAACCTTGAACAATAAGGAAAAACTAAAGAGCAAGTGGCTGCTCATTAACAGAGTATTATCCATTGTCAGTCTTGAATAGAATGTGTCTTGGAAAAAAATATGTGCTCTTGTGTAATAAAATGGTCTAACAAAGCTTAGGTGCCATGAGGAGACCTCAAGATGAGAAACTGGAACAATATACATGCACAGTCAAGAATGTCAATGCGCTCACTTGTTAATTCAGAATTATCAGTGAAATTTTCTATGTAACCCTGATTTCAGTCACACTTGTTTGTATTTACTGAGGGCACATTCCTGTGAGGATGCACAGACCTGAAAGGAAGCAAACATGGATTCATTTTCACTTGGTCATTGCATTAGCTCTTCATAAATCATTTCCTTTCTGTGTGCCTGAGTTGTTGATGTCTGTTTTCATAATGTGTTCTGAGATATCTACAGGAAGCTTCTTAAGTGAGGGTGAAGTGCATCAATCATTTCTACTAATGTATAGTATTTATTTGGAATTCAGGTCATAAAGAGGTTTAGTTGAGCTGCAGCTTTGTAGGCAAGTGTAGAAGTTAGAGATACAGATGGGATCATAGATGGGTATTGTAACTGTACAAGTGAACCTCATGAAGTTCAACAAGGCCAAGTGCCTTCTATGATTCTGTGATTCTATTCCATTCAGCTCTGGGGCCCTCAACATAAAACATACATGGAGCTGTTGGAAAGATTTCAGAGGAAGGCCACAAAGATGATCAAAGGGCTGGAGAATGTCTCCTGTGAAGACAGACTGAGATGAGAGAGGTGGGCTTGTTCAGCCTGGAGAAGAGAAAGCTTCAGGGAGACTTTATAGCAGCCTTCCAATACCTAAAGGAGCCTACAGAAAAGGTGAAGAGGGAGTGCTTACAAGGGTATGGAGTGATAGGACAAGGGGTGATGGCCTCAAGTTGAAAGAGGGTAAACTTGGATTAGATATTAGGAAAATTCTTTACAATGATGGTAGTGAGGCACTGGCACAGGTTCCTTGGAGAAGTTCTGGATCTCCCGCTCCTGGCACAGTGTTCAAGGCCAGGTTGGATGGAGCTTTGGGTAGCCTGGTCTGGTGTAGGGTGCCCCTACCAATGGCTGGGTGGTTTGAACTAGGTGATCTTTGATGTCCTTTCCAACCCAAACCAGTCTGTCATATGATTCAGTGATATTCTAATTACTCCGTTCAGGGTTGCTTGATACATGTTGTTGGTTGGTATATGGTGGGGTGGGGGGGGAGATAGAATCATACATAGATCATCGGTTGTGGTTTCATTCACATTAGAAAATGGACCCAGTAATTGCTTGTACTTTCTACAAATATCTCATCCTTGATGCAGTAATGAGAGCTGTTTATTTTTGCTTACTATTCTGTAACTTGGCACCTGTTGTGATAGCACTCAGAAAATGAGGTGCAGTAAGTGGGTGAAGCTCTGAGAAGAATTGTTCCTGGCCTGCCTATAGATCTGAAGTCTAGGACAGCAATTTTAGCCCTATTTTCCAAGAAGCTCAGGGGCTGATTTTATAACTGCTGAGTTATAAAATTCTGCTTCTAACTCACAGTGTTGAGTTCAAGTCAGAATGAACTCAGAATGATTTCTCCTCACAGCTTCCTCATCTGCGACAATAATTTCTCACATGTGTGTCTGTCTTGCTCAGCTCAGATGGGTTTTGTGAATGTGGGAGGACAGTATTCAGCTTTGGAGGGGTTTGGTGTTGTCCTTAGAAAAAAGGTCAAGGAACAAATTCTCAGGCTCACTGTGAAGGCAAGCGGTGCTGGAAATAGGTGGACTAGATATCCAGGAGCTTCAGAAAGTGTTGAGAAAAGGATAATCTCTCACTATGTGTGAATAGTTTTCAGCTGAAGACAAGTCCAGCCTCAAGGAGAGCTGCCAAATATTCCCCTTGAATTTCCAGATAACATTGAATCCCATGCTTATGAAACAGGTGTGGCTTCTTGTCCCCTCACCCCAGCAGCGTTTATCTGGCATTGTCGGGGATATTACCACTAATGAAATTGTTCATTCTTGATAAGCTCTTCACTTACCTTTATCTTAAATGCTGGTTGTCTTTATTTAGGAATTAATAAAATGTACTTCTTCAGGTTGCATAAAGAAATTTCTTGAGTGATTTACATTTTAAGAGGAAGCTTGCTTGTTTGTTGTTTTCTTGGTGCAGTGTGTGTAGGAAGAACTTGGTGTAAGATGGAAGTTATGTTGCTTATTACTGAGTCTAATGGTGCAAGGCTGATGCTGAGGGAACATACATGTTTTATCTGACAAAAAGCTAGTTCACCTTCATATCTCCTGCCGTCAGAAAAACTGTCTAGTAATCCAGAGCTATTGCTTTGCAAAGCAAAAGTTGCAATTTTTTAGAAGGAATACACTGAGAAGTTGGACAAAGCAATCTAAAATACTATTTCATGTGTGTCTTATAACACATATGGAAATAATTCCAATAGCAAAGACCGCTCATAATGTCATTTGTCATGAAATAGAAGGATTTTAGTGTGTGTTGTCATCGTCTGTTACCCCATTGAGTCCGGATATACATATTTCCATAATGTACTCAATTTTCCTGCAACCTTCACTGTGTACTATCAGTAACCTGGCCAGCAGGAAGCATTAATTTCACCCCTTTAATGAAAGCATATGCTTGCTTATGTTCTTCCACTTATATTTCATAGTATTATTACCAGAGTTGGCAAATAAATGAAGTAACTAACACTTTTTTCTTTGGTTTTGTGTTTTGCAGCTGGTGCCACATATATATTTGGGAAGAGTGGAGGTCTCATCCTGTACACCTGGCCAGCTAATGACAGACCAAGCACAAGGACGGACCGTCTTGCTGTGGGCTTCAGCACAACAGTGAAGGATGGCATTCTTGTTCGGATTGACAGTGCCCCTGGGCTTGGTGACTTTCTGCAGCTGCACATAGTGAGTATAGATGGGCCCATGTCTGTGCCAGACCTGGGTTGTTTCTGGTAACTGAATAGGAAGAAAAGTATTGCTCTAAAATAGCACATGTGATACCCTGCGCTTTCTGTAGCTTGAGCACTCATCAGCCTGCCTTAGGTAGTTCTTCAGGGTTCTGTAGAATTATTGAATGGGATGCACAAGGAACCAAGTCTCGGTGCCAGAAAGCGTGGTGGAGGGGAAGGAAAAATATAAAACAAAGCCTTGAGATTCAGTGGTGCTAAGGATTTATTAAAAAACCTGTAGAAATATTTTGCAACAGTGTTAATCTGTTGGGACATATGCACAGCCTTGGATACACTTGAATTTATGGTGGAGAGTATTACTGTTCTCAGAAGGCAAAGAATGAGACGGAGTGATAGTTGTGTTGGGGGTTTTTCCTCACTGAGAAAGCTCTGTGAGAACAGGACAGATCCTCAAGCTGATAAAACTGTTGCTTGCTGTTGTGGGATAATGCAAAAGAATATGAATTTGATGTCAGCACTATGTGGATTTGCAAGAACAAAATAGACTTTTTTCTGAGAGCAAATATTATAGAGAAACCTGAGTGAAGGTGGATTTAGGGAGAGTTGAATTGTTTGAGAAAATGAGAACACTTGAACTGGAAACTGGGAGTTTGTTATTTTATGTGGTGCTTTTGGAGGAGAGGTTGTTTACTTCGTTTTCCTTTGCAAGCAAAGTAGCCAGGAAGCTTACTGGAGGTAAAGCTGGTCATATTACTCGATGCTCAAGTTATTTCCAATGTTTTGTGCATTAATTCATAGCAGAAGGGGAATGCAGGTTTTGAATGACCTCGGAAGTTGTTGAGGTTTCGTGGAAAGTTGAAGATATAAGTAAAGAGGAGAATCACCAGGGGCCAAAACAGACCTAATGTGAATGAGTGAGGCTCTTAATCTGCTGCTGCAGTTTGCCATGTTCAGAGTCACATTGAAGCACTAGGTATGTTGCAGAGTGGCTCTAAAACAAAGGTCAGGGCTAGTACTCACTGCCAGTGTTTTAAATGGTTTAATTTTTAATTCTGTTGTAAAATTCAGGTTTGTTAGAATACATTGTCGAGCCATTAGACTGTCACCAAGTCCTGTGGTATATCCAAATACGTAGCACGTGTTTGGTGCTGGAATGAAAAGTGAGATAGAATTCTTGCATTTGAAGAAAAAAAAACCCCAAAACACCTAAACCCCAGAAGACTTTGTAAAGGTGAACAGCACTAATCCTAATTGCTAAGCCTATGGGTTGAAATTCCATAACTCTGGTAAAGCAAAAGTGATTGCGTATATTTGGGCAGACACCAAGGCTGGGGAGGGATGGAGGGGGGAGAGGCACCCCAGGTGCCAGAGAGAATGATGCCCCATGGTAGAGGGGGTGTTCACCCCCCCGCAGCCCATGGAAAAGGCCAAGACCCCACCTGTAGCCCATGGAGAGGCTCCACACTGGGTGGAGCAAGTGGAGACATAGAGGAGATGCTGTGACCCACATTGGAGGAAGCCCCTGGCAGCACTTGCAGCCCATGGAGAGAAACAGAGACACAGAGATGAGCAAGAGAGAGATTTGCACTGGAACAGGTTTGCTGGGGGGAGGCTGGTGACCCCATGGAGGACTGGGACTGAGAGACAGTGTGATTTATTGCTGCCCACCATAGCAGGGATCCATGGTGGGGCAGCTGGTGAAGAGATAAAGCCCTGTGGGAAAGGACTCACGCTGGAGAAGTTTGTGGAGGACTGTCTCCTGTGGGTGGGACCCCACTGTGCAGCAGGGGGAGGGTGTGTGGAATGAATGACCCCCCCACGGCCAAGATGGAAACCAACTCGCAAGGGACTGACCAGAGCTCCCGTTTTCCCAGTCCCTGTCCCCCTGTGCCACAATGGGGGGGAAGAAGGGAGTGAAATCATGACTAGAGTGAAGCCTGCTAAGAAGGGAGCAGGGGAGGAGGTGGAGGTATTTGAAGATCTGGAAAAGAAAAACAGCTCATGAAGAAGTGACAGAGAACCCTGTTTCCCCAGTCCTTGCCCCTCCTCCCCAGTGCCACAGTGTGGGGGAAGAAGGGAACAAGATCATGACTAAAGGGAAGTCTGCTGAGAATGGATGGGTGGGGGAAGGTGCTTTAAGATCTGGTTGCACTTCTCATTATCCGACTCTGGGTTTCACTGTGTGTGTAGTGTGATAAATTAGATCGTTTTCTTTCCTTCACTCTGTGTTGAGTCTGTTTTGCCCATGTTGTTGATGACAGGATGATCTCTCCCTGTCCTTACATTGTCTCCTAAGCCTCTCAATATATATTTTCTCCCCTGTCCAACTAAAAAGGGGAGCGATAGACCGACTTTGGTGGGCATCTGGCCTCCAGCCAGGCCTAAACCACCACACATGTTCTTGAATATTAACTCTACACTTAAAAATGAATCCAACTGAACTCTTTAGAGCAACTTTTTTAACGTTATAACCAATTTTACTGGACAGATTGAAACAAGTGACGCAAATTCAACCAGTGCAAGCATTTATTTAAAAAAAAGGCACATTTTCTTTTCAGTCAGTTTTGGAGAGGAATGACATTTTTTTTCTGCTTCCTCCAAATATATGTTGTTAAAAATATTCTGAAAGGCATGATGCTAGTTTCAGATTATTTCAGGTATCTAAATCAAAGCTACTAATTATGGTTGTTATTAATGCTGGAAGTTCTGTTGACTGCTTCCTATGTTGTTTGGACAATTTCATCCCTGAAGATGTTCCCTAGCAGCAAATATAGAACTAGTTCAGCTTTAATTTCTCTTGTTCTTTTGTGGTTGAGATGGATTAGGAGGATTTGCCAGTCATTTATGAGGAGCAAAGGTATGCTGCTGTGCTGTTCTGGGTATGGTATTACTGTTCATCATACATCTCACTCGCTCTACCTAAATGTTCAGATAAAGAATGTAGCCTCAGACTCATGCTGTTATATACAATAGAAAAGTTGAAAAGGAACTTATAAAGTGTTATTGGCTTCTTGAATGTCTGTAAGACTCTGTTATCTCTGGTCTCTGATTCAAAAGCACAGAAGTGAGCTTACATCAGGATTATTTTGGAAAAAATTGAAATCTGAAATAAAAGGTACATCATCAAATGCCACTTAAAATGCAAGACTGTATAGGACCTCTTAGCCAAATGCATGCAAGCTTTCCATGAGACCAAGATCTTTCATAATGGACTGAAATCTATCATGCTTTGTGTTGTCATGTTCAAAGACTGTCTTCCTTTCTTTTAAAAACCTTGTCCTTCCATTAGGCCATTTCCAAGTGTCACGAGAAACAAGACAGCACGGATCATATTATAATAGGAATATGGAAGGAATAAATTTGTAGATCAGAGCTATGAAAGCAGATTAAATTGATAATTAAATAAAGTTTTAACAATGCAAATACTTAAAGCATAAAGCAAACTATACGAGAAAGAAAAAATAGATATTAGAACAGGGAAGACCAGTGTTAATGTAATTTATGCATAATGTATAATGCAATTATATTTAATGATCATGAAAGTGATAGGGATTTTAATGGATTAATACTGGGGAGGCCTCTTCTGGGGCCTTTCTGGATATTCCAGTCACAGACTTTATTTTGAATGCTATTTATTGGCTTCTCACCTCCTCACACTTCCCTGAGTGTTCTGTTGGGGGTAACAGTTGACAAAAGCCACCAGCTGATCATTTTTCTCTGATGCCCATCACTAAACTAAAATTTAATCTGAAAGTCAGTATATGTTATGGTTTATCAAGGTTGCATGCTATTTTAAGATAGCAAAAGTGACTTGTACACTGCTAAGGAGACTTTTTAATAGTTCGCCTACTCTTTGAATATCATGTACGTCCTGTAGGGTTCATCGTAATCTCCTGTTGTAAAATTTAAAGCTTTTGGGTTGGGTTTTCTTCTTTTTTTTAAATATACCTTATTGGCAAGCTGTGTATTTGTTTAATTTACAGTTGTTCTGTTTGGATTCATTTTTTAATTATGAGTCTTTCAGATAGCGTGGAAATTTATTGACTGAGGCGTCTGTTTTTATGACAAAAAATTACGGCCTCTGAGACTGTTTTCTCTCCTGATTTACAATGGAATATAAACTGGCAGCCCTGTGAAAATGGATGGCATACCATCCAGATCAATGCCCTGTGTGAGGCACAAAGTGTTTGTGTGAACAGACTGTAGCACATGGAATCAGAGTGTTATAGCATCAACTCCCTCCTTATGAGATTTTTTTTTTCCTGACAAGTCATTCAGTCACCAAGTCTGAACCTGTACCAGAAAATTGCTTTCCAAGTAGATGCTTAAAAGTCCACATGTATGAGTTGTGGTTGAATGTTTCTATATGTTCATTGTACTACTACACCCATATTTGGCTTTACAGCATGCACAAATCTTCATAGAGATCAAATGGGAAAGAGGAAGACAACTGCAGGTGATGATGGTTGTCATTTTTGTGATGACTATGGAAAATCACCTATCCACCTGCACTGCTGGTGTATTGTGCAGTTTTTCATTTTTATGTGTATTGTAAACTGTCATCTTGCCTCTGGCTGCTCAGAATGGAGGTGTGAGACTGGTCCAGTTGGTGAATTGGTTGTAAAAAATAAGCTCTAGGTTTGGGGCAAAACTGTTGGTGGTTTTGGGAGTAGTTTTGCTGAAGTAGACCCTAGCTAATGGAGATCCATCACTTAGCACCAGTCTGCAAATGAAGGCTTTAGGATTTGACGTAGAAACTTCTTATCCTTAAGCAGTAAGTATAAAAAAAGAGGAAGTCTTCCCAGAGTCTGTCTGCCCACACATACACTGCAGCACTTTAAAAACAGTATCCTGCCTCCTCAGCAGAACCTCCAGTCTCTAGGTTAGCTCTGTGGGTCAGAGTGCTGGCACCATGAGGATTAGGGTGGTAGTATCACAGAACATTAGGAGTTGGAAGGGACCTCAAAAGATCATCTGGTCCAAGCCCCCTGCCAGAGCAGGATCACCTAGACTAAATTGCACAGGAAGACATCCAGGTGGGTTTAGAATGTCTCCAGAGAAGGATACTGCACAACCTCTCTGGGCAGTCTGTTCCAGTGCTCTGCCACCCTCACAGTTAAAAAGTTTCCCCTTACATCCACATGGAACTCCCTATGCTCCAGCTTGCACCCATTGCCCCTTGTCCTATCATTGGCCATCCCTGAGAAGAACCTGGCTCCATCCTCCTGCCTGACCCTTTACATATTTATAAACATTAACAAGGTCACCCCTCAGCCTTCTCCAAGCTAAACAGGCCCAGCTCCCTCAGCCTCTCCTCATAAGGAAGGTGTTCCACTCCCTTAATCATCTTGGTGGCCCTGGACTGGGCTCTTTCAAGGAGTTCTATGTTGAACTGAGAGACACAGAACTGGACACAGTATTCCAGGTGTGGTCTCATCAGGGAAGAGGAGAGGGGGAGAAGGACCTCTCTTGACCTACTACTACCCACACCCCTTCTAATACAGCCCAGAATGCCATTGGCCTTCTTAGCCATGAGGGCACATTGCTGGCTTGTGGTCATCCTGCTGTCCCACCAGGACACCTGCGCTGCTCTCCCATGGGCCAGCCCCCAACCTATACTGGTACTTGGGGTTGTTCTTCCCTAGATGCAAGACCCTACGCTGTCCCCTAGGAACAAAGGGTAAGCTAGGAGACTCCCTTAAAAACATTGAATGATTGGTTTGTTTAGACTGGAGAAGAGGAGGCTGAGGGGAGACCTCATCACGGTCTATGGCTTCCTGATGAGGAGGAGCAAAGGTGACCAGTGAGAGAACCTGAGGGAATGGTATGAAACTGCAACAGGGGAGGTTTAGGTTGGGTATTAGGAAGATGTGCTTTACTGAGAAGGTGGTAAGGCACTGGAACAGGCTCCCCAGGGAAGGGGTCACAGCACTGAGCTTGGCTGAGTTCAAGAAGTATCTGGACGATGCTCTCAGCCCCATGCTCTGACCTGTTTGGCCCTGTGTGGAGCCAGGAGTGGACTTGATGTTCCTTATGGGTCCCTTCCAAATCAGAGTGTTTTATGATTTTGTTTCACTGCAAATAGGTTTTGAGCATCATCACAGCCACATCACAAGTGTTTACCACCTTTCTGCAATTATTTATATTAATAAATGTAAATTGCAAGTCGCATCTTCCTTTTTGCTTAGGATGGCTGTCATCTTCAGCTGAGGCTTGCATCTTAATTGCACCACACTTCTGTTGTTGATCACAAGAAGATGATTTAAGTTTATCTCTGTTAATCAACATTGCAGCAGATTTACTATGTCCCATCAGCAGGCTGTTAGGCTTGGCTTTGCTTCACTTTTTAAACTGTCTTTATCTCAACCCACAAATTTTGTCACTTTTGGCTTTCTGATTTTCTCCCCTGTCTCACTGGGGAGAAGTGAATGACCAGCTGAGTGTATGCTTAGTCAGGGTCAATCTATCACACATTGTCTTCACCTGGAAGAGGGCCTCTGTTCCTGATGGAATGCTTTTTAAATGCTTAATGTACAAAGAGGCTACTATAGGCAGATTATCCACACAAAAGATGGAGCATAAGATAACTGCTTGGCAGTTACGTCAGGTTTACAGAATAAAAACCCCATGGCAAATGTATCAGACTACAGCATCGCTATTTTGCCTAAGAGAGTCTATATCTTGAATGAGCCTCAAATTTGAGGTATGCATATCAGTGGCTGTTTTGTCAACTGGTGTAAATTTGTCAAAGATCCTGATTCTGTTAATTATTTTCTTTTAACAGAAGCATTCTATTTAAATGCTTCAGGATCCTGTCCCAAAATGCCCTCAGTCCTTTCCTAAACTCTTTATGTCTACAAAGTCCCATGTGTTTGTGCATGCTGCATTTATTGTTCCCTAGAGCACAGAAGAAATAGTAAAAGAAAATGAATTTGAAGAAAGTGGACCTTCAGTTTTCAAACCAGCTTTAAAGCATGTTATTGTTACTTCTGGTTTTAGTTTTCATAGTGGTTAAAATCCATTTTTAATCTATTTGGACTAGTTCATGTTATGCATAGGAATATTCCATCTTTTTTCCTTCTTTTATGGTTTTCCTATTAGCTCTTGAGAATGAGTGTCTGTAGAAAGAGAGGACAAGTTGAGACTAAACCTTTGAAGGTTAAGGAGCTTCTCACCCCAGCATACCTGTTTATGGCTGCTACAATTTGACATTATGCCCCATCAAGTTATCTGAGTGACCTTTTGAGCATCAGTCCCTGTGTCTTTGCCAGTGACTGCACCAGGTGTATGAATGAATGTACATAGCTGAATGCAACCGTGTGGGAAATAGTGTGCTGATGTCCTGTGGCTAAAGATGATGGATTTTAGATCCCTAGCTCCATTCAGGCAGCATGTAAGCTCATTTCTTTGATACAGGGATTCATTAACTCCTCACTCAGTGACAGTTTGTGCATAGATCCTAGTGCTTTCACTGTTGTTATTGAAGGTTGTGAAGCTGAATGGAGATATGGAAGAAAGAGCTGGTAGTGCAATGTTAGCATGAGTGGTAAAGTTGCTGGTTGGAGCACAAGTTAGCCTGATTAGAGCTACAAAAATAATCTTGGATCTTTGGCTCTGCAGAACAGCTGAGTTCAGCTGGACAGCAGAGAGTGAAAATTAAGAATTGGAGGAGATAGAGGAAGAATCAATGGGAAGTTACAGTAATTTTGTGAAACCTGGCTTAAAGATATGAGTAACTAAATACACTACCTAGAGAGAGAGCTTTACTGTGCCATCAAGGAAACAGACTTCGACTAAGATTGTGATTTGGTACAGTGGGCAAAACTAACAGTGTTTTTTTCAGAATACACACCTGCCCATTTTAGTGTTGTACATATAGCAAAGCCAGACCCTAGTACTTCAGTCTAAGCACAGAAATAAGAAAATGCTCCTAATTAGAAACAAAAATCGTAATGGGCATTCTTATGTGAGATTCACCCCTAAATATACATTCTCTGTTTTAAAAAATACAATCTGAAGCTTGAAACTTGTTTAATTTGTCAAGGTTTGTCTTAGGATTTGTTTCGGTTCTATGAATTGCTTTTAGGTGTTAAATGATCAAATCTCAGCATCTAGCAGTATCTATCCAAACAGCTCATAAAGCAATAAATATTAAGTTATTGCTTGCTCTTGTACACTGTATACTGTGTTTTGCTTAGTATTTATTTTGCTCTCTCCTGCGACTATAATGTTTATGTAGAATATGTCATCTAGGGCCATATAATGTATCATAATTTCAGTAAAACTTGAGCTGAATTGCCTTTACTATCTTGCAGTATTTTCTCTGAGTATTTCAGAACTAATAATTGAAAATTTCATGTTTTGTTCTATGGTCTTGTCAGTGAGTGAGTAAATGAGGAGATATTGGGACACTTTTTGATGCTGAGAAAACTTAAATTTTGCTGCTTAATATTTTTCTTCTAAATACTGAATGCAAGGGAGTGAAGTAGCTTTTTCTGTCTGGGTCAAAGAAACAAACCAGATCAGTCTCCAGAGAAGTTCTTTCCTTTCAGTTAACAAGACCTGAAGAAGACAAGTGTGAGGTTTTTAGTCCTTATTCTGAAGGGGACTAAATTTTTTTTTGTGTGTAGACTTTAACAATCAGCAATATACATTTTTGTCCTTTACAGGATGCACCAAACTTATAAGCTTGTTCAGACCACCCCATCTTTCTTCTATATGCTTGGGTAAATTGCACTAATAGAGTCTAAATTAAATCTGTTTGTAATTAAAGCCCTTATCACCTTCTCTATGGTTGCATGAAAAAAGTAAAATAAAACTCTTGATCTTCGTGTTAATGGATAGCAGCAGGGTACAATAATAATTCACTGTGTATTCAGACATACTGAGTACTACTCAAAAGCAATTAAACAAGGGCAATTGTCAGTTTAATTTACCCCAGCTTGGTATCTGATGTAACCTTCTCATCAAAGGTTAACGACTGTTCGGTACTACATCATCTACAGCAAAATTAATTGTTTCTGTATTAAGCCTCTAGGAAGAACATCTGAAACTGTAACTTCTTATTATTGAGTCTTACTAGAAGAATATAAACCTGATCTAATCTGAACAATGTGCAACACTTTGTTCTGTGACTTTAAATGTAGCAGATTTCAAAACTCAGTTTAGAGAAAACATACTTTGATCACTGACTCTGAAATGCTAATCAGCTGGTTTAGGGAACAAAAAAGACTAGTCCTGCACAGTTTTACATGGCAAATGAAAGGCAATGCTATCTTTTCCTG
Organism: Porphyrio hochstetteri; assembly: GCA_020800305.1. Lineage (NCBI taxonomy): Eukaryota > Metazoa > Chordata > Aves > Gruiformes > Rallidae > Porphyrio > Porphyrio hochstetteri. The sequence continues at coordinate 7,049,317 of CM036908.1, read as the reverse complement.
TTCTACCAGGACACTACAGAGACAATTCTGAGAAGAAAGTGCACAGAACTAGAGTTTGGCCAGAACTCAAACATCCAAGTTCTTGTGAGTTTTCAAGGAAGGGGCACAGTTCTTATTCAGAACCATTGCCTTAACAGTTAATATAACACCTAAAACATATATATGCATTTAACTTTAAAACAGCTACGCAGTCAAAAAATATCACAATCTCTTTTTGAAAGGTACACATCAATGTCTGTATAGAATGAGAAAATCAAGGCCTTAGAGATGAAATGATGTAACTAAAGCTGTTGCCTCAGAATTGGAGCTGATTGGCTCTGAATGTTCATCTTTTCTTAGGCTGGAAGGTTTCACTGTGCTTCCCTCTCCATCCTGAGAGTGGTTCAATAGCAACAGCTGGGGAAGGGTAGTGTCCTTGGAAAGCTGCTGTAGCCAACATCTCCTGCTGTTGCCCACAACATCCGAGGACCAATTTGGCAGCAGCAAGTGGTGTGTGGTGTTTTTGTTGCTGCTGCTTGTTGGTTTTTTTCTCTCCATTTCTGTGCTGATGGGGCCTGAATTTGTTTAGCTTATATGTTGGGATCAGAGCTGAAGTTTGTGCTAATAAGTCTCTCCTGTTAGTTAACCTTTCATTACATAAAGCATGATTAAATTGAAGGCTTCCTGCTGGTTTGAAAGCCTTTTATGTTAAATACCTGATACAGGCATTTTCCTCTTCCATTTCCTTATGTAAAATAACTGGGACTGGGGAGACTGCACGCACACAGTCTGAAACCATGTTGAAGTAAAGCTTAAGTAGTGTGAAAGCTCTCTTAAGTATCTTGGCATATCTTTTTTTCTGCTACATTTAAATTCCTGGTTCTTTGTTTAAGCAATTTGCAGCTACAGAGAGAGACTGACTGCCTCATATAACTGGAATAATTTGGGCCAGTGTAAAGCATCAGTCGAGCATGTTTTTGCCTGTACCTGATAACCAAGTATATTACTAGCTCTGACTGTCCAAATTTACTTTCAGTGCACACAGCCCCTGTTTTAGCTTATTCTCTATTCCTGTCAATTACTGATGTCAGGAGTGCTGTTTCTGGAAGCTGGGTAATAGAAATCATTAAGCATGACAAAGAGAAGTATCTTATACTGACTCAGGTTTCCTTTGCTGTCTTATTATGTCTCTCTTATTCTATTATTTTAACACAATCTCATCTGAAGCCAGTACCACATAGAAGATTTCAGGTTTTGGATCGTGTAAAACCCTTTAGAATGATACTGCTCAGCCTTAAAGAGAGGGTGAAATGAATCAGTTCTATAGAGAACTATGTCATGCTTCTAGCCTACTATTGCAACTGATGATAGGAATGAGATCCTTTAACTTTTCAGGCATTGCACACTTGTTTGAGGGGAAAGGATCTGGTCTGTGTTTTTGGGTGTATTGCTAAAACAATTCTTACAATAGGCTTGTTATCTGCAGATTATCCTATTGTAGATGGTGTATTGTATCCCAAATACATTTAGAAAGATTAGACCCTCAACAGGCAATGATCTTTTGGTATAATTCAGTTGGGCAACACATACTGCAGCATCGTGCATTGAAATCCATGTATCTCCACAACAGCACTGAGAGGTTAATGCAGATTTTCACTAGTAGCCACTGGATTTGTTTGTATAATGACCCAGGCAACACGTAGAAAAAGTTTTGGGACTTGCTGAAAGGTGTTTAGGCTATGCAACTAGGGGATGCAAGGGTTGCCTTTGGTTGGTACTGTATCAATCTAGTAAAGAGTTGGGCAGGGAGGGTCATTTCAAGATGGAAATCTGATCACATTGAGCGTGTAAGCTTGCACTCTACAGCATCCAATATCCCAGGGAGTGTGTGACTGTCAGCACCTTTTCACAGATAAATTTTACAAAACTATTGCATTCAGTCATTGCTAAGACTTGATTTTGCACCTTTGCAGTTTTGGGAGAGTTTTACAATAGGAATTTAGTCCATCGTTCGGTTACGCTGAAAGGATTTTCTTGTGATGTGTTAAAATCTAGCTTTACTGATTCTGTCTGGTTATGAGACTGGATAATTTTCTTGTTGTATTTATTACTTTGAGGAACTTAGGTCTTTACATGTGTGAGTCTTCTCTGTTTCTTTTAGTGCAGATACGTAGTTCTTACTGTTGTGCTCTTGCATTCTTGCCTTTTATCCTGTTTCTGTGGGGAAGGGAAGGAGGTTGTGGTTTCTCATATTTCTTTAAATAGTAACTTGTTGGGAGCCCAGTTTAATATATTCCTTCTACAATGCTTACTGTTAATTACCTTTTATTTTTAACAATTAGATTAACTGCATTTTGATTGGAGTCTGTAGGAAAAAGGCATCTAGTGCACACTCTTACATGTGAGAGAACATTTCCTTGAAACCAGTTTAAAAATCCTCACCGATTTGTGTTCTGATCAGAATTTATATCCTAACAGACATGCTTGCTTTCTGTTGGGAAAAATCACTGGTTAATTTTGGATCTTCACAGATGGATGAGTATTTCAGGTTACCGATTGTATCTTAATTTAAGAACACAGAACAGGGAGTGGACTACCTAGGTCATCAAGTCCAGTCCCCTTCCCTCACAGGGAATTGACCATAGCGTTCTCTTTTCTGGCTGTATCAGATCTATCTCATCCCTACTGGTTTTCTGCTTCTGCTATTTCTCTTGAAAGTCTGTTGTAAAATATTTTTTTATCCTACAATTTTAAATTTTAACTTATTTTCCAATCTATATGTGTTCATATATGTCAGTTTAACCTCTATTTGTTTTGTGCCAGTAATGTTCTTCAGGTCCTCTCCTGTTTTTGGTATTTATCTGTCAGCATCATTGGCAGACAAATGTATTGCCGGTGCTTTGTGTCAGCAACTTTCAACACCCCCTCCCCACTCTCCCTCAGCTCTTCTGGGCTATATGTGTACAACAATGGGACATCGTGAAGATCTCCCAGAGCTAATTCAAATTCAAACATACAACCCCACAAGTTGCAGCCCCAGGCAGGTTTCACTGTTTCTGCACCTGAATGCTGAGCTATGCTCAGGATGCATTCACTCAGCTGCAGCACCCAGTAAGCAGCGCTACTTTGTTGTAGACCCAAGTTGTGTCTTTACAAGTTGCATTGGGTGTCTTTGTGCTGTATGTTCGGTTCTGGGCTTTGCTGGCTGTGTACACCCAGCTCGGTGCATCTGCACAGAGATGCCATCCAATCCCATTTGTTTTAAAACCCTTTTAGTGTAGTGTGATCAGTTTAAAGGATGCATTCTCAACCAAAAGCTTTAAGTTCCCTTCCAGTGTGGTGGTGTTCATCATAACTTCAACGCTTTGTATATGTAATTCTTTTTTCTCTGAACATTCATATTTTTCCAGCTTTTGGTGGCAGCTGCTGTTAAATGATGATGTCGGGATAGAAGGCAAGATGGGCTGTCCTCTGGTTTCCTATTGTCTGGGAAACAAATATTTTAGCACATAAAATGACATGTTGGCTCAGTTTAGAAAAACCTGTATCAGAGGGGACACCATAAGGGTATGTAGTTTAGAGCCTTGTAGTGATTCCTAAGGTGGTTATTAAAGGGCTTGTGAATTTTGGGACAGAAGATGGTAAATTTGGCCTTTGAGGTGATTGAGAAGACATTCCTTCTAGTGTGAGCAGCTGCACTGAAGGGTGATTACTGCTGTTTGGGGACAGAGGGTAACACCTTGTTGCGCACAGTTTTGAAGCACTGGGACAGGCTGCCCAGGGCAGTGGTTGAGTCACCATCCCTGGAGGTATTTAAAAGAGCTGTAGATGTGGTGTTTAGGGGCATGGTTTAGCGGTGAACTTGGCAGTGCTAGGTTTACCATTGGACTTGATCTTAGGATTGTTGAGGTTGAAAAAGACCTTCATGATTATGTGCATATTGATCTACTTTGGCCATGTCTTAACATCCCTTGATCATCTGCACAATGCATTTCCTGCTTGTCCTACTTTTGACCTGCTTCTCGCTCAAGAGCTGTTTGTTAGCAGACTCATTTCCTCAATGGAAAAAACATAGGTTACAAAACTGGCTGTGAAAAGAAATAATACCTATGAAAATTAGTATTTTACAGAGGCACAGAGAAAGAGTATATTGCCTTTTAAAATGTAGAAAAACGCAGAAAGGAGGAATGTGAACTCTTTTGTCCACTTCATTTACATGTTGCGTAGTGCTTCCAGTATTGTTCTCTTTATAACTCTTGCTTGGTCTTAATCTGATGCACACCATTGAGACCAAAGTGATGATAATCCATTACATTTATTGATATTGGTGCACTGAGATGTACATGGTGCCTGATTCTCATTTCTTTCTTTGTTGAATAAAACAGTCTTGAACAAAAGTGGTAAATTCTAGTTCTTAAATGACTTTCAAATATATCAAAGTTTTTTATTTTGAAGCAAATTTTTATTTCCACAGCAGTATTATGAGTGCACAAGCACTTCATTAGCATTCGTGGAGTTGTGCTAGAATTTGGCTCATGATGCATGCTCTCCAGTGCTTGCTGAGAGAAGTTTTTTATTTGGAGCTACCTGTGAAGGTGGCACTCAGGACTGATAAGAGTCACTGAATAGTTGATTGTTCCTTGGATGCCAAAGAAAAAAAAAAATCATAGAATCAGAGGGGGTTGGAAGGGACCTCGAGAGATCATCGGGTCCAACCCCCCTGCCAAAGCAGCTCCCCAGCTCATATTGCACAGGTCGGCGTCCAGACGAGTCTTGAATATCTCCAGAGAAGGAGACTCCACCACCTCCCTGGGCAGCCTGTCCCAGGGCTCTGGCACCCTCACTGGGGAAAAGTTCCTCCATATGTTGGTGCAGAACTTCCTGTGCTCCAACTTGCAGCCATTGCCCCTTGTCCTGTCCCGACAGACACTGAAAAGGGGCTGGCCATTTCCCCTGCATCCCATACTTAAGATATTTATAAACATTAATTAGGTCCCCCCTCAGTCGTCTTCTCTCCAGGCTGAACAGCCCCAGCTCACTCAGCCTTTCGTCACAGGGGAGATGCTCCAGGCCCTTCATCATCTCCGTAGCCTCCTCTGGACTCTCTCCAGGAGATCCCTGTCTTTTTTATACTCGCTTTTGACATCTGCAGTCCTGTGTCAAGAGCCACACTTTTCCTGGGAGGATGAGTTGCACTGCACCCTTCCTGGAACTTCTGGTAGAGGAAGTGATATGGGGGCTCGGAGGTCACTCCTGTCACCCAGGCAAGGCCAGGTTCAAGGGATGTATTTGAGCTAGTCAGAGAGCTCAAAGCTTTAGCTGCTGAGCATTGTTCAAAGAAACCATACATCTTTAATGTTGCTATGATTTTTGAGCTGCAGTCCAACTAGAACCAATTCTTTGTGCTTCCTGCCCATTGGAATAGGTGGTAAATTCCTGAAGCCAGACAAATATGGGGCAGGATGAATTCATCGGCAGGGATGTGTTATGGAGTGGGATTGTCACTTTCTGTCTTGATCCGGTGTGATGTCTATTGACATTGCCTGTCTTCACTTGAAATATGTTTTTGCCAAATGGAGGAGCGAAAGGGAGAATAGTGGCTCTTTTTACTTGCTTAAAAGGAGAACAAAAAAATTATTCCCTGTGTAATTTGGGACTTTGTTTTTTATAGACTGAACTAAAGAGCCTGTAGTTCACTGTCAGACTATTCTTGGGTGTATAAATTAGGTCCAGTGTAAGTGGGCAGATCTCTGCAAAAGTAAATTAATCTGCTACAAATACAGTGTATCCACAGATTGGAATACAGCTTGTTTAAATGCCACTGGGAGAAGCAAGAGAGGGGAGGCTGTGTAGCTATCTGACCGTAACATATCATCTATGGAAAACTGTGTGTTTGGTCTAAATGGCAAGGTGGCAGCTGCTGGGTTCTGTCTGTGGGACAAGACCAGGGTTGCCCTATGCCAGACTCAGCTGGCTACAAAATGGACAGACCATAGGGCATAGCTGAGCCCATCGGCCAGTCCAGTGGCATCTGTGAAAACATATCCACGAAAGGGCAGAAAATGCCAGATAGAGGGATGGTGGGGGAGAATAGTGATAAACAGCAGAGATAATGCCAATGTAAGAGGAGAAGAGGTGCTCCATGACAGAGCAGAAATCCACTGCAACCTGTGGAAGACCCCGTGCTGCAGCAGATGGATATTCCCAAAGGAAATGGCCTGTGGAAAGCCCATGCTTTCCATGGAGCAGAGAAAAACTGTAAGAAGGAAGGAGCAGCAGAGACAAACTGCTGTATACTGACCATAACACCCTCCTCCCTCCACCTCTTGCACATTTGTTGCCTCACTGAGGGGACTGAGAGTAACTTGCAGTGATAGCAAGGAGGAGAGGAGTCTGCAGTGAAGGAGTGAAGTTGAGCCTGAGAAAAGGAGGGAAACATCTCCTACTTTTTAACATTTCTCTTTTTGTTTTCCACTAACCAAATCAGTACAGAAATAATTATATATAATCTGGTAATAAATTAATTTTGCGAACTAGGGCTGTTTTGGCTGCAGTAGTAATTGATAAGTGATCTCCCTGTCTTTATCTTGACCCATGAGCCTGCTCACGCCTGTTCTCTTCAGCAGAAGAGAGGAAAAACTAGAAAGCTGAGTGAGTAAGCAGCTGAGTAGGAGTTTGACTGGTCCAAGCCACCATCAAGCATTATAGCAGTACAGTTTTGTGCTCACAGGGAGGGTAAAACTCTTAATTCCTTTGTTGCTAAACCTGAGCCTGCCACATATGACATGGCTAAATTTGACACTAAAGAGCGCTTTGAATCTAAAAGTGCTGTTTTTAAAATAAGGATGGAAATAGGTCAGGATAGCTAGAGATGTCTGCCTTAAAGAAAATAAATGTAGTCTTCAAAGGTTCATCACTTCATCTCATGCTGACTGGGTTTGTGCCGCTTCCTATGATCTGTGTATCCTGCCTTCTTTCCCATGTCAAAGCTGGTTGTTAATAGAGTATGGATGGCGTGCTTGGAAATGTGCAGTTCTAAGGACGAACAGCAAACTCACTCTTAGATTTTTGGCAAATTTAGACAAAGCCATGGAATATAACTATACTCATTTAGGTGGTTTGAAAGAATCTAGAAGCCCTCACAGGACCTGGAATTAATTTTCAAAGCATGGAAGGGCTACTGTTTGAAGGTAAAAGGGTGCTTTATTGTACTAATATAAACAACTCTGTTGTCTGACTTTTCTGCAAGTGCTTTGATTATTCTTGATAGAAACAGACTACTCTTTTGACAGTTTTCCCTGAGATCAATATTAGGTCTGAAGGTTTGTAATGATAATGTCTCACTAACAACCTTGGTAGTTTTTCTTGTTGGATTTCTCTGTTACTTTTGTCCTTTGTGTTTGACTGACAGAATTACCTAAGCATGGATAAAACCAGCAGGAAGAACCATACCATGTCATTTTTGCTGATGCTTCTGTACATAGTGCACTCTTTCTAGAATTGTGTGTGCAAACATATTCTCAGTTTCTGTCCCCACATTTGGAGTGCTGGGGACTCCTTCAGGCATTGGGAACTCATGGACATGACACATGGCATTATTGAAGGGGGGGCAAACTGAGGGAAAATGTGAATTAGTATAGATGAAGGGTTTATAGCCCCAAAATATGGGGATAAGGTGACAGTACAATCCATCTGGAACAAGGATGAAATTGAGAACAGTCCTGAGGAGAAGGACTTGGGAGTGTTCATTGATGAGAAGCTCGACATGAGTGAGCAACACATGCTTGATGCCCAGAAAGCCAGCCAAGTCCTGGGCTGCATCAAAAACAGTGTGACCAGCAGGTCAAGGGAGTGGGTTCTGCCCATCTGCTCTTGTGAGACTCCACCTGGAGTACTGCATCCAGCTCTGGGGTCTCTGGTACAAGAAAGACATGGAGCTGTTGGAGTGAGTCCAGAGGAAGGCCACAAAGATGATCAAAGGGCTGGAGAACATCTCCTGTGAAGACAGGCTGAGACAAGAGAGTTGAGCTTGTTCACCCTGGAGAAGAGAAAGCTCCACCTTATAGCAGCCTTCCAAATACCTAAAGGGGCCTACAGGAAAGATGAAGAGGGGGTGCTTACAAGGGCATGGAGTGATAGGACAAGGGGGAATGGTGTTAAGCTGAAGGAGGTTAGATTTAGAATAGATATTAGGAAAAAAAATTCTTTCATGTGAGGGTGGTGAGGCACTAGCACAAGGTGCCCAGAGAAGTTCTGGATGGTCCATCCCTGGAACCCTTCAAGACCAGGTTGGATAGGGCTTTGGGCAACCTGGACTGGTGGATGGTGTCCCTGCCCATGGCTGGGGGGATTGGAACTAGATTATCTTTGAGGTCCTTTCCAACTCAAACCAATGGGAAGTTCTCAATGATTCACCAAGGAAGTACAAGTTATTAACTAAAAATGTCTAAGCTTTCCTGAAACTTGGTAAGAAGAGGACTTAAAGTGTAAAATGGTGCCAAATGACAGCAAAAAAGTATATTCAAGCAACAACTTATTCAAAGAGGAATGTAGGATTAAAAGAAGGATACAAGATTTATGTGATGGTTGCATGTCATCTATAAAATTTCCCTAAGCTTTTGCTTTGGACAGTGGTCTACAGGCCAGGCTGAACAAGCAAGCAGTGGAATTACCTCAGGGAAAGTTACTTCCTGAGGATAAAAACTGAAGATTCAAACGTGAAGAGTATTAGTAAAGAAATTACAGAATCACATGGTTGGAAAAGACCTTTAAGATCATCAAGTCCAACCATTCTCATCCTAAACTAAACCATATCCCTATGTACCTCATCTACCCTTTTTTTGAACACACCCAGGGAAGGTGACTCAGCCCCTCCCTGGGCAGCCTGTTCCAGGCCCCCACAACTCTTTCAGTAAAAAAATTTTTTCTAACATCCAATCTGACCCTGCCCTGGGGCAGCTTCTTGCCATTCCCCTTGTCCTATCACCTGTCACCTGGCTGAAGAGACCATCACCTATCTCTCTATAACCTCCCTTCAGGTAATTGTAGGTGGTGATAAGGTCTCCCCTCAACCTCCTCTTCTCCAGGCTAAACAGCCCCAGCTCCCTCAGCCGCTCCTCATAGGATTTGCCCTCCAGCCCCTTCCCCAGCCTGGTTGCCCTTCTCTGGACTCGCTCCAGGACCTCCATGTCGTTCTTATGGTGAGGAGCCCAGAACTGGACACAGCACTTGAGGTGCAGCCTCACCAATGCAGAGTATTATTCACTAGATTTCTGATGGAAAAAGAAACACAATTTTTTTCTGAGGTAGAAAGCTTAATAATGCCCATTCAATAAGGGGTTTTGATCAGGAAGGCTTAGGGTTTTTGGGTTTTTTTAATAATACCTGGGACTGGGGGGAGGAAGATGTCCTTTTGCCAATTCATGACAAGAGAGTATACTGGTTTATTGGAAAATGGCCACTACAGCACATAATGTTATATAAAAAACTTATAATCATGCATGTTAATTTTTTATCTCTGGTGATGCAAACAATAACCCAAATAAGATAAAAAGCATCTCAAACTTTTGAAAAATGGCCACTGAAAGATACTGTGCATCCAGCAGTAATGAAAAATGCTCAGGTAGGTGAAGACCAAGATAATCGTGTCCTCTCAGGATAGATTCTATGTTGCATTTTCTAAGTCTTTTTCCCTTACTCTACAGCAACTCATGAAGGTTTTACCACTTTGTATAAGAGATGATTTCACAACTGAGAAGGCTTTCATTTTAACATGGTAACAAAATCTTAATACAAATTGCTGAAAGGGCATGTTTCTATTAATACCTCTTAATTAAACATTTTTCTTCAATGATGGATTTATTTTGTAAAGGAAATAAATTTCACATGTGTGAGAACAATTATTAGGAGCTCTGCTTTCCTTTTCTGAAGATAATTTTCCCTGCTAATATTCTGACATCTTTCAAAGTTGTCTATGATTATTAAAAAATATCTGTCTGTGGCAAACACCTGGCAGGTCCTTTATGTCTTAGGATGCATATATTACTTTGATATATTTACTTTAAAATTTATCAGGTGTTGCTGTAACTTTATGAAAAACTGCATACCCTACATAAAATCCTTCTGTGCCTCATGGTTCAGTGCTTCATTACCTACAACAGTGACTCATATGTAAGACTGGAGCCTGCTGCAGTGCAGTGGTCAGGAAGGTTTTGGAGGCTGGAAGTAGTTTCATTTTCTGTGTTCCTCAGCTTGAATTTTTCCTCAAGTCTCACATCTACAAATGTTTCATGTTTTCCTACTTTGCTTGTGCAGTCTAAACATACAGCCAGAGTAGCACAGTTGCTAAGAGATGACATCAGCCCTAAAAACCTGTCACTGTCTTATAAATACTTTTGGATGTGGGAAAAGAGAATAGTGGACCAACTGATTAGTAATTGATAGCCTTCATTAATGGATTCAGCTTTGTAATTAACCTTCTGTTTCATCTGAAACATGTCTACATTTTCAGGTCAAACACTCAGGGTGGGATACACTGAACTGTCAAAATGAAATATGAAGTGATGTGCTGGGAACACCAGAACAGGTTGCACACATAACTGGGCGACTGAGACAAGCTCTCTTTAAAATTCACTCTTGTGCCAACATCATTACATGCCACTTGTATTCTATCAACTTTTTGGATTGGTATACTTGAAATGCCCTACTAGCTGAAAATAATAGAAGGGAGGGTATTTACTCATCCTGGAATCCTTTATGGAAGAGCCTTGTGTGTGACGTGAGAGGGGCTTGGAGCACGTCTGCACAAAATCTTTCAGTGAAGCTCCTGTGTCCAGGAGGACAGCGTATCACATAGAGTTATGTTCTTCCTCACTGTTACAATTTATTCTTCTGCTGAGTGTCCCTCAAAACACACATGAGTACCTTCCATGCCAGTTTCAAACTGTGAGATTTTTAGAGAAGACCCCTATTCCTATCAAGTATACGCAGAGAGTAGAGGCAAATCAGTACAAGGTCTACTGCCAACTGGGGTGGTTGCTCACTAGGTGCCATTGAAAATGAGGACAAAAGAACTAGTAATTGCTGTGCCATCTGTCATTTTGTCTTGCTGGGCTGTTTCTGTATTTGTTTTAAAACAACCCTGTTGTTATATTTTATTGGTATAAACAAGTCTCTGCTCTGTTTAAAGGTAAAATCCCGTGGAATGGCATTCAGAAAAACCTACTTCAACAACAATTATGACTGTAGAAATAATAGGGAAATATAAGGAAACATACGTGGGGAAATACTATCAACAAATTGAAACAAGTTCACACTAGGAAAGTGATATGAATTTAGAGTAATTATCGCTCTCAACTTCAATGTAAGCTGAGTGTGACCGAAGCAGGCTGACCCAAGTAGAGTTTAATGGGAAATAGTTGATGCTTCAATAGCCTAAATGAAGAGCTGATTCAGGCTCCATTCAGAAAGAAAGGCTCGTTGGAACTATTGACATTTCTGCTTCTCTTTGCAATTATAAGAAACATTATTGCCACCTCTTGGAAGATGATTAAAATAATTGCCATCTTTTTGTTCTCCTCCTTCGACAGCAATCACTGGGTGTCTGCTTCCTTCTGTGTCTTGATGTGTTATGCTCTGAATCTGTTTTGCCAGTGAAAAAGCTAGGCTCAGCATAACTGGGCCATTTCCCTGTCACAGTGGTTTCCTTTTGAATCTTGTTACTCTCCACGGGTTGTAGTGAGGTAAATCATATTCAGTCAAATGGCTGAACAGATAAAAAGTGTACAAGAACAAAGTACCCGCTGTCCATGCAGGTTGGAGTGAAAATGTGGAAAGACAGTCTTGGGCAAAGGGGTGCCATTTCTGCTTTTAGGAAAAGTTTGGCTAGTTAAGACTTGCACTCACCTGAATTTGTCCTGCCAGGAGAAAATTAAGTGGCCTGGTGACATATGAGTCCTCACTTATCAACATTAATATCATGCATGATGCCTCTGTGATGGCCACATCAAAATTTAGCAACCCTCTATACTCATTTGCTGGCACAGGAAGTATCTCTCTATATTCATACAATGTCATGGCATACTACCACTGAACTGATGCAAGGTGACCTTCTAGCATCATGCAAGTTGTTGCAACATCATAATGCAAAACTGTCTTGGATTGATGCAGGGCCGTGACCCAGCATAGTGATTATTGATTCAACACTATGGTTCAGTCTTATACCTACTGCGCTGCTGCCATCATTATTGACTCAGGAGCATGAGGCAAAGTCATTCTTTTCCGGCATCACAGAGCACTGTGGACATCCACACTTTTTGCATATTGAAGCCATGCTACTATCTGTTGTTGCAGGCTAGTTTATCTCTCTATGCAGAGTCTGATGTTTGGGGCAAACTTTGCTCTTGTTTGTAAATTATTAATATGACATTATAGATTGAGTAATCATAGAATCATAGAATGGTATGAGTTGGAAGGGACCCCAAGGATCACAGAGCTCCAACCCCCCTGCCACAGGCAGGGCCACCAACCTCAGGCCTGGAGCTACACAAGGTTGCCCAGGGCCCCATCCAACCTGGCCTTGAACACTTCCAGGGATGGGGCATCCACCCCCTCTCTGGGCAGCCTGTTCCAGCCCCTCACCACTCTCTCTGTAAAAAACTTCCCCCTAATATCTAATCTAAACCTTCCTTCCTTTTGTTTTAATCCGTTCCCCCTTGTCCTGTCATTGTCGATCCTTTTAAAAGAAGTTGAATCCCCTCCTGCTTATAAGCTCCCTTCAGGGACTGGAAGGCTGCAATGAGGTCCCCCCGCAGCCTTCTCTTCTCCAGGCTGAACAAGCCCAGCTCCCCCAGCCTCTCTTCATAGGGGAGCTGCTCCAGCCCTCTGATCATCTTTGTGGCTCCTCTGAACCCTCTCCAACAGTTCCACATCCTTCTTGTATTACTCTGGTGTTATTACCTATTGATGCTTACAAGGTTATAGGCTCATTATTACTATACTGAGCCAAGTCCTCATCTGCTGACAGTCTTTGCTGTCACCACCAACACACACAGAGATATCTTGGAGATTGTTAGGGATCAGAATTTAAAGTTAAGAGTTTCCATGGGTTTGGGAAATATTTATTATAATTATATAAATTGTTTTTGAGAATTGTTTTGGTACAGAATGGTATTTCATATTTTTAAGGATAGCTCCTGTTGCCACAGCTGTGAATGCTCAGTACTTCTGCAAATCGTTTCCTGGGGTCTATAGTTGGCAAGTGAAAAGGAATAGTAAAACAGTTGAATGTATAGTACTTCCTTGGCTTTTACCAAAACAAGTAAGCAAATAAAAAAGCTGAGACTCTACCATGGGACATCTCTGGGCCATAACAAGACTGACATTTTTTAGCTGGAACTGCACTTCCTTTTGCTACTGGAGCTGACACGGTAACTGATGGGAATAGTGTTATTTTTGTTGCAGCTGTGATGTCCGAAAGATCAAAGCAGTATTTGTATGGTTGGTGATAATCACTTTTATTAGACCATCTAGCACATGAGTGCCAGCAGGCTTTTGGGGAAATGGGGTTTTGTCCTTGAAAGCTGTAGTAAAGTAACTTCCCCCCACCTCCTTTGGGATGTGACAGAAGGGCTTATATGTCCCTAAAACTTCATTTTTCTAGCTGTACCAGTTTGATGGTTGCATCACTCAGGAAACCTTCCCAAGGTTCTTAATGTTGCTCTTTGTGTAGAGCGATCACTTATGTGCTTTGAGAGAATTAATTGGATTAGCTGCTCACACAGACTTCTTTAAAGTATAGAAATCGTGTGGTTCAGGAAGTCTTGGGTGCTCTTCCTTACTTCAAAGAGGAATGCTGTTGAAGGAGCAGAGATTCTTTTGAGACTAAAACTTCATGCAACAAACAATTTAAGGCATACACATAGTATTGGAAGTATCAGCCTAAACACTTCTAATTTTGAAATTGTAATAGCTTGAAATAAGTTATTTTCATGGGAAATGTCAAGCACTGTTATTAGGAAGAATCACAGAATCCTTTGGGCTGGAAGGAACCTCAAAGATAATTTAGTTCCAACCCCTAGAAGGTACCCTCTGTAACAATCTTTATTGTAGTAAAAGGATCTGTTCTTTTTATTCAACGTTTCCTCTGATTTAGGCTTTGAGTAGTCCATATTAATGTAGTCCTCATTTGGATGTTGCTTGGTAATATTGTTTTACATAATAATATGATCTTGCAGATATATATGTCATATGTCAAACACTGGATTATGCCATCACGTAAACCAGGCAAGTTGAACAGTGCGATGACAAAAGGCAGGAGGGATTATTTCTTCACATCACTAATTAGAAAAGGAGGCAGAGATGTGGCAAGAAGTAGTTAAAGGAGGCTTTTGTAACAATGTATTTACACATGGCCTGAGGTTAATTGAATATTTTTGAAGCTAAACTGCTAGGTTGTTCCTTGAGGTTGCATACCTATTCTTTTCAATAACAATAACTTAAGTATCTGGCAATTGATTGGGATTTCTTCCTCTCCTCTTACAGTTTTAATTTACTCTGTTGGATTTTTCTATTTCATTCAGTTCATTTGCCAGCTCTTACTTTATGCAAGTTTGTGCTCCATGCTCTCTAGGGAACTACAGAGAAAAATATCTGCATATCCCAGTTCACATTGTTAATAAATGAATAAAGCTACTTGGAAATACACCAAAAATCCCCGTTAGAAATACGTACATAGAATTAGTGAATAGGCCAAAAAGTATCTCCATTCTCCTGCCTCCAAGCAAGCACTTCAGCCAAGAAATGATGACTAGCTTTAGCTAGAGTTTGTTGGATGTGTGTGTGTATGTGTGTGACATTATGTAAAACCATATGCATCATATAACCACATATGTTTAACACCTACCTGAATTCAGACCGCTTTATGCTGGTTGCTACAGGGCACTGAATCTGTGGTCCAGATCTCATTAACTCAATGAGTGAAAATGTTCTCTTAGCCTACAGAGAAAGGACTAGTCACTTTTCCCTCACAACCATAGTTTTAACCTGCCTGTG
The DNA here is from genome assembly GCA_020800305.1 of Porphyrio hochstetteri. Taxonomy (NCBI): domain Eukaryota; kingdom Metazoa; phylum Chordata; class Aves; order Gruiformes; family Rallidae; genus Porphyrio; species Porphyrio hochstetteri. Next base: position 7,034,287 of record CM036908.1, on the reverse strand, counting down.
TTGGCCTGGGTGCACACGTGCCAACAACACATGAGTTTCAAAGATAGATGGCATATATATAGAAAGAAGGACACAAAATGGGTCAGGAAATGAATCCCTGAAAGATATTTGAGAAAGCCATCTTACATTGTCAGTAGGCAGAATCTCAGAGGGTATGAAGATATTTTTCCTGGCTTTTTCCTTCTGTAGCACTATAGATACTGTAATACTGCATATGGGTGTGAAGTTTAATTGTAGCCATAACCAGGTAATTTTCTGTGGTACACATTGCTTCCATTCAGTACCTCAGGTCTTTCATTCAAAGGATCATCTGTTTGAACACAATGGCAAACTGTGGAAAAACATATTCATGTCTCTTTTTATTGACAATATCTTTATAGATGCTCAAAGATATTGATTATCAAAGTTGTTGTATGGATAAGTAGGTAGGGTTTCTTACCTAGGTACCTGGATTTCTTACTTACTCATCTAGGTAGGTAGGTTAGCTCAAGTATGTTTCCATTTTGTCTTTCTGCTGTGGGGACATTAGAGATTCAAACTTCAGGAAGCAGTTTCTACTGGTAACTTTGACAGATATTTGGTGGTACAGATGTTATCTGCAAGGAACCAGAAGGAAAACATTCTTCTGCACAAATATATTTCAAAAAGGCTCACATGTATCTGTGCCCCAGTACATAATTCACCTGAGACAAATTTGGAATAAGGCAAAACAGTTAAAACCTGGTTGAGGCTTTTGGGGAGTGAGAACGTATGTGCAGAGGGATGCGTGTGTGTGTGTCTTTTGGGGGGGGGGGGGTGATGTCTGGGGAGAGAAAGGCCTGCAGATTTGGGAAAAATTATACTTTCAATAGAAGAAAAATATTTTAATGTAAACTGTTCCAGATCCTTGTCTTTAATTCTAATTTATAGCTTCAAAATCCTGCTTGCGGGCTTCCTGACTGTGGGTTTTTTGAGAGGAGCTCATGCAGGCTAGGGCCTCAGGCATATTAGGGATGAGAGAAAAATGAAACGCTGAGGGAAGTTTTCCGATCTGGCAAAGACTAAAAGCAAGGTAAAAAATTATCAGCTGTATCTTGGAGAGAGGGGAAAGGAAATGGAGGCTTTTTTTAATGTCTTTTTTTCTATGCAGAGTTGAAAATAGGAAGTTACAGTAATTTATATAGCCTTTAATGAACAATACCTAAAATGCATGGAAAATGATCACCAAAGGAGTGACAGATGCTGGACACCACACCTTTAAAATCATAGAAACTTTTATTTTGTTACTAGCACATCCTATCACCCTTGTTTCCTGATTCAGTGCAAATTTGCTTTAAAAATCTTTCAGTAATAAAAAATGAGACTTAAGTAACGTTTGGACTCGTGGTTGTCAGGCAGATTTGAGCTTGTGGTTGGTTGTAGCAACACAATGAAGTGGACTTGCTGTCTTTCAGATGGAGTTTCCAATAAAGCTTTACGGCAACTGACCTCCTCCCACCACCACCCCCAAAAAACCCCAAACCAAAAAAATTCCCAATGCATCTCCTCAGAAAGTAACACTAGCAACCCCTCCTATTTCTAGAACCAGCCCTGATAAAAATCACATATTCTTTCTTTTTATCTTCAGTTTTGAAGATACCTGTCCTTTTGGTGCTTGCAGCCTGTGTTGGTTTTATGCAGGGCATATCAATAAGAGCTTCTGATGGTTCATGGCAGGTTTTTTAAAAAAATGTGACCCATAATTTTATGCTTTGTGGCATCTCCACCCACATTACTGACCACCTCATCCTGCAACAAACACTGTGACTTCCAGTTGCAGAATAAACATTTGCAAAGTGGTTTGAAGGTAGCTACTACTGATAGACATAGTAGTGTCTATGGGTGATTATATGGGCTAAAACTATTCCCTTTAATTTATTGCTTGATAAGTGTGTGTGTGTGTGAGTTTATACTCTGAAAGGGGTTCTTCCCTCTGACCTCAGTCATAATCGATTCTTCCTCAAATACACCATTGGTAACAGATACCTGGTGTTTGTTTGTAGCTGGTGCTTTAGTCTATAGCTAGTCTCATCATCTTTTGCAGAAAGCACTATACCTTGGAAAAGACTGCTTGGTGTGTTGGAATTGTTTAGGCTCTTTGAGGTAATGAGCAGCTATATCTAACTGACCCTTGGAGATACTTCCAGTAAAACAGTAATGCTTCTATTCAATAAATGTGGGTAAAATGAGGCCAAGGGGTAAGTGACTTACCTTAGATTTTACATCACATCACTCACAAGGTAGAGTGCATCACTTCTGACTTTCTTAAGAGAAATACCCCTCACTAGAAAATTAAAAGGGATAGTGTTTTTCTTTGGAGCTGCTGTCTTAGCCTGTGGAAGAATTGCATGGTCAATTGTGAATGCAATCTGGACAAGAATGTCCACATCTAAACCATACAGTTCCACAAGTTGGTGCTTTTCACTGAGAGAGATGCTCCTACTGGATGAATCTGGGGGCTGGGCTGTGTGCTAACAGTAAATCAATAATCCTCAGAAAATGGCTTGACAGGGGGTGATAGGAAAATAGCTAGTTGATGATTAGCCCTGCTGAGAAGGACTTGGGAATTCTGGTAGATGAGAAACTTAACATGAGCCAGCAGTGTGCTCTGGCAGCTCGCAAGGCCAATGGTATCCTGGGCTCCATCAGCAGAGGGGTGGCCAGCAGGGACAGGGCTGTGATTGTCCCCCTCTACTCTGCCCTCGTGAGGCCCCATCTGGAGTCCTGTGTCCAGAGCTGGGGCCCCAATACAAGAAGGATGTGGAACTGTTGGACAGGGTTCAGAGGAGCCACAAAGATGATCAGAGGCCTGGAGCAGCTCCCCTACAAAGAGAGGCTGAGGGAGCTGGGCTTGTTCAGTCTGGAGAAGAGAAGGCTGCAGGGGGACCTCATTGCAGCCTTCCAGTCCCTGAAGGGAGCAGAGAAACAGGAGGGGAATCAACTTGTTGAAAAGATAGACAATGTCAGGATAAGGGGGAATGGATTAAAGCTAAAGGAAGGAAGGTTTAGATTAGATATTAGGGGGAAGTTTTTTACAGAGAGAGTGGTGAGGGGCTGGAACAGGCTGCCCAGAGAGGTGGTGGATGCCCCGTCCCTGGGGGTGTTCAAGGCCAGGTTGGATGGGGCCCTGGGCAACCTTGTGTAGATCCAGGCCTGAGGTTGGTGTCCCTGCCTGTGGCAGGGGGGTTGGAGCTCTATGATCCTTGGGGTCCCTTCCAACTCATACCATTCTATGATTATTGTAACTATTTTACAGATGTGGCAAATCAATCTCTTTCTTGAGGAGTCTAAAGCAAGGCCACGCAGGGAGTTGTTGGTAGAGCCAGATACGAAATCCAGGAGCTCTAGGGTATCAAATAGTAACACCCTAACCACTGGGCTGCAGTGCTTTATCCAAACACACCCCGCTGAATGCCTGAAAAATGCTACTGCTGAAAGATTTCCAAGGAAATGGTGTTTAGGTAACATGGGCCAGTCAGCAAAGCTAGCCAGTCTCCTTTCCTCCGTCCGCTTGGAGACCGTTTGAAAGCCTGTACTGCAACCTGTGAGATTTGTTGTGTTACCAGCTAAGGATGGTATTGTCTTGTCTTTTCTTTTCTTATGTACTGAGCTTATACAGTATGATAGATGAGTGGTGAGGAGTAATTAAATGTAGACTGCAGAGAGTGTGTTTCCCTGCATGTTGCTGTTTCTATGTTCCTGAGTCCCCAGCTGCTAGAGTGAAGCAGCATTGAGTTTTAAGTAATCTAGCCAATCTGGAGGTGGTAATTTTATATATATATATATACACACACACACGTATATACACATATACATTAAAAAATATATTAAAAAAACCATTAGGATGCATGCATCTCACTGTACTTGATTTCTAAGACAGAAGAAACTGTGAAGGTGAAACTCTTTTCTCCAAAGGGAGTTCTAAAATCTGAATGTAGAAGATGATATTTGTCCTTTTTGGCTGTCTTATAGTTCACCTCTTAAATGGAATTGGGAGAAAAAAACTTGTGAGAAGAATTGGTGTGGAAGTTATGGTGAACTGTTAACACTTCAGAGCACTCTCAAGGGAGACATTGTGCTAACAGCTGCAGGAACAGTTCATTGCTTGAGGAGGATACAGCTCTTCTCTTTGGTAGGATGGCTGGTTACACGTACATGCTTGCAAAAGAGGAGGAGGGTAGAGGGAAATCTTGGCTTGCAGAAAAGTGAGGTTTCCCAGGTTTTACGTGTTTTAGGTTTTACAGGGGCATCTATGCTGTTTGTGTCTGTTCATTGTGAGGAGGTTGGATCTGTGTAACCTAGTTGGCTGTAGGCTTTGGGGAAGAGGATTTAGTAGTTTGAAGTTATCACAGTTGGTGGGAAGGTCCACTTAGCTCAGAAATGGCTGTCTAATGCCTTTCATTTCATATTTGCTCCAGTGGTTTCTAAACTTTTCTGTGCTTGTCACCTGTTACTTAGAAGGAAACATTGGAGATAGAGTTTGAAAGAAAATTATTAAAAGATATTGGGCTGCAGAACTCAGAACTGAGTCTTAGGTGTTTTCTAAGTAGCTGTATTTCTGTGTAAAAGAAAGCATACCATAGAATCATAGAATATCCTGAGTTGGAAGGGACCCATAAGGATCATCAAGTCCACTCCTGGCTCCACACAGGGCCAAACAGGTTAGAACAGGTGACTGAGAGCACTGTCAAGATGCATCCTGAGCTCAGTCAAGCTCTGACCATTTCCCTGGGGTCTCTGTCCCAGTGCCTGACCACCCTCTCAGTAAAGAACATCTTCCTAATATCCAGCCTAAATCTCCCCTGTCACAGCTTCATACCATTCCCTCAGGTTCTATCACTGGTCACCAAAGAGAGGAGATCCATGCCTGCCACTTCGCTCCACCTTGTCAGGAAGTCATAGACCACAATGAGGTCTCCTCTCAGTCTCTTTTTCTCCAGGCTGAGGGACAAACCAAGGGACTTCAGCCTCTCCTCATAAGTCTTCCCCTCCAGACCCTTCACCATCCTCGTTTCCCTCCTCTGGACACTCTCCAATAGTTTTGTGTCCCTATTGTACTGTGGCACCCAAAACCTCACAAAACTGAATATTTTACCCTATTAATAGTGTTACACTAGTAACCTCTGAAAACTGGAAAGACAACAGATACACATTCACAGACAGATGAAGGCAGTAAGGAATAAAACAGGAATAGCAGTGAGGGGTGGTGATCTCCACACTTTAAATGATTAAGAATTTTAACTGAAAAATGAAGGAAAGAAGATTACTTCATGCTCCCAATATTTAATTGGTATTTTCTCCCAAGTATGAAGAACAGGACTGGCAAAGAAAAGATGTCTGTGTGTAGATTTGAGTGGAGGCTGACACAATAGGTCACTGGAGTATCCCAAGTGACCTCTTCATAAGAGGGCAAACTAGATAAGATGGGCTGTCAAAATAAAGACAGGCCATGCATCCTGGAACCAGTGTCTCTATTGTCCTTGAAACTATGCTAAGGCACATGGAAAATAAGGTGGTGATCAGTGACAGCAAACACTAAGGCAGCTTCGCTAAGGGCAAATCATGTCTGACACATTTGGTTACCTGTTATGATGGGATTATAGTGTTGGTGGATAAAGGAAGAGCAACTGATGTCATCTGCCTGTCATCTATCTTGACACCAAGTCCTGTCTCCAAATTGGAGAGATGTGGATTTGACAGATGGACAACATGGTGGATAAAGAATTGGTGGGATGTTCACACTCAAAGAGTTGAGGTCAATGGCTCATTGTCCAAGTGGAGACCAGTGACAAGTGGTGTTCTTCAGGGGTTGGTATTGGGACCTCGTTGTTCAATGTCTTTGGTGACATGGACTGTGGGATTGAATGCATCCTTGGCAAGTCAGCCAATGATACCAAGCTGTGTGGTGCAGTTGACACTTGGAGGTAAGGGATACCATCCAGAAGGATGTTGTCAGGCTTGAGAGGTGGACCTATGGTGTGCATGGGGACATGTGCAACATGGATTGCAATAGGGACAAGTGCAAGGTCCTGCATATGGGCCAGTGCAACCCCAAGCACAACTGTAGGCTGGGTGGAGAATGGATTGAGAGCAGTCCAGAGGAGAAAGACTAGTGTTGGTGGACAAGAAACTCAACATGGCCTGGAAGTTTGTGCCTGCAACCTAGAAGGCCAGTTGTATCCTTGGCTGCATCAAAAGAAGCATGACCAGGAGGTAAAAGGAGGTGATTCTCCCACTCTGCTCTGTATTTCATGTGAGCTCACCTGGAGTATGGCATTCAGCTCTGGGGCGCCAAACATAAGGAGGACATTGAGAGCAGCCCTGAGAAGAAGGACTTAGGTGTGCTGATTGATGACGAGCTCAACATGAGCCTGCAGTGTGCGCTAGCAGCTCAGAAGGCCAACTGTGTCCTGCATCAAGAACAGCATGACCAGCAGGTCGAGGGAGGTGATTCTGCTCCTCTACTCTGCTCTCATGAGATCCCCATCTGGAGTATTGCATCCAGCTCTGGGGTCCCCAGGACAAGAAAGACATAGAGTTGTTGGGACGAGTCCAGAGGAGGATCACAAAATGATCAGAGGGCTGGAGCACCTCTCCTAAGCAGACAGGCTGAGAAAGTTGGGCTTGTTCAGCCTGGAGAAAAGAAGGCTCAGGGGACACCTTATAGCAGCCTTCCAGTACTTAAAGGGGGCCTACAGGAAAGCTGGACAGGGACTCTTTGCCAGAGAATGTAGTGAGAGGACAAGGGATAATGGTTTTAAATAGAAAAACAGTAGATTTATACTGGAAATAAGGAAGAAATTCTTCCCTGTATGGGTGGTGAGGCACTGGCTCAGGTTGCCCAGAGAAACTGTGGATGCTTCTCCTTGGCAGTGTTCAAGGCCAGGTTGGATGGGGCTTTGGGCATCCTAGTCTAGTGGAGAATGTCCCTGCCCGTGGCAGGGATGTTGGGACTAAATGGGCTTTAAGGTTCCTTCTAACCCAAACCTTTTTATGATTCTATGTATACTGGGCAGAGAGGGGAAATCTGTGGAGCAATGCAGAGCTAGGGTGACTGTGACGTGTAACCATGTCACAGTGACAGATTAGGAAAATAATCTTTGTGGCAAAATTATAGATGGCTGTGAAGTGCTAACAGAGATGTGTGTTGTATCTGCAGCTGTCTGAAGACTGTAAAAGTTACTGGCTTGTTAAACTTTTGCAGTAAGAGCTCTTAAATTCAGATGAATTTCATCAACTGATATATTTTATTCTTATTCTGCTTTTTATCTTTTTGCTTACAGAGGTATATGAAATCTTGAAACAAAGCACAGGCTAATGTCAAGCAAAATCAAGGTCATCTGCCTTTCCTTACAAAGTGCAGGAAACCACACTTGGGGTTTAGTGCATTTCTTCACCTATGGGTACCAAGTTAAGGAGATACCTGTGAAAACCCTATGGTCCTAAATGTCAATAGTCCCATGACTACTCTTTGCTGCATGTCATGGATGCCCATGCTGACAGTAGCAGTATATGACCTCTCCAGAAACATTAGCCTTTATCATTTGGGGGAAAGAGGAATCTTAGCCAGATCTTAGTGGTATTATGTATGAATCATGCAGGTATAAATAACTCTAACACTTTGTGGCTCTAAAGAGTACCATTATATTTGCACTAAACATTAAACAGCAGCATTATACAGAATATATGCATTAGCCATAATGAGGTAAACCATACATGGCAACAGAAGCAAAATCAAATGCTACAATAACCATCTGGATTTTTCAGTGGACTTAAAAGTCTGGATGCAGAATTCTTTCTGTTTTACTTTTCTTTAGACAGTCAAACAAAGGCCAGTCTCAAACTATATTTGCTAAACTTGTGAGCAGCTCTGATATCATAGCACTTAACTGGCAAAAGCCACAGAAATCAACCTAGGTTCTTATAGGTGCTGGCTGCAGATAATTAGCCTGTTGGAGAAAGGAAGAAACCCTGGATATGCATAGTCTTTCAACTAGAACACCTTTGTGGAGTGATGGGCATTTTGATAACACTGATGTTTAACTAGTGAAACTCTAGTGCTTCAGCAGTCCTTAACAATAGTTTGTTTTCTCTGGGACTTTTTGGGGCTTCTTCTGTAGAGCAATGAAAAGCATCTCAGAAGCGAGGTTCATGATTCATTTCCATACATATTGCACAAATAGCCTTTGAAGTTTGCATTAAACCAGTACACATATGTATTTATATGTATTGTGTGTATTTATTCATGAATGTATGTCTAATATGTATTTCTGCTTGTGCATGTGGAGAGAGAAAGAGCATATGAGAAAACTCTACATTTGTGAGTATAAATTCTGGTTACATTACAGGTGGGAAAAAAAAGCTTGAGGGTAAGGATGGATCTCCAGGGCCAGGTTTCATTAAATAGTCTTGGTTCAGGTCTTGTCTGTCTACCCAAGGCAGGCCAAAAGGGGAAGCTGAGATTGCTGAGGACTACTGAGATTTTTGCTTAGCATTAGAGAGGCTGTCAATTTTAGTTTTAAATGCAGGACCAGGCAGTGGTCTGAGGGAAGGTGGAATCTTTTAATTGCCACAAAGAAATTATGCTCATGTTGGCTGAGTAGGGAAGTTAATTGGCTCAAGTGAGGTATTATCTGATGTAAACTTCTGTGTGTGCAAAGCTCATTGTGAGAATCTGAAATGGTGCTGCTTTGTTTTCAGTAAGCAAGGGGTTAGCTTTGGCTCAGCTTTTCTCTTGCTCTCTGCATGGGATAGGGAAAGAAGAATAAATTGGTTTAATGGCTGTGAGCAGGGGTTTGGAGACGGGTTGAATCCCATGCTTCTGGTAGAAATTGCAAGATGGGGGAAATTTCATGTTTCATTTTACGCCTGCCTGCATTAACTTATTCTGCTTTCCTGTTATAAGTATCTTTCCTAGAGGAAAAAATATTGCTGAGAGTAGCTGCATTTATTTCTGATGAGTCATGCCACCACCGTGCATCTTTGTAATTAGTACTTGTATATTACTTCTGTATGCTTACAGGTCTGGGCATAAGAACTTAATTATTTATGTGTTCTATATCACCCAAAACCTGTTAAGAATAAATCTGAATGTTTCTACTGGGGTTACTAGGACAGGGAATCTGTGTCTTTAATCTTCCTCTTCTCCTATTATTGCTATTTCATCATGTCGGAGGAAAACCTGCACACCTCCAGAACCTGAAGAGTGGTTGGAAACCCAGTTGTAATCCCTCAGGGAACCCAGCTGCAAAACTGCAAGACCTGCCCTGGTCCTAAAGGCACACCAGTTCCCATGGTTTCCCAAAACTGAAGCATCTTCCTAATTGAATCCTGTAGTTTCAGTTGTATAATCAAAATTCTTCTTTTGAGCATCTCTCAAAAGTCCCTAAGCCTCTGTTGATGTCTGAAGAGCTTTTAAATGTCATTAACAGTCTTAATGTCTGGTGGCTGTCCATTTTTATGTTGCTTGGCTGAACACCTGCCACATACCTTCGATTAGTTACTTTTCCTCTCAAACATGGGTAATGGTTTCATGTGCGTAGCAAGATGAAGGCAGCCTGACTATCAATTGAATATGACTCTGTTGTTTCTTGTAGTGTACAGATACCTGTGGGGAATGGGAAGACAAATAATGTAACTTGCATCTTTGATCTACAGACTAGCTTATACTCCTAATAGAAGTTCTAAGAGGCGTAAAACCTACTGTTGTTGAAACACTCCACTGATAGCATAAATATGAGTCCTTTGTAAATTAAACAGACCATTGCAGTCAGACTGCTTCTTAGTGGCCTGACTTGGTTGCAGTCTTGGGCAGTGTCAAAGAGACCTTACTGAAATGAGCAGAATGTGGTCTTCAATTCTACAGGTAAGTGTGCCCTAGTGTTGAGCTGCTACCTGTTCAGAAATAGCACTGGTCAAACATTTATATTGCTAAAAAACTTCAAAACAACCAGCTTTGTTCCACTGCTGTGAAGGAATATTTGGATGAACTTAAACACTTTTCAAAGATGCTCTGCAAGAAAAATGTATCTGTCGTGTAAATCTGACCATTTGTTGCTTACTCCTAAATCTTGTGAATTTTAAATACTTGAAGTGCCTTGCCCCTTGAGCATAGCTATTTAGTGGTGTAGGTCTGGAGTTTTGCCTAGTGTAAACCTGTAGTGATTCCAGTGAAATCATAGGATTTAGCCTGAATTTACACCAGCAAAAATGAGAACAGAATCTGGCAGCAGCATTAGATGAGGCTCAAGGGAAAAGTGCTAGCTGCTCTTATGACCAGTAGCATATGTCTACCTGGTTTGCTCTCTCTTACAGAGCTGTAGGAGAGATGCAGTCTGCAGTGAACTGAAAGGCTCTATATCCAATTTATGTGTTAAGGAGATAACGATTATAACTGAGTTCTTCCATCCTGAAAGCAGGTTCTGTGTTATATCAGAAATGCTATGGGCTATAGTGACCCATGCCCATAAGGTGCTGGTTCAGTTGTCTTACCCCTTTTTGGCTGAAACAGTGAGGATTTTACCAGGGTGTTACAGGAGACAAACTGAGTTATAGCTATCTACAGGAGTAAGGCTTTGATAATACTTACCCCAGAAAGTTTATAGAAAAGGATGGGTGGCACAGTGAGTACTTCTAGGAGTTTTTCTGCTTCAGAGATTTCGATCAAAAAGGGCACGATTGCAAGAAAAATAAATAAATAATCTGTGGTGTAAACACTGAGTTAAAACAAATTCTGTTTGTTCAGGAAACAGCCTTTTGACCAGGCCACCTGTGTAAGCAGAAAACTAAGCTAGAGAGAAACTTGTAAAACTGTTTTGACTCACTGCAGAGGGAGCTTAAAGGTGGCCAGAGCAGAACTAGTGGAAAGGTGTAGAGAACAGCCTGAACTGGTAATAATGTCTGATACCAGATTGTGTGAGTACTCTGTGATATGTGCCCTGACTGCTTCCATCATACCAGAATCCAATTTTAACTGAAAAATGGCTTTGCCTATGAAAGGCAACTTAAAGATGATAGATTATTTAAATAAAATAGCCCTTTATGTGTGAATGACATTCAGCTAATGACAGAGCCTTAAACTGTTTTCTGTCTTTGTGCATTTCTTCTTCCAAGCTTCCTTCAACTCCTCTTGAAAATTGCTCTTGGGCACTTAGCTAAGGAGCAAATTTCTCTCTCTCTAAAATGTGGTCTGCACAGGCAATGGCACTTCTCCCCCAGTACCGCTGCTGAGTTTTACAGGCTGTTATACAGTGGTTGCCACTGTACAGAGCAATGAGGAATGGGCTGTTGGGATTTCATGTTAGCAATGAAAAAGAAAAGGAAACAGCAAAAAAAAAAACAAAGGAAGGAAAGACAAACTGCTTGTGAAAAAGGAGAAGTGGTAGGCAGGAGTTATGCCCATTCCTTTACAAATTCAGCAGATTCCAGTGCAGTGTAAGTAACTTCATACGGTATCCTTCTGGCCAGAAGGAATGAGGTTTATTGAAAGAGCAGTGAACAAGGGGCACATTTGTTTTCATAACTTATTTTTCCAGTTATTGCTGGTTTTGTAGAGGCATTGGTTTGTACCCATCTAAATCAAAATTAACTTGACTATAGAGCCGGATAGTCACATCACTCTGTACTGATGTAATGAGAGAAGATTGAGAGTCATCGTGCACAGAAAAGAGCAGTGACAGTATCTGTGGTTATAACAGATTTCTGCTATGCTGGCTAGCACAAGAAACCATGACACTCAGAAGTATTTGCACCAAAGAAAAAAAATTACACAGAATATGCTGTTGGAAAACTTTTTCTTAGTATGGAGTTTTGGTTGACAATAGTGGCTTGTCACCCTGAGAGGCTGTCCCTATGGGACTGGTATGAACCAACATTTTCTGAGACCTAGAGCATCCATTTGCAGCAACGTCGTCCTTAAAATAAAGGCTCTGCTTTAGTGCTTTATGGCTCTGTCCCTTGAAATTTGACCATCAGCAGTGTAGTCATGGTCCTGTAACTGTACTGATGAGCGACAATACCATAGAAAAATCTTTACCTAAGCAAGCTGTTCTCAATGTGCAAGCATATCTTCTCTTTTTACAGTATTCTGTGACTTGAGAGGTTTCACTTGTACAGTGAGATCATTTAATGGCCAAAACACCCAGATTTTTCTTCACCTTTTTTTGCACAGTAGGTTCTCTGTGTAATGAACTTGTCACTTTCTCCAGGCAATTTTTTTTAATAATGAAGCCAAAGGCTAGTTAACCAAAACTCATGTTGTTTTACTCTTCATCATGCTTCCTTTTTATGGCAGGAGATAGGTTAGTGGTCAGTGGAGAAAATGTAATTTCTGTAGCCAGAAAATGTGACTTCTTTTCTGCAACACAGTCAAACTGTATACTCTATAATGCAATGCCATCTGTAATCTTTCTCTTGATAATCACCTAAAAAACATTTAGCGATGCATTCCATCCTCTCTAACTTCTGTACAAACTGCTTTAAGTTTATGGGCAGGTAGATGATGGCAGTAATTTATTCTTGAGCAGTCCTTGAAAGTACCGTTTGGAAGCCTCAGAGCAGCTTTGCTGTGGATTCCTGTCTGTCCTGCTCACTGTTCTCACAAAAGATGAAAGCAAATTAAGCAGCAGTTAGCAAGTGGGGAGAAAAATGGGGGTGTGGGCGGGGAGGGAAAGGGGGAGCTCATGCTGATGGCATGGTTCACATAGTTCTTCAGTGAGTAACGCTGCTTTATCGATTGGGCAGTTTTATGATATGGGACAGTCGTTTTAATTCTTAAAGCCATATCTACGAAATGAGGATGAAGGGGGTACTTTAATGATACCTTGTGTGTGTGTTTTGCCTAATAAGGTTCTTACCCAAGATCTGCTGCAGTCAGCAGTGGTGCAAAGCCAAAGGCATACGTACAGCAATGAAAGAAATCAAAGCTCGGGCTAGTTCTGCTCCTAGAGTGTGTGTGTTCCTAAGCGTGCAAGGCAGAGTGATACAACCTGCAGTGCTCTTTACAGAAGGTGCATTTAATTTTTGTAACCTATTTCAAGAGTGCAAGGGACTGGTAGAGTCGTGATTTAGACTGTAGAGGATGTGTATCAATCTGACAAGACTTGCTAGCATAATCACCAAGCTCTAAGGTGGGATGGAAGTGATGGTCGTATTAGCACTTGGTGGAACTGGGACCTGGAGCAGCAGCAGCAATCCCACTGCTAAGGGTGGAAATACAAGTCTGGAGCCAGCTGAGTGTCCCCACCCTGAGTTAACAAGGTTTCTCTAGTTTAGGAAGTAGGTACTGTATCAGTGCAGGACAGAAAGATTGGGGATAGGGGAGAGGAGTGGTATAATCTTGTCCCATCCCATTTTTTCCCTATCACAGACACACACACACTCTTGTATCCGCTTCCATTCAACAGATAAATACTTGCTTCCCCCGCACTGTTTTTTCTTTCTCTCTGCAAAGCTGTTACATCTGCAAAGCTGCAAAATAGACTCTAAAAAACCCCATGCTGCGTGTGTGCTAGACCTACCATTAGGAACTGTATCAGTGGACATAGTTCTGTATACACCTTATTTTAGAAAACCAGATTGTTGTAGTATGGTCTTCCATTTGTGAGCATATTTTTGTTGCAACAGACAATACATGAGTTTTAGGGAACTATAATGTCAGCCCATGGGCCGAGTGCTGTATTGTTAAGGGCAGGACAATTATTGAGTCATTCTAACAGCTTTGTGATCTTTTATTTAAGGGGTCAGATTTATGCAATTAACAACTAAAACTAATACCAAAACAAAAAGGCCATTCTGCAAAAATGCCTGGTAGTTTCATAGGTTTTCCAAATGTCAGTGAACTTGTTTGTTCCAGTTGTTGTACAATCAAAATGCAGAGAATGCCAAACTGGAGGTCAGAGAAGAAAAGTCATCTTTGTGCTGTAGTTTCACATGTCTGCACTCTTGTACTGCTTTATGAATTTTCATCTTCCTTCTTGGTCTGTAATTTGTCTAACTCTTCATGAATTTATATGGCCTTACCCATTGTAATACTGGATTTATGGTATTGGAGACAGAAGATTGACAACCACAGGGGACAGATAATTTACCTCAGGGGCAGTGTAAGAGCAAGGCAGTCTATCTGTGCTTGCTCTTCACAGTCTCAGTCCCTGCTTCCCCCTGTGTCAGCAGCTTGAGTGTGTGTGAGGTAGTAATCTCTGTGATGCTCGTATCCTAAGATTGTCCTCCTTGACCTAGATGCACTCCCTGCCTCTCTCTACTGCTTTGGAAAATTTTCACAGGGCTCATGAGTATCTGCTCTGTAATATTTTTGAGTGGGGTTTCCTTTATCTTTGATCACAACTTCTTAAGCCCTTCCTAGTATTTTACTCTAACAGAAGATCTAACAGAACAATGAAAGGGTGGGGAGGGTGGAAATGAGCCAGTATTTCATGGTGCAACTTCTTTGTGTGTAAGTTAAAGTCTGTGAAGGAGCTCACTGTGTGTCAACAACTCGATGGACACTGTGAATTGAGTTCCTGGGCATCTGCTGTCGAGGCAACTGCAGGCACGTTTTAACTGCACAAAGTCCCTAGCTGTATTCAAAATGAGTGCATGCAATGATCTTGTACGGCTTTCAAATATTTTAGCTCTATCTAATCAGAAATGTGTACAGTAATGGTACACAGCCAAGTACACGTTGCTAAATGTGCTGCACTTACTGCATGTATGGGGAAAGTCACCGGAGCACTTTTCACTAACACTAAGTAGATATAAATAAAAGAAAAGCTGTTAAATTTGAAGCTGGCAAAGTAAATGTCATGAATATGCTTCAGTGTTGAGTGCAAGTAAATAACAGATGTGTTGTCAAATTTATTGGCCTATATTTGTAGCAGCAGAAATGAAATTAAACATGTACCACTGTTGTAATGTAGACAGTATTGATATTGCTAGAGGGATTTAATCTGGGGCATTATCTGGAAGAAACACTCTTCCTACAAGAAAAAAGAAAATAATTATGTTCCCTATCTCAAATCTTTCCATCCTCCTGTTCTCATGGATTCTACCTTGCTTTTTCCCTTTTCCCCACTACTATTACTCTCAAGTGCTTTGGAGGTTGGCTTTCTTATCCCACAGGAGTGGGAGCACAGTGTTGGGAGACAACAAAGCTGTGAATACTTGAGGATGCTGGCTACTTTGATGCCTTCTGGTTTTTAACCCATTGGTGAGGGAGAATGTTGTCCCTAGAAGACAATCCCATTAATTGTGGGCAGTCAGGTTGAGAAGCTTGTAAGTGGGCAAATGCTTTTCAAGTGTAACAAGCGTGTCCACCTTGCTGACAATGGGTAAACACTAATGCTGTTATTTACAGACTGGGCATATGTGTGTTTTGATTTTGTCACTGGGCATTGGTGTAAGCCTCAATGAAGGTAATTGCATAGGCTGCTTTACCCTGTTGCCACAGCTTTGTTGGAGAAGTGAAACTAGATGCCTGAGAGAGGATGCGTTGTCAAAAGCTAATCCTACACCTTAGAGAGTTAAAGAGCCTAAAGAAGTGGAGGGGAAAAAATCATGAAAGTAAAACAAAGCAAAGAAATTGAGTAAACAAATTAATTAATTGTCTGGAAGTGAAGTGTATGTTTGTAATTTTGCCCTTGTTGAAGGGAAATTGAAGTTCATTATGTTCACTGACTGATTTAAAAGCTCTTTCCTGTGCAGCATCACCTAGAGAGAGAGAAAGAGAGGGAGGCCCATTTGGAGCTCATGCATTGGCTGCAGCTTCAATTAAAACAGAAATTCATTACTGGAAACCTCCAGAGAGAAGGCTGTTACTTCACTCTTCAGTATGGGGAGGAGGCTGCATTTTCTTTTGCTGATTCGCTCTTGGTTTAGTGTGAAACCTTAGTTTCATACTAAAAGCGTCACGTTTTGGCTCATGCTAGTGATAATCTTGAGATGCTGATAAAATTAAGAGATGTGAGACTCTATTTGGAGAGAGGCTGTGCTATTTTTTGCTAATATTTACCCTGTTGTTTATGTGAGCAGAGATAGCATAACACATGGAGGGAAGGAAGGGGCCTTAGAAAATTCAGTTTACCTCATGTTATGAATTCTAGAGTTGATGCTGAGTGAATTTGATCACAGAATAGCAATGAAATATTTCTAATTAGATGCATACGTATTGTTTCAAAATCCCATGGCATACTCATCAGCATCTTTAGCAGCCAAATGCAAATACCTTTTTATATATCTGACCATCAGTGTCTGGCAGATGCCCAGGCTGTGTTCAATTTAAGACCATGGAAATGTGTAGGGAGGGGTAGGATCCCATTTCTCTGAACTAGATAGGACAAAACTGTTGGAAGGAAAAGTAAATGTTTTGGGGAGAAGCTTTTGATTTTACATTTTATTTCAAAGGCTTTCCAGGTTGTCTGGGCAGGAATGCTTAACAAGTCTGCTGTAGAGAAGTGAGCTCAGGGTTTCATCTTGTTGCATTTGTAACTTTTTATCTCTTATCCTTTCTCTTTTCCTCCCTGTAATAGGAAGCCCACTGGGGTTTTATTTTTCTATGAAGCACCCACAGATGGTTGCCTTGTCCCTTCCTTTTATTCACTGCGAATGCAAAGACACAGCTAAACAAGAAGAGCACAGCCCCCTTCCTGGAATTAGCAGATATTAAAGCAAATGCTTTTTTCAAAAGAAAGATGTTTGGCAGTTCTCCAGCCCCTTCAGCAGGTGCAGTATGCCTGAGGCTGTGCCACACGTACGTCTCTGAAATATTGTAGCCCTCTGTTTTGGACATCAAAGTGCTCCAGGGAAGGAAGTGCATGTGTGTATATGCACAGATGTATTAGTCCTCTGTGGTCAGTAATATACACTGATTAATGAGCACTGGATCTGGGTCAAGAATTTTCTAATTGGAAATGTTAATTTCCTAAAAGAAACAAACAAACAAAAAAAATCCAGATGAGTATTTTGTTAGGGAGACATCATTGAATGAATCCAAGTGGATTTTGGAGGGAAACCTCTCTATCCTCCTGAAGGGGCATCCATCCAGCTGCCTACATGCCATCTCTTCTCTTTTCTGGTAAAGAAGCTGCCTGGAAAGGCCCCAGAGGGATGGGATAATGATTACTTCTTGACAATTTGCCCAGTTGGGACCTTGGGATGTAGTGATCTACAGACACCTAAGTTCTTGATTTCTTTGTGGCTTAGGTTTCCAGTGCCATGAATTACAAAAGGATCACGTACAGAGGTGCTTGGGAAAGGCTTCTACAGATTTTTAGGCACCTAGGGAAAATAGGAAGCATATTTCACTTAGGAAGCAAAAATACTTTTTGTACTGGGAAGGTGTGAAGGAAAGCAAAATACCTCTTAATTTCTGCAAAAACTCTTACAGATGATGGTGAAGTTGGGCTTGTGGGATTTTTTTCTTTAAATCTTTCTTTTGCCCTAGCCGTGATTTTTTTTTTTTTTATACATCATCTGAACCAGCTAATCCCTGGGACACATGTCAGAAGAGTGCCAGAGAGGAAGAGTGCTATGCCCAGGACTCTGTAGCAGAACTCCTCTGTGCTGAACACCTTCCTTTCACACATGTGTTTTGTCCTCCAGCCACTTCTGACAATTGATCATCCCTGTGACAGAAAACACTGAAGGCTGCATTGGAGAATGGAATTTGTGTCCATGCAGGCAGAGGACATAGATGGATTTATGCTAAAAAGCCAAATTTCTAGAGGATGTGGCATGAGTGGGATTTTGAAGTTTTTCCCTCAGTGGGGCAGTGAACTCTAGATTTGTGAGGACACAACAGTAATCAGGTTTGTCAGTGGTGATAGGAGGATGGGATCGATTAAATGGGAGAGAACACAAAGATGTTTTTCTTTAGTGCAGTCTTTTACCTGACCCATATCTTTGGCTCTTCCTTCTGTGTCTCTTGATTTTTGTTTTTGTTTTTACTGTTTATGTCCTTGGGTCTGGGATATCCTTTGTAATATTTGCACAGCACAGTTGGGTCCTGACCAGTGGGCTTTTCTGTGTTACAGCAGTATAAATATTTAACGATGATAACAGAGAGCATGCTTATCCCTTGATGTTTGGGAAACATAAAGCTGGATTTTTTATTATTTCAGCAAATCTATTGGCCTTTCCAAAAGGACTACAGACAACAAATACCAGTCTCATTGTCCACGTTATGTGTCCTGCCTTCTCCCTTACCCCCCACCCCACCTGCAACCAAAAAATAAAAAAAAATGCCAATTGTCAAGCTGCTTCTAGTTATTCATGTGGCAGAAGAATATCCATTCTTGCTATATTGGAACAAATTTGCTTATTTCCTGCTTTCACCAACATTTTCAGTATATTAACGTCATACTCCCCCACCATTAACCTGTCCATATGTTACAGAAATGTCATGAGTAACTGGTTAATGCTGGTTCAAATGCTTGTGATTTCTCCAAAGATTTTTGTTTGTTTACCTCCTTACCCCATGGTAGTGCTGTGCAGCAAGGCACCTTGGACTGTGCCTCCTGTGGCCAGCAGGTCGAAGGAGATGATCCTCCCCCTCTACTCTGCCCTGGTCAGGCCCCACCTGGAGTATTGTGTCCAGTGCTGGGCTCCCTGGGATAAAAAAGAGAGGGATCTCCTGGAGAGAGTCCAGAGGAGGCTACGGAGATGATGAAGGGCCTGGAGCATCTCCCCTGTGAGGAAAGGCTGAGTGAGCTGGGGCTGTTCAGCCTGGAGAAAAGAAGACTGAGGGGGGACCTTATTAATGTTTATAAATATCTGAAGTATGGGATGCAGGGGGAAATGGCCAGCCCCTTTTCAGTGGTCTGTGGGGACAGGACAAGGGGCAATGGCTGCAAGTTGGAGCACAGGAAGTTCCACACCAACATGGGGAGGAACTTTTCCCCAGTGAGGGTGCCAGAGCCCTGGGACAGGCTGCCCAGGGGGGTGTGGAGTCTCCTTCTCTGGAGATATTCAAGACTCGTCTGGACGCCGACCTGTGCAATATGTGCTGGGGAGCTGCTTTGGCAGGGGGGTTGGACCTGATGATCTCTCGAGGTCCCTTCCAACCCCTCTGATTCTGTGATTCTGTGATTCCTTCTCAGGATACATGTTCCAGTGTGCTGCTTTTACCAACTAGCTTGTCCCATTTCAATTTGGGTAGTAGGACTGCAGGTCATAAAGGGCATCCACATGCTTCTGCTTTTAAAGTTGCTAAATAAATTACTGGCAAAATTAGAACAAGGTTGAGTGTTGATGTAGGTTTGATCACAAAGAAATGGCTGAAATAGAAAAGGCCTATAAAGGGCAGCAAACATTAAAAGCAGCTCATGGAAATGAAGGTTGAGGAGATTGTTGTATAAGAAAACATGAAACAAGCAGAGTTTTTATGCTGGGAATGAAGAATTTTAGAAGATCTAGAGGTCAACAGATGAAATAGAAGATAACTGGGGAAGGCAAGATAACATTTGCAGGGTGATGAAAGCACAGAATCAAATTTAAAAATCATTTAAGATGGGTACAACCTGAATAAAACTTAGGTTGGGTGCAGTCTAGCAGACTGTGCAGCTTTGGGTTTCTACGCTTGGCAAGACATTCAGGACAGTTATTAGACACTTGGAAGTATTTCTTTCCGTGCCAGTTTTATGTTTCAGTGAAGGTGCCCTACCTTTATTTTTAATTGGAAAATTTGTGGTGGTGCAGTGCTGACTCATCTGAGCCACATGGGTAATTTTATTCATATTTATCAATACTCCTGTAATGCAGTGGAACCCTAATAGTGAAACAAGGAGCTTGTTTTCCACCTTCGAAGGAGACCACTAGGTACTCCCTGCTTCAGTGAACTTATAATGTAAGCATAAGGTAAGAGGCAGGAAATTAAAAAACCATGTGCTTCATGTGCATGAATGAGTGTGCATCAGGGTGCACGGAGACACGGGGGTGGTGACAATCGTTCTGAGAGTAAACAGGCAATGGGTTTTTTTTAAGATAATGAGTCCTTTGTAACTTCTATTATTAAGTGACTCCTTTAGCAACTGTGTGTCCTCTCATGTAGGATACCTGTTTGGGAGCTGGTGCTGTGAGTTACCTGAATGTACTTCAGAAGCAGAGCAATTGAAGTCCAGAGTCTGTAGGCAGCAGCCTGTGGAAGGTGATGTTTAGCATGCTTGATCTGAGCATGAAGGAAGGAAGGTTTAGATTAGATATTAGGGGGAAGTTTTTTACAGAGAGAGTGGTGAGGTGCTGGAACAGGCTGCCCAGAGAGGTAGTGGATGCACCATCCTTGGAAGTGTTCAAGGCCAGGTTGGACGGGGCCCTGGGCAACCTTGCGTAGATCCAGGCCTGAGGTTGGTGGCCCTGCCTGTGGCAGGGGGGTTGGAGCTCTGTGATCCTTGGGGTCCTTTCCAACTCATACCATTCTATGATTCTATGAGTGGTCTCCAGTTAGAGCTACAGGCCTAATCAGCTTACTACTTTTTGTTTATGATTTCTTAGCTTTCCATGTTGGTGCTTTCCCTCTTGAATCCTCGAGGTATGAATTTGGTCTTGCTAGTCTGTCTTCTCACTGATTTTTTACCTTTTCTACAGTCTTTCTTATAGCTTTCTCAGCTATTTGATCCAAGCCTGTGCAACTGTGTCATAGCAGCAGTAGGCCTTGGATCTTTGATGCACAGTTAGAAAAATCTGTTAGGGGTGGATGGGAGAAAAAGCTTACAGCAGTAGTTACAGGGGAAGAGCATTACAGCATGGCAAACCACTTCACTAGTGTTTTTAAAGGTAGTGTATGACAGAGGAATTGTATGTGTCAGTATAATTGTGGCAGATTTCTGGTGTTAAAGAATAGCCAATGGCAGTGTCTACATTAGCACACTGGATGGCAGATTGGGAGAGTGAAGGAGTTGCTCCTGGGGATGCAGAGTCCACACAGGCTACTTCTGGGCTAACTCTAATGTGGGGCAGAGGAGCAAAATACTGTCTATCATAGGAGTATGCTAAGTGTGATGGAACTTGTCTTTCAGCTCGCTAACTCTGTGGTGTGATGCCAGTCCTCAGAAGCATGGACAATTGGAGGATTTAGATTAGATCTTAGGGGGAAGTTTTTTCCAGAGAGAGTGGTAAGGGGCTGGAACAGGCTGCCCAGAGAGGGGGTGGATGCCCCGTCCCTGGAGGTGTTCAAGGCCAGGTTGGATGGGGCCCTGGGCAACCTAGTGTAGATCCAGGCCTGAGGTTGGTGGCCCTGCCTGTGGCAGCGGGGTTGGAGCTCTGTGATCCTTGGGGTCCTTTCCAACTCATACCATTCTATGATTCTATGATTTGCTTCAAGCTGCGCCCCTCACACCACTTCCCTGGCTGAGCTAAAAGTTTCATGTTGATACATATGACAACTTTTGGATAGGTTTTGCTTCTCTGTTTAGTCATGCCCTAACAACCAGCCAATGTGTTTCTGCAGTCAGTGTTCACAATGAGATTATACTGTAGAACTATTATGGGTGAAAATTCCTCTTTGCAGGAGGGATTTCAGGCTTTTGTTATTTAACTTGTGCTTTTATTCTGATTGTTACTTTATGGCTTGGTCGCTCATTCCCTTTGTTGTGTGAATGAATACTCACTTCTGTAGGACACTGCAAAATTGTTTAGTATGGTAAAATTTCTGCCATACAAACTTCCTGGTGCAATAGAACAATTCTGATTGCTAGCTTTAGATTAATGGTAAATGTAAGCACAGCTGCAGCAAATCCAGTAGGCCATTATAGGGCATGTATCTTGGAGGTACTTGCCTCGTTCTCATCTTTAATGCTCTGTAGGGTCAATGTGACTTTACTTCAGGTCATCTGAAGTAGTCTTTATAGCAAGTATCTTGAGGAGGGTAGCCAAGGGAAAGCTAGCAAGTTGTAAAAGAAGATACAGTGTATTTGCAGGGTGTTGGTGAATTATGATGGCCTTAAGTATCTATAAATCCCTGGATGTTGCCCAATTCTGCTAGAAAGTTATTTTTCAGATGCCTGAAATTAGGCTGCTTAGTTACTGCCACAAATGCATTCCACTCAAGGCAAAGTAACTCAAGCTGCCCCCTGTAGCAGAAGGGCTAAGGGCTTAAGATGTCAGTAGATACTCTGGGACTGATCCTACAAACCATACCATGGTAAAACTTGCAGTGACCCAGCTGTGTTTGTGCAGACTTGAAGTGGAACTTGATTTGGGGTTTCCAGTGCTCAGTGTCAGTAGGCTTGGCTGTTTCCTGAAGTCATCTTCAGCTGCCTTTCTCTCTGACTTCAGCCAAAAGATGTATATGTGTATGGCACTCTCGAGACATGAGATAAGCACAGATGGGCTGGGGTAGAGAGGAAACAAAAAACCTGGGAGGAATGGTGATCCAAGCTGACTTTTTTTTTTTTTGCTTTAAAATGAAACATTCTAGTGTATTATCTGCAGGGCCTAAGGGGTGATACAAGGAGTCACAGGAGAGCTCCGAGTTCCTCAGAATTAAGAAAATAAATCCCAGTTGCCAATTCAGGCTCTGCAGCTGTGACCAAGAATGACAGATAGATTTTCTTTTCCACTAGATTTACTCTCTGATATCTTAGTTTATCACTCAAGCCAGGACTATTCATCAACCTTCCTGTCGATAATCCAAGCCTAAGTTGGCAAGCTACACTTTTATGATTCATTCCTTAAGAAAAAAAACCAAAACCACCAAAAAAAAACCCCACAGGAGTATTTGTGCTGCTTTTGCATCAGATTTAGCAAAGGGGAAGGAACTTAGGTATGAGGAACTGTTGTCAATTGGATGGTCTCCAAGAAGCATTGCAGTTGACCTGTGTAATGAGACACGCTCTCCACAGGTTGTCAGCTAAACCCCAGTGGGTAGGGCACTCTGTTTCCCTCTTATAATAGTGTGGTGAATGAGCAAGTAAGGCCAGTTGCTACTGGAGGAGGGTTGGTATTGCAAAAATGGATGCAATGGTTATCCCTGTAGAGAATCTCTTTACTATGGGAGCCATAGTGACCAGAGTCCCTGCTTAGCCTCAGAGCAGATGTGTATGACCCTGGCACAGCACAAGCACATGGGCACAGTAGTTTCACAGAAGCAGCAGTGTCTGCTGGGGACTCCATCATAGCAGAAGTGCCAGGATAATATGTGGATGTTAATGAACAGGTAGAAATGGCTAAGGCCCTGTTTATCTCTGTCATCCTATATTAATCCTGACTCAGCCTCTACCCTTTAATTACTAGCATAACAGAGTGCATTTTTAGTAGCTTCTTCCTAAACTTTACAGGTCTCAAACAGCACTGGGATCTCTTATCAACAGCTGAGCATCCAGTGTTTGTGTGTAGGTAGAATTTTAGTTCAGGGAACTCGTGAGAGGAGGGAGGACAAACGTGCCAGAGTGTGGAGGTCCTGAACTCCCAGCGCAGACAGCACCAGCTGCAGCTCCCTCTGCTCTACCCTGCTTGTCTTCCTTATTACCCTCATCCAGATTTTGCCAGCACTTTACACCGCTCAGGATCTCAGAGCCCACCTGTATCCTACCTGCTTACAGCCTGAATGAGCCTTTCTGAACCCGAGCTCCTGGTTTGTCGTTAACAGCGGGTGCCACTTGTTTTCCTTTTTCTATTGTCACTGACGGACAAGAAATATTTATACTCCTTCCCCCTACCCCCAGCCCTGTGGTAAGTACTGAAGAGCCAGGCATTCTCCAGACCACCTGCCTGCTGCCGCTGAAGCCTGGGTTGAACCCCCTGAGGGTGCGGGAGGCTTGTATAGAGCTGCTTGATGCAGAGCACCGTGTGGCGAAAAGTCTTTGGGAGCATGAAAGACAGTTCCGCTGGGCTGCACTGCAGTCTCAGGACATCTCATTTGCTGCCTCTGGCACAGTTTTAATAGGAGAGGGAGAGGCTTCAGATTTTTCAAACAGTCTGTGGCAGAGATGGAGGGGTAAAAGGAGGAAGGAAATTAGATAGTTGAAGGAGTAAGGAATGTCTATATAAATAAAAAGGGGGAGAGGGAGGTGGGAAAGGAAAAGAAACCAGTCAGGCAAAGCGAATGCAAAGAGTTTGATTTGGGAGACTTTTTCCTTCAACCAGTGTGCAAGAGGAGAGACATTAAAAGTTCCTTTCAATAAGCACTATTTTACTGTAATGGGACTGCTGGAAGTACAGCATTA
Source organism: Porphyrio hochstetteri (assembly GCA_020800305.1). NCBI lineage: Eukaryota > Metazoa > Chordata > Aves > Gruiformes > Rallidae > Porphyrio > Porphyrio hochstetteri. The sequence continues at coordinate 7,010,120 of CM036908.1, read as the reverse complement.
GTGAGGTGATGAATATGGGGGGTTTGAGCATTCTGGCACTCCAGGATTATATTAACATCTCAAAGAGTGATGGGAGAACCTGGGATGCTGCTGTAACTCTAGTGCTTTCCCTCTCAGCATTCCTCAAGGAAATGGATTTAATCTTGGCCCCAGGGATAGGGAAGTGTTCAAACTACTTGCTGTGATGCTGTAGGGTTTCTGAATGAGGTTCGATATGGAGAGAAGTGGAATGGGTGTGGTAATATGACATCAAGGTATACCTTAATAATATGGCTGGGAGTTTTTAAACATACCAAGTTAATGATGTCATTTATTCCAGCAGTGGGAGTAGCACAGCTTGGGCAAAGAGGCAAGACATAACCTACTCTTGTTCTAAGTACCAAGTAGTGACCTCGAAGACCTACTTGTTTGCCAGCTGCTGTTGAATCCCTCCACTGCAGTTCTCAAAGACTCCAAGAGGAGTTCATAATTTTTAAAAATAATTTCCTGATGATGAGGTCTGAAGCAGTAATCTCCTCGGTTGGGAAGGCAGCATTTTCTGTTGCTTGCAGCAGTGACACTGGGAGCTCAAACCATGTTCCCTGCTGTCACTGATTTACTGACAGTCTGCTTCAGTCACTCAAAATCTGCATCTCAAACGAGGAGATGGTGTAACTTAGTGGAGCTGCTCCAGAGGTGAGTTCGGTCATTACTGCCTTTGAGGACTGCTTGTACATGGAGAGGCACCTTATCACCACATAGGAATTTACTGGCCTTCACTAGGTTTCCTGATTTAATTGTATCATTAAATTATCTCAGCTGTTTAAAGGTACTCCTTTGTACCTGTGGATAGAATAGCTGCAAGTTGTTGGCTCTCCTATTCTGGCAAGCTGTGAAGTTGAATATACTAGCAGACAAGCCACTTCTGTCCAACAGGTTGGGACTGAAGCAGGCTGTAAATCTTTTTTGTGGTCTATCTGTCTTGTGAATCACTTTCTTGTGACAAAATACTATCAGAGTGGCACTTTTTACTGTCCGTATACAAATGAATACAAACCCATATGTGTCTTTTACTCTGCATTTGAGTGATATTTAATTATAACTTTTCTTAGACCATATGCTAGCCCTGCCTTTGCCCCCTCTAGCTCCTTTGAAGAGATTCTGATTCTTCCTCTGTACCACTGTAGTCAGTGGAGTTGTTATGGTGTAGACAAGTTGTTGGAACAAACTCAGGTTTGGTTCTCATGTCTTTGGATCCTTGTCTTTTTGTTGTGCCAGTTTGCAAACATCTTGTCCCTCCGTTGCAGTCTTCCTCATCTGGCTTGGACCTTGACCACCCCACCCCGTGTGCCCTTCCACCCTGACAAAGGCTTCTGGTGGAGCAGTTTGGCTTCAGAAAACTTATTTATCTTTTTTTTTTTTATTTATTTACTGAGGCCCCCTGAGTTGTCCAGGCTGGTAACTGCCCACATCATCTCTGTATCGATTGTTTTTAGAGCTGCTGAGCTCTTATTACTGCAGCTCACTGGGGAGAGAAAGAGAAGAGTGAAAGATCCAGGTCAGCATGGTCTCAACAATAGATGAGTCTCATCAAATCTCTTTTTCTCCCAGCCTCTGTTCTTCAACAGCTTTACTAGTTTTGAATAAAACAAGAAAAGGAATATGCAATGTGGAGAAGAATAGTTAGGAGGAAAAGAGACCAAGTGTTGTGTGTTTAGGGAAAATAAAGGTTGAGGGTGGGATCTGAGCTACCTGGGGCAGTAAGAGGAGTGGAGTATTCCTAGGTGTGACAAAGCAGCACCATGATTCACTCTCACACTGACAGAAAACCTCTTCTTCAGCTCAGCTCCCATCATAAGGGAAATAAAGCAGTCATTGAAGGAACTTTGTCCTGATTATAGCACATGCAGGATGTGATAACGCTCGTTAAAACCTGCTCACTTCTGAGAGGTAATAAAAGGGCCTGTGAGGCTGAGTGTTACAGTCTCTGATCATTACATCTAAACCAGTTCCTCTTCATACGTATGTGTGCCTCTGTCAAATGTTGCTGAATATAGGGGCTTGTGTCCTTTAAACAAAAAAAGGTGTCAGTTGTAGGTGTCTGTTGAACAGTGTCACCTATGATATTGAAGTAAAAAGGTCACTTCTGTCATTGATCTTGGCACTGTGGAGCTAAGACAGGTTGTCTTATGTGGAGATGGGTACTGCATAGCCTGGGAAAGCTGACACAGCTGCCAGAGAGCAAAGATCACAGTCCCAACATAGCTGTGTGCAGCTACAGCAGCCTCTCCTCCTTGGCTGATTTATGGCTGCAACCTATCTTCCTGTAACAGTGACAACTGAGAAGGCTCTGGAGTACTGAGCCTGATATGAAGCTCTTTTAGTTCTGATCTGTAAGAGATTGATGGGCTAGAAATCTCACTGGAATGTATGTCCTCAGGAAGTTGTCATCATAATCTAATTTGGATTTGATCTGTCTAATCCTTTCCACACTCCTTTTTCTCCTTTGTATGGACACACTAGCACATAAACTTGGGGTTATCTGGCTCTGGTGAACACTTCTTCCCACTTCTACCTTCAGCATCATCCTAAGCCAGGAAATAATAATCACTGTTAAGAAAAAAGAACTTTTTATTAGCTTTGTTTGACGGTTTAGTCTGTTCTTCAGTTCATCAAATTGGGCAGTTGTCTTTTCCCAAGTCTTGTGTATCCACAGCAGAGGTCCAGTGACCGAAGTGTTTATGGTTGGCACAGTTGCTGAGGCTAGCACAGTTTGAGCACCACCACACCTACCCTGCAAGGAAGGGTAGAGTTAAGGGGCACATTGTGGGTACCCCAGGATATTTCCTCAAAGGACAGCTGACAGTAGAAACTATGGATCTCTGCGTGCTTGGCAGTTCAGCTCTATTTCTCAATAGCTCTCAGTGGGCTTTGTGTGCATGAGAAAGTCTGGTTTTGTGAATGAATACAGGTGATAGGACAAGGGGGAATGGCATGAAGCTGCCCCAGGGCAGGGTTAGATTGGATGTTAGGAAAAAATTTGTTACTGAAAGAGTTGTCAGGGCCTGGAACAGGCTGCCCAGGGAGGGGCTGAGTCACCTTCCCTGAATGTGTTCAGAAAAAGGGTAGATGAGGTACTTAGGGATATGGTTTAGTTTAGGATGTGAATGGTTGGACTTGATGATCTTAAAGGTCTTTTCCAACCTTGTGATTCTGTGAATGCTTCCTTTTCTTGTAAAAGGCATAACTTGTACAAAGTGTATGTTTAACTTCTGGGGGACTATGAGGTTGTTTTGAGTTAATCTGTGCATTTGTTATTTTCTTCAGAGCAGAGAGGCAGAAGCCTGTTCTTGGTGCTACACCAGTTATCAGTGCTATGTTTTTCTGTTTCCAAGAACCTTATTCTTATCACACAGGATTTTTTACAGATGCCATGCACATGCTAACATGATCATTTAATGATGCCTTTCTGCTCCCCTGTCTTCTTTCTAACTGGAAGGCAAATTGTAGTCATTTGGAGTTATGCAGCTAAAGTCAATTCCACAAACAAACTGTATTACTTCAGTGTCTGTGTCTCTTCTAGCAGTGGAAGAAAATGGCTTCAAGTTGTAACTGGTGTGCAGTAGTCATCCTCTAAAATAGCTCTGTGCAATCCTGACTTCATAACATGGGGAAAGAAAATTGTAGCCTGTGTGGTATTATGCTGCAACCATACAAAAAACAACTGCTTAAGTAGTGTGTTGATTTCTTCTCAAATTGTGCAGTAGAAAGAGGGTGGGGGATTGTAAATGTTGTGATGTTATACTACTGGTGCAGATGTCCAATAAATGGTATTGGAGTTGTGGAAAGCACTGTAGGATTACGTACAGATATAGTTTGTTTGTTGAGGTCCTCTGTGTAGCTGGCTTCACTCCTGATGCTGTTTTCTTCTACAGGTGCACAAGGGTTCTGTGGTACATGTATGCATGTACACAACCCATCATTGTCTCCCCATTTAACATTCAGGGGAAAAAAGTAACAGAAGTTGGGGGGATAAATATTGGCTTTTAGCTTTTTTAGGATTATCCTTATTTCTTTATTCTTCCTCGGGCTTTCATCCTGCAACTGCATACAAGTAAAAGCAAACAGACAAAGGTTCTGCTAGAATCAGAAAGCCATGCTGGTTATTTTTCCATTTGCAGTTGTAATAAAGGCCTCATGTTTAAATGACACTTCTTTTCATAGAGTGTACTGCAAAGGAGACCTATCTGTTCTATAGAGGTGCTGCTTCAATGAGATACGTGAAATGAGAACTGTTGTTCCATTCAGAGAAGGCAGCCTGTGTGGTTCAGAGTTACACAAAGGAGATGTCAAATGAAATGTTGAATTATAACCCTTACATAATCGGGACTATTATTTGCAAGTTTTGGATGTAATTTAGTAACAAATGCTATAACTGGTGTTCCTTTGACACAAATCATCTCTGAGGATATTCTTGGGCGCCACAAAAGTCATGGGATTTGGAACTGTCCACTGTTTGCAAGTTATTTATGATGAAAGCAAAGGTATTAGAAATTCCTCTCTTTGGTACTGCCCCACCAGATAGAAATTGAGGCTCATGGTTCAGGGTGTGTTCTGTACACATGGGGAGGGTTCATATTGCAATCACAGAACCAGAGAATGTTAGGGGTTTGGAAGGAGCCTCAAAAGGTCATCTAGTCCAACTCCCTTGCTAGATCAGGATCACCATACATTGCCTTGGAGAGTTTTTGAGTGGTGGTTCTCCAACCAAAGCTGCTTCCTACAGTATTCCCTTTCTGTGCTGCAGACAACTGCTAGGAGAGAAACTGGCTCTGCACTCCCCGTGAGGTAATCCACGTTCTGCTGTGAATGGATGGGGTAAAAAGTGCTTTGTACATGGAACACTAAATGAGACCAATGTGTTTTTGTGGTTTTTCATACTGTTTCATTTGTATACACAGAATTTGCAGGAGAGTAAGTGCTTGCCAGTCTAGAATGCTAGACTTTTCTTCTATGTGTTTAGCAGACTTCTTTCCTTGACATACAGCCTCAAATTTATCTAGTAGGGTTTGCTACACAGAGCAGGCATTCATGTGCTTGGGAGATGATGCTGTTCCAAGAAATAAGTATATTAAATCTTGAAAAGCTAATTTTTGCTAAACTAAAAGAGAAACTTTGAAGGACCATCTTGCAGATATGCTCTGTACAGCAAAGACTGCAGAAAACAAGTCATTACGTGAAAAATGTGAAATCTTCTGCAGCCAGTTTTCAGTCTGTTGTGATTTAACTCAGCTGGCATCTAAAACAGCCACACAGCCATTCACTCACTCTCTCACCCCCGCAGCGGGATAGGGGAGAGTGGTGAAAATGGGAAAAAAAAGTAAAACTCATGGATTAAGTTGAAGAAAATTTAATAGGACAGAAAAGGAAGATAATAATGATTGAGGCAAAAGAACATATAATGTGCAGCACAATTTCTTACCACCACTCATCAGCAGTTCTGGCTGTGTCCCCTCCCAACTCCTGTGCAACCCCATCCTATAGTTGCTGGTGGGGTGGAGTGAGAGGCAGAAAAGGCCTCAGCTGTGTGCAAGCACTCCTCAGCAGTAACAAAAACATCCCTGTGTTATCAACACTGCTTTCAGCACAAATGCAAAACACAGCCCTGTACTAGCTATAAAGAAAATAAACTCTATCCCAGAGAAAACCAGCACACAGTCTCATCAGAAAGCTCAGACTGCTCGTACTGTATCTGAGGGTGTTATATAAACATAAGCATCATGTGTAATGTACAAGTGGAGTGATATTAATAGGGGAATGTTGGCTTGTAATGGCATTTAGCATGGGTGGGAGTGAGAGAGAATGGGTTTCCAACAGCAAGATCTTGAGCTGCCACCACTAAAAAGACAGCTGGGTTCACAGGGCCTGCTATATAACAGCACAATAGTGATTATTCTGACAGGGAATCTGTATTGTCAGGCTGCTGTTACGTTGGGTTGTCTAGGAAGATTACACCTTGCCAGGCCAGCTGATGAGTTTTCGTAGCAAATAAATGGCACAGCATAGTATCTGTTTACCATTTTCCAGTAAATGTTCCTATTAGTTCCCTGACTGCATATGGCATCTCTGTTAGCTCACGGGAACAAACCCTGGTGTTATCACTTGGCGTAGTCCTGTTCCGTAAAGGACTGGCTTCAGATGGGAGCTCCTTGCCTGAGCGCTCGCCAGAGCTGCAGGAGCACACGTCAGCGCTGCAGAAAGCACCAGTACAACGTTGTCGCTGTGATCTAGCTGGTGGTAGGCTAAGCAGTTTCCCTTACTGACATAGCTTAATTTCTTTCCTTAAGGATATAGACCTTGGGGCTGGAAAAGACCTGTGGGTCACCAAGCCATTGCTATTGCAAGTAGCTGTATCATTTAACTCCTTTCAATAGTAATACTACTCTGTCTCTGGATTTCTTCTTCTACTGTGTTAGTGAAAAGCTGCTACAGAACCCAAGTCCTGTAATGAGGAGACATAGTTTCTAATTTGCATCCCATGGTGTGTTTATAAATATCTTAAGTATGGGATGCAGGGGGAACTGGCCAGCCCCTTTTCAGTGTCTGTGGGGACAGGACAAGGGGCAATGGCTGCAAGTTGGAGCACACGAAGTTCCACACCAACATGGGGAGGAACTTTTCCCCAGTGAGGGTGCCAGAGCCCTGGGACAGGCTGCCCAGGGGGGTGTGGAGTCTCCATCTCTGGAGATATTCCAGACCCGTCTGGACGCCGACCTGTGCAATATGAGCTGGGGAGCTGCTTTGGCAGGGGGGTTGGACCCAATGAGCTCTCGAGGTCCCTTCCAACCCCTGTGATTCTGTGATTTCAGTTCTCTCTTTAGCCCTTGTAAAGCCATTCCTTTTTGGACCACTATTATCCTTTAGCTTTACTTTTCTTTCTCTCTCCTTCTGCCTCTCTTCACCCTAGAGAAGTTTATGGATGGGAAAAGCACAGCTTTTTAGCCTTCATTTTGCAAGCTAAATATTTAGGGTAACAGAGGTAGAACATAAGACCTCCTGTTGTGCAATGGTTTCTGAGTTTCACAACACCCACTCTTTCTCTTAGCATGGATAGAAACTGCTATGCCTTGAAAAACCAAAAGATTTGTTCTGAGGGGAAATTAAATTGGCTTCCTTTTAGGTGCAGACTACTGTTAAATAGCACTTCAGAAAACTTTACACACACACCCCCCAACCACCATCTCTTTCTTTCTAATTTTAACTGTGTGGCAATACTGCATAAATATCAGGGGGGTTGCATTTAACTGTATTGGGTTTGGTGGGGGTTTTATTTGTTTTGGGGGACACAGGGAGATTAGTTAATTTTGGGGTTTTTTTTTAGTATTAACTTTTAAAGGTTCTGTATTTGACAGCAAATGGCACAGTTGGAGGCTGAATTCCATCTAACAGGTTGCTATTGTCTGACTGCAGAGAGTTTCCTATAAAATTGGATTAACAGGACACCATCACAAGATCTAGTTGTATTTTGATAGCTATCTCTTTCCAAACCAGAGAGATAACTTTTTTTCTTCCCTTTTAATGAAAGCTTAGCATTTACACCACATTTTAGAATAAAAGCATATCAAGGATGCCTTAAAGCTGTTACAGGAGCTGTGATATTGTCTAGCCTGTGACTTTTTTTCAGCTAGCATTGGTGTTTTCAACGTGTTGGGAAGGGAAGAAAGAATTTCACAGTGAAATAACCCCTGTAACTTTTTTCCCTTTGGATTTATGTTTGCATATGTCTCAAGCTGAGACGATGCTTATCCTTCTCAGTGATTGTATCCTCAGCTCAAGAGTTACAGTAAGACTTTGTTTTTGGCTGTTGCCCTGTTAAAATTAGAAGAGCTGGAAGGTTTTCATTAAAAAAGAATGAATTCAGATTTACGTGGAGAGCACTGAAGTCTTACAGCTAATTCTTCTGCTTTAGAAACCAATATAAATAAAAATTTTACATCAGTGTAAGCACAATGTAGAATGCAATTTCCACTGTACTGTAACCAGGTTTGAAACACAAGTGTTGCAGTTCATGATATATCATTTCAAAATAAACAGAAGTCTCAAAAGTTACAGTTGATAATAATCACTGTAGATCCCTCACCATGTCCAAGAAAAAAAACCCCAAAAATAGAACTGCAAAATCCAAAGTGTGACATAAGCAGCAATAGTTCATTTTTTATCTTGATGTATGCTAACTTTGGCTTGCCATGCAGTAGCTGAGAGTGTGTATGCATTCTATTCCTTAGTGCTTTTAGGTCTTCATGTGTTGTTTTTTAATCATTGATCTTTCAATTAAATTTTATTTGCATCAACTCTGTCTCCTGGGGTGGGCATCTCATGGTCATGGGAACTTTTTCACAGATCAAATTCCAATGTTAATATTACTGAGAGTATTTTTTTAAGATTACAGACCTGCATTTCTATCCTTAGTAAGAAACATCTTATACTTTGATATTTAAATCAGCTGATAGATTGTCAGAGTGCAGGTGACTGCTGTGGAAGTTGGTGAGTCTGGGATAGAAAAAACTGGTGTGTAAAACACTGATAGCCAACAGAGTGACAACACACTGGCATCCTTCCTGCTGCTTTTGGCCAGTCACTTTTTGAAGCAGATCATGAAGTTTCTGTGTTTTCATCTGCTGTTGTTGCTTTTGGGCCATTGCATGTGGGTTAAAGTCAGGCTGATCAGGTTGGCCTGGAGGCCTCTTACAGGCACTCACTGACTTGTTTTCCTCTGTCCCTTCCTTACCATGATGAATGCTCTCTTCTTGTCTAGGCAGCCCACTGTGGTGTTTCCCTTGAACACTGTTGTACCATCGCTGTAGACCATTCAGGTCCCCAGAACCTCAGAGGGACTCCACTTCTTTGCATGAAAGCAATTTGTAGCTGATTGGTGTTACCAGTCCCTGTGGTGTATCTACAGGTAACGTGGGTCAGATTGGTTTGAGGATTGCTTTCACTTGGAAATCCAGAAGTGCAAGGTTTGCTGCCTTGGGGCAGGGAATGTCTCCTGGTCATCATCAGGTAATCATCTGCTAATCACAGAGGTACCTGAACTCTGTGATAGATAGCAGCTCCCAGCTCCTGCATAGTTCGTAAAGAAACCTTTGTTTTTCCACTACTCGAAGTGCTGCAGCCAAGTCGAGCATTTCAGGTGATCTTATCCTGACAAACATGCTACTGATACTCTTCTAAGAGCATTATTCATAGGATCCTATCACCCTGAAGGATGCAGAAAGAACATTAAGATTCTCTATTGACATGAGTCGTCTCACCCATCTGTACAGTTTGGTCACCTCTAAACCCACATGTGATGGCAGATTAACAATGCATAGAGGCACTACAGTGAATTGAACATAGTGAGGGAGGATGTTGCTGGATATTCTGAAAAGAGTATGTCAGATCTAGGCTGGAAGAAGGGAGATTGATATCTCTTTCTATCATCGAGGAAAGCTGTTAATATCCTTGATCTTTTCTGCCCACAAAACACTTCTGATTCTCATCCCTAGCAGACAGAAGCACACATGCAGCTTTGAATAAATATGCCTTTGGAAAAAAAGAAAAATCCTACTTCTTGACTGCTCAAAACAAGGGAAGACTGACTTCCCATTGACAGTGACCGACAGATGTTTTCAGTCAGTCACCCGCTCACAGTCCAAGTAGGAAGATGTGATTCAGACACAATAGGCTGTCTGCTGGGAAACCAATCAGACAGCAAAGCTGCCTTTTCTCATTCTATTTTTTTTCCACAGACTTACCACTCTTCCCAGAAAAGGGGAAGAAGAAACCTACACAGCTGGAAATTGTGGAAAAAAACCAGTTTTATTCTTTCCTGGCCAGTTTTAAGGAAAAGAGAAAAGGCATGTAGTATTGCTTCAGTTTGGGAATGCTGGAAAAAGACTTACCCTACCCTGGCACTAGCTTGTACTTTTTGACCTGGACCAAAGGGGAAAAGGGAAGGAAAGAGACTCATAGTTAATTTAAAACCTCACTTTCCTCAGGACTCCTGTGGAGTTATTCAAACAAGTGAATTTAAAGGCTCGTGAGCAGGAGTTACCTGGGGGAAGACAGCACTTGTATGACTGCTGTAGGCATATGATCAGACTTCACAAATGGAGAGGCATACAGGAAAAATAGGCAGCTGTAAAGTGATGAGCATATGCTGCTGACTTACTGACAAAAAGACAGTGTATAGATATGAAATCAGGTACCTGAGAAGGGCTATGAAGATACTTAGAAGAGGTATATTTATTCCTTATTCATGTCCTACTCTGTGGGCATTACTGTATCTGTGGCCAAACAGACTAGAATAGATACTTCTCACTGAAGTCCTCTGATGGTAGGAGAAACAAATTCTTCCCTTATTTGGATTTTGTTCCTTTCCACAGTGAATATTCTCCAAAGTGATAGCAAGGCAAGGGCTCAAGACCACCAAACACAACTAAATGAAGAGGAACATCTTTTCCTAAGTATAACCTTACCACACCCCTGTCTTCTTCTGGTCAGCACATAGGTCATAAAAAATTATTGTCTGGTATGTCTCCAGCCAGAAAGCATTCAGAGAAGATCAATATATGGTCTGTCAAAGAGCTGAAATATTTTGGGTAGAAGCCTGTCATGTCCTAGTTGATCTATGAGGAAACAGCTTGGGTTGGTTTGTATGCTGTGTCCTTTAGGTAATGGGTCAGACCTTAGTATTTGTAGGTCTCCAAGTGTTTTTGAACTGACAGTTTGAAAAAACTTTATAATAATTCATGAGCTAAACCCCACAGCTCTGTGCTTAGATCAGGGGTGGGTTTTTTCCATTTTTTGCAGAAGACAGCTGATTTTTCAAAAGTACTGACCATTTCTATATTGTTGTTCATCAAACGTTTTAACCTTTATCATGCAAATTAACTTTCTGATTCTAGATAATTAAGATGGGACTCCTTGCATACTCCCTGCCCCCCATCATTCAGAATCCAAATCAATTCACCTGCAGCTCGCACCTATCCCCCACCTGTGTTACTGAACCTCAGGGGTTCTTTGGTGTGACCTTGTTGGCAGAGCACTGAATCACCCCTGTATTGCTAAAGTTTTCAGCGTAGCTGCTTGCACACACTCTTATTTCTAGTAAAGGTAGTAAAAATAGCAGGGATAATACAAATATATAGCCCCTTTGTCTGCTTCACCTTTTAGGTAGGAGCATCTGTAAGCTTAAATTTTGTAGCTGATTTACTCAGAGGAAAGTTTGGTTTAGTGGTTTTATTTTTTGATTTTCTTCTTGCCTTCAACAAAGATGATTTTTGCTTGGTTATTGGTAGGGGAGGGAGCAAGGGAAAGAAGCTCTGTTTTGTCTAATCCACCCTTACAGCTTTTTCCTCTCCATTATAAAATGTGTGTCTCTGAGAAATACATTTATCCATACATACTCTACAACAACCAATAGCTGCATTGGCATCGCCTGTTTAGGAAGCAGAACGTGTTGCCGTCCCTGTGCTGTGTATCTGTGGGAAGGCAAATGGAATCAGAGGATTGTAAGAAGTCCAGTTTTTTTTTTCTTTAATGTGTCTGGGCCTTACAAGAGTTTTCTTGCACTTGGGAGGTAAGGAAGTTGAGTGGGACAGTAGCCTCTAGTAGCATGCAATGAACCTCACACCTTGCCCGTAGCAGTCATTGCCTGAAGATGGACAGATATTCACTGTGAACTTTCGCAGTATATTTACATTTTAGGGGTCTGAATTGGAAGGTACAAAGATCTTGGCCTGGAAGTCAAGGAAGAGTGTACCTTGCTAGGGATAAAAAAAAAAAGAACAAAGCAATTTGATGTATTTAGTAACTTTTCAAACAAGAATCATGGTGAAAATTAAGGTGAGTTATGTGTCCAGGGCTTGAGACTGAAGCAGCAGGGATGGTGCAAGGCTAAGGTATGTTTCCAAAGCTAGCAGGAAGGTTTGAAACAGAAGTGGTTTGCCAGAGCTGAGGCAGGAAAGGTCAAGTACTGGAATGGCAGGTCAGGATTCATGTGGATTAACTGGACCTTGTAGCAAGCTCAACTAGGAGCATTACAGTGCAAGTAGTGACAGTGAGCGTTAAGAGGAGAAAAGCTGTATGGGTAATGTTAAAGAGCAAGACTGAGCTGAAAAACAAAGGATGCTGTGACATACACCTGAAGTATTGCCATGTTGCCTGTGTGCTCAGTGTCTGTCTGTCTAGCTAGCTGTATCCAGCTGTAATTTGTCTGAACAAATCTTTTCACCTGCAAAAAAAGCCCTATTCCTCTCAATCCTTTTTAAAAATGAAAGATGTAGGTTTAAACTATTTTGGAAGAGAATACAGTACTGAGTGAAAACCATACTGCAGCCCCACCTCAACATCAATCTCATAGTGCTGATTTCCCTGGACTTACTTTCCATTCAACTTGATTTTGCCTATGAACTGTTCTGGCAGTGGCAGTGTGTGTTGCATCTCTTGGAACTCACTGGCTGCTCATGTTTGCAGAGAGAGAGCAGGCTATTTTGGAGATGATGGCTGTAAAATGAAAGGATTAAGCTGGTTACATCCTAGTAGTGCTGTGTACTTGTGGCAACATCAGCCACAAGTCTCTGAAGGTATCACAAAGAGGCAGTGAATTAACTGGAAGAGTAGATGGATGTCCAAATACTGTTTGTTGTCATTAGAGTGCTACTTTCTATTTATCCTTGGACTCTTTAGGCGTTTAATTTTCCTTTGCCTGCTGTGGCATAATGCCAATAGTATTACAGGAGAGGCAGGCTAGATGGAGAAGGCTGGCTGCTCAGAAATTAATTCCTTATTGTTTTAATTGCTTAGAATGGAAAAATTTAGGCAATAACAAAACTCAGTGCATCTTTGAAATGATAAAAGAAATATCTGCACTATCCTTACTTTCAGTCTCTGCAAATAAAACTCCACTGGAGATGTGAATTCTTCCAGTCTTCATTCTGAGTGTAACCACCAGGAAAGGAAAAGAATAGGCAGGGTGGGAAAAAAGGTTATGAAAAGGAGGAAAGGATGACAAAAGAAAAGGGCAGGTACTGCTTAAGAGGAGAAATTTCCTGCTGTTGAGATTCAGCAACTTGGGGGATGTAAAAGTTTAAATGCTACAGTGTTTGTGCTATAGATTTGGGATTTTTGCCACTTCCCTTTATATTGCTAATGATTTGAATACTGTGAAACAAAACAGGGCAAAACATTAGGAAATGCCCTAACTAATTAAAATGTTCTGAATTTTTGTCATTTCTCTCTCCTGAGGATTTCCAAGTGCTTCATGAGGAAAGGACTTCATAAACATCATACCTTCCCTGAGGAAATTATGTCCTGTCTTAGTAACTGAGAAGCCAGGGTGCTAGTAGAAGTTAGACAATCTTGCACTCAGAAAGAGATAAATTAAATAAATGCCTTGTTCACAAGAATATGCAAGTAAATTTTCAAGCAAAACTTGTTGCTGTCACACGTTAGCCTGTTTTCTGGTTTTCTTGTCATTGGATTTAGTTTGCTTTATAAGATGGAAACATCACTCTCTCTCTGCTCTCCTGGGCTCTTCTTTTTCTGTGAGTAACGTTGTTAAATACAGATGAGATCACTGGCCTTAATCTGATTAATAAAGGAATCGATAGGAGCTACATGGCTTTCAGACTATAAAAAAACCCTGATATTTTATCAATCTATACCTTGCCTAGTATTATACATTAAAACATTGTTACCTGTTTTTGTAGAGAAGGAAAAGAAAAGGTACAGACCTTTTATAAAAAAATAAAAGGTACAGACAGAGTAAAATAGACTAATTCTTTTTCTTCAGCCAAAAGAGTGACCTCAGAAGAAGTAGGTAAGCAAAGTCTACAGAAGTTACACTGGCTTTGTAATGATAAAAAAAATAAATTATTTCAGACTTTGCTATTTCTGATATGTAAAGGTGAAATAAAGCCTTCCTGTTCATAAGAGAAATCTAGAATATACCTTAAACACTCATAAGACTAGCAGTCTTCCTTAAATGCACGTTAACAGTGGAAAAACAACTGTTTTCTGGAAGAAAAGGCACAATTTCTGTGTTCTTTTCTCAGCTTTGTCTCTGGGTCAGCACAAGCTTCTCATTGACTTGCATCACATCAGATGAGCCAATTCTCTGTCACACAGCCTACTCCAACCCAGTCCAGTTTGAGGACATTGCATTTTACTGATTTGTCTATTTGGCACACCATTTAGGAAGAAGGGAGTGTATTTTTCTTGTCTTCCCTGCAAGGATTCACCACAGTGGGCCGTCCCCTTGTTTGTTCATATACTCACCTGGTCTCATGGATGAGTCTGTTTTTTATATGTATATATACATTTATATTTATAAAGCACCTATCACCATACTGATAAACATTCTTATTCTTTGAAACCCCTCTGACTAGTACGTGGGTCAGAACAGTTGGTTCAGTTTGTGATACTGTGTGCCCTTCTTATAATTGTTTTTCTGTTTGATTGTTTACCCAGTAGTGAAATGTGGGTGACAATTCGATGGCATGTCCGAACATCCCCTCAGTTTTACTTTTGCAAAGAGAAGGCACAGTTAAGGGAGCAAATCATTTTATTTTATTTGCTAAACCATCGTAAGCAACTTTAAAATTCCAAATGGTCAAAACCCTGAATGTAGATACCCAAACCCTGTAACAGCAGGTTTTTTAATGAACTCAAGCAATAGCTTTGTATAGAAGGAACATTTTTTGCATCTGGTCAGATTCTGTACATTCTTTCCAAGAGAAATCGTATTAGTCTTTTTATGTTACATCAGATCCCAGCTTGGGTAAAGGGTATCTGCTTCATTTAATTCTGTGGGACAACTTAAATTGGCATTTGTTCATTTTCTGAACTCAACAGTTGCTGTGTTCTATCCAAGAAAAAAGCACTATTACAAGACTATGAAGTGCTTTGAGTTCTTTTTCAGTATTAAATGTAAATCAAAGCCATACCCCCACATTAAAAGACACACAGTATCAAAGTTCTTTCCTTAGTAAATAGTGGATACCTCCCCCTGTAAAACCTGTTGCTACAGAAATCTCCTTTTCCTATTTTTTTTTTCATTCCATACTTGTCCGACAATCCCTTTGCTCCTTTTATCTAAGGGAAGTAAAAGCTTAACTGAGGTCAAGCCATGGTTCACATGAAACCCACAAGAAACCCACTTCACAAACTCATGACATCTCATTTATTTTGTAGAAATTATTTTTGAGCAACATGCAGCTGCTAAATTAAACACTGCTCTTTGACTCTAAGAAGGCGTCTTCCTGCTTGTGTTTAATGTCAGTTTTTGTCTTTCATGTATGTGACAGATGTCACATAAAACAGTGGAGGGAAAAAAACCTTGCAAATCTTACTCAAGCTCTTCCACTGAAGTTATCCACATTTCTGCTCTCTACTTTTCTTATTGAGGGAGATACATGAACTTATTAGGTGCAAATGCCAGAATTTTGTATGAACAAGCAAGTAGCCTTTTAAGCTTCCAAATCAATAAGAGCTTCTGTAAATTTCAATGTCTAACAAACAAAATTAGGGAATAAAAATAGTTAAAATCATTCCATTTACATGTAAGGTTTGATTTCACATTTCAGCCTGTAATTCTGAACCTGTTTTTACAAGTTACTGTATGCCCTGAAGATTTATTCAGTTGATGATCTCAGTAACAAGAGTGAGGGTTGATCTAGGTCAGGATGTCAGCATTTGGCCCAGCTGGCATCATATTCCAAACTTGTCCAATGTACAAGAAAAGAACAATCTGAATCATTCTTTTGCACTTCTGTTGTCTCTGAATTAATGATTTGAACACCAGTTTTCTTGGTAAATTCAGTAGATATAGAAAAAGTACTGTAGTGTTTACTGACTTGATTTCCTGTCAACTCTGAGAGCTGCGTCCCACAAGCGTCTAACACACCAGCTGTACATTGTCAAACATGTACAGTAATTCTACTAAATAAACAAAAAAAAGTTTCTGATATTTGATAATATTCCTTTCCTGAGAGAGAAGCAGCATAACTCAGGAGAATAGTGTCGTGGAGAGCAAAAAGTAAGGTGATGATTAGAATAAATACAACTTGAAGGTCTGCTATCTTTTGAACTTCCTTGCCTGAAAGCTGATGGTATAGAACAGTTGTACCTTGTTCCTGATTGTCTGTAGGTTATTTAGAGTGGCCATAGAAGCTTTGTAGCAGGCAAAGTTTTTTGGAAACAGTTCCTTTTAATACTTCAGACACTGAAATGATTCACCCAGTGGACCCAAGACTAAGACTTGCAGATGTCTAGTAGCTGTTGGTTTTGTTCTTCTGTTGGCCTGGCTGATTTGAACGGGCTAGAACATGGTAACTGCCTCTCTGTTAAGCTGTAAATGACAAGGAAGTGGTCTAGGAACACTTTGGATTAAGCAGTCCTTAGGCATAGACATATCTAAGTAGAAGAACAATCTGACTGTTGATATCTTTATATCACATGACTCTGCTTAAAAATCCTGTGAAAGAACAGGAGTGGATGCTTTCTAAACTTCTGCTTGGTTCTGTGTTGTGCTTAGAATGGAGTGAAACTGCAACACAGGGAGGAATATTATTCAAATATTTAAAAGATGGCTTTGAGAATAGGCCAAATGCCTTCCATATCAAAGCTTAGATCATAGCTGAATAAACCAGAGGAAATCCCAAGAAATGAAAGAGTGAGAACCAGAGAGAGGAAAGATGGATTGTATGTTGAAAGTTAAGTGTGAGCAATCTGGAATATATTTTATCAAAAACTGCTTTTTAAATGGTATTTTCTCTTGCTACAGAAGACATTATTGACTAAAAAAACAAGCCTAATGCAATTCAATTTGAATTTATCACTCTATTATTTTAATATATTTACTCAGGGTTAACAACTCATTAAGCACCAAATTGCTCACTCTTAATGAGTCCCTGATGGTGAAAACGAGCTGCCTACAACTGTACAGTAAAATAACAACAGTGGCATGGCAGAAGGCTGTAATAAAAATCAAGTAAATGCTATTGAGTGTCTGGTGTATGGATGCCAGACTGGTTTTGAGTAGTTCCATTAACGTAAATAAGTTGGTACATTGGCTGTAAGGCTGTAAAGCTGCTTTTGTTTTCAGGAAAGTTATTTAATTTTATGTGGATTTCTAAAAGAGGTTAAGTGGATAGATACTGTATGTGTACAAATTGTTAGGCTGTTTTCTGCGTTAATTCCCAGGAAATTGGGGTGGAGGTGGGGGGGGTGGGGAGGGAAAGTAATGCCAAGGAATCTGTTCTCTAAAGTTTTCTATATGGTCTTTTGTGATCTCTTTGAATGAACTGAGATTTTTTTCAGATTACTTTTCTCCCAGTCTTCCATTCCTGACTACAGGACACACTTAGCAGTAAGGGTAAATTATGCCAAGTGTCTAACTAGAACGCAGTAGGATTTAGTCCTTTGCCTTGACAACTTACTAATGACCAGTCTGAATTTATCAAGTTGGAGGAGAAAGGAATAGTTGAGTCATGTGGTTATGTACTTAAAGATGAGTAACTGGCAAGTTCTGAAGTTAAATATTGAATTAAAAAAGCATCATCAGGATAAAAACAGACACACCAAAACAGAGTCTAATGGCTTACACTAATGCTTGCTGTCCCATCAACTTGCTCCTACAGTTTCCTTCTACAAGTATTCTTTCCTTTTTAATTATTCTTTTTTAAAACATCTATAAATTCCCAGAAGGTTAATGAGCTTCTATAAGATGTCTTTCTCCTCCTTGATGGCAATTCCATGCTGCATGTAAGTTGGATTTTCTTAACTTTCATGATTCTGTCTCTCAGTGGGTGATGCTCACTAATGGGTCAGATAACTGGCCAGTATGTTCTCATAACCAGGCAGGCTGTTGCTGTTAAGGTATATGCCAATGTCATGACCCCTTGCTCAGCTGCCTTTGTCCATCAACCTGATTTTCCCTGCATAGACAAGGCATCACAAGAGAGCTGAAAGTTGGGGGAAAAACTGGTCAATTGTCACATGTTGCTTCTCTTGTCTTCTGACTGGTATCAATTCTCATCTCATTTACATGAAGATGCCCATTTGCCTTCAGTAATTGAGTTGATCATTTAATAATGGTCTAACTGACTCCTAAAAGCAGCAAATTTACATCACTTAGCAGTAAAGAGTAGTGTGAGGCAGACAAAACTGTAACATCATCAAAATCTGTTGAATGTAAAGAACAGACTCTAGGTCTTTGCACAGAGTATCCCGTTTACTATTCACAGTACCTATAGATAACTTGATGCCTGTGCCTGCCACTCAAGCATTAACAAGTCTGGCTTTTTCAGTTTTTTTCCTTAGAGGAGTCCATGATATGGTCACCATCTTCTGTTGCTATGCCAAAGCTGATTTCCTAAATCCTGACTATGAAAACTTTGGCTCTAAATATACATCTAGCAGAGACCCTGTTGCCTAGTAAACAAAAGAAGAAACTTTATACTCTGCTTAGAAAGCACTGGCAACAGCAGAAAGAATGGTCAGCTGGCAAACTGGTGGTTTTCCTCCTTTCGAAACAACCCATAGGTTTCTAGCTGTGGTCTAAATGGAAGACAGAGGAAATTGCTGCATGATCTAGGTATTTGTGATGAGTAACTATTGGTATTGGAATATTTTTTTTTAATTCATTAAATAAGTTAAAGTCTATATTCTGCAACCTGTCTCTCTTTGCTGTCTTCTCGAGAGGGGTCTCTTGAACCCAACAGATCACCAGCTTGCTAATGTAACATTCACTTTGTATATAAGGAGTTATTGGTCTAATATAAAATGAATTTCCTGGCACATCATCAGTGTAAAAATCTTAAAGGAGGAAAGGGAAAAATGTGGCCTCATTTTTTTAGGTTGTCTTCTTAGTATATTGATTGTTTTGCAGCATTATCATCCTCCACAGAGGGGAAGGTCAATACCATTATAACTCCCACAGCTCTCACCTACTCTTTAAAACAAAATTGAATCTAGTGTATTATTGAAATAAGAGCATGTGCATGCAATTATTTTTTTCACTTTTTAAGTTACATTGAACAATGGATACCTGGAATATCAGCCATCAAACAGAAAATTAACTGCACTAATAGTAGTGCAGATCCAATGCTGATTTAATTCTGACTTCAAAAGTTAATCATCTCCAACACGATGGATGCTTATTTAATGAGAAGGATTCATGGGTTCTAGAAACCACGCACAAGCTAACAAATCAAATTTGATGCCATTATCTCCTTACTGAATCACTGTTTCGGCACCACAGAATGGCTGGACAGCTTCATTGCTCAATACAGCCAGGAAGTGGGTGATTACAGCAGGAATCAACCTCTTTGTGCTGCTGCGTGTGTGACTCTGCAATCCTGCACTAAACTTGCACACAAATAATTAATGTAGCAATAGGCAAAATAATAGCAGAAACCAAACCCCCTGAACCTTTCCCAGAAATAGTAATTGTAGTTTCCATGTCCATGGATCATTATCAAATATCACTGGATTTTTAGAGACAATATTAATTGAGAAGTTTTAGGTTTGGGTTTTTTTGAGGGATTTATTTTGGGGGTTGGAGTTTTTTTTGATTTTGTTACTGTTATGATTTTGTATTTTTGCTTAGTATTTTAACTGAGTTTAGTGCTAATGATGGCTGTAAAAAAGATCATTATGATCTCCATTAATGTGATTAGCAATTTTATGACAGGCATTACCTATGGAAAGGTTCTTATATCCCATGCTTTCTGTGGGATGGTTTCTTGGGGGTCTGTGAAACAGTAAATATCTGGACATTGGGTTGTTTGAGGTTTATTTTGTAAAGGTGTCAAAAGTAGGGGAAAGTGATTATTAGGGTCTTCTGTAAGATGAGCATACTGAACTTAATTCCACTTACTCGTTTCATGCAGTCCACTGAACATCTGATAGCAGTAGCTTTCAGCCTTTTATTTACATGGATCAAATTGGAACTGCAAGCCAGAGGCTAGAAGTTTCAATACTTTTCCTTATAGGCATCTAATATTTTGTTCCCTTCAGCAATTTAGCTCTAATAAAATACTTTTTTATTTAGAAGATCTTGTAGGAATAAATCTACTTTACTCCAGAGCAGGTACTACATGGTTTAACCTTCATTCTATATTCTGTAGTTAAAGTGAAGAGAAAATGTCAGAAGTATTTTTACAAAGGTAGCAAACCATATGTTAGGTTATTGTGTTATTTTTCAGTACCTGGAGAACATTCATTAGGAAAGGCCATCAGAGTAGCAATAAATGGCTTACATTAGTTTTTGTACATCCAAGTTATTCCTCTGGGAGACTCAGTCTTCATTCCTTCCTATTCAGAGGAACAAAGAAAGTGGTCAATTTGCTAAAATTCCACTGAATGTGTTATTTTGCTGCTCCTACAAAATGCTGAACTGCTAGTGGGAGATACAGGCATAGATGCTATAGCTGTATGTCCATCATCTCCTATACCAGTTAATGCTGCTAAACCTTGTCTTGGCTCTAGTTCTCTTTTTGCAAGCTTGCTCTTGTCCTGAGAAAGATAACTTGAATGTTTTTGTACATTCTTCTAGCATGGTCAGTGTTCTCTATGTATCTGTTACCTGGAACCTTTCGCAGCACTGTTCTCTGTCTGATTCAGAATTGCTGTGAACTCTTAGAAACAGCAAATAACTGTGCTCAAGAAACAATCGTCATATAACTATGATAACCTTAAAGGGAGTCAGATTTTGGCAAATACACATTTGCAACTAATCTTGAGAGATATAGGTTTGGTCTGAGAAAGAAGAGACCTAAGCAGTAGACCAGCAAGGTTAAAACCTTGCTGTTTTAATGTTTTGCCAAAACTGATGGGAATGCAAAGATACCATCTTCATAAGTAAGTGAATATCCTTTGGTTCATCAGTCTCTGAGGCACACCAAGGGTGGGGGATGATGCTAAGCAGTTCTAGGTAAAGTTGTGACACCACCTCTTTAGAGACTTATTTCCAGTCCTGTATGCTTTCAGTGTTTTTTTGAATTAAGTGGGAGGATTTTCAATGATGAACTATTTTGAAAATGTCTAGTCAAAATAACTCAGCCATTTTTTTGAGAGTGAGACTGGGGGAAAATAGTTGTTTATTTTGGCTTGTTCTGCAAGTGGGGATCACACATGGCAGTTTTGTAGGAGCTAGTATTTGAACTTTCAGCCTTTCCTGTTCATGATTCTGTGCTTGAAAGGGTGCATCTCCATTAAGGGAGTTAGTGATGCTGCTAAAGAATCCAGTGGCAGAATCAGAAAAGAAAAAAAAAAACAATGTAGAGCTTAGAAAATAGAAGCTACTAGATAGAAATGGCTTGGCAGCTTTTCATTGCAAAGCTGTAGTGTACTGTTATTACAGTAACACACACTGTATTTGATAATGGCCAAGCTCTGAGATGGAACATGGAGCTCTACTCTGATTTCTTTATCATGCTTAGGGAATGTTTGAAGGTTTCTTACCTGCCTGGTTGGTATAGCTAAGGGATTCCTGCCTAGTTCTAATTCGGAAAGTAGAAGAGAGAAATCCTGATTTGTCTCCCTCTTGTAGGAATATTTCCTTCTGGAATATTTAGCTTTTTCTTCCAGCCATGGAACAAGACAAGGCCATGATAGGAGAAAGTAGATAATTTAAGGAAGTCTTGTTTGTAAGCATGTGTGAGCAGGCATGGTGTTGGCAATTTAGAATGATTATCAAATATGGAAGGTATATGAAGACTTTCAAAAGCTCCTGAGTACTCAAGCAGGACTTTGCTGCAGTGAGCAAAAAGATACAGCACATTCTCCCTGTCTCAGTGCAACTGCACCTCACACATATACACGTGCTCTGTCATGGAAGAGGCTTCCTCTGTCTGGGGACTCGTTTGTTCTGGCTGTGTTAGTAGTCTTCTGTCCCCTCTGTACTACTAGGGAGGACTTTAACAACAAGTTGAGAAATTTCTGGTCTACACTGGGAAAAACTTTAGGCAAACCAAGCATGTGCAGTATGTAAAGGATACAGGAACACATAGATTTAACATTGCTGATGCACAATAACAAAAAGACCAAGGAGGAAGGGAAGGGAGGCGAAGAGGAGGTATCCAGTTGTGAAGGAGTAGTAAGGGCTGAAATAAAAGTTCTCATATCCCAGTGCTCCCTGAAGGCCTAGAGGGTTGAAAAAAAGCCAAATCAATTAATAAAGACATCTAATAAGGGCATCTAACATGGTTATGAAAGAGGAATACATACAAGTAAAATAATTTATATTACAAATAGCAAGTAACTCCTCTGACCACTGTATTCTCCCCTACAGAATTCAAGTTATATCACCCTCTTCCAATTTAGTTGTTAATGGATCAGATAAGGCTACAGAAGTTGTATCTGCTAACAACACAATAACCTTGCCTGGCATAGCAGGGAGTTGGCTCCCATCTTCATGGTGTATCAGTTATCCTATCTGGAACCTGCCAGTAAGGATGTATTTACCCTTGCTAAGGGATGTCCTTGGGTGCCAGTGATTATTTAAAAAGATAAATGTTTCTTGATGACTTAAACATGTGAGCTGTTTGCAGGCTGGCAGCTATAGCACATCACTCAAACTATGCATCAGTCCTTGCAGACAGACACAGAGCTTAAGTTCCCATCACACTCCTAGCTCGTCCTTCCATGTCATACACAAGGCTTCACCATCTCAGCTAAAAGCTATCCTGTCACTGCTTTTCCAAAGGCGGCCGCCACGATACCGCTCAGCAGGGTTATGATTCAGATCCAACTGAAGTCACTAGGAAATATCCAGCTGGCTTCCTGAGCACCATGCATGACTTTAGCAAGGTGAGGACAGGCAAATATAGAACAGACATCGGTGACGTTTGTTCAAACAGTGCTGTCAGGGCCTGTGCTGCAGCTCCTCCAAATCCAGTATACTGGGTCACATGCGTGGAAGCAGTTGTGGCCTGGAGGACACTTCAGGGAGCAGCTGGCTTGGTTGCTTGTTTCCACCTTGCTCTGAGAACAGCAATCCCTTTCTGAACAGCAGTGCCCACACTGGCCCTGTTTTGTAAGGGTTGATCTCAGTGTGTTTGTGTCTGTGGCCGTGCACCACAGTAGCCTTGTTCTGTGGCAGGTGGACTCTGATGTGGGGGGAAGGGTACCATGTGTGCACCATTTTTACTGCTAGCAGGCATGAAAGAGATGATGCCAGCTATTACATCAAACCTTGGAACAAGAGGTGTGCAGGAGAAACACGCTCCGGAGTTCGTGCCGGCAGCTCATGCCAACTGATGGAAGAATTGCCTAATTTGGATAATAAAAATGCCTCCAACTCTAAGTTGAAGCTTTGTAACAGTTGTATGTTGTAGAAGTAGTTAACGAGACTTTCTTTCTTTGAGCCTTGGAAAGTCTCCAAAACCCACTCAAGAGAGAAATTAGCAAATGTCTTTTTGTTACCTGAAGCGAAATTGCCTTGCTGAAATGCAGAGACGTACTCTCTCCATCATCACCACCTAATCAAAACCAAAGTGGTTGTGGTGGGGGAACGAAAAGAGTAGGAGTAGAGGGAAAAAAGACAGAGGTAAATTAAGACTAATTGAAGGGGGGGTGGGGTGGGGATGGGGTGAGGAGAGAAGTGGTTTGAAAATTATCCAAGGTTTTTTCTAAGCTGTGAGTCCTATGGCTGCAAACATCAGGCAAATCTCCATCCCAGTCTTCCTGGAAATGTATTTCTAAGTAAAAAAGTGATTAGTGGAAGGCTTATATACTACCAGAATACAAGAAAAACTGCAGGAATCTTAACCCAAAAATGTTTTTGCCATTGATGTGTCCTCTAGACCAGCTTAGAAATAGGGTGTGTATTCATCAAGACCAAGTTTTCACTACATATAATTGTTAGTGTTTATTTCAATGGTCTAGTGTAGTATGTAAGTTCTGCTCCTTTTTAGCTTGAAGAATTCACTGATTTCCTGGACTGAGCTTCAAGGACTATGAGGAAGCATTCCTGGACTTGACCCATCTTTGCCACTGTTTTGCAGCATGTTCTGCTGAGCATCTGTTGCAACTGTCTGCCTTCTGGCCTTAGTTGCCCCATTTGTAAATATGAATAGCTCTGGAGAAGCGTGGTATGGGAAGTAAAGTTGTTTGAAGCTGTAAGATACATAGCTGTGAAAAATCAGTGAACTGGGGAAACGATGCTACTTGGTCTTTTAGAATAATGGACTGTCTACATCTGCTCATTTCTGACTTCTGAGATCCTTGCCTGACCTGTAAGTGCACGGCTAGTCCTCACTATTGCAGCCTTCGTGTCAATGGCAACAGTAAATTAAGAATTCAGATCTATTTTGAGGCTTTAGTTGTGTTTGATGTTTCTGAACCTTCCTTGCTCTCAAATGAAGCAGTCATGTTGAAGGCTAATTAAATGTGGGTGAGCATATTTGATCCTTCCCATTGTTTCTTGTCAGTCTGTCTGCTAAAAATCAGGGGTTACACCAGCTCGTCAAGCCAGGAGGCCAAAAGGCAGAAAGAGACATCAGTAGATTATGTATGAGTCGGTGGCAGGCAGGCAGAAGGGAAAGGTTAAGGAGGGGATGTTATAAAGCTTCAGTTGCTACTTGGTTGAATTACTGCAGTGCAACCTTTCTTCAAAGAAGTGACACAAAACTGTACTATTCGATGTGTCAGTGAACAATGGGCTGGTAATTAAACACAAGATTTAGGAATTGGAAGATTTGTTTATAGTTTTGAACATATTGCCTGGAAAGTTCTTTTTTTTATTTATTTTATTTTTTTTCTTTCTTTCCTGTGCTGCAGCTTCCCTCTCTGCAAAACAGACCCGATACCTCCCTTAAAATACAAATTAAAAGGCTCGTGTCATTAATAGTCATAGAGTGTTTTGAGATGCTTTGGCAAAAGATGACCTGTAAATAGAAAGAATTGCTACACTTCTATTAAACTTTTGTCAGCAAACGTTCATTTAATCATTAAACCACAAATGTACACAGATACTCCTTAATGAAGGGGATGCTTCCTGAAACAGAAACACTGAAACCAAACGTTTTGTTCTTTCCTTCTTAGTGTATAAACAGGAATGGGAAAGCTCAGAATTCGGGAGCCACCTGCTGTCAGGGTAAATAATTTCCTCTAGGCCTTACAAAGCATACCCAAAGAAGTATTAAACAAACTAGACGCTTACTAGAGTAAATCTCATTTGAGAAAGTTACCTTTGAGGTCTCAGTGGGCTCCATACTTCTTTATTTTCCAATTGCAAGTGCTCATAATACTGGTAACACTTGAAACTCCTGTACTTTTGATGTCAGTGTCAATTTTGCTACTAGCTACAAAGCCCCAGTTAAGGATGAAAAGTCTCTGGTGTTTAATGTGTTTCTCATTCCCAGTTCCCATTTCTACTTTCATTATGTGGTTAGTGACACTGAACTCCTTCTGGGTCTGGCTATATCTACTGCATGTGGGAGACTGAGGTCAACAACAGAATATATGCAGTATGTTTAGAAAATTGTCTTTACAAATGTTACCATTTTTTGCACAGCTTTCCTAAATAGTTATTCATATTAGCCAAGGTCTGAGAAGACCATGAGAAAAGGTAACTTAACCTCAAATCCAAAGATCAGTTAGAAACTGGCATTCCCAAGGGAAAGACAACTGATCACAGGTTTCTTGCACCTTCCTCAGAACAGAGTGGTCTACAAGTGATGAAATAGGAACTGCAACTGTAATTACCACAATGAATTGGTATAGCTGTAACCCCAGGGCTGTATTTTCACTAATGTTTGTGTGCACCTTTCCTGGGAGCAGGATAAATGTACATCCAACACTGTCCATCAATAGAAATAATACAAGCAGTTGCTTTTAATTTTTATTTTAAAAAATCTTCCAGGAAAAGCCCCGATGTTTTGTTTTGAATCATAGAATGGTTATGGGTTGGAAGGGACCCCAAGGATCATAGAGCTCCAACCCCCCTGCCACAGGCAAGGCCACCAACCTCAGGCCTGGAGCTACACAAGGTTGCCCAGGGCCCCATCCAACCTGGCCTTGAACACTTCAGGGACGGGGCATCCACCACCTCTCTGGGCAGCCTGTTCCAGCCCCTCACCACTCTCTCTGTAAAAAACTTCCCCCTAAGATCTAATCTAAACCTTCCTTCCTTTAGTTTTAATCCATTCCCCCTTGTCCTGCCATTGTCTATCCTTTTAAAAAGCTGAATCCCCTCCTGTTTCTCTGCTCCCTTCAGGGACTGGAAGGCTGCAATGAGGTCCCCCCGCAGTCTTCTCTTCTCCAGGCTGAACAAGCCCAGCTCCCTCAGCCTCTCTTCCTAGGGGAGGTGCTCCAGCCCTCTAATCATCTTTGTGGCTCCTCTGAACCCTCTCCAACAGTTCCACATCCTTCTTGTATTGTGGGCCCTGGCTCTGGACACAGGACTCCAGAGCGGGCCATGGAGGCAATTGGATACAAGCAGATGTTTATGTACTCTTCCACATCTGTGTATGTGCTCCCATACTTCGTTGTCCCTTGGCTGTATCTATGATATTTATGAAATCACTGCGTAGCTATCCCATAAGTAGCTTTAATGGCATCCTCACATGCTTTGTAAATAGAGTCTTATAATCGGATAGAACGGTTTGTCTTGTGTCAGTGAACGAATCCTGTTTGAAAATTTCAAACTTTCACCCTTCAGCGTTGCTCATATTTATTTCAGATGGAAGAAATGTAGTGAAGCTGCTTGAAATAAATATTTCACTCCAACGCCAGCCACAGAGAGAAAGTGTGTATATAAGATCCGGCTGTGGAAGGACAGCTACTCACTTATTTATGAGTGTAAACAGAAAGACCAATTAATGCAGAGACTAGAATACTGGATTTGGAGGAGCACAGAGTGTCCATAGATAGTCTTTCACTGATGTGTTTCTCAGCCTGGGCGTCTTCCCTTGAACCTGAATCTTTCCTCGTAATGTCATCATTTCAAAACTACAAGAAACATCTTGGAGAAATCTTAAGCAAATTTTTTTCCTATTGTTTTCTAGTTTCTCTATAAATGACTTTTGGTATTTTTCTCCCTCTCTTGCAGCACAGATTAGTCATTTAGAAGGGTTTTTTTAAATTGTCTGTGTCTTCTGTTCACTTTAAAATACTTACGTGGAAATTCCACTGCATGTACCAGGTATGCTGTTCCAAAACATTTCAATAGTATGATCCTTCATGATTTACAGGATGAGTACTTGAAATCTGGTATTGCACTAAGCCGTTGCTGCCTGAAAGGCCTTGAGTTTACATTCCTTGTGTATAATGTTACTTTTTGACACTTTTACTATTCAGATGTTGTATATTTACTGATGTAGTGTCTGGGTCAAGGCCAAGGCCTTTGGTTTGCTTTGACTTAATTAGGGCAATGTATAAAAGGTGTATAATGTATAATTTTGAGCTAGAGGCTGCAAGTATCTTAACTCTTTTTTTTGGTTTTTTTTGTTTTTTTTTTTTTTTATTTCATATCCCTCTGAACTCCATCTTGTAACACATTCCCACAGATTTTGTAATGCCCAGAATCAATTTCTTGGGAGCTTTAATGGGAAAAATTAATGGAATATGTTGCCTTCAGTCTTGGAACATGTTAGTATTAGAGCAATTGCAAATTAGGTTGTCTGTAAATATGCCACTGTTACTTTATCAAAACGGGAACTACGTTGTGATAAGGAGTAAAGGACAGATGGAGCTAGTCAATTCTGTGGAATAATGTTTTGTTTCATCAAACAAGCCCACAATAATACCACCTCACATGTTTTTTCAGTTCTTTTCTGCTTTATTACAAGGACTGCATCCAAAATGAATTATCAGTCCAATGCATATTGCATTGATGGTGATGGTCAATATTGAATCATGGGAAGCCGTAGCACGATTTCCAACAGTCTAATTGCTGCTTCTGTACCCAGTGACACGTTGCATTAAATAGCAACAGTGGCCAGGTTGCATTTGATTTCCATAACATGTTGGTGGGATTTTATTCCTAAAGTCTCTAGCATTTAGTCATGTGACTCTATCTCCACCTTTGTCCTGAATATGAATCATTGTGTACAGGGCAAAGTCCTTATAAGCACCGTGTGGTGCATCAGGAAAAAATGGTAGAATAAGGCTATTATGTAGACCATATCTCAACTAATAAGGCACTGTTTGTCTGTAAGGGTCTTAAACTGTAAATGAAGTGTGAAGCACCCCGTCACCACCATGGTGTAAGGACAAGAGGTGATAATTGGTTGGGAATAGGGTATGGGTGATATTGCGGATACTATCTTAGGGCAAAGAAAATGAGAAAACCCAGTTCTTCTGCTTGGTCTTTATAGCATTACTGTCAGAAATAATGATAAGGTCTCAACTCAAGAGCTATCCAACACTGAAACTGGTCAGTATTCTTGTCTTTCTCCTTTGGCTATCACCAACGCAATGCAGCAATTAGTTTGACTACAGTGCATGATCCTCTTTCCTTCAGATTAAATATTGTAAATAAAAAAAAACATTTTCATGTTCTTAGAATTATTTTTTTAGAGCAGTAAAAATGAACAGAGGTCCTTACTATCTCATCCTATGACAACATGTGTTTAACCATAGTCATGAAGCACCATAAAGAAAATTTATCCATCCCTAAAACTGCTATTTCACTTCCATCTAAGGATGGATTCCTGCCATAAATCTGCTGTAGTGTTGTAATGTTTTGGGGTGGAGTGGAATGCAGCAACTAGTCAAAGAAGGCTTCTTTGAGGTGATAAAATTGTTCATAGTTATATAGTGTTACAGAATCCTTTGAACTCCAAAGAGATAATGAAATACAGTGATGGAAACTGCTGGTCGAAGGGACTGGAAGTCTGTAGCCAAACCTCCTAATCAGAACAGGACTGTCACCAACACAACACAGAATCAGTTCAGATGTGACTTTATCCAGCCAAGTCTTAGAAACCTCCATGTGACATTTGCTTCTGAGGACATTGGGGCTGTCGCCATGCTATGAAGCACCTGCTCCTTAGTGGTTCCCCTTCATCACACATACATCTGCAAGAGTATGTATTGGGGGCAGGATTAGAAGCAATGTTTACTGCTGTGAGAAGTTTTTATTTATTATGTATTTATATGTTATATTTATTTATTATATACTGAGAGTATTTATACATATGGGTGCACACTGCTGTAAATATAGAGCAAACTTGCTCCTATGAAATTGAATTTGCATGTTCCTGTAACACACAGAAAGACCCAGTCAAAAATCTCAGTAACGATCTTCTAAGTGGTATCCAGTCACCGCTCTGTTACCATATTTTTATGTAGTGTCACTCCATATTTCTCTGAGCCTTTCAATCCAAAGATGTCAGCCTCTGATCAGGAGATTGTGCTTAGTTGTTTAGCTGTGCATAGCGTGAGACAGGGACTGGTTTCACTGCAGCCAGTAGAAGGAATTGAGCCATGTATGTAATAAATGGAATATTCTTGTTATTTCAGTCCAGTGTTTGTAAAAAGGAAATCCATAATAAATTTAATTCATAAATAGGAGAGCAAGAAAGAAAGAAAAAAAAAAAAGAAGAAAAAACCACAAACCACCACCACCACCAAAAAAAAACCCCAAACAAACTTAAAACACCAACCCAAACCCAAGTGTCACACAGGGAAGAACTGAAGGGAGAAAGGAGAAGTTTAATGTCTGCCTCTTTGGGAAGAGATCCTGTATCTCAGAAGGAACATTAGTTAACAGAACGCATGGCATGTTCTGCTCCCTGCATTTCCAATAAGCATCTCTTGAAACATTCAGGAGTTGTCAGCATTTGATCAGGAACTACAATTGCTTGTATCCCATCTGTTTTCATACTTCCCTGAAGAGATTTCAAAAACTTACTTTAAAGGAAAACTCCTATCTAACCGGTTTGTTCCGATTTTTTTTATGGATTAGGTAATTTATTTATGTAGCACATATTATGTTCAAAATACTATTGAGAGGCATATATTACTGTAAAGAAAGAGAGCCATAGACAAGCTTTTAGCAATGAATCAGTCTTTAGTACCCTTAAGGCTTTTACAATGTACTGTAGATATGGCAAAGATAAGAAAAATGCATATATATAGGCTGGAACTGTGACAACATGAAAGAAGAGTTGCAAAGAGGGAAAGAGATGTGTTTGACAAAACCTTAATGAGCTTATTTCCTCAGGTTCTAGAGGAAAACTAAATACACAAATAACCAGTAAGTTCTGATGTTTCTAAGGGGTTTAAACACTCATTCTCCATGCTGTAAAACAGTTCAAGACAAGCAGTTCTACACTTACTTCCTTACCAGTTCTTTGGCTCCCATTGTGTCATTTGCCTCTAGCATTAGTGTTTTGCCAGTCAGAAGGATAGGAGATTTACTGGTGAATGAAAATAGAATTAAAAGAAATAACAGTTATGCAGAAGGACAGTTATGCCATGGATGCAAAGAAACAACAGTTTGCAACAACTTTCTTTGCAAGTTGACACCTGTGTTCTTGATATTTATGATGTAGGGTAGTAGTGCTTGGAGAGGATTAAGGGATTTTTTCACCCTTTTTATTAGACAGAGGACAAGGTCTGAAGTGTTTAGTTTCATAGTTGTTTCCTCTCTGCTGTTGGTGACAGTACCACGAGAACAAAATTGTATCGCTGAACATAGTTATTTAGCTGTCTCCCAGTAATGTCAACAGGAAGGTGTTCCGTGCTTGTGTCTTGCAACTCTAGCTTATACATTATTGTAATTATTCTCCAAGCTGCTAACAAAGTACTTTGTTACATCAACTTTGAGGAAGTCTAATTCCACACGTGAGGCGGGGACAGAGTTTGGTAGCCTGACAGCACTGGAGAATTAGAGGAATTGTGGAATAGGCAAGGAAAAGACTGCAATAAAGTTGATTTCCACCAAATTCCCATTTTCCCATAACACATAGAATTTTTTTTCATTTGGAAAGCACATACAATAATCATTTAGTCTAACTGCCTGACCAATTCAGGGCTGACCATATGTTACAGCATATGATTAAGAGCATTGTCTACATGCCTCTTAAATATTGAGGCACAAGGCTTGTCAGCCACCTCTCTAGGAAGCCTGTTCCATGGTTAGACCACCCTCTCAGTACAGAAATGCTTCACAATCTCCAGTCAGAACATCCCCTGATGCAGCTTTGAACCTCTCTGGGCTGGCTGGTTATGCTGTTTGATGCATGCCAGGATGCAGTTTGCCCTCTTGGCTGCCAGGGCACAGTGCTGGCTCATATTGAGCCTGCTGTTGACCAGCACACCCAGATCCCTTCCTGCCAGGCTGCTCTCCAGCCACTCCTCTAACAATTTATACTTGTGCCTGGCATTACTCTGTCCCAGGTGCAGAAACTGGCATTTGTTCTTGTTAAATTTCATGTCATTAATGATTCCCCAGTGTTCCAATCTGTCTAGGTCCCTCTGCAAGGCCTCTTATCTCTCAAGAGAGTCAACAACACTTCTCAGTTAGGTGCCATCAGCAAACCTGCTAATGGTGCATTCAACTCCTACATCCAGATCATTGATAAATTTATTGATCACTGGAACAGGTTGCCCAGAGATGCAGTGGAGGCCCCATTCTTGGAGATATTCAAGATCAGGCTTGATGAGGCTCTGAGTGACCCGATCCAGTGAAGATGTCCCTGCTTACTGCAGGGGGGTTGGACTAGGTGACCTTTAAAGGTCCCTCCCAACCTAACACATTCTATGATTCCATGATACTGAATTGAACTAGCGTGGAATTGATCCCCATCCTTGTCAGTTCTTCACCCAACACACTACAAACTGGCTCATCCTGCAGTTGAACATCTTGTCCAGAAGGATGCTGTGAAGAACAGAATGAAAGGCCTTACTAAAATACAGAAACTGATATCCACTGCCTTCCTGTCATCCACTAGCTGGGTGATGTTACACTTTAGGAAGTTAAGAAACAGGCTCTGTGCTGGTGATCATAGCTGGTACTATCTTCATGCTGTCGATGCCTCAGTGCTAGGACCTGAACAGATGCTAATGAAAGTACTTTGAAGAGACTGTCAGCCGTGCAGTTATTATGTGGCTATTTGTGATTTTCTTTTGTCTAGCAGTTGCTGGCATCCTTCCATGTCTGGTTCTTAGGGAAATATCTTAAAAAGAGTATGATATTGTTCCTGTTTTGCTCTGCTCTTACAGGCCTTGCAGAAGTGTACTATCTGAAACATCCTGTGCTAACAGCTTTTGTAAGGCAGAGGATGTGGACTGTTGCATGGGTTTATCCTTTTTCTCTCTTTTTTAATTGTAATCAAGTGTACTACTTTTTATTTTTCTTTTTTTTGGTGCTGATGGCAGCTAGGAGGAATAGAGCAGCTGTCATGCTGTGGTCTTCTAAGCAAAATTAGTGATCACAGAATCACAGAATTGTAGGGGTTGGAAGAGACCTCAAGAGATCATCGGGTCCAACCCCCCTGCCAAAGCAGCTCCCCAGCTCATATTGCAAGTGATGCAAACGAGGCCACTGGATCTTCTTTAAAAAAAAAATAAACCACTTTTAGACCACATCATTTTAGAAAGTGATAGATGAGAAAATGAACAGTCATAGGGACTTAATTTTACCAAGGCACAAAACTAGGTGGCTTCAAGATGAGTTACGGATCTACAGAAGACAAGAAAGGTAGAAATTAAATATTTAATATGTTAAGTCTAGTGCAATCAGTCACAAGAGTCAAGGACAGGAAAAAATCCATGGCAGTGACTGATGGCAGGTGATCATAAATGAGCATTCACACTTTGGAGGCGTATCTTAGCTTTTGTGGGCTTTTTCTGAAGTTTTCATGATGACAAAGATGATTGGAATAATATTTTTCTGTTTTGCTGAATTTTAATTATGTCTTTCAGAATTGCAGTAAGATATCACACACACACACACACCCCCATTAGTAGTAGAGAGTACAGAAGGATGGGAAAGGAGATAGATGTTAGGAAAAGGAAATGTGGACTACAGGCATTGTACTGCCACTTTGGCTGACCTACTTGCCCACATGTTGTCATCTAAACTTGATTGTCAGGATAAAAGGATATTACTTTTAGTATCCCAGTACATCTGTGCCTGGAAGTAATATCATTATCTCTCTGAATTCCATTAAAGGAATTTTCTACACTTCTTTCCCTGAATTACTGCATGTTGTGTTGCAGTGTATTGAAAAACTGTCATATATTACCCATGAGATTTCAGTGATGGACTCTGTAGCATGTAGAAATCTGAGGGCTTGCTGAGTGTTTAGGTACTGGATAGTGAAGTAGAAAACTTTAGACAAATAGTTTCCTTTTTGGAGCAGGATGGTAAAATTGAACTCCCATGGTAGAAGCTTTTTGCTAACATTTTATAAAGTATTCTGTACATTGAGAATTTAATACAGTTTGTTGCCATAGTGATTGGGAGACATACAAAAGTTAAACGGGTCAATTAATCAGCTTATGATCTAGTTCTACTAGTAGGACTCCTGCCAGTGGTAACAAGCTGTGTTCTTTGTTTTATGGGATATCAGAGAAGACAAAGCTACACGTAAGAGAAACACATAATAAAACAGGAGAAAGTGATATGGTAAGAGGAATAAATAGAGCAGTAGCAGTGCCAGGTAAGAGAGAATGAATGGGACAAGCTGAGGAACCCTAGAGATGAAACACTTGTAGAGGTGTGGGTTGTTTTGTTCATCTTTCCAGAAAGAAAAGGCAACTTGGCAGAGGAACTTTGTGAGAGAATTGGTTAGAATCACAGAACTTTAGGGATTGGAAGGGACCTCTAAAGATCATCTAGTCCAACCTCCCTGCTAGAGCCAGATCACCCAGGGTAGGTCACACAGGAACACCTCCAGATGGGTTTTGAATGCCTCCAGAGGAGACTCCACAACTCTCTGGGCAGTCTGTTCCAGTGCTCTGCCACTCTCACAGTGAAAACGTTTTTCCTTAGGTTTATGTGGAACCTCCAGTGCTCCAGCTTGCATCCATTGCCCCTTGTCCTATGATTGATAGGGCCCATAAAAATAACTTTGGGAAAAGCATTTTATATTGCTTGGGGGGAGAAAATAAAAGAGAAAAGAGAGAAGACAATCAGAAAAGCTGGAGGGGAAGGGATTGTATTAACTAAGAAGGGAAGGGAATTTTAATAGTACCCCAAAGGGATGCAGGGGAGTAGTTCCAAAGGAGCGAAGGAAGCAGCCCAATTTAGTCATAGCCAGAGAGAATAGAAGGAACACTTCCCTCTGATTGTTACAATTCCTCAAGGGGTAGGAAAA
Organism: Porphyrio hochstetteri; assembly: GCA_020800305.1. Taxonomy (NCBI): domain Eukaryota; kingdom Metazoa; phylum Chordata; class Aves; order Gruiformes; family Rallidae; genus Porphyrio; species Porphyrio hochstetteri. The sequence goes on along the minus strand of CM036908.1, from coordinate 6,975,822 downwards.
GATGTAGAAGTCTTTATTGATAGTGAAAGGAAAGAGTTGGGGAGGTAAGTTGAGGAGCTCCATTTCAGACATATTAACATTTGAATAGACAGGCCAGAAACCTTTTGCCCAAAGATCTGCAAGAAGGCTAAATATTGTGTACAAGCTGGCCAGAAGGCTAGACTGAGGTCAGGTTGAAATGTAAGTAGGCAATATCTAGGAGAAACACAGGTTTGAAGCAGTATAAATAATGTAAAAATTGAGGCAGATCCTGATACAAGAAGAGAGTAGACTGAAGGCATTACGTGTCCACCAATGCACAGCTCTTCTCTCTTCTTTAATATTCCAGCCAACAGCCCCGTTGATGCCTTAATTGAATGTCCTTTTCATACAGCATACACAACAATTGATCTTTCTGCTCTCTAATTTATTAATTATAAATATTTATGAATTATTTATTCTTTAGTTTAAAAAATATGCTTGTTTAGACTAGCTGATGAGGTGCTGAGTTATTTTAATGCCATTAATGAACAAATCATAAACCAGAAATTTTAATGTGCTGAATACTGAACAGGGAAATTTAACTATTAGAGTCACTTCAAATAGTTATTAGGCCTTCACAAGAAAAAAATTTACATAATTCAACTGCTAGGTTCTTGTGGTGTTCACAAAGGTATGTGCTAGAAAAAAGTCAAGGGAGTACAGTAACGCTGTGTCCAGTAGGTGCTTGTCAATCTCATGTCAGTCTAATACCTACCTAATGTTAGACTTACCTACACCATCATGGCATTTGGGATGTGTTTTTTTTCCTGTTCCAAGGGTGTCATTCTTCACACAGCTCTGTCTACTAACAACCTGTAAATATTGACTGTTAACTTGCAATTGACATCTTGGATGAATGCAAACATTTGGAGTAGGTGAAGTAGATTTAACCATGAGGAATGGATCAGGGGTGCAAGTACAGTATCATGCTGTCGTTTTTATTTCAGAGGGGAATGTCCTTTCCTATGGTCCTTGGACACATTAAAAGGCAGAGTGGAGTTTTGAGCAATCCAGTGTTGTTTTGATGACCGAGCAATACAAAGGGGGGAAATTTGTAAAAGGACTGTATCTTTTTGTCTCTAGAACCTGTACTACTGTTAATCAAACCATGCTTTCAGAGGAGAGGCTGAGAGAGCTGGGCTAGTTCACCCTGGACAAGAGAAGGCTGCGGGGGGACCTCATTGCAGCCTTCCAGTCCCTGAAGGGAGCAGAGAAACAGGAGGGGAATCAGCTTTTTAAAAGGGTAGGCAATGACAGAACAAAGGGGAATGGATTAAAGCTAAAGGAGGGAAGGTTTAGATTAGATCTTAGGGGGAAGTTTTTTACAGAGAGAGTGGTGAGGGGCTGGAACAGGCTGCCCAGAGAGGAGGTGGATGCCTTGTCCCTGGAAGTGTTCAAGGCCAGGTTGGATGGGGCCCTGGGCAACCTTGTGTAGATCCAGGCCTGGATCTGTGGCAGGGGGGTTGGAGCTCTGTGATCCTTGGGGTCCCTTCCAACCCATGCCATTCTATGATTCTATGAAATAACAAGATATTAGCTGGAGACATGCCACAGGCCTGGCTTAGCACTGTGTCTGTCAAAGACCTAGAAGATAATAAAGGGCTAGAGGTGCTTCTGCTGCTTTCTGACTGGAATGATCGTACTTCAGCAAGTCCCAGGCACTTTGCTGCTGATGGGAATGCTTTTTTAGCTCCAGTGCGAAGGGAGAGGCAAGTCTGAGGTTTACTTGTGTTTCAACTCAGAAGGCCAGTGTGCAAAGTGACAAGCCAGCAGGTCTCAGATAGCCACGACTCTGTCTGGCTTTGACCCCAACTCCTCAGTTTTACAGTAACAAAGTATGAACTAGTAACACCCCTGGTGGAATCAGTTAGGAGATGAAAGCAGTTTCATCTGTCCCGAGATAGGAAATCTTGCCTGTTTTGGTGGTGTTCAGTGTTACAGTGGTGATGGCAACAAACCAGAAGAGAGCAAACTGTCAAGGCAGCACTAATCAAGGAAGACTATTTGTACCAAGTCTTTCATGCCATGTAATAACACTGCTAAGGGAAAAGCAACTTTAATTCCAAAGGGAAAGCTGCTGTCCCAGTCAGCTTAAGAGCAGTATACAAGGAAGTAGGTGGTGAAAGGAGGCAGTAAAGAAATAAGTGCCTCAGTGCTTCATCCATTCATTTACTGTATTTGGTTACTATTTTGAATTTATATTGTCATAAATACAGTAGTTCCCACACTTTCTCTTCGCTGCTCTTAGGAATCTCAAACAGAATCTAATACTATGGTAGCTTCCAAACGTTCCCTCTGAATTTTCTGTATTCCTATTTCATGTTTTGTAGTTTTGGGTTTAATAATTTTTTTTACACATAGAAAAGCTGAACTCAAAATCATAAGTCCAGTTTTGGATTTTGCTTCATACCTCCTGGCATGCAAAGCATGCTCTGCATTAAGAAATTGCTGTGATGTGTCTAAGATTGTTGTCTAAACAAGAGTATTCAAATAATATGCAAGAGGAGAAAAAATACCCCAAAACACCCATCCTCTTTGTATAGGTGGTGGTGTATTCAGATAAAACTTGTGAAAATCATTCTTACAATCAGTCCTTATCTTTACAACCTTCCATTCTTTTAGGATACTCAGCCCTTGATTTCTTTTACTCCTTTTAGTCAAATAAGATGAAGGCCATTGAGGGCAAGGTGAATAAGGGTGCATTTACTGTGGGAAGGGGATTGATTTGTGGGTAAATAGCTGTTGTGATTCTTAACAATAAGGATTAGCTGTGAGGTAGGAATGTGTCAGCTTCCCGTCTCTAGCAATAAGTATTACTACAAGTGTAGGATGGATGATGAGTGGAACTTTGATAGATTTAGTGATGAAATTCTGCAGTTTACAAGGAAGTATTTTAAGCTCCATCATCACTTGTCTCCTCCTTCACAAGGACCTACCAAAGAGGCAGTGGTACAGTTTAAAAATTATGATTCCAACTGCTCAGAAAAAGGTTTCTTTTTATTTCCCACTCAGCAGCTGCAAAGTTTATATACAGAGATAAAGCCATTGTGTCACACAAGCAAAGGACATTGATAGAAATGCATTTCAGCAGCATCTCATCAGAGGCAGCACAGCTTTAGCTGCCTTTCACAGCTGATGTATGTCTGTGATTCTGAGTGCATAAAGCACATACCACAGGCTACTCCTCTGCTCTACCTTTTAACCCTTCTTCTTCCTCAGCTCTGTCACAGGCTGATCTTTGCCAGCTGCTCTACCAGCTCAATCAACCATTTCTTGCAGGCTGGCTGCAATGTGTTATTCCCTGGTTCTCCCTTGTTTGGTATTATTACATGCCATTTCCACTTACTCTATTAACCACTCTCTATCCTATAGCATGCTGTGGAACATATGTCACTCTGCACCTGCTGACCTACCTACACTAGAGTGGTGATTTACACATCCTTACCAGTAAAATATTTTTGAACTTGCAGCCCCTATATATGTATACTTATTCATAACTCAGTAGTATAATAGTGCATGTATATTATGTGTATTATAAAATGTGCACAAAAATAGAAATTAAAAAATAATGAGATAAAGGTGAAAAATTATATTTTATATATTATATAATTACTTTATGTATATACAGAACAGTAAATCTTTCTGCACCTCTCCTTAAAACATCACCTTTACTTTGAAGAGACAGATAAGGTGTGTTTGTTTTTCAAACATATCTGCTAGACCACATACTACTGACAACCACTTGTCATCCCAGAAAAGGTCAGCAAATTTGGAACACTTGTCTTTTTGTAAAAGAAAAATACATAAATCATCTGTAAGTTGGACAGCTCTTTTAAGCACATTGCCACAAGATAACCAGGGAATTTCTATGTGGCATAAAAGATTTTCATGGTCACTCTCCACCCCATCTCATTACAAAGTGTTGTAAAGATTCTACTGTTTTAAAAAATGAAGTATATCAATGACATCCAGTATCATTTAAAGGCTCCGATGGCTCCAACTTCTTTGCTGCAATAGCTGGCTCTATGAGTGTTGTGGTGAATGAATTTCATGTGTGATACTATCTCTGCAGCCTTATGCTGGAATCTGGTTTTGGGTTGTTTTTTTTTCCAGTCAAAGCATCTGCTTCATGAGTGATTACACTGGTACAGTTTTGCCATAAAGCATTGGTTTTATTAAAGAAGTCATTTACTGTTGAAAATTCATATTATCCGGTATATCTTTCCTTTAGTGGTTCATAAAAAGCCCAGTTCTTCCTATATGTCATTAGTGAACTAGATTCTAGCAAATAGCAGAAGCTGAGACTTGTTAGGAACATCTGTACTTTCATCCAACCGCAAAGCAAACCTCCCACACTGCATAATTTGTTTGAATCCCGTTTCTTCAAATCTTCAGCAATGTTTCATACGCATCTTCCAACAGTATTTGCTGACAAAGGACAACATTTTAGTTTGTTGCCATCTTGTTTTCCACTTATTATTCCAGCCAGTTGTGCCACGGCAGGAGGAAAGAATGTTTCCCCTGTCTATGTGGCAGGCTTTTTTTCCTTTCACTTTTAAGTAAGGAACCTCTTACTGCTAAACAGTTATCATTAACTCTTGTAAAGTGCTGGTTTGAATATTGCATGAGTTTAAACCACTGGAAAGTGTTGAAGTTTGTCTTTATGTTCTGGATGCTTAGTTTTTAAATGTCTTGCTGCTTAGGGTGGCTTCATGTTATCATGATTAGTTCATATGCCAAGGCACAGAGTACGTTTAGGGCAAGGTTAATTGGTAAGAGCACGGATGAAAATCCATATTACAAATAATCTTCTTGATAATTCCAAAATCTTTTGGTTGAAGTTCTTGCCACATCTGATTACATTGTCATTGTTTTCACCTTGTAGTGTGACTGCTGAAGAGTTCATATTAGAAGAAGTGTCAGCTCTGTTTTTCCCTTGTTGTTCACTTGTGTTCATCTTATTAATCTTACCCTCAGTTTATGATTTCTTGGTAGTAATCTTTTTAAGCCTCTTGTCCATTTTTTGAGGGTTAGTTTAGTTAAAACTAGATAATAAAATCAATAAATCCACTTAGCCAGACAAGCATAAATTGCAGTATGTCTAAATATGCTGAAACTGCATAAGCAAGTAGGGATGTCACTTTGAACCCCTCCACACTGTGGAGCACCCACTCTTTACCCTGGACACCTCATGGCTGTATATGACATGGAACCCTCTGATATACTGTCAGTAACTTGCTTATATAGTTACAGATACAGCCTAAGAACCCTTGCCTGAACAACCACAGATGACAAATAATGTTCCTATGAAATAAATGCCAATTGATGCTGCAAAGCTTTCAACTTAGATCAGTCATTCCAATGCTTACTGATTAATGGTGTGTTTTTCCAGACCACATTTCTCAGTGTTTGTCAAGTCAGTTAATGAAGTATTCTCTTAGGAGGAGGAGCAAAAAGCACTTGTAGGGGAGTACTTGCTGAGCTTGTGAGTGAAGGTAATAGTACTTGGTAAAGTATGTGTTTTATTCCAGCAAGGCTTTGGGCCCCGTGGGCTGGCTAGATGTTCTGTACCAGGGAAGGAGAATGAGGTTGGAGGAGCAGGCTCTTTCTGGATCTCAGTAAGATGACCAGACAGTGGATCACTTAGTAAAATGGCTGTTTCAACAAGATAGACTAAAAAGAGGAATATAGATGGAATATAATGGCTAAATCTTACATTCCTTCAACTCCTGGGAACACCATTTTCATGCAGCACTGGGTGGATGCTACAGGCATTTTCCCTTAGCACGTTGAACAGATGTTGTCAAGCTTCCTGTCTCCCTTCAATGCTGTGGTCCTTTTATTTTGTGTAGCAAATAGACTCATATATATCTGCTCCCAATGGGTTGGGAAGTTCTTTCTGCCTTAACACCCACCAATACACAGCACAGGGTGGTACAGGGCACTCCAGCAGGTTCCCATGCAGTAGCTACTCCTGCTGTCATACAGGCTTCTTCTCGAGGTCCAATGCGAAAACGTGGCTTGTTCAGGATGATTAACTCCTCAAATACAAGGTCTTCTGCGAGGTTCCCCATACACTAGGTGAGAGAAATCTGTATTGCTTAGGCAGAGAACATGGCTTATATCTGGGGTGGGAAAATATTTCCATCTGAAATTCAACAGAAATGGAAAATGCTATGAAACAACCAGAGATAATGGAAGGTATAAAAAATGTTTTCCAAGCTTAAGGTTAAAAAGAAGGACCAGACAGCCCTCTGCACAATTGGAAGATCAAGAAGATGGGCAAACTGTAACTACAAGACTGAAGAGGACCATAAAGATTTGATATAAGAACAGGTAGTTAACTGTTATATTCTCAAAGTGACTACCATGCTTTAATAATTCATCCAGTTAAATAGGACAAAAATGTACATGAGAGATACTCATTGCATGGGTCTCCAGCCCACTTAAATAAACTGGCTTGTGAAGAGATCTCCAAAAAGTGAAGACTGACACATACAGTAATTTTGGGTAACTATATTAAAAAGAATGAAAGCAGTATTCTTCAGCCAACAAACAATAGAAGAGTACATTGTTTTCCAGAAAAATGAGAAGCAAAATGTGGCTTTTATATCCTTTCCAGTATCACTAGACAAGAGCTCACAGAGAGATTACAAAAGTCAATGTTAAAATGTTGTGTCGTGGCAAAACTCTTTGGTCTACACAGAATAAACTGAGGGCAGCTGAGGGGAAAGAAAGTTCAGATTATTTCTGTCAAATTTTTCTTTTCTTGTGAATGAAACAGGTAGTTTTGCAAAAGGTTTTGATTTGATGGAATAATGGTCTTATTCATAAGGGATGAAGAGACTAAGATTTGCATAACCTTCTGCAAAGTAAATTTATGTTAATTTCCACCAAAATCTAGTTATTGCTTTGATTAATTTTGTTCTCAACAAAGACACCAAGAGGAATTTATTTTTTAACAATCTGTACATAGATATTAGGGGCCTGAGTAAAAAGTGAGAGGATTTTGAATTGCTCATCAGCATAATTTGACCTACTTGAAGTTATGGAAACCTAGGAGAAAGAGCTGCTGCGATTGGAATGTAAAACTAACATTTTTCAGCCTCTTGAGGATTGTATGCATGAACTAAAAGAGGAGGGAATGGCACTGTAAATAAAAATGTGTATCAGTCACACAATCTATATATGCATGTATGTGTATATCTATTTCTTTCCAAGTCACTAACTAATGAGAAGGAAATTATTTTGAATGTTTATGGACTGGTGTTCTAATGGAGAAAGCACAAATAACTTGGTTTTGGTGCCTTTAAAATCTGTAGGGGAAAAAAAGGCTGCATTATCATTAGTCATCAACAGCTACAGAGGATGTATTGCAGAGTCTTGCACATCCTTATGGCTAAAGATAAGAAGTGGGTAATATTCTGCTCACAGAATCACAAGGTTGGAAAAGACCTTTAAGATCATCAAGTCCAACCATTCTCATCCTAAACTAAACCATATCCCTAAGTCCCTCATCTATCCTTTTTTTGAACACATCCAGGGAAGGTGACTCAGCCCCCTCCCTGGGCAGCCTGTTCCAGGCCCTGACAACTCTTTCAGTTCTTAAGGGTTTTGTGCTGAAGGTGGTGTACTATTATCTTTCTGAAATGTTGATTACAGAACTAAAACTTTATCTATAACTTATATATTGTGGTATTACATTTCTTGTATGTACATTTGGTGTTCTAAAAGTGGTGATTTCATAAGACTGTAAATCATTACAGCTTGACAGGAAAAAGGGGAGTAGTAAGGGTAATGGGATGAAACAGTAACTCCACTCAATTCTGCAGCCATTAATATGTCATTAAGGTTAAAGGTTAGAAGAGTTAACCCTTCTGCTTTTAATGTGCATGGTATTGTGGCCATGTTAATTTTGAGATCTACAAAGCAGGTTTTGGTTCGTTAAATACCAATCCTACTTCGGCACGAAGATCTTCTAACCGTTATGGTCTCAAGTCTGAATAAAGTAGCACCACTGGTGATTTGGGGTGGCAGGCCAACTGTTCTGTTCCTTAGGTAGTATTTGCATTGTATCTGCAATCCTTTCTCCAAATATAAAAATTCTAAGGATAGCATTCCACAAACAAAACCAAACTCGTTACCTGTTGTTATTTTTGTGAGGAGGCCAAGGTTTCGATTCGCTTGTTACACCTTGACATTGTTCTTGGAGTTTGCAGTTATTCTTTTCTGTTTCACAGCATTGTGGAGAATATTGAAAGAGCTGCAAACAGCCTTTTCAACAGTTGTCCTCAAACAAATGTGATGTCAGTTGCTGGGGTTTTCTGGAGACCCCTCTAATCTGAGATGGTTTTGGCACCCTCTGTAATTGTAGTGGCTGTTTGATGACATAATGTGGGAGGGATGTATCCCCAGGGGAAAATAGAGAACAGTCTCACATCCTGAAAATTCCATGGCTGGATGAAATGTGGCATAGGGTACTTTAACGGGGCTTTCAAGGTGGAAATAATTGCATTACATAAAGAGTTGTTAGTTCTTTGTTGGTTTTGTCTTGTGGGATAATAGAGCATTGGCCTGGGGATTTGTCTGTTCAACAGCTTCATCCCCTCAGAAGAAAAAAACTTGGGAGAGTTGATATTACTTCCCCTCCATGGGAAAAAAGCTGTGTGACAAAGGGATGTGGAGAGACAGGGAAAGGTGTCTTGTGTCTTGCTGCTCAGTGCTATGGACAAGCACGTGTGAAAGCAGAGTTCTATGCTCAGATCTGTGGGTACTACAGTTTATTTTAAATGGGTTTTCAGTTTGTTTGAAATAAATGCTAGTCACTGTGAAATGCTGTGTTAGTGGCCCTAAAGGAACTGACCGAATGGGTGCTTTGCAGTTAATGATGGAGCAACTTTATCCACTTCCAGACAAAATTTTAACATTTTATGATAAGTAAAAGTTGCACAGTTTTCTGGAACAGGTAATAGAAATAATCTCTGTGAGTGTTACAAGGAATTATGCTGCTTCCATTCTAGTCTTGTATGTTCTCAGAACAATTTGTGAGGAAACTCCTTCCTATGAGCTATGAAGGGCAAAATTTTTGCCTCTATATAGAAAACCAGAACTGACCTAGATGACTCCACAAATCTTTTTCTCCATTGTATTATCTGAACTGCCTAAATTGAAGAGTATTTCAGAGAATCAAGAGTATGAAGATGAAGCAAAACCCCCAACCCACACAGGTTTTCTCATTCCATGTGTTCTCTAGTTCTTTGAATCTGGTTTTCTCTCTATGTAACCTTTGTCTTCTTTCCAGAACCCTTGTCACTCTAAAATAAATGTCTGGGTTAAAAGATTATCTTTCCAGAAACAAATGCTAGAAAGGTACTGGATCTGTAGTGCCAAAAAGGCAAATAGGACATAAAGGGAGGTAGAAGAATGTATTCACATTACAAGCCAATAAAAGCTGCAGCTATGGATTTAGGGAGAGATTCTGAAGAATAGGAGGCCAGTCTTGTAATGAGTCTGGAATAAATCAGAACATAATCAAATTTTCATGACAAAACTAGCCGGTGAGATTACAGAGCTGAATTGGACTGAAGCCTTTCTCATTTGGCTCTGCAACATCAGGCCTCCACCTCTACTTCAGCTAAAAAAGGTGTTGCTAAAATAGTTATGGATTACCATTAGACATGAAATTCCATGCAGCATTAGTGTTGATGCAGTTTTTGGACTTCTGCTTCAATCTAGTTGAAAGAAAAATCCTGCAGTCCTGAGAGGTCCAACTGAAAGCATCTTGTTCTGAATAAACTGGGGAAAAGAAGTTAAGTTATAAACTTTAAGAATCAATAAATAATTTATATCTTAAAGATACCAGTCTATCCTTCTAGGGGGAGGAAAGGGGTTGCCAATGGCAAATTAACCTAGAAGGAATTGGTGATAGCTGTCACCTGTTGGGAGACAGAAATAGCCAGAAGACAACAACATGCTGTCCTTACACCATCCTGGCTTCCACTTCCCTTACCTAGTAATAGAAAAGACTCTAGTGGCAGTATATTTGCAGTTTCTGGATTTATTAGTCAAGACCCAAGTATTAGAACCCAAGATATATTAGTTAGAGCTGAGAACTGGCAGCCTGAAAGAGTCTCCACAAAAAGGAAACCAGTGATTTGGGGATATTTATGGAGCAGTCACCTCTGCCTGGGGGGAATTTTGAAGAAGTTTGTCTGCGGCCCCTCCAGAGGTTGGCTTATATCTAGATTTAGCCAGTGAATAGATTAAGCATAGACTATGACACCATGGCAGTTTTGCTTTCTGACTCCATGTTATTTCTTATAAATGCTGCAAACAGCTGCAGTGTGCCCCCTGCAAAGGGAATACCTGGCTCAGTCAAGCCCCAGTAGGGACAGAGCCAACCCTTGGCTTCAAAAAGTAATGATCAAATTATCTGGTCCTTGCTTACTCCATTATGATTTTTTGTATGGGTTGGGACTTCCAAACCAGCAACAAGGGAACAGTAAACAGTAGGTTGGGATAGATACTGGATTCTCTGTTTCCTTGCCCTCCCTCCCCCCTCCCTGTTACTTTTTTTTCTATCCAATGCAGCATTTGTACCAATAGGAAAAAAATACTGTTTTGAATGGCTTAATGGTTACTGCCATTATTTAAAGCCCTCAGAAGACCAAACACAAAATTGATTTTGAGAAAGCACTAGGTTGCTCCCCTGGGCCACCTTGTGTAGATCCAGGCCTGTGGTTGGTGGCCCTGCCTGTGGCAGGGGCGTTGGAGCTCTGTGATACTTGGGGTCCCTTCCAACTGATACCATTCTATGATTCTATGAAGGCTTGCTGATGCCTTTACTGCAACCTTCAATCTGAGAGGTGAAGATGCGATTCCACCCCAATAGCAAGCACTGTGCTTTTATTGCCTTGGGGATAGTAGCTTGTGGTGCACCTGTAGTATCAGTCTTGGGTTAGAACAGAGGCTGAGGCTCTGACTACTCAGGACTTCTATTCCCAAAGAATATTTTGTAAGAGGTAGCAGTGTAAACATCTAGGCCAAATCCCTCTTGTGAATTTCCACTCTCTTCTTCTAAATCTTCCCTCTGAGGTTTCATTTAGCTATCGGCTACTTAATTTCAGATCCTAATACTGCACTGTTTTAATTGCTGTGCTGCTTTGCTGAGAACACACATAAAGGATGAAGATGCAAGATACTGTAATTAGCAAGAAAAAAGTAAAGAAAATAACAAAGGTCAAATATCCATCCTTGTCCCCAACGCATTATAGCCTATTCAGATAAATATTTTGTACAAACTATAAGAAGCAGATGTGTTCTAGACTGGCAATCATTTAGCTGAAGGCAGAGTTGTGGGTATCTTAAACAGACTGTCTGTGCATAACACAAATATGTAATAATCATTGTGATTATTTATGAACTCACATGCATGACAGCCAGTCTGGCTGCTTTGCTTATTTAGCAAAGCTCTAGAATCTCACCCTGAAATTCCTGAGCTGATGGGTCCTCTCATAGCTGGGGAGCCTGCTTTGGCAGGGGGGTTGGACCCAGTGATCCCTCGAGGTCCCTTCCAACCCCTATGATTCTGTGATTCTGTGATTTGCAGCCTAGAATTGCAATCCCAAGAGGTATCGTAGAAGTCCACACTCCGTGAAATTTATTAATACCTCAGCTTGTACCTGTCAGAGATTGTCCCTGAACTGCCTGAAGGCCGCTGAGTTCAGTTGTCTGTATCCCACTTTTTCTCTAAATTTTCACAGGAAGAAGGCAGCATCAAACCCATAAACCACAAAGCAACTTTCTGACACTTTTTTTTTTTTTACTGTTTTTCTTTAAAAGAGCAGATCCCTAATTCATGAGACTGCATAATTACATATTTGCTTATGAATAATACACTGTGTGGGTTTTTGTTCCCAGTTCTCCACCTCCTTTTTCATTCTTGTTTGGATGCATACTGTAATTGAGCTGCCTCCCAGAGGGGCATCACAACACCCCACAACCAACTGTGAGAAATCCTCATGTCTTGCATACACCCTGTTTCCCTCCCACACTCCAGCTCGGAGAATTTAAAGAGCCCTCATTAATTAACACTGAACCTTGCAGGGTTTGCATGAATCACAGCAGCTGTGGTTAAGGACTGAAATTTAAGTAGAAGCACGTGTTAGGAAGGTGATTTTTCTGAAGTTTCCAACTGCAAGAGGTAGGAAGTTAGCTGTAACTGTATTTCCATTACAGTTATGAGGGGGACACACACAGCTAAGCATGTGGGGATGCCAGTTTTCAAAGACAGGAAGAGATAAAGTTAGCAAAAGTTATCTCATGTTTTCAGAGTCACTTCAAGGAAGCTTTTGCCAAAATCATTCATGAGATTTACTGTTGCTATTTAGAATTCGATGCTGAGTGCATCAAAATCTAATGAGAATGCAGCACGTGGAAAACAAGGATTAAAAAAATAAAACAAAACCAAACACAGGGAAATATTCCAGTAATAATGCTACATAATTTTATGTTTCTGTCCTAGTGTTTTGAATAAGACAAGGAAAGTGTTGTAATGCCTGTTCAGGAAGCATGGAGGTGGCACATAAGAGATACAGACTTGTTTACTAGGAGAAAACAAGGCTTGTGGCAGATTTGGTGACAATTGTGTATTAACCACCTTTCTTGAGTACTGCCACTTCACTAGGGTGCTTTGTAGTTCATAACCTGTTTAGTCTGTTGATCTTAATTTTGGTGTCACTGGTTTAATCAATTATTTTTTTAAAATCTGAATATCATTGGGATGGTTACAAAAAGGGACAAATACACTAATTTATTGAAAGCATGTGGTTAGTGCCACTTCGGGTCAGTAAGCAGCGTTATTTGATAGAAAAGGATTGTAGATGTAGGTATATTTTGAAATAATGCATCTTCCTTAAAACTGTTGATGAAAAAACTTGTTGGATTTTAACACTTCTTTTGGTAGAGTCAGAGGATGCCAGTAATGGGAAAAAGCTATGGAAAGAAACACAATTCACTTGTAATATGAGTTTTAGCTTTTCTGTCCTTAGCTATCTGAGATCTTAAATTTTTAGCCCAGTGGTGTCTTTTGAGTTCTATTTATAGCCCATGAGAAGGGATGGGCACTTCCAACAAGCAATCTGATGCCATCGAGATAAATGGGCTGACTCTCACTCCTACAGGGCTACTATTCGCTACCGAGTCTGGAAGGATTGTAAGCAACTAAATTTGAATAGAAATCTGAATCTTAGTGGCTAAGGCTGGGAGAGAAACCACATCTTTCTGTGTATAGAAGATATTGAAAATTCTGCCTAGTCATAGATAGCTGATTGTTCAGAGTTATCTACTGACGTGCTCCGTTCTTGTGTATGCTTTTTCCCTATCACACTGAAATGTATGTTCAGTTTTAGAGAATGAATGGCTGTCTTTGATCTTGATAGTTTTCAAAAACTAAAGAGACTTCATATTGTTTTGTGTTCATATAGGCAATTCCTGAAGCACATGCAAATACACTGAGTATTAGTGAGACTCAGGATTTGAATTTCTAGGAACTCAAGAATATTGGAAAAAATATACTGGCCTGACAATATGGGACAGGTTTATAATTAAGTTCTACAGTGCTTGGCTAAGCATTTCCTGTTTTAAAGTGATGTTTGACGTTGCCACGTACTATAAAGTTCCATCTCATTTTGGCAGTGGTGTAATTCATCTGTAGAGATAGATCAATGAGTCATACCTGCATACTGTGTGCATGTTAGTTACAATTCCTGGTGTGAGGTTCTGGTACTCACCATATCTCCCATAAAGGATTTACTCCCACACACAGTGAGAACTTTTTATGCTTTCTGGAACAATTTAAGGAGGTAGATGACTAAACATCAATATTAACAGTTTCTGTGAAAGTGGGTTGAAGTTTCATTCGCCAGGAATCCTCCCAATTTAACAGTTTGGGCATCAGTCAGTTGTCATCTCCATGCTTTCAGTATGCTCTCATTTCTCATAGCTACCCTTCTCAGGAAGATGGAGAGAAGTTTTAGTTGATTGTAAAATTTACACTTGGTTAAAACTGTGGAGAATTTAATCTCTGCTGAAATCAAGTGCCATAAGAAAATCACAGAATTATGTCAGATTTTGTTGGAACCATTAGTTGTGTCTTGCCAAAGGTAAATCATTGGGCCAGTGACTTGAAATCAAACAGAGTTTTTACAATGGAACAGCCACATTCTCAGAAGTATGACCATTCAGATTTGACTCTGCTGTCCTCTGATATGTAGTGATCCTGGCTCTGTACATAGAATTGGTGTAATGAACTGTCTACACATGTAAAACAATCTTTTGGAGACTCTGTAGAGCAAGTGTAACTATCAGTCATTTTAGCATTGGATTTCTCCCATCACACATTTTTTTTTAATTTTACTTTAACCTGGTCATGAAATGCTGACTTTTCACTTTTCTGTGGCAGGTCTTGAATAATAAAAACAAATTGAGAAAAGCAAACACACAGAAACAACCACCACCCCACCCCACCCCCTCCCAAAAAAAAAAGCCCCCCCAAATATGGGTCTTGTTCATTTCCATTATAAATACTTGATGTGGTATTTGGTTTTGGCTGCAACCTTATTTACTACAATAAACTTATTTACTACAATACAACTTATTTACTACAATAAGCTGCAGTAAGTTTGAAGGGAGCTGATATAAGGACCATTCTAGATGCTGTAGGTAGATTCCCAAAGCTGCCATTCAAACTGGATAACCTAAACACCCCTTGTCTTGATCTAAGAGCTGACACAAAATTAGGACTTCAAAATGGTACTAGGTGGCACCAATTTGGTGAAGATATTCCATTTAAGACAGAAGGTAGAGCTGACATTCCAACTGTGCTTACATTCTTTAAATATCTCTACATGCCTTTTGCAGCAGAAGGTGTGCTAGCCCAGCTTTCTTGGCCCAGTTCAGGTGGGGCTGTAATCACTTGGCACATAAACTTTAAACCTGTACTTTCCCATTATGGCATTTTTCCCAAGCTAATAGTTCTTTGAGTGGACTGACTTCATGGTAGCAAATTAATTTCCAGCTCTAAAATTGCTTCAGCATGTGTTATTGCAAATTCCATTTGTGCCTTCATTTAGTCGATAGCCATTGTGCCATGTCCTTGTTTCAAAGGGCTTAAAAATTCTTTGTGGTCATCTTAGGACTGTGTCTGTATGGAAGAGAAAGTTTTATTAAACAGTAATAATAATTGTGATTTCACTGTGATACGGACTTTGCTGGAACATCAGCAAAGTTATTCTGTAACTTGTTTTCTTCAAAGAACTTATGTGGAGAGCAAAACTACTGAAAATTTCCTACCGTCTCTGTGTTTCCTTGTCTCTTCCATCAGTATCTTTTCTCTGTCTGATCTCCTGCTCAAAAAAAAGTCTTGTTTGAAGAGAAACTAAACGTTATCTGTCCTGCGTCCCATTGTGTTGCTCACTTTGTATCACCTAGTACTTCTTTTATTCTATGACTACTGTCCTATCCCAGAGTGCAGCAGGGCTGCTTGCTTGATATCTCTTCTTACCCTGCCACAGCATAACCTATTACTGGTTGCAGCATTGGTATTGCCAGTGTTGACTTTGTTTATTACCTTATTTTGAGGGAGCTCCAGAGAAACGGTCAAAAGCTTCGAAGTAACTCCAGTATATCTATGCCCCAAATTTTGAATCCTGAGCCTACTTTCTTTTCCATGCTTTGTCTCCATTTATTTGGTGTGTGAGGTATTATATCATTACAGAGAATGAGACAGCAAAGTCCTTTTTTTAACTGCATCGCTTTCCTCTGTTCATACTGCACTGTCTGTAAAACACATGGGTGGGGGGGGAGTGTAACACAAGATTTAGATTCTTTCATGGATTAGACATTAGAAGAGAGAGAAGGGAAAAAACAAACCCCTGCTGTTAAAAAAAGAAGGAAAAAAAAAAGGAAAAAAAAGAGGTGGTGTTGGAATCTCTCCTCTTTTGTTGCCTGCTTTGTATCCCTTTCTCTCTGCAAACCATTACCAGGGAGGTGCTCTATTTTCCTCCATCTGGGTGGGTGGGAAAATTGGATGCCTGTTTCTATGCCGATGCTAATAGCTTTTTACTTTTGCACCCAAGTGGCTATCCAGACCGGTGTGTGCATATGACAGGAGATGGCATTTGGCAAGCACTGCCATCCTCCCTGCTGTTTCTTTTTCTGTTTTGTAGCATTTCAAAAAGGCCAGTTGTATGGTGCTGGCAAACACACTGGAAGTCTGGATCTCCATTATGGGACATGCCTGCATGGTTTGCTAGAAGGACAAACAAATCCCAGTGGCCTTTTACCTACACAGACACAGTTATTCAGAAAACAGTGAATGGTAGAGGGAAAAGCAAAAATATCCTACAAAGGGGGAGGTGGGGACAGGGAACTTCTGTTGACTAAGACTGCACGTATCCTGGTCCCCTAACTTGCATCAAGTTGATATAATGGGACATGTCAGGTGTTAGCCCACAAGGTACACCAGAGGATTTTGGACATATGTGTTTTTCTGTTTTTCAAGCGTCCTTCTAGCTATTGATTGTGATACTAAATGTACTTTCCTCAGACTTGCAGACTTCGGGCAATGTGGTGCAACCCAAGATAAGTTACCAGCGTCAGCGAGGATTGGCTCAAGTCCTAGGTAGTGATTCTCTTATAGTATTTTTTTTTAAGAGTTTTGGTTTTTTAAGAGCAGAAGACTCATAGTCCCTAAATGCCCTTTGCACTTGTCTTTCATTCTTGAACAACAACCGGCGCTTCCAAGAAATGAAAACCTTTCCCCAGGCTGACCATGTTTGTTCCTTATTCATACTCATACTTTTGCCATACTATTCAAGGAAACAGCTGCAGTATATGTTGACCCATAAATTTCTTCCTTCTGCCAAAGCACTGGAATAGCACCAAGAAATGACCAATATATCTTCGAGGCAGCGATGTTAGAGATAAGAGATGGGAGGCTATTTTCCCAGGATGAGAACTTCTAGAATGAGATCGAGGTAATAGTCGTGCTCATATGATATCAAAACCTATGGCTTGCAAAATGAGTGGGAAATAAAAGAGATGGTACATCTCTGCTCAGGGACCAGACTAGGAGAAATGAACAGCAGGTAACCATGCTGCTGGCAGAGAAAGTGAGAACACTCTTTGGATTACTCATGCCATTGTGGGAAGAAGAGTACTGAAACAGCTGGTAAGCTGTCAGGTTGATCTTAAGGAGTAAATGTGAAATGTCTTCTCCTGGTACATTACTAGCAAGAGTTGTTTGGATGGAGCTATGGAGGCAGGGGAAGAGAAAACAAGGTGGTTGCATCTACTATAAGCCGTTTTTCTCTTTTCAATGCACATGTCAAACGTCCTATTTCTTTCATACCCATTCCACTGAACTCATCCACAACTCTACTGTCTTAAAAGCCTATTTCTTCGTGTTGTAATTTCACCAGGTTGTTTTTATTTCAGCTTTGAAAATGGTTAGGTTGGTGCATCCTCCTGACTGGGACATAGATCAGTAAAGGACATCCAAAAGCACTGTCACTCTAAACAGGTTGGCTAATGTATGGAGAGTATCAGTAGATACAGAGGTAGGATTAAGGACACTTACGTGGTAGCTTATCCTCTCCCCTTGCCATTTCCCCATCTCTTTAGATGTATTAATAAGAACTTAAAGATAGCTACTGCTGTGAAGAAAGGGTGTTTATTATTTTATTTATTCTTTCCTTCTCTCCTTTTTTTTTATTCTTTCTGATCTCTGAATTTTACTACTTCTCACAACAC
Organism: Porphyrio hochstetteri; assembly: GCA_020800305.1. Lineage (NCBI taxonomy): Eukaryota > Metazoa > Chordata > Aves > Gruiformes > Rallidae > Porphyrio > Porphyrio hochstetteri. The sequence continues at coordinate 6,957,990 of CM036908.1, read as the reverse complement.
AGGACCAAGAGGTGTGGTCAGCGCTGATTTCATGTTATTCCTTCTTTTTGCACACTGAAGATTACCCCTGCCTGTGACACGTTGCCCCTCTTTTTATCCCAGCAGGAGCAGATAGAAGTGTAATGATCTTGCCCTGATATGGAATAAATTTTTAAACTTGTGACATTTGCACAAGTACAAATGCTTGTAACAAGGGCAAGGCAGGGAAAAGCCAGGAGCCCCTTTGCTTTGCTCTCTTCTACCTTAGTTCTGAGCAGCCCCATGTCTACTTAAACTAGAGTTTGCTGACCTGTGTGGTTCATTTTTAGCCTAATTATGTCAGTAGGGAGCTCTCAGAGTTGGGGGAGGAGTCTTTTTTTCTAGATTTCTGCTTACTACATTCTACATATTTAACCCATGGATATGCTGGCAAAATCTTCAGAAGTTTTTTGTTCCTCCTACATGCTCCATCCCTCTGACAGATCATATTCTCTGCTTCACAAGTTGTTACAAAATACTTAATTCAATGTGAATTCTGCCACCATTGTTTTCCTCACCCACAAAGCCAAGTTCTTTTGGCTTGCCTGGAACGGGATCCCCTGAGAAATAAACACACTTGGCTTATGCTTTGAGCATCTTTTCAGCACTGATGTAAGGCTGTGTATGGCTTCGGTTCATTTGATGTGAATCATCCATCCGTCAGAGACGTGCCACAGTCTGGAAAATCTAAGAATTGAGTCTGAGCAATGACCCCTTTGTAATCAAATAAAAAATGAAAGGAAGTTGCATATGTACCTTGCTTATGTACATCTTGACAAAGTGCCATCAAGGGCAAAACTGGATTGCGTTGCAATACCACAGGCATGACTATTACTCTTCATACCAGCAGTTCATCTAAGCAGGATCCATCTGGACACGTTGCAGGATCCAGGGTTGATGGTGCCACAGTGGACTCCTTATGTGCAGACATATCTGTGGACATACCTTTCAGAGTCTGTCCCTTTAAGGGATGTCACCTTTTTTTTTTGTACCAAATTAACTTATGTTTTGCCACAGTTCAGTGTCTGCTAAATTTTAACGTCAAAATTTGTTTATATTGGAAATTTGGAACAACAGAGGAGCTGTTTCAGAAAAAAAGCTACCCACAGTAAATCCCAGAATATTTCAAGTTTTCTGCCTGAGTGCTTTTGCTGTGTCCCTCATTTAGGATCTTCCTCCCATGTTGTATCTCATGTTAAGGCCTTGACAGGTTGAGAGATGCACTTGGGGCCTTTTTTTCTTGGCGTTTTCAGTTAATTTGGAACTCAGCAGCATATATATACAGTTATTAGTTATTTTCAGCATGCACTTCTTTGCATCTGTCAACAGTAAATTTAATTTGCCATTGTGTAGACCATTTTCATAGAACTCCTACTAAGAAATAACTTAAATAATTTTGTGCCAGCTGCAGATTTGTTTCTTCGTTATTTACCTCCTTCTCCACAGTACTGACAATTATGTGAGATGGGGCTCCTTAAGCAAAACTTCTCCATTGTTTTCTCTGTCATATTGGAAAAAAAATGATAATTTTGTTCCTACTTTCCATCTACTGTCTTTTTTATCAGTTTCTAATTCTTTACAGCACTTTTCCTCCTATTATGATTTTTATAGTGTCTTTTGGTAGAGTGCTTTTTAAAAAGCCCCTTTGAAATTCTGTCTGACACCTGTTTCTTTTGTCTGGTGTTTTGTTATATCTTTGTAGATCCAAAGAATCCTAGAACATTTGATTACTAATAGAAAAAAAAATATTTGGTTTATATTATCATATTTTAATAATATATGACTTTTATTTCGGTTACCTTTTCTGGCAATGAAGTACAGTTTGCAGGTACCTGATTCTCAGGAGCATCATGTATATCCTCCCCAAAAAAAGGCAAAAGAAAAAACAATTATGTTAGCTTCCAGTACTGTAGTGACTGCAGGCTGTAGGTTACTTTATGAAAGGTTGCATAAGTGTTCTAGTAAATCAATTTTGCTTTTATTAATTAAATAACTGCTTTTAGTATCACCACAGTTTGTATTTTGTTCTGACAAGAATATGTATTGACAAGAATATATATCTTTCAGTAGATATCACAGTGCTTTCCAACTATTTGTGGAGTAAGCTACACATCACTCCCATGAGATGGAAGTGTATGATTACTCTTGTATGAATAGAGAAAAACCAGGCCTGATAACATGCCTTTTCTAGCTTTTGTGCTCCACTGTGGTAGCTTTGCATGAACTGTAGACTTAAGGTGGTTAAATTTTCTTTCCAAGTTACCGTTTTGAAGAAGCAATCTAATGGGGAAAATCCTTGTGATTAGGTTATGGCTCTAGAGGTTTGAAATCAGATGGAGAGTCATTTGAACCAAAGTTGATTGCATTCAGAGAGCAGGGACTGTGCGTGCTCTCATCAGCAGTGACAGTGGGAGACTTGAGTAGCTTCTCCAAAAATGAATTAGGGCTCTTCTGCCAGTGCTCTGAAGCCCTCAAAGCTAAACTAGACCTTCCTTCCCATTTCCTCCTCGGGATGTGCAAATCCGTGCACTTCTCAGAGACAAGTTCTCTGCTTGATGGAAGCAAAGGAGTGGGATAAATTGAAACTGAGTTAATCATAGAATCGTAGAATGTGTTAGGGAAGGGACCTTTAAAGGTCATCTAGTCCAACCCCCCCTGCACTAAGCAGGGACATCTTTACTGGATCACATCACTCAGAGTCCCATCAAGACTGACTTTGAATATCTCCATAGATGGGACCTCAACTATCTCTCTAGGCAACCTGTTCCAGTGATCTACCACCCTCATACTGAAGAACTTTTTCCTAATATCCAACCTAAGCCTAACCATTACAGTTTAAAACCATTACCCCTCATCCTATTGCTATGTGCCCCTGGGAACAGTTCTTCTCCAGCTTTCTTACAGGCACCTTTCAGGCACTGGAAGGCTGCTGTAAGGCCCCCCAGGAGTCTTCTCTTCTCCAGTCTGAACAAGCCCAACTCTCTCAGCCTGTCTTCACTTGAGAGGTGTCTCAGCCCTTTGACTCTTTTTTTGGCCCTAAATTAAGGGAGGATGCAATACCAATCATTCACCACACACAGAGGGAAAATTGAGTGAGAACTTGAAGCCATAGGCCATGATGTGATTTATGGTCAGGACTGCACTCTGCAGTTGACTAATATAGAATTGTGGGTAGTGTTCCTAATACTGATTAGGAAAGGGCTCTGAGCATTCCTATTCTGTCAACAGGGAGAAAAGTTAAATCAATGAAAGGTTCTGACTTCCTCAACTATAATGTAAATGAGAGGTGAAACATCGCTAGTGTCAGACATTTTGTGGCTGCTGAAGCTGTTTGACCCCTGAAAGTTCATTTGTCTAGGAAACTGAACCATAGCATCCATCTGGATCTGAAATCACATGATGGATATAAAGCAGAAACAGCTTTTCAGTGAGAATTTCAGGTCAGACCACAGATGCCACACTCAATCCTGTAAAGCTATCAAGGAAGCTAGAAGTGAAGATGCAAAGCGAAGAATATCTGGTATGTCCAAGATGCTCTTGCTTCACTTTAGAGACAAGAGAAACCAGAAGTTCCATTGCTATGGTGAAAAGCTATAAACAGGCAGATCAGTTTGGACTAGAGTCCTATGGTTTTTTTCCTATGTTTATTTTTCCATCCTTTCCACCCGAAAAAACCTTGTTTGTGAGACCTACTATGTTTATCACAGGCAGCAACAGTAAATGGATAAAGACAGGCAGGATAATGATTGATCTTTGAAATGGCTCATTTTGTTAACTAAATTACAGGTTGTGCTGTGGACAGAGACAGCTGGCAGGCAGCGTTGCCCAAGCACCAACCCTCACAGAAAGTGAAATGTGTACTTGCCTTTCATTAGTGCACACGGTATCATTATCACCATTGCCATCGCGACAAATGTGATGATTATATGTGTCCCCTGAGAACAGCTGCAGACAGAATGGGTGGACTGAGCAGCAAAACAAGCTACCCTGCTATCAGGAGCTGTTCAGCCTGCAAACAAGTCTACAAACAATTCAGTAAGAGGTCAGACAATTCTTGGATGAAGTTTGCAGTTGTCTAGACTTCTCCTGTGGTGGAATCTCTGAGCAGTCTGCAGCTATTTAATTTAAAAAAAACATTGTTCTCATTCTAAAGAGAGAGAAATTGGGGCAATAATGCTATTGTGCTTCTGCAAGTGACAAAGCAAGTCCCTTCCAGATTAAGGAGCAGGATTAAGATCTTCTGATTTACAGTTCTCCATTTATTAATCCATGAGTCCCTCCACAAAAACAGATGGCTTGCTCTGTCTCAGCCACTGGAGTAAGTGTGCCTTCAGCAGTCCCCTTTTACCTAGCGAGTAGAAGGTGCTTGATTTACCTGTGCAGTTTTGTACATTATTTTATATATCTCTTTTTCCTTCCCATTTTAAACTTTACCAGGTTAAAGCAATTTAATTCTTCTTGAGACTTTCCTATTATAAAAGGGTCTGTATAGCTCCACATATTTTACTTTCTAATTAAAACCTACTTCACTCCTTGAAATTGTAGGATGGTGTTAAACGATACCTGTAATTATGTTACATGTTTCTTGTGTTGGAATCTGGTTAAACTTTGGTAAGCAATCTTGCTAATTGTCTGCGTTGCCTAACTTATTGTTGACATAGGTAACTTTTCCCTTTATCCTGCTGGGAGGATGCTCAGTGTTAACACTCCTGCAGATAGCAGAAAGGGAGCTTGCAGAACTGTCCTGCTGCTACAAAAACCCCAAAGGTTTACCTGTATTTATGCAGAATTTTCATGTGTATTCTGTGGGGACCAGGGAATCTGGCTATGCTAGCATGATTGTCAAGCTGGGTGCACGCTGGTCAGTCTTATGAACTGTGTTGGGAGCTCTGGGTGCCAGGCTGTTCTGAGATGGGGGCTCTGCTGCACACAGCCTGACTAGTATTAAAAGCTGATGCATGCAGACCCGTGGGTATTGTTGTGACAGTTTGGGCCAGCTGAAAGGTCCTTTGTGTCATGCTGCTTTGCGAGTCTGTTTCAATATCTTATTTTCCATTTAACAGTAAAATTAATGAAGTGAAAAACAATACTCATCCTCAGAGCTTAGCTATTACCTTAATTAAAAAGAAAATATTTAACATGACATTGTTAAGGTCAGCATGCTCAAGTGTAGCCAACTGTAACTTTGAAATACCATTTAAAACATATTTAATTCAGCACTCAGGAAAGGTGCTGATTTAACAATACAGGAAATCCAGATCACAAGCACTGTACCTTTATTAACATGAGTCATTGCATCTGTTCTCTTTTTCAACTGCCTCAGACATTCAGTAGAGGCACTGATCTGTGCTAACAGTGGTATTTTGGTACATGGTGTTGATGCTTTTTTGGGTTTGTCTAGTCCTTCTTTTCCTAGTGTTATGAGAGGCTCTTCACAAAGGAGAAATTCAGAACTTTTATAATCAGCTAACCAAAAGAGGTGATTATCCCACTGTATGCAGCACTGGTGTGGCCTCAGTTTTGATACTGTGGGCAGTTCTGGGCCCCACAATTTCAGAAGGCTGTGAAGGTACTTGAATGTGTTCAGAGGGAGGCAACAAAGCTGGTGAACAGGCTGGAAGGCATGTCCTGTGACAAATGGTTGAGGACTTGGACTTGTCTAGTTTGGAGGGAAGGAGGCTATGGGGCTCTCTATGGCTTCCTGAGGAGGGGAACTGGAGCAGGAGATGCTGAGCTGCTCTCCCTGGGATCTAGCAAGAAGATGCATGGGAATGTTTCGAAGCTGCATCAGGGGAGGTTCTCACTGGACATTGTGAAGCATTTCTTTGCTGATAGGGTAGTCTAACCCTGGAACAGACTTGTTGGAGAGGTGGTTGACAGGTCTCGTGCCTGTCAGCATTTAAGAGGCATTTGGACAATGTGCTTAATAATATGCTTTAACTTCTGGTCAGGTTGTTGGGCTGGATGATTATTGGAGGCCCCTTCCAACTGAAAATTTCTCCTCCCCCCATTGTTCTAGTCCTAGTGTACAAGACAAAAAGTACTGTACTCTGCAGTAACTTATTCTGTGTAAAGCCCTAAAAGAGAAAGTGACATGCAGAAATGGAACTGCAGAATGCTTTTCTCAGAATTGATTGTCACAGCATGGTCAAAAGAGGAAAATATTCTGAGATGTTAGTGGTCAGGACCTGATATTGTGGCTTACATCATTTCTGGAAAGTGACTGATCTGGATATACAAGGGCTGTTTTAGTTGGACAGAAAATAGTTTATCTTTTTGACAGTGAAGAGTGGAAATCTTTGATTTGTGTTCAGTTAGGAAATGTGGCAGGGTTAAGTGCAAGTTTCATTTGTGTGTCAATACAATGATAGAAAAGTGGCTTTTGCAAATAAACCACAGGTAAATCTCAGAAAAATAATGAGTATATCCAGTCCTCAACTGCTAACAGGGTTCAGGAGGCTCAGAGGATCAATTCAAAGCAACAGTTTTCAAGCCAAATGTGTTTCTAGATAAACATCACCGAAGTCAAAGGAATGGTGCTGAGATTAAACAGTGCCCATCCTTTCTAGTTAGCAATGGAACTCAATCCACACAGGCAATAAAAGAAAACCTTAGTTCTTTTGTAGCTGTTTGCTAGTCTCCAGCAAAGGAATTAGAAGGTCTCAGCCCAATTTATAATGGTTAGAAAATTGCAAATCCTCAAAAAATTGTCTGTTTTTAGTATGGACCAAGAATAAGTTAGAGCTCCTTGTTGGGCATCTGTCCTGAAAGGCTGAAAAGAGAGTGGGCTGTACAATATGAATCCCATTCCTTTTCCTAGAAGTCTTTTCAGAGGGTTCATTGGCTAGCAAGGATGGTGTGTAGGGAGCTTTCATTGCTGTTTCTTGCTTGGTGTTGGATGTTTTGGGGGACAGGGCGGGGGCTGGGGGTAGGGGGGAGAGAAAAAAAGACTTATTAGTATTGTATTTTGCATGGCTATAAAATGATGTAGAAAAATGAGGAGTCACTTGGCACAGCTCCAGATGGAGACATAGCTGCTGGTTTATTCCCCCCTTTGTTTTTTCCTTCTCTTTCCTAAACATAGCAATTGGTATTAACCTCTCGTACAAAACCAATAAAGCCTCTTTCATGCTTCCTGACCATTTCAGATCATTCTGTTGGTGAAGTGTTGCCTAGAAAAGAGGGCAACACTGAATGTTCTTTTCTTCTTGAAACCACCTACCTAGTTTCATAAAGAAAGAAATGTAGCCCTGAAGGCTGGGGAAAGTGCATTCATCCAGTACCACCTTGAAGGTTGCATAGCTGTTAACTAATGACTGTGATGCTGAACCTACTACTGATTGCCTGATACTGAACCCACTACATAATGCCCATTTTTTTGGGTATTATTTTGCTTTTAATATTGCATGTTAAAAGGTTAAAGATGCCACCATCGTGTAATGCCCAAAAAATCTAGAGCTCTATCACTTGAAAGGAGAAAGTGCATCATGGTAAAAGTGAATTGGTAAATGCACTTTCAAAAGCACTGAAACACTGTAAGATGTAAATAAATTTGCTTGAATAAATTTTAAATATTTTTCTCCTATTCTGTTGTTGTAGTTATGGCAGGTGAAACTGTTGTATTTTATCAGAGGACAGTTGATGGGCTGAGTCCAATGGGATGAAGTTTAACAAGGCCAAGTGTAGAGTGCTGCACATGGGACATAATAACCCCATGCAGCGCTACAGGCCTGGGGGGGACTGGCTGGAGAGCTGTCAGGCAGAGAAGGACCTGGGGGTGTTGGGTGACTGCAGACTGAATATGAGTCAGCAGTGTGCCCAGGCAGCCAAGAAGGCCAATGGCATCTTGGCTTGTATCAAAACCAGTGTGGCCAGTAGGTCTGGGGAGGTGATTGTGCCCCTGTACTCGGCATTGGTGAGGCCACACCTCGAGTGCTGTGTCCAGTTCTGGGCTCCTCACCATAAGAACGACATGGAGGTCCTGGAGCGAGTCCAGAGAAGGGCACCCAGGCTGGGGAAGGGGCTGGAGGGCAAATCCTATGAGGAGCGGCTGAGGGAGCTGGGGCTGTTTAGCTTAGAGAAGAGGAGGCTGAGGGGAGACCTTCTCACCACCTACAACTACCTGAAGGGAGGTTGTAGAGAGGTGGGTGATGGTCTCTTCAGCCAGGTGACAGGTGATAGGACAAGGGGGAATGGCAAGAAGCTGCCCCAGGGCAGGGTTAGATTGGACATTAGAAAAAAAAAATTACTGAAAGAGTTGTGGGGGCCTGGAACAGGCTGCCCAGGGAGGGGCTGAGTCACCTTCCCTGGATGTGTTCAAGAAAAGGGTAGATGAGGTACTTAAGGATATGATTTAGCTTAGTATGTGAATGGTTGGACTTGATGATCTTAAAAGTCTTTTCCAAACTTGTGACTCTGTGACTTAAAAACCTATGAATAATTAATCTCAGAGTATGGCTAGGTCTCCCAGGCACCCTTGGTTTGCACTGCCAACAAAGTCCAGAATAAAACACACCCAGCAAACTTTCCATGCCATCATGCAGCACATGCTTCAATGTCAAGAAGAGGCCATATTAGAAGGATGGAAATGTTATCTTCTGTGATGGCAATTTTTCTTATTGGTCTCTTGAGATAATGCTGCCCAAAGTCTGGCAGGGAGATTAAGGGAATCCAGCCTCTTTAGCAATAGCCATGATGGTACTGAGTAAGCACTGTATACTGAAAGAGATGATAGTGACATGCTTTTTTAAAAATTAGCAGCAGAACCCACTAGTTACCAGTTCAAAGTGGTAATGCTCTGCGTGTAATTCCAGTTTACCAAGTTCTAATATTTCATTGTGTATGAAAGTTATAAATAAATAAACATAGCAAGACCATTTTTTAATTGGGTGTAATTTTAGAGTTTGGCTATGTTCCACTGAAACCAACTTTCGTTGCTCTTTTAGAAAATTGTGTCTTCAGATAAAATAAGTATCAAGTTTAGGCTTATAGATAGTAAGACTATATTTGCTTTATCTCATTTTGTCATCTTTTCTGCTTCATTGTTTCCTTCAAAGGAAAGTGGAAGGTGAGAGACTTGGGGTTGTTCAGCCTGGGAGAAGAGAAGGCTTTAGGAAGACCCTATTGCAGCCTTTTAGTACTTAAAAGGGAGCCTGTAAGAAAGGTGGGGATAAACATTTAGCAGGGCCTTTTGCCACAGGACAAGGATTAATGGTTTTAAACTAAAAGAGGATGGATTTAGACTACATACAAGGAAGAATTTTTTTACAGTGAGGGTGATGACACACTGGAACAGGTTACACAGAGGGTTGGTAGATGCCCCATCTCTGGAAACATTCAAGGTCAGCTTGGATGGGACTCTGAGCAACCTGATCTAGTTGAAGATCATTGCAAGGTGGTTAGGCTACGTGATCTTTAAAGGTCCCTTCCAACCCAAACTATTCTATAAAATAAAGACCAAGGAGAAGCATAAGTAACATGTTTAGAAATTAAAATGTTTGAACAAATTTTGGGTAAAGTTACTGTAATTTTTTTGTATTTTTTTCTACAGAAAACATTACAAGTTTAAAAGCCAATATAATGTGTTTTCTTTTAAATCTGTGTTATTTTTCTTGAAAACTGAAATGCTGAACCAGTTGTGCTTCCTGAAGTATTCTGGTCATTCATTAATGGCCTCCTTTCATGCACTGAAACAGTTCTCAGTGTTTGAGCTTTGATTGTGAGAAGCTATGCAAACCTTTCTGAAACTTTCAGAGCCTTGATGTAGGAATTTGCTGTGCATTCAGGCTGTCATTTGTACCCGTTTATTTAGGGAGACTGTAATTAGGTTAGCTTGTGTTCCAGTGTGGAAAAAAAAGACCATCACGATATCATGATGCAGAGCCACAATCTGTTTCTTTTATCCAGCCTTAAAGCTGTAGTATAGGTTATCCCTTCATGCAGGCGGGTGTTACTTGAATTGCCTGGAGCTTCTTTCACTGATGTCATATACTGTCTTCTCCCTTGGTGAAGGAGCATGACTGATATTTGGTGCATTACCACTAGCTTCTCCATATTACTCATTCCCCCAAAAAAACCCCCGTATCCATTTTCTGAAGGGGAGTCTTCAATTATTAATGTTGTGAGGAGGTACAAAGCAATTTGAGGATAATGATATTTATTCAACAGAGCAATGAGATTCCACAGAGACATACTGGAACGTTGTAAAAAGGAGACACATCCTATTTCATTGGATTTTCTCCTTTTGAGGTATTTTTGCTGCTGTAATATGGGAAAACCGAGAACACAAGTTGGCTATAAACATAGGGAATCCATACCACCATTCCTTATATTCTTTGTCTGAAGTGCCTCCACATCCACACGTACACTGTCTGCTTTGTTTCTTGGGACAGTTTTCTTTACACTGTAGCTGGACCAAGGCTGTGTCACTAGCTTTGTACATTGCTTTGCAGAATGTTTTGTATCCTGAATATATGTATTGTCCTCAGGTGCATTGCTTTGTCTGTGAAAGCCAGTGCTCCAAGAGGTAAATGGCTGTGTTTCTACCATTATATGATTTTTTGATGTATTTATTTTTAAATTGACAGTGTTTGAGTTTCTGTTCAGCTGGGTGGTAGTTGCCCTTTAGAAAGTTCTTGATGCCCATAGTCTGTCTGTAGCAGAGGTGTAGCAGAGACATTGGAAGGGTGTGACTACTAACTCCTTACACTATCGTGCATGAACATAGGCAGGCCCATCAGTACGGTTGAGAAAGCAAGTAATTTTTAATTATTCAATATTTACTTATCAGGGAGGTCAACTGAAACCAGCTTCTCAACTTCTGATTAAAACATTGAGATAATATATTGCAAAAGATCTGGTGAAATCATGCTGAGATTTTACCAGACTCCAGAGAAGCCCCTTCCAGTTAGAGTGCAATTTGGATCTTCTTAAGGCACAAGAGTTAAAGATGCAAAGAGGAATGAAACAGGGAATCTACAGGGAGGAGAAACAAGTCCAAAATCTGGTATGACAAGAAGGAGAACCATGTGAGGAAAAAAAAAGGTTATTCAGGATTAGTCTTAAAACTGTTGAGGAGAAAAAGAAAACACAATAAACCTTAACTCCACGGGATCCTAGGTTACAGCTAGGGTGAGAGATTAAGACCGTGGCTTCAGTGACATCAGTGGCTGGGTGTCTTGGATGCACAGACTGTCCTGTTGTTCTGTAAGACCTGGGATGCCATCTGCTATGTGCCCTAGCATGGAAGCTGTGGTGGGAGTCTTGTTCTAGGGACAGCTGCTGGTCTCCATCACTTCATGCTTCTGTGTATCCCACCAACCCAAGTGCCCAAATGACTGTTTTCTAAAGCACTTCATTATCCAGGCTGTTGGAAGGTTTTAAATGAACAAGAAGAATTCATAGTGCTTCATGAGACTTTTAGCCAGCATCACTGACTGACCACTGCCTGGGTGCATGTACTGGAATGGCTTTAGCACCTTTCCACTTAAGGCTTCTGGGCCCCGTCTTTGCAGGTAGAGGTAAAAGGTGAGCAGTAGAAATGGAGGTGGGGATCCTAGAGATTTGGGTAAGGTATAGAGGTTCAGAAATCAGAAACTGGTCAACAGTTCAGTCAGTCAGACTGGCTTGCTAGCTACCACACTGCTTTGGTTTTAATTCCTCTTATGAGTAGTCTGCTGTATCTGCCTTCCAAGCCCAAACTCCCATGCCATATGCCGCCAATACTGTCCTCCATCTGCATGAAGAACAGCCACAGACAACAACTGTAATAGCTGGCCACAGACATCCATCACTGTTATCTCTCCTTCAGTTTGTATTTCACACAATCAACCTGTTACAATTTAATTGACTTTCCCAATCAGCTGGTCAGGGGGGTAGATTGTATAGGAAAGAGACAGGCTGGGGAGTTGGGGCTGCAGTCATATCGTAGCAAAGAGATGAGATAAGGCACATCTTACTCTTATTTCCCTAAATGAAATGGCAGGTTTTCAAAATTTGATTTCTAAAGGCTATGATATTTTGTGCTGAACATACAGTATCAAGCTAAATCCTTTTTCAGATCTCGGTCCTCTGTAGGGCTTTCTCCTGAATACAAATGTCAGGGTTTGACCTATTAATTTCAACAGCATGCTGACAAAATAATGAATGAGAGTAACTCTCTTCTTGTACTTGGGTAATATTTACAGAGCGTTGCCAAATCACAGAGTGCTGGATAAAGGCAAGAAAAATTTTCCTTCCAGTATGTAAGCACAAACTGTATAATCTAAATCACAACAGTCCTGTAGCTCTAAATTCCATTGTCTATTTCAGTTTACTCACAAAACCTCTGCCCTGATCAAGGAATAGACATCTTAAGTCCGTGTCTGTACCGGATTTACCTCCCATGCCCTGGGCTGCCTTTATTCCAGTGCTCCTAATGGTAGCTGCAACAATTTACGAAAGGAGAATTGTCTGTAAAGATGTTCCTGAGGGCCTGATGAAACACAGCTGCTTCCTGCAGAAGCTAATGTGAATTGGGTGGCCATACAGAGAGGGAGGCTGAGTCAAGGAGTGAATCCTCATACTTAATTTTCTTCTTTCTCTCCCATTTGATTTCAAGGCGTTAGACAATCTAGAGGACCTTCATCATCTAGGGGCAGCTGGGATTGCTGTAGGATTAGAATCTCAGCCCAGTCCCAAGAAAGTTGTTTCCTTTGATCTATATTGTCCTAATATATAATAATATTTTTCCTAAATATAATATTTCCTAAATATAATAATGTTTTTCCTAAAAGGTACCGGAGTAGAAGATACCAGAAAAGAGGTACAGAAACTGAAATTGTCACATTAATCTTTTCCTTACTCTCTACTCTTTCCCACACCTCCTATGCAAAGAAAACCCCAAAAAAGTAGTCCTGGAAGTACTTCAGCTTTGTGTATGACATTCCCAATAATGAAATTTTGATTTGACAGCAGGAGTTCTATTCTAACATAGTACAAACTTGGCAAAGGTCTCTGACTGATACCTCCTTGCCAAGCAGCTTTACAGTAAGCAAATTCCACAACACAAAACAAATACAGAAGTAGCCAAGTGGTAACTTTTTCCCAGCAGCCCATCTTGGTTTGGTAAAATCCTTGTCTTTTCTCTGTAGGGAAATTCAGCCTCAGTGGAAGGTTCTGTTTCCCTCAAGGTTTAGATGCAGACTTTTGGTGAAGATGAATGTAAAAAATGCCTTTGGGATTGGAGGGGCCAAATGCCACTCTGGGGTAGAGGCACTCAGGTTGAAGGGCCTAGAAATGGGTACCCTAGGATCCTAAACCAGAGGTCCCCCAACAGTGGATCATGGAAAAACATGCGTTGAGATAGATAAAAAGGCTGTCAAAGAAAATGGGAGGAGTCTATGTGAATTTATTTAGTGGCCGGTGCATCCTACACATCTGTAAAACATGAATGTTTGAAATGGGTTTTTTGGCAGCAAAATCAAGGTGGAGTAAATGACAAAGTACTGACCCAAGAATTAAAGGATTTTCTAAGAGTTTGGTCTGTTCCTGTAACTTCTCCTGATTGCTGCACAATTTTGACAAGTCATTTCTCTTTGTCTCTGCTTTCCTACATAGAAATGGTACTGATAGCCTCCTTTGTGAGCTCTCTGTTCAAAAGCATTATGTGCTTCTCTTTTCCATCACTGTCTAATAGTCCACTTTTCCTTGTCGAGTAGTGTTCTGTCATAGAAAGGTATTAAAACATGCAGAGAATTATTTTGGGTAATAGGTGTATTTTTATTGGAAATACAAGTTTCCTATACTGCAGCGTTCAAATTCATGTATATTATAATCTGTATTTTGTACTTCCGTTCAAAATTTTAGGAAACCTCTTTGATTCAAGATTGGAAAAGCCTTCTGCTGGTGTCCAGCCACATCTCAAAAGCCATAATACACTTGCTTTAAAAAAATTCTGCTGTATAAAAAACAGCAAGCTTTGAAAAGCTAGAAATAACCTGTTATTGAATACAGGCTCTGTTTGTGTTTACAGATACTCTCATTTTCCTCATTATCTTGTCTGATTGGAGAGGCCTATTGAACCTTACCTCAAACCCCTTGCTTGTCTGGTAAAGAAGACTAACTACTTTGTTTACAATATTCTGTTGATGTTATAGACAGTTCATGAAATCTGTTTTGTAGATTTCAAAAGGAACACAGAACAGAGATCCTGGATGCATTCATTTGTATTAGAAATCCATAAAAAAACACATTGAAAGAGGAAAATATAGTCATATATAGTGCTTACTGATACTTACCTTTGAGCCTGTGTTTTTGGAACATTCTGAAATCCTACGATCCTGTTTATGATTAAGGGTAGATGAGAGTTTACAACCAAATACACTCTTGGCAAAGCCAAGTGTAAATGGATTAATTTTATCCAAAGCATCTTCAGCAATTGCACTTCTGTATCTGCTGTGCTTGGGTTAATTGGATGGTGGCAAGTGGATGGTTGTAATCACCAGTCCTGTCAGCAGTGTCCTTTTTAATGCTGTCTTCTTGACAAGTGCTCTCTTTCCTGTGGGTTATGGGTTGAGACAGACAGCCTTGATTGCTATTACAGAGTGATATGTGCTGTGCCTTTAGCCCACAGACACCTCACAATTGTACCTATGCTCTTGATAAGGAAGCCTAGTAGTTAGTGTACGTAGTTTATTCCACGCTGCCTGTAAGTATCAGATCTTCAATGCTGTATTTTGTCTAACTGCAACTTTAGCTGCTGTCAGCATAAATTGTTGGCAATGTTACCCAGTGGATTAAAACTCCAAGGGAGACATTGTGAGATGGATGGAAATATTTTCTCCTGGAAGATCGCTGCTTTTGAGCAAGTTGCTTGTTCTTGTGTCCTACTAAAATGTGACTTGCTACTGCAGTAATTTCTTTACTGAGTAGATGTGACATTTTAGCAGTTGGTCACATCTTTGTCTGGGGAGTGAGTTACATGGCAGCACTTAGAAATGGAAATGTAAAGGCCTGCTTTTAATCAGTCAGCTTCCATCATACAGGAGGAGTGCATAATACAGAGGATGCTGAGTTTAATATGCAGCACACAGTATGCATTGGCTCAGTCCTTTAGAAAAACAGAAGCTGGTGTCAACATTCAGAACAGATCCTGGTCCAGCCCTAGTCCAGAATCATTTCTATAAGATAAACTTAATCTAAAAGATAAGCTTTCCAGGAGATGCTATTAATATTTTCAAAATCAGAATGCTTAATCCTAATTATAGTTGGAGTTCACACCATCAGATAGGGCAGTTTTTCTTGATGTGTATTGTAAGCTGGGAGAACAAATTAGTCATATGAATAATGTATTTGCTAGTGAACCAATGGACAAGTATCGCTTTCTTAATTCATTTTGCATTCTGTTTCCCTAGGAAATGCCCCTTTTCAGCGTGCTGCTAATTTCTCTTTCTTTACTTGCATTATGATATCCCTACATGAAAGAGATTAACAGCCTCATGGCTGAAGCATCACCAGCTGCGAAACAACAATTGTTTTCCACAAATTGTGTGGCCTAAACACACCTGCATGTATTTCTTGTAGCATTTAACTGCCTGGTAATTGACTGGCAGTGTACTGGTGCTTTCTTAGGTCATGGGGAAAAAAGGTTTAATTTGGCACACAGTCCTAGGTGCTTAATAGCACAGAAGCAAGCCTCCCTTTTCAGACTGCTGAGTATCACTGATTACTAGGCTTTGCTCAGCGGGTACAAGATTTAAGTAAGAGCAACTAGATGTGCCACAGTGTTCCCTCAATTCTGAGGAAATGGGTTTAGGGTGAGCTTAGTGCAAGCCTGGTCAGGGTAATGATGATACTGTAAATCAGAATACTCTGCTTGATATTAATTATTTGGACTGCAACAACATCTGGAGGTTCCACTGTGGTAGATAATATACAAACGTACTGTTTGATAAGCCTGTGGCTTTATAGCGTAGGACAAAACGTGGGGAGAGAAACAGAAGTGGCTTGTTCAGGGTACAAGAGAGCAGCAATAAAAGCAGAAAATAAGTATTTTCTGTCTTTCAACCATGTGCTCTAACTAGACTCAATTACCTCTGTGACCAAATTAAAATCTGAAGGGTCTCAAACTAGAGTGATGTATCACCTTACATGAAATATGGAAACTTCTGGTGCCAAATTAATTCCTAAGTGTAATTCTCTTGATATTATGTATTAACGTTACCTAAAAACCTACAGTCGTACCCTACACCTGATAAGAGCTTTATGTGTCTGAGCTGAAAAAACCAAGCAGCTTCTATATCTCATACATGCTCTTTGGGTGAAATATCTCATGTGGGATGTAGTACTTCATTAATCACTCCTGACCCTGGTAGACTTGTCACAGCATTGAGCTTTTCGTCCATTTTTCTTTGCTGTCTTCAGTATAGTTTTTTTTTTAAGAGAAGCTTCTATTAGACCATAGATTGAATGAGGGCAAGACAAAGGGAGAGAAAGAGATAAAGTAATATTAAAGCAAGAGAAATGCAGGTTTTTATCCCACTAGTAACTCAGTATTTCCGTGATATTGCAAGTCAAGAACAGGAATACTTTAATAGCACCACATTGCTCTGCTACAATTTCTTGTGGTACAGGACATTAAAAAGTATTATCTAATAGTCTGTGCCCCACATCAACAAGTCAAATGACAAAAAAAGAAAAAACCCAAAGGGCAGTTTGGAAAGCTTGGTAAGCTCTGAACGAGGAAATTGGTAGACGTTTTGCTTCCACTGAATAACGTCATGTGTCTCAAAACAAAGAGTAGAGGTCATCTGTATCAGTACAGGCTGGGGGATGACCTGCTGGAGAAGAGCTCTGTGGAGAAGGACCTGGGGGTCCTGGTTGATGACAGGTTGGCTATGAGCCAGCAGTGTGCCCTGGTGGCTAAGAGGGCCAATGGGATCCTGGGGGGCATCAGGAAGAGTGTGGCCAGCAGGTCTAAGGAGGTGATCCTCCCCCTCTACTCTGCCCTGGTCAGGCCCCACCTGGAGTATTGTGTCCAGTGCTGGGCTCCCTGGGATAAAACAGACAGGGATCTCCTGGAGAGAGTCCAGAGGAGGCTACAAAGATGATGAAGGGCCTGGAACATCTCCCCTATGAGGAAAGGCTGAGTGAGCTGGGGCTGTGCAGCTTGGAGAAAAGAAGACTGAGGGGGGACCTAATTAATGTTTATAAATACCTTAAGTATGGGATGCAGGGGGAATGGCCAGCCCCTTTTCAGTGTCTGTGGGGACAGGACAAGGGGCAATGGCTGCAAGTTGGAGCACAGGAAGTTCCACACCAACATGGGGAGGAACTTTTCCCCAGTGAGGGTGACAGAGCCCTGGGACAGGCTGCCCAGGGGGGTGTGGAGTCTCCTTCTCTGGAGATATTCAAGACCCGTCTGGATGCCGCCCTGTGCAATATGAGCTGGGGAGCTGCTTTGGCAGGGGGGTTGGACCCGATGAGCTCTCGAGGTCCCTTCCAACCCCTGTGATTCTGTGATCTTTAAATATGAGGGATGTTCCCAGAGAGCGCTCCTGACTGAGTGTTGGTCATGGTGAGTAAACCACAAATATGAGCCCCCATGGTAAGAATGTGGCTGAGAGATACAATGTGGTCTTTGAATACAAAACCCAAAGTGGTTGTGTATTTTCTGTAAACTAATGTTATAAATTTCTGGTGCCTACATTTGAAGAAAAGTATTAATAAACCAAAGGAGTTTTGGGGGGTCACAGGGAACATTAAATCAAAGACTGAAAAATCTGCTTTCAAGTGAGAAACCCGGAGAACTGAGTGGTATTTCTCTTATGCTCTGAAAAGTTGGGAAAGCGGTCACAGTCATCTGCTCTAGCATTTTCTTGCTCTGAGGCAGGACTAAATACAGCAGTCTGGCCCTGACAGATGTTTATCTAAACTACCCTTTCTAAGCCTTCAATGAAAAAAAGATTAGATTCTCACTAATCTTTGCCAGTTTCAGTGTTTCACCACTTCATAAAATGAATAAGAATCAGTGAGAATCTTCAAGAAAATTTTGACTTGATCACAGTCTTACAAGTCACTTAGAGAAGCATGGAGCTAGATGGTTTTTCAATATAGGAAGTAAAAGTTAAAAGAAACGGTAGTGATCTGCTTTTAAGGAACTGCTGAGCAGGACGTTATATTCACATGCTCGTATTCAATGGCTCTTGATTGACTTTCATGAATTTGTCTATTTTTCAATGTATCTTAGGCATTGAAAACATCCTGTGACAGTGAGTTCCACCATTCATTCATGTACTGTCTCAAAAGGTACTTTATTTGCATAAACTTTATTACCAAATGATTTTATTATATTTTTGTAGTTCTTTGAGCTGTTAAAAAAAAGTGCTGAATCATCTCTAATTTTTATGGTTTTATAAATACAGTTTCAAGTGTGGTACTTTTTTGAACCTTTTATCTGTCCTCTTTTTGAGACAGCCTGTACAGATCTGTGTACTGTTTTCAAGAATTAAAGTCAAAGGTGCACCATTAACTTATAACAGAGATTTTCCTTTTGTACACTGTTCTATCTCCTTGTAATTCTTGACATTCCACTTGCCTTTTTGTCCGTGTTCAGCACTGGGCCAATCTCATCAAAGGCACAACAGCAATGACTCTGAGACTTCTTTCTTTGGCTGTAAATGTTCAAATCACAGCTAAGTGTTGTTCTAAAATATATCCTCTAGTTCAACAAATAATCAATTCAGACAAGATATATGGCCTCATATAAAATTTTAGAGCAGACTAGATTATAACAATTGTCCTTTTTAGCCTTATAAATTATGTATCTGTGAGAATTGCTTCTTTTAAAAAACATGGCCCTGAAGGGTAATAATTTCTATTTATTTTGTCCTCTGTGTGTATCGTTCTCTCTGATAAATAGGTTTGTAACTGGCATTTAGTAGATCTGGTTCAGCGCCTTAAAGAAGCAGTAACAAGCAGTATATAACGAGAAACAATCTACTGTTCCTTATAATAGCTTGAAAAAGCCAGCCAAAATGATCTGGCCTATGTACTTCCTTTCACCTTAACAACACTTTTTTTTCTTGTTTCGAGATAACTGTCAAGTGTTGGGACCCTGACTAAAAGCATCCAAGCCAAGCAGGCTTCAGTGCCTGTCATTCCTTTAACAACATTTGCTGGTTTCGTTGATTATTATATTTGCCAGGGTGGCTGTAGTGGTTCTCAAGTGTGCTTTCCCTGCCATCGTTATGTAGATAAGAGAAAGCTCCATCCAGTAAGCTCTCCCTTTACCCAATTCTGGAGGTTTTTTTGTATATATTGAATTCTAATTTCAGGCTTACTTCCCAGTGGTATTAAAAATGGCATTAAATATGAGGAGACAGAGTGGAGTAGAAGAAACTGCCTTATGCTCTGTGCTGAATACAGCTTCCAATATTTCCTCTTTTTAAATCCATTGATACACATATCCTAGAAAGGCCTGTCCAGCCATGCATTTAGTTCTAGTTGCAGCTCAGTTCTGGAAGCATAATGCTGTTTTTTACTACATTTCTAATCAGTAAAGCAATTTCTGAGTTTCTATTTACAGTTGGCATAAGGTGATTTGATGTTGTAGTAATTAGTGAATGTCCTCTGTGTAATATACATCTATACATTCAGTTCTCCTGGGTAACATTTAGCACTGCTGTGCAAAGTTCACCAAACTGGAGGTGAGTGATCTGACAGCTGGACTAACATCCAGCTTCAAGTTTGAGGCAAAACAAAAATAAAAACCAACCAGACGAGCAAACAAAACAACAAAGGAGATCGAGCAAAGACTTTATTATTTAAGTGGTAAAAATTCCAAAGAGAGAAAACTAAAAGTTCGATCACTTTTCAAAAACACAGACTGTAAGTCTGAGGAACCAAAGTAGAAGGAACCCATTCCAGGAAGAGCAGCACTTGGGGTATAAGAAAATAAAGCAATTTTCCCAAATTTGGAGGGTAGCAGAGTTGAAGTGTGTGCATATGTCATTTGGGGGAGGTGGAGGGGAAAGAGCTTACAAAACCTTTCTACAGTGTGAAATGGCTTGTTGTGTTACTGAAAGAGCTTGTATCACTTTCAAATGAGAGCAGTGGTCTTCAGGAAGCAATAAATAGGAATATTGTCTGCCAGGTTTGGGCTGATGTCTAGTCATCCTGGAACCAGCCAGGGTGGGAGGAGGAGGCAGTCTGCAGAGTAGTGACTATTAAAAAATGATGAAGTAAAATGAGTGTGAGAAAACACAGTTATCCTAGGATTCTAATCAGATTCCAGTTACATTTTCTATTTTTTTCTTTTACATTTGGTTTCAAAAAAAGAAACAAAACAACATCAAGGTACTAGGATAAACTCTGCTTCCACTTACATCAGTTGGCATCAAGTTTCTTCAACAGAATTGCTATCGATTCATATTGATGCAGCTGAAAGTAGGATTTGTCCTATTGCCTGGGGTTCTGTCTCTTGGTGGTGGTGTTTTTTTAAATTAAATGCTTTCTGCACACAGAGAACAGCCATGTATTTTCAGTCTGGATGATCTGAATTTTATATGAAGAAAAAGACTCAAAAGGTAAAGCTCTTTTCAGAGCACACAGTGCATGTGGCTGTTCGGTGACCTCTCTAACACACTCCAACTGTTCATATTACAAAATCACTGCTACCCCCATTTGACTTTCTTTACACCTGGTCTGCTACATAAAGACAAATAACTTCAAAATTTAAAGGCACAGCACTGAGTAAACAAAGGCCTGACAATTTGCCTACAGACAGGCTCTAAGCCTCCTTTGCTAGAGGGAAACAAAAGAGAAAAACATACCTGCAAAAATGTGTCAGACCTTAGAAATGTTCCTGAGATTCCTTCAGAGGAGCAGAAGCAAGGAATGGGTTTTGGAGGAGTTGAAAGTGGAAGCTGAGAAACCTCTCTTGGATTTGCAGTCACTCTCAGGGTTGAAAGGTTTGGGTTTATCAGGATATCATCAATGTTTAAGTAAAATATATTTGATTTTACAAGGCTTGTAGACCTTGAAAAGATAGGTGACTATCACAGATGAAGGCGGCATTTCACAGAAAGGTAAAAGTTAAAGTTGCTGAGAACCAAACAATGCTTAAGGGCAAGCTATAGATTGCAGATCTCCTGATCCAGGCAGTAGATTATCCCCATCCTCATTTAATAATGTAAAAAAGCTGTTTTGCTAACAGTGCAGTGACAAGAAACTTTTACCAGGAGCCCGTGGAAGGACATGGTATATAATAGAGAGGTCAAAATGAGGCCTTGCACATTATTTTAGTACTTTGGGGTTTTTTTTTTTGTTCTTTTATATCTACAACCATTCCATTATGTGATCACAATTATTAGCCTGAACCCTTATAGATATCATGGCAGAAGTTTATCTCCAGAAGGACTCTAAGTGAGGAAATGGTAATGTGGCTTTTGAGGGAGGCAATTTTATGGGACAAATCAGCATAAGATAAATTCTTGAGGAACTTTAAAAATCCTTTTTGGCACAGTAGCCTTAAAAAAAAAAAATAAAGACAGGGAGAAGTAAAATACAGATTGAATGCTGAGTTCGCTTCATTATTTATAAATAAAATGGTTCTTGTTTTTCCAAGATATAGTGCCAGCACTTGATGTCACTTGGATGTTTCAAAAACATGAATTAATAGTCACGTTTTCATAGAAGGTATTTGGGGCAGCACAGTGAGTGCTGATGCAGAGAGGGAAAAATGCATGCTGGCTGTTAAAAGTCTCTTGAATCATTTTGGGGTATGTAACTTGCATACCCTCTGTGGCTTTGTATCCAGCTTTTTCCTTGCTGTGTGGTTAGGATTCTTTTTCTCTAACTACAAAATAAACATTACAGACAGTGGCTCAACGGTAAATCGCTCTTTGTCACATACTTGCTGGTCTAGTTAATACCTGTGTTTGGTAATGTGGAAAGAAAATCTGCTAGCTGAATGTATGGGGAAAGGAAGGAAAGGTCACATCCATCATGAGGTGTTCAAGTTTAATGGTAAAGCTTGTCTTTCAGATTTGGAAGGATGGTAGGTCTTGATTAAAAGCAGCTTTTATGAGGTGTTTTAGTGTAGGAAACAGGAATTGAAAGATCTCAAAAATAAATCCTGGATTTGCCCCCTGTGTTCATGGTCAGTGTTCTTTGCTGTAGGGTTTTCTTTGTATTTTGCTTCACTTGCTTTACTTCCCCTCCCTCCCCACTCCCCTCCAGAATACATAAATTAATTGTTGGGGTTTTTTTCATAGTATCTGGTGCCCTGGAGATATAAAATATCATGAATAAACTATATTTTGAAGTCTTTGTGTGCAGTTTGGCTTCAATAGCCCTGCTTTCAGAGTACTGTTTTATGTTGTGTTTTATCCTGGTAATTGGAAAAGAACCATTTTCATGACAAGCTCCTACTCAGTCCAAATAACAGTATCACAATCTGGCATAAAGCTGTGCTGCTGCAAAACTCGTGTTAAAGAGTCACAGGGAGTGAACGCCTCTGTTCCCTTGGTTGTAGGAGGGGGTGACAATCAGCTTGGGATGGGGAGGACATCCGTTTCCCTCTGCTTTCCAGCAAACTAAAGGCCACTGGTCATTTTCAGTCCTCTGCTTCCAGAACCTTACCTCTTTCCCAGTTTGCTGTCTTATCTGTGGGTTATCACTAGAGTTTTCCTTCAAGCCTGGGAAAGTGGAGTGGCAAAATGTGCTATCTCCTTTTCCTCAAAAAGGAGAGATCAGAAACATTTCCTCTTTCTGCAAGGGAGGTTAGTTAAACTTCTCACCATCCCTTTCCTCACTTGTTTTTATCTCTACCTGGTTAAGCCTTGGAGCTATGTGGGGCTTGGAGGTACGCAGGTTTCACTCTGCTGAATACCTCTTAATGCATTCGTCTTCTGTGGTGGTGGAGATCTGTTTCTTTAGACAAGGCACAGCTCTTGATCTTACCTGCTTACACTACTCCTTCACCAAGACTGGCCACAGTTTGCAAGAAATGATTGATGTATTGATGGTGACTGAAAAGTTGTGTGAGAGGTTGTCTGGCAAGGCAGCACCTTGCAAAACCACATAGAGTCAGTAGGCAGCTGACCTGGTCAGTAGATATTATTTGAGTCTTGAGAAAAAAAGAAAATCATTTGTTCTGTGGTAATTGCTGTGGAGATAATTAAATGGTTACCAGATAAGGGCAATGTTGGGAGATCACTTCATGTCCAAGAAGTGTTAAAGTCATATCGGCAATGGTTTTATCTGAAACAAATCTCTGATCACTGAAAACTCCCTTTTTTGGAGGTAGAATAAGAGAAGAAAGGTTGATTGTTTTCAAATGGTTTCTGTGTTCATGCATCTGCTAGGAGCAGCAATCCACTTACCCATGTTACTGTGGAAAAAAATATTGATATCTTGCATCCAAAGCATAGCAGTGTGAATGTATGTGATGGTGTTGCTAACCAGCATATATTTAAGATAGTCTAAAATTTACCATTAGGATGAGGAGTTATAGTCACAGTGCTAAACTTCAAGTAGCTGAAGCACTGGTCAAATTTGTTAATGACCTCTTCAGCTACAGGACTGTATTTTTTCCTTTCCTAAAAAGAGTTGTGCAGTCTGAGGACTAGGAGGAATGGTGTTAGAGAAAAACAGTCCAAAAAAGAAGGATGCTGAAGGTATGCAAAATTTGGAAAAAGGACTTGAACTTTGCTTGAACTTTGAAATGTGAGGTAAAGCAGGAGTCAGGAAAGGCCTTGGTGAAAAACTGGAAGACATGGAGGTTTTAAGGAAAAGATCTGCTGATACCAGAAGAGGAATCTGAGGTGCCCCTCAAGTACCAGAGGAGAAGTTTCTTTCTTATTGCTGAGATTTACCAATGTGAAGATAGTGAATTCAGGGTAGCAGCCTTGAAGGATGGAGTGTTCTGCCCACCAGGCGTATATGTAAGGCAATGACAAAATTGTCCCTTGCCACGTTAGTGTACTGCAGTTTTGTTCCAAAGGGGCTGTATTTGGATATGAGATGGCCGTGTACTCTCTGTTGTTGTTTCTCCCTTGAGGCAGAGAAGGACCTGGGGGTGTTGGGTGACTGCAGGCTGAATATGAGTCAGCAGTGTGCCCAGGCAGCCAAGAAGACCAATGGCATCCTGGCTTGTATAAAAAACAGTGTGGCCAGTAGGTCTGGGGAGGTGATTGTGCCCCTGTACTCGGCATTGGTGAGGCCACACCTCGAGTGCTGGGTCCAGTTCTGGGCTCCTCACCACAAGAAGGACATGGAGGTCCTGGAGCGAGTCCAGAGAAGGGCAACCAGGCTGGGGAAGGGGCTGGAGGGCAAATCCTCTGAGGAGCGGCTGAGGGAGCTGGGGCTGTTTAGCCTGGAGAAGAGGAGGCTGAGGGGAGACCTTATCACCACCTACAACTACCTGAAGGGAGGTTGTAGAGAGGTGGGTGATGGTCTCTTCAGCCAGGTGACAGGTGATAGGACAAGGGGAAATGGCAAGAAGCTGCCCCAGGGCAGGGTTAGATTGGACATTAGAAAAAAATTTGTTACTGAAAGAGTTGTGGGGGCCTGGAACAGGCTGCCCAGGGAGGGGCTGAGTCACCTTCCCTGGATGTGTTCAAAAAAAGGGTAGATGAGGTACTTAGGGATATGGTTTAGTTTAGGATGAGAATGGTTGGACTTGATGATCTTCAAAGGTCTTGTCCAACCTTGTGATTCTGTGTGATTCTATTGAGACAGTCAACAAACCTATTGCCAGTGTGGGTAGCTAGCAAAGGTACCGGTTTCCTATATGATACATTTTAGTTCTGCCTGTCTACACCAGGTTTGAATCTGTGTGTACAGCTAATATGCCTTCGTAAACATTGACACCAGCATACAGTGCCTCCCCTTGCTGATGGCTTACAGATGCATTCCTAATAATTGTATATTGTACAGCAATGGGTGTTTCTGGCAGTGTTTCAATCAGTAGTATTAAACATGGATATCTTATCCAAATATACTCTCAGAGTGTATTTTACAACCTCAAGTCATCGAATATGGTCATTACTTGGACCTACGTGAGGGGACCTGCAGGAGGAAGTGTTCTGGCTGGTACAACAAGGCTTCACGTGCCACCCTTTTGATGGGCAACTGTTAGAAAATTTTGGGAAAACACTTTGGTGGACTGCTTTATTGGTAAGGCACTGCTTGGGGTGTAATGCAGAAAAGTGAAAGACTATGGTGACTCCTGTCTTTTGAAAGTCTGAAATGTTTTCCACTTGGTTTACAAGCAATTAGATTCCCTAAGGTGGTCAAAGTCAGCTAACTACATTTTTGCTTCCTTCTAATTCCATCCATCTTGTAACTGCAGTCTCCTTACTGGATCCCATGTTGATTTGTTTTGAGGTGGGGGCTGGTTTTTTCACAAGCAGAATAACAGAACAAAACAGTTGTTGGGATGCAACCTGCCTGTGGCTGGATTTCGGGTAACAACTGAACAAGTGACTACTAGTAGTCAGTAGAGATCTTGCCATACATACACATCTCCTGTGTCTAATTGTCTGATTTCTAACCTGTTTTCTGTGATGTTTTAAGGGAGCAAATGAGTTGCTATGTTCAGGTGAATGCTGCAAAGAAGAAAACAAAAGACAATGTTTGTATTGAAGCAAAGTCCATGACATGTATCCTGACAAAACTAAAACCAATGCTTCTGTGTATTCTTCAGTACCATCTACCGGCTCAATTATCCTTTAGAGATTTATAGGCCAAGAACGTTCTCCTCATAGACAGCAATTTGCAATTTGGGGTTTTTTTTATTTATTTTGTTTTAGGAGCAAGGCAAGATTGGTGTAGTCTTCAATATTGGCACAGTGGACATCTCTATTAAAGAGGAAAGCACACCTGTAAATGATGGGAAATACCACGTGGTACGCTTTACCAGGAATGGTGGCAATGCCACGCTTCAGGTTGATAGCTGGCCAGTGAATGAACACTACCCAACAGGTATGTGCTTTTATTCCTGTTTGTTTTTCATTGTATCTCTAACTGCAAAATAATGTTTAATAACAAATGGTTGCTGTATAAATCTTTGTTGTTTCATCTCAACAATAAATTGACTGCTCTGGTGGTGCATATTCTCTCAGTTGGAAAAAAAAGTAATGGTTCTTTACATTGGAAGAATAAGCATGCCAACTGTGTGGCATGATGCATGTAGATCCTGCTATTTCAGAGGTCTCTAAGTGAATCCTGGTTCTGCAGAGAGTTGCAAATCCATTCAAAAACAAACTTAGTTTTGCTACTTGTGATATTTTATAACTAGTTAAGGGAGAAAAGTTTTCAACAGTCCTTACAGAAAAGGCGAGGTGACTCTAGTCCCACACAAGATACCATCTATATAGATATAGAGTTGAATGATAAGGAATGTGGAAGATTAATTTGCAAGTATTTGAACAGACCTAATGCTTGCTTTGTGATTTTTCATCATTTGAATTTCACTCATTTTTAAATGTCTTTTAGGTTTACAGTTACACAGGTTGACACGCAGTCCAGCCAAAGCTGTCAACTCTTAGTTGACTTTAGGCCAAAATGCAGTGGAACAATTCAGTATATCTTTGGGGGTCATCACCCTAAATCCACCAGGAATAGTGAACAACTGGGTCTTGAATCTCTGCTCCGTGTTTTATCCCACCACTGGCAAACCATAACCTTTCCATACTATATGTCACCGTACTGAAAGGTCAAACTTGCTCCAAGTGAAAAACAGATTGCTGTATGTGGTGCTGATAGTGCACCACAGAGCTGAGGCTTGGTGATATGGATGGCTTTAAAAGACAGGAGGAGCACAAGGAAAGAATTCTAAGTTTAACTAAGTTCCAATTATGAGAAATATACTAAATGTATACATAACATAACACCATTAAATGGGATAATTTAATCTCTTCCACTTGCTTAGAAAGTACACAAATTTTTTTCAATATAAGTGATCTATCCTGTGGTTCTCTCTACCAAATATTAGGTGTTTTGGTATGTATGCAAAAGAGTGTATTTTAATAATTATGCTTATTTCTGTGAAATAGTTGTTTTCCAAAAATGCCATGATGGACATTCTGAGTTAAATTGTAGCTCTGTTATCCATTGGTTAGAGAAGGAAGCGTGGCTAGGGGGAGACCCAAACTGAACATCTTTCTTCTTCTCCTTTCATCAATTATTTTGTGGTAAAATACCTCTGATCCAGTTGGCAGCCAATTATAGTCAGTAAAAACCCCACAAATAAATTTTCTTCTTCTATTACTTCCTGTAGTAAGTCCCTGGTGTAAAGAAACAAAATATTCAGCTCATTGCTTTAGAGACTTTTTTTAAAAGGGAAAATAAATCACACTCAGAGAATACCTCAGTACCCTCTGCTTCTTTCTTGGCTAAAGATATTCCTGTGTTTTCATTAGAAGATGTATGGTTTTATAGAGTCAGTATTACTCATATGTTCTGGGCTAGTACTGAATATACATAGTTGTTCCCCAAGGGAAAAGAACACCTTTATATTCCACACAGTCTTTTCCTTTACATGCATGAATTTCTATTTCGGGCTATTTGTAGGTGACCAAGTTTTCAGCCTGTCCCTGTGAAAACAATCATAGAATATACTGAGTTGGAAGGGACCCATAAGGATCATTATGGGATCATACATTGTGTGTTCGCATGTGTCTCCCTAATTTTTTCTGGTTTCTTTCTAACTGATTTTTTGGCTAAATTTAAAAAAGGAGCAAAAATCTTAAAAAAAATAAAAAATCCTAGATATCTAGGGAGAACACCTCCCAGAGGAAAGGACTGTGGCTTGATCCCAATTCATGTTAAATACAAGAATATCCATATAATAAAGAGGCATTATCAATTGCCTCAGATTAAAGAAAAGCTTCAGTGAGAGAAGCCAATAACTACAGGAAACCAAGCCTTATTAGTTCCATTTTCAGGGGAATTAATTGTTTAAAAAAAGACCAAGCAGGAGCTTTTGAGGTTAATAATTTGTTGTCTTTAACAGAGCAACCTTGTGCTAGTGGTTCTCGTACCAAACTGGTGTTCAGCAGAGTTTGAACCTCGTAAAAAGCTCTGTGGCTAGGTAGACCCAGACTAATCCAGCTTGTTTCAGCTGGAGACTCCTGAAATTGCAACTGTTTTCAAACTTGTGCAATAATAGCTAAGGCTTCTTGTATTTTACACATAGGGTCACTCCAATTCTGTCAACACAGTTACTTGTGGTGTTTAAAAAAACATCCTATTTGTAGCATGTGCATGTCTGGACATGCTGTGTTGTCTGTAAAATGAACTATTTCATCTACACTTGGTTTTCTGCACAGTGTTACAGCTTAATGTTTGCAAATATTGCAAACTAGTAAAAGTATCTTCTTTGTCATCACACGTGATGCAATCTTCAGGCAGCTGGGCTGCATTCCGAATGGTGTTTCCATGCTCCTCTCTGAGTTTTATTACCTGTAGAAGGATTATACATTAGACTCATAATTACTTGCTCGATGTAAAGTACAAATAAAAGTGGGATATTCATTAAATGAGCAAAGAGAGAGAATATTGGCTTTCCTTAAAACACAGTCTTCAGTTAAATTGAAATTAAATGAAACTGGCCCAATGGGACTAAAAGACTCCAAAGTTGTATTTTTGCAACTTCATATAAAAGACAAGGAAGTGGAAGGAAAAGCAACAAACTTACAATTCAGGTACTGACATTTTGGGTTTTTATAGCATCTAATTACATCTCAGTCACCTGCAACATGAGCTTTATCCTTCCTTGTGAGGAAAAGGGTTAGAGAGAAAATTCTAAAGGAGGGAATTAAATGACAGCTAAGATTGGCTGAGCTTTGGGACTGAAATAATCCTGATCATTAGGGATGATCTCTCACCATTTGTACGATTTGGACTGTGCCAGAATTTCTCTTACTGGGCAGTAAGACTCTGAAGAGTGGCCTGGTGCAAGTATCTGAGACAAAGCTCCTGAGAGCTGGTTGGTGGCAAATAGCAGCATTAGTACTAGGAGTATCAGTACATCCCAGATAACAGATTGTACTTGGTCACTGTTATTGTCTTGCTTTTATGTTCTTGCTGAAAGCCTTCTCTATTATCTAATCTGTTTAGTGATGAAGTAGCAGTAATTGTGGACCAAAGGTAGGTAAGATAGGAAAGCTAGTTCAGGCAGAGAAAGCCTCTGATGTGTTTTTCTTTCAGATTACAGCAAACCTAGGGAACCTGCTTTGTCAGGGTGGTTGGATTCAATGATCTCTAGAGGTCCCTTCCAACCCCTACAGTTCTGTGAATCTGTGAACCCATTACATTTTGAGGCACTTTATAGTAGGATAGAATGACTGAAATGAGGGATCCTGCAGTTGGGAACGAGTCAGCCCTTCTCAGAAGGGTTAAAAACGATCTTGACACAGAACTGGGATACCTCAGTCTCTAAGTTTTAATTATTTCTCAGACAGGAGATTCTTTTTTTTCTCTTTCTCTGCTCTCTTTGCTTGCAAAGAAATACTCATGTGTTACCAGATTTGTAGTGTACATCAAAACAAGCATGATATACTTGTTCATTCATCCATGCACTGACTACATTTTCTGCAGTAGAAAAAGAAACAAAACTACAGGATGAGAAGCTGTAAAGCAAGAGTATCAGTGCACCAAAATAAAGTCTAATTGGAGCATTATTTTAAGGGAGAAGATTAAGGAAAAGGAAGTGAGAGGCAGGAAGAGGTTGTAATTTAAATAAATACATTATTTAGCAAGAGAACTGTAGCCTGGATTTTATTCCTGCATTAAAAAAAATAAATAAATATGACAGCTTTAAACAACTGGATCCTTATCAGGATTCATTAGCTCATTCACCCAATGCAGATTTTATATTTTTCCCCTTTATCTTTCTCTTGAGTGATCTCTCAGCCTTCTTTTAGGAGTCTCTGCCCTTTCAGATGACACTAATTTGCAGTTCTGTTGGCACTGGATAAAACAAAAAAAGGTTTCGTCCTCTATGCCCCTAATTCATTCTCTCTCAAGTACATATTTGTGGGGAATTTGGATTTTAGGAAGCTGGACAGCTAGCTCTCAACAGCAGAACTTCAAGAACTTTGTGACTGCTCTGGCAAGTACTGTGGCCCAATAAGTGTATATCTATAAAATAAAAAGTTAATTCTGAGACCCTGATGTTTGTTCTGGGGTTTTCCTTCAGATTAGTCCCAGTCCCTAAGACTAAATAGCCCTGAACACTTGGGGCATACCTTCTGGTTTAATTTAATTTGAAAGATCTCTAGTCTGTATTCCCCGAGAGCATTTCAGTATGTGAACTGAAGTGTAGAGAGTGAGAGGAGGACCTCAGAGGCATGCTCCCAATTCCAACCAAAATGCTGATGTGTATGGATTTTACCACAATATACAGCTGGAGCTGGACAGAGGAGCTCATTCTTTCATTACTCTTTTCTACACTCATGTTGTGTAAGTAGTCAAATTTCTGTTTTCTGCTCTCTCCCATCTTCTGTTCATCTGGATGAATTTTCCAGTGCCATTTGCCATGTAACTGGCTCAGGAAGGGAGGCCACGTGATCATTCTGGGCACAGGGGAAGATAAGATTACTTCCCTTATCAGCAAGGCTTGTTTATGCCAACATAAAGTCCTCACTTAACTACCCATTTAGTAGTCTATGTGAGACAAAGTCATTCTTTCTCACCTGCCGTTGCCTGAAACAAAATGCTTTCCAGAAGCACAGATTAAAGTGATATTGCTCTAGATTATCCTATCTATCTATAATGTGAAAGTCATGAAGTCTCTCTTGCTATAATGTATTTTTCATTTACTTGACAGAAAGATCTGAAATTGATGGAAAGACCTGAAATTGCTTGGTTAGTACCAAGCAAGTGCCATGAGACAGCTGAAATTAAATAGAACATCTATATATTATATATTTAATAGATATAGTATGTCTCATCTCATCTGTTTTAACTGTATAGAAGAAATTACAGTGGTGGAAACGTGAAATATTTATGTTGGTCTTCCCATTTTGACACAATTGAATGATATGCATGGTTCCATCTTACCTTCTTTTATTAAAAGTCTTCTCTGAATAAAAGGATACAAATTGAAACGTGGGAGCTTTTGTGTTGCTATTGAATACTTTACAAAGTGCTGAGTATTTTTCAGTGGGAAGGTGCCAACTCTGCCCTGCTTGAGCACTCTTTTGATTGTACTAAATTAGAATATTGGTTGCAGCCTAATAAGATTCAAAATATCTTGTTCTTAATTATTTTTTCTTTAATACCCACCCAAAATTATTCTAGGTGTTTTAAAGTACAGTAGCACAGTAAGCCAAACAGAACTTAAGTCAGCACTAGGTATTTTACAGGTCTTTTGGGATGGGAGAAATACAGTATGGAGCTCTCTTGAGAAGAGGGGACTGAACTGCAAACATGGAATGGAAGGGGTATTTAATAAATAAGGAAACTGAAGTTGGGCTTAATATTAAGTGATGTATGATATCCCATGACCTATGACGTGTCCTATTGTAAGTTTCTGTGGAAAAACAAAAACCCCACAACCAAAAAACAATCTTCATTTTCAGATACATGGGTGTCCACAGCTGCAGCAGTCTTAGATCTCAGTATCTCTTAAAATATATCCATTTCTACAAGCCAAGTTCTCAGAGTTTTACACAGTTGTGACTACTGAACTAGAGTTATAGTCTGCTTTGAAACAGGTCATTTCTTGTCCCACTCAAGCAATTTATCACCTTTCCTTTGACTTTTTCAATGTCCTTTGACAAGTGGCATGATCTTTTTGTTCAATGAAGTCCGTTTCCCACCTCATCCCTCTACTGGAGGGACTTTCAGGAAGGGTGTTGTGTCTTTTTTTCTTCCTTCTTTTTGGTTTTATTTAGTTTTTATCAGCAACGTTTTCTTTCTTTCCCTCTGTGATTTCCCAGCCGTGAGATAAACAGCCTTGTATCTTACAAGCTAAATACAATTACTGCTATCAAAACTGGAGTCTTTCTCTCCCTGTAAATGTCTCTTGGAAGCTGATAAGCTGTTCAAGGCAAACTGCAGGCTTCTGCCTAATCCTGAGATTAAACATAACCACCCAGAAGACAGCAAGAGATAATTGGGGGGGTGGGGAGAGGGGGGGAGAAGGGGTAGGCAGGCAGGCAGGAGAGGAGGAGAAAGTGAGATCCTCTCCTGAGATATGAAGAGGACATCCACAAGGCTCAAGGTTATTTGTAAAGGAATTACACAAAACACACAAGAGCTTGTTGTGATGAGGAATTTCCTCAGATAATGCAGTGATTGTTGTAGTTGTTAAAGACAAAATTTAGCAGAGATTTGTTTGATGTAAAACATAGAGGCGAGCTGCAGAAAACCGCTCCCAGCAATGACTGCTGTTTGTTATGTGTTAGTCCCCATCTTGTCCTTGAAACAGGAGGTCTCCAGATTCTTGGCGTGTGCTGCCTTGGGTTGATCTCAACAGCTTTACGCTGTGTATAAGGGAGACAGAAGATTTCCCAAGAGTAAAGGAGGGGACCGAGCCAGCTTTTCTGTGCTCTGTGTTTTGCTACCTGCCTGACCATCTGAACAAGGGTAACTGAGCTCTCCTATTTGTGAAACAGAGATAACACTAATCTTCTAGGAAATAAGGGTGCCTTAATTACAGAGAGATACTGTGTTACACCTGTAGTAGTCTTCATTATAACCAAGGCAGGACTGCTGAAAACAGTCTCTATGAGTCAGTCCAATACAGTTGAAAAAAAGCAGCCTAATTTCTGGAAATATAAGTCCTTCTTTATTATTTTATTAGTGACATTTTCATTTTACCTCTCTGTAATTTTTTTAAGGTTCTGCGTTTCTGAAAGCTTCTCTGTACTTTTTAACTGTTACCAATTGGTGGCCTAACATGGAATATTACCTCTCCCAACTTGGCTTTATTTAATTTACAATGCATTAGCCAGGAAAGAGGAGATAAGTTGGGATGATTTGATAGTAGCATCACTGGAGGATTTAAGAGAAGACTACATACCCTTTTTTCAGCTGATATGTGCTCTGATACTGAAAATAATGTGCAATATTCTGGTTATAAGTTCTCATGAGGTCAGTAATGCAGAGTCTAATGCTGATTGTGACATTAAAAAGGAAAACTCAAAAGCAGAACTAACTGGGATGTCTGAGTCTTCACAACAAGTTCTTCCTTTCCAACCTTGTACTTATCCCTGCACAATACCCCTGAACAGCTCATGTTGTGCTACTTCACTGATTTCCAAATGTTTGGTAGCTGAGCCTTATTAGAGGAAATAAATAGCTGTCCATGCTTTGCAGAGCCTGACTCCCCTCTGCCTCTTCAGGAGTGATTTTGGCATCTCCTCTTTCCATCTTCTTTCTGCAAAGCACACACCTCACCCACCCCACCCTGATTTCTGCCATCTTACACCCCTATCACAGAATCACAGAATTATCAAGGTTGGAAAAGACCTAGAAGATCATCCAGTCCAACCATTCACCTATTACTACTAGCTCCCACTAAACCATATCCCTCAATACAACATCCAGTCTTTCCTTGAACACCCCCAGGGTTGGTGACTCCACCACCTCCCTGGGCAGTGCATTCCAGTGCCTGACTACCCTTTCTGAGAAGTAGTGCTTCCTAATGTCGAGCCTGAATCTCCCCTGGCGCAGCTTGCTACCATTCCCTCTAGTTCTGTCACTGCCTACACGGGAGAAGAGGCCGACCCCCAGCTCACTACAACCTCCCTTCAGGAAGTTATAGAGAGCTATAAGGTCTCCCCTAAGCCTCCTCTTCTCCAGGCTGAACAATCCCAGCTTCCTCAGACGCTCCTCGTAAGGCCTGTGTTCCAGACCCCTCACCAGCTTAGTAGCCCTCCTCTGAACGCGTTCCAGAGCCTCAATGTCTTTCCTGTAGTGAGGGGCCCAAAACTGAACACAGTACTCGAGATGCGGCCTCACAAGTGCTGAGTACAGGGGGACAATTACCTCCCTGCTCCTACTAGTAACACTATTTTTGATGCAAGCCAGGATGCCTATGGCTCTCCCTTCCCTCCTTCTCACTGCTACTGTAACCAAGACAATAGTAAGAAGCTTGGTTGAATCTGTCTCCACCAAGAGGCACACAGACCTTGACTCCTTGAAGTCATTGATATATCCCGTTGCTTGACGTGCAAGGTGAAGGGATTTCTTTGTGGTACTGCCAGATCCCACTGTGGTCTTAATATTTTCCTATCCAAATGCCCTTGTGAGTGGGGAATGAGTTAGGAACGAGAGCACTGCATTTTGATTAGCCCTGTGGGCTGAATGTGATCCCCGGGGTTCTTGTCATAAGCTTGTTTGCGGGTTTTGATTTTTCATATTGTACTCATTTTGTGGGACTTAAATGAGCTCTCAGATGCTTCCTATCAGCATGAATTGGCGATGGCATGTAAAGTGCCTTTGACAGATTTACCACATTTCATAATGAACCTAAAACATATAAAAAGTCAGGGTTGATAAAACAGCATTGGAGAAGCACATTTTGAAAGCAGTACTGTGACATACGTTGAAAGATCTGCCAAGAGGGATGATTAAAGCATGACAAGTTGATGAAATCAAGACTTGATTGTAGCTTGTCACTGCAGGACCATAAAATCTATAATATATTTATAAAGTTGGAAAACAGATAAATATGGCTACATGTTATGAACACTCATTTTGGGGCCCTGTATACACTGAGATAAAAACCTACACAGTAAGTCACCGAGAGACAAATGTACTTTGGAATTTATGCAAACACACCCATGTTAATGCATGTGCATCCATACTGGGGAATGGGATGGGATCTGACATGATCATAGAATCGTAGGGGTTGGAAGGGACCTCGAGAGATCGTCAGATCCAACCCCCCTGCCAAAGCAGCTCCCCAGCTCATATTGCACAGGTCAGCATCCAGACGAGTCTTGAATATCTCCAGAGATGGAGACTCCACACCCCCTGGGCAGCCTGTCCCAGGGCTCCCTCACCCTCACTGTATAAAAGTGCATGTTGGTGCGGAACTTCGTATGCTCCAACTTGCAGCCATTGCCCCTTGTCATATCCCCACAGACCACTGAAAAGGGGCTGGCCATTTCCCCCTGCAAATAAGTTATGTAAGTGTTGCCACTATCCACACAGTTTAACTTCTGTGTACTCCAAGTTTTGCTTTTCCATAGGAAGTATGATGCTGTGATTCATTTCCACTCTCCCCCTATCCCCAAACACTCATGTGGAAGAGCTGTAGGGCTTGTCTGTGTTCTGAATTCTGTCTCTGAGGGTAGAGGAGAGGAAAGACAGAGAGAAAAAGAACAAAGTGACTATACTGAAGCTTCCAGTACTCACCCTTCCTGTCGAGGTTTCATTTTTCAAAACTGATCCAGGCTCTCACAACACCCTTCGCTCGGTCTACAGACGTGTCGGTCTTACCTTCACCAAATGCCTCAAGGCCCCTGAGTAGTAGTCTATCAAGCACTGTATTTCTATCAGCTTGGCATTAAGAAAGAGGGAGATGCATGTTTTTGGTTGGAGAGATATGTAAGATAACCAAGCAGAACAAACAGTGCAGTATTGTTTAACAGCAGTAGGAATGAAAGAAGTTTACCTAAGGAAAAGCAGATACAGAATAGGGTCTTCATGCAGGTAGCCATGATCATCTAATTCATGCCTAGGATCCCACAGATAGTCCTTGAGCTCTGAGAATGAGAAGAGGAGGAGGAGTAAGAAGCACTCTTATGTAACAGTGCCTATTACAGCTACATTACAGTCACAGAAAAGGTGGTTCTAACACACAAATACACACCACAGAGGCTATACTGGTTTAAATTTAGCCAGAATCTTTTTTCTTATTTATAGCCTGGATAAAGAAAATACTATGAGAACGTACTGACAATTTGTAGAGAACTTTTTATCCATACTGTATTACAGTGCTGCATGCTGTTAGCTGAATTAGTGTAGTATCATTCTTGAGTCTTCCTGAATTAGACTAGATGTCCAGTATGTCAAATCTACAGGCGAATACCAAATATATGAGAAGAAAATTTGCTTTAATGGTCAAAATGGCACTTCTGTCCAATGTCCTGGATTTGGGATGGTTTCTATTCTGTCCTCCCAGAGCCTGTTTGTCCATCTAATCATCATCTTGAGCCTGGAGAGCAGCCAAGTGTTTGATACTTCAGAGAATTACAGTAACCCACCATGTCAACAATAAAAAAATGACCAAAAAGATATCCTTCTAAAAAAAATTATCCTGCTATTATGCTTAGCTTGTGACCTGAAATATGAAGTCACATAAACTGTACGTGTTTGTATCATGCCTACGCTCGTTACATTTGTATTACTCTGTTGGAAAGCAAATGCTTTCTCTTTTCCTCATTAATGTATCCAAGGAGATATGATCATGTGGAAATACTCCCACTCCCTCTCCAGCTGGAATTTGATAAAAGTTACTTTGCTGTATTATGAGCACATTTTTCAGCCAAAATTTAAAATGAAACAAGACAAAACTAAAACAAGGCAGTTTAGTGTCATCTCTTATTTTTCTCCTTTTCTCTCATTCTTTTTCCATTGATGATCTTGATTCTCAAATCTCAGTTCTTCCCTCTTAGCTGAGTCCTACAGACCAGAATTCTTTGTAAGAGAAATTCTTGCAAAACAGGGGGCCTATTTATAAAAAGTCATGTTAACCCTTGACAATGGTAGAATGGTATGTAATGTATATAACTCAGGAGGAGATGAGCTTTACAGTTCCTCAATTCCAGGCTTGCTTTATGTCAGAATGATGTATCTTAAGATACATTATCCATAGGGCATTGATGCATCGTTCTACCTAATTACTCTCACCCTTTTTGCATCTGATATAAGGACCCTGGGCCTAGGGATTTCCCTATATATTTGGATTACATTCTTACACACCCTACAGGCCTTTGAGCCCCTATCCCTGAGATCCTATGGTGCAAAAAAGTATTGCATTCACAGAGGGATCCAAGACATGTTGAGGATTTTTTCCCTTGTATCTCTTCGACATGCAGCATGCTTCTTGCATGCTAAAATCATCACCATGCCATTTACTACAAATTGTGTTTACATACTGTGAGATGTAGGTGTATCCTGAGAGCTTGGTCTTGCTAACAATTCCAGGTTAAAGTATACAGCTGGTCATGTAAGCACGATTATTCTAACTGAATGCTCCAATATTATGAGCTGTTCTCATCTCTTTGTTTCCACTGGTCCATGATTGAACAGTTGCCCATGTACAGTATCATCAAAAATTTCTGATAAATTTCTCCTTTGCTGGAGCAAGATGAATTATTATTAGTTCAGTCACCTGGTGATACATATAATGTAGCTGTACAGTGTGCTGCAGAGAAAGATGGAGAAGTATTTTTCAGATTGAGAATCAAGCTAATTAAGATTGCTGGAAAGTAAGAATCCTGCTAGGCAGAACAGTGTAGTAAACTCCCAGGCACTAATATAGTTAAGTTTCTCTCCTGGGTTAGTTCCGTTTCAGTCTTCCTGGTCAAATGGAGATGTTATAATGTATTCTCTTTCTTCTCCCTCTCCTTAGCTCTCCTTCCTTACCCTCCTCCTCTTGTGCTGTGTTGTCGTAGTCGTCCCCCCCCCCCCCCCGCTGCAAACAAACAGAGTGAGCAAACAAACATCTGGCCTGAGGGATCAGAGGCTTGAACAACAACTTTGTGCTTTTCTGATCTTATTGCCTGCAGAAAGAACAGTGCCAGCTGTAATCTCAGGTTGACACAGCTGACATGCAGTGACAGAAGGGGCTCAGGCATCCATAACAGCCTTCTGACTGCTCACTAAAAGGCACAGGAAAGCACAAAGTCATTGAAATCCAATGCTGTGGACTGAAGCAGAACCACTGAATGGAAGGGCAGTCAGAAATGGAAGGGGCCAGTGGTAGAACCTGGAGCCAGAAGTTCCTGAGTTCCAGTCTTGGCTTTATTAATGCCTTTCCCTGTGCTCTTGGGCAATGCTTTTATTACTCTGGCTCAGTTTTCCAATCAGTAAAGTGGGGATAAAGCCCCATTTTACATTACCTTTGGGGACTTAAATAGAAAATATTCTGAAAATCACTGTTTATGAAAACATTTCTGGGTCAGTAAACTTAAATCTACTTGGAGCACTCTGGAGACTGAAAACTCTAGTGTTGGAGTTGCAAAGCCCTTCCTATTTCTTTTTTTCCTGAAGTCCCACAAATTGAATCAGTGAGATTCACTCTGCATAATGGCTGTTGTGTGCAGACTGAGTGGTATTTTACCCCTTTGCTACGTAGCGTTTTCATAGCAATTTCCAAAACTCAGGTTGCTTCCAAGAAAGAAAGGTTGGAGTTGGAAAAAATATATCTATTCAGAAACTAAAGCTCCTTTCCCCATGGTTCTACTATACTTCTGGCAGTGCTACTCAGTAAGGATGTTTTTTATAGATATATATATATATTTTAAGCTATATGGGTGTTTCCTGTCCCTCTAGTTCATGTCTTGGCTTTGTGACAGGCACCCATCTTTGAGAAGGCTTACTAGGTCGCTACAGGGTCCTGGAATTCTCTTTTCCTTTTTCTAAGCTGATGCAAACAGAAGAAACTATTTCAAGTGGAGGTAAAGATCACTGATTGCTAGTAATTAGAAATGGGAAAGGCCCGTTTGGTCTCATTTATTCCATTCCATAATTAACTGATATTCCTCGCCACTTTATCAAGTAAAAATTTAAATAATTCAAGAATTTCCCTGAGGAGACTGTAGCACTGTCTAATAGGTAATCTTGATAGGGAGTGCTTCTTAATAAAGGTATTCTTCCAGCAGTTTCTTACTTGCTTTTAGTTATGTACTGGCACTGACCATGAAGAACTTGTACCCTTCAATAGGGCTTTCACTTTTCTGTTATTTCTAACTGGCTAGCTTTGCAGTCCTTGTTGGTGACATTTGACTAAATGCTTTATAAGCATTACTGTCATTAACGTTACTGACTGAGCAGCCTCCCTATACTCAGCACTGGATTAATCACAGAATCACAGAATTGTAGGGGTTGGAAGGGACCTCGAGAGATCATCGGGTCCAACCCCGATTAATGGGAAAGGACTATATATATGGTTTCTCTGTTGTCGCATATTCAGCTCCCCATATTATCTCCCTCATAATATCCACTTGGGGAATTGAGATCCAGAAACATCTGAAGGTTTCTGGTGGAGCCAACCCAGCTCCATCACTGCCAGCACCAAGGCAGGGACTGTAGGTCCTGGTGGCACTGAGCCGATTGCCACATAGGTGATGGAATCATAGAATCCTAGAATATCCTGAGTTGGAAGGGACCCATAAGGATCATCGAGTCCAACTCCTGGCTCCACACAGGGCCAGCCAAGTCAGAGCATGGGGCTGATTGCATGGTCCAGATGCCTGTTGAACTCAGTGAAGCTTGGTGCTGTGACCCCTTCCCTGGGGAGCCTTTTCCAGTGCCCGACCACCCTCTCAGTAAAGAACCTAGGCACTGGAGTGCCTGATGGCACCTGCCAGCAAAGGGTCTTGGCTTCAGTGTAATGCAAATACATGTAAAGAGGAGCAACTCTTGAATGGGGAGCACAGTGTGCTGAGCCCTAGGGGGATCTGCAGGAATTGGTGCTCTTTCTAGCCCTACCTCCATGCTGGTTGTGTCAGACCTAAGCTAGATGTCTCCCTGAGTGCTCTTATTTGCAGGGATGTGATAGTGAGACACGATGAAGCACGTGTACTGCCCCAAGTTTTCTTACCTTGGATCCTGTACCATGCAAAGGCAGTTGTCCTGTTCTCAGTCTCATGTTGCTTCTGGAGGCAAAATAGCTGCACTCATCTATCTCCATGCCTAAACTAGCACCTTTAAACCAGACCCAGCGATTCACTGCCCTGACTTTGCATAATCCTCAAAACAAATAAGCAACGCCTAGATAAATGGGAGGTAATAGAATTTAAAGTGCCAATACGAGCAAAGTGTTTTTGGCATTTGGTTATTGCTGCTCGTTCCCACTGGGCTATATAAATCAGATTCTGACCTTTCCCAAAGGAATTGAAGTGGGGTGTGGAGGCAGTGGCAGTAGATTTTATTCTGATCTCTGTTTCATATCTCTTCCTGCAAAATGAAATTTGTTCTTGGTTCAAATTGGAAGATCAATGTGTAGTTTCAGTTGCTCTTTAATAGTCACTTTATCCTTGGTTTCCTGATATGGGGCTTAATTTGGACCTGGTCAGTGAAAAAACAGTAATATATACATTACTTGCAAAATGTCCCGAAGAATCTGTAATGCAGACACCCAAATTGTTGTGTATCTGTAAAAAGGTTGAACTGGTAGCTGCTTTTTGTATAGTGTACGCGAGCTCACTTTTCCAACATACATTGAAAGAGAACTAAATCAGACTGCTTTTATCTCACAGCTATAGCCCCAGCTTCTATAGGACTGAAATGATTCAGTATAATCTGTTCATGCAGAATAAGATCTGAATCTAATTTTTCAAATGTCTAACTTCCCCCCTCACTCCCGCAAAAGTTTGATTAACCTTCTTCCACCTTTGCTAGTCTGAGTTTTCTTTTTGGTTTGCTCCTCTTATTCTTCTGGGTTAGATTACTGGGGCAAGATACTCATTTTCTCAGTCATCCAAGACACAATTGAAAGATTAATCTAAAGGAGGTTTAAATGTTATATGTTTTGTCCTGAAGCAGAGGGGAGGGTTAGATGACTTCTCAAAGTCTTCTGTAGTTTGATTAATGTTACAGTGGCCCACATTAACTGCACCTTGTGGACAGACATTTAAACTTTAATCTCATTGTTTGCCTCTGAATTTCTGAATGATTTGGGCCTGAATGCTGCTTTACTTTGAATTTGGATGCTACACTTTTTAGGCTTAAAATGATAAAATAGAGAGTGGAAGCAGCGTAAAGCTTTTGGTTGTGGCAATAGGAACTTAGAAACAACTCCAGTGTTATGGTTCAACTTCAGCTGGCAACTACCACCATGCAGCTGCTTGTTCACTCCCTCCCTGCCCTCCCCTGGTGGGATGGGGGAGAGACTAGGAAGAATAAAAGTGAGAAAACTGGTGGGTTGAGATTAAGACAGTTGAAGCCAAAGCTGTGCGAGCAAGCAAACCAAGACAAGGAATTTATTCACCACTTCCCATGGACAGGCAGGTGTTCATCTGTCTCCAGGAATGCAGGGCAAGTTATTTGGGAAAACACCATCACTGCATAGGTGTGTCCTCCCTTCCTTCTTTTTCCCCCCAGCTTTACAAGCTGAGCATGATGCCATTTGCTGTGGCATTGGTCAGTTGGGTTCAGCTGTCCCAGCTGTGTCCCCTCCCCACTTCTTGAGCATCGCCAGCCTACTCACTGGTGGATTGGTCTAAGAGGCAGAAAAGGCCTCAGCTCTGTGTAAGCACTGCTCAGCAGTAAGGAAAACATCCCTGTCCTTTCAGCACCAATCCTAAACACAGCCCTATACTAGCTACTATAAAGAAAATTAACTCTATCCGGGCCAAAACCAGCACATCCAGTTGCCTGATCAGAGCAGTAACTTTGGCTGCTGTAGTCTTGCCTGATAATTCCTTCTCCTATTTTTAGTACTTATGCTGCCGAGACCTCGTTGTCTTTTGTCATGAGGGCAGCGAGCTGAGGAGAGTTGCAGTGTGAAGGTCAGCTTTTATCTCTCATCCAAGGTGAGATGAATGGAAGGAAAGGTGTGGCTCCCAGCATACAGTGTGATCAGAGGGAATTACAGATAAAGTCAAGGGCATCCAGGACTAAGGGAAAATGAGGACAGGAAATAAAATGTGCGAAAGATGTAACTTTATTGAACAGTGAAGGCAGAGGGAAAAGCATCATATCTAAGAGCTGAAGCAAAGATAAACAAGGTCAGGACTTGTCTATTCTTCAGCCTCAGGAAATAAAATCCCACGTTTGAATTAATCCTCCATAGCACCTGTTGGTACACAAGGCACAATTGAAGCTTTGCAAGAATATTTAGAGGGTCAGTTTGTGGTAGGTAGAAAGAAAGATTGTGGATCACCTACCTCATAATTATTTTGTTTAGTTGCATGGCCATTCTCTTTCATTTCTGTACAAGCCAGATCTGTGCTTTGTTTCAAGTGGTTTATACAAAGTGCTGCAAGTAGATATGTTTTTAATATGGTTTGATTTTAATGCAAACATTCCATATGTTATATAACATAAGCCACAATGTGGCCTTACAGTAATATAACAGAATAATCAGCTATCCATAAACAGGCATGATGCTAAAGCTAATTGTACTGTTGTTCCTTCCTGATTTACGGAAGAGGGAAAGTTCTAGTCCTAAATATGAACTTTACTAATAAGCTTGTCTCAGTTTCCTTGAGGAATACAAAATGTGAACAAAGGACTGTTGTACTTCATGGTATTTAGAACAAAATGTGTACTTAAGGAAATGTGAACACAGAGCAATTTTGTGTACTGTAAGTTCCTAAGTGCAGCTTCTTGAAGACAGAAGTGTTTAAAGAGGTTCAGTGTGCCCCAAGCACAAGCACACTTCTCAGACTTTTGTGGTTTGCAGTATCTATGTATTTTATTAACTCATGGGGAAAAAAGGTAGCTTCTTCATGATGCATGTGAGCATCCTTTTCCAAAGCACATGGCATCAGCTCTAGAAGAGTTTTGAGGATGAATTGAACTGAGTCAGTTTAGGTCAGTAGAGGATTTAGCTCTCAAAGGTAGGCTTCGAAGGCTGCAGCAGGCTTCTGTGTTCCCCTCCCATACCAGTGTCAATTAATTGTATGCAAATCTTAGCAAGATTATGTGCCTCCATAAAAACTCAAAGGCAGCTAGTACTGAAGGCCACCAGGTGAACTAAGCTATCAAACACTAACTGCTTACTGGCTCTTCTCCTACTGAAACCCCACCTGAGGGAAAGAGAGGTGGAATCACTTTAAATCTTGAGCACTGATCTCAAAACATTTTCTTAAGACATTAATATCACCAAATCTCCTTTCATTTAATAACTGCTCATTATATAAAATGTCTCATTCTTTTTAAAGGCTTATAAGCAATGAAGAAAATATTGCTGCTCTCGTGTCTCTGCATAAAACAGCCTTAGGCAGTCATTTAGGACAGATGAATGTTTTCTTATGGTATTCTTTTTAGCATCTTCACAGACTTGACAACACATCAGGTTGGATTAATATTCCACCTGGAAGCAAGTACTTTCTTTCTGCCCAGTGTAATTTGCTGGAACCTTTCGGCTTTTCTCTTTCCCACCAAAAAGGCAGTAAATCATCATGATTGCTATCTAGGCCAAGAAGCAACATTTTTCAGAGTCTCAATTGCTCTCCTACTTTCTTTGGCTTAAGAATCCATTTTGGTTTAGAAATAAGCTTAATGCAATAAAGGTTGTTTATTTCCTTAAAGGAACCATGAATGGAAAAGCAGAACATCTTCCAACACTGTAGGGTTTGGGAAGAAAAATCTGCTTTGCCCATGAGTAAATTTAAACTGTCACCTCCTGTGGGGACTGTGGCACTGTATCAAAAGCAT
Organism: Porphyrio hochstetteri; assembly: GCA_020800305.1. Classification (NCBI taxonomy): domain Eukaryota; kingdom Metazoa; phylum Chordata; class Aves; order Gruiformes; family Rallidae; genus Porphyrio; species Porphyrio hochstetteri. The sequence continues at coordinate 6,914,421 of CM036908.1, read as the reverse complement.
TTCCTGTGGGAATAGTGCTGGGCACAAGCAAATCCTGTTGATTCTGCCCCCCCCCCCCTTCCCCATTTTATTTTGATCTAAATTGAAGATTATCAGGAGCTAAAGCTAGAAGTGGATCTGATCTATTTATCTGTATAGTCTGCAGAGCAGTGATACAGAGAGTTCCAGGAAAAAGGCAGAAGACCAGCAACCAGCAGGCTCTGATTTTATCATTTAGATGCCAGGTTTTCTTGGGGAAAAAGGGGCAAACAAATAAACAAACTAAAATAGAGCTACTCGGGCAGAGTCCTCTCCAAAACAGTCCTCAGGAACGTCTGCAGTATTTGAAATGTTTTGAGTTCTTGGGTTAAACAAGATTCAGGGATCCAGAAGATTGCCAGATGTTACTGGATGCTTATCAGTTTCTTGGACAACTGAGGTCTATGTGATACTTAGCGGATGCAGCAGGATTTCTGTTAATTCTACATAACAGTAATAAATGGAATAAAAGACTTGTTTTCTCCCCATCTTCACTGAGCTACATTTGGCTGTACTTTAGAATTTTGCATGAGAAAGGAGAAAAAAAAAAATAGATGAAGGAATGCATTTAGAGGTACAGTGCTTGAGAAGAAACAAGATCATGAAGCAGATCATAAGTCATAGTGATACACAGCAATTTATTATGCATATGAAGGGAAAAGGAGGAAGTGTATTTTAAATGAGCAGTTCCTATTGGTACTCCTATCATTTGAGCAGCTAGAACCTATAGGAGGAAAAATATTTAATAAATCACAAGTAGCAAAACTAATCAACACAATTTTACTTTAACCAGTTGTATCCTGCAGACCATTTGAGACCCACATTGATTCTGAGGGCAACAGAACTACAGGATTAAGTGGATTTTCTAAAATAAGGTTAAATAGCTCTTTTTATTCTGTGCATTCTTCTCTGAAGTGCAGCCTTGAATCAGAGCTGGACTCAAAGAGAAAAGAAGGGGGGGATGTAGATTATTTTCATGAAGGGATTCTTTGAACGTGTCTATCATTCAGCTCCAGAAAGACATTGCATTGAGGTCACAAAAGGATTGTTACTGAAATTTTCTGTGCATGAAAATGGACAAGAATCCCTCTTAATCATATCATAGCTCAGTTGTTAGAGGTCCAACGAGCTTATTCCATGTTGAACTTAAGTTACTTTGTGTTGCAAACCATGATATTTCCTTTTTGAACTCTCATGTCAAGTGCTGTGTTTATTTTTTTAAAGTGCAACTCAAAGTCAATATTAATTTACAATTGTACATTTTTATTGATATTTACCGACTGTCCCAACCACTTGACAGTGGAAAACTTGTTCTTTAACTCAATGTTGTAATTGGGTGTATCAGTTAACACATTCTCATGCACAAGTTTTTAAAAATCTTTCTTCCTAATGTCTGATATAAAATTTAAAACCAAAACCAAAAGGAATAGATCAGGTACTAATGTTGCAATTTAAACCTATTTGATTTTTTTAATGTCCTTCAATTTTTTTATAGCTTTTAAAGGTATGATTTTTATATGTATTTTAACCTTGCTGAACATATCTGCCTAATAATAATAATAAAATTAAATTAAACCTGATTTAAAAAAGAAAAAAAGTCTTTAAAGATGTGGTGGGGAATAGTTGTCTTTTCTGGCTTTCTTGAAGGTCAAGGACTGTATTGTAAGAAACCTATTTTTTACCTGTCATGTCTTCTTTTGTTGTCCCACTTCCTTTTTACCTTAATCTTTCTGGCCTGTTCTTGTGAGGTGCCCTACTTATGAGAAATTTCAATCCACTACACATTTCCTTTCCACAGTCAGCCCTCCACATAGAGGAAGAAGCAGTCCCTGCCAACCATTGTCTGACTCTTGTGTTCCTATGAACTCAGGATCATTCTTTATTCTGAAAAAGATCTCATTGCCTCCAGTAAAAGGTTGCTTATGTACATACTAAATGAAGCCAGTGGAGACTTTTGTTCCAAGTGAAGTGTGTTCCAGAATTTCTTTGGCCCTGCAGAAAATGTTCTTGCTCATCAACATTAAGACTTCAACACAGTCTTGTCTAACCTGAAGTGTTTGCTCAGAACATACTCTATAAAGTGGGGAATAACCTCCCTTTCTAGTGAAACTCTATCTTTCTGTATCATGATGGAGTAGCAGACTCTCTGTAAGTGTTAAACTCTGGGTTGACAGAGAAATTTAGGAGTTAACAGAAAAAATTACGGCTTGAAACACCTCCTGAGTGTCTTTTAGGACTTATTACTCCTTTCTTACACAGAGAACAATAAGCACATTGCAACAAACAAAAAATATCCTAAAGGAGATACAGGATTTCTATGATTGCATTTACAGGATTTAACTGGTTTGGTTGAAGGAGAGTGTAGATTAGTGTGTTGAGCAAAGGTCTAATGGATGAATAGAATGCCATCCTAACCAATCTTAAAAAAGAAATTATTTTTGTAGTGAGCTTGAATTAATTACTTCTGTTTCTGGTCTGCCCAAGCTAGCAGGTCTGCTTCTGGGTCCTGTGAGAGTGCATTTTCCTTAGGCTTCAAGGAATCACAGAATCACAAGGTTGGACAAGACCTTTGAAGATCATCAAGTCCAACCATTCTCATCCTAAACTAAACCATAGCCCTAAGTACCTCATCCAGGGATGTGTTCAAAACAAGAGAGAAATTTCAGGAAAGGGACTTAGCTAGGTTAAGACACCGGGGAAACAACTGACCTGTGTGACCCCAGCCTACAATAGTCATCAGCTTGTTATTAGTAAATAGATTTTTTTTAAAAACAATTGTTTTGTTAGTATTTCTGTCTCTCTAGCTTTAAATGGGTTGGGGTTTTGTTTGTTTTATTTTATCTCAGCTGCTCTTTATCAGTTTTTTTTTCTTTGATCCTGCATTGAACATGGTTCAAGTTCTATGTTTATGAATCTGTATTCATAGAGGTACAGAACTGACTTTTAGTACTTTTTGATGGTGCCAATATAAATTATGGTACCTGGGAACTTACTTAAAAGTAACTTAATGTCTGTGAGAGACTCCAAGCCATCACAGTACATTGTTGAAAAACTGACACAGTGTGTTCCAAATATTTTATCTTTTCATTTTAATTTATCCAAGTAACCAATTGAACATGGCAGGCATCTGAGGTGGGACAGAGAAACTGGTACATCAATGTGTGCCAGCTAGTGCTTAATTAGATCTTTCTACAACGAGGAATAGCAGTTTCCCACAATGGATCTCTTGCATGGAAGGAAGGAAAAGTGTAGATGACTTCCCAGGAAGATAAGGAATCAGGCCAGTTAATGCTCTTCTAAAATGTTTTTGCTTTGGTTTTGTTTCTTGCCCCAAATAAGAAGCAAGGCTTCTAAATTTTCATTGTTATAGTTGGACATGATATCTCAAGGCCAAATTTCTGTTTTCCTTACAACTGCACTTAGAGATGCAGATAACGATTTTTATAAATACTATCTAAGAGTAGGTCCATGCTTTATTCCATGTAAATCCCTGTGGGATTATAGTTGGTGTGTTGCTACAGTGCCTCTCACCTGTTCCATAATGGAGAACATAGCTGTGGTCAGCAGGTACCTCACACAGGCTGGCAGCACTTCTGAGCAACAATTACAGACTAAGGATTATTGAGCACATGAGATTTACCAGTCGTATTGCTAGCAGTATGAAACTGCTGTTGACTGGCTGGAGCATCTTGCCAGCTGTTAGTCATATACATTCTTTTTCCTTGATGTGTCTTTACATTGATAAAAGATTCTGGCATCTGTTTCAGAAAGGCAAATAAATATGAAGCCACGTTAGGTTATTTATACATGAGATTTTAAAAGCAATACTGCAAATTGTGCAGAGCTGTTGCTGACTCGTGGATTGTCATTTATCCAAAATATGTATTTGGAACCCTGTTGATCTTCTGAACTTCTCTTTATGGTAACATAACTTCAGTAAGCTGGGGGCTTACTCCGCAGTATTATAATGAAGTTTGCAAAAGATGCACTCTTATGCCTATCTGACTGAAGATTTTTTATTAAAAAAAAAATACATGAAGCAAAAGCCAGAATGAGTCAGAAAGTGACTGTAGCTGGAGGAAATGAAAAAGCAGAATGATGGCACATGTCTGCTGTCCCTCCTAACACTGTCAAACCGAGCTGCTTTTTTCTACTAGAGGTTGGTCTAACCCATCTGAAAAACCCAATTTTTTTCAGTAGTCAGGAAATTTGGACAAATATTTTCTATAAATCCTACTCCTTTCTGTACTGTACAAGTAGTAAGAGCTTTCTTCCAAAACACACTTTACTAGATAATTCTGTTATCCATCAACATGGACAATGGAACTGTACTTGCCAGAATTTACATCTGGGGTAATTATTTCTGCTTTCATTTAAATTAGTTTCTGAGCTTCTGTTTTCTTCTGGCAGCAGGCCCAAGTCTTTGGTAACTGGACACAGGTCTTCCCGTATCTTTAGTTAATAGCTCTTCCTCTTTTTAAATGTTCCTTCCCTTTTTTTCAGTCCATCTTATAGAATCGTTGGGGTTGGAAGGGACCTCAAGAGATCATCGGGTCCAACCCCCCTGCCAAAGCAGCTCCCCAGCTCATATTGCACAGGTCGGCATCCAGACGAGTCTGGAATATCTCCAGAGAAGGAGACTCCACACCCCCTGGGCAGCCTGTCCCAGGGCTCTGGCACCCTCACTGGGGAAAAGTTCCTCCCCATGCTGTTGCGGAACTTCGTATGCTCCAACTTGCAGCCATTGCCCCTTGTCCTGTCCCCACAGACACTGAAAAGGGGCTGGCCAATTCCCCCTGCATCCCATACTTCAGATATTTATAAACATTAATAAGGTCCCCCCTTAGTCTTCTTTTCCCCAGACTGACAGTCCCAGCTCACTCAGCCTTTCCTCACAGGGGAGATGCTCCAGGCCCTCTTCTCACTCTTCGGGTTTTGAAACTCATTCTATTACATCCTTCCAGCATTAATTTCTTATAATTTGTTACATTCTTCCTTTTTTTCCCCCCCCGTTTTTACTGGGTTTCTAGTCCTACCACGTATCTTTTAGTACTATGAGGTTTATCAAAAGACTACTAACCATACGCTCGTGTGACTGACATATTGTGCCATGTTCTTGTGCAATCAGATCTAGAGTCTGATCAAAATATTTCAACTCATGTCACTGAGTTCACTTGAGGTCTCACGTCCCAGACAAATTACACATGCCTTCTATAACCAGTTGAGATAAATACTCTGAGGAGAATCTGAGATATCTTTGTCATGGGATTTAACTTCTTCGACCTTCCAGAACCTCAGGCAATTGGATATATAACTATTCTCCACCTTACTAAAGATAAATATCTCTCTTGTCAAATATATATGTATGCACATATGCACTTATTTATAGCTAAATAAGGTCATAAAAAAACCTTTAAAAATCTAGGATGTTTTAACTATTTCATTGACTTTTCAGATTGTTTTTAAGCTGTTTTTTAAACTTTAAAGGCAACACTGATAGTGAACGGTTCCAAATGGTAAAACAGAAAATCCCCTTCAAATATAACCGGCCCGTAGAGGAGTGGCTGCAGGAAAAAGGTAACAGTCATTAAAACTTTCATTTTAAACCCATTTGATTCTAAACCCTCATTTTTAAAGCCTGCAAATAAATGTTTCTTAAATGATAATCGCCTGCTGCATAAATGACTGTTTTAATTTTCATTATAATTTGTGTCAGCTTCCACCTGCCATATGTTGATAAATCATGCTATAATACATTGCTATTAAAATGCAGTTAAAGGGACGAAATTCTAAGCTTGCTATCATAGTAATGACAAACAAACAAGCAAAAAATCAGGAGATGTTTTCTAAAAAAAAAAAAAAAACCAACCACAAACCAGCAACAACAATAACAAAATCACAAAGAAGAAGAGAAAAAGAGCAACAACATGTATTATGGCAATTTAACCACTGCATGATTTTCCTATTTTGATTTGTTTTTAAAATACATTTATACCTTTATTCTCAAAATTTTCTTAAAAAAAAAAAAAATCAAACCTACTTGTTAAACCGCTTCCTGTAAGTTTCTTTTTTTCTCATGAGTCTGATTAGCCACTAAGGCTGTGTGTTTCCTAATTGTATTAAGATAATTAAATGATTTTAAAAAATGTTGTAAAGAAAACATTTTTTAACATTTTCAGTTAAACTACAGTGAGGGAGATGGAGAAAGAGAATTGTTCTGGTGCTTTTGTGTCTGGAGTACAGCTTGAACAGTCAAGTGATACGGGTCACATTCTGCCTTAACTTAGGCAGTGCTACCTAAGTTTGTGGGTTTGCCTGGAGTAATTGGCCTCAGTTCAGCAGAAGACTTGTTAACATGCATAAGTCCAGGTGTCTTGAGTGTGTGTCCTGCATACACTCTGTGACCTGTTAAAATGGAACTTGTGTCAGAACAGTAATGTTCTTTTCCAAAGAATTTGAAAACTGGGGGGAAATCTTTGCTGTAGAGCCCACTCCAAAGCTTGTTGAAGGTAACAGAATAATGTTTGCTGATTTCAACAGGGTTTGGACTGGGCTCTTGGTAATACGATGGAGTGTAAGTCAGGAAGATCTTCTCCCTCTATACTAAATGTGGTATTTAAAAAACAAAACAAAACAAAACAACACTGTATCTCCTTGCCTTGAAGTCTAGAAAAAGCAGAACACAATCTTCTCTTGTTTGCTTTTAAGAAAGTACTGCTGATAAAAGGGGTGACCTATGAACTCAGCTCTTGCATTTACTGTGCTGACTTAAGACTATAGCTGTTACCAGTTTTTCCAAGAGGGAAAACCAATGTTTAATAGGAGTAGAAAGATAGAATTTCTGTTCTGTTCCAAACTTTTGTCCTCAGCTGAATTAACAAATTGATTTAGCCAGCATGAATTAAGTTAAGGTCATGAAGGATGTGGCCAACTACAGTCAAAATATTTTTATATGACGGGTCTGATCCTGCAAAGTGTTGTGCAACTCAGTTCCCATTGACTTCAATGAGAGCTGACAGTGTTGCATGCTTTTTGGGTTTTGTCTACAGTAGTATAATGTCTGTAACAAAAGGAAAAATATTTGTGAAAGAGAAAAATATTTCTGTAACTAAAGCAGAAATATTTTGGACTACCAGAGTTTTATGGAACAGTTAATTCAGCTACCTTGTGAATAAATTCTAAGATAAAGGTATGCAGAAAATGCTTATGAGTCTCAGTGGGTTGCCCAGTTAATTTATAAGATCAAACTTAAATAAATAAATAAAGCTTAACACTAAAAAGAGGATAATTTTGATGAGTTTGAATTGCTAAAGTCCCTTTAACACTAAAGACAATGATTGCCTCAATTTTGTTAAAACAGATGCATGTCTAATTCCTTGGTGCAATTCATGTGCTTGAGAAACCCACCATTGTTTTCTTTTGTAGTTTTGTTTGGGTTGGTTTTATTTCCCTTTTTGGTTTTCCACCAAATCCTCTATGTCACTGCTTCTCCAAGTTTGAGCTTATAAGCATGCCAAGACACTTTTGTTTCTAAGCCATCCTGAAGTTTTGAACTGAAGTCTACCTTTTGTACATATTGATGCTTTGTTAAAAGACAATCACATGTGCAGTAGGGTCTCAAAGAGACAATATTTGAGCGTTCTGACACTCTGAAAGCACTGGGTGTTTTTAAGGTAGAAGGCTAGAGCCATGCTTTTACAGAAGCGAGAGGAAATTCAGCCTTCACATTTTGTGTTAGGGATCTAGCTTTGTTCCTCAATTCCAAAGTAGATAGACATTTTGAGCAATTTAAGTACCACTCAAAAAATATGAAGAATGAATAATTCACCTAGCTGTTCAACCTGTTCATCCATCTGGTCATCCATCCAACAATTAATGCGACATACAAACCTGTCAGAAAACTATAAAGTTGATGAGTGAAAGGGGTAGCTTGCTATCAAAATGAAACAAGATGGACCGATGGATGGAGGAATAGATAAATTCATGGAAGAGACAGCATATAGAATAGCTGTCTTGCTTATATGAGTTCTTGGCTTGAGTGAGGTAAGATGAAACACCTTTTGATTGACTTTTTTGAATGCCATAGATTTGGTCTTCCTTTGGTACCACCGTTATTCATAATAATGAAATAGTTCATTCTTGGAAACACCTTTCTGAGGTGACATCATTACTGGGTTTTGTAGGGTTTTTTTCAATTTCATAATATTTTTAAGAGGGGGACAGGTTTACAATCTTGAATTATATGTTGAGTAATAGGCAAAATGTTAAGCACTATTAACTTCACTGAGATTATACATGTGAGTAAAAAAAAAGTATTAGTCCTAATTTGTTCAATTTAAGAAGTGATAAAACCAGTTGATGTCATTACATGGTGTCTGCCAAAGCACAGATGTTACCTATTCTGCAGTTGGATGAGCTAATAAAGACCCAGAAGCATCTCATCAAAAGGACTGATCCTGGAAGTCCCTGATTCTTTAAATCTCTTTTACTTATTTGTGAAGTCTCATTGATGTGGGTGACTGTACTTTTGAACCAAGAACTATTAGTCTGGAATTTGCAAATTCAGGCCCAAAATCTCTCCTAGTGTTATGGAAAAATTACAAGTCACTGAGATTTCTCTATGAAATTTCTAATTGGAGTTCAGTTTCCAAATGAAGAAGTCAATGAGAGAGCAAACAAAGAAACAAGAGCTTGAACAATTCAGAATATTTATAAAATGCCTCAGAAGCTAAAACGTGCTCATTTTTCTCCAGTATGACACTAAAAGAGCACTAGGAAGAATGCTCTGTGGAAAAGGTGGTCTGTAATTCTGCAACCCTTACACACCTAGTAGAATACACAAATGTAAACAGTTTCTGAATAAAATTCAGTGGCCAAATAGACTTAGGGGAAGTAAGAGCTTCAGAACTATATCATCAAAAGAATGATTAGAAGACACCTATAGTGGCAGAATTACATGTATATTCTCTCAGCAGTTTTCTCTCATTCCATATACATTTTCCTGTTGTCCTCACGTGTGTGCACACCACTGTAGACCGAGGAGTGGGGAAAGTCAGTTTGTAAGTGACTCCAACAAGTGATTGTTCTTTTAGCAAACAACATTCTAGTACCAGTGCTGTCTCCAGCATTAACCATATAGTGCAGTGCATGAATCCTGCACTGGAATTAAGAAACAAGGAAGAGCCCAAAACACACTGTCAAAGTTCTTTTTTACTGGAGTTGTTTCCACTTCCTTTCAGTCTTAGAAGATAGACCAGAAATGGAAAAGTGATCTTTTTTCCAGCCTTAATATACTAACTATTCATCCTGGAAATTAAAGCAGGAGATATGACAGACATCTCTAAAGCTGTGGTATCATCTTGGTTTAGAATAGATGACATCCTGAGGAGAGTTGTCATCATCCAGTAAAAGTGGGGGAACCCCTTTTCTATCCTGGCTTGGGGGGCTGTTTCTAGATGAAACAGCAAAAATTCTCCACATTTACCCACATCTTTCCATTTGGTAAAAGATGAAAAATGACACAGTATTGATTGAATGGAGGAAAGGAATAGAAATGGAAGGCTTTGAAAGGTCAATATCTTTTGCTAGAGGGAGAGAACATGTGAGGAGAAAGGAAGATGACATAGTACAGAACTGACAGCACATCCATTAAAAAATCCAAGGCATAACAGGACAGAGAAGAAAAGCAAGCTCTGATGGCATGGTATATGATAAGAGTTTGGCCTTCTACAATGTACAGTGCTGTTTCCTCTAGCTCAGACTGGAGCTGGGCTGAGAGGAATGAATATTTTGACAGATACTGTTATTGGATCCTATTTTCCTTTTAGACATGAGGAAAGGTTCTGTTTTTATGTACTGAGGATGTGTGGCTTCAGTGCATGTTTGTTGATGTTTTAATAGACATACATTGCCTCTGGTAAGTTTAAAACTTCCTGAGAAGCAGAATGTTGTGTCAGGTGTTTCAATACTTTCCAGGGGAAGGATACCCTCCATTTTTATTTCTCATTTTTTCATCAATGCAGTTACTCCACCCTGATCAAGTCCTAGTGTTTCATTTACAAATCTGTGGGTGAGGAGCACAAGGGACGTGCAGCCCACTTCCACATGTCCGTATGTTACACCTCTCCATACATTGTTGCTTAGTTAGCTAGGGCCCTCTTTGGGGACAGGAACTCCTTTCAGATACATTTCTTCTCTTGTCCCCATTCTCTTCCCCATGGTCCATCCTGTCACCATAAGATGATGCAACACCGCATCACCACTTGACTTCGAGACCCGTCACGACGACCACCAAAATTGGTGAGCTCCCCCTCGCATTTTGATCTACTCTAACCACTGGCTGTGAACGAGTGAGCAGTGAGTTATAGGCTGTGCTTTGCTACATGGTGGCATTTTGCACCGCTCATCAGGGTGGACTAGAGAGAGGAAGTGGTGAGTGAGAACTGGGGAGTGGGAATGGGATGGGGACATGTGGTACAAACATCATAAAAATGTGGAAAACACAGTAGAGTTCTGAACAATGACTGACTTGATGCTGCATTGATAACCCTTCTGAGCTCTGCCAAATCTGGTGATCTGTTAACAGATTCCAGGTGGCATGCCCCTAATGTTCTGAGGAATGGTGAGATTACAGCCACTGCCTTTGCACTGCATGAAGCAAGTTGCTTCTTAACATAGTCAGCTTAGTGCAGCCTGGGACGTAAGCAGTATTTATGGAGCAGTCCAGGCTGAATATGATTTAAGTGTCCAGCAGAATGAGGTGAATTTATTTTAATAAATATATTTTTCATTATATATTGTATTAGACCACTCCTAACACTCCAGGTGTTACCTTGAGTAAACCACTTAACTTGCCTACATTTGAATTTCGCTGTCTGTAAGGGGTGAGTCACATGTAAGGCAATCTGGGGCTTAACCATCTAAAGCCCTATGGTATCCTCACTATTTCAAAAACTTTGCTCTTTCAGAGACATCACAAATGTTTGCATTTGGTGTTTCTTGATTTTTAGCTTTGTGAGCCTTCACAACACAAAATTTACAGGTAGAAGATCACAACTGATTCTGTCTTAAAATTCCTACGCAATCCTTCTATAACCATCAATTTTTTTCTGATGTTTTACTATCCTCAAGCCACCCTTTAAAACCTTTGCATTATTAAAAATAGCTTTATGAGTTAATCCCATTCTTTGACCAGTCAAAATAGGTTTATTTATGGGCTAAAGCTTGACAGGTACTGCAGTCTGAAGAGATAGTAGAAAATTAGCCACATACTGAAGCCTTATTGGTAGTTTAAAATAAGTCTAACTCTAAAAGAGTGGGTTCAAATTTCCGATTCTGGAGGAGTTTTGACATGTGAGTGGATAGTGAAGAATGAGGTTCAGTTTTAGCTGTTCTTGCTGTCAGGCTAATTTTATTAATGAGTGTCAGGCAGTGTATTTCCATCCAGTATTCCTACAGTCATCACAAACACTACCAAGAATGAATCTACTTCTTTGTTGTCCATCATTTCTGGCCAGGACTCGGTGTAAGATGCAAAGTGAAGGAAATGTCTGGCAATAATGTTATTCACCCCCCCTCACTAGGACGACAGTTAACGATCTTCAACACCCAGGCGCAAATAGCCATAGGAGGGAAGGACAGAGGGCGTCTTTTCCAAGGCCAGCTCTCCGGTCTCTATTACAATGGCTTGAAAGTGCTGAACATGGCAGCAGAGAACAACCCCAACATTAAAATCAATGGAAGTGTCCGACTCGTTGGGGAAGTCCCTTCCATCTTGGGAACAACACCCACAACCTCTGTGCCACCGGAAATGTCTACGACAGTCATGGAAACCACAACTACGATGGCCACCACCACAACCCGAAAAAATCGTTCACCACCCAGCATCCAGGTAAGTCAATTTGTCTTTGCATTTCCTTTTAATCTTAAATAGCCTTTTGTTTTGCTGCTCACTTCTGAATTCATGGGAACCATGTTTTCTGAGCCATGCTCTATATAACTGTTTCAATCATGTTGCACAGGGTAAGTTACCACAGAATGTTGTTATCCTGTGCTGGTGAACAAACAGCTGGATAAATTATTATGGCACATGTGTGTGACAATGGGGACAGGTTTTGCTCCTGTTCTAGTGCAATCCCATTTACTTAAGATTGCCCTAATGTGAACGAGCACGTGCTTTGTAACTATGTTTCTGTGGTTCTGTATGTGAGGAAATGTACTCCCAAGAGTTACAAAGCTTAATGAGGGGTGGGTGTATGGTTATTTATTATTATGACATTTTTTACTGATGCAACAATGAAGTTTATAATGGGGAGAAAAGCAATGGAGCATTACTTCCAGGTACAGCCATTTTTCATTTTCCTTTTACAGCCTCCCTGTAGAAAATTTTAAAGTAATGGTATCAAGATCAGTTCCTTGCACAATATGTGTACAAACACAAAGCAGTGCAAAGGTCTTTGGTAACAATCATTCCTACCAAAAATAAATGAAAATGGGTCTCAGTTGATATTTTCAGTCCTAAAAACGCAGTTGTTCTGGAACATCTTGTGGCAGCCAGAATGCAGTATTGATTAGAAATTAACACATTAAATTGTCTCTTCCTGTCTGTGCAAAGAAAAGAATCATGTAAATAACCAGTCTGAGCAATGCATCAGATTTTGAAAATGATTTCACTAGCATACTATCATGTTATCCACTCGCATGAAACAGTTGTTTTAAAAACTTTATTTACATCAGAACCTCATCCTGTAGAAATCAACACATTTTTCAGTGACACCAGTGTACAGTGGCTGAGACACTGGTGAGCGATTATTGATCAGAGTGTACCTTTATTAAACTTCCAGGGAAAGGTATATTGTCGTCTAGTTGGAGAATAAAAAAGTTATATTATTCCATCTGCTTCCCTGAAACAATTTCTGTTGCTTGGGACAGAGGACCTTAACAAAATCAAGGACTTTGAAAGCTGTAATCATACAAGTTGTGTGCTTGCTTTCTAACTGCTTCAGAAAGTTTAATTAGCTGTTGATTGAGTTGTATATATATGACTCTTAATTTTGAATCTAATCCCAGTCACTTAGGATAAGAAAACACAAAAATCTTCCTTTTAATTATGTAGGAGGTCAGACTACACTTGGAGTATTGTGGCCAGTTCTTTGCTTTCCAGTACAAAAGAGATGGAACTACTGGAGTGAGTCCAGCAAAAGGCCTCGAAGATGATGAAGGGACTGGAGCATTTCTCTTGTGAGAAAAGGCTTAGACAGCTGGGACTGTTCAGAGAAAAGAAGTCTCGGGGGGAATTCTAGCAATATGTACGAATACCTTAAGGGGGGGTAATAAAGACAACAGTGGTGCCCAATGACAATACCAGAGGTAATGGAAATGAAACCCAGGAGGTTCCCTCTAAACATCAGAAAATGTTTTCTTACTGTGAGGATGACTAAGCACTGGCATGAGTTGCCCAGAGAGGTTTTGGAGTCCCCAGCCTTGTACCTATTCAAAAGCTGTCTGCACATAGTCCTGGGCAACTGATTTTGGATGACCTTGCTTAAGCAGGGAGGTTGAACCAGATGACCTTCAGAGGCCCCTTCCAACCACAACCATTCTGTGATTCTGTGAGGTACCTCTGGCTGCAGTGGAATTCCTATCTATTATAGTAATTAATTCTAAGTCAAGGTTTAACATTGTCCCCTTTGGTACTCTGTAAATCCAGTTGGCAGCAGGACTGGGATTGAGTTATTAGCCTCAAACACCCAATAGGTGATCCATGAAGTCTTAGCGAAGTGATGGGAAAGATTTACGGGTCCTTCTCCTTAATGGCTAGCTCAAATTTTAAGAGAAAATCTTTGTATGATCACATCTCCAGAAAAATGGAGATGTGATCCAGACCCTGCCACTGTTAGTTTATTGGACATTTTCTGTAATTTATAAGGGCAGCAGAACTGTGTTTAGCCATAGGAGTGTAACAAAGAGTAGCACTGTACCAGGTGGGTCAACCTGGAAATGACCCTGGCTTACTTGAAGAGAAAATCTTTCAGAAAGCTTCCTGCCTAACCTATGTGGCAGTTCACTCAGCCTGTGGAGACCACTATGTGCTGAAAGAGCATCAAGAAGATTTAATAAAGTGTCAAAGTGCTTCTAAAAACATGGTTAGAGCAGTGATTTCCTGGATACACATGCACCACAACAAATGGCTTCATCTCAGCTGATATTAAAGCAATAACTCTTTGACACTTCATGCTACCCACTGAAAGAAAGATAAAGGTCAATATGTACCTCCATTACAACTTTCTGCATTTCAATATCAGGCGATTTTATTGCTGTCACAGCACAGATGGCTTGTGTTTCTTCCTTACTCTTGGTAGAATTTGATTCTGTCAGCTTAAGTTGCATTATTTGTGTGGTGAAAGTGAGAAGAAATTGTCTTTTTCCATTTGGGCAGTAGCTCCAGCTGTGGTTTTCAGATGTCTAATGGTTATTTTATCTTGCTTGTGTTCAACATCTCCATTGTCAAGCCTGCTTACAATTTTAGATCTAAGTGGTGGAAAAATCTAATAGAACAAGTTTGTTCTTTGGGGAATGTAAAATATAGCTACCTAAGGCTATGAGCAGTACAAATACAGTTAGTTATTACCTTACTCCAGCTTTCTCTTCTTGTTCTCTGCTCAGAAATAAACAATTTTTCTTCACTTTCAAGGCCTTTCACAACCTAGCCTCTTCTTTCTTCATTCTGATCAGGGCGATTCAAGCACTTTTTTACTCATTTCTTAGATATAATCATGGGAATCTTTCTCCTTCTTGATACCATCCACAAGGCAACAGCAGGTTATTCTTCTAATCCCATTGAAAGACTCCTTTCATCATGATGTATGCCAAAAATTTGCCAGTGGTTAAACTGATGACAGTTTAAGGCAGCTGTTTATTTAAGGCAAGCTAATCAATGTTGTCACATTTTTTGTTTTCATATTATCCATTTTTCTGTATCTACATGTGATATCTTGTTTTATGCTCTTGTTTTATGCTCTTGTTTTATGGATTGCAGGCTCCTTGGGTTCAAAACATAATTTTTATTCTGCATGTGTATTCTACTTAGCACAAAAGGGTTCTGGCTCATTATAGATATACCAAGCTTGATAAAAGTGAAAGTAAAGCATCTTAATGCAAAATAGACAGAATAGAGAATTATTGTTCTTACTATAGTAGAAGGATCTGTGCTATTTCTATTACTTATTTTCATATGTAACTAAAACTTCTCATTTTTGAAGTGCATATAAAGCTTGTGCAGATTGCCAAATCTGTAATCCCAAAGTGATAAAAAAATCCAGGGGAATTTCTGTAGGATTTCAATTTACACATCACTTGTTGGGAATTACAGAAGAACATAAAAACTGCAAAAATTTCTTCTGCTTGCAATGTATGCCACGCTACTTCCTGCAGTTGGGTAGTCTGAGTACTACCAGAAGTGATTTAGAGCAGTTAGACTACAGCAGCTGTGAAAATGAAGTGCTTTAAAAATACACAGTATATAATAAACCGTAGAATCACAGAATGGTCAGGGTTGGAAGGGACCTTAAAGATCATCAGGCTCCAGCCCCCTGACATGCTTTGCAATTTGTGAAGATCCCAAACGTGGGATCTTGTGTGGACAAACATCCAGTACAAAGAGAATTGAGAAACTATTACTACAGGAAATATGTGGTGGCAATGCTATAGGCATTTAAAATGTCTATAACTTCATTTTGGTTTAAAATATTTAACAACACTCCTGCAAGGCCGGGAAACTTATATCAGTGGAGGACAGGAAGGATTTGATTGAGACACAGTTGAGATGTATGGCCATATCTTCTACTGATAGGATCATTTCTGCAGTTTAAATATCCTTCAGAGAGGCCTTGAAGAATGATAACAAAGGCCTGTTAACTGGAAAGGAGAGAGAAGTCATCTTTTCAATTCGTGTTTGGTGCAGTGAGTTGCAAATTGTGCTTGTACTCTGCTGCCCCTGAGTAGAAATGCTGATTTACCTTTCTCACACATGGTTTTGTTCTGGATTCAAGGATGATCTGTTCACAAGTGATGTGTTGTACTAAATTCCTGCTGCTAATCTCAGGACCTTGACACACCAGATTCTCCTGTAGTAGTAATAATAATAATAGTAATACCATCTCTGGGACTCCTGCTTTGCCACATTACACTATAGAGGCTGTTAGCTATGTGGTCATGTACCAGTCTGCTATTAGATGAGAGTCACTGTACAATGTCATGTGGTATTCTTGCAAGGCTGCATGTTTCTCACAGTTGTTAAAGATCCTGAAATCCAACGTGTCCATATTTCCTGATTTAAAGCACAGGTTCAATTATTAGTGAAGTAGTTCAGGATTTCTGGGATTGGGAGACTTCTGGAAAATTAATTAAAGTTACATTCTCCTGGTGTCTGCTTCCATATCAGCTGCTTACATGCTCAGAATTTATTTACTGAGTTACTGCTCAGAACTTTTTAGGAGACGTTCCATATGCAACCATTCCATTTTCAAATTATTCGTGTTAAGACATTTTTAAAGTTAATTACTAAGTAAAGCTAGTCTAGAAAAGCATGCATGGTGATACTTGAATCTTCGTTTAAAGCACCTTCAAGTTCAGAGAATCCAAGATATCATTGCAGTTGGTCCATGGGTCTTGAAAAAGAACATAAGGTTCTGGAGGTTTAAGGACACACTGACCTAAGTCAGATGCCTAATATGTTTGCCCTATGACATGGATGGCTAGGGTCCCAAGACCAAAATCATAGAATCACAGAATGGTTTGGGTTGGGAAGGACCTCAAAGATCATGTGGTTCCTCCACTAGACCAGGTTGTCCAAAGCCCCATCCAACCTGGCCTTGAACACTGCCAGGGAGGGGGCAGCCATAGTTTCTCTGGGCAACCTGTTCCACTGCATCACCAAGCTGTTGACTGTAACTATTTAAGTGTGACTATCCAATCAATTCCTTATCCACAAAGTGGTCCATCCATCAGATCCACATCTCTCCAATTTAGAGACAAGGCTGTTGTGTGGGATAGCATCACGTGCTTTGCACAAAGTTCCTCTCCCTTCATCCATCAATGCTGTAACCCCATTGTATCAGGTGACCAGATTTGTCAGACACAGTTTACCCTTAATGAAGCTATGTTTGCTGTCATCAACAGCTCCTTATTTTCCATGTGTCTGACTACAGTTTCCAGGAGGATCTGCTCCAAGATCTTACCAGGCACAGAAGTGAGACTAATGATCTCCTGTAATTCCCCAGATATTCCTTTTTTCCGCTTTTTAAAAATGCAGGTTTTGTTTCCCTTTTTCCAATCAGTGGTGACTTCACCAGACTGTCATGACTTCTGAGATATGATCAGTAGTGGCTTAACAACTTCATCTACCTGTGGAACTGTGGAACTTCATCCCTCAGGACCTGTGGATTCAACTCATCAACTCATCAGGTCTTGTGCACCTGCAGGTTCTTGAGATGGTCTTGAACTTGATCTCCTACAGTGCGCAGTTCTTCATTATCACAGTCCCTGCCTTTGCTTTCTGTGACTTAGGCAGTGGGGCTAGACCACTTGCCAGTGAAGATTGAGGCTGAGACTTTGCTGTGAAAAAGAGATTAAGAACACTTCTAGGAGTATGGATGGACTTCTGGTTATGCTCTCCGTGAGGAACCAGAAAATGTGTATTCTGTTACAGATCCAGGGCATGTCTCAACTTCTTGATCTTTAAAATGAGGATAATAACATTTGCTAAACTGTAGCTTGGAGGTGAAAAGAATAAATTACTTGCAGGTGTTTTCAGATGTGATCTTAGGGTCGCAGATTTACAGTGCATAATATGCAAAATGTTCTTTCTGAGGCATTGAAGAGGGGATCTGCCCATTATCCATATGGCAAATTCAACCCATTGGCGTAGCTCAGAATACGGTTCTCAGCCTTTTATTTTAACCATTAGGCTTTCCAGCTTTCTAACAGTGTTTTCAATTGAGGCTCCAATAATCTTGATTAATGTCTCTCCATAACGTGCATCTCCAGGCTAAATCCTTTCTTACCATGTATATCACAAAGGAAAACAGCACAGAAGATTTTTCAGTCTAATTAGAATTTCAGTGTCAGCTAAGACAAATACAATTGTCTCACCCTTGGTCTTGCCTAGGAACTTTCTTTTACACTCATAGATAATAATTTTCGGGGGAAAGAAATTGGCCTTTAATTTACTTTGTGCTTCTTATAAGTCACTAGTGACATTTTCATCCCATGACTGCAAAGCTCTAATGAAAAAAGAGCTTTTGATGAGTCTCTGCTTTAAAGACTGACTTCATTGGCCCATTGGTACCACTGAGAATCACAAAGACTGGCTCTTATCCCTCCTCTCCTGCTTCTTCCTCAACTGTGTTTTCTTCAAGAGACCAAAGCCTGTACCATCTCTCAGAACAGATTCCTTTCTCCTGCACTGTAGTTATGTTGAGTGAGATGCTAAAGTTGCATTACTGCAGTGAAATCCACAAAATGACATCTACTTATTCACAGTCACATCTCTTCTGTGATGATTAAGTGTTATCATGGTTTGAGCAGAGAAAGAAAGCAGAGTTTGGAAGAGAGAATCCAAATGTGGAGAAAATTTTCATTCAAGCTATTGTTCTCATAGGTTACAGTGTGATTAATTCCATAATACCAAATGACCTCTAAATACTTCACAAGGATGTAATATCAAAATAGCTATAGTGCCCACTGAAAGACAGAACCTGTGGTGTGTAATGTAGCAGCTACCTAGCCAGAAACATGTATATGATATGATAATGTTTTGTATGGGAAAGGGATAAAAATACTCTCCAAGTTTTACTTGAATATTGGATGGGGGTGTAGGGTTGTATATAAATTATATTTACTAATGCAGTGATCAGAATACCTATAGAGCTCATATAATCTAAAAAATCAGAGTATATTATTTCATTAACTTCCTGCAGAAGATAAACGTGCTGCACTTCTGGAAGTGCCATAGTGAACCTGGAGTTCAGTACTCATCCAAAAAGAGAATTGATTTTACTGTAAAATTTTTCAGGAGCTGCCTACACTCCCAACTGCTGACAAGTACTGATGATGGAAATAAGCTCAGCCTTGTATTTCTGCTAAGCATAATTACAGTAATAAAGAACGTTGTATTTGTAAAACAGCTCATGCATATGCTGGTGTATGCTGTCATTTGCTGATATTACCACCAGTGATATCTGAACATTTAACTTAGTAACCGTTGTTGACTCCAAATGGTGACTGCTCTTTCATGACTCCAGGGGAAGGATTTGATTGAATGTGTGTGGCAAACTTGAGTGCCACAAGTTGACACGTAGTACTATTTCTCAATACATAGCTTACACTCAGTCTTTGGATAACCTAGTTTTATATACTCTAGCCACTCCTCTACATGTTCTGCAGGGACCCACATTGTCTTTTCATTTCTTCAGACTAATAGTTTACAGAAGGCCTGAGTGAGCCGATTCATTTCTACAAGGGTTGAATTTACATTGCCTTTATTCTGCAGATCTGAACGGTCACTTGGGACTTGCAGCAAAGTCTTGGCTGGTGTTTTTGAACACATGTGCCCAGTTCTGTTCCACTGCAATTTTTGGAAAGGAAGATTTGGTCCAGTCTGTGAAGGACGGGCTGTTCTAGCACGTTCCTAGAATGTCAAAATTTTTTAAAATATTCTATGATATTTTTTTTTATCTTGATCAAGAACTTCTTGCAATGCTTCCTTGATTTTAGACAACCAAAAAGCATGCCCTTTTTCTGTAATAAAAGGATAAAAACCTCTAACAACAGCTGTAGTAAACTGATACCTCCTTTCTCCTAATAGGCATGTATTTCTCAGAAGGTACCCTTAATAAAATCAGGCTGTACTTTTTTATTTTCCAGGGCACAGTATCCCTTTGTGTATTTAGATATGTCATTTGCCCTGCCAAAAAGGATTCTTGAAAGTCATGTGGAAGATTATTTTCCAAATTTGATTATTACAGTACTCAGGAGCTACTATAGTTCACTATGCACTTGCTCACAGGCCAAATGAAAGGATAGGAAGAGCGTGTTGTTCTAGAACGGTTGTGTAGCACCAAAAGGTGTTGAAGAGATCCAATGCTGCAAAACTGCTTAGAAATAAATGGAGTAGAATCAATGATTATAGCTCAAATATAATTCAAGGATTTGCTCTCGTTTTGCTCACATATCTGCTCGGCTTTATATACTTCAGGGAAATGCCTCAAAGCTCCAGGCACTTGTCAGAGTAGTTCCAGAGCATGTAGATCCAATTTGGATTTTTGGGGATGGTTTGTTGGGGTTTTTTTGGGAGGTAAGTGGGGTGGGTGGGGTATTTTTGGGTTTTTTAAGGCTGAGAGCTGGTAACATACCACTTACTTTTCCTACCTTGTATTTGAATGAACGTGCAGAAGTTAGAAATGCAGCCATGCTGTTGTGACAGACTCTCTTTCTGAAACCATATAATTAATGCCTTGGGTTTTCTGTAGAATGATGGTAGTGTTAACTAGCAGAAACAGAAGGATTTCTGCTAGTTTCTTTTTCATCTGTGGGATGAGTTGTCACTGATTTGTAAGATAGGTCTGTCACAGTGTGGCTTTTAAAGGTAGCGATTAGCAAGACAGGCTAATCCTTGCTCTCCTTCCTTAGATGGCATATGAGTAGATGGGATGTTGTTCATTTTGATTGCAAAATTACTTCTAATATGCTCTGAAAGATAAGAATTTGTTTCCACAAAACTTTAACAGGAAAATAAATCAAAAGGGGTGAGAACTTGGATGCTACACACAGGATGCAAATTCTCCCCATCTTCTTTTTTATAGTGCGTTTCTGGAGAAAATTTGGTCTGTTGGTTCTTCATTCTTCTATAGCTCATGAAAGGACCATCTTTCCTCAGAATTGAGAGTTTTCCACTGGTGCTGTGCTGCCCATTTTACTGTGTCTCATACTGGGTATGCTTAAGGGAATTCAATTGCAGAGACAATTTCATTGGTAAGGACACAGGAGGCATGGGCCAGAGACTTCTAACAGCTAAATGTATGAAAGTGGGTAGAGGAAGGATGAATACTGAAGTGCAGACAAGAAGCTAAGATCCAAAGGACAAGGTCCATTTATCTCATAGAAATATGGGAAGAAAACAGCAAGATTAAAAGATGGAGAGTGACATGGCTAGAGGTGATAGGATGGGGCTTCTAGCAGCTCTGTTTTGGATAGACAGAGGTTTGGAGAAGAAACTCATACCCATATGGCTTAGTAACCACTCATCTACTTTTTAAACTAGGCTTTGTTCCACATTCCATCTTCCCCGGGGATAAAGGGAAGTCTTTTTGTGCCAAGCTGGCAAGGTTTCCTTTCAGTAGACCTGCTGGCAGTGAGATCTGAGGACACATGGCTTCTTCCACAGCAGTTCAAAGGCAGAGCTGGACACTTGCATACTTGTACTAAGATCATCTAAACCCAGCTCTTCACCTCACATGCAACAGCTTTTTTCTAGTAACTATTTTGGAGCATGAAAACTCATTCTTAGTGTAAAAGGAGTCAGGTCTGGTAAGGAGACAAAAACTACTAAGTGTTGTATTCTAACATCCAAGCAATACCCTCAGTGTTCAAGCCATACAGTGAGATCTGCACAATAGCTTGGATTTAGCTTGGCCATAATGTCCTTTTTTTTCCTGAAAGATGACCTCCAATGAAAGTATAAGGACATGAATGATCTTAATCTGTGGTAACAATGGAGAACCAGTCCTGACTGACTCCAGCAGCATAAATATACAGAATGACAGATTATCCTGCTGCCTCCCTCCCTGCTGTCTGAGCACACACACACACTCAGTAGCACACAGCAAAATTCAAATTGGTCTTTATCTTTTATCTGTTGCCCCAGTGATTAATGCTGCTCTTGCTGGGAAACTAATCGAACGAGGGGAAATATGGAGAAAGAAATATGTATTTCTTAGACTATTGTTATCAGTGTTATTATTATTCCTTTAATATATTTTCCTCCTGTTAGAAGAACTTAATGTACTGACACAGCAGGAAGCGAGAGGTGAGAGCGGATTTGATGGCAAGAAGATGAATGGGGCAGGCCACAGCAAGTGGAGCACAGGCATTTTGCAGAAGGAGGTGAGCTGCTGAGCTACTTTGGGGTTGTAGCATTTTAGCTAGAAAACCAAAAAGCTGTAGCAGGCTGAACACAGGTCCTGAACCAGGAGCTATCACTTTCTAAGCCCAACTCAATTCACTCAGCAACTGCTGACAAACCTCCCCTCTAATGGGTTCTTTACTGTTCCAGCATAGTGAACTAAGGATACAGTGCTCCTTTGTCTGTCACAGAGT
The DNA here is from genome assembly GCA_020800305.1 of Porphyrio hochstetteri. NCBI lineage: Eukaryota > Metazoa > Chordata > Aves > Gruiformes > Rallidae > Porphyrio > Porphyrio hochstetteri. Next base: position 6,892,029 of record CM036908.1, on the reverse strand, counting down.
TATGCTTTCAGGCACGATTCTGGTAGTATGGCTAATACTTTGTCAATGCCCTCTGGAGGTGTCTTCTTCCCTCTCCCTCCTGTCTGGCCCTTGGCCTAGGTTTTTCACAGTGGTACTGTGACCCTGTAGTTTCAGTTTGATCCTACATATGTGTACAGTATAGAGCAGAAAATTTATTCTGTGCTGTGCTAAATGCAGAAATGGATGCTTTGAATGGGGCATGACTTAGATTTAAGTAGGAAACCTGTCTTATGAGTGAGTGAGCAGGGATTCCAATCGTCTTGTTTCCTCAGGATCTTGAGAAAACAGACAGACTAAAGATACAGTAATTAAGAGGTCACACCTTATTTTATTTTCTCTGTGAGAAGAGGAATACAGAGAACAGTAGCTGTAATAAAGGAATAGATTTGCTCAGGATTAATGATCACGCCGCCTCTTTCCTTATTTCAGCATTTTGGCTGTTTTAACAAGTGTGACTGCTCATTTCAATAAATTACTCTTGTGTGGTGAGATAGTGGTGAATATCAGAAAAGAAAGAGAAGCAACAATACCTATGGTATAGAAGTATTTATTTGGAAAGATCAATAATCCCTGCAGTCTGTTTTATTACTCTTTGTTGTGAGTATATTGCCATAACGTCCTCTTCCTTCGCAGGGTAGGTTCAAGACTTGCAAATATGCTTAGGGTCCAAATCTAAAGCATAATTATCTTAGTTCCCAACTGATTATGTTTAGGCAGCAGTTAATCCAGTTGTTCTCTGCTAAAGCAACGCTCAGTGTCTGTATGAACACTTAAATTAGCATGTGGGTCTCTGGTGCCCGGGTTTGTTTCATTATTGTAGACATAACCTCATTAGAGATACTCATAGAAAAGCCAACTAAAACTGATTCTGTACCCCTGATACATGCAACTCCTCCACTCACAGTAGTCCCATATACTACTTAAGTTGTCCTCTCACTGCCTAATGCATTGCAGTTTGCCCTGTTGTGCTTTAGACTTTGTGTAATGAACTGAGGTTGGTTTTAAGCTGGTGAGCAATGCTTGGTCAGGTCACTGCTGCTGTCACCAGTTTGTCTTGTCTTAAAATTTAGCAATTCGTGGGAATGTAGTTTAGAAATGCAGACAGGCTGGGGGATGACCTGCTGGGGAAGAGCTCTGTGGAGAGGGACCTGGGGGTCCTGGTGGATGATGAGTTGGCCATGAGCCAGCAGTGTGCCCTGGGGGCTGAGAGGGCCAATGGGATCCTGGGGGGCATCAGGAGGAGTGTGGCCAGCAGGTCTAAGGAGGTGATCCTCCCCCTCTACTCTGCCCTGGTCAGGCCCCACCTGGAGTATTGTGTCCAGTGCTGGGCTCCCTGGGATAAAAAAGCCAGGGATCTCCTGGAGAGAGTCCAGAGAAGGGCTACGAAGATGATTAAGGGCCTGGAGCATCTCCCTTATGAGGAAGGGCTGAGTGAGCTGGGACTGTTCAGCCTGGAGAAAAGAAGACTGAGGGGGGACCTTATTAATGTTTATAAATATCTGAAGTATGGGATGCAGGGGGAAATGGCCAGTCCCTTTTCAGTGTCTGTGGGGACAGGACAAGGGGCAATGGCTGCAAGTTGGAGCACAGGAAGTTCCACACCAACATGGGGAGGAACATAAACCCAGTGAGGGTGCCAGAGCCCTGGGACAGGCTGCCCAGGGGGTGTGGAGTCTCCTTCTCTGGAGATATTCCAGACTCGTCTGGACGCCGACCTGTGCAATATGAGCTGGGGAGCTGCTTTGGCAGGGGGGTTGGACCCGATGATCTCTTGAGGTCCCTTCCAACCCCTCTGATTCTATGATATGCTGAGCAGGTCAGAATATACAGCTTGCTCATCTGGAGTCCCTGAAGGCATTCAGTTTTAACGGTGCTCAAGGAGGACCTGTGCCACAGAGCTTACAGGCTTCATCCAGAGCCAGGAGGGCAGCTGGCCCTCCTCTGTAAAAGAGCCATATGCGGGTGCTGGGGATCAGCCGTCAGGTAGGATTTCCAGCTGTTAGAGAAAAGTAAGAGTGCCAGGGTGGAAAGGATGATGAGATAGATGGATGGGAGGAAGGAAGAGGGTTGTGTATCTCAAAAAGAAATCCTGCAATGAGTCCTCCCTGTAGAGGACTTCTTTCACCCACACATCTGACTAATCGTGAGGTATTTGTTGCTTGCCTGAAGAATTATAATTCTTTGGTGCTCAGATGGCTGATTACACGTTGTCCTTGTGTTTATGGACTCAAGTACAGCACAGAAATTTCTGGTTGTTTGGCTGTAGCATTAGTTGCCCTGGCAAGAAGCAAGAACCACTTACAATCTGCTGCAAAAAAGCTTGGTGTCTCTCTGGCTGCCTCTCAGCTAAGGCCTGATGCTCGCAAGTTGTTTGTTTTGTCCTTTCTTAAGTGAAGCCATGGAAATGGTGTTGGCTTTTGCTCCATGTGATTCCTGGGGGGAATGGGAGGAAGGGAGGAAGGAAGTTGGCAAGAACTGAGAAGGAGGGCAAGAGCTTGGCTGTGGATTGCAAGAATCAGGATGGGCAATGATCACTTTGCCTTAGGAAATGCTGTGTCAGTTGGAGTGAGTTGCAGTCCTGCAGTCTGCACCTTGCTCTTTTGATGATGGCTTTTGTTGTGCAGTACCAGCTGGGTTCCTGGATCAGATTCAGAGTCTGAACTGTCCTCCTACTTCCATGAGGCCAGATTTTCTTTGGTGGAGCTTGGGAAGCTCTTTTGCTATGACTTGGCAAGGATTTATGTTCTTCTGCTTACTGTTGTAGTGGTTGACACTAGGCATCAAAGGCAGCCAGAGAATTAGAAAGTTAAATGGCATCAGCGCTTCTGCTGGGAGAGGAGAAATAGGGTGAAAGGAGGGCAATGTCATCTCCATCTCTGACAGAATTGGAGATTGAACATGGCAGAGGATGTAAATAACAGTTTACAACACCAAGGATTGTTCTAGAGGCAGAAGGAGGTAATGGCCCAGGCTGGCTGTCCCTCTGCTTCTGTCAGTCTTCCTCGCCTTGAATTTACTGACTGTTTTTCTTCCATTCAAACCTGATTTAATGACAGCAGTAGCTGAAGGTCAGGAGGATTTGGGATTTCATTTTTTTAACTTCTTTTTCCATTGTTAGCTGTTCTTTGCTTGCTTTTTGTCCTTTTAAAGCTGGGAGGCAACTTCTGTGGGGGCAATGAAAGGTGTGACAGTGTTGAAATGCCCCATTTCTTCCAATGGGGCATTCCATACAAAACAAGAGGAGTGGTTACTGTTATCCACAGGTACAGCTAAGCTCTATATGGCAAGTTGCATTTGTAGTACCTGTCACGTGTATTGCCTTGGCACTGAGAGCTTTTCAGCTCAGGAACCCATCTACCTGCAGTGGTCCATAAATTTGGAATAAGGATGTGGGAAGTCATAGTGAATTATTATCTCAAAACACCTATACACTTCACCTAGAAATCAGAAATCCACTTGGTAATTGCATCTCTTTGGACTAGAAACCCTCTCCTTCTATCAGTATGTTTCATTTGTATGATCAGTTTCTTTTACTGTAGAACTATATGGAGGCTTCTATTAGGGCTGAATCATAACTTCTTCATCTTGCAAGTCAGGGCATTATTTGACAGTTCTGTGCAGGTTCATCCATAGAAGGCAAAGACTTATAAAATCAGCCCGAGACCACTGTCATTTCTCTTCCCCTTTGCTGTCAAAGAAGACTTTTTAAAAGGAAAAAAAAACAAACAAACTTTCTGAAAAGGGAAGGGCTGGTTTTTATTTTGGGAAAGTAAAAAAAAATAAATTAATAACTTTATGTTTAATTATTTTTTATCATTCATAACTAATTTTTTCAGTTCTACCTGTGTGAAAGTGCAGGGTTTAGAAAATACAATTTTCTGACTTTTTATTGAAACATACAGATAAAAATGGTGGTAAAATCCATAATATAAATTCTGGTTTCAAAATTGTCAAAGAAATCAGTGACCGTGAATGGCCAATACCCTCTGTTCCTAGAAGCAATTTTCTTTAATTAAAAACTTCATGTAAAAAAATCTGGTAACCAGTTCTAAAAACTATAAAATAATGGAAGGAAGTTTTTGAAAATGGCTGTTCCTTCTGAAAACACCAAGCAATGCTGTAACAGAAAATTCCCATTGCTGAAGAAGACCATGCTCATAACCACCTGTTACTGGAGGTTGTAGATATATCCCAGAAGAGATATGGAGGAATTAAACAGGCACTGTCCTATAACTCGGTTATGTTGCCTGTAATGGAACAGTACTTTTTCCAATCACAGTTTGTCAGGATTGTTCATCTAACAGGGTCTTCTTGTTCCAGGTGCCATTTCTACTCTTTTTAATGCACCTGGCCTGGTTCTCATTTGCACAGAGCAGTGAAATTTAGGCTGTTAACCACATGGCAGAATCAGGAAGCCAATTTAACTTGATTGGCCGCCTTTGGCATCAGACAATATGCAAGAATCCAGCCATCCCTGGGTCTAGACACAGAATTTGCTTTCCTACTTGTGTGTAATTTGGGGAAACTCGTAATTCAGTTGATGCCTTTGATATAGTGCCAAGTAGAGGGAGTTACCTGAAACAGTGCTTTCAGCCAAATCTCACTGGGTAGAGCTGTGATTCTTTCTTCTGTAGCAAGGCAAACGGGTGGATTTCAGATCGCCTTGTCCAAAGGCTGCAGTGTCTGGAACTGATAATGTGGCACCTGTGGGAGTGCTGAGTATGCATGCTAACAGCAGTGAAAACAGGTGTTAACAAAATTTCTTTCTGAAGCACCTTACAAGCCATATTTAAGGATTTTTTTTTTTTTTCATCATGGCTAAAGAGTTAATTTTAGGTTGGCACCTAATTACTGTTTAATAATAGTTAAACCAGCTGTAGTTTGGGATGGCGATTGAAGACGCTTTCAGTATGTCTGTGAAGCACAAAACAAAAACATACAGAAGCAGGATATAATTAACCAAGTTGTCATTGCATCAAGACATCCTGAAATCACTTAGGTTAAAAAGGGTTCTCAAATGAGTCAAATGATCTTAATAAGAGTATTTTCTCACTTCAACCGTGGCCTCTTCTAACACACAAATTGTGTGCGCTGATTGAAGACAATCTTCCCTATCTGGATTTCATGGTTGTACTTGGAGTATCTTCTCAACATGTGTAAGCTGTTCTTTTCCAGAGACAGTAGGTGTGTGTGGAGAGTTTCTTATTTTATTCTGTCAGAGAGAGACAACTAGGTCTGGACTGCAGTGAAGCGGTGTCCAAACTAGATCTAAATGAACTCACTTTATGCAGTGGAAAACATTCTCCATATTAAAATGTCACATTGCTTATTGAGAAGCAGGGAATGTTGTCTCAGATGAAATGGTTAACGTGATGCTGTTGTTAATGAGGTTATACTGTATCTGACTTCAAGAGGTAGCAAGGGTTTGAGATCGGCACAGGTGCACAGATGAAGCAAGTGTCCAACTTCAGTAGCAGAGTCAAAGACATGGCAAAGTTTCAATTTTCAGGACTCAAAGCCCTTCCTCATTGAATTTTGGCATTTAGTAGGTCATCATTCACATGTCTCTGACCACCCCTTTAAGCTGCCTCCTGGCAGAGCTGACAGATCGGGACATACACTTGTGCCTGAGCTGCTTCAGGCCACAGACTCTGCTGCAGCACCAGCCCCTTTAGATGAGGAGGTTACTCTGCGTGCTGGTTGCTGAATTGGAGCTGAGGAGGAATGGACATACGTTCTTCTTTGCTGTCCTTGCTGCAGGGGAACTAACTTCTGGCTGGTGGGTGAGAGGGACAGCTGGGGATGCTAACATCTTCGACCATTGCAGCAAGAGTAAAAAATTATGACAGTCAGAGCTTTTTATTATAAACGAAGCTATTTCTTAACATGGTAAGGCTTTTCAATGCCCTTGCAATGCTTTATTGAAGTTTCTCCACATGGTGTTACATTCTGTAGTGCCAAATGGAGATACGCTTCCAAAGCTTTCAATGGGATACAGTACTTGCTTCAGCAGAATACCCTTTTTCCCTAGGTGTATTCACCTAATAAATTATTTCTAGGACTGCTATTCCTTCTGTGACAGCTCTGCCACTTTGAAGTCCTCCTTGAACCAGCAAAAGATTTTCATTAGTTGTCAAGGGTTTTCATTAAAATGTTCTTTGGCTTTGACCTCTTACACTGAGATCTCACACCCTGTGTTGGCATCCCATGAGAATGGTTTATTCATTGTTCCTTCTGTACCAAGCTAAAATCTTATGGCTTCTGAGGAATTTCTTTCTCTTTAAAAAAGTCAAGTGAGCCTAATTATTTCCTGGCCCAGGAGTGTCATGTTTCTTATTAAAATACACCTTGAGTGGCACACCTGCATGGTCCTCTCTCTAAGGCAGAGATGCTTGCTGTGCTGTTCAAGCTTCTGTAAAAAAAGATGAGCTCACATGTGCTTTCCAGGCTTTACTGAGCTGTCTTTACCTGCAGACCTGGAAAACAAACTGAAGAAACCCATTAATGTCAAACTCTGGATTTTTTTCTTCTAAATTAAAAAAAGGCTTTCTGAGATGTAGAGCACTTCTGAATGACCTCCGCTGTGCTCTCTGAAGCTGCTCTGCTGTGGAGCATTTATGTGCTGTCAGTGGCAGCTGTCTCCCCACAAAGAATTCACAGTAACTTTGTTAGACTGCCAGGGCTCTGACTTAACGTCTTCTGTCTCAGCTCACATCTTTTGGTTTTGTTTTGTTTTTTCTCTTCACTCTCTTGCCATTACATCATGTCACACTGCACTGTCTTCCTCCTTCCTTATGTAGGTCTCACAACTTCCCACAATGCCCCACTGCTTCTTCAGTGCTTCCACCTTTTGTTAATTGTAATCTCAGCTGAATACAAATCTTATCTGACATAAAGTCACTCAAATGGAATTGCTTTTCTGAGTCCCTCAAATGCTAGGGGCCCTGTAGCACCTTGGCACCCTTTGAATACAGTGTGCCCTCCCCATTTCCAGCAGATTTGCAAAGTGCAGAGAAGAGAAGGGTCTTACCCAGGAGAATGGGAGGCATCTCCCTTGCATGGCTTAGTCTTAATTTGATAGACAGGTTTAGCATACAGTAGCTGGACCATGAAATGGGCAGGTTTACAGAGGACGCTGTTACCTGTCCAGTGCATCTGTTCACTTTTTTTTTGCATGTGTGTGTTATATTTCTCTTGGATTCTGTCCCTGGGTGTTGATTCCCAGAGCATGAGGACTGACTGCCTTACAATATTATCCTGGCTAAGGTTCTTGCAAGCACTGTTTCTGAAAACATCTAAACCTCCTGGGATGGTCATTACTCAATTAGCTGTAGTAATACAGCAGTATATTTCACAAAACATAAAACATTGACATTTATTTGTTTTAAATCAGTTGCTTTTTTATTTGTCTAGCCTTAGTTTTGTGTTACAGAACATTACAAATGGGACCTCTTGTCAACTGTACTTGTTACTTGATGTTTTCTATATCTAGTCTTTCTTTTTCCAAATGAAACCATCTTCACCCTCGAGAACTAGCAGCCTAAAATTCAATGTATACTGGAGGAGCAGGTTAAGTCACATCCTTCATTAAACTTCATGCTTCTATGTATAATGCTCTCGCTCACCTGTAATAGCTAACTTCAAAGCTGAGCCACTTGTAACTTCACTGCGGTCACCGCAGTGACTGCAGAGAGGTGAGGGCTTCAGCTAGCTATATCAGACAAGTAATGAGACTGAATGAGGAAACAAGCTTTTAATCTAGTTGTTGCTTTATACTAGACTTCTTTCTTTTTATGCTTTCTCTTTTGACAGTAAATTACAAGCTCAGATCCAGCTTGTAACTGTCTTCTACCACTTCATGATGTTCTAAAAATTACATTGTATGGGCTACCCAGTGCAGCCTGGGGTCAGCTTCATTTCTTTTGGTAAAGCAGGCCTTCATTTCACCTTTGAAATGAAGTTGGTCTATCAGGGAGTCTTTGATGGCTGTGGAAAAAGGAAGCTATCATAATCTGGGATTATGAGAATTTTGATTGTTACCTTTGCTGCCTGCTATTTGCTAGTGAGGACTTCCTTTCTTCTGAGGAGGCTTCCTGCAGGGGCTCTAAAGCAGGCAGGCTGTGGTCTGTCACTTGCAACTTGGGTAGAAAACCCCACATTTATTCTGGATTGCTAATGCTCAGAAGGCTTTTCTGCAACATCTTAATTTGAATTGTTTATTTACAGAGCAAAACCACAACTCTGATCCCCAGATTTGCTTGAGATTACTCTTACACTTGGAGTAAGAAGGAAAACAAGGGGCATAGGTTTAAAGTTTCTTAATATTAACTTAGAAATGGAATAGTAAAAATAAAAATATAACAGTAAAATCTAATTTTGAGTTTTATCTAAGAATAAAGATGTTCCTAAAATCATTCAGGATATTAGTTGTGTGGAGGACTTGGCAACTAGCTGCCTTTCAAACCATCTGGCACTGAAGACATCCTTTCTCTAAGTGGTTCTCTTGTCCCTCATGCAGGCTAGAATCTTCTTCTTCCTACTTGCCTGAGTTTTTGAAGCAGCTCATGCTGCCATTCAAAGATAGCAAGTACAAACCTTCCCCTTCCTGGGGGCTTTTCAGAGATAACAATCCTATTGCATTCTTTACTTGACACACACCTTCCAGCTACACAAGATGTTTTCCAGACTGTGCAAGGTTTGGTATCTTCACTGTAATATATCCACTTCAAAATGCAGGTTTTACTTCATTTTGAGTTCCTCCTCAAACTCACATGTAATACTGTAAGTACACTGAGACCAGTGATTCCTTTTTTATTATTTCCTATGCTGTTCATTGGCTTTGGACAACATGCTGTCATAGGTGTCAGTGCTGACATGGTTTTAAATTAGGGATAGATGTCTATGGACATGTAAACTGGGAAAGCCACCACGCTGAACTTCAGCAACAGTAAAATTAGCTGTGTAGTTATAGTTATAAAATCCTCTTTGTAGTTGGTAGAAAGACAGATGTCTCTAGAGGGAGATCATCCCATCCTGAAATAGATGCCTAACTTCAGAGGAGTTAATTCCCCCCGGGAGATCCCTGTGACTGTGAAAGGAACCTGGAAAACTAATCTAAGAGTGGACGTTTGACGTCCAGATGAGTACCTTTCAGTGTTATGATCCTATGTCTACATGAATAAAAACTATTTCTGTTTTCTTCTTGGTTTTCTTTTTTCTTTAAGTGACCTTCCCTCTTGTTTTTCTTATTTCTTCTTGGTGTGTGCCAGAATGGAGGGTATTGGCAGTAGGGGAAGAAAAAAAACCAGTTTGATTATTCATGCTAAAGCATCCTTTCCCACTAACTGGAAAACCTTAGATGAGTCACTGGGTCAGGTCCCCAGCCATTACAGACACCATTTTCTATAGTCTCTTCAAGCATGTTTTGTTCTCAGACTTTGCCTGGCCTGACATTTCAGAATAATATTGCCCAAGGTGCTTTAACCTCTATTTGCCTAAGTTTCTTCCTTATGTAATGTGTCACTGATATTTCCTTTTTTTTTTTTCTTTTATGAAGTATTTTCAGATGTATGGCTGAAAAATATTTATTAATTGCTTATATTAGTGCTATCATATTATATCTGATAGGTCTTTCCTTCCAGGGCCTAAAGACAGCTCCTCTCAGCTGACACATCTTCATGGAGAACAACACAGAACATTGGCATACAAACGAATGCCCTTCTTTGGGAGGATTTTTATTGATTTGATGCACTAGAAACCCATCAGGCAGAGTCAGAAGTGATGAGCTGCTTTCTGGATCCTGCAGAAATTAGTATTGCCCTTGACAGGACTTAGCTTTCTAACTTGCAGATTGAATGCACAGTTGTCTTAGCTCAGAGAAGCATGGCCATGTGGTGACATGGGCACTGCCTGCCCTCAGCCAGGCACTGTGGAGATAAATGAAATGCATGTACAGCTCAACACTTGTCACTGCTGGGACTGAAAGGAACCACAGCAGACAACGAGCTATATGTGCTGGGCATGCTATTCTGAGCCCTGTAAAAATAACTTCTGTTTTCTGAGTACAGTCATCTTGTCCTGCCCAGTGCTGTTCTTCAGAGCCTTACACTCTAACACAGACTTGTTAGCATGTCTGGGCCAAGCCTCCACTTTTGGCTAGAGAGAAGCAAGGGATGGCATAGGTATTTGAGAGGAACTTGCTGCATCTCCAGCAGATGGGTATTACCTGGCAGAATTACGTTCAGGGAACTCAGATGACTCTTCCCAGTGGCTGAAGTCACAGAAAGAGCATTGGTCTGAAAGTGAGGTGACAGGTCTCAGACTTGAGCTTTTTTGTTCTTACTCTGTGCCACCTGTGTGTCTCCATCCTGCAGTGTCCCAGATTAGGATAAAAGGATGACTCATGTCTTTGGGTTGTTGCATTAGTTTAATTGAGTGTTTAAAAAAAGGAGAAAGGGTGGCCTGAGCTCTGGGTCAGAGATAAGAACAATTAGTAGAAATTCTGAGCACTTTGTCAAACACAACATGGTATCTGTCTCCTTAGGCCTGTTTTTGCACACATACAGGCTATGTTGCTGAACTTACACATATTCTTTTTAATAAAGAATTTACTAAGAGCTTTACTGCAGACAAATAGACCAAATAATTCTAACAGTAATACTACAATAAGCCTACGTCCAGCTGATCCTTTGTGGCTTTTTGTTCCTAGTACACACTTTACAATGAAGTTATTTCTCTGAGCTATGTAAACTATAATTGCACATACCAGTACCATGCCAGCATGAGATGTGGTACCTGATGGTTACCAACAACTACCAAATGATGCGAGTACCTGTTTGAACTGTCAAAACTGAATGTAAATGTTGGACTCGATGATATGGTTGGACTTGATGATCTTCAAAGGTCTTTTCCAACCTTGTGATTCTGTGACTCATATTTGAGGGGATGTTGAAAAATGAAGTGAGGTGTACTGCTAAAGAGTATCACTCTGGATTAAAATATCTCATCGAAACTTTTAATGGGAAGGGGGAGAATTTCTAGTTGATGTCATTTCTTAACGTCAGCATTTCATTCCTATATGACAATGACTTTCTGCCACTTCATAGTGATTTCCAGTTACCTCTTATCAGCCTCTGCCTCCTCTTATGTCTGGTATCTGCGCCACACAGGAAAAGGATTATTGCTTTTCTTAAATTAATACTTGCGGTACTTTTTAATGCATGGACAATTTGTTTGTGTCTTAGCTTCTGTAAAAGCTTCCCTCTATGGAACCTTCATCTTATTTAGAGGCTGAAAGAAAATTCTCCTTTAACACTGAAGACCTAAAACTCCCAACTAGTTTTGTCATCTCCTGACAGCACTGCTCTCAAGACAGTTTTGCCTCTTGCTTTCCTAATATTTGCTAAATATATAAAAAACCCTGAGGCTAGATTGTTGTCTTTCCCATCTCTATCGAGACACGTGTCTCAGACTTTACCCAGCTGGAAGGACCTTAAAGGTGATTCAGACTTTGAGCGTCACAGCAACTTCTAATACTTCCTTGGTTATTATTAGATGACAAGCTTCTGCATTGCTGGCATGTGTAAGCACCAGCGATACTGTGCTCACTGAGATGGAAGGAATATTTTAAAATAAAAGATGATTCATGTAGGTTTTCCTTAACTCCTTAAAGGCCTTACCTGCTTTTTAAAGACATCTGTGAATACGTCATGTGCATAAGAAAGAGACTGTATTTACTGCCTCTGGATTTCCAGAATACATTCAGGTCACCAGTTATTAAAAGTCAGTATCATTTGTAAGATTTCTGTGGGCCACATGAAATTAGTGGGTAAACATTATATCATGCCATAATTTATAGCTGATTTAGTGCACTTGTCTCTAGCTTTTTCCCTTCTTCAGCTCTTGAAACCTTTAGAAGGCACACCACTGGTTCAGGTGTGAAACAGTGGTGGAGCAATTTTTTGGAAACTGATATTAGTACTGACATACAGCTTAGTGGAATTGACCCTTCATTTCTCAAGTGTGATATTGTAGTGCCCTTCACCTACACAGGAGCACTGATATTATCTATTTTTTCCTTTCTCAGTTCATGTAAGGCATGGCTTATGGCTCACCTCTCCACTTCAGAGTCAATTTTTCCCATGCTGCCCTTGTAACTATTTCTGTAGCAAACTTCCCTGAGGTCACGACAGTAGAATACCTGAAGCATCTTCTAGCACCATCTCCTCCTCACCGAGTGCTTCCCTCAGGAAGAGACTCAGTAACCCAATGTCAGAGGCTGAAGGCTGGTTGGCAGCCTGCACAGTTCTCGCAGGGCTTAAGCAAAAGCTTTGCCCAGAATTTCAGTGCTATAGTCTCAGTTTAGAAAACTCAGGTAGCTCACTTGCCTATGCAGCCTAGAAAAAATGGAATGAACATAAAAACCAGTCCTTTGTAGCACCTGCTGTGTCATCCAGGATGCTATGTTTCATTAGACTGGACATCTAAGCTGCTGCCAGAGATTTTGTAGTCTTACTGGAATGAAATGGGCAACTCCAGTATCCTGAACTTTTCTCATTAACTGGACGAGTCATTCTTTTCCAGACTCACAAATGCAGCTGAAAGTAGATCAGTTGGGAGGCTGCTGGATACCGAGTTTTGGGTTTGTGGTGGGGTTTTTTTATACTGTTGCTATTGTGAGTATCCCAGAGTACACCTGAAATGTCCTGGCAAAAAGTAACTCTACAGAGAACACTCCAACTGCATGGAGAGGTGAGTTTCTTGGTGAAGTGGCTTTATGCAACCCCCCTGCTGTCATCTTCCACCTGTGGAGAATGTTTGCCACCAGATATTATGGGATAGAGCCCATAACCTGAGAAGCTTCCTAATCTGAGAAAGGAGCATTTGAATCTGAAATTATCACCTGAAATCTTGTCCACAGTGGTAAAATCAGGAACTTGACCACTGAAATTATCTCATTGCTCCTTCCTGTATGTGTACACATTGAGAATGCGACCAGGGTGGGCACTGGATTGTTCCCCTTATACGGCACCTTTATGCTGAGGTCAGGGATATATGACTTTAGGGAAGAATAGGATTATGACCTACTGATAGAAGGCAGTTTGCAATGAGAAGTCTTTGGTCTTCAGCACTGTTGAAATTCAGTATTGCCACACTTTGTCAAATAAAGGTGCTATAAAGACTCAAAAGGGCTCTTTTTTAAAAGAATATCTGCAGTACTGGAGTTGATGCTATTGAAAACTGAGTTGCAGAAAATGTGCTATCAACTCATATATGTAGTTCATGTACTTCTCCTGTGCAGCTATCACTGTGGTCCTACACAGGAGAGAGGAGATAATGGTTTTCCATCAAATGGCCATCCTGCTGGTTTTTGTAACGTTGCCAGTCAGAAGTCCATGGAGTATGGCTTCTGCTGCAGTACAGAATGATTAATCACTGGCTAGGAAGGAAGAGCTACTTACCTTCCTTTCCCCTGTAGAAATAGCAGAGCTTTGATGTGTATGTTGCTGCCAGAATAACAGGCGCTCCCAAACTCTCTGACACTGGAGGATACTCAGCAGTGTTCCAGGAGCAGAAAGCTACATTTAATTTGCATATGAATTCACATGCATTTTTTTTAGCCATAATGTATTCCTGAAGCAGTGCTGTTCTGTGCAGTGCTCTTCTACAAGAAACCACCAGTTAGTGAATCAACGGCATTTACACCGGAACATTGTAAAGACAAGTTGCAGGGCACTTCTTTATCTACAGTGAATCATGAATCTGCATAGTGTCTCCTCTGATCACAGCTCCCTCACCCCTTTGCTCACTCATTCTTGTGAATGATGCAGAACTGCAAGGGGAAGGAGTACTTCCCTTTCCCACCTCTCCTAATAGCTAGTGGTCGCTTTGTCTCCGGAAACCTCTATGTCATTCCTGCTTCCCTCCAGCCTGCCTCTCACCCAGGATCACTGTTCCTATGAAAGAACGGCCCAGAACAAAAGCTTATGATCTTCCTCTCTGCTAGAGGAAAATATGTTTTCCAGGGTGAATAGGTTAGGCTGATGAAGTGAGAGAAAGCAAGTGTTTCAGCTATATAGTAATTGCCTTTAAAATACTGCTGGAAAGGGCTCGGATTTTGCAATAGTGTGGTACAAGAGTTGTCTCATATAGGATACATTCACTGCCCTGATCCTATAATACAATGACTATAAACAGTGATAATGCAGGTTTATGTGGTCATTGCTAGATGTTGAGTACAGCATGCTCATTCTGAATGAGGTTATCTGATCTGCTGCAGTAGGGGATTGAATAAGAGATGAGAGGAACTAGTGTTCTCTCCGGGTATGTCAAGAGACAGGGTATTGTAACTGAGGGAATGACAGATGCTCTGATCTGCTTTGGCAAATGCTGTGCTACCTATAGATTGTTCTGAATCACTTAGTAGAAAATTGGAGGAGGTGGCTTAACTAGGTGACAGGAATGTCAGTTATCAATTGGATTTTTTCAAAGAGGCAAACAATTTTCTTGTTATTTTCTATATAGTGACTTCTACACTGTGCCCTGTCACAGCTCCATTATTTATATTTGGCAACTTAGCCTTTTCTGTTAAATGAAGAAATGCAAGAGGAGAGGACCGACATTCTCCTACAATGCATGTCCCCAGTTGCCTCTAAGTATTGAAGTCTGACTTGGACTGAGGCCAAAATAGATGCCTCCAAGCTGCACAGCTTTGAAGCACACAGAAACCAGATAACTCATGTATGAAAATCAAAATATATCAGTTCTGTAGTCAAGAAAGAAGCAACCAAAATTAGCATGCAGGCTCTCAAGAAAAAGGAAGGTCAGACTTAGCTTTCTCAATAAGGCATATCAAAATCAAAATGCTATCAGCCAACATGTGCAATTTCTACTTTTTTTTCCCATCCTTAAAAAGTGTTTAGTATTCCTTGAAACATGGCAGGGGACTCAGTTGAAAGTGGACATGGTGACCATCTGCTGAGATCTTTCTGTGTATTTGTTAGGAGCTATTTCATCTGGTTTGACAGCCTGCCTGAAAGGATCAAAACACCCGATGCTGTAGAGGCATCAGCAGCAGTAGCAGAGAACAATGCTCCTAGGCCCCTGAAGTTATCTGAAACTCTATTCCAGGAAGCATGCTTTCTTTCAGTTTCTCCTTGATAACAAACGTTTTCAATCAGGGCTTCTATGATGATATACTTATGACATGCTTTTGAGGTAGGTATGTGCTCTTCTTTGCAAGACAGGAAAGCAAATGCGGAAAGTTCAAGCGTTTTGCCTAAGGCTGTACAGTGAATCAGTGCCATGCCAGAGGATGAATCCAGCCTATCTGACTCAATTCACACACTCTGACTAGCTGGGGCTGTCTCAGATGGATGCAGTCATCTCAGTTATTGCTCACAGCTTAAAAGAGTAAATGAAAGAGGTATTTTAACTAGCATAGTGCCACCTTGGTGGCATAGTGCTTTCCCTTGGTGTCATGACCTATCCCCATTAGCCCAGGAGCACTTCTGTAACCTTCAGCATTATTTTTTTTGCAGCTGTTTACTTGCTGGGATTGAGGACAATGAGGGTGAAAAGAAGCTCATAAAACCATCTGCTCAATCTAGACAGATGTTTGATCTGAAGAAAAAGCTTCTAAAACTGAAAATTCTGCTACTTCCTTATAAAAAGCTTTCTAATATCTGTTCATCTTTACCTTTAGGAAATATATCCTATCTGAAATCCCCATTCCTTCAAATTGAGCTCATCATTATTGTCATGTCCACCTTGCAATTGGTGTTCTTTGAGGCACATTTTTACATAATTTAATACTGCTTCCATGTTCAGGACAATGCTTCTAGGCTAAAGAACAGGTTACTTTGTCTTTCTTCTGGTCTCCATTTTTTAGAGCTCTTACACTTCTTGTTGCTGTCTGCTTGGTAGTCTCCAATTGTTTGTCATGTAACTTCACAGGCTGTGTCATACCTGACAGCGCTCAAGAGAAAGCTTTGCTGATGTTGAATACATTGTATAGAAAACAATACTACGTCCCTGGTTTGTATTTGTGTGATAAACTGCAGCTGTATTTATAAACCTTGGTTTATTGTTCCCCATTTTAACATCAGCATGACTTTTCTGACTGGTGTGTGACCTGTGGTGTACTCATCTTCACAACTGCTGCCTAGCTGATCACTTCCCATTCTGCAGAAAAGTTTATTGTAACCCACTGTAGCAACTTAGATTTATCCTTACTGGATTGCACATTCTATATTGTCAGTAATTTTTCCGAATCTGATTTCGAAATTAATTTGAGGTTAATTCTCATTTTCAGCCTTGTTGGAGGGCCCCAATTTGATGTAACCTGAAGATTTAATCACCCACTTTTTCTTCCATTATCTAGGTCCTAAATAAATTCATTATTAATACCAAATGCAGGGCAATACTACTTTATATAGCCTTACATTTTTGTTGTGGACTACTGCTGATTATTCTCAGAATATATGTTTTCAGTTGTCTTTTGTGCCGTTGTGTAGCTTGTTCTTCCCTGTGGCGTGTGAGATAGTACTGAAGGATATTCAAGGTATAACATGTTCTGGTTTTACCTTTATCAACAATCCATGGAGAAATCAGGCTGGTATATCACACTTTCTCTTTGAAAAATCCAGTTATTCTGTTACCCCTTTAGTATCTTCCAAGATATTACTGCTTGAATACTCCTCCCCTCTTTTCCACTACTTGAATATTGAAGTTGATAATGCTATGTAAAAGTTATAGAAAGGATCACAATCCTGGGTTTCCCTTTCTAAAACCTCCAGGTCACTGACTTGAACACATAATTTGTTTTAGCAGTCCTTTGTTAACTATCTGCAGGAACAGGCTAATGATTATCACAGGTGGAATATCAAATCAGGGTGTTCAATACAGAATCTTTGGGTCATCTTGACAATGAAGGAGTAAAGGGAGAAATTACACTTCCTAGATAGCATTGCAGTTACCAAGTAATTTCTTGGCATCTGTCCTAGCAATAAAGGTGTGGTAGAGGATGCGTGCCTCCAAATTGCTCTTTTCAGGAAGACAAAAATCAGGATATTAAGAGAGAGGTATGCTTACATTAACAAGAAGAGGTTTGGGATAGAAATGGAAGAGCAAGTGCTTGAGCAGCTTGGGGAAAAAAACAAGCACTCATTAAAATAACTGCTGTAGAACAAAACCAGAAAGTAAGTACACATTATTTTTATGTGTATTAATATAGCTCAGTGATCATGACATAAGGAAAGTTAGTTGACATGATAATTAAATGAATTTATTGTATGCAACAGCACCTGAGTTAATATAATATGAAAGCGGGAACTCTCTGCTCACCCAATCTGCTAGTATTAATTCTGTGCCACCCATGCAGTGGGTATAATGAAATAAATAAATGGTACTTATTTAGTCTTTAAAAAATTCCTTGTAAGAGCAGATAAGGAAACAAAGCTGTCAGATAGTAAGGGGTAAATGTCTGTCATTGCTTTGAAACTGGCAAAGGATGGAAGACTGAAGAGAGAAAGAAATGCTCGATTTTCAGGTTAATAGAAAAATGGCAAAAGGTTAATGGAAGGTTGCTGCAAACTTCTGTTTGAGGACCACTGTTATTTAATCAGTGATGTGGAAAATGAAGTAGGCAATGAAGTTGCAAGATCTTCAGATAATAAGAAATTATTTATGGGAGTCGGCATTAGAGAAAACTGAGAAATTTCACCTAATAAAGGAGGCTGTATTGACAGCAGAAGATCATATGCAATGCTTTGTTGACAAATACAGAGTAATGCCCATTCCAGGGAATAATTTGAATTGTTCATACACATTACTGGGTTCTAAATTAACTGTAACCATTCAGGGAGAAAAAAAAAAAACAAAAACAACAAACCAAGGGGACATTGCCAGCAGCTCAGTAAAAACATCTGCTCATTGCACAACAGAAGTCAAAAAGCAAATACTGCACTGTGATACAAAAATAATGGGCTAGAAAATTCCACTGATCATGTCATTATATAAAGCAGTGGTACATCCTTACCAAGGATGCAGCATTCATTTCTGCTCATAGAATCATGAAATAGCATAACTAAAGCCAGTTTGAAAAGCAGCTGCTAATGTTGACAAAAAACCACAAGAGTAAATTGCAGCAGGAAATACTGGGGAGGTTGTGGCTGTCACAGGCAAAGACAGGCAGGCACGGGGAAAATTCCTGAATGATTCAGGGAGGAAATACTCAACCTTCTTACTTGTGCTTTCCAAAACTGCAACAACAGGAGGATTTCAGTGGATTTGAAAGGTGATATATTTGAAGATGATAGAAGAAAATGTGTTGTATTCAAAAGATAATTAACCTGTAAAACTAATTACAAAAAAGAGCCTAAACCAAAGAATTTATCAGTGCTCCAAAGAGGATTAAACAAGAGTATACTAATGAGAAAATCCTTGGTAATATTTTGTAGGATTCCTAAAAGAGATTTAAATTTGTTTTAAGGCATTAAGAGAAGCACGCTGTGGAATTATATAGAATCAGGAGCTGTGGTTCATGGTGCCACATGAAATGGTGGGTATAGGCGTCTTCTGGAGATTGCTGCCTGCATTCACACTGGGGACTACATGGTACTGGTCTAGATAGATGAATCACTCATCTGATCTGGTTGGGTAATTTCTGTCTCCTTAAGGATGACATTAAATTTGGTGAATGATAATTTATAAAGTGTATTGCAAGTTCAGATTCAAGGGTTCATTCTGGCTTGCCTTTTCAGATGGAAGTATCTGTTGCTTAGAGTGTGAACTCGTCATGTCAAAGGACCTTTCTTATCACTGGAAAGATGTTAATGTAGCGTACATTATGTCAGTAAGGGTGGTATACCAGATATAATTACTATTTTAGTGAATTATAACTGAGGACAGAATCCATCCCATTATCCCTTAGAAATAAGAGTTTATCGTATAATAGAATAGCAAATCCCTGTGTATAATTTATCACCTTCTGTTTGAAGAAACCATTTTAAGAAGGTTTTGAACCTCATCAACATGTGCACATGGCTTAAAAAAAATGTCCACTTCACTAATTTTATAAATTGCAGCAAGATCAGCTTTACATTGTATGCTAAAGACAAGGAGTTCCTGGTACAATTAAAGTTCTCCCTGTCATGGAATGACTAATGTGATCAAACAGCGAAATACACAACAAATGAATAATTAAATCCAGGTGCCATTTCCATTGTTGACAAGCATGAAAGAAAAGAGAAGACCACAAACTCAGTAAAAAAATTACTCACTAGGTGTAGGCTTCATTTTCACATTCAAAATGTGTTGCAAAAAACTATTCCATGGAATAATCCAACATACAGATGTATAAAACATTAACCCAGCTTGCTGTTTAAAATCCAGTAGTACAAAATCTCCCAATGTTAAGCACACTGAACATAACTAGCTTCACAATTTAGTTTTCTTGAGGAGAAATAATGTAGTTATCATTAAACTCCTTGGGAAACCAGCTTTAATAATGTTCTTTGGTTATCAGGGGTATCGTTTTTCCTTCAGGCAGAGCTGAGGAAATATGAAGTTAAAACCATCATTGAATGTGATAATGAAGTCAGTCCATTCCAGTGCAAGACCACAGCAATTCTTTATCTCTCCAAATGGGCTGTGGGGCTGAAAGCTGTTTTTCTAGCTGGTAAAGTTGCTGAGTTCACAGATAGCTATCATTTTTGGAACATATTTTGCTGCATGTGGAAGAGCAGGAATATAAAAAGTACCCCCAAAACCTTCAAAACTGAAGAGACTGCTTTGCAAAAGAATTTCCACAAAAGAAAACAAAATTGCACTGCCTTTCTAAGCTTCTGCCTATGTAAGATTTTAGTTCAAATGGGGAACTGACTATTTACATTTATATTTGAACTTACATGCCCATCTTTCATTTAACTTTACACCTTAGACACATGCATCCCACATTGCTGCTCACACTTAGTCTTGCTCACATGACTGTGTAAACTCTTGTTCACTGGTGCCAGAAGAGCTTTTCCTTATAAACACTCAAAATACATATTTTTTTCATGCTCCTTCCATATTCACACATACATACATGCAGGTCTACATTTTATTAGGTACATAGTATATAAATACAAATCCTAGTACCCTCATACAAAGAATGAAAAAATATAAGCATCAGATAGAAGCAAAATAGATTTAATTAGCTGAAAAGTCATCGACAGGGCTAAAGTTTCATTGGGTTCTTCTCTGAATCATTAATTTAATATTCATTTACTTGCAGACAGTTACAGTAGCAGGGCTTCAGCATATCAAACATCTACAACCTCAAATGCTTTAAAATCCATTTCCACCTCCTAATAATCCCTCTGTGCATTCCTGGGCTGATATTTTAATATATAATGCATACACACACTGGTACAAACAGGCAGCTGCTTCTGCTGCTATGTAAATGAAATCTGGAGCCATGTTGTTTCCTGTTAAACCTTTTGAAACAAATTCTCTTTTTCTCCTGGGGCAGACAGTAAGCATAGAGGACTCATCAAGAGCTCAGGCGTTACGGCGTCCTGAACTTGCAGGTCACAAAACTTGACGACTCTGCTGCTGAGGGCCATGGTCTTGACAGTTCTGTTAAAACCAGGTAAAGGTGATTTGGGGCACCTTATATACTGGAAACTCTGAAACAATTTTGCTTGGAGAAATATCAAACAAAGTGCCTCTATAACACTATCAGAGGGAACAGCAGGACACTTAACTCTCCGGAGGGTCTGTTCCAGAGACCACACTGAACTGGTTGAATCCAAATGCGTTAAGTGCTTTCACTAAGCCACCAGCCACTAAAGGGAACAGTGATGTTCCAGAGATGGTGCAGTGCGAAGTGCATGAGTCACACTGACAAAAAAAGAAATAATTAGGTAGCTGTAGTAATATTTATATCTCCTGCTTCTGAATCTAGTGCGGCAATAGTTGAATTTGAGCCTCAAGCTAGTGTTATCTACAGAGGAAAAGGAGATGCTTCATCAAGTCAGCTGATGATGCTGTGGATGATGTCAGGAACACAAGGCTTTTCCTAGCCTATTTGTGCTAAGATACCATACTGCTACATAAGTAACAAATGACCCTGTAAGTAGGCTATCTGCAGAACTTGCCAGGCCCGAAGAGTTTCAAAGCAACTTTGAACAGAATTGCCTCTCCCATGGTGCTGCTGCATGCCACTTCACATGCCTAAATAGAAAAAAAAGACGTACAATTTAAAGCACGAGCCGAGCTGATGAGAAATGACACAAATTATGAATGTGCATTGTTTGCTGAAGCAAGAGCACAGTAATAGACATTAAAAATTCAAGGAGTATAAATTGTTTAGAGTGATGCATTGAGGGGATATAACTAGGCGTAGTGGGCCCAAACTAAAATTAAATAAATTTAGGTTGAAAGCAGAGGCAGTTCCATAAGAGGAAGACTCGGTATATTGTGGAGTAGTCTCACCAGCAAATCTAAATCTGGGTGGTACAGGTTGCTACTGAGCATATTGCACGGGACTAGGCCATGCTGGCTGTGAGGCAGGAAAGAGTGGATTAGGTAACAGGATAAATATGTTGAAATACACACCTTCCATTTCTAGTGTCTGTGATCTAGTTTGTGTAGGAAAAGGTCTTGAGGTGGCTTAGTCCCAAAACACTTAGGATATTTATTTCTAAAGAAAGCAGTTGGTTAAGGAATTGAACCAACTGGAAATCTTAAAACTGATATTTTTATAAAGCTGTTGCAGAGAGGAAAGTGGTGATCTGTGCCAGCCAAACCACTACATCAATGCTAGCAGCTAGCCAGTTACTCATGCCAGTGGCAATAGCTGTCCCCAGTGCAACCAAACCAGCAGTAAAAGCTGCTTCTATTTTTGTCATGATTCACATGGCCACAAGGAAAGGCAGCTTGATTTTATTTCATCTGTGCCCTAACCATATACCCGTCTTTGTGTCTCGTCCATATCTGTGGTTCTAAACCCCACGCAGATCTCCCATACTGAATAGAAACTGACATTTCAAGTGTGCCAGGGCTTGTGAAATGTTAATTAAAGCTTCATGTTGCAGATGTGATGCAGAGAATATCTTTCTTTCTTCTTCTCTGCAAATGATTTCTTTTTGGCATTTTTGCTGGTATCTGCACTATACCACTTTCATCCTTAACTTCTGTCAAGGAGCCTGTCCTAGCTGTATCTGACTCCAAGACATATTGTGGCTTTCCTTCCTTTTGCTTTTGTGACTTTGTTTTCTATAAATCACTCATGTGGTTCAGAGCTGCAGCAAAACCAGATGCTGCACGCTGAAGTTGCCAGAACACAAAGCAGACTGTCTTCCTTCTCATCCTCCTTCAAACCCAGCCCCTTACATTTCAAAACGCTGGCTCTGAGCTGTTACTCACTGTTACTAAAACCAATTCTAGTAAACAGTACATCAGTTAGCTCTCTACCTTTTAGCCTCTAAGCTAGCTTCTTCCCTCAGTGAAATCATTGCGAATAGCCACATGGAAAGCTGTAGTCCTGTACAGGAGAAGGCAAGTTAGCTTTGACCAAGCATGCATGGATAGTAGGAGCAGTTTAGCCATGGCAGCCCAGACCTCTGTGCAGATAATTTTACATGTTTGAGAAACAGGAAAAATTGGCCGAGGTAGTATGCAGCACTACAGGACGTTAATTGCTTTCAGCATCCAAATTTTCTCAGTTAGATTTGCAGTCTTTCACAGCACTGGATTGTCCAATGTAGGTATTTTGTACATGCAAGACTGCACACCTGAATGGTACAAAAGCTCCTAGTAATAGTGTGTAAATCTATGAATTGTTTCTCATTAATGAAAAAAAAAATTAAAAATAGCTTTGTCTTTCAAATTCTCACTGATGTAAAAACTTCCAGACAACACTTGGAGCTGTAATAAAAGAAATATTGCTTATCTATGTATATATGCTTTTACAAAAGCTGATACAACAGTCTGTGTGAATTTTGAATGACCTTTGTCATTCAAATATTCAAATATGCATACTCTTCTAATGTACAGTTTACTTTGCATGTACACTCCTGTTATTTCAGGTTTCACAGGAATTGAATTCTCCTTCTCCTATACACAAATATATAAAACTGATATAGTATTATTCTTATGCTGGTTTTAAAATAGTGAACTGTGGCCATTTAAATTATCTAGAGTATTTCTGCTCCTGGATGGCATTAATAAAAATTGCTCTGCATTTTACAAGAAATTTTGCTTCTGTTGCTAATTGAACCAAGATATGTTTGCCCTGTGATTACCTCTAGTCATGCTTGGCATAATTTTCTGTAATTATGATTAACTCCATATACTTAATTGGCCAATGTGTCTGTGAATTGATCTTGTATTTTCCCCTCTATTCAAGCTGTAATATGTAAATAGTTACACTTGGCATAGCATGGTTGCAGGCTGGATTACTTGAACCTTTCTGCTTGTGTAGTGAAGTACTATGTCAAGGTTTTGACATAGACTTGTCAGAATAGTTTGGGTTTTCTTTTTGTTGGGGAAGGAATAGTGCGAAAAATTTGTAGAAGTGGATGAGATTCATCCTTTTTTGGCCTTTAAATCAGTGGCAGGACTCTGCAGAAACAGTTTTGAGTTGAAGTTGTCTCTGTTCTTTGCAGTTCTGTGGTGAAACCAGGTCCTTCAGCTAAGTCAAAACACTGCATCTCATCTGCTCTAAGTTTCTATGCACTAGAAGAAATCCCCCTATAATGTGTTCGTAATCAGCAACAGGCATTGAGAAATATTTATTGAAAATACTGTAGGTATGTGAATGTTATTCTGTCCCTTTCAGTGGCATACAGTTGGAAGCAAACTTCCCCCCAAATATTTGTCATTTCTGGGTTGCTGTTTTATAACTTTCTACCATCCTTGGGAATGAACAGAGCACTTATTAGTGTGAAATGGTGATTGCACAAGATTGCAGATTAGTAGCAATAAAATCTTGTATTTACATAGCACTTTCACTCAAAGATCCCTAACATGTTAAATATTTGTCTTTCTTGTCTGTTCAGGCTTCATTTCCCTCATTTCTCATATGCAGCTGTCTTTTTGCAGAGTGCAAAAGCTGTGCAGTAATGTGCAGTAAAAGCACACAACAGTTTAGAACAGGAAAGGCTGGTGGTTCAGATTTAAGTAGGTGCAAATCCACTTAATTCCTACAAGTCCTATTTGTTAATCCCCATTTTCATGCAGACCAAAGAGGGGAAAAAAGCAACAAAAGAAGGAATGGCATATCCAGTTCAGACTTCTGTAGGTATTGATCCAATAAAGAAGTTAGGTAGACTTTGCTAGAATTGTTGAAGGATTCTTTGTTGTCCAAGAAAGTGATGCATTCACTAAATACTTGTGAAGTGTCATATTTTTTCAGTTACCTGGTGAGATGAATTATTGAAGCTATTTGATTTACCTTTATGGAATGAATTTTTGTATAGGCAAATTGGTACATAGGTGGTCAGATCTTTCACTGCAGG
Source organism: Porphyrio hochstetteri (assembly GCA_020800305.1). Taxonomy (NCBI): domain Eukaryota; kingdom Metazoa; phylum Chordata; class Aves; order Gruiformes; family Rallidae; genus Porphyrio; species Porphyrio hochstetteri. The sequence goes on along the minus strand of CM036908.1, from coordinate 6,867,505 downwards.
AGGAGAACAGATTGTATAGGATGCTGAAGATCTAGCTATGGTTGTGCAAATAGTTTGTATGGCAAAAGAAATTATCAACCCTGTTTGAGATACAGTAATTGACTACATTGGCGCTGCTAGCACACTACAGAATGCACTAATCAAAGCCATCAATGAAGGTGATTAAGTGTAACCCCTTTTATTTTGAATTGAAACTCTCTGCAAATTGTGGCTACTGCATTAGGAGGGGCTTATTGGCACTGTCTAGAAGCTAGAGGGAAGTAAGTTCTCAGACCACTTTAGGATAATTGCAGAAGTACATTAATTTCCATTCTCAGAGGTTAGAATCAGCCCAACAAATATTATTTTGAAATGTAATTATACATTAGTGAGGAAGAGGTCTAGTCATCACTGTGCTGAGAAGAGCATTTTCCCTAAGCACTACCCATCAGGTGTGAACAGCAGGTTGTGTTGTATTATAAAGGGTGTAAATTAGCAGGATTCAGTTTTTAAATTCTCCGGGAAGTGAATGTTTTGGGTTTGTAGCATTTAGTTTATGAAGTTAAGCAATAGATTGTTTGATCCTATTTGATAGCTGAACGATGCTGTGTTCAATGAAGTGTAGAAGGTAGGAGAGGGGGTGAGGAGTAAAGAAATGTAATGTCCAACAAAAGAGTTTTTGGAAGATAAAGTGTGAAAGTTGCATGACATTAAACATTTCACAGCATTCCCTGAGTGCTTGCAGACAAGTAATTTTGCCATTCCTATATCCATTTTTCTGGCCTGCAGATCCAAGAGATGCAGTATGCAGCACACCTGGCTGAGTAATGACCCATAAAACTTGTTTATGTTACATGAAAAAAATGAGGTGAATAAAGCTTAACTGCAGAGTGAATGAAGGACTTAATTACATGAAGATGTCACCCTCACTGAGAGGTGAAATCACTGGTTCAACACCCTGGTTTTTTTCTGTAAAGCTAAGCCACACGTTTAGACATTTCTGAGCGTGGCAGAGTACTGAAGAAAGCAGCTCAAAGCTAGAGGCTGAGAACTTTTGGAACAGCACCATGACGAAGAGAAGGGCTGGTGTAAAAACTGGTGTTTACATCTTAAGTGTGTTTTGGTCACAAGACAGCCAGAAAGTAACACAGCATTTTCTTCTGGCATAATTTGAGCCTTTACTACTGTGACTTCATTTTCGTTCTTTGAAACACGTGGGTCACCACTCACCAGGCTTGGGATCAGAGATAAGTTTCTTGCTTGCTTTTAGGGTATAGAAAGAAGAAAGTGACTTGTATTTTTTCATAACACGTTAGTACAATGTAAGAAAGAGATTGTTATTGTGCTACGCTGCTGTTTTATTGAAATATATTGTGTGGATGAGGAGGGAAGTGGGAGGCAGGGAGGAGAAAGATCAGAGGAAGGCATCAGGATAAGGTGAGTGAAAGAAAGATACCTCAGTAAAAGTGATGAAGTATTGATGATCATGGTGGATTGTCAGCTATTTTTGCTTAGTGGTGAGCAAGGAAAAGAAAAATGTTTTATATAAATTTTAGGGGGAAAAAAATCCATTCAGATGCAAGTTCAGTTTTGTTTGCAAACCACTGCCTTTTCTTGCTCAGGCCACAGTCTGAAATGAGGCTGCTTATAAAGGAATCTATGCTAGAATGTGCAATAGTCTTGAAGAAGTTCCTGTGTGAATTGTAGCATATCAAATGGCAGACTGGAGAAGAAAGGATAGAAAAGATCTTCCAGTTTCTAATTTCAGAATCAATTCTTCTTAGTTAGCATGAGGACAGTGTCATGTAATGGTGTCATGAAGGCATAGACAGTGGTTGTTAGATGTTACTTATTGCTGTCACTTAAAGCTTTTACTGACAATACTTGAATATTACACAGAAAACAGCAAAGATATGTCAGCAGAGTAAATGTTTCAAAAAGTTGGCTGTTACTTAGTTCAGAGTATCAATGTAGAAATTTACAGAATAAACATCTCCCACTCAGCATTTGTAAGAGCATACCAAACACCTTCCATTTCTAACCTGACCTCTCCTAGGATGTCCATCATTATCTGTGTGTGTCCAGAAATAACCTGAACACACTGATACTTCTTACCACCCCACCCCCCCATCATAGAATCATAGAATCATAGAATGGTATGAGTTGGAAGGGACCCCAAGGATCATAGAGCTCCAACCCCCCTGCCACAGGCAGGGCCACCAACCTCAGGCCTGGAGCTACACAAGCTTGCCCAGGGCCCCATCCAACCTGACCTTGAACACCTCCAGGGACGGGGCATCCACCCCCTCTCTGGGCAGCCTGTTCCAGCCCCTCACCACTCTCTCTGTAAAAAACTTCCCCCTAATATCTAATCTAACCCTTCCTTCCTTTAGCTTTAATCCATTCCCCCTTGTCCTGCCATTGTCTATCCTTTTAACAAGTTGAATCCCCTCCTGTTTCTCTGCTCCCTTCAGGGACTGGAAGGCTGCAATGAGGTCCCCCCACAGCCTTCTCTTCTCCAGGCTGAACAAGCCCAGCTCCCCGAGCCTCTCTTTGTAGGGCAGGTGCTCCAGCCCTCTAATCATCTTTGTGGCTCCTCTGACCCCTCTCCAACAGTTTCACATCCTTCTTGTATTGGTCTGGGTTGCTTGTGGAAGTAGGCAGACAGCTGCATGGGTAAGGCTGTGGGATGGAACTGGTATACGACAAAAAATGTAGCTTTATTGCACTAGGAGGTGCTACAGTGATTGCATAACTCAGGGGCTAGGGCATTCTACTTGTTTTTAGGAGATCAATTCTGGGATAAGGTGGGATGCTATGGAGCACGGTGGAGTGTGCAGCTGACCCCCAGACATAGAAAACTGGGGAGAAATATGGGTGAAGATCACAGAATCACAGAATCACAAGGTTGGAAAAGACCTTTAAGATCATCAAGTCCAACCATTCTCATCCCAAACTAAACCATATCCCTAAGTACTTCATCTACCCTTTTTTTGAACACATCCAGGGAAGGTGACTCAGCCCCTCCCTGGGCAGCCTGTTCCAGGCCCCCACAACTCTTTCAGTAAAAAATTTTTTCCTAACATCCAATCTAACCCTGCCCTGGGGCAGCTTCTTGCCATTCCCCCTTGTCCTATCGCCTGTCACCTGGCTGAAGAGACCATCACCTACCAGTACTTTGTCAGAACTGTAGGAAGAGAGGAGAAGGTCAGAAGTTACATGTTATCAGTGAGGATGATGGCAGTGGTCTCATGGAGACTTCAGGTCTAGAATAGCTGAGAACAGGAGGATATGAGTCAGATCAGGGGTTTCAAATGGATGGTATGGCCTGTCCTTATTAAAGAGGGTGCCACAATTGTGTATAGAGATATGCTTGGCAGAACATTGTGTTGGTGGCCTTTGATTCCAGCGAGTGCTATTAATCTGTCACACTTTATAAGCAGGAAAAATCTCACCCAAATTATTAAGAGAAAAATAATAATAAAAGCATAATAATTTTCCTGTTCATGACAAGTAGCTAACAGGAAGAAACACTGTCAGAGAGGGGTGTCTGCTTGCGCCACCCAAATGCAGACTTCTAATCCTTTTAGGTCATTTTTTCCCACTAAGACATTGTATTTATTTCTGCCTCTGACAACTGTTTGAAAAGCTGTATGCCTTCTGCACAGCGCTGTATTATGGACGATGTATTAGGAGTCATATATCCAGTGTGCCTTCTTTGTGGGTACCTAATAACTGAGCCTCCGCTCCATAAAGAAAACGCCTATGACAGGTTTATTCATCTTTTTATTTCCTTGTTGTGCCCTGCTCCCTGCTGAAGAAGGTTCCTTTTCACTTCAGCGTCTTTTCCCCTAGTCTGGTTTGTAAATGGCCAGGTGAATTTCACTTGCACAGACACTGGTGGGAATGGGTTTCCGGCCCCGCAGACTGCCAGGTCACAGAAAGGAGGCATTAAACAGGCTTCTCTTTGCAAGGATCAAGCAGAAGTTTTGGACTAGAGGGAAGAGCAAGCAAAGTATGCGTGACAGTCATCTTTCCTTTCAAGATCAGAAAGGACACAGTATTAAAACGTAAGTCAGTTCATGCCTGTGCCTTTGAAGGCTTTACTTTTGATCTGATTCAAAATAGGTAGAGGCATCTGGGCTAGCTTCTATCAGCTTCCTGCCTGCTTCTTGTGAAGAACTTTGGTGATGTTGGGAAGGTTTCCTGTGATTTACCATCACAACTACACACTTCATGCATGTTCCAGGTACATGATGGGACATCTACTTTATGGACAAGAATGTTGCAGAGAGAGTAGTTTAGCAACCTAATGTTGAATGAAAAGATCAATAAGGGAAGAGAGGGATTATCTATTTAGTTGCATAATAAAAACTTGTCATATGATGCATCAGTCCCTCCTCTACTGGCCAGCACTGATGGTAAATAAGAGGAGAGGGTAAAGGTTAAACCACATTTAGAGGTCCCCAATAAAGTGTACATAGCCATGTATGTTGCCCTACAGGACAGTTTAAATGACCACACACATACTATTTTCCCCAAGAGTATACACTCTTGTAATGATAAAAATGTTCCCAATCATGTCATTCTCTCTGTAGTAACTATCAGACCCACACACATGCTCATGCCTGTGTACTACAGCCTTCCAAACATCATCTTCCACACCCATGCACATCGGTGCTCTCAGGTACAGGAAACTCCTTCCCACAAGCAGTGATCTCATTCAGCAAGCAGTAGGCTCCAAGAAACACATACTTGAGCTCACGCTCCTACTCAGCATAGGTAGCAGACACAACTTCCCATGCATGCATGCACAAGTGTAACCAGGTCACATTAGCACAGCCCTTAAATGCTTCTGTGACCTGCAAGTGAAGGCAGAAGCATAATCTCAAGAAAACCTCAACCTTTTGGGCTTTTATAGGAGAGTGCAGGAAGATTCTGACCATCATAGAGGGGGCTTTCTACGACAGGCAATGAGAGTTCATTCATTGATCTAACAGCAAGCACTTGAATATGATTGAGGACTTCTGTGCAACTTTTATTTCATATCAGTGCCTTCCCCTTTCACACCATTTCCTTTTCAGCTCTGATGTGGATAGGAAGAGCTCATGTAAATTGCAGGCAGAGGGTGATGATTGCTTTAATGGAAATCGCTCCTAATGAGGTAATTCATTCTGCTGGGCTGCCATGTGCTAGCTCCCCATAACTGTTTAAAAAGCTGGTAGCAGCAGTCGCCTTCTATTACTGTAAAAGTACATCTCAGATAGGCATTAGCACTGCTCCCCATAGCTTAGCCTGAGGGATTTTTTTTTTTTCTTCTAGTTCACTTGAGAGAACCACTGTCACAGAACAGCAGAGTATCCCAGGGTCAGTGTTGAACCCTGCATCATCTGTCCTGTTACAGGCACTCAGAAAACCATGGACTGTTGGGCTTTACCTCCTGCTGTGCCTCACACTGCTTTCTCCTCATCGTTCTGATCAGCGTGCGCTGATGTGCTTGTGTAGGGATTGATCGGGTTGCTTCGTAATGCTGATATATAACTCCCAATAGGATTATACCCCACTTTTTATCTCCAGCCCATTCAGCATGGTAGGAGTGAAGACAATCAGTATATTGTAGTGTTAAATTTTGAGATAGGTTTTATTGCCACTGTTTGCTGTCTGGCAACAGGTACTCGCCCAGAGCCTCCACTGAGCAATTCTAACTGTGCTACAGAGCAATTCTTAACTGTGGCTTGGACCTCAGAAAGGAAACAGGAGAGCCTAGGTGTTACAGAGCTGGGCACTGCAGAAACACAAACACAATGGAAATAATAAGAGCATTTTATCTAAAGAATAATATGCTGTAGTAATGTCACTTTGTTTTACCTCTGCAAGGTGTGAGGCCAGTGATTAATGTAGCACACTGAACGTTTTGTCATGTCTTTCATCGTAGCAACTCAGAAGGCTTTATATTTCAGTCTTTTTACCCATCTTGGTGGAAACACAATTATATCCAGAGTTAACTGAGGTTATGGCCATTTCAGCAGAGAAGAAAAATTAAAACCTGAGTCTTGGGAGAACTGGGTCAGTTCATTCCTGTTATGAGTTTTCCATATGATCTTAAGGAAGATAGTTAGCCTTTTGGTGCCTTTGTTCTGCTCTTGAAAGTGAGGTTAATAGTTTTTACTATCAGTTATGAGCTTAAAACCTAAAAGATGCTCAGAATCTATGATAGTAGTGGTCCTATAAGGTAAAGTGTAATATCAGAGCCAGCAGCAGAAACTAGAAGTCTGGGCTTCTGTCTGTGACCAAAGTAACTAAATTACATTTGATCTATAGCTTTGTCTTTGGCCAAGTTTAATAACAGAAGAGACTGTGCTTTTGCTCTGTAGGGTCTGCAGTAACATGGCTTTTTATCATTGCTAAAGTGTCCTGGGAACTCCTGCTTGGGTTCCTGGTTTCTCAGCTATGTGTTGCATCTGTAGTCATTATTGACCACTTGGAAATTATCTCAGCTTCTCAGCCCAGAACTGCATCTCTATACCTTCAAAAGTGTCACTCATCTTACTCAGGACCTTGCTTTTGTTTTGGTCACCACTGTTAGGATTCATCTTGGAATGTTGGTACTCCTTTTGCTTGCCTGCAACAACTGCCAAAGCCTGTTGAATACATTTACATGTACTTTGGGTAGAGGAGAGGAGGAACACTCTCTGCGTTTATTGGAGTCGTCACTGTAATTACTTTTTTGCATCTGAGGAAAGCAAGGTGCTGGCCAGAAGGAAAAGCACACACAACTTGTGCAGAATCATAAAAAGCCTTCCTACTCTGAAGTTCCCAAGTTCAGTCTCTTTAAAGATCTATGCAGGTAGCTTTCTGCCCTGCTACTAGAATTTCCCAACTGCCTGCTGCAGTGCTTACATCTTTAAGCAACCATTAGCAGTGTTCTTTTTCTCATCCCTCCTTTGCAAGATAATAACAAATTATGGAAGCCATTGAAAAGCTAGCAAGGAAGAAAGAAGTAGAAAACTGACACTCATTATCTGATGTGGATTTGCTGGAGGGACCTTGATAGGTTTTAACTCCTCAGGACACCTGCTTTTTCTCTCTAGCTGAAGCGCTTCCCTTGCTCAAAGCATTGCTGCCAGACTGCACAGGAAGGGAAAATGAGGAATACAATGAAATCATCTGCCCCTGGCTGCAGCAAGCCCATAGAGTCAGGGCTTGGCTTCTGTGTTGTCTTTTGTTTCTCAGTCAAGTCATGAAAATTGATTGTAGCCATTTTGAAATCACATTAAAGCAGAGATTATATGGTCTTGTGGTTTTGGTACGTCTCACACTAGTCTTTTGGGACTATCATCTGTAATACAGTGGCACATGTGGGAGGACCTTTTACTCTGACCTTTGAAGAATCACAGATAATAGCTATGGCATTTGCACAATCACTGTTGTTTTGCATTTAAGACTCACTTTAGCGGTAATACCTAAAGGATGTTAGTCATCTTCTAGTGATTATGTAGAAGAGCATCAAAGTATTGAAAAGAAGTTCAGGTTTCAAACATAACCCTCTTTCCAGATTTCACCTGTTGTTTGTCTTAAATGACAAGATTTTTAAAGTCAATGCTAAACCTCTTCCTGGTAACTCTTGGGTGCCTCTCAGGTGAGGGGTGAATAACCTAATAAATAACCATCTTAGGAGCCATTGTGTGCTCTGAGCGTGATGGGTATCACAGAATGAAATTCTTCTCTCAGTTCAGAGTTCTGTTTGGCACCAGCTCTCAGAATTTGCACTTGAATCAGCACATCATCTTTGAGGACTGCTGCAGATCAGTCCCCAAGGTTTGCAGGGAGCCACCCTTCAGTCCTGAAGCTTGAAAAGGTTATGCTGTGCACCCCAGCTTCTTTTTCTTCGGGAATATTAACTTGTTCCTGCATTCAGGTGGAAACCAGTAGAAGCAACTAAGACTATTGGATTCTTCTCAGGTTGTTTTGTTGTAAACAGCAGATGCCATCTGGCTGATATTTTTTTTGCTCTCATACCAGGAAAGTTTTCAGGACCAGGCAGTGTAAGGAAGACAGCCAGGAACAAGACGAGATGCTAAATTCAGCTGTGTGGTTGGAAAGGTTCAGGGAATTGTTTCTTTTTTTTTCTTTTTTTTTTTTTTTCCCTGCCAGTGGTTATTAAACTTCTCAAGCAATAGCTGCAAGTCCCAGGAGGCTTCCAGGTGAAAATCGTTCAAGCTTTTCCCTAGCAGGCCTGACGTGGGAAGAGCCAGCATGTCTGCGAGCTCAAATTCCCAGGGCTCTGCAATTTGGCTTCACCTTCAGAGGAATGCAGGGGTGTGTGGTGGGGCACAGCCATCTGTTTGAGCTGGGCGTTCGGCTCTGGTGCACTCCTTTCCACAGGCTGATTAATTGCAGCTGTGTACAAATTAGTTTTCTCAAAAAGCTATTTATCGCCCTCAAATTAACTGCGTAAGCATTAAACCTCAAACAAACAGACAGACAAAGTAAGAGCAATAGCATAAACGTCCAGCTTGGAGACCTGGTTTCATCTTGGAGTTGTGGCAGCGGTGGGTGATGAGTGATTGCAGGCTCTCCTGATGAGTGAGTAGCTGCTGTTCTCTCTTCTGTCAGTAGTTAATTAAAGCCCCAGCATGGTGCTGTGAGCACAGGGCTGCAAGAGGCGATGACAGAGACACAGTGGTGGCACCTGTACTTTAGGAGCCTGGGATAAATAGTGCTTTTCTGTAGTGGTAGAAGACTACAGGCAGTGCTGCGCAGTCAGGTGTGGACAGCTGTGCACGCTCCCTGAGCTAGCTGCAGTAGAAAGACCATCTGGCTGTGTAAGGCAGGACAGTGCCCACAGAGGAAGTCCAGCTGTGAAGCAAGACTTGTTTGCAGAGGCAGTCACAAGGTAATGTGTCTAATCATCTCTGGGACCAGAGGTGGCTCAAAGCACAGGCTTGTCTGCACCCTGTGTGCTGCCAAGCGCTGTTTAGACTGAGGGTTTCACTGAAGTTCTGTATGTTTGTGTGCTCATACGAGGCTCACACTTGTGCAGTGTGGAATATTCAGGCCACTTGTAAGAAGGCTCTTACAAGCGTGCTGTAACAAGGAGCTACACCAGCTGCCTTTTCAGAGCGGGTCTAGTCGTACCAGGTTGCTCAGGGCTGCAGCCATCAACTCTTGAACACCTCCAGGGATGGAAGTCTTGTCCCATGCTGTGCTGTAGTGTTCATGTACAGTGTAAAATAGGTTCTGTTTCATTTGAAAATGTGACTTCATGGTCTAACGTGACATAAACGTGTCCTAAGACATATCTTGCAGCTGGAAAGTTTAATTATATTTTATTTTAGTTTATTATCTTTTAAAAACAAATCATGCTCTGTGCTTCACTGAGAGCTTCTATTACTGATCTTAAAACGCTTAAGAAACAGTAACTCATGAAAACAATGTTCTCTGCCCCTAAGATGGATTTAGTTTTCTTCACTTTAAAGGGAGTAAAACCGAGGCAGGGAAGAGCCGTGTGCTGTGCTCCTGGTTTGACAGCAAATGCAATGGAGGAGACAGGCATAAAGACACAAGCACATCTGATTCCAAGTTCTTCTAGGCCTATAGTTTTCTTTCAAAACAACAACAACAACAACAGCAAAAAGAACCAAAACCAGAACTCGGAACATGCTGAGTATGCATGAAACACCACACACAGAATGCATTTCAATGAATCATGCTTTTCTCTGAAGTTTGAAACTTAAAAAGATACTCAGTATGCTAACTCTTTTGTCATTCCTTTTTCTACAGAGAACATACACTAGAGATAGTTTGATAGTTTCCCATGATTATTAAAGTTGAATATTCATTCTGTACAAAAGACTGCAGAATTAACAATACATTACAATTACATGTGCCCTCAAATGGGAACACAGGCTTATTACTTGTTTCAAGTAAAATAATTACTTAGAGGAGTGACACATTGATTACTAATTCTTCAAGAAGTTATTATGCCTTGCTATTTGAAAAACAAAGACTTGAAGTCAGAAATATAATTCTTGCTAGGAGTTGCTCAATTTGATAAATGATTTTGACTAAAGTAATTGCTTCGTTAAAACTAAAATGTGCTGAAAAAGCTTGAGTTTACTTTGCTGGTGCTCCATAATAAAGCAACTAATATTAATAATAATTATAAAACTAATAGCCTGCTGAGAATGAACTCCTGCTTTTTATTGGCTACCACAAAAATAACATTTAAAACTTTTTGATCAGTTTGAACCACTCTATAAACTGGTTGAATCCAGAGGCACAGGAATGCAAACACAGCGGCTTTTCATTATTATATTCTTTTTTTATTTTAGATGCTGGTGAGTGGATGAAAACTCCAATAATGTAAAGGTTATATTCACAGTGTGGGAGTTACAATTGCATCCTTGCAGACTTTGCAGATCTCTAAGGCTCATGTCTCAGAATTCATTCAAAACGCTATCTCCCTTGCAAGCCTTGACCATTTTAAGACATATATGGGAAAGTGGTTTGCCCAAAAAGCAAAGTTGAGACAGAGATCTGCCCCACGAATAAGGTGGAGAATCTCATCATGAGCTCCAGGGAAAAAGCAGTGGGTGTCCACGATTCCCAGTTTTATACTTATCCATGAAATTAGGTCATGCTCCATGATATTTCAAAAGCAAGGAAGCAGCCTAACTACCAGGAAGACCTCCCAATGGGCTGGCTGGACTTCTACCCAATCCATTCTTATTTTAAGAACCTTTAAAGGTCATCTAGTCCAGCAGTAACCAGGGACATCTTCACTACATCAGGTCACTCAGAGACCCATCAAGCTTGACCTTGAATATCTCCAGAGATGGGGCCTTCACTATGTCTCTAGGCAACCTGTTCCAGTGATCCACCACCCTAAGAACTTTTTCCTAATATCCAACCTGTATCCTCACAGAAATAGTAAATTCTGATTTTGAAGTGGATGACCAGCTTGTATATATGAAATCTAAACATCTGACTTCCTTGGGTTTTGCCAGACCTAACCAAAGGTAGTACCAAGTATCTCGAGACCTTTTCTACTGTTTTCTGCTTTTTAGAAGCTGTTCCTGTGGGCTCATTACTTGCAAGCAGAGAAGCAAGGAAAGCCTTATGTGTGTTATTACTTAAGACAGGAGAAAGAAGTCATCTTTAGTAGGGGAAATGTAAGCAAATTGGTCTGTGAGTGAAAGTACTTTCTGGAAATCAGATTCTTCTCACAATTTTGCCCTGGTGAAGACACAGATGCTTCATCAACCAGGCTGACTTTTATCTGAAACAAGATTAAGATTAAGGCAATGCTCCCCCCACCCCACCAGTAACATTGCAATATAAAGATCTCTTAATAAATCTCCTTTTTCTGCTCTGTTCCACTACCCTCTCTTACCCAAGCAGTTGCCACCAGTGGCAAAGCAAAGCAAGACAGAGAGATGCCTTGGCATACAGGCAGAGAGCTCAACTGCCGCTAGGGATATCTTCTGCTACATTAGCATGGTTTTCACACACGTCCTGCCATGTTAATTGAAAGATCTTTAATTTGCATGTGGGAATTATCTGATTGACTCTCTTCCATGAACCCTCTTTATAATTATGCAAATGGTCCAGCACAAGGGAGAAACAAGCCATTTTATTAACTTCAAAAGCAGTGTGTTTAAAATAAAGAAGTCGACAATGACAAAACTTGCTGATGATACACCAAGCCCTCACAACAGGTCCAAGAAACATATGCTTAGCCCCTTTAGCAACTGGAGACGTTAATTTTATTTCAGCTTCTTCTTAAAAAGCTACTTTGCAAATACAAGGGCGTTGAATGGTCATCCATTACACAACCAGTTTGGACTGATGCTTTGTCTCAATTCTGATCAAGGTTTCTTCTCAGCTCACTTTATAGCATCTCCCCAAGGACAGTCAGTATGGCTTGCTGTCAAGAAGAAACACTTCATATTCTGAAATAAGTCAATCACTTCATCCAGAGCTGGCTCTTTGCCAGCTTGTTTGTGTGAAATATATTCTAGCTAAAGTAGCTGTTTCAGTGGCTATCAAAGAGTTTAGCTGAGGTCAGTATGTCATCTTCTAAAAACTCTCACTTTTTTTTTTCTCCCCCCAAAGAGATCACTGATGAGTTAGGGGGATTATGAGAAAAAAATATTTAGTTCACTCTTACTGAAGAGTGCTTCAGTAAGTATTAGTCTCCACATTGTCAGTCTCATATAGAGAAGGGACTAGGGGGAAAGAATGGTTTCATCTACGATGGTCCACACCTTATCCTTTCCATTCTGCAAGAGTAGAATGTAGCAATGGCCTACATTTCAACAGTGGGGAGGCATGTTCACAGATTATGTGATTAGATTATATACAATGACAGCCAAATAAAATCACATTCCAGGTTTTGGAGGGGGTGAGCTGATAAGTGCATTCCTTCTCAAGTGTTTTCACTTGTGGTTTCAGTATACCATAGGACCAAAAACCCCAATGTCTCATTATATCATTTTAATCAGAGAAGTTTTGGGAACAAGAAATCACATACATCTTTTTCTTTTCTTTTTTTTTTTTGTGTGTATGTGGTATATCCTATAATATATTAATTGTTTTTTGATTTGCTTTTTCTTATGAAGGGATACTATAGGAAATACACGAGTCTGATATAATCATAGCTAAACTTCCATAATTTAATATTTTATATTAATGACGTATACAACCATATGGGTTCATCCACATCCCTTCACCATTACAGTGTGAATTCCTTAATGTGGTCACGCCACTCAGGCTCTGGGAGAAGATACATTTGCTCTCCCTTTGGAGAACTAACCCAGCTAAAACAATTCTGCAAAACAATACATAATGTAGTACGATGAAGATGCCCAAGTGCTGATGGGCCCGGCCTGCTGATGTAGAACTTTAACGTTACCCCAGCAGTGAGCTGTCAGCAGTGCCTATATACTTCAGTGTAGGATCTCTGAATTGTAGCACAAGGTGCAATGAGCTCATCATTTTTCATATCTTCCTTTTCATGAATTTCTAAAGACATTTCTCAAATAAAAATTAAAAAAAAGACCTGTCTTTCTTTGCTCACTCTTACTATTCCCCCCTTTTTCTTTTTACTGTCATTCTATTATATTTTTTCTAATCCCCTTTACTTGCTAGGCAAAAAGGAAAAAAATCTGCTGAGAAATGGATTTTCCCTTCAGGGTGATGCAGACTTCAAAAGAAAAATCAGTCATTTCAAGAGAAGGAAAAAAAGTTTAATCATCAAGAGCAATAATTGCTTTCTAAATATTAGCATGGCAGATAAGGAGAGCAGAATTGAAATGGAAAGTGGGGCTTTCTCAGTTATTCATTATATTTGATTTGTAAGTTTGGAATTTCTAAGGACTTACTCTGTGTTGCATCTCTATAATACAGTTATCATAGCTGATAACGTATTGAGACAGTTATCAGTTCCAGTTCTTGTGTTTCTTCAGAGATAAAAGATGGCAGTTTGAAAAGCAACTGCCTTTTTTTCTCAGCTTGATCTCTTTACTCCCTTCTGTGGTCAGGCAAGGCACGCATTTCTATTTCCAGCCATTTTGTAGATACTCTGCTTTGGATTCATTTAAGAGTATATGCAGCTGATCCTTAAACCTCCTTGCCTTTAAGCCACTAGGAAGCCTTTCCTTAAGAATTGGTTTCAATTTTTTTGGTAGTCCCTGAATAGCAACCTAGTTAAAACCAGTAGCAAATCCATTTTTCTGTCAGACAGAACAAAATTAGCTGCATTCCTCTACTTGTGGAAGTAAAGGCCTCTTAAACCTCTTTATCTAAATAAACACACCATGTTACTGCAGCAGAATTGTTCTTTAAAGATTCTTTTTTTTAATTCTCCTTAGTTTGCGTAGTGCAGTTTCAAAGTGTATCTGCTCATGTTCCCAAATGGCTGGTAGGACTTGACACTGGTACAGAGAGGGTTTTGAGTGGCACAGTTGTGAAGGGGGAGTCTGTCTTAGATTTGTTGCAATTACATTTCTTTAGCTTGCATGCTGAAGGAATAAAGGAGGTATGATTGGTCTCTGAAACTGTGTCATGTTTACCACGATGAGGCATTAAAGGGTTGCATGGCCCAGAATGGCCAGTCTCTAACTGTGAGTAAGCTATGGTTAGAAGTTATAAGTGGGTTCCTATCTAGGAGGGGAGTCCTCTAGAGGAAGAGAATGAAGCTTACTGTTGGCTTTATATGATGTAGACGTGAAGTAGCTGAGTACTAGCTCTTACAGCTTAAGAGGTTGCTGCTTGTTTTTCTGTGATGTGTGCACATGATCAGTCCACAGCTGCTGCCATACTATATTAATGGCATAGAGATGGGAGAGCGCTGCTGTCTCAAAGCTCTGCTGAGCTTCAGTGTGGTCAGTTGGCAGCTCTTAGGGAGCACAGCTGAGCAAGAGGCTCTTGCAAAAAGATGCAGAGCTCCCTAGGGCAGATAGTAGCAGCAAACTCATCAATGAACATCCAAGAGATGACCCTTTGTCCATTTGGCTAGTCATTTTGTATGAGGTCAAATGCCATTGTTTAGGCAGAGTCAGCCATTCCACTGAAAGTGAGATTTCTCTTTCTGAATCAGAGAAGTAATCAACTGTAAGAAAGAGAAGAGACTTCTAAATGCAACACTCTAAAAACCCTGTGTACTGGCTTCTGGTTGGGTTGAAGGCACTCCTATTTTTGTTGAATAAGGAAGTATTTTATAGTCAGGTTTCAGTAAGTTTATAGCCCAGCTTTTGAAGGCTAGAAGGAACAGAAGAAAAATTCTGAGCTTTACAAAGGTATCACTTAAGGCAGAACTCTCAATAATGACATTGGCTGTTACAGAAATGCATTGAAATTATTAGCTGGATTGGGTAGTATGGATTAGCTGGATGTTCGGTGTTATCCAGGTGAAATTTTGGAAAAGAATTTTGGAGCAATTAGGACTTTACCTGGTGTTGCTATTCACAGCTCATTTCCAGCTGGGGTGAACAGGAGAGGAAGATACTTGAAGGTATGATGTTAGAGCTAGTGAGAGTGCAAACAGAATTTGAGGTTTGGCTAGCATATTATATGAGGACAAATTATCTCAATCATTAGGTAAAGATTAGGCAACACACTTACATTGAAAAAAATGCACTTAAAGTGCATATGAAGTGCAAAAGTCCCAAAAAAAAGGAGATAAAAATGAGGTATCTTGATAACTATAATTACGTCAGAGTTAAACTCATTGGCCTGGTGCTGTGTCCCTCAGCTGCAGAATTGATGGCTTGAAATAGAGTGAAATGTAATAGACAAGGTACTGGGCACAGAATGGCCCATTGCATTTTCCCTACTCTGACTCAGAAATGAGGCATGGAAGATAATATGTAATTAGGCACTTCATTAGTATGGGTCAGGTTTCAACATACGGTACTGATTCAGCAGTTGAATCAGATCACTTTAGTCCTTAAAGAAATCACAACAATGAGTAGTTTCTGGCCTTAAAATGTTTGGGTTATTTTCTTTGAGAATTTTCCTTGTGTTCAGGAGCTTTCTACTCAGTTCAGCCTGAGGAGGTTCACTGCAGGTCAGAAAGGGATGAAGGGGAAGACAGTGGGGTGGAGCCTTAAGTTATTTCTTCTCACGAACTGTATGCATCCAGCAAATGCCCCAATGCTTCATGAAGTGAAGATGCAGGAGGAAAACTCATGCTACCAACTCCCCACATCTAGAAATAGGGCTTTGGATACCCAGGGGGATAGCACTCCCCCACTGCATAGCTAGTGTGTAATTTCTTGTGTTTTCATGTGTGGCATCCAGCTGTGTGAACTTTGGTTTGAATTGGATGAATATAATGCACTGCACAGTGCTTAAGGACATACAAGCAACATTCACAGAAGGAAGGAAAAAGAAAGAAGTTGGTCTCTGTGCAGTGTAAAATAGTGAAACAGGCGTTATTTTGTACTCACTCTACCACTGACATTTTAATTTATGAGGTAAGAATGCACTGATTGCTGGCTGCAAAAATTGATTTGGTGTTCATCTGATTCAACCCATGTCAGAGTTTGAAAGTAATTATGATAGTGGAGCTGATAGGCAGGCAATTACATTTTTGTTCTCTCTCTTTCTCTCCTTTTTTTTTTTTTCTTCCCTGAAGTTGTTCTTCTCAGAAAGCCCTGCAAGCATGAAAGTATCATCTTTGGCAGTGTTATTTTGCAGATTATTAAGGTATCATCTCAGTTAGTGCCTGCACTAACTGCTTGCCTAAACTCAGCCTTTGTTAGCCCCTTTGGAAATCTCCCAGGCTAACCAGGTGTTTAGGCAAACAGCCTTGTTCTGCCCATACATCCTCCACACTCCCCATAATCTTGGCTGTGGGTGCTGTTTCCCAAGTCAGGTCTTCCTGCTGTCAGTCACATTACTCTCTGCTCACATCATGCTCTCTGCAAGGCATGTGCACAGTGGGGGGTGAAGGGATTAGGGGGTGGTGTACATCCTCTAATGAGGAGGAGGTGAGAGGCTCACCATGGCAGATCACAATCAGGGACACTTCTCCTGGAAGGAGTTGCTGTAGACTCTATATTCCTGATGCAGTGAGATCCAGGAGGAAATCCCCTGCTATTAACTATTCAGAAGCATGGTTGTCAAGCTTGGACCCTTTTCACAGGATTAACCCTTTCTGGAGGCTCCAGAAGCGTCCAAAGTGTCCTGTAGGTGCTTTGTTGTTGTGCATATACGGAATGGTATGTCTGAAATTTAGGTGCAAATAATAAAAAAAGGTTATTATCTGGAAGCTGGTACTTGATATAATTCTTTTTCTGGGATGTTTTTTAAAGGATATTTTGGGGTTTTTTTCCAGTATAGAACAAAAGCTAATGCTTTAGCATCACAATTTTTCATAAAACTGAGTTGTTATTCCCTTGTCTGCTGTACTAAATATGTTGCTTGTTTGCCTAAACAGTAGTCCTTGGAACAGGGTCTCTTTCATCCTGTTGATACTGCAATATCTAAATAATGGGATCGTGATCTGATTAGAGGCTGTGGGCAATAACATTACTGTTAAAAATCAGGTAATAGCTGTTGTGTCTTCTCATAGAAGCTGTATGTTCTCCAATAGTGTGGGATTTAAAGAAATCATTCCCCTGCAAATATAAAAACCTCTTTTTGAGTCAAGATCAGTATCTTTGTGGGTATTAAAGAGCCACTCTGCTTTCCTCAGAGTCTGAAACAAGGAGGAGTGGCTGAGACAAACAGGAGTGATGTTGAGAGTAGTAGACTAAAGCTGGTGAGCTTCAGTAATAGCACAAAGGAGGGAGAGGCGCACTAGGAGCAGGGAGGCACTGTCTGGTCTGGGCTGAGGGTGGGAACACTGAGCAAGAGATAAAGACTAAAGTCTGCCTTTAGCACTTTTTCTTTAGATCCTAGCTAGAAAGAAATCATAGCACAGGAAGATAAGTAAGTGAAGTCTGTGAAAGGTATCTCCCTTCCAAACTTGTTTATTATCCATTTATTGAATTTTTTAATTCCTGGTATAGTTTACTCTCCTTTATTGAAGTGGATGAGAAATTATATTTGCTTTAAAAGAATGGCAGGGCATAGAAAGAAATAGGAGTTGTGTTTTCATTTATGTCCTTTGCATTAGAAAGTATGGCTGTAGAACATTATTCGTTATATGCTTTCAGGACAATGACTTCTGCTTCTCTCCCAGGTTTCTGAAGACTGCATTTCACACAGTACCAGATTCGGTGGTTTGCTCAGGCTGTGTTTTTTTGATTTATCTGTGGCCATTCTCTTTGTCCTTACTAACTTTAAACCAGAGCAGTTTCCTTAAAACTATTTCACCACTGATCCCCAGTGGATAGTAGAGTCCACTCCAGATTGAATTGTCAGGGTCACCCAAAATGATAGAAATGGTTTGACAAAAAGAAATTATTGTGGGCAAACACATGCCATAGTTTTTCCCTTTTCCAACTGTCTGTTGGTCTGTAAAATACACCTGTGGTTTTCTATAGAGCTCAGGGCTATTCTCATCTTCTAGATTGATTCAGGCAGCATTTTGACCTTATCTTTAAGCCTTCACAACATACATGATATAAAGAACATTTACCAGGAAAAAGAGATAAAGAGACATGTTGGAGCAGACTCTGCAGTTTGAGCCCACTTCTGGAATGCATGGGTATACGTTTCACATTTCTAATTTAAATATTGAGTCTTCTTTCTGCTAGTGGTCTTGTGTCCAAGAGTAGGATTGCTCCAGTCTGTTTTGAGTAATGCCACATTGCAGTGCATTGTTTTTGCCTCCTGACACCGTGAACCTGACAGGTTTGGTCTTACTTACATGCCTTCCACAATGATGTAAAGGTATGAGCTCTTTGGACTTTGAATGACTGAGAAATCCAGCATCTTCCCAAATACTTCATCACTTCTTTGCAGATCCCACTTCCATACTCAATGCAATGGATGGCATTTTGAAATACCTCAAGAATCAATAAATTCCCCCTGCTATATAGGGCCTTTAATTAGAAAATGTCAGGAACTTGAGGCCGTAACAGAAGAAATGCATTATTAGGCACTGATTTATGCATGTGCTTAACCACACTGACCATTGAAAAGGGTTTCTATGTTGACATATGGCCAGATTTGGTTGCTTTTGGACACACATTCGCATTCAAGAACGCAAAACAAATTTAGAAATTGTTAAGAGAAAAAAGAAGAAAAAAGGAAAAAAAAAAACCCAGAACCCCCTGAAAAATATCATTGTGCCACTGTGTAAATCTGCATTGTGTTTTGCCTTCTGCACTGCACTCAGGTTTCAGCCATCAGCTCTCAAAAAGCGACCTATGACAACTGAAAAAGCTGCAGAAGAGCTTAGCAGGGATGATCAAGGATATGCAATGGTTTCCACATGAGAAGAGGTTAAATAGGCTGGCATGCTTCAGGCTGAAAAATTGGTATCCAAACAGCAATAACAGAGGTGTCTCAAATCAAAATGGTGCAGGGAAATTGTGACTAGGAATGACTGCTCACTGTTTCTCATGCAGCAAAGATTGAGGAGTGAAATAAAGCGGCAGCAGGCTGAGATCAAACAGGAGGAAGCACTTTTACACAAAATGTGGAACTCACTGCCATATGATACCATAGGAAAGAATAAAAATAGATTTTAAAAGCTAATATGCCAGTTTGTGGTAGAAAAGCCCATTAAGAACTATGAAATACAAAATCTATGCAGCATAATGATGCAGGTATAACCACTTCCTAACTGATGCTTGCCACTCCAATTAGCATATGTGAGAGAGAGGTACTTCTGCATGTTTCTCTCATGTTTATCCTTTCTCTGTGAACAAACATAAATAATTGGCTAAATCTAGAGGCAGGAGTCAAGCCTTAGACAGAGCTTGAGCTAGCACAGCTACACTTATGCTCTGTTTTTACATGTTCTTAATGCACAGTCATTATAAATATATATTGGTGTTTGGAGCGCTTGCATCTGTGACTTTGTATGGACAGATACCAGACATACCTTCAGGCATTTTAAAGAGGCTGAAAAAAGGCAAAAATTAAATATGAAAAACATCACTAAATAAATCAAGACAGAGCTTGTGAACCTCCAATTCTTTTTATAAAATTCACATTGCAGGAATTCCCTTCTAAATGGGAAGGCCTTTGTCTGTAAATTGCATCAATATTTCATTCATTAAATTCATTTTTCTTTCTGTCTTCTTTTTTGTTTTGTTTAATTAGGATATAGTCATTTACAGCCAAACCTCTGTTCAGCTGCTATAAAATATTCATTTCCAGTTGCAGCTTGATAATGAAACAGTATCCTGCAGCCCATTCAAACTGCTGCGAATCACCAAAGGGAAGGAAATAAATGCTTTTTTAAAAAAAAAAACCAAAACAATGGACTTAAACATGCTCAGTGCAAACTGGTTTCAGGCAGAGGGAAAGGCTGCCAGCTAAAAAGCAATTTATGTAATACATTGGCAAGGAGGTGGGAATCCAGTGAATAGAACTTAATGATTTGACAGCTGTCGAGAGCTCCATGGTGTCAGATTGTAGCGTTTGTTTCGATCATTTGCACATTGTGGGTAAGTGGGAGACTTTGGTATGAGGGATATCCTGGGACCAGCCAGGCAATTTGTTCCGCTGCCTGTGCGGTGCTGAGGTTCAAAGCCGCCTGGTACAGGGGTTACAGAGCATTTCGCTGCACCTGTTGGAAAAGCTGTGCTTTGTCTGAAAACAGGGTTTGCTCTCTGGCGGTGTGTGCGCTGGTAGTTCAGCGCGGCAGGGCTGGTTTTCTGCAAGTCCTTTGCCTTTGGTGGTGGATGGTGTAAAGCCCTGCTGCCACCCATTTCTGGAGGCAGAATTCTCTGGTGAGAATTTGCAGGAAGTTCCTGTCCTTCTTGCACAGGACTCCCAGTTTGTAGGACGGCACAGCCGTTTCCAGTACTTTTATTTTTCAACACTGCGAAGGGTCAGGTGCTGCACTTGGGCTGGAAGAATCCCAGACATAGATAGAGACTGGGAGAAGAGCTCCTGGAGAGCAGCCCTGCTGAGAAGGACCTGGGTGTCATGGTGGATGAGAAACTTAACATGAGCCGGCAGTGTGCTCTGGCAGCTCGCAAGGCCAATGGTATCCTGGGCTCCATCAGAAGAGGGGTGGCAGCAGGGACAGGGAGGGGATTGTCCGTCTCTACTCTGCCCTCGTGAGGCCCCATCTGGAGTCCTGTGTCCAGAGCTGGGGCCCCCAATACAAGAAAGATGTAGAACTGTTGGAGAGGATTCAGAGGAGGGCCACAAAGATGATCAGAGGGCTGGAGCACCTGCCCTACAAAGAGAGGCTGGGGGAGCTGGGCTTGTTCAGCCTGGAGAAGAGAAGGCTGTGGGGGGACCTCATTGCAGCCTTCCAGTCCCTGAAGGGAGCAGAGAAACAGGAGGGGATTCAACTTGTTAAAAGGATAGACAATGGCAGGACAAGGGGGATGGATTAAAACTAAAGGAAGGAAGGGTTAGATTAGATCTTAGGGGGAAGTTTTTTACAGAGAGAGTGGTGAGGGGCTGGAACAGGCTGCCCAGAGAGGTGGTGGATGCCCCATCCCTGGAAGTGTTCAAGGCCAGGTTGGATGGCGCCCTGGGCAACCTTGTGTAGATCCAGGCCTGAGGCTGGTGGCCCTGCCTGTGGCAGGGGGGTTGGAGCCCTATGATCCTTGGGGTCCCTTCCAACCCATGCCATTCTATGATTCTATGATTTCAGAAACATTGAAGTGAGCAGAGGATTTCTGAGGTCCTCCCTACCTCAACCCCAGGTAACAGTTTGTTACAGTTCATCTGGGAGTTCTACTTTAACCATGTGAGTCTTTCTGCTCACAAAGTATCAAAAAGTGGATTCAATCACAGTATCTTCCTTCTGATGCTTTACACAACATTCTCTTCCAGGTATTATCAAAGCAGCTTATAAACATTTGCTTCCAAGATGATCATCTTCACTATCTTAAAAACTAAGCTAAGGTGTGTTTGCTGACAGGTTAACTGCTCTATATAGGGTCACTGCAGCTCAGGGGTGGAGGTGTGCTGACACTCAGCTCTTCTGCGTAATTCCACACTTGTGTCATACAGGATACTGGATCAGTTGAGAAAAATTGTCCCCTCTGACCTGGAGATCTCAGAATCAAAAAAATAAATAAAAAAGGAAAACCCATTGGCTGAAATCAATTTTCTTGCAAATTCCTGACTTGGGTTACTGTAGATTTATGCATGGTAGCAACTGCAGACACAGTTACAGGATTTTTTACAAACTAGTTTGCTATCTGAAGTGTTTCAGAGTAAGACAATGCTCTACTCTGAAGTCCTGTCAGTGTTGGTGCAGTGCCCCAGAGTGCAGAAACGCACATGCTTTGATTTTACTTGCAGCTGCCAGTCAAAAGCCTGCTATGGATGTAACTATGCCAACTTTTGTCAGCTTAGCTTGCAGTGCTCAGAGGTGGTGCAACTGCTGGCAAAAACCCTTCTTCTGTCAGCATTGCTGGATTTACAGTGAGCAGCTCTGCCAGCTTGGATACGCCAGCATGGCTGTAATGCCAGTAAGCTCTCTAGTGTGAGTAGGGCCTAAGTCTGAAAATTAGGTGGTCAGAATTCCAGAACGCATTGCCATTTCACAGAATCATAGAATAATAAGGTTGGAAAAGACCTTTAAGATCATCGAGTCCAACCATTCACATCCTAAACTAAACCATATCCCTAAGTACCTCATCTACCCTGTTTTTGAACACATCCAGGGAAGGTGACTCAGCCCCTCCCTGGGCAGCCTGTTCCAGGCCCCCACAACTCTTTCAGTAACAAATTTTTTCCTAACATCCAATCTAACCCTGCCCTGGGGCAGCTTCTTGCCATTTCCCCTTGTCCTATCACCTGTCACCTGGCTGAAGAGACCATCACCTATCTCTCTACAACCTCCCTTCAGGTAATTGTAGGTGGTGATAAGGTCTCCCCTCAGCCTCCTCTTCTCCAGGCTAAACAGCCCCAGCTCCCTCAGCCGCTCCTCATAGGATTTGCCCTCCAGCCCCTTCCCCAGCCTGGTTGCCCTTCTCTGGACTCGCTCCAGGACCTCCATGTCCTTCTTGTGGTGAGGAACCCAGAACTGGACACAGTACTTGAGGTGCAGCCTCACCAATGCCGAGTACAGGGGCACAATCACCTCCCCAGACCTACTGGCCACACTGGTTTTGATACAAGCCAAGATGCCATTGGCCTTCTTGGCTGCCTGAGCACACTGCTGACTCATATTCAGTCTGCAGTCACCCAACACCCCCCAGGTCCTTCTCTGCCTGACAGCTCTCCAGCCAGTCTCCCCCAGGCCTGTGGCACTGCATGGGGTTATTATGTCCCATGTGCAGCACTCTACACTTGGCCTTGTTAAACTTCATCCCATTGGACTCAGCCCATCGGTCCAGTCTGTTCAGATCCCTCTGAAGAGCCTCCCTACCCTCAGGCAGATCAACACTTCCTCCTAGTTTAGTGTCATCTGCAAACTTAGTGAGGGAGCATTCAATCCCTTCGTCGAGATCATTGATAAAGATGTTGAACAAGACTGGACCCAGGACTGAGCCCTGGAGGACGCCACTCGTGACTGGCCTCCAGCTGGATTTTGTTCCATTCACCACCACCCTTTGGGCTCAGCCATCCAGCCAGTTTTTAACCCAGCTGAGGGTCCACCTGTCCAGGCCAGTGGCAGCCAGTTTCTCAGTCAGAATTCTGTGAGAAACTGTGTCAAAGGCTTTACCAAAGTCCAGGTAGATCAGATCCACAGCCTTACCCTCGTCCATTAAGTGGGTCACCTTGTCATAGAAGGTGATCAGGTTAGTTTGACAGGATCTACCTTTTGTAAACCCATGTAGACTAGGCCTGATCCCCTGGCCGTCGTGCATGTGCTGCATGATAGCTCCCAAGATGACCCTCTCCATGATCTTCCCCGGGACTGAGGTCAGACTGACAGGCCTGTAGTTCCCTGGATGCTCCTTCCGACCCTTCTTGTCTGTGGGTGTAACATCTGCCAGCCTCCAGTCGAGTGGAACTGCCCCAGTCTGCCAGGATTGCTGATAGATGATGGAAAGGGGTTTGGCAAGCACATCTGACAGCTCCCTCAGTACCCTTGGGTGAATCCCATCTGGCCCCATTGACTTGTGGGTATCTAACTGGCCAAGTAGGTCGCTAATCATTTCCTTCTGAACCATGGGAACTTTGTTATTCTTCCCCTCCCTGTCAGCCAGTTCTGGAGGATGAGTACTCAGGGAATATCCTTCATTACTGTTAAAGACTGAGGCAAAGAAGGAATTAAGGACCTCAGCCTTGTCCTCATCCCTTGTCACTAATGTGCCATCAGCATCCAATATGGGCTGGAGATTCTCCTTGACCCTCCTTTTACTATTAATATACCTATAGAAGGACTTTTTATTATCTTTTACAGAACTGGCCAGCCTGAGTTCCAGATCAGCTTTAGCCCTTCTGACTTTCTTCCTACAGGATCTCACTAATTTCCTATAATCATCCCAAGACACCTGCCCCTTCTTCCAAAGCTCATATTTTTCCTTCTTTTCCCGTATATCAGCCTGAATCTCTCTACTCAGCCAGGCTGGCTTCCTAGCTCGCCGACCCCTCTTTTGTCCGACTGGGACAGCCTGTTCTTGTGCTGCCAAGATTACCTTCTTGAGGAGCAACCATCCCTCTTGGGCTCCTTTGCCCTCAAGGGCTGCCTCCCATGGGATCATATCGAGCAGCTTTCTGAACAGTCCAAAGTCAGCCCTACAGAAGTCTAAGGTGCTTGTTCTGCTGTCTCCCTTCCTTACTTCTCCCAGTACTAAGAATTCTATAAGCTCATGATCACTTTGCCCCAGGCGTCCTCCAACCTTCACATTCCCCACCAGGTCTTCTCTATTGACAAGCAACAAGTCCAGCAGGGCACCTTCCCTTGTGGGTTCATTCACCAGCTGGGTCAGGAAGTTGTCTTCCAAACCCTCCAGGAACCTGCTAGACTGTTTCCTCCCTGCTGTATTGTACCTCCAGGAGACATCCGGTAAGTTGAAGTCCCCAATAAGGATGAGGGCTGGTGATCGCCAGACTTCACCCAGTTGTTTAAAAAACAACTCATCAGCTTCCTCCTCCTGGTCAGGTGGTCTACAGCAGACTCCCATCACTGTATCTCGCTGAGTTCGTTCTCCTCTGATTTTCACCCAGAGACACTCGACCCTGTCTTCATCATACTCCAGCTCCAGGCTGTCAATGCATTCTCTGACATACAGGGCTGCCCCACCTCCTCTCCTACCCAGCCTGTCACGCCTGTATAGTTTGTAACCAGCCACAGCAGCACTCCAGCCATGTGAATTATCCCACCACGTTTCTGTGATGGCAATCACATCATAATTTCCTGTACTTACAAGGACTTCTAATTCCTCTTTTTTGTTGCTCATGCATTGGTGTAGATGCACTTCAGCTGGTCTACTGATCTCGTTGTGCTCCTTGGGGAAGCCTTGCTTCCCAAGCGACAGCTGTTTAAGTTACCTAGCCTATCAGTAGTAGCTACATCTCTACTCTGAGTTAGAACACTATCCCCCTGATTAACTAGGGTGGCTGACCAGAGGTCATTACCAGCACACCATCCCTCAGTAACTCCACCACCACACCCAGGCTTTTTTCCATCTAGCCTGGCCCTGTCCCCCTCAGTGGCTTCCATTACTTGTTTCTGGATAGCACAGGTGAAGTTTCAGCGATGGCATCAGAAAGAAAAGCATTTTAAGGAAAAGCTAAATTGGTTACTCAAAGGAGAACAGAGACATACAATCATCCCAAAGCTGTTGCTATATCTTTTACAGCAAGGGAAAATCAAATTGTGTCTTAGAACAAGGATGGTCAGATTCTTTCTGCCAAAACTGGTCAAACAAGGAGCCTGTATGCACATTTTAACTGTCCATGGAGGGACTAGAGTACTTCAGATATGGGGAAAAATACCTCTTGCTACATTTTGGCCTCTGTCCTCTTCAACCTGTCCAGTTCACAGAATCACAGAATCACAGAATCGTAGGGGTTGGAAGGGACCTCGAGAGATCATCGGGTCCAACCCCCCTGCCAAAGCAGGCTCCCTAGCTCATATTGCTCAGATAGGCGTCCAGGCCGGTCTTGAATATCTCCAGTGGAGACTCCACCACCTCCCTGGGCAGCCTATTCCAGTGCTCAGTCACCCTCACTGTGAAAAAGTTCTTCCGCATGTTGGTGCGGAACTTCCTATGCTCCAACTTGCAGCCATTGCCCCTTGTCCTATCCCCACAGACCACTGAAAAGGGGCTGGCCGATTCCCCCTGCATCCCCTGCTTCAGATAATTATAAACTTTGATTAGGTCCCCCCTTAGTCTTCTCTTCTCAAGGCTGAACAGTCCCAGCTTACTCAGCCTTTCCTCATAGGGGAGATGCTCTAGGCCCTTAATCGTCTTCGTAGCCCTTCTTTGGACTCTTTCCAGGAGATCCCTGTCCTTTTTATACCAAGGAGCCCAGAACTGGACACAATACTCCAGGTGGGGCCTGACCAGGGCAGAGTAGAGAGGGAGGATCACCTCCTTTGACCTGCTGGCTACACTCCTCCTGATGCATCCCAGGATCCCATTGGCTCTCTTGGCCACCGAGGCACACTGCTGGCTCATGGCCAACCTGTCATCTACCAGGACCCCCAGGTCCTTCTCCACTGAGCTCTTCTCCAGCAGGTCATCCCCCAGCCTGTACTGATACAAACAGTTGTTCCTTCCCAGGTGCAAGACTTTACACTTGCTTTTGTTGAACTTCATCTGGTTTCTCACTGCCCAGCTCTCCAGCCTGTCCAGGTCTCTCTGGATGGCAGCGCAGTGCTCCTGCGTGTCAGCCACTCCTCCCAGCTTTGTATCATCGGCGTACTTGCTGAGGGTGGATGTTATTCCCTCATCAAGATCGTCAATGAAGATATTAAACAGGACTGGACCCAACACTGAGCCCTGGGGAACACCGCTGGTAACAGGCCTCCAGTCAGATTCTACTCCACGAATCACAACCCTCTGGGTTCGGTCCGACAGCCAATTCTCAACCCACCTCACTGTCCACTCATCTATCCCATGCTTTCTCAGCTTTGCTATCAGGATGTCATGGGAGACAGTATCAAAGGCCTTGCTGAAGTCAAGGTAGATGACATCCACTGCTCTCCCTCCATCTACCCAGCCTGTCATGAGATCGTAGAAGGCTATGAGGTTGGTCGAGCACGATTTCCCCTTAGTGAATCCATGCTGACTACTCCTCATGACCTTCTTCTCTTCCAATTGCTTGGAGATGGCATCCAGAACAAGCTGTTCCATTACCTTTCCAGGGGCAGAGGTGAGGCTGACTGGCCTATAGTTACTAGGTTCCTCCTTCTTGCCCTTTTTAAAGACTGGAGTGACATTGGCTATCCTCCAGTCTTCAGGCACTTCTCCTGTCCTCCAAGACCTGTCGAAGATGATAGAGAGCGGCTCAGCAATCACCTCCGCCAGCTCCCTCAGCACACGTGGATGTAACCCATCTGGGCCCATGGATTTGTGTGCATTAATCCCTTTGAGCCGCTCCTGGACCTCCCCTACTTGAACCAGAAATTCAATGCATTCCTAAGTCTGAGGTTATGTTTTCTGTGGGCTAGTACTTGGCTGTCTGTAGTCTGGAAGGACTGAATATTTCTGTATATTACTAACAGCTTTTA
This sequence comes from Porphyrio hochstetteri, assembly GCA_020800305.1. Lineage (NCBI taxonomy): Eukaryota > Metazoa > Chordata > Aves > Gruiformes > Rallidae > Porphyrio > Porphyrio hochstetteri. The sequence continues at coordinate 6,840,300 of CM036908.1, read as the reverse complement.
ATAAGCATTGCATAAAAGTCAGGCATGGTTTCTGTTGTGATTTCCACAGTTGTCAACACTAGAATTAGAATGCATGAGAGAAAGGCTTTCTCAGAGTGCTACCTTGAAATGCTAAGTATCTTACTCAAATTCATTACAAGAAGCTTCTTTGTTTCATACTTGTCATGAATTTCATGCTATCTTGCAATCGGTATCAGAGGGTATTGAGGTCAGAAACAACATGTTACAGTAAAGCTGATTCTATAGGCAGCTTTACTGAGAGTGAGTGGAGAAAGTTTTCTCATGGATTTCAAACTTCATGTCCTCTCCTTCTGACAGTATTTCTTTGGATACTTGTTTCCTGGTGTCTCCCAGTTTTGGCTGTGGGAATCTGAAGGGTGCAGGAGAAAAGCTTTGTAGTACTTGATGCTGTGAGAGACAGAAAGAAACAGAAAGCCTCTTCACTGGGTGTGGGCTGGGTTTTTTCCTCCCCTTTAAACAGGTAGAAGTATAGATGCTCTCAGCATGTTCCCACTGGTGTTTAAAGCTGCCTGAATTCCTTTGTCTAGCTCTCTCACTCAGTAAGTGCATTCCAGCTGAGCATCTATTGGGCCATTAAAGCTAACTTTGTTCCTTTTTTCATTTTACACAAACACAAAAGATTGATTTGCCTTTACTACAGTTAATCAAACTCAATAGAGAGCTAAATAAATAAGCAAGGAAAATGGCCTTCTTATCCATCACAGAGAGCAAATGTTCTGATTAGGCAGGGGCTGCAGAGAAACCCAGCGGGGATAAGTGTTCACCATGTTTGTTGTGCATGGGAGTCTGCCTACCCAATGGCAGAAATTTCTTGCATGACAACCGTTTGCAGCTTGGACCACTTGATGTGACATTTAAGTGAAGTTCAGTTCAAATTTAATGGGATCCCAGGAGGCATTTGTTAAGTTCAGCAGCTCGGGAGGTTGGAGTTTACCTGGCTTCATCAATACTTGATGCACCAAGTATGGTTTTTAAACTGATGGGTATGTTTGATGGAGTATTTTGTATTTCCTTGTTTGAGTAAAGATTAGAGAAGAATGGACAAACTTCTGTCTATGACTTGCCTAAATCTTCCCCCATGAGTCCTGATGGTGGTGGTGCAACTGATTTGGCTTGTTTATTTTTTGTTGCCTGTTTTTTGCTAACATGTGGTGTGCAGTCAGTTCCTGCCACCATCCCCGCCCCCTCAGTAAAGTTGTTAGTCTACATTTCTTAAGGAAAGGATAAAATGTGAATGCCAGAAAATCCTGATTTTTCAGCATATTTGGCTGAACTATTCCTGGATGGAATAATTTCTAGAACTATTTAACTTCATTTTTTTTAGATTTAACCTTGATAATGTTAATATATTAATATGTTAGTAAGTTAATGTTAATATACGCCTTCTGTTATGTATACAGATGTTTCTGTACTAGCAATCACTGTCACTGCTCCAAGGAAATCTGTGTTCTACCACATCCACCTTTGGGACTTCCTGTGTAGATAAACTAAAACTGTACATGGTCTTTTTTTTTTTATCAGGTGTGTTGTATATATACTTATTTCTCTTTTATTTGGCATTTTAGCAGTTATGGTGGCATAGGGCTAACAGTTGGACTTGAAGATCTTGATGATTCTATGATTTAGTGGCTGTTTTCCTTTGTTAAGTGCTCTGTCTATATAGTGTCATTCAGGGAGCACATCTAGGTGCCTTTATGTACCCAGTGGACCAGGGTTTATTCTGTATTTATTTATTCTGCATTTAAATGTGTGTGTGGCAACCCCCTTCCCCTTGTGAGCTAATGCGTGACTCCTGTGAGTAACTGTAGTGGTTTGACCCTGGCTGGAGGACAGATGCCCACCAAAGTCACTCTGTCACTCCCCTTTTCAGCTCAACAGGGGATAGAATATAAATTGAGAGGGTTAGAAGTCCATATAAGGACTGAGAGGGTCTTTCCTTGAGCCAGCTGGTATTTACTCTGTCAGCCCTGGGGGAAGCTTCTAGCTGCTTCTTGCAGAAGCCACACTGCAAACCCCACCAGCATCACCAGAACTTTGCCACACAAGACCACAACAGTAATAGAATTTAAATGCCATTTTCTAAGTGTGTGTTAGTGTTTGGAGAGAAAGAGTAATATTTGTCTGGAAAGAGTAGTCTAGTGCATTAATGCAAATATTCAAAGGTAGTTGTTTATCTTATTGGGCTCAGAGGTACTTAAAATAATTGTGGAAGATTTTTTAAAGAACATTTATTCGGAGTCATTATGTTTATTGTTACTTTAAGAATAACTTACCCTGTCTCACTGGATTTTAAGTGCCACAGTTTGGACCATAGAACAGGGTGTTTTCTCCTTTATGAATTTTACCATTGCATACGCTGATGTTTTGTGCTCTATGTAATAATGAGTAGCAGAGATTAAGAGAGAAACGGGGGAGGAGGCAAAGAACTTCCCAGTTTAGAGAGAAGTGATGGTGATCACCTACCCCCTCCCCCACCCTCCTCCTTCCCCCAGGGTTTACCCTCCTTCCCCCAGGGTTTACCAGTCGCTTCCCATTTGATGCTGGGAGGGATGCTCTGGGCCAGCGTGATGCTTTGGCGCAACCAGGGCACAGCAACTACCTCTCCACCATCAGTTGCTGGACCGGGCTTTTGCAGATCAAATGCAACCTATGAGGCCATACTGTTACTTGTCATCGGTAAGAAATATGTGAACATGCTCAGTTTTTCTCCAGGGAAAGACATCTGCTGGCAGAAGGTCTCTATATTCTCTTAATTTCTTATTAAGCTTCATTTGTAAGAGGTGATGAGATGCCAGCACTAGGCACTGCAGCAATAGGAATTCTGCTTTAAAAATAGAAATAGGACTTCTATGGTTTTATTAATGAGCACATAAATAGAAATACTAGTTAAATTGCATATGTGACTCTCTCTGCTACACAGTAACCTTTCTTCACAGATTTCTTTCTTTTAAATCATGTGTTAGGGGGAATGCAACATGGTGCGCAGATTTTGAGGCTTAAGAGATTGTCATTAAAGCTACTGTGCTGTACTTAGTTATTTATTTCTTGCTCAGAGTGATCCAATCAATAACAGAACAAAATCAAATACAACTCCCTCCCCTCCAAGGAAGAAAAGACAAGCTAAATAAAGATGTCCAGGAGAAAATGCCAGCAAACGACATATTGATTTCCAGCAAAGGAGCAAAGTATAAATGAAAAATATTCTTCTGACACAGTTATTAAGTGCAAGCTAGCACGCAAAGAAAACCCATTTACTCTTACTAGAGGCTGAGTCTTCAAAGGGCAGCTGATTCATCTCAGATCATTTGAGTCTCTAACTTTCTGAAACATAGGCTTCCCTTTACTAAATATAAAGGGTTTTTTCTGTATTTGGGCTTTGCTTTGAGACTGTAAAATGTTTACTAAAATTCTGATTGTATGCCAAGTAAGCAGAGAAGTTGTTTTCTCCCCGTTTTATAGCAGTATAAACAGAAGCATGAGGAAAGAAGGCAATTTTCCTGATGTCAGACAGTAAATTTGTGACTATATCCGGAATATAAAATCAAGTAACACGAGGGCTCTGATTCAATGTCCTTGGCAGTTTGGACTGGGGCAATTTAAGAAGTTACTGCTCCCCAGCAGTCTGCCCTGCCCTTCTGCTGGTGAAGTAGACAACGGGCTTGTTCTTCAGAAGGAGTAGTTCACAGCCCAACTTATTAATAAAATTATTTCTATGGCAGTTTAAGTTAATGCATCAGATTATGTGCATCAGGGGCTAGGGTCCACACCAGCAGGATGCTAAATCTGGCAATAGGCTGGTTTTTTTCCTACATACCTCTGAGAAGCATTATTTGGCTTTTTCTTCCTGTGTCCTGCTTTAAGCAGATGCTGAGGAAGGGGCTAAAGTGAAGCCAGCGTTTGGCTGGTTGTCAGTTCTTCTGAGGGTGATCACAGCACAGAGGAGACCACTCTGAAACTATTGTCAGAGCATTTCATAAAAGAAATGTCTTCCATTTGAAGACTCTTGGACAAGCATTGGGAAATAACACTGTAAATTGATATGTTTTTCAGAAAGTCAGACTCCTGAGACGAGCCTGGATTTAAGCATTTTTGTCCTTCCAGGAGCTCTCACTGGTTTCAGGGTGGGGGAGAAGTTGTGGGTTCAGCTGTAGTAGCTTAATTTGGGGGATTAAGCTATTAACGTAGTTAACAGCAGCACATCTAGTATACCTTTTTTTTGGAGTTTTCACCACCATCTGCATAACCAGGGTTGTGTTTAAAACAGAGGACTGATGGTTTCTGTTTCAGCTGGCAGGTTTGTTTCAGTAAGAAATAAAAATATAATACAGAAGGGGAACAAGCTGTATCAAATGATAAAAAGGACTCTTGGTGGGAAAGTTCTTCCTGTGTGATTACTCTAAGAGGCACTACACTCTGATAATGACTTCAGTGTATAGACACACAATTTCCATCTTCAAAGTACTTCTTTGGAAGCAGACAGATAGATGTGGAAAGGAGCAATAGGTTGATAAGAGGTGGAGGGAGTCTTCTCTCATGCCAAAGCTGTACCTTTTGTGTTTAAGCCAAGAAATTATATTTTACAGTGCAGTTCAAAACTCTTGCAAATCTTGAGGGTTGCACTGAATAGTTTGGAAAAGATTTGCCAGTTCATCCTTTACCAGATCAAGACGAAAGGAGCACTGTTTTATTGGGAACAGAAAGAAACAGAAAAGCAAGTGATTCTGTGTGCATATCTAATCAATAAACAACCAATCTAGATTCCTGAAAATGAATTTTTTTGTTTATTTATTTAGCTCCTAAATAGTATGTAATTTCTTCAGGCCAAGAAATAAATTGAAAGGATTTAGAAGGATTTGCTTATCAGCAGAACACCACGTAGCATTACATTCCTTCTGCTTTTGGGAAGGTACATTGAAGTTGGGTTAAGCTGCTGTGGTTCAATACTTCTCTTTCCCCTGTCAGGGTGCCTTGAACAACAGACAGATTAATCCTCCCCACTTCCCTTTCTCCTGTCTTTGCCCTCCCTTCTCTTTCTCTCTCTCTCTGCGTTCCCTTCTGTTTCTCTGCTCACACCCTCCCACCATCAGCACCTTCCCCACTGCCAGTAGACAGAGAGAAGGCAGAAATATTATATTTTGCCCACTGTCTTTGCACAGTTTAGGGACAAAGTCCATGAAATTTGGCATCAAACCTGGTCAAGAAGAGTCAGACTTCACAGTCTTAACAAAGTATTGATTCTATTGAGACAGGCTTTCAGTTTTCAAAGGACTAATTCAACTTTCAAGGTTCTTTTTAAACATGACTGCCCATGACTCTGGATTGACACACAATTGGGGGGATTATTTTTTGCTTTCTCTTACTTAACTGGCTAGTTACTTAATCTCCTGTCTGCTGTAGTAGTAGACAAATGGCTGATTTTGTTAAGGAGTAGCTCTCCCATGATCCCTGCTTAATAATACCATTTGACAGCAGATCAGCTTTTATATCCAGCCAAGAATATGCAGCCAGGAAATGTACTTTTGCTGGGTTACTGTTGAAGGGTACATGTCTGCTTGTTACCTACCAGCTCCCAGCCAGTCTGGGTCCTGGGAGCATAAGGATGGATTTGTTCTCATGGTCTGAAGAGGTCTACAGCAATGCTGTCTTCTTGCTCTAAGTACAACTGGCTGAAACACTGTGCTGGATAGCTTCACTGCCTGCTTTGGAGTGACAGAGAGAAATGCATAGTGATGTGCTTGTATTACATAGTGATGAAGAGGATGCAAATATCGGATTGATTTGTAGTGAATTAGATTGGGCTGAAGATTGATGAGGAGAGTTCTTCCCTACTAGGGCATATACACTAATGGTATTCATACCTGAATGGCTTGGGCAGCTGCCTAATCTCAGTGCTCCTGGTCTTTGGTATTTCCTTAGGGACACTTGTCCACAGTTAATATAGATCACAACTGAGATTTTTCTTGCTGAAAATAATTGTAATTTTTTTTTTAGCCTAACTTTTTCCACTGCTTTTTTGAAATACCCTAAATAGTTTATCTTCCTTCTGGATGTTTATTACACCCTTGTGATACCTGTAGACATTTGTCATAACTTTAGTCCTTGTCAAGTCAAGCTCTGATGTTTAGTTTTGTTAAGCCTGTCTCATTCGTACATCCCTCCAGTTCTTTCATCTTTTCAGTTGCTCTTCTCTGAATTGCCTCCAGTTGCTCTAAATCTTTTGGCATTGAATTGTCCAAAACTAAACATAACGAGCTGTGCTCTCCTGCTGTAAATTGTTGTAGCTCGGCAGAAATCAATGCCAATTTAAACCAATGGAGGGCTTGGTCCTCCTTTTTTTGTTTTATCCTCAACTGAGCTGTATAGAAAGAATTGTTAGCTTCATGTTCTTTGATGCATTGCCTCTGCAGAGGCAGATGCCACCTCAGCACCAGTGTGTGGGAGTGCAAAGAGCTCGCACATCTTTGTGGCTTTGTCTGTACCGTGATAAGAAAATACATGTCGTACTATCCAGTGCTAATGAGTTGGAGAGGATTAATACCCTTTAGCCACTGATAGTAGATCCAGGACTGTCCTTAAAAGTTTATACAGTCCCAAACTGCAGCTTCTTTTAGAATATCTCATTATGATTTTAGGAACATTTCTAATATTTTCCCATTTGTATGCAGATTGTCTCTATCTGTATATAGAAGCTTGAATTTGTCCAAGCTAAGTCTCCTGGGTCTGCTGTACTGTAATGAACTCCAGGGTATTTTGCAAATACAGATTAAATAGGAAGTGAGAAATAAATACAAGGTGTAGAAAGGGCAGATGAAGGATTCCCATTTACTTGGAACAGTGTGAACAGAATACAAGTTCTTTTAAAAGCCCAGTTATCAAAGTACAAAAGGTTGACATGTTCAAGCTAGAAATAACACCTAATGAGACAGACACTTCCTCTGCTATCTTCTTTTGGTGAGGTAGCAAATGCCTTGAGCCCATTCTTTGCCAAGAAATGTCTTGGTTTCTGGTAGACAGAACAGCATCACTAACATTTCCCAAGAGCAGCATCACTAATATTTCCCATTCAGGGGAAGCATTCATACTGCATGATGTTACGCATAGAAGACAGTACATTGTCCATATTCCATGATAAATTTGAGTCATTTAGAAAATAAAGCAGTATGGGAGCAGCAGAGGGAGTCAAGTGGTCAGATTTACGAAAAGTTGTTGAGCTTCAGCTCTGCCCATTTTAGGTGTGAAAGAGAAATGCACCGCTCAGTTTAATACAACTGTATTTCCCCACTGTTGGAAGATATTTGTGCCTGGCATTTCATGGTGATCGTATCTCAAGAAGGATTGTAAATTGTGGTTCCTTGGTGGCAAAGAGATTTACACTTCTCTCGCAACAAAGCATTAAGTGTTGCTTTTCAAATAATGGTGCTGAATTGGAAGTAATGTGTACGGTGTGCAAAAGAGTTTCAAGCAAAAGGCAAGTAGGAAAATTGAATTCTACTTTACTGAGTGAAGCAAGTATGTACTTCTGGAGGCATTTGTCTGCAGGGCTTGAATTTATAGGTCCTTGTCTTTTCTCTCCTACTAGAAGTGAGAACTCCATCATTCTTGGGTGTGTTATTTATAATTTCATAAAACTGTTCTGTGACAGGACTTATTTTACCCAACATGCTTAATCTTTCTCAAATAATGGTGCACCCAAAGAGCAAGGTGTCAGAAAAACATTGCAGTTGGGGAAAGGAAGATTCAGCACCTGCCATTTTGTGTAGAACAAAGGAGTAAAGGTTGTGGATCTAATGCATAAATTAGGGCTTTGGATGTTTAGGATTGGATGGGTATGGAGTCGTTTTGCTATGCCATCCCAACTTCCCTTGCACATCCCACACCAGTACTTACAGTATAATCAGCAAAGATGTAGAACCATCACTGTGGGGAGATTGAAGAGGCCCTTAGAGTGAATAATTAGGAGGAGGTGATTACAGAACTAATAATTCATGGAAAAGAACAGGGAGCCAATTCAGTGAAATTGAAAGAATTTGAAGGTAAATATGCCCATAAATCCTCCAGGGTGGACTCAGAGTTTAGCACTTTCTCCTGCCCCAGTTTTATTCCAAGGCAATTTCATTAAACACTAGAGAGAGGGAGAGAAAAAATAATAATATAAATGCCATAAAAAATCTTCCAGAGGAAGGAATAAAAAGGGTTCCTGCCAGAGAGAGATTTTATTGAAAGTTATTATAATACCTATCTTTAGTTTTATGGCCTTTAATACAGGGCCAAGTAATTTCAAAGCTGGAATTCTTTAAAAATGAAATACATATTTTAAAATAGTATAGTATGAATTATTATTTTTAATATAGAATTTAGCTAATATATGGAATAGACAAATATTTTCTCTCTCATGTTCCTTCCAATGAAAATACAAACATCATTTTCCATCATAGCATACGGGGAAGTTTCATTGCAATCATGTTGCCTGTACATGAGAATGTTTAGCATTTACCATCTCCAGATCACTGGACAGACACTAAGGAATTAATCCATTTACCTCCCCTGGGGCCAACAGTTGAGTATAATCAGCCCTATTTCAAAAACAGGGAGAGAGGACCAGAAATGGAATAGCTAGTTTTGCTGACTGCCTCACAGTGAGCTGTTTCTGAAGAGGAGATGTTGGTGGGGAGTTTCTGGGATCGCTGCTCACTAGCCTCTCCTGCCTTGTGGAATTAGTAAGTTTAATAACCACTTAATGAAAATTCTCAGCTCCAGGAGGATTTTGAAAGGTATGGATCCCAGGCTGAAGAAGTTATAGTCTTCTGGAGGTTTCCTTGATGCTGTTTCTGTGGTCAGGAATTTGCTGCTGTTTATCACTGAAATAGCTTTATTCCTCTGGGATGATTCAGATGTTGGTATGTGAGCGGAAGGTGCATGGAAAACCAATATGTGATGGGACTAGAAAATCAGTTAGTGATGAATTGTGATGGAAAGTACCGAGATTAAAAATACAAGATAGGAAATGGCAAGACAGATTAGTGTACTTATCTTTTCTGTGGTTTCTAGAGATCTCATTAATGACCTTGACTTAAGTCTAACCACTTCTGGAGGTTTTTCTCTTTTTCTAACCCTCATTTTTATACATAACAAATCAGTAGCATGAGACAAACAACGATCACAAAGAAAGAAAAACTGGAATGTCAGGGGAAATAGCTTGCAGTGGAGATGGGGAGAAAAGGACAGAGATTAGTTGATATAATCAAGTGTGGAACCAGTCATGAAAAAGTGCAGACACAGGTCAGAGTTGGCAGGGTTGGTGAGCATTGCACATCATATATTTGCATTTTTTCAGTCAGACTGACTGTGCCCTTCTCCATTCGGAACCAACACAAGCCTCATGATGATTTTGTAGAAGGAAATCTGGAACACATATCCAAGAGGGCAGCATATGTATGTTGTATGTGCTGTCCTTAAGCTGTTTGCTAAGTGGGAAATTCATGAAGAAGATAAATGAGGAGCAGGCTTCATGGCTTTTCAGGTCCTACTCAGAATTCATCTTTGCTTTAAAATTCTGCATTCCCTGATATTCTGGTTCTGTCATGCAAGAGTGGCTGAGAGGCCAGAGAGGATCACTGTGCCTAGCACCCTGCTGCTGGCCATGGCCACACATGGGACCTCAAAGAAAGAGTCCTGAACAGCTTTATGCAAATAGCCATACTTCTTTGGTCTCAGTGTCTGTGGCATAGGACTTCACAAGCTAGGTATGAGGTATTTAATAGCTCTGGGTGGATGTTGTTACCCTTAATTTGGCCACTTCTAAAATACATCCAAACCAGTATCCTGTTGCAAGGTGTACCCACTTTAAAAATACATATCTATTTTATAAAGATGTTATTGCTTTTTTTTGAGCATGCTACTTTTCTGGTTTTGTATGATGTCCCTAATGAGCAAGGGGGGGTGGAAAAAGATTTATAAAGGAACTCCTGGTTCTTTTCAAATACTGGATTAGGTTGTCAATTCATTTGCATCTGATTCAGGCCAATGCTGCATGAAGCCCTTGGATATGAGCAAGTAGGTAAGTGGATAGGTATAGCAGTTGGTGACAAACATACATTGTTATAATTGTTATGCTTATTTCCTACTTGAAGAAAACATCACTATTCTTCTATGAAACCCTGTGTGTGAATTGTCATCTCTTCAACTAAGAGCAAAATCCACATCCTCCAAATCAACCTGGAAATCAAAACCAATTGCCAGGGTCTTAGCACTGCCTGAACATGGTTTTCTAGTAGTGATGGATTGTTTATTGTTTATCCACTGTGCTGTCCTTAACATTCTTTTACAAGTGTTTTAGACAACTGTAGTACAAGTCTCCAGTTTCACTAGCTACGTTTCACCTGCTTAAAAAAACATCTTGCAGTATGGTTTTTTTGACTTACTCTGCTAAATTACTTCACAGAGATGCAATTAAAAATGAATATCTTTCTAACCAGGGACAGCTATGTTTCACTGTTGCACAATATGATCACTATTTGTAGAAACTATAAAGTGATTTGGTGTCCTTCAGGATAAATAATGCTTTATAAAGTATATGTGACCAGACCAGAAGAATTATAGAAAGTAAATTTCTATTTTGTGCGTTCCTCCTTTCTTGACCTCTCACTGAGCAGATGAACTTTTAAAGCCACTTTGTTTTAAGAGAGAAGTCATCAGGATTTCAACAGTGTTCTTCTGTTTTCTGTGACTGAAAGATGCTAAAAAAAACCCCTTCATATGGAAAGCAGGAAATTGCTTTGTACATGTTACCTTCGGTTCCTTTTAATCTTGCCTCCCCCATGAGGTAAGATTATTAAAGTATTCAGTGAAAGTATTTAAGCATGATACTACTGCTGGATTGCATCCAACAATACTTTGTCAAATGGCAATGCCAGGGTAAGACTAAGTAGCATGAACAATAGGGATTCCCTTACTTCATGGCTATGTTTTCACAGATACTCTCTTTCTATAATCTTTATTTACAGCCGACCAATCCTGTTTTTTCTTTCTTGGCTCACTCTAAGCCACTGAAATCAAGATTGAAGGAATGTCAGGTGCAATCTCATCTTTCTGACTGACTGCTCAGTTCTGTGTTTTTTCCTTTGCTCAAGTAGAAGCAGAGAGGGGGAGCTCAGGGAACCTCTGGTAGCAAACAGGGGGACTTGCTGGCATTAGGAATCTGAAGGAATGGCTGAGACCTTAGAACAGTTGCGTAGAGAAAAGGGAACATGCAGCGTGTTGGAGACAGCCACAGAAGATACAGGAACGTGAAGCAGACTTTGCTTAAAGCTGGAGAGTCTTTTTCAGGAATAAGGAATTGGCTTGCCATGATGTGAGATTCCCAGGAGTATGCATCTGGCGTACAAAAGTAAAGCTTAGTGAAGTACAGCCACCCTGCCTCTGAGGAGCTGAGCCTTCAGCAGCACTTCCTGCCTGGTGAGGAACATTTTAGTTGTTTTGTTTCAGGAGTCATCGTAGTGATCCTGCTGCTCAGCAGAAGAGGCAGCTTTCTGCAAGAAGTTGTTAAGGGAGACAATTTCAGCAGAAGATGCGGTTTGAGCTGATGCTGCTGAGCTGGGATAATTTTGTACTGTGTGCAGGAACATTACAACCTGTGTCCAGAGGCTGCCACACACTCTCCCTAATGGTCTGCATTACTAATTCAACTAATTGCAGCAATTACAGGCAGGAGATGCTGCTGGGAAGAGACGCCGGCACACTTCTAACATGCTGCAATACATGTTGCTCATTAATTAGACCAGCAGAAAGGAAAAAAAAAATAAAAATCACCAGCTGGAAATGCAGAAGAATGTGCTGAAACCTGTAAGGGCCACGAGCAGTCACAGTCTGTTTCAGACTTGCAGAACCTGACTTTCCAAGTCACAGCAACATCCCCGGTCACTTGGCAAGCAAACAGGGAAGGATGCATGTTGGATTCACCTGACACATGCAGCAGTTCAATAAATAGGTTGCACAGGTATTTACTATCTGGGTAAATACAAAGGATTCCCAATCTGAGAGGTGTGTTTACAGAGCAGGAATTGCCTTTCTCTCAGCGTGATGCATCTAGCAGCACAGCAAAGGGTACTGCTAGCTGCCCGGGTGATCTGTATTATCTGAGTCTTTCTTGTACTCCTTTCTTTGCAGAAAGTATGTTCAGCCTGAACATGCCTCATCTGTTCAGTCTCTCAGTGGGTGCCTTCTGGCCGGCCCTACGTGGTATTGGTATTTATCAGGGAGCCCAGTGTCTGCTGAACAGACACATCTACTGTAGCTGTCGGAGGAGAGTTTGTCAGCCACGCAGGTGTCACAGCTGCTGTACTGACTGTATACAGTGTGATCTGCCTTCTAACCTAAACAGCACCTCACCTCTGCACACCTGAACTGCTCAGTAGCAGAGGATAAGCACTACTCTTCTGAGAGGAGAATCCAGCTCCATGGAGAGTGTGTTTCCATGGCCGTATCTGAAGTGCTTGGTACAAGTTAACTAGTTTAAAAGTTACTCTTCTGAAACACTTTCTGTTTTCCGAGGATACCTAGCTGCCTCTGCAACAGTCTCTTGACTTGCATGTATCTTACCTATCTTTTTCCTCTGTTCTTTTTCCTTCATGCCTTTCCTTCACATGCCAGACAACAGATGACATCGTTTCATCAGCTGAATGTTCCAGTGATGATGAAGATTTCATTGACTGTGAGCCCAGTACAGGTAAGTCAGGTCAGTCTTGTTTTGCTTGCTTTCTGTTTTCATTTGCAAAAAACAATGCATACATATATTTATATGTGTGTGAATGTATACATATATACTTATATATGTATATATATGTGTGTATATGTGTATATATAGATATACACGCTTATGTATATATACACTGTATATAAAATAAAAATTATACAGCCAAGCATCAGATCCCATGGACTTGGCAACAGCAAAACAGATACATAGTCACTATTTGCTTAATATAAAGTAGTTTGCATGGCAAGCCAAACTTCCTGAAAGTGATCCCAGCTAATTCACCGTTTACATGTTTATAGCAGTTACTTCACTGACACAGCAGGAAAGCAAAAATATCAATGTGGTACGTGACAAATAATAAAGATTTATAAAGTGGGGAAGGGGAATGTCAGCAAAATAGAAGAGAAACAAAAGTGAAGCAATAATGGGTTCTTAGCATTGTTTAATCTTTGTTAATTGCTCTGAAGATGGACTGTGAAAGGATACATTTGTCCATGGGATTTTGAGTACAGTTAACATGGTAATGTATTTATACTAATTTTGTTTCCTATGAGCCCAAAGAAATTGGGAAGCACCAAAACATAGTTCTAACATAACAAAATTAGTAGTAATTCTTGCCCTGTTATCTGCAGTGATGCTTCAAAATGTATCCATTAAAGAGTCAGAAGGACTGGCCGTGTGGAACTGACTCAACTTCTCCCTTTCAGATACATTTTGATAAACTGATGGCTTTTCTTTCTGGTGAGATATATGATGTGATATCCAGCAGGCAATTGCAGTCTATTTTATTTCTTACAGGCATTTTCAAGTCTTCTTTTTTGAGGCTTGCCATGAGTTAAGCATTTCTATAATAGAGAACAGACATCATCGAATTTCTGTGTACATTTAAAAGAAAAAGAGAACGTCTGGTTAGAATCTTTTTTCCTGAAGAGTGAAACATATAAATAGTATAGGGTGTTTTGTTTTGGTTTTGTTTGGTTTTGCTTTGTTTTATTTGGGATGATTTTTTTTCTTTAAAAAAAAAAAAATCCCCAGAAAACATTATAAATGTTCTGTTTCGAGTTTCCTGAAGCTATTTGAGTGATACAATAATAACAGTAAAATTCACCCAAGGCTAGTGCTTTCATATTTCTTTTCAATTCATCATGCTGTACCTGCATTTTTTGGTAGAACTTGCTCCTGCAGTAACCTGAGATTGGCATTGCCTTGTAGCTGGGAACTTCCACTCATACTCTTGACCTTCCCCATGATGGCAGGGGAGGCAGTGACATGACAACTGATGCTAACAGATAGCTCAGCCTACTCCCATCTCTTTACGCAGATCTTACCCCCCCAGCAGAAAAGCAGTCCAAATGATACTAGATTGTGAAGCATAAACACTGTGGGTACTGGGATTTTTAAATAAAAGGTAGTAATGAAATACCAGCACAGAGCTTGTCATGAAAGTGAGGTGTGAGTTATACAGGACCATGCTAACAGGACTAATGTGGCTCAGCTGGTATGTGAGTGAATGGATAGGAATCATTTCATTACAGTCTCACTAACATTTCGAGACCTTTTTTTTTAATTATTATTATTCTGATTGCCAACTATTTCATTTAAAGGAGGAAATGAGATCTTTATCAGACTCCTCCCCTTGTATATTACTGTGATTTATATTACAGTGTGGAAATCATGATTACTTCAATGGCTACAGATTGTAATAGCAATGTTTTCGGCTTGTGCTGCTAGTAGAAAAATCAAAGTTTGAAGGGAAATTTGGTAAACTGGGTTGTTTAGCATGAAATTTCAGAGTGCTTTAGAGCAACATTTCCAGACTAAAAATACCTTTCTCCTGACACAGTTAGAAATCTAATGTTATAAACAGGTACAAACTGGATTTGTAAAAATGACTTGCTTTTGAAAGTCCTGCTAAGTATTACAGTTGACTGCTGGAAGTGCCTACAGACATTTCAGTATCTGCTGTATAAAATAATATGATTTGCTGAAAATCTGCTGAAGGTACTCTCCTAAATTACTATACATTCTTGAAAATTTCACCTGGTATCTCTTATCACATCCTACTCCTTCTCCATAGAACAGTCGTCTGCGTGAGCCACTGAAATCTGAATGTTTTCTTGGGACTCACTGTGGCACTGAGAATAAAAATTAGCCTGATCATATGTAAAAAAAGACTCCCAGGTGGTCCTTGCTCATTAAATTTACACTTCCAGATTTTCAGGTTTCCTGCTCTCAGAGGCACTGGTGTACAAACTTGCCAGATGTAGGAGGGATACACAGATCCTTTTTGCCTCCAAAAGCATAATCGTGGCTCATTCCATCACAATGAGGAGGAAAAGCAACAGGTTTATGGTGCTCCTCATTTAGGTTTCTTTATCTTACAGTCTCCATCCTCGGTGCACATAAGGAAGGTAGAACAGTGTCTGCAACACAACCAGTATTAAAGCACTCGTGCAGCCCATTCTGCTCCGGAGCACCAAGCGATCTGAGCTGGCTTATCAAGATCCAGTGGTGCTGGTTTGGCTGAGCAGATGAGACTTCAACAGCCAAGTCAGGATTTGGGCCGTATGCCAAAACCTGGTACTAAATGTATACATTGTGGAAAGAGCCAGATAAACTTCCTTGTATTTTTTAGTGCTTGGGTTTGGATTTCTTTTAAATTTTATTTTATGTTAATTGGGTCCATTTGAGTTTCTTCATCTTTTTCTGTTGACAGGTCAGTGTATTTTATGCTGCCTTCTGGCTTGCCTGATCACATTTGCAGCAAATTGAAAATTAAATAATCTAACCCAGCACAGGCCCCTTTTGTTCCTCTGATAATATGTAGCTTCTAAAGCTCTTGAGTTTCTGCCAAACACCATGACTTGGCCTTCCATCACCCTCAGTGGCACGGTCCAGTAATACAAAGGTTACTGAACCACTTCTGCAGCTGTGAGGTGTGATATACATCGCTATGAACCTACTGTGCAATAACCAAGACAAGGGCAGTGGAGAGTACTGCCATGCAAATCAAAAGCTTTCGGATTTCGCAGGGGTCAGAATCAAATCCCAAGATCTAACTATATTACTTTGGATTTGGTTCCACCTGGATCAGAAGCAGTACCCTACTGAGTCCTTTCAAAGACTTTGGCTCTGCTGTACTCAAAGATAGTTCAAAAGACAGAAAATAATGTCCTCTTTGAGGCTAAATATCTGATGAGAACCATTTTCCAGGTCTTATTGCCACTTAATTCTGATTGTATGTTGAATCCAAGACCTGAATCTCAGTAAGCATACAGTCTGCATCTGGATACATGCATCTCTTTAAATGAAGACAGCATAAAGGTGTTTTCTGCACTCTGCTCTCCTCACGAGTTTCCTGGCTAGCTGGGGACACTCGCTGTAGCAGGCTGGGTGCCCCACTGTGCCCCACTTCCAAAAGTTGATTTCTGTTGGGATTTCTGTAGATCCCCTTGTGTAGAGATCAGGAGCTGCACAGGACCTGTCCTGACTGAGGTAGCTTGCAGGCATCCTCCGTAGACATGTATGTGTGCATAAGGAATTACTCTAACAAGTGGTGGCAATGACAAGTGTGAATCCAAAACTCATCTGTATTTTATGTAATGAAAAAGAAGGCCGTGTAGGTTCCAAGATAAAAAGCACTTGCTATTCATCTTATTGCAGACAAGCCTAGATACCCTTAGATCTCCACATCTCCCAGAATGGCTTACTTTAGATGATACCGTGGGCATAAAACTGTTCATCTGCCTTGAAGAAATGTTTAGTTACAGTCAACAGCAGTCCCAGCATATTTGAAAACCTTCAGATTTCTGTGCCAAAAACATGATGTTTTCCTGTAGTATAAGTGCAGGACTCTCTTCTGGCCTGTTTCAGGGAGATCTGAGGCTCAAATATTGAAGTTCCTCGAAGCTGTAGCCAAGGTCCTGAGTCTGTGCTTTTGAACACAGCTCTGTGGTGGTGTTTTGGTTACTCAACTGTCCTCAGAGAATGAATAATTTCTAAGGGAAATAACTTTACTCCTAACTAGTAAGCACTGTGCCATTCTAAAGAAAGCAAACAGTTATCTCTTCCTAGCCAAATGAGGAGCACCCCTACAGTCTGATCTTCAAAGCCACGAGGATTATAGCTGTGCTTTCCTGGCAGACACTGCTGCTGTCTCCACGTACCATTGCCCTTGTTCGTACTAAGCACATCCTTTAGCTCAGTGCTCCAGCACCAGGCAGGCTGGATGCTGGTGGCTGGGCAGCTGATTGGGTTCATAACCAAGGCTGCTTATTGCACTACTCAAAAATAGTAAGACCCAAACTTTCACTAGTTAGGCTGAAGTCCAAAATGCAACCTCTTGAAATGGATGTAGGGTTTAATCCCAGGTCCCTGGCTTGACGCAGCCTCTGTTTCTTCCCTGGTTTCCTAAAAGGCTTCATATATCATAAAGCTGGCATTGGCTAATCAGACTGGTAAGCTTTTCCCATGAGGGACTGGACACAGCAGCAGAGATGCCAAAATGTACAGTTCTTTGTACTAGAATTTACACAGTGTTTTGTAGCATATACCCATACACAGGACACACGTATCCTAAAGGTATGGTCTCTGTATCTATCATTTACTGGTCAGCACTCATCCACTTCAGGTTCCTGATTTGTGGGCTAGGGCAATCAAGCTTCCATCCATGCAAGCTGGAGAACTGGGTACCTGCAGACTGCCCAGGTTACAGATTTATCTGCAGAAAATGAACAGAATCTCTCTTCCAAGAGTCTACAAACAGCCAATACAGTATAAAAAGCTGGAAGTGAAGAAATCTTGACTGAAGAAACCAAGATAAATGATGATATGTCACTCGTCCTCCATAAACTGCATCAGCCTTCTTGAAGCACACAGCAAATTTTCATTGCTCTCCTCGGAGAAATATCCCCCCCAAACCCAGTGCTCAGTTACTCCCAGTCTCTTCCTCTGTCAAGCAGGAGTTCTGCTCCGTTTCTCAAGTGAGAACAAGAAATGTTCTTTAAAGTTGGGCACATGCCTTGCAGTATGCAGAGAAGTAGGCTTCCCATCTTATAGAGACCCAAAGGATGGGGATTCCTCCACGGCACTTCCCAGGGAAGAATAGCATCACTTGTTTGATGGAATTTCCTAGCTACAGTCTTACAGCCAAAACAAAAACAAACGAACAAGTTTTACTAATCATTCATGCAGATGACTTACAGGAATTTTTTGTTTTCATTTTTGTACTAGAAATTTATACTCAGTTTGCTTTACAGCATATTGGTCTGATTTCCTATGCAAGGCCCCACCCATGAGGGTATTTTATCTGTATATGCACTATATACAGCGTGCTTATGTATCTTTTATTATATGTGTATATACTAAAGTAATAAATGACCAATATCAGCAGTAGTCCCTATCATCCAATCACATGTTTACACAGAAATTCATGCCTTCATCTAACCCTGGCATCCGCTAGCGTGGACAGATGCATGATATTGTTATTTCTTGGTGAACAAAGCACGTTATTTTATTTTTTGTTTTGTTAGAGTTCTTTCTTTCTTCTTTTATTTATTTGTTTACTTTTAATCAATAGTTTCATCTACCAATTAGCCTTGGGGTAGGGTGGGGCAGGGCGAATAAAGAAATTATACAGGTATATCCATCGATATATACACATATAGCCCGTGTATATATAGATAGATATATACATTGTATATATTTGAAGAACATTTTCTGTCGTTTCACCTCATCTTGTGCCGCATGAATTTTTGGTGATTGACATTTTAGTTTCTTTTATATTTCTTTCCCCTTTTTTTTTTTTTTTTGGCTCGTAATGGTGCCATAACTGCTATTTTTTAATTTTTAAGATCATTGCTGTACTTTTCAATTTATATTTTTGGAGTTCATCCAACAAACTAATTGTTTGATCATCTCAAGACTGAGATATAGATCTGCAAACCCAATAAAGGCAACAAAATCTTTTCTTGCCATCATTAAGAAATCCACATTTTCAGACATCCCAAGAAAGTTGTGTGCAAAAGAATGAAGATTCTTACCCCTCCTTCCTTTTTATTTCCTCATCTCCCTACTTTTTTTTTTTTTTTAAACTTCTGCAAAGTGTCTATCCTGTCTTTTCCTTTTTCCCCTCTTTT
Source organism: Porphyrio hochstetteri (assembly GCA_020800305.1). NCBI lineage: Eukaryota > Metazoa > Chordata > Aves > Gruiformes > Rallidae > Porphyrio > Porphyrio hochstetteri. The sequence goes on along the minus strand of CM036908.1, from coordinate 6,821,391 downwards.
TTTTAATCGAGTTCAGAGAAAAAGCTCCCAGAAGGACAAAATGACTCCCCTTTACCCCTGCATTCTCCCAGGAAACATTCTTCCAACAAAGAAAACCCTACAAACCACAGATGGCATAAAAAGAATTTTATTGCAATGCAGAGTATCTGTCGTATCTTTTATTTCTGGGTCAGTGCAAGATCATTTTTATGGCATGCTGTAGTTTAGCTGATTTAACTAACCATGGCCTTCATTAATCTGTGCATGGGCTGTGATGACGCCATCTTGTGTTTCATCAGAGCTGCGCATTCAGGCTAACCAAGCAAGTCCGTAGTGTATGATTTTGGGGGGGGAGGGAGGGGGGATGGATATCGTTTCAATTTTAATTTTTAGTTTTATTATCATTTTTTCCTTTTTGGAAGAGTTATGCCAGTACCGTTCAGCTGCTTCTTGCAGCCTCAGCGTTATATATCTACTTTATTTTATGGGTTTCTTTTGCTCTTCTGTTATTTCTCAGTAGCAATCTTACGTCTTGTCTGTGTCCATCTGTCTTGTCAGTGTGTCTTGGAGTCCATTGGTCCAGTGTTGTTATGTGATTCTGTTCTCTGTTCGTAAGCTGGTGTTCAGCTCCCTGCCGCTCTGTCGTTCCCCCTTCCCCTCCCCTCCTCCTTCTTCCCTCCCCACCTACCTGAGGGGGTGTCCACAAAGGGGCACCAAGCTTTGAATGAGCTTCTGAGGCTTCAGGCTGGAAGTCACAGGATGTCCACACAACTTCTTGAGAAACACAAAGTTTGCAGCTGGAAAGTTTTCAAACTCTCTTATCACTTCACTCTGGTTTACTGGCATAGTGCTAAAGTGACTTCTTACACAGCTTTTTAGGAGATCTGTATGTGCATGCTGATGTCTTTAGAGTGAGAACTCCTGTTACATGTTCTGTATGCACCAGGAAATGCAGGGTGCAGGCTTAACTAGGTCTTTTGACAAAAGGCAGCCCTGGGAGGAGAATATCATTGGGCATGTGCAACTGAAATGATACCTAAGGGAATGTATCTCTGAAACCCACAGCTCATGGTTCATTTGTCATTAGGAGACAAAAATGTGGGGAGTACTTAAGATTTCTCTGAGTAATGCATCTTCACTCTGTGGAGTCAGCCTTCTGTTTGTCCCCATGTGCTGTCTGTCCCTATTGATACTGGTTAAAAAACTGTTCTGCTGATGTTTACGTGCAGAACTTGAACACAGTTCTGGAAATGCATTTGGACTGTCTTCTGCCATATGCATCATAAATATGCAGTCGTGTAAGGCAGAAGAAAACAAGCTGAGATCTCAGGTGTCTGCTTTGACTTGAAACACTGTTCAGAAAAAAACATCTGGCTTGTAGAGTGGTGTGTTCCCCAGTATCCTTAATCCTGTTCTTGCTGAATGAACTAATCATGTGTAGTGGCATGGAAGGTGTCAGAGCACTAGGATACATCAGCTGGTATTGGTGGATCAGCTCAAGTTAGTGGAGGACAAGGCAGACAGTTTTCTTGCAGATAATGTTCAGGACAGCCCAAAAAAGCATTTGTTCTATAGAGAAAATGAGATGAAACCTATTAATTGTTCTTAGGATATAAGGCTTATCTGTTTAAACTAAGAGCTATGTGTTTAGTTCTCCAACGTGGAGTTATTTAACTTATTTCATTTAACTTATCCAAGATGTGTTTCCTGTACTTGCAGAGGGATAACAAGAAGACAGCTTTTCTTTCACCAGTAAGAACAAATCATCTTATGCTCAGTTTTCTTCTTTTCTATATGGTCTGAGAAACATTACTGAGTGCTATTAATTAAAGCTAAAAATAATCAATATATAAAGCTTTCTTGGTTTAGTGTTTTTCACAGCCATTAATTCCTACTAAATCTGAAGCTTTTTCTTGGCAGTTGCTTAAATAAAGTAACTGCTTATAAAATTATATTATAATCAACGAGCTCATGGTTTTGTGTAATGCTGCCCTCTGTCAGATAGATCAGAACAGTCCGGTTATGAGGCTAACAGCTAAAGAAATAATTTCTTTAGCTCAAGTGATGAATTATTGGAGCAGAGCAATCAGAGTTTTAGCCCCCTGCATCGCAAAGTTCAGGGTAACCTTCATCTTGGACTATTGTGATGAGTAAATGAAACGTCCAGGCATCAGGACAGTTACCTCCAGGCTGTGGCAAAGCTGCTGTGTGCTGCTGAATGCTTGTTTTTGTTTGCCTTACATGGCCTCTGTCATGCCTTCAACTACCCCTCTGCTGCAGGGAGTGAGAGACTCAAGCTCAGGAGATGCTGTGGAAGATCCCGTTGTGTGCTCTGGTTTATCCCACTAAGTGTATATATAGATTTCTGGTACTTGAAATAGATTGTATTTTTGTTTCTTCTCTCAGGGCAGGTTGCTGGCTTCAGGTCTCCTGATATTTGTCCCTGAGCAAGGGGGGGGAGCTCAGAGTTGAGTTGTTAAAGCCAAGGGTGAAAAATCTGAGCTGAGATGTGCCACTCCCAGCTCTGCCATTGATTTCTTCTGTGACTGTGCAACTACATGGATCCCTTGCCTACCTGTAAGGCAGGGGAAATTAAATACTTTTTAGATAAATGAGGGTGGAAATGATGGGAAAGAAAATGTAATTAATATTTTAATGAGCTTGGATATTCAGGTGGAAATTGCTATGCAATACACCAAAATGGTATTTTACTGCTAAGGATGTAAAAGTAAGCCATCATTGTGGAGATTTTAGTACTAATTGCTATCTTCACTTGCTGTGGCAAGTATCATTATTCTGTATTTTCATGAAATGGGTACACCTCATAATCTGTTAATGCAGAGAGAAGTAGTGAGGGGTACAAAAGTCGAATATTTTCATGTCAGGGAACATTGGTGTGGCATCTTTTTTATTAAACATAAATTTCTCCTCTAGAGTTAACACATGTAATGGAAATAAGGATGCTCAGGCCACATAAATTGTCATGAGTGGGCTGCAATATACAGATCCTTTACATCAGCACTTCAATCACTTGAACTTGCAATTCAGATCAGAATTTTCCTTCATAAACTTCACTGTTTCTTCAGCCTGACTTTGCTGGTGTAACTTTCCCTGGATTTGCATTTAAAATCAGAAGGAGGCCAGGATTAGACCCACAGCCTGGATACCTTGCCCTTGCCGTCTTCCAGTCTTTTTTTAAAGCGTGTTCTCTAAACTCAAAGCCATGTGCACTGTCACATTCTGGCAATCCCTCTAGTGCTGTGCCTATGTTATCAAGCTGACACATGTCTAAAATACTAAGATATGATATTTTCAACCTGCTGGGACTTGCTTTTTGTCCCTGTTAGCTTTGATTTTCAGCTTCATAAAATATATGGGAAAGGAAGAAAAAATAGACAATGACACATTCAGTGGAAGAGAACAGCTAACACGTGACTCAGGAACAGATTTTGCATCAAAAGCAAATGTATGTATATCAGATACTTCAATGTCTATAGCAACTGATTAGATAGCTTTAAACAAGAAGAAACTATCTGATTTCTGAAAGATATATAATATCTGCTAGAGAGAAAACATGTTGAATGTTGACAGATAATAGGGACCAATATACACTTTTGTTTCTAAGAGATTTTATTATGTAATTTTCTGGTCATCATGCCTAGACCTGAAGGTGCCTCATGTATTAGATAGTGATGTTCACATGAGCTGTAACACCTGGGATGCCTCCACAGAGCAAGAAAATATATTCTACTTCAATTTTTAATCCAAGTAGATCATAGAATCATAGAATAGAATCACAGACTGGTTTGGATTGTCAGAGACCTCGAAGATCACCTAGTCCCAACCCCAGCCATGGGGAGGGATGCCCTCCACCAGACCAGGATGCCCAAAGCCCCATCCAACCTGGCCTTGAACACTGCCAGGGAGGGGTCAGCCACAGCTTCTCTGGGCAACCTGTGCCAGTGCCTCAGCACCACCACATGAAAGAATTTCTTCTTAAATATCTAATCCAAATCCACACTCCTTCAGTTTAAAGCCATTACCCCTTGTCCTATTACCGCATGCCCTTGTAAACAGTCCCACTTCATCTTTCCTGTAGGCCCCTTCTTTAGGTATTGGAAGGCTGCTATAAGGTCTCCCTGGATCCTTTTCTTCTCCAGGCTGAACAAGCCAAACTCTCTCATCTCATCCTTTCTTCATAGGAGAGGTGTTCCTGCCCTCTGATCATCTTTTTGGCCCTCCCCTGGACTCACACCAATAGCTCCATGACTTTCTTGTACTGGGGACCCCAGAGCTGGATGCAGCTGGTGTTCTGTGAGTGCAGACAAGTGTGACTCCTGGTTTCAGGATCTGTCTGAAGCAGAGTACCTCCAGCAGACATCTGAACTTGCAACAAGGAGGTGCCTTTGACTGGGTTCTGAATCACTTATCTCTGCCAGGGAACTGGGGACTCTCAGAGAGCTGTGAGGAGGATTAAGGATGATTTGACAGCTAGAGAGAAAGTCAAGACACTTGGCAGTGTAGCAGGACTATGTATGTTTTCTGGAACAAAAAACCCAGGAATTTTTTATATAGTAGACTTGGACATACTACCAGATTTACCCTTACTCCAGTGATTGGTGGGTAGTCTTCCCATGGGAAAAATACTGCAGCATGCCCCCCAAGCAGTAGAGTGAATGACCTCGGAGCATGAAATCATGATTGACTTTTGAACTTTATTTTCTGATAACTAAGAAGTTTTCAGGTTTCCCAGAAACACTTTACTTCACGTGCTTAAACGTGCCATGTAAGCCCAAAGGTGAAACAGGGACTGGAATCTTCATGCCCTGGGTCTTTTTTGATAAATAGTAAAGATTTGGTGTTGGCAAAGTACTGTGGGGAATCTATATAGTTTCCTCTGTGTCAAATCCAAGCCAAGAAAATGTTTTGTGACTCCTAAAATGTATATTACAACTTTTGTCTTAAAATACCTTTTCATTTTGAAATTGATGCTTTAAAAAAAAAAGTTTACATTCTGACAAAGCATCTTATTACAAAACAAACTGAAGTTTTGTAGTCATAAATACTGGGGGGGGGGGGGTTGTTCACTACGCTTGGCTCTTTCTTTCCATTTCTGAAAATATGACTAGTAATCTTCACCTTTAAATAACTTGGGAGATTTTTTACTACTCCTTTTCAGTTTTTCAACTTCTTTTCTCCTCCATTTGGTTCTCTGGAACATTAAACTATACTTTTCTCCATAGGGAACATCTGTTACTAGCTCTGTACCAATTGTGTTAGAAGAATAAAACCTTTGATTACATTTATCAAAGCAGTTAGGCCAGTATATTTCAGCACCTTCAGTTGTTTCATTCATGGCTTTTCATTATATTTTGAATAGCAGTGGTAAAAGTCCATCCCTGAAGCTATGTGATCTTTCCCACATACACTGTTTTCCATATCTATCAATTTTTCCCTTGGAAAGGAAAAGCAAACAAAAATTATTTTGGAGAGAGAGGGGGAAAAATGTCTCCTTCACTAAGGCAGTGTTTTTAGAAACAGCTGGTAAAACAAACTGCAAATGTTGTGCCTGCAGCACCTCTATTCTAATAGCAGGATTGTTTAAAGATGAAAGCAGCCGTTTGAGTGTGTAGCTCCCTGTTAGTCCTAATTCTTCCTCCATAGGGGAAGAACAGGGAATCTTGGTGGTAGTTTGTTTGCTATCTTACCTCCTCTGAAAAGTTATTTACACAGCTCTCTGATGATGAATGAGCGTTCTGATTGTGCTTTCTGCAGCAAACAGAAATAACTGAGTGTGTTGGACAAATGAATCTCACTCATCTATATACATTTTTTTTTTTATATATATACTTCTATATACTTACTTTTGAACTACTAGATTTGTTATTCTTCTGGTGATTTTTTTTTTTTTGGCCTCCCAGAGGACCTTTTCCTGCCTGATGACAAACCACAAGTTTTCTGTTGTCCTGTCTCATATGTGGCAAGTGTCCAAACACGAGATACCAATTCAGGTAGTTTACCAAGCTGCCAGGCTTGGTGCTACTCATGTATGCCAGGCATGGTGCTGCTCAGGGCTGGTGCTGCTGCACTATAATCACACAGAAATGTATAAAGTATCCTGAGAAACGTGAGCAGTTTGGTTTCATTTTCTGTACCAAATTTGCTTAGCTTCCATTAAAGCTAATTAATTAGGAGTCTGGGCGCCAAATGAGGTAACGGCCATTTGGAGTACCTTTAAAAACCATGCTTTTTGCCAAGGCACAGATTTATGATGATATTTGGAGTACCAATTGGTATCAATACATACTGCTTTTGCCTTAAAACCCCTGTAAAAGCAATATTGTTTCTTGTATTTTATTGGGACATAATGTCTGATGCCAGCTACGCATTCAACATACAGAAAGCGTGGTGAGGTGCTGGAACAGGCTGCCCAGAGAGGTGGTGGATGCCCCGTCCCTGGAAGTGTTCAAGGCCATGTTGGCTGGGGCCCTGGGCAACCTTGTGTAGCTCCAGGCCTGAGGTTGGTGGCCCTGCCTGTGGCAGGGGGGTTGGAGCTCTATGATCCTTGGGGTCCCTTCCAACCCATGCCATTCTATGATTCTATGACATGATTCTATGCTTATTTAAAATGAATTTGGATCCTGGAGATGGCTGCATGTGTGAATGTCCAACAGCTCCAACAATATTTTATAGCTATCATGTCATAATTTTTCCATGGGTTGAGAGGAGCTTTGTGGATATTAGTGAAGCTGAGCACTTGCTTCAGAGATCTAAATTTAAGATTTATGTGCTGACAAGAGCTAGTTAATCCTCTCACAAACTGGGCCCTTAAGGACTCTCTGAATGGCAGGACTTGGAATAAGACCTTGGAGTCTTAATTCTTCTTTCACTTTCAAACCAGAGTTAATCTCTCCTTCACTTTTAAACAAAGGTTGCAGCTTGATCCTACAGATTTCTTAAACCTTCTGTCAGATAGACGCTCCAGGAGGTCATTTTTCTGAGGATCCAGTCATGTTAGGGCAATGACAGCTTTTACTGCCGTGTGTCATATTACATTAATTTTCTTATTCAAGGGAGATTTCAGCAAATGCAAAACAAGACGATTGAGCTATCTGCAGTGAAGTTAAAGATTTTAGACATCAGCTTAGAGCAACGATCATTGTTCCTTGTTGAACAGCAGTTCTTTATCAGTTTTCTCTTTTGTTTTGTCTTCTGCTGTTCTTTTTCTGGTAATGAAATGCATAGGACTGTACACATCATTTCGGGGGTAGCAGTGACAAAGCCATGTAGAGAGGTACTGTTATCTATTTGCTCCATTACAGTGAAGCCTCTGCTTATACAGCCCGAGTTCTGAAAATAGTTGGAAAGCTTAATAAGCATAGGGAGCTGGCGCGGAGGAAAGAGATTCTCTGCCACAGAGGATTAAGGGATGACAAATGCAGTGTACCTTTTATAAAATCCAAGAAATTGGAGCTTGGCATCTCTGATTTGGAGCACTAGGAAAGGTGCTAAAGTAGGAATTAAGGGAAATATATATATATATATGTTATGCATACATATGTACATATGCGTGTATATATATACATATCTGTATGTATGTCAGTGTGCTCTTGCAGCTCGGAGGGCCAATGGTATTCTGGGCTCCATCAGAAGAGGGGTGGCCAGCAGGGACAGGGATGTGATTGTCCCTCTCTACTCTGCCCTCATGAGGCCCCAGCTGGAGTCCTGTGTCCAGATCTGGGGCCCCAATACAAGAAGGATGTGGAACTGTTGGAGAGGGTTCAGAGGAGCCACAAAGATGATTAGAGGGCTGGAGCAGCTCCCCTACAAAGAGAGGCTGAGGGAGCTGGGCTTGTTCAGCCTGGAGAAGAGAAGGCTGCGGGGGGACCTCATTGCAGCCTTCCAGTCCCTGAAGGGAGCAGAGGAACAGGAGGGGAATCAGCTTTTTAAAAGGGTAGACAATGGCAGGACAAGGGGGAATGGATTAAAACTAAAGGAAGGAAGGTTTAGATTAGATATTAGGGGGAAGTTCCTTCCAGAGAGAGTGGTGAGGTGCTGGAACAGGCTGCCCAGAGAGGTGGTGGATGCCCCGTCCCTGGAGGTGTTCAAGGCCAGGTTGGATGGGGTCCTGGGCAACCTTGTGTAGATCCAGGCCTGAGGTTGGTGTCCCTGCCTGTGGCAGGGGGTTGGAGCTCTATGATCCTTGGGGTCCCTTCCAACACATGCCATTCTATGATTCTATGATTCCATGTCATACATAATACATATATACATGTCTGTAAGTATATATGTAAAACGTAAGAATTATTTAGTTATGGAATGTGATGCCAGACTTCAGATCATTCTAGCAAATATGTTAGGTATGGAAACAGAGTGCTGGTAATATCCTGTGCTCGTCCCCAAGAGACAGCTGGCATGTCATGTTCCAGGTCTCTGTGATTCTACTGTAAGCAACGTTGCATGTGGTTTTCCTCTCACTTAGTCCAAATGTAAATTAAAAATATTCGATAAAAGCATTATTATCAGTCTAAAACTGCTGTAAATGAGTAGCAAATCGTGCTCTTGAGCTTCAACTGTAGGATAGTTTACCAGAACTGACCATAAGATCAGAAACAGTGAATCAGACAATTCACTTCATGCATGGAAGAAAAAAAAACCAACAACAAAAAAAAGAGTTGTATGCACAAGGAATTCCTGGCAGACTGTGTTTGATAATAGGCTTAAAATACTGAGACCAGAACTTTTTCACTGCATTCCTCACTTGTTTATAACGCTGTTCCAAATCTTTTGTCCAGTGCATTTATGAATGGGATGTTGATTTTTCTGTTGGAAAAGGAAGCAGTCAGCACTTGGATCTCAGTAACAGTTTGGAATTTGGATGCAAATTAAAGACTTTCACGGTCAAAAACTTCAGAAAATTGTGTGTAGATTCCAGTATATGTACATGTGCATGCATAATTACTAATTACATTAACCACATGGCTGGAAAAACTGTCAGTCTGGTGAGACTTTGAGGGCCTTCAGTTTTCATTGGGATTAATGAAAGTAGAAAGTATTTTGCAGTTAGTAGGATTAGGGTTCAGTTTGTATAGTTATATTGGAGAGGGGAGAATCACTATATAGAATTAGCTAAATCTTAAATCACAGTCTGAAAACAAAAAACCTGTATGGTTTAACACACAGGAGAGACTTTAGCCAGAGCATTTCAAAGCTCACCTGTAGAGTACAACAGCTTCTTTTTCTAAGGTACTTATCTACGTTTTTACAGTATTCCATTACAATGCTCTACTTCATGTGTGAAATTCCTGTTGCTTTTTGGAGATGAAGCAACTTCTGACTTCCACTTTTTTGAGTCCAGTTGGTGCATCTGTACACTGTACATTACTGTTCTTGAAGAGAGCAGAGGTGAACCCTCTATTTGCTTAGAAAATATGTTCTGTATGTAAAGTAAGTCACTTCAACTTCCTTTTTATTTCTGCACTTGGTAGTGTTTGGGTTCTCCTTCTGGCAGAACACCCAGACCTGTGCGTCAAGTACCGTGTTTAACCAGTAATGTACTGTTAAAACTTCAGTAGCATTGTTTATCTCAGACTTCACAAAGGTGTTGCAGGTATTAAAAAGAAGCTTTTCAGACCATTAGTAAGAGGGATGAATATTGTTGTCTCTAGTGTATAAATATCGTAATCAGAAAGGTTATGAGGATGCTTCTTTAGGTGACTCACTAACAAGCTTCAATTGAGAGAAACATGGAGAGATTTTGAGATGTATGAAGAAGAGGATTTGTAGGGCACAACTCTGGAGTTGGGGCTGCGTTGCAATCTGTTTCCCATATCTCCAGTAGAGTCATCTGCCTATGTCCAATTTATGAGGTTAGTCAGTCTCCAAAACCACTGAAGGCAATAGGGTAGCTATAAGGTCACTCAGGGCATACATTGACCTACAGTCTCTTATTCATGGTGGTGGTAGGAGACCTGAATTTGACTACCAGATCCCAAGCTTGGAATGTCAGACAGTTGTTATGTAGAATATCCAGATAAGAGCAGAAATGAAATGCTTTTACAGCATGCACTGCCTCCCTATCTGTGAAGACAGAGCACATGGAGGTGTCATCCCAAAGCTTAGTCCTTTTGTACTGAATTCCTCTCTTTATAGTTATGTTTGAATTACCACTTGGTTTCCTTTCTCTGTATTTTTTTCAGCTGAAGTTACCAATACTAAATCAATCACTAGACAGTGAAATAAGATAATAATAAGGAATTGTGATGGAATTATAATGCAGCAATGGCAACTTATGTCAAAGTTATTTATTTGAGGGTCTTGTATGATTCATTAGCCAATGAAGAAGCAAAGTCAAACTTCTGAAAACAGGGCATTGGCATATCCAAGAGTGAGGCACCTGAAATGGTTAGAAGTTGAGAAGAGCATCTTTGCATCTACCTCTGTAATATGTAGTAGAAAGCAAGCAGTTGATAGTTTGGTTCAGGCATGCTTCTGTTTGTATGGGTAAGTCAATGTCATGGAAAGTTGTGAAAAGAATCCACTTTGCATTAAACACTTAAATTTACCATAAAAGACTAATGTGCATTGTTTAGGCACTGAGAATAACAGGCAAATCTATCAGTTCTTCTCCAGCATGGTCCATGTGCTTGTCCATGTTTAGTGGCCTTTTGCAAAAGGAAAGGAAAGACCCACACACAGGCTCAAGTGTTTATAATGAGTCTTTTGAAGGTGAAACTTTTCTTCTCACTTCAAAACAGTGCTGTTCATTAATAACCTAATAAGCCAGTAAATCTCAGGGCATTAAGGTTAGAATTTGAACCCCTTTTTAATTCATAAACAGAGTTCAAAGCTGCAAGTTTTGCCCATAGCAGAATTACCCAAATAAAATGTTTGTTCATTTAGCATAGAATTTCCAATTCCATCTCTGTTTTAATTGTGCTTAAGACCATCAATTAGAATAAGAATATCAATAGGAATAACGAATTCATCAGAAAAAGAGAAGTTGACTGCATGAGAAAATTTTGTGGCTCATACAGATAAAGGAAATTAGAGTCTATGAGAAAGTAATAGACTTTCCTATTAAATTCTAACTATATAATGCCTTACTTCATAGCAGAGGAAAGCCTAATATGATAAGATTTTTTTAGCTTCTTTTAATTAACTTTCCAACCTATTAGACTTGATCTGCAGTTAACTTTCATTTCACAGGTACTCATGATTGTTATGCTCCTGTGAATTACTAAACCATGAAGCTCAGACATGATGGTTAATAGCTATGCAAAGTCATCTTTTAGTTGATTTTCTAACAATGACCCTAAAATATAAATTTAAACATTTCAGTTAATACAGCAAGCAGTCATATGGAAAACATATTCAAGTGGATAACTAGATATTTCTTTAAATAGTGATTCTGCAGCAATCTGACCTGCCCTGGTCTGTGAATATTAACTATTGTATTTTTTAAAAAAAAACTCAAAAACCACAGGTACACTTTGAAAGTTAGTTCTTCTACTCCTCTAACAAATAAAATAATTAAAACATTTGTGATAGTGGGATTGATGTTATCATGGTGTAAAGAGAGAAAGGATGCCAAGGCCATCTAGTTTACCAATGAGGGAAGCAGAATTAATCAGTAGCACAAATCAGTCATCCTGAATTTTTATTTTAAAAGTCCTTAAAGTCTTACTGGACCTGAAGAATTGTGTGGTGTCCAGCTCCTCAGCTTTATTTATGGGCATACTATCCTTACTTATGCTTGTGAATACACCCAAGTATCATCCTTATCATCAATATTAAAGTAGGTTAACTTTTGGAATGAGATCTGTTTCTCTTCTAATCCACTCTGTTATGAAAACAGAGCAAATACCCTTCCCAGCCACTTTCTTGCTATAATGCAACCTCTGATAAACAGCTTAAAGCTTTGGCTTCTGAATCACAGTAGAGTTTATTCCAGTCATTCACTATGTTGAAAAAGAGGATTCAAACTTGCCTGTAGCAGCCTTTCACCACTGTAATCCTGAACTTTCAAAAAGCAATCTGCAAAAACAACCCACTCTCTTTATGCTTCTGCCCTTCCCGGCTGGTATTAAACTTACCCATAAAACCAACCAAACAAGAAGTCCTGCCAAAAATCCATCCCAAAAATGTCTGAGTCACAGCACTATCCCCTCTTGTCTTTCCCAAATGATAGACAGAACTAGCTCACATGTTGAAAGCTCCTACACAAAGGGCTCCCCTGCAGTGCTTCAGAGTTAGATAGTTCATACATTAGTTGACTCTATTGTATTTCTGATGCAGTTACAAGTGCTGCCTAGTAGGAGAGTTGACTTCAAAGCACAGATTGGCAGTCGTTGCCGTTCTGTCTCCAAACACTTCTGCTTGAGGTTTCAAGGGGATTCCGGTGGATTTAAACATTAGTACAATCAAAAACCAAGAGCATCTCACACCCTCTGAATTGAGGTGAGAGAATGACACCTAATATACTGCTCAAAGGGTTGGTATCCACTTTTTTCCTTCTCAGAGGAAGAGTTATGCCTGTATTCACTTGTTTACTGAATATTGGGATTTTTGCCTAGGATTTTCTATCACTTTCCAATGGTAATTTGGTAGAACCTATCATCATTGGCATTCATCTTCCAATCATGTAACAGTCTGTTAAGTAACACTTTTCCCATAGGGGTATGCATAGTGTAACCAGCATCAGCTCGGTTTGCAGGAGGGGAACTTGTCCTGGCCTTTTCAGCATGGCAGTGAGGCAACCCTTGTATTAATTCTGAGGACTATTTTGACTTGTTCTTGACTGAGGAGGAGACTGAAGGGCTCATCCTCAATTTTGGAGTCCCAAAGTCTTCTTGTAACATGAGGAAAATTACGCATCAAAAATTTCTATGAACTCCTGTCTAATTCATTTTAACTGCAGCAGCTGACACTGAGGTATTTTTCTCTTCAGGGTTTTGTCCAAGCTAGTTAATCCTCCCCATAACATTTTGCACTGTTAAGATTAACTTCTGCTGTGGGATCTACCTTTTTTTTTTTCCCCTCTTTGTTTGTTTTCTTGCAGTTTTGATATGGGAATAACATTATTCCAAGTTAATCCACAGCAGAAGGAATATACTTGTGACATCCAAAAACCCAAATAAAATTAACATTATGATCAGGGCTGGGGTAAGCCATTATTTGGAACATATGCTTATAAATCCATGATTTATTTCAGGTTTTCTACATGAGTTTGAATAGGTCACACTGATTCTTAACTCTTACATCTCATTTGCCTTGGGAGTGGATGTAAAATAGAAGAGACCATGCAGATACTTATCCTGCCCTTTTCAGTAGCGTTGATTAATAAAACAAGTAAGTTTAGGTGTGAAGGCACAGGTAAATTAATCTTGTTCAGAGCCTACTGGAATAAGCCTCTTCTTAACTATCACACTGTAAATTCTCTTCGCTCTGCATTTTACCAGGAACTGATGGTCACAGTGCGAAATGGACATGGTGTATTGTTTCTTCTCAGTTATTGCAATATGTGGCTTGACAGAATTTCCAAGGAAATTGTGTATTGGTTTTACTTGGAATTCATCACCACGTCTGTATACCCCAACACACCTAAATTCGTTAACACCCCTACAGCTTTTAAAACAAATTTCCTTACTCCAGTCGCTCAGTCCTGGGTCCAGTCTTGTTCAGCATCTTTATCAATGATCTCAACGAAGGGATTGAATGCTCCCTCACTAAGTTTGCAGATGACACTAAACTAGGAGGAAGTGTTGATCTGCCTGAGGGTAGGGAGGCTCTTCAGAGGGATCTGAACAGACTGGACCGATGGGCTGAGTCCAATGGGATGAAGTTTAACAAGGCCAAGTGTAGAGTGCTGCACATGGGACATAATAACCCCATGCAGCGCTACAGGCTTGGGGGAGACTGGCTGGAGAGCTGTCAGGCAGAGAAGGACCTGGGGGTGTTGAGTGACTGCAGGCTGAATATGAGTCAGCAGTGTGCCCAGGCGGCCAAGAAGGCCAATGGCATCTTGGCTTGTATCAAAAACAGTGTGGCCAGTAGGTCTGGGGAGGTGATTGTGCCCCTGTACTGGGCATTGGTGAGGCCACACCTCGAGTGCTGGGTCCAGTTCTGGGCTCCTCACCATAAGAAGGACATGGAGGTCCTAGAGCGAGTCCAGAGAAGGGCAACCAGGCTGGGGAAGGGGCTGGAGGGCAAATCCTATGAGGAGCGGCTGAGGGAGCTGGGGCTGTTTAGCTTAGAGAAGAGGAGGCTGAGGGGAGACCTTCTCACCACCTACAACTACCTGAAGGGAGGTTATAGAGAGGTGGGTGATGGTCTCTTCAGCCGGGTGACAGGTGATAGGACAAGGGGAAATGGCAAGAAGCTGCCCCAGGGCAGGGTTAGATTGGACATTAGAAAAAAATTTGTTACTGAAAGAGTTGTGGGGGCCTGGAACAGGCTGCCCAGGGAGGGGCTGAGTCACCTTCCCTGGATGTGTTCAGAAAAAGGGTAGATGAGGTACATAGGGATATGGTTTAGTTTAGGATGAGAGTGGTTGGACTTGATGACCTTAAAGGTCTTTTCCAACCTTGTGATTCTGTGATTCTGTGTGTACACTGTTAAAAGTGCTTGTTAAAGGTTTGTAGTAGTACTCTTTCCCACATATCCTCAGGAATAAGCTGCAAGTACTTCACCATAGAGACTTAGACAGTGACATGGTTTACATCTTTAGTGTCTTCCAGAGAGGTAATTAATGCCTGGGATGATCCCAGGAGAGTAAGGCATCCAAGAAGTGGACGTTTTGCTTTGTGTGGTTTTGCTTTGCTTTGTTTTGTCTACAGCTCCTAGATAAAAGCTGCAAATGCAGGTTCTTCCCAGCACTGATTTGTGCCTGTAAGAGAAGCAGGAAATACTAAAAGACAAAGGGCTAATGGGGGCAGAACTAGGACCACTACTTTGCCATCAAAATAGAAGTTTAATTTCTTTGCGAGAGAAACCTTGTGACAGTGAATCTACAGTGCTTTGGATATGCCTCTCTCAAAGCAAGGGAGGAAACTGCATCCTCTGAGTCACTCCACAGCTAGACTTGGAGTGTGTAACATGCTTATGTTACCTGAGGGATGAATCAAATTACTTTGTAGGATCTTTCAACAGAAATAGCAAGTGTAGTCTAGCATCCAAGTGATTAAAAATATTGCATTGGAAATGGGTCCCGTCTACTTCTGAAGTTCACCAGAATTGATGTCTTCTTAAAGAATCAAATTTGAAAATATACTGATGAGTAATTACAGTTGAATGGAAAAGATCATAGGAATAATTGTTATGCATCAGTTAACTTGGGTGTACAACTCCCACAGAGGATAGTGTGGAGTCCATATGAGGATCTAGTCTGTAGTTGCGAAATCCCTGAGGATTCAGAAAGACTTCTTCCCATGTGACTGACTTTTAGGATTAAATAACTTTAGCTTTACTTAACAAAGTCTTTGCTGGGCTGACTACAAATGCCAATCTTGTCTTTCAAAAAAAAACCCATATCAGATCTTTCTCCCAGGAGAAGGAGATGGTTGAGTAGAGATGCATAGGAAGAGTTCTTTCAGGCCAATAATATTGGATGGGCTGCTTAGCACTGGAAGCATCAAAATACTCTGGTTTGGAGGAATGTGAAAAGATAATAAGCTTATTGCAAACACGTGAAAAGTTCTTTACCTCAGAGAGACGTGGTGGTTTAGCCCTTAGCTCTGATAACTGTTAAATGTTATTTTCCTATGTGATAGTTTTCGAGCTCATTGATATAAAGTAGCCCCATCAATTAACTCATACATAAGAGCACACAGGATGGCATGGGGGGACTTTGTCAGTGGTGATCATGTAGGTAGTCTTAATATAAATTAGCTTTTTTATTTCTGAGCTTCAGATGTGCCTGTAGGCTTAAAATGACAGAGTTTTTTTTCCCAGTACTAACAGCTGGTGCAAGGGAAATGATATAATTAATTTATTTTCTAGGCTGTTCTTATCTCTGGGGGTTTTTTTAGTGGATCAGGTAACCAAATACTCTCACGATTTCAGTTGTTGCAGATAACTGATGGGAAGCACAGGAATGGATTTTTATTCTAAGCTGGGGATACAGATGAGGGGTTGCCTTGAAAATTAGTGGTTTATTCCTATTCTAGAAACTATTTGCAATTTGTTGTCTGCTAAACATACGTTTGGCTGTATGTTTGAAAATCACTACTCTTGGAAAGGTTAAAAGCATACAGGAATGAACAGGTTGTCTGGGGAGCTCCTACAAGCAGAAAGGACCATCGGGGAATACTATTTCCAAGATTCCTAACAGATTCTCCATCCTGCCTTTATTTCTGTGAGACTTTCTCCTGTAGAACAACTTCTCCCCCCTTCTGCTCGTTTTCTTCCATTTTCCCCATATGTAAAATAGTGGCTAAATTGTGGACAATCAGAAAAGTTGTGCTGCATCTATAGCTCTTTGGAGAGTTTCTTGCTGGATCTAGCATTTCTAGTATTTGTTAGGAAGAGGTGAAATTACTTCATTTAAACACCTGTAGAGTGGACTTAGCCAGTTTTAGGGGAAGTAAGAGAACCAAGTCTCTGAGCATGTGTTTGTGTATGTATTTATGGTGAAACCCCTGGAAATTGGGAAGATGTGTGTAGACATATGCTTGAAGTGGAGGTTTTTGCATGGCTTTTTTTTCCCCCTTATATCTACTTAACATCTATTTCTGCTACCAAAATATTCTAGCCAGGGGGAAAAATGCTGCCAACACATCTTGAAGCTAAAAGTAGATGCATAGCTAACAGCACCTTTTTATTTTGTAGATAAACTTTTTACAGACAAAATTAACACTTTCCAGGTAACTGGAAATTCTTCCTTTTGTTTCTTTTCACTGATATTTTGGTAGTATCAGCTGCCTAGAAATATGTGTCATTAGTATCCTTGCCCAATGCATATGGGTTTAGATGACCCTAAAAGGGTGCTACCTGATATGTTAAGTTTAATTTACAAAGGTAACAGCAGTTTGGGAGCCCAGATTACACAGTGGTGAAATGCATGCTCCCTTTTAGCACTGAAAGTCTTGGGTGCCACTCTAATTAGGTCGATGTACAATCAGTCAATAAGTAAATAATTTCCTGGCCCCATCCTTGTTTTGCAATTACAGCACATGAAAATCCAGAAAGAAAAATAATCTGAATAAGGAGGGCAGTATAATTAGGCCAGCAGGGACTCCTGGATATTTGAAGTGCATCAACAGTATAGCTGGACAACTAGGTGAGAAAAAGCAGCTGGTACAGCTGATTAATAATGAGATAATATTGATAGAGTTGTGTTGCAGTGCACAGAACTCAAATAACGTGGGGTTCAGTGTGTTAAGGAAGGGTTGAACTGTGATCTTGATGGAGCCTGAGCACTAGAGTGGTAAAAGACATGGAAGTTCCAGAGGTTAGCATGAACCTGGGGACAGTTAATGCAGCCCTAGAACCTAATTTACCATCTATCATCTTGCTCTCTAACACACAGAGAAGGAAGTACTCTTTACCTTTGCCAGTGGCTTTTTATGCAACTTGAAAACAAAGGATAATAAATTACAAATTTATAATTAAAGCTGCTGAAAAAGGGACTTTTTGTAAAGCTGTCTCCTTTTTAAAATCTAGATTTTTTTTCATTTTAAATAGTTGGCTGTCTTGGCTCAGTCTTTTAAACAAGGAGCTTGTAAGCTGTGATACTACATATGCTGCTTTTCCCAGTCCTTCAATCTACTTTAAGTTTAAAAAAAAAAAAATTTAAAGAAAAAGGCTGCAATGATTATACTTTTCAATCTTTGCTTTTCTGCTAAATGTGAAGTAATAAAATATTGTCTCTGTTGCTTCATGTGGAAACTTTTAGGATCCAGTTTTCAAATTAGGACATCTAGTTTTGACAATTAACAGCTAGATTTTATTAAAAGACTTGAGAAGATTTTCCTAGTCTCAGCAGAAATTGCTGGACACAGATTTTTCCAAAGAGCTCTGCTTCTGTTCAAGCACCTCTGTATTGATCAAGGAAAGAAAACAGTTCCTTAGGACCCCTTCAGGTCTGCTTGTAAGTCTAACATCATGATTGCCTTTACTAAATCTTGTCATCTCTTTAAGTGCCTCTGGCTTCAGTTGTGGTTCTTTAGCTCTTTTGATCTTTTAGGCAGTTAAAAGGCTTTTCCAGACCCTCATGCAACAAGTTGGTCATTTGTCATCAAATAGGGCATAAGTATTTGCTGGAGTGGCCTGACACAGACTGCACAGTTGGCAACCAAAGCCATGCCTTAAAGTCTGTTTTGCATCAAAGAGAAGGCACTCAATCCTCATGTGCTGAAGGGGGATATTTCACTACTCTGACAATCCAGCTGCAAGTCATGACAAATACTGATTAAAATTCAAAGCTTAAATGCCTCTTTGTGAAACTCCCTAAGTACAATTAAACCAGAGGCTCAGAATCCTGGTAGGGAGCAGTGTCCAGGGACACTAGCCTTGAAACCTTTACCAAATGAAAATCTCCACTGAGGTCTGCAAAGGCTTCACTTCTGTCTTTTTTTTTTTTTTTTTTTTTTTTTTGGTCTTTTTTTTTTTCCTAGACAATCTTTTCTGATCCACAAATGAATCCCCAAAATTTCTTATCTAGACTAATATTTTGCATCCTGTAACCTGCATGTTCTGTCCCTGAGATCACCCTGACCAGGTTTCCTCTTCTGTGGTTGGACCTCTTCCCTTCCTGAACACGTTTTCCAAAGGGATGTAGGAGATAGGTCCAGTGCAGTCTTCCAGCAAAGGCATGGTACATTCCAGCTCCAGATGCACTGTGCTGGTAGTCAGCACAACCTCATCACTTCTGAAGTAGAGTTAAGAGTCTCCTCATGTAACTCCCCTCAGAACTCAACACATTTCAGTAATGCATCTTAAAAACAAACTGGGCTCTTTGTTTTTTTCTGTTATTTATGCTTATTTAACATCCCCTAGAACTAATACTATTGTACCTTGTGTTAATTAATACCAAAACATTCTACCTGTTTGTTGTCATATTTATACAAACATCTACAGAGTGGATAGCCCCATTCTCCTGGAGACAGTCATTGTGGACAGGAGCCAAGGCTTTATGTATAATATTTGCCCTCTCCTAAAACATCAGGCAGAACAGGTCATTTTGCTGGGGTCCTGAGTTCCTTTTAGCAGGACCCTGATGTCAGGATATTGATATTTATGCAGGAAAAACATGGACATCATTCGTGTCACCTCAGGAATTCAGAGGAAGCCAAGGACCCCCCTAGGACATAGAGTATTTGGGACCCAGTTTTAGTAAAGACCCAAATAGAACTGATTAGTAGTATCTTCTTACACTTTAAATCCTTTTATAGCATAGGAGAAACTAGTCTCAGTCTTAATGACAGCAGTGGCAGGTTTTTCTGTGCAAAATCATACAGCCTTAGTACCAGACACTGCTAACTGGTGGGGCCCTGGCAGTAATCATGGATGGGACATCTGAATAACTGCTCACCACTTCAAAGAAATACTTACTACAGCTGTAACCTCTTCCAACATAGCAGAGTGGTGTTTGTAAAAACTAATTCTTTCACCCTTTGGTCAAGCTGATCAGCATTTACAGGAATAAGCCCAGTCTGACTAGACAGAAAAATTAATGCCACTCATTTTGGGAATGCCGTGGAGAGCTAGGGCCAGAGTAAGGGCTGGAGTCTGCAGTTTCGAGTGTTCAATCCACATGCAAGGTCATAGTCAGGGTGAAAAGTGCATCCTAGCATAGCTTAGGATTTCTCCTCACCCTTTTCCCCTTCTGACCTCCCCCAGAAACGCAGAGAACCTGCTGGAATGTACTTTGCCCTTTCTGGAGAGGCATGGATGGTACCCCCTCCGTTCCCCCCTTCCACCTGCCCGCCCCCCAAAGTCCTTGCTTGCTGTTCTGTTTTTCTACTTTCCCTAAATGCAACTTACTTTAAGCATGCATTATTATTAACATCCTACAGTAAAATTAAGCTATTATATAACCCATTTGTCGATCTCAGCCAATTTCTTCTATCTTTTTCTATGTCTATTTATGACGTACATCCAGACTGCACGTCTTTTTCTTTTTATTTTTTCTCCTCTCCATGTTTATTTTAAAAAGAAGTGATAAAATAAAAAAGATCTATTAAAAAAAAAAGCAACACTGGTGGGTGGGTGTGGGGGGGAGGGGTTTGGCCTATAATTAAAACCAAATTTAAATGGGAGGGGGAGGAAAGGGGAGAGAATTGAATTCTTAACAAAAACCAGAAAAAATTCCAAATGATGAAAGTGTCCCTAGACTGCTTTGTCTGTTCCTTTCAATGTGTGCATCTGGTTCGTTCATCTTTGAAAGTGTGTGGACTAATTTTTTCTTTAAAAATAAAATTTTAAACCCCCACAATTGTTCTTATCTCCCTTCTTCCTGGGAACAAAGCACTCTTCTTAATTTTTTGCTTTTTTTTTTAGTATATCTCTACATAGTTATACTTTGATGTATTTCTTTTCAATGGTTGAATTTCTCTCTTAGATTTGGTTTGTTCCAATCTAATAATGAAAAAATAAACAAAACAAAAGAGTTATGAATTGTTTTCTGCAATTTTTCCCTCTATTTCCCTCCTTAAATAAGGAACTACTTCACTGGCAGAATCCCACAGCTGGATCTTTGAGATTCTCCAGAGAATCTGAATATAAAAGCAATCTAATTTGAGAGTGGGGATGGGGTGTGCCAACACAGTCATTACATTTGAAACAGTGATTTGATGTGCTCAAGAGATGATTGTCTCAAATTATCAAGAATATTGATGTCTATTTGATGGACTTTAGAAAAGATGGTGCTTAGAAGAAGGAGGCTGTGGGTAGCTACAGATGAAGTTGTTCTAATTCCAATGCATAAAACTAGTTTCCTTGGTTTTTTGTTTTACTCTCTGGTTATTATTATTATTATTATTATTATTATTATTATTAGTTGTTTATGTATTTTTACTGCTATTCTAGTAGGGAAAAGTTTTAACTGTTTTTATAATTTGAGAACCTTTAATGAAAATGTAAATATTAATACTATAATTATTAATTTTTTGTAACTTGCATGTTGAAGAAGTTGCAGCTTAGGGTTTGTGAGATTGTCAATGTTAGAGTTCTGTTCTTTCTTTTTGTTGATGGGCATGAATATGCTCATTTGTTTTTGTATATTGCCCATCCCTTCCTTACAGCCAGAAGCTCTAATGCTGCTAGATCACTCCGTACCGCCCTTACATGGACATGGCAACTGACTTACACATTCACTCCCATCATCTTCATCTCCTGTGTAGTACACTCATAGATTTTTACACTCCCACTCCATCCACCCTAGGCATTTTTTCTTCCCATAAGTTCCCCTCCACCACCCCTTTCTTTAGCATTGTTAAAATTTTATGTGCAGTCATCCATTCCTTAAAACACACACACACAAAAATTATAGAAAAAAAGAAAATGTTTAAAAAAATATATATCAAATTGACCAAAAAAAGGCAAAAAAAGCAACAAACTTTTGCTTTTCAAAAAAAACCATTATATATGTAGATATGCAAACAAGCAAGATTAAATTCTATCAAATGTACAGGATTTTTCAACTGTAATATGCTAACAACTTTACATAAGATTAAAAATACAACCAAAAAAACAGCAGAAAAAAACCAAGTTCAAATTTGTTAAGGTGCAAGATTTTTTTCTTTTCATGTTATGTGGTGTGGATGTATGTGTTGTTGCCTCCCTGTATCGCCCTTTGTTGTAAAACAATTATCTTAAAAAGAAATAATAAACATTTTGCTAAAAAAAAAAAAAAAGTTTTTAAGAAACAACAACGAAAAAAAAAAAGCAAGTTACAAGAATGTGGCAATGCTACTTGACCAAGAGCATTCTTACACAACTTTCTTTTGTAAATTTTTCCTTTCATGCCAAAAAACATGCGGGCAATTTGTTGATGTAAGTTGACTGTTATGAAATCAATGTGGTATGCTTTCTAAATATTTTTTTTAATGTATTTTTGATTACTTTTTTTTAAAGGAAATACTGGTTTTAATTTTCATCATTTTATTTAATTTTTTTTTTTCCCAGTTCTCGTAGGTTTTAATCTTTCTTTTGCTGATAAAGTGAATGACTTGTTATGGTTTCTCTTTTTTTTTCCCTGACCTTGTTGCTGTGGCATTTTTATTTTCCTGTATCTGGTTTTGTTTTAGGAAAAATGTATAAGTTCATTTCTTTATTTTTCAGTCAGTTTGCATTTGCCTTTATGTTACGTGCTCTTTGTATATTGTCAATTACCAGATTGTATTGTGCAGAGGAGGGGGTGAAGGAGCCTGTGGTAGCCCTATTCTTTCTCGGTCCCTCTCTATAGCTTTCTTCCCCCTTTCCCTTTCCCAAAATGAATCACCACTTGAGCTACTTTCTTTCATGCTACTTAAATTGTACGTAGCCTGGTGGTGTAACCTTCATGTCAAGTAAAAAAAATTATGAGATTTCTCTACCACTTTGGTAGCTCTCAGTGTCTTCTTAGTGCAGCTGTACATCATTCCTCCTTTATTTTCATGAAAGTGGTGTACTTCTATCAGTTTTCTTCATTGCTGATTATCTGCCTGATGTCCAGTCTAAATGATACTCTCAAGTGTACTCTTACCAGATAAACGTACCCATCATTTTATGGCTAGTGTCAGGCTTGCTAATATCATCCAGAAACAGTACATTTGGCAGACAATTTTCCCATTGAAACTCGTATCCTGAACCTCTAAACCTTCCTTGCTTCGAAAGAGATTTGGGTTATTTTCTTTAAAAAGCAGTGAGTAAAATTAAGAACAAGCCCTACTTCTTTATTAGCATGTATGTTTTTTGCCATTCCTGCATAGTAACACTGTGCTCAGTAGGTATCTGAGGTTCAACTGTCAAGTCCCTTGAACAAGTGATGCTGAAAACAGAACAGATACTTAGGCTGAGGAGGAAAGTGTCACCAATTAATCACAAGAGTTTAAAATAATGATGGGAGATGGAAGAGGGCATGTTTCAAATGTTCAGAGCAGCTCAGTCTCTGGGCATTGAAAGACTTGGTTTTGCTCTAGAATCCTGCCTGCAGACATCATGTCAGATCTATACATTTGCTATATAGAAATAGCTGTTTCACTGGAACCACACAAAGATGGCCAAGAATTTACAGCAGTGAAACTCAGGCAACATTAACAATGGGATTTTTGACCTCTCACACTCATTCCTGTTGCTCCTGAGCCATGTATTAGGAAACATTGCCATAACTAATGTCGTTTCATATAGTTTGGGGAGCTTAGGAAATGCTTTTCAACCAGCTCCACCAGAAGAAGTACATTTTATCTAATCTCTTTGAGGACTATATATTCTCTGAAAGGAAAAGAGACATTTGGAATTAAAAGTTTCGGTGTTCCATGGTGGAAATGATGTTTTTCTCTCTACTACTGACTGTCAGTTGCAATTAAATCAGACTGCAAAGATTAGAAAATACTAAGAATGTTCATCTACTAGGTTTCATGTTAGCATCGTCTCTCCTGTGAATTAGGGACTCTGTTCTGAATAATTTCCCCTTTTTATCCTCAGAGGACTCAATGGAGAATTAACTAAAACACCATTAGACTGAAATTTATGAACTCAGTCATTTAATAAGGAATTATTGTGTTGATACAGAGGGGGAAAAGGTAAGGAATTCTTTTCTGTGGCAAGTGTTTTGTACTGAAAGGGGAGTCAAACTTCAGAGGAACAGCATAAGAATAAAATTTAAATGGCAAACTTTGGATGCAGCAGGTAGAAAATATACTGCTTTCAAGTGCCTGCAGAAATGGATGAGTTGTGCAGCCTTTATGGATGGCATTTAAAAGCTCTTCAACCACTGCTGGAGAAGCAAGAGATGATAAGGGTGTGTCCCTTATCATCACTGGGAGAAGATGGATCTTTCAGGCTTCGTTTTTGTCTGCCTTTTGTCCTGGATCAGTTGGATGCCTGAGACTCCAGTGAATTAGTTGTGGCTCTAAAGCTCTAAAGATAAACACCAATGGCTCCTACAGTTTTTCAGGTGGTTTGTGGTGGGTTTTTGGGGTTTGTTTTTTTTTTTGTGTGTGTTGGGTTTGTTTTTTGGGGTTTTTTTTTTTGGTGCCCTCTGCATTCCTGACTCTCCCACAACATCCCCACAGCTTAGAAACCTTCTGTTAAATTTTTAACACTCGGTCTTTTCCAGTGGCAGAGAACTCTTACTGGAGATCAGCCCCAGAGGTATGAATTATATATCTATAAATACACTCGTAAAGCAAAAAGCAGGGCAGCTCCAAGGCTAAAGTAGACCTTTGATATCCCAAATGATCTTGGTAGTTTAAAGGAAAGCTCAACTCCACAAAAGTAGTATATGTGTTAGATTTAAAGGCTAACTTTTAAGGAATATATGCACACTGTTTGCTTTGTGGAATGAGAAGGCCAATCAGAGCACTGGGCTGCTCATTATAAGGTTTCCTACCTCACAGACCTCAGTTCCCTCAGTGCTGCTTCCAGTTTGCTGTTTGGGATTTTTTTTTCAAGTATGCTGTTCTGGGGCAAACTAATTTTGCTTCTGTATCACTGCAGAGGAAAGCATTTTATCTGTTTCCCTTTTGTTTAATTCTTTGGCATTGTGTTGTCAACAGAACCTTTTTGAAAAGCATATTTCTGTTTGGGAAACATCCATTCCTTGCTTAGGAGAGAAAGCACAGAGTAGGTGACAAATAAATATGGAAAGTCCTTACGAAATCTTTGGCTTGCTAAAGTAAGCCTGAACTTGCCACATACCAGTGAACAATGTTCATTGGTGCTTAAGAGGGGAAAGAAACCTGTAACTATCAGGAAACAGCCATATCATCCAGAAACATGATCTAAGTGTCATATGAGTGTTTGTTTTAAAGCTATGGCCCATGCTTGGGTGGCAGCCTTGCCACTTTTTTTTTTAATCTCTAAAGCACAGCACGATTTGGAAAGATAAAGATAAGTTTCATTCAAGCTACTAAATGTTTATGTTGGTTTTGAAAAAAATAGTAGGCCTGGAGCAAATGAAAACCTTCAGATAGGAAAATGTAAAAATAAAACTTGCCACAAATATATGTCTCTTCCAAATTGTCATGTAAGGTTTTTTTCAGGGGGCAAATTTTTAAAGCACTTGCCTTTCATAGGAAATCTTTCATGATCCAAATCCCACATAAGATATCCTTGGCAACCAAGTGGCACTTTTAAAAATCAATCAGTGCTTAACTTTAAACCAACTTGGAGTCTTGGGCAAGAGGCACATTTCTCCATCAAAGGACTACTGGCTCCAGGCAGCTTCTTGCAGCCTCAGCTGTCGTTTTGTGGAAGATGGTTCTCCCTTCACGCACACTTCTCATCTGCCTGTCATGAGACTCCCCCTTGTGTCTCTTACGGGTAGAAATGTCCTACCAGTAACAGTTTGCAGGGGTGATATGAAAGTTTGCACTTGCACCCCTCCACAGATGTTGGTGATCACGTTTCTCACACTTTCTGGGGAGCTCTTCAGAATTTACATTTCCTGCTTTCCTTAAATAACACATTTCTTTTAGACTGGGTGGCATTTTTATCACACCATTTTAAAGGATGTTTGAACTCCCCTGTAAATCACGTACCCCAAGAAGTATTCATTGTGTTTGCATCCTATTAGACCTACAAATTCTAGCTTGCTGTTGGGTTTTGCCTAGATGCCTAACATTCTAATAAAACAGAAACCAGATTTCATACCTAGAGGGCTTTTCCTGAGTTCCCTTCTCCCACAATTTTTTTTGCAGTCTCAAGGTCTCTTCCATAGAGACAGAAAAAAAAAAAAACCCAAAACCAAAGCATTGATTTTAATCTAATCATTGATTTTAATCTAATACCACCCTTACAGCCATCTCATTGATACTCCTGAAAAGTATGTTGTAACATTTGTTGTAACAAATGGACTCCTTGATGGAGAAGTGATTGCTAATGAAAGACCTTTAACCAGTCTCTTTATTTCTTCAGTATAGAGGCAAACATAGGAGGGATCATTGGACAAATTGGAATAAACTAGTGATGAGATTAAATAATTGTATTGAAAATTAAAGTTAATCTAATATTCCTGGTATGAACGTTATTTCTTTTCCCACATACACTGAGATTAAAACTTTGTACAACTCATTCCTGGTTATGTTATATTGTCTTCCATCCAACAGACTTGCTGGAATCAAAAAATTCTGATCTGCTCTCCATCACTTATGCAAAAAACCCACTTACCATGGCAACTCTATCAACTCTTGTTAACTTTTCAGGAATACCATGATCATTTCTATAGTTGTAAAAGTCTTGATCATTGGCTCAAGTCTTCCACAGCAACAAAACTGTAGAACTCTGACCTAGTTTTAAAGGCAAGGGTTACTGGAACAAAAGAAAGGTCTTCATATTATATGTAAGATAGTTCTGATTCCTTAAAGGGGACTATATGCTAATAGGACCAAAATAATCTATCTTTGGAAGAAAACTGCCCAAAATATTGCCCCAGTGGATGGCAGGTCAACTACATAATGGTGCTGTGTGCCAGTGTAATAAGAGTTTAAAAACAAAAGCGCTTCAAAGTTCTAGATGAGCAATTAAAAGCTGCCAAAATGAGTTTTTTCAAATTGCATGTCACAGATGGTGAATGCAAATCGCAGATGAATGCTACTTTTTAACAGTAAAACTCTGGTCTTAAAAAAATAATCTAAAGAGACACTGCCTGTCCCTGACTTGAGCACACTTAAATGCTATCATTTTTATCCTTTTCTTTTTTTTTTTTAGCAGACTCAAAGATGATCTTTCCCTCTGAGGCATGCTTCCAAGTTTATCCTGAGACCACCTGTTTGCATAGATTACAGATGCCCTACTCTAAGCATGGATAGGGCTCCTGGACATATATAAATCATATTACATGCTCTAGTTTCTACACTGCACAGAAAACAGCTCAGATCCATGAGCACAAATGCTATGTAGCCATTTGGCAGACTATGCTATCTGCTTTTTACATAATCTTTTTAAAGATAAGCAGTTTGGAGAGATTGTCATTGTTTTACACATACGACACTTATTTCTTCATCCTCTGTGCAGTAACAAAAATGTTAGGAATGTGCAAAGGAAGCTCAGAAAACTGAACAGCATATTCAAATTGGCCCTTTGTATCTTAGCTTAAAACTAACTTTGCATGAAAGTATGCAAAGAAGTGCCACATTTCTTATTTTGGCTTAATTTCTACCCTGGTACCTTTGAGATAAATCTGACTGTTTCAATTGATTAAACTGTGTCACCACTTAGTTTCTCATTAAGGATAAGAATAAGCCATATTGCTAGTTCAGCTATCCAGATCTAATCAAACTGTTAAGTACCTTTTTCAGTATATTGCTATCTTCAGTATGTAATTTTACAAATATATTGCTCTCCAAATATATTTAGAAGGGATTATGATTTTAGACCATATTCTTTATAGAACTCCCATGGACATTACTTGCAGTATTCAATGGGAAGCAAGTGCACATAATACCTATAGATATATAACATGTGCATATAAATAACTGCATGTAGATAGAAGAGAGCAGAATTTTGACCCTGTTGCTACTCAGCATTGTAACAATGCCAAACTGTTCATTAGCAGTCAGTAATACATAAGTAAAAGCCAGAATTATTTGTTTAGAAGCTCAAATTCCTTTTGCATATCATTCCTTAAGCCATGGTGAGTAGAAATCAAAATTTCCCATGCATTATAAATGCTTCTTACCAAGTTGCATTCCTTCCAACAAATCTAGCTGATTAGTCCTGGTGTCAGATGAACTCTTCAGTTTATATTTAAAGCAGCTAACCAAAGTGGCTAGCCAAAGAAAAATTACCCAAGGCAGAATTTAGAAACAAACTTTCAAAAGCAATGTGGCTCACCCTAAAAAAGTGTCAGTGACCTATATGTCAGCTGAAGACTATGCAGTCTGAACTCCATTAATTAGATCAGTTAACTATGCCTCCACATCAGAATGAAACAGTGCAGTGTCGGTTACCCATAGGCTCACTTGTAGAAGTGCAGTCATACTACAACATATAGACAAAACAGGACCACTACCCTGAAAGTAGCAATATTGCTGCTCAGAAACCAAACCTTGGAAACTATGCACTGATTTTCTTGTTTCATGTGCACCTTATGTGTGGCAAGGTACAAAAGCTATAGCTTCATTGTTTCACTTCAAGTGTAAACCATTTGTCTGCATCATTTTTAGTCCTTTGTAGGCAGGTAGCCATCATGCCAGGAAAAAGTAGCACTGATCAGAGCCATCTGCCTATCACAAAGTGATAAAAGGCGTGAAGACAGCATCTGCAGTACACTCAAATGCATCAGAGTCTATTCAGTTACATCACCAATCACAATAAAGTGTATCTTAATCTTTAATTAAATTATAGTAAAAGAATGTCAAGAAGTGAAGATGAAGATAGCATGGCATTAGTAGCCCCAAAAGATGCAAGGAAAGGGACAGGTAAAGAAAGATTTAAAAGCCATGAACAACATCGAGTAGAGCTCTGTACCTTCATGGACTCCAGTAAGTACTTGGTTCTTATTCCATTCCTCACATTGATGTACTTTCCCACAACTAAAAAAAAAGCAGGCAACACTCAAGATGAAATGGATGAATGGGAAAGGCCTTAGGGAAAGGCCTCATAAACCACTACAGAAGGTGAGCACACATGAATGGCAGAGAAGAAATATCAATGTTATTTTATATTAAAATAATCAGAGGAGGGAAATCTGACAGGAGTGGTAAAAATCCATCTAGGAAAACGTTGCTCTATAGAAGTCTAAAATAATTAATCTAAACAGTTTTATAACCAAATACTTAAGAAGGATCGCTACCAAAACTTGATGTCCAGAGTCACTTGAGAGTATCATCAAATATCAAAAACTTTGGGTCCCAAAAACCTCAACAGTATTTCACTGTATGTACATAGGCTAAAAGAGGGAGGAAATGGAACGTGCAGTTTACCAATATCAAAGCAGGGTGGGAGGGAAGTATGAAAGGCATCCCCAGAAAAACAGGTTGGTAGTGTAGTTAGGGCAAGAAACCTGATCCCTCACACTTTCTCATAATGCCCAAATCCTCTTTCGCCCTTGAGTTAAGTGGATTGAAAATGGTACATTGTATCATTAAAATGTACTAATCTCCTTTTTTTTTTTCTCTTTTCCATCCCAGGAGGTGAATTAGTTATCCCTCTACTTGTAGAAGACCCTTTAGATATCCCTCCTATTGCTACTCGTGCACCTTTCATTACACTTCCCCCTACCTTTCGCCCCCTCCTCACCATTATTGAGACCACCAAAGATTCCCTGTCCATGACCTCTGAGGCGGGGTTACCTTGCTTGTCGGACCAAGGCAGCGATGGTTGTGATGATGATGGCTTGGTGATATCTGGGTATGGCTCAGGGGAAACCTTTGACTCTAACCTACCCCCTACTGATGATGAAGATTTTTACACCACCTTCTCCTTGGTAACAGATAAGAGTCTTTCCACTTCAATCTTCGAAGGTGGCTACAAAGCACACGCACCCAAGTGGGAATCCAAGGACTTTAGACCTAACAAAGTCTCCGAAACTGGTAGGACTACTACCACGTCTTTGTCCCCTGAGCTGATCCGCTCCACAGCTTCGTCCTCGACTGGGATGGTGCCCAAATTGCCAGCCGGCAAAATGAATAACCGTGAGCTCAAACCCCAGCCTGACATAGTCTTGCTTCCGTTGCCCACTGCCTATGAGCTAGACAGCACAAAGCTGAAGAGCCCGCTAATCACTTCCCCCATGTTCCGTAATGTGCCCACAGCAAACCCCACGGAGCCAGGAATCAGACGGGTTCCGGGGGCCTCAGAGGTGGTCCGCGAGTCAAGCAGCACAACGGGGATGGTCGTCGGCATTGTGGCTGCTGCCGCCCTCTGCATCCTCATCCTCCTGTACGCCATGTACAAGTACAGGAACAGGGACGAGGGGTCCTATCAGGTGGACGAGACGCGGAACTACATCAGCAACTCAGCCCAGAGCAACGGCACGCTCGTGAAGGAGAAGCAGCAGAGCTCAAAGAGCGGCCACAAGAAACAGAAAAACAAGGACAAAGAGTATTATGTGTAAAAAAAAGAATACTTATTTATATATAAATATATAAATACTTAATGAGATTTAACTGAAATATCAGAACCATTGCAGCGAACGAGATTGGGAGATATCATTTGTGGGAAAAAAAAAGTATTGGGAAAAAAAAAATATTTCAGCAGTGACTGTTAATGTCTCAGTCATCGCTTGGAATCAGCAAACTCTGCCCTAATGTATTATAAAGCACACTTAGCGTTCTGGAGATGGCACGCACAGCTCTGCCCTGTTAGTGAACTTGGACGTCTCCAAATCTCCTCCTCCGCTGAACTTTCTGCAAAGGTAGAAGACTTCATGGCTTACTTGTTTCATATCTCCAAGTGAGTCTTTAACAATGTTCATGATCCTTGACTGTATCGATAATTTTTCAGTTTACTTATTTAAAAAAAAAAAACAACCCAAAAAGGAAGGAAAAAGAGAAAAAAAAAATGCAAACATGATTAAACATCAAAAAAAAGATATTGAACAAACTGATCTGGCCGTGTCCAGCATACAGATAGTTTTTCGAGATTGGAGGAGGGGAATAAATAATTTTGGAGATTGTTGGTTTTTTTGGTTTGGTTTGGTTTGGTTTCTTGGGTTGCTTTTCTTGTTTGGTTTTATTTGGTTATTTTTTTGGGTGTGGGAGGGAAGGGTGGAGAGGAATGGTGTGGGGGGGTCAACCAGGACATGAGTTGAGAAGAAATCTCGGAAAAAAAGAAATCCATAATAAATACAGAGAGACTATTGCCATATATGAACTCAAAAAGCTACCCATGGTGTTTACTCTGCATATCTGGTCGTGTTGTCTCTAGAATCCGTTGTCTTGCAGTAAGTTGTTTGCTAACAACACAGTGAAAGTGTCTAATGAGTGGTGCTGAAGAAAATTATCATGGAAAGCTGGTTCCCTTGGATCTGGCTCCAGTATTTGCAACTGAACCGAAGAATAGATGGGTTTGGGTCTGTTCTGATCAGTCATTGCTTTCTTTGAGAATATCACTTAGTATGCATTAGCACAGCCAAACTACAGTTAAAGGGACTTGAAGACTACAAAAAGAATGCTTAAAAACGGTTAGCCATTCTGAGCTGAATATACCATGCAAAAATAAAGGAGTTCTGGTTCTGTGACTGATTGCAATGCATGCAAAAAAGTAATAATAAATCAGTTCAATAAAGAGATCAGAAAGACACCACTGTAGTTCAACTGTGACAAGACCCATAAATGTCAGAAAAGCTAAGCAATTGTAAAAGAATGCAAAATACATAGGGTTTTTTTGACATAAAACTGTTTTTCATATGTAATATTTTAATTTTGTAGCTTGACATTTCAAATCATCTCTGTCTTTCCATTTGCCCTATTCTCCCTTTCCTTCTCTTTTATATAAAATAAAATAAATAAAGCTGCTGTGACACACAAAAATAATAAAAAGGAATTTAATAATATTATATATATATATACACACAGATATATTTATCATGGTATGTTTGATGAGACGACTGGAACAGAAGTTCTGTTATGGTCTTAACATGGAATGAGAATGTTCTTGAAGAACAAAGTAAAATGAAACAGACAACAAAAGCAAACCTTAAAATGTGAAGAGTGTGTGTGTTTTAGCTTTGTCACAGTTACCTGTGTCAAAAAAAAAAAAAAAAAAAATCAGAAATTTTGTTTACATATTTTACTACTATTATTTTTTGCTAGTATAATTTCTATATGGATACCCTGATGGTGTATATACTGTTTTATGGTTCAATTGGGAATGTCTTTTGGTTTTTATTTAACTTATTTTATTTGGTTGTTTGCTTTCTACATTTTTCCCAGTTATTGTGAAAAGGATTATCTTACTGTACAGAACAATAGCCAGGTGGTTTGACGGCCATGCCTGTCCTGTGCAAAAAAGCAAATGAGGGAGAGACAGAGAGAGGAAAAAAAAGAAAAGAACAAAAACCAAGAGAGATTGAGAACTCTGGAATATCAGAAATGTACAATTTTTTTTCTGTATACAGATGACAAAAACTAATCAGCCGTTTAGGTTTAGAAATCTACTCTTGCTGGTGTTTATAAGTCGCATGAATATTTGACTTTGAGGAAGTGTCATCAAATACACACACACACACACACACACACGCACATGGGAACTTAAAGCTTCAGAAACAGACCCGCCTTCTCCAACAGGTAGAGAAGACGCTCTCACGTGGACAGATCCGTTTGGGGGGGGGTGTGTGTGTGGGGGGGGGGTGTGTGTGGTGCGTCTGCGTGAGAGGTTGAGCTTTTTTTTTCCTTTTTTATTTTTTTATACGAAAAAGAAAAAAAAAGAAAAAAAAAAAAAAGACAGGTTTTAAAAAAGGTATGAAAGCACGATTTTAGATGACTTCACTGGCCGAAACTATATAAAGTTGATTATATCTTGATGTCTGTAAAAGATTGCTGTTCTTGGAGTCTTGGAGTCTTGTGAAATGATTTCCTGCTTGCTTTCTTTTTCTTTCTTTCTTTCCTTTTTTTTTGCTTTTCCTCTTTTAAGTTAAGGGAAAAAAGATTTACACTTTCCTTTTTTTTGTGTAAGTTTCTATTGGACAGTTTTTGGGAACATGTGCATTTCTGTATGTGGGCTTCTACCATATCCCTGTTGCTTTATGGACAACCTTAAGAATTTTTATTTGAGTTATTGTGATGTTATTGCTTTCCCTCCCCCCCCGCCCCTTTCCTTTTCTTCTTCTTTTTTGATTCTTTTTCTTTTCTTATTTGCATTTTGTTTAAAGATATGCTTAGCAATAAAATGTTCTTCCCAAAGCCCTGGATGTTGCTGGGTTTTTATTTCTGAAAGACTCTAGGGAAAGTCCAGGGCTTTAAAGGTGAAAAGTAGTCTGTGAAGCAGGTGCCCCCCCATCCCACAGGAACATCTAGCCACCAGACTATAAAATCATGTTCATATTTGCATTCTTTCACCAGTCCAATGAATCTTAATCCTTTCCTTTGCAGAAACATAAATTCAACTTGAGTGTGGGGTCTACCTCACACCATTTCCAACCCGTTGTTTTCTGCACCACCCACTCAGTGGGGTAAAGAGTACTTCCCTGCAATATGGGTTTCAGTGACCTCAGTTACAAGCATACCAAGGGCATTGACTTAGAAGGCCATTTCTAACGTGCTGCCTGTTTTCACTCTTCCTTTGAGGTGTGTAGTTCTTCCCGTGACATTTATGGGATTCTGGATTCCTCTTCTGTGGCCAGGAATCTCTGTTTTATATGCTGCAGCAGCTGAATCCCTTTGGGGATTTGGCTAGCCAGTTTGATACAGAAAAGTGTTAACAACATTTTATACAAGGATCTAACTAATTCAAGTCCTCTGAATTCATCTGACTTTCCACACACTACCTAAGGAACAGAGTTTACTTACTTCGGGTGCTATGGATCAGACTCAGGTACTTAAAGTAGATGGTTTGAGTGTATACTTCCAGGTAGGCTCTGAGGCTCCCAATATCTGGATCACATCTGCTGCCTGCCCCTTATCCTACTGGGCATTATAGTCCCTTAGGATTGTAACTATCATGCAAAATTGCCAATATCCTGTCTTTCATTAGCAAATTGTGCAGAGCTTCAATTCCCAGTAGTAGGTTTTTTTCAAGTTGGATTAATCCTAAGGTACCTGCAAGAAAGATGTGACTTCTTAGAGCTATCTGGAGGTCGGCCAAATGAGTGTTTCAAAGCACTTTAATTTCTCAACCAAGGATGACTTCACCTTTTTCTTTTCTTTTTTTTTTTCCTAGGCAGAATCCACAGCTCTTTTTTCCACAGTCTTTTACAACCAAAGTAATTTACAACCAAATTAGACTCAGGCTAATCTGATTGTTCAGCTATTCCCTGTGATTTTTCTACATTGTTTTTGCTCACATGTCTGCATGTGTGACAATATGTATGTGTATGTACATGTGAAGTCTTTTAAATGTTTCAGTTTTCAGTTCTTTTGTGAAGCTTGTTCTAACACCTTACAGATCCCCACAGGTCTCAAAACCATGAGTTCTAGTCTAAACTCCACTCTCATTTCCCACCCAAAAAATCATTAAATTCCAGGGTGCTGACTGCTACCTAATATTCCCAGTACTGGGGGAGTCAGCTGGCATGTGGAGATCTAGTTCTGAACTTAATTGCCTCTTCTAACATTGCAGAAAATTTCCTTATCACTGAGCAGTTGGTGTTCTGAGAAAAGCTGTTGTTTGGGGTTTGGGTTTTTTTTTTACTCCTCACTGCTTTTCTCAAAATGTGTTATACTTCATATCAGTATGAAATATTATGTGAAACAAGAAATTTCAACCTGATTTACCCTAATCCTCTGGCTATAGTCACTCTTTTTTCATTTTCTCTGTCACCTAATGACCATTTTATTACTTAGATGAAATGAAAGTGTCAGAAAGAGGATTTTGTTGTTGCCTAAAAGGCTTGGGATTGTTATGTGTCTTTGGCTGACAACAGAATTCTTGAAGTTGAAAGGGATCTCTGGAGGTCATCTAGTCCAAGCTCTACCTTCCCAAAGCAAGGTCAGCTGCAGTGAGTTGCCCAGGACTGTGTCCAGTCAGGTTTCTAGTATCTCCACATGTAAATTCCCATAACGTCTCTGGGGAACCTGATCCAGCGTGATCACCCTCGTTGCAAACAATTTTTGTTGTGGTCAGGTGAAATTTAAAGTTGCCTTATTTGTGCCTGTTTGCTCTTACCCTTTTTCTGGGTAGTGAGAAGAGCCTGTCTCACTCTTCTTTACAACCTCCCTTCAGGTGTTTATACATATTGATAAGGTTCCACATAAGCCTTCCCTTCTCCAGGCTGAGCAGTCCCAGCTCACTCAGGCTCTCCTTGTAAAACAGATGCTCCAAACCCTTATTCATCTTCATGGCCCCTTTACTGGGCTCACTCCAGTACCTGCAAAATCTGAAGTAGACAAAAGTAGCTCACCACCATCACTGAGCTAGGATTGTAACCCTTTTCAGTGACCAAGGCTTGGCAGTTGCTCCTCTTCTCAGCATTTTGTACTGGTAAGAAGCATCTCACTCACTGCATCACTTTTTGAAGATCCCTGTCCTAGATGTCTAATTCTACTCTTCACAAAACTGTTCAGCACATTGCTGCCTATCGCCCATTGGCAGAAGTTCTTTACAAGGGCTGAGACAAGTCATGAAGATCTGAGCACTGATAACCTCTAGCATTCCCAGTCCTGGTACTGCAGGAAAGGACTAGTGAGGAGCAGGTTTGATGCTGGTTCCTCGTTCCTCTTCCAAATATTTTTGTCTGTGCCTCTGGGATGGGAAGGAAGGGTCAAAATGCTGGTCTCATCTGCTTTTGCTATGCCTGGTTGCTTTTGTTCCCAAAGAATCGAGAAAATATTGATCAGACAGTTTCTGATAATGATTAAAAACCAAATACGCCTTCCCCTCAATTCCATAGTGGAAGTATTCAGTCTTAAGGTGGCGATGACTCCCAAGGAAGGCAGACACATGACTTGAAGCTTAAAGCCAAATCTAAGCATATTACTTTTATGGAGATACAGGTTTTTAAAGCTATCAATCTGGAAAGGTTATGCAAGATCACAAAGTCCTGTCAAGTCCCCTCTGAGCACAGACAGAGAGGAGTTACACACAGCTGTATTAACGTACATCATCCCTACCTGCCAAGTTTGGTACCAGCTCCCTAGAAGATGTTTCTTGTGTGGTAGAACAAATCACTGCCTTTCCCTCCCCACATGCAAGCAGCGGCACAGAGATGGAAAGGCAACAAGACTCACCTTCCAGCTGTCAGCAGCACAGGATCTTGGGTGAGCAGAGACACAAGCATGAGAAGAAAGGCTATTACCTGCTGTTAAGCTCCCTGGATGGGACTCTGGCTGGGGTCTGAGCACATTTGCCAAGGTGGTACTGAAGCATTGCAAACATGATAAATGCAGGAGGTTAGGTGTGAAGGTCTTCACTGATTCTTACTCCTTATTGGAGAAAGTTGCCCCATAGTAGCAAAATTTGTTGGGTTATTTAAGAGACAAAACTAGAACCTCATACACAATGTGGTAAAACATTGCCTTCTTATGTATAGGAGGTTATCACACTCTGGTTTCTCTTCAGATCATACATGTTACACAATGTGATAGCTCCTGTCTGTCCCCAAACATCCCTGATACCTTCTTATCCCTAGAAAGCCTGTTCATGTTGTCTTTCATAGTCCAGCAAATATGGTGCCACTGAACATACATTGTCAGCAAATGGTTTGTCTGCAGGGATTTGATGTTTATAATTTGGGCACATGTATTACATGAGAGAGGAACAGAGCACACACACACACACACAAGAGATTATGTTGAACTGCATATAGCTAGAAAAGGGCTTAGCTTTTAAAGGTATTAAGGTGGCTAATTCTTATTGAAAGTTGGGAAAATCAGCTACATCATAAATACCTTTAAAAATTGAGGTCATTTCAGTGTAGTAGTCAGATAACATTACTTAGCTAGTGTTAATTGCTTGGGCTTTTGCAGTACCAAATGGTGTAGGCAAGTGGTGGGTGGACAAGGCACCTCTCTCCCTTACAGGAGGTTTACAAAATTCACCTGCCTTCGGAGTAGAAGTCAAAATGAGAGATAGCTCAGGCTTCCTGCAAGCTACCTGGAGAGAAGTCCAAGAAGTCCATTTCAACATGCTAGGACGGAGCTGCAAAGGCATGGATTTTTTTCCTTGAATTCAGTTGTAGCAGACCAAAAAAACATGGTTCTACACCTCACATGAACCCATCAGAAGCACAAACCTGTACTCATGCCACCAAGCATAACTCAAAGTCACTCAGCAAGAGTTTTCATTTGCCACTCCATGCACCCTTTCTGTTTGCCAACCAAGGGGCAATGTCCACATGGAGTCGGCAAAATACTGAGCAAGCAGCTGGGAAAACCTTAGGCATGCTTTTCTTCAATGGCTTGTAAGCCAGGCACTATGCCTAACAGCTTTGGCTGGCTCACAGGGAAAATAAAACTCACTGGAAAAGATTTTTAAAAAAAAAACATAGATATATTTATTAATGCTGCCAAAGTCTTTGGAACACTGTGAAAAAATTCACTCAGAGACCGTTTGGACTTCAAGAGTAGCTACATGAACTGTTAGAACGCTGGACTGCAAAACAGGACTGACTCACACCACGAAAACAGAAGTGGAAATGGGAGAAGTGAAGGCTCTGAAAACCACCAGTAATGTTATCTGAATGACTTCCTTGGGTCAGACAGTTCTTCACAATTCCCAGTCTTACAGCTTGGCCCAGTAATTTACAGCTGGTACTAAGTGGTGGTGGTAACAGCAAGTCTCTAGTAGAGTGAGGAAAGAGGTAAATGGAAAGATCATGCACAGGGTGATGAGGGACCCTATTCTGAGGAACAGGGTCCAAGGGCTATTTGTAAAAGCAAATGAAGAGGGATAGACAGAGCCTACAAGACACAGCTATGCAGCAAGTAAAGCAGCAGGTGAAGAACAGGATTTTGATTTCCAAAGGCAACAATGCACATGCTGAGCTGTGCCGGGGCTGAGGGTGTTTACATAACTTGAATCAATCCCTTTCCTCCACTATTTTCTCCCCCAGAATCCCAACCTCAACCAGGCATGACAAACAGGACATTCTTTCAGCAGGTCTACTTGAACTCTCCAAGAACTTGATCTCCAGCACTTCTGTTTGATGATTATTCATTCCTCTCTGTTCCCTGAGTCATAAACATTCATTTACATCCCTAGTTCCCTTATGTGCAGATACCGGTATCTCCCCTGTGCAAGGGTGGAAACAAAGACAAAGAGACTTGCCTGTGGTTATCTAGAAAATCCATGGCTGTAACAAGATTAGCCCTCAAAGCTTCTGGACTCCCCCACTCTTTACTCCTGCCTCCAAAGTACACTGCAGTGTTGCCAGAGGTAGAATGCATCCAGTCCTCCCATTAAATTTAGCTGCTCCAAACCAAGGGTTGGCTGTCGGTTTTCAAAGACTTAAGAGGAAATGGTGGAAACACAGGAGATGCTGAAAATAGAATAAAACCATTTTAAAATAAGTAAGAAGCATTTTAAAGTGGAAAGTGTTAGGTTATAACCTGTTATATTTAAAATGTCCCATTTTTATACATCCTGGTAAAGACATAGGCACATATGTGCACGTGAACACACAAAGCAACTACCACTTCTAATCAGCCAGAGTCTAGCTTTACTATCTGAGAACTCCTGCAGAAAATCACAGCCTACATCTGTAACATTTATCCATAAACAACTTTTTATGCCAATTATGATAATATCAACGACAACACAATTTTATTACATCTAATTATAGGAAGAAAGACTAAGTGCCATGCTACAGCCCTTTGAATCCTGGCTCAGTGGGAGTTGAAGTTGGTTGTTATCTTCCCCAGCCTGCACTGAAGTGCATAGAATTGCCAAGATTTTAGCTAACAAAGATCTTGTTATCTGGATAAATTGGGTGGTAACTATTACAAACATTCAGCATCTACTACCAGTTCCTTTGAAGCCGATGGCAAAGCTTCCTTTCAGTAAACAGAAAGTGCTCCCATTCTGTAATTCTGTACAAGTTTGGCTTTTAAAACAGTTTTGACTTTTTTTTTTTCCTTTACCTTGTGGTGTTCACTCTTTTTTTTTAAAATATTCACCACATTATGATCCTAAAGGAAAACAATGATGGTATGCATTGCAAAAGCTTACTTAGTAACAAGGGAAGGATTTGGAGGGCTTGTTCTACTCCCTAAAAGTTTTGCTAACATACAAGAACTGAGTCTATAGTAAACTCTGAAAAGCCTAGGCTTCTTACCTCTCCTAAGATTTCTGGACCCTCAAAAACAGGCTTTATTTTCAGTGACCATAATGTCAAGGTTTCTTCTAAAGAAAGGGACCTGCAAATAGATTTAAAATACTTCTTTTCAATGGCTGATTGCACTTGATATTATTGCTTTCTCATCAACCCATTTTCCTGAGACAATGGAACAAAATAAACTGCATATCCAACATATCTGGATTAATGCAAGCCCAGCCCATCAACACACAGACATGCACTTAACATACACATACTGGGCTGCTGCACTTATACATATACAGGGTGAATAATCCAGATATAATACTTTAGGATTTAGCACTGAGAAATATGGCAGCACTTACCACTGAAGTCAAGAAATACGTTCCCACTGATTTCAGAGAACACTGAAGCAGCACTTTAGTGAATCTCAGCAGTGCAATGACTGCAGCACAAACTTGCCACCAAAAAGGAAAGTAAAGGAAAAGTATGTGCAGTGCTGAAGCCAACAGCCATCCCATGCCTGGATTTCCTCACATAAGCTGAAGGACCCACACTTTCCTCCACAACTTCCCAACCAATATTATGATGTAGAGTACCCCATACTGTAAGGGCCATTTGATTCAGTGCCACACATGCAATTATATCTCGTAGCTTAGTCTAAGATCAAATTCTTACACGTCCTTGTCAAACAATATCAAGCAGAACTAGAGTTGCTTGTTTCAAAAAGCAATTTAGAGTTATGCTTAAATGTGAAATGTGGATGCAAAATCCTTGTTTTGCCCCACTTAGAGCAATTTCCAGCTAGGTTAATGCTTTTGCATTGGCATTTGCATAAGTGTGAGGGGAACTTAAATCCCAGGACCAGGGTTTGAAGTGCTCAAAACACAAATGCATAACTACATCCTGCAACACAAATCAATTGGTATTATTTTAATGCCATTTGTATGGCAACATTTGTGCCAAAGATGGAACATACACCACTTACATATTGCTAGGACAGCATGAGAAACACTTATCAATGATCACTCCAGAAAAAAAGAGGTATCATAGACTCATAGAAATGGCATGGGTTGGAAAGGACCCCAAGGATCATAGAGTTACAACTCCCCCTGCCACAGGCAGGGCCACCAACCTCAGGCCTGGATCTACACAAGGTTGCCCAGGGCCCCATCCAACCTGGCCTTGAACACCTCCAGGGACGGGGCATCCACCACCTATCTGGGCAGCCTAAAAAAAAAAAAAAACCCATGCTCTGCAACAAAAGTCTTACCCCAAGTAATACTGCCATTTGCAGTGGGAAAAGAAAAATGTCTTCTACTTAGATGGTGAGCAACCCTGAGCAGAGTCAAAGCCTGGTACCTAACGGCCATTCACCCACCTAACCAAGAAAGATTTTGGAAATTAACTGATCAGTGAAAAAAACTGTGGAACAACTTTAATCTTTATTCAGGAGATTTCTGAGCTATAAATAATAGTCCTGTTTCCATTTCTGCCTCACAATTTAGGCCAGAAGAGCACTAGACCAGCAGCAGCAAGTACTACATTTAGGCACTGATGACAAGGCCTGTATCCTCAGGATATGCCAGACAAGGCTGAAGTGTCTTTAGGTGTAGGACTCTGATAGAAGAGGAGAAAGTGCTGGCTTGAATACCATTAAAAAAGGAAAAAGGAAAAGGAAAAGGAAAAGGAAAAGGAAAAGGAAAAGGAAAAGGAAAAGGAAAAGGAAAAGGAAAAGGAAAAGGAAAAGGAAAATAAAAGGAAAAGGAAAAGAAGGAAAATGAAAAGAAGGAAAAGGAAAAGGAAAATAAAAGGAAAAGGAAAATGAAAAGGAAATGAAAAAGAAAAAGGAAAAGAAAGAGAAAAAGAAAGAGAAAAAGAAAAAGAAAAAGAAAAAGAAAAAGAAAAAGAAAAAGAAAAAGAAAAAGAAAAAGAAAAAGAAAAAGAAAAAGAAAAAGAAAAAGAAAAAGAAAAAGAAAGAGAAAAAGAAAAAGAAAAGAAAAAGAAAAAGAAAAAGAAAAAGAAAAAGAAAAAGAAGAAGAAAAAGAAAAAGAAGAAGAAAAAGAAAAAGAAAAAGAAAAAGAAAAAGAAAAAGAAAAAGAAAAAGAAAAAGAAAAAGAAAAAGAAAAAGAAAAAGAAGAAGAAAAAGAAAAAGAAGAAGAAAAAGAAAAAGAAAAATCACATCCCTGTGCCTTGAATACTAGGCAGGCTACAGTTCAGCAATGCGTTATCTGAAGTCTTTGGCTGAGAGGTGCAAACGTGATGTGCTGACACTATCGGCAGCAGAACTACCCATTTTTTGAGGTAGGAGGTGCTCTTGCTCTCACTCAGTCATAGGCATCATTCAGTCTTTTAGTCATGACAACAAATTAACTAACTTTTAGCACTTCACTGCCTAGGCATTCACTGCCTCTGCGTTTCTGAGCCATAGACCTTTGTCTGCAATGCAGACAACAATGAAGACAATGCAGCAACCAGGGGACAACAGCCACAAAAGCATTCAGCTCAGAGGCTTTTTAAGTGCAGAGATGTGGAAATGCATCCTCCCACAAAGCACAGAACCACATATACTTTTCTACTAAAAGAAAAAAGAAAGTCTTATCTGTAGTGAAACATTATTGAAGCGGAGGGCATGCCACTAGGGAAGCATTAGTCCCAAGAATGTCTCTATGGTTTGATTTTTCCTTTTGTCTTGGCCCTTGCTGGCAATAACAAAAATCTAAATTAAAAGGCTCTTATTAGTGAAGCAGGGAGCTGGCAGGCTGTACAGATGAAGAGCTCATCAATGTTTCAGGGGAGGGGAGAAGATTCAGAAACCCTCTAACACGCACAGTAAACACAGATATGGGAGTTTTACGCTAAGAACATTTCTGGTTCCGTGCAGTTATCTCTTACTGCCAGAATAGCCCTAAGGATTAAGATGGTTTATTGGGATCAAATGCCTTAGAGATTATTATAGTGCTGACTGTTTACTCATTCGCATTAAAATATAGAACTACACTTACATCCCTCTATGTGCACATCTCGATCACAAATTCTTTTACATGCCCTAAATGGGTCAGCCCAGATTCCCAGCCTATCTTATTTTCCATATCCAAGATAAATCTCTAAAGACATCTTGCAGTGGCTGTGTAGCTGGGCTATCCCTTAAATGAATTGTCAGCATTCAGATCTTACCACTTGCTGCTGGTGATTAACACAAAACTTTTGCTCTAGGTTTGTTCAGGCAGGAAGAGTGACAAACAGGTTAGAGGTCGAATCATCCCATGGTTAAAGTAGCTGAGGGCTGGGAGGGAAGGAAATCTGGGTTCTTAGCCTAGAACATTCTTGTCTGCAGGAATGTCAACTATGCCCTTAGAGGTATGAGACTTTTGAGGTCAGTTAACACAGATATTCTTTAAGATGCCTGTTGTGTAAAATAGGTGCCTCTAACCAACAGGATGGGGGGGGGGGGGGGTGGAAATCCAATCCAGCCTCTTGCTGTAAACAGTTACACTTCCCTTTACAACAGAGCTGATGTTCTGCAATCTCAGCTGGCCTCAGCATCACAGTAACTATGCTCTTCCTGAGCCTGAAGTGCACAGCCTGGGATCTCCACAACTAAACATCTTACAGAACCCAGTCAGCCAAGTATGGTCTGAATTCAGATGAACTGACACTTGTCCTGTGCTGTTCAGACTCCATCTTCTTTACACTTCAGGTATTTATGTACATTGATAAGATTCCCCTGAGTTTTCTCTTTCCAGGGTGAACAGCCCCAGCTGTCTTGGCCTTTCTTCATAGGAGATGCTCCATTCCCTTCATCATCTTCATGGCCCTGTGCTGTACTGTCTCCAGTATGTTAATCTCTTTCATGTACTGGGGAGCCTAGAGCTGTACCCAGTACTTCAGGTGTGGCTTTACCAGTGCTGAGCAGAGGGGAAGAAGGATCACTGCCCTCACCCTGCAGGCAGCACTCCCCTCATGCAGTCCAGGATAACATTAGGTGCCTGTTCAGCAAGGGCACATCACTGGCTGATCGTCAACTTGGTGTCCACTGGGATCCCCAGGCCATTTTCTGCAAAGCTGCTTTAGTACTGGTCAGCCAGCAGCATGTGCTGGTGCCTGGGATTGTTCCTCTCCAGGTGCAGGCCTTTGCACTTCTCCATGTGGAGCTTCATGGAAGTTCTGATGGCCCATTTCCCCAGCCAGTTGAGGTCCCTCTGGATGGCAGCACCACCCCTGGTGAATCAGCCACTCCTCCCAGTTCTGCATCAACAGCAAACGTGCTGAGGGCACACTGCCCCCACTGTCCACATTATTAATGAAGATGTTGAACAGCACTGGACCCAGTATTGACCCCATAGGTTCACTGCTAAACACCAATCTCCAGCTAGATTTTGTGCCACTGATCACCACTCTCTGGGCCCAATTGTTCAGACAGTTTTCAGTCTACTTCACTGTCTGCTCACCCAGCCCATACTTCAGTGTTAATGGTTTAAATGCCTTATTTAAATGCCAAACTGCCACTCATGGAGACTCTCACCACCATTTTAGTGCCCTCAAAGAAACTGGCCTTGTAACCCTGTGATTTTTTTTTATTATTGGTTTTTTTGCCCTCTTTGCTTGACAGTAGTTCTGCTTCAAAATGAAGGATAGAAAAGATCTCCCCCTATGTTGGGTGCAGTGATTC
Source organism: Porphyrio hochstetteri (assembly GCA_020800305.1). NCBI lineage: Eukaryota > Metazoa > Chordata > Aves > Gruiformes > Rallidae > Porphyrio > Porphyrio hochstetteri. The sequence goes on along the minus strand of CM036908.1, from coordinate 6,777,748 downwards.
ATGTGCTGGGAGTCTGACTTTGTATGCCCTTCAAGCAAGATGGACTTCATGTTAAATCATGAGCTAATCACTGCAGGATCTGCCTTGGTGCTTGATTTTCTTACCTAGAAAACAGGACATTTGTGTTGTAATTAACTGAATAACTCAAGAATCTTAGTTATGTTTGCACAAGTCAACAAACACAAGCAGAAAGAGAACATGCCATCCCTGCCTGAAGCCAAGGAAATGCCTTGTCCCTGCCTGAAGAAGAGAGCAATGATGTATATTGCAATGGTTTAAACTGACCTGCCATCTCACACATGCACATGTGCACACACCACCCCAGACTCCAGCACCTCAGCACCTATTTAACATAACAGCCCTGTGAATTTTGGAACGAGCTGTCCATCTGCACCTCTGTATTAGATACAGGCAAGTCTGGGCTTCAGGTTAATGACTAAATCTAGTCTGAATGTGCTTCAGGTTCTAGAAAAACAAGCTATTCTCACAGGTTTTCCAACATATCAAATAAGATATATGAAAGAAATAAGGGTCCTGGCACCATAAGGCCTCCAGGTAAGCTCACAGGAGCAGGTTGAAAAGAAACCTTTTACTCTGAACATCTTCCAAAGCAAAGCAAGTTTGGTTTTTCTAAGTAATACCTGACAGTTTCATGCAGAAAAGTAGGAGGTCTTCCAAGGGAAGTACCCAAGGTGATTAGGGAAACAATGTAATTTGTATAAACAGAATTGAGTCAAGGCAGTGAGTTAAGTAGTTCTGCAGTTTACAAATGTGCCTTCAGAATCTTAATATATTTTTTGTCTGAATTTCAGGTCTCGCAGCTCAGCCAAAGACAATGAACTGTAGCAGTGTAATAGAGAGAGGTTTGGGGGTTTTGGTTGCAGTTTTGTTTGCTTTCAAGTATAGACACTACAGATAGAATCGGCACATGATGCTGTCTAACACTAGATTTCTCTGGACTGGTGAAAGGATGGGGGCCATCAAGTCTAGATGGGATCAAATTTTTGTGATCAAATGCAACCACAACTCCTTGCTCCAGGGTTGCTCAGCCTTGCCAGGTTATAGAATCATAGAATCATAGAATCATAGGGGTTGGAAGGGACCTCGAGAGATCATCAGGTCCAACCCCCCTGCCAAAGCAGCTCCCCAGCTCATATTGCACAGATAGGCATCCAGATGAGTCTTGAATATCTCCAGAGATGGAGACTCCACACCCCCTGGGCAGCCTGTCCCAGGGCTCCCTCACCCTCACTGGGGAAAAGTTCCTCCCCATGTTGGTGTGGAACTTCCTGTGCTCCAACTTGCAGCCATTGCCCCTTGTCCTGTCCCCACAGACACTGAAAAGTGGCTGGCCATTTCCCCCTGCATCCCATACTTAAGATATTTATAAACATTAATTAGGTCCCCCCTCAGTCTTCTTTTCTCCAGACTGAACAGCCCCAGCTCACTCAGCCTTTCCTCATAGGGGAGATGCTCCAGGCCCTTCATCATCTCTGTAGCCTCCTCTGGACTCTCTCCAGGAGATCCCTGTCTTTTTTATACCAATATTATTAGTATTCACCTAATTTAAGTCATATGTTTCTCTTGCACAGCATATAGAGCAAACTGGGACCCAAAAGCTGGCCACACAGCTGAGCTGTGGACATGTGCAGGGACACCCAGGCACATGGTTGTAAGCTGTAGCGATACCCCAATTGCACAGCCACACGTGCACAGATGTACATATGCACACATACATACACACATGCACACACACAGAGCCATCTCTGCCTGAGCATGGTACCTCTTGCTGTGCAGTGCCTAGCAACAGCACTGCTTAGCAACAGGAGTCTCCACAGCCCAATTTGATGCTGGGCTGGAGTGACTTGTACTGAGATATTCATAAGTGCTAATTTGCATCAGAAGATATTAACGTCCAGTCCAATTAAGAACAACATTTTGTCTGCTGGTTTATTTATTAAAAGAATAGCAGGAGAAAATAGGAAAGAAGAGCTGCTTGTTTTCCAGGGTAGATGTGCAGTGGGGTAGAGGTAAAAAGGGCTAAGTGTGAGATCATTGCTGAACTGTGACTTATATAATGAAAAGTGTAAGTGTAGCATATATTAAAATACATGACAATGGTCAAGAGAAATTGCATTAAGGTGGTAACAGATTAATAAAATTTAAGTCTTGTGTGTTTTTTTTTCTCTTGGTTAAGTGAATTAAGGAACACATGCCTGTGTGATTAAGTCTAGGTGAGCCTCTCTGGCTGGGGGCGGGGAGGGGTTGGACTAGATGATTTTTCAAGGTCCTTTCCAACTCCCAATGTTCTGTGATTCTCTAATTTAATGCTAGTGAATGGTATCAGAGTCATAAGCCTGGTGACCCAAATCTTCTCCTTACTCTTAATACAAGCACAGCAGTATGGGCTGCACCAGTTGCAGGCTTGCTCTCCCCTCAACCCCAGCCCACTCCCTGGGGCTGGTAGAGAGAGAAGCATAACCTTCAATTTCCACAGCCCAGAGGGTCCTCATCAACTACACTCAGACTCCTAGCAAAACAGTCAACAACAGTTTGCAGGCTTTATGTTTCTGACTTTCCAATGCAAGTGAGCTAAGTTTCACCAAGTCACATCTCCCAAACAGCTAAAGGCTTGTGAAGGCTTCCTCAGCCCTCTTGGTTTAGCCTTGACTTTATGAAACAATCTTTTCTTGCAGAATATTTTGATGAATAAACATTTTTCTGTAAGATAACAGCTCTGTAAAAGTATTCCCAAGCAACAGCACATCAGATTGTCTGAGCTGATTATACCTGATAACCTCACAGAAAGAGCAGTCTTCTCTAATGCCTTTTGAGGAAACTGGACCCAGTGTTCAAGTCTTGTTCCCTGCTTTCAAGGTACATATCTCAAACCTAGGCTATTTTGCTGAACAATAATTTTGTCAGAAGTATAACTAACTTTGCCATCCTTATCCTCTTGGAGGATATAATCAAAGGAATTGTATGTATAACCAAAAGATCATAAGCCCTTCCAAAACCCTTATAACACTGAGGTATATATATATTGTTTTCTATACAAGTCGATCCTTCCCATTTCCATTAAATTCACAAAATAGAAATCTGCTTGAACAGACAAGCTTTGTATCATGCTCCTAATTTCAGTTTACAAACTTGTGCTCAGACACACCAAGAAATGGTAACAACCAGTAGCAAGGAAGGTCTGCCATCAAAAAAGAACAGATCCAGTTCATATAGTTCAGTCCCAGAGATTAGGATGTGGAACATCTGCTACAGGGACAAATCCCAAGGGATGAAATGCACTTAAAATTTTCAAAGCATTTGAGAAAAGAGGTTGTTATTATCACTATCTAACTATCTTGAAGTTAGATAACATCAGAAGGAGGTCTGGACCCAAATCTGTGATCCACAGATTTCTGTCCATATGCTTTGCTCCTAGATAAATATGCCACATTAATTTTTTTATTAACTTTTTATTAAGCAGATGCAGTTGTTCCAAAATTAATATGAAGTATATTAACATAATTCAGAGGAGAGGGGAGATTTAGCCAGTAAGAGCTGTTCATCATTAACGGTATAATTTACTTTAATACACATATACTTTTATTACTCCTGAATTGATCATCAAAGGATCTACAATCTCATCTTTGCCTACTATATGACAGATCAAGAATTACTGTGAGAAAAGATTGGGGAAATAATTGGTAATAGAAGACAAGTCTAAAAAGCTCTCAGGCCTTTGATAGACTATTTATGAACTGAAGGACAGATAAAATGCATCTCGAAATTATTCACCGTTAATTATTCAGCCTGGTTGGGAATTGTTTTGCTAGGATTAGGGTGTACTGCAATTTCTAAGGGAGCCACCAGATTTACCTGCCACTGCAGTTCCTGTCATTTATTAGACATTTGTTGTTTTTAGGAGTTGGGATGCAGCTGCAAGGCGATGATTCAATGCAAATTAAATCCCTCATGTCATACAAGTTAGCAGCATTCAATACAACATTAGCTACTTGCAGCCATCACGTGAGCTCATTTTAACATAGGCAGGTACCCTCTGCATGTTCACACATCATTTTTTTGTGTGGTGGGGCTCCTGGGGGTTAGATGGGGGCATAAATGTCTCTTCTTTTTTTGGCAGTCACAACCCTTACCTGAGAGCGCTTCGCTGCCAGGGGAGTAATGCTTCCCACAGGAGCAGACATGGAGCCACACCACCTACTGCAATGCTGCCAAGGCTGCAGCCAGCAACATGGGAAAGCACAATCAGGCTGTGAGCTGGGAAGCCACCTCAAATGGCTCGTTAATTAGGTCACTTCCTCTAACTGGTAATATAAAAGAAGATTAAGTTATTGTAACAGATGTTGTATTCTTTCACATTAAACCCTTTTAGACTGGTTAACATTGCTTTTACATTATAATATCACCAGACTCTAAGAATTATTCAAGATTAACAGTGCTAAAGCCTTGGAAAGCAGAAAAAATATTAAATTATCATAGGAAACACGGTAGTTCTGCAGAATAAAATAAGTTTAACATTTTTAGTTCATTTCAGTTAATAAACCTGGACATGGCCAATCCAGAGAAATAACTTTGCAGAAATGAAATTTATCGTTTTAAAAATGTGGTTTGTTTATTTATATCAAATAATAAACCAAATAAAAGTCCTCACAAAGGCAAACCTTACATAACTCTTATACTTTTAACTACAGGTATTAGCAACAAGATGAAGTCAAAATGTGAAATGTCTTTTCTTTAGGAAACATTTTTCTGAACAATTTTGTCTCCAGAATATGAGATTTATATACACATTTGTACACTATAATCCACTGGTTAGTTATTCCCTCTACTTAATATGCTTTAATCCATTGATTAAAAATTGTATTTCATACATCCTCGAAGAAGAAGAGGTCACGTTAAATCTCTCAAAATTCAAGGAGACTTCACTAACAGCATATAAAGACCCTTGCAACCAAAACACATCCTTCATCTCGTTTACAAACATTTTGTGCATTGCAAGGTTTAATTGCCATCATTGCTCTGTTACTGGAAACCGTATTTCCTTCACATATCAAAGTAAACCACTGCACACTTATGTTCAAGATTCAAATTCTCTTCTAATTGCTTTAGACTCTAGCAGAGCTTTAGTAACAAAAATTATAATTGCTTTCTACCCTTCTTATTTTAAGAAGTTTTCTGTTAGAAGTTTATAAACAACAATAACCTCAATGCTGCCACACAGACAGCTGCTTTGGGTTCAGAGTCTAAAGCTGGAAAGACCAAATAAGTCATCGCCTCTGCCTTTGTGTGTGTATGTGTCTTTGTGCTTGTGTGAGCATATAAACATAGTGTAGGTATTTTGGTGCATAAAATGTTGCAGAATTTCCCATTCTGCTGCCACTTTTTGCCCATAAGCTTGTGTGGGACTAGAACAACATCTCTAGAAAGGTGCCAGTCCTCATCCAAAGACTTTGCCGAAACTCTTTGTGTCTCATTAGTCTGTCTTCAAGATTAATAATCTATTTTATTTCTAATTTGAATGCTCCTGGTCTTAAGTCCTCTCTCTGTTAAATAAAAGACCCTTTTGGCATCTGGCATTTTCTCCTTAGGAAGATACTGATTCACTCTCTCTCTTGCTTTTTTAATAATCCAAACATGCTGACTCTGGAGCGTTTTCTCCTACTTCCAAACCAATTTTGCAGCTCTTTTCTGTCCCTTTTTGCAATGCAATGGTAGGAAAAAATATTAGATGTCAGACTGAGCATACAGGTCCAGTGTCAGTCTCTTCAGTGTCTTGCCAGAAGATGAAACTACACCCCTATCCCAACTCGTATTTCACTGTTCATATATAAAAAGAAGAAAAAAACTTGCCGCTAAAATGTTCTCCTGAGGCTTTTAACAATACATTTCATTGCCATTTCCCTGTGCTCTCGAGGGTAGGATAATCATGGAAATACAGAGCATTAGCAATATCCCTATCTCTTGCTCTCTTCCTAATAGTACTCTGTACACAAAGGTTCTAACTTGGTTAGAGGATTTTGGAGTCTCTTCTGAGTGTTTTTCTAAAATTGTGTGATCCAGATGCTCTGTGAGTCACTCTGGTCTATTGTACAGTTACCTGCGATCACAAGGCACTGAATTCAGTGGTACAGGTGGATCTTCCCAATCCTATGTGCCTGTTTCACAGAATCACAGAATCACTGACTCACAGGGGTTGGAAGGGACCTCGAGAGCTCATCGGGTCCAACCCCCCTGCCAAAGCAGCTCCCCAGCTCATATTGCACAGGTCGGCGTCCAGATGGCTCTTGAATATCTCCAGAGAAGGAGACTCCACACCCCCTGGGCAGCCTGTCCCAGGGCTCCCTCACCCTCACTGTGTTAACGTTCTTCCCCATGTTGGTGTGGAACTTCTATGCTCAACTTGCAGCCATTGCCCCTTGTCCTGTCCCCACAGACACTGAAAAGGGGCTGGCCATTTCCCCCTGCATCCCATACTTAAGATATTTATAAACATTAATTAGGTCCCCCCTTAGTCGTCTTTTCCCCAGGCTGAACAGTCCCAGCTCACTCAGCCTTTCCTCATAGGGGAGATGCTCCAGGCCCTTCATCATCTCCGTAGCCTCCTCTGGACTCTCTCCAGGAGATCCCTGTCCTTTTTATCCCAGGGAGCCCAGAACTGGACACAACACTTCAGGTGGGACCTGACCAGGGCAGAGTAGAGGGGGAGGATCACCTCCTTAGACCTGCTGGCCACACTCTTCCTGATGCATCCCAGGATCCCATTGGCTCTCTTAGCCGCCAGGGCACACTGCTGGCTCATGGCCAACCTGTCATCCACCAGGACCCCCAGGTCCTCCACAGAGCTGAACACAAATGTTCAGTTTCAGCTGAACACAAATGTTCACCCCAAGCAGCTAGCCCTGCCGCAGCCCAAAAGTTGGAATGCCTGAAGATAAATCACCAGCTTCAGAACCAGAGGAAGATCAGATTTCATCAACATTTTTTTTATGTTCCTTATTACATGTGATGTAACATAACTAAAACATTAAGATTCACTGTCTAATTTTAAGCACATTTATTGAAACAATTAAAAGTACATTGAACCAGACAACACAGAAGGGCCTGATCATTGCTATAGCAACACAAAAGAGCAGTGGAAAAGGTAAAAGGTTCTCCTTCTCAATAAATAGCATGAGACAGAAGGGATAAGCCAAAGGATTCGCTATCACCTTACATAAAAAAAAGCAGGGATGATTTGAGAAGAAGGCAAGAAGGGAGGGAACAGGTTAGTTTAGGACATATATCTAGACTGCGCTGCACTTTCTTCATTCCTCACAGTTACAAGCCCCAAAAGATACTAGCTTAAGAAGCAGAAAGAAGAAGAACCTCGTGGATTACACCAGGCTAATGGTGGCCTCCAACAAGCAGGTTTACAGGCTGCAGTTTCTCTGTCTCATGCTCCACCTCCACCAATATCTGATCATATTTAGGGATATGGTTTAGTTTAGGATGAGAATGGTTGGACTTGATGATCTTAAAGGTCTTTTTGAACCTTGTTATTCTGTGATTCTGTGACCCTATTAGGCCAGTGCACTGTGTCATTGAGAGTTTGCTTTACAGCACTTTCAAGTCACGCTGTACATGGTTAGTTCACTGTTGGTCATTTTCAAACATATCATCTGCTCTTGGTCTATCTCTCCAGCCAAAATTAAGGGCACAATTGCAGTAAAATTCTTCGTATTGATCCTGTATAGAACTGTTTTTTTTCTTAATTACTTGGGGTTTATACTTTTGAGGCACAAATGTTAAGAAAACTTTACATACGGTAGGTCAGAAAAAGAGAAACCAAAAAGGAATATGTAGGTTTTATGCATACTGTAGGTTTTATGCATACTGTTTTCACATTGTTCACTGTTGAAGAGAACCTGGCAGCTGCCCCCAATTAGAAAAGCAGCTTAGGTCAGCAGTGCTGTATTGTACCCGATGGGGCTACCACAGTGCAGCTAAAGAAACTGTCACAAGGAGCAAGAAATCCAATTTCATTCCCTCCTCCCTTGTCCTGAGATAAGAGAGTTCTGCTATTGCAGGCTAAAGATTACAGATCATTTCCACATGCACACCCATGTCATACTCTTTTAACATCCTCCTATGAGCACTGGAGATAAACTCCATAGCAGCAGAAGTTAAAAACAAACTCAGCTCACTGTAAAACAGCACCATGAAGGAACAGAAAAACAATAGCTGTAGCAAGAACAATAGAAACAGCTGAATTATTGAAAACATTTGGGATTTGGGACTTGCTTTATGCATAGATTGAGTGCAGAACAGGCACAACTGATTCAGCCACTTTATTTTTGCCTCACTTCCAACTGACTTGAACCAGGCCAGTTTTTCTCCCTTTTAGCACCCTACAACCACCTGAGGGCTCAGCACAGTTAACACACATGTCAAGGACAGCAACTTCCCTCCATCACCCCATCATCACCTCCATTTATCCTGCCAACAATTAAGCACTGATGATGAACATATTCTGTGCAAGCAATCTGTCCCCTAGGACTGGATAGGAGGCCAATATCAAATGTCACATGGGGACTGCAGATAAATAAGTTCCTGTATGCCTTACCCAAACCCTGACTGTCTCATTGACCAGGTTATTGCCTCTCTTACCTTCCACTGCTGAGTTCTGCAAAATAGATCAGCAACTGTATTAAAGACATCATAGGGACAGACATTTTGGTTCATTGCTGCCAAAAATTTAATTGTATTTGCCTTGTAGCTATATCTCATAGATATTTATATATCTTGTAGGTACATCTACAAGACAGATCCTCCAACACTTGACTTGGGGCAGCAATTTAAATCAGGATACTGAAAAATCATCAAGATCACCTTAACTACCATAGCATTGCAGATGAACATATCTTTCAGTCTCTGTTATTTAATGCTCTAAGGCTCCCTAGAAGGGAGCCATCCAATGAAAATTGGTGTTAGGGTGATCATTATGCAAGTTTAAGAGTTAAGGTTCGCTCCTTCCCCAATGGTATTTCAGATCTTTATGTTTAAGGCTAGACTACCACTCACTGAACTATCACACACCACCAAACAACAAAGCATACTCCATCTTTGCAGAATGTAATAGGTGCTAATAACTTACACTAAACCTAGGGTCGTAGATGCGTCCTTTACTAAGTTCAACTGGACTTAACTATAAATCCGATAGCCTATAAAAAGTCTGTTTGGGGATTTTACAGAGTTATGAGGAAGAACAATCCACATTCATCAAACATAAACTCTGTCACCATTTTAGAAGTCTAAGCAGGTTGAACAACAAAAGGGAAAATAATGGTTCACAAATAATTTGCTGGCTGAGGGAAAAGTTATGAATAATTTACTTGACAAACATGATCACATAATAGAAAACATATTCATAAATCTTCTTAATTGATGGGGACAATAATTGAATAAACTCCACAGAAAGAATGTGACAAATTAGAATGAGAATCCCTAGTCTGGTTTAAAGCTTTCTTAGGGCAAGAGTAATACAACTGCAAATGTGGGGTAAGGACCACGAAAATACAGACCCTTCTGTAATCATTAGGACCATGAGGTGTTCAATGTTTCACTGACTGATAGCACAGATTTGATGATAGTCACAAGGCATTAACAGGTTTTGCTTTCACAAAGGTCTGTGAGGTAAAACCCTTCAGTCACCCTTCCACCTGTCTAGCACAAGCAAGCTCTCACCTCCCAACTCTGCAAGGAAACAGCATCCCAAAGGGCTCCTGCCCTTCTGCCATCTTGAATTCTGTGTTGTCAGGGTTTGGTTGTGCTGCTAATAGCAATAATTTCCATATGAAAGGTAAAGTGGCCAAGGAAAGGCCTATTTCTGGCTTGCCTGGGCCACTGGATTTATTCAGCAGTACTTACAAAGTTGGAGAGCCAGGTGGCCACGGGGAGGTAATGGTCTGCTGTACAGCCTAACTAGCTTTTGCTTGTGTTCTTCTGCACAAAACATTTCTTAGTCAAGGAATGAGGCAGGAATCCAGGCCAACTAAGGCTTTGAGCTCTGCCTGTCTATGCAGCTGCTTCCTGGTCCTCCCAGAGGCATCTCAGTCATTGATACGTTGATAAAGCCTTGTTTTTATTAAATATCTACATACTCCATCCTTACCTGTTCTTGCCTCTCCCACCTCCTTCCCCCTTGACACTTTGAGAACATCCCTGTGCACAACTAGAGAAGGTACCATGTCCTTTCCCTTTGTTCAACAGGTCCCACAAGAACCAGCAAGGCAAGGCAAGGCAAACACCAAACAAGGTAAACACCAAACTTCTCAGCAGCCCAAAGACATCTAATAGTCAGTCTAGTGCTGTGCATAAAAAGTCTAAATCCAGAAGATCGCTGGCTGTGATGATGTTTTTCAGTGAAGTGATTTGCAAAGACTAAGTTTCAATTCATAATGGAGGCAACCTTCCAGTGGAACATATGCTGTCCTGCTCATGAAGCAGGAAGACTTTGAGCTGTACATTGGTCCTGGCTTATGTCTGGCTCCCAACAATGCTGCTCTATGGTTCAAGCTAGCTTAAGTGCCTCTAATATAACAGTGAACTCTCTGCACAAACATGGGACAGCTAAAGCTGGAAAAGACTGCTGTTTCTGAGCAGTTCCTAGCAAGTAGCTAGACTGAGCTCTGCTCCACCAGTCTCCATATGGGTTGAGATGGAATACACTTTATTAGCCCTGTCTTTTCTATTGCATCTCAGTAAACCTTAGTATTGATGAAGTCTTGCCTTGTTTGTCTGGGAGTATGTGAAGAAATACAAAAGTCCTGAGGTGGTGCCAGAAGCAATTGTGTTTCACAGTAAAACATTGTCTTTGGCTTTGCAGGCTGAGTATACTGGTGCATGAGTTTACTTTTGATGTATTCACAGACACACACCCCCCCCCCTCATGGACTACAGGATCCCACACCCTTTATTCTTTGTTACTGCTGTAGGTAAATAAGAACAATTTTTTAAACTGCTGAAGTATGTATTATCTGCAATGGATTTTTATGGTTCCAAAGGATCTATTTTTTCTACGGGATAAAGCACAGAATCAGCATGTATGTGTTTTATTAAGCAATCCTTTCCCCTCTCTCATTTTATATTTCTCATTTAATTAATCTCATATCTCAGTTTGCTACCACTGTTTTTCGGTGACCTCTATTCAAAATCACATCCAATATCTACTTTGTCCTACTTTGCACATATTAAAAAAATTCCCCTTAAAGTATGCCTGGATCCTTTCTGATCGTTGTTTCCAGGTCTAAAATTTTGGAAGGAGTGAAAGAGGGAAGCCAAAGGGGCTTAATCTATGAAGAAACCATTTTATCTATATCCTTTGGAATGTCTTTGACATAGTATGACCCAAGGGATTGCGTGCTCTGAGAGACAAGAGACCATGCACAGGTCAAGCAGAGGACACAAACACAATACTTCACGGTGCTCTGCACCTACAGAGTGCATTTAAGTCAATGCAGGAAGGTTTTAAAAGTATTTTGGCACTGACAAACACAGCAGTAAAATTCTCAGACATCTCATAAGGAGAAAAGTTGGATGAGCTCTTATCACTTTGAAAATCTTGCTCTTAATCTCTTAATGTCTCCGTTACCAACTAATAAAACAGGATACCTCCGCTTGATTATCAGTTCATGATGCTAATAGAAGTTTTATTACTAATTTCAAAGAGAGGAGGATTAGAGCCACGTTAGATTAAATTAATCTCATTTTTGTTACATCATTAGAGATGCCAGGCTTCAGCAGCTTTCACTGATCTTGCGCTGAGCAGCTAGATATCTGGAATCTCCAAATATTAGGCCCCCAGCCAGAAAAACACCCTTTACATGGAAGAAAGTACTGCATTCCATCCCTTAATTAAGATTACTTACATGTTGAAAGTTTGTCACATGCTGAAATTCCAATTTTAGCTTTTTTTTCACTAGGTCAGCCTAGACATCAGGGCTGGATTATTCCAGCCTCTGTAAGGTATGCTGCACTGTAATTGCTGTCATCCCATTTCTGATTTACAAAAGATTTTGCACCTAGTCATCTGTGCTAAAATAATATTAAATACCTCCTTGTATATGATGCCAAAGTGTTTCAGACATATCAGAAAGCATCTGAAAGCATCCAAGCCTGTGTTTAGATGCTTCTCCTTCTCCAAGTTCCAGTGAAGCTTTGACAGGAGCCAGGAGTCTGTTTGTCCTGGCCAGATACTGTCAACAATTTCTTATAAAACCAGCATTCTGAACAGTTTTTTTCAAGTACTTAGATGATATTGTTCTCAAAATGGAGTCACTGAAGATGTTAGGCACCTGATCACTGAGGAGTACTGAACAGTTCTCTGCCTCTCTATTAGGAACAAACGCTGGAGGTTGAAATCCTGCACAGAGGGACCTCAGGGACCTCTAGAGTTAGGCAGCAAGTCTGAGAAGACAACAACCTAAACTTAAAGATAACTGTCGAAGTCTTAAAGATAACTTCTAGCCTATATTCTTTTCCTACCTGTAAAGTATCTCCTACATCTCTGTGGCTTTCCATTTTTTGAGTAAGGGGAACATCTCAATTCTAGGGTACAGGTCCAGGGGCACAATACAGAACTACTGGCTCCCACACAAAGTAAGCATGAGTCCAGGCACACAAGTTAGTACAGCCTTAGACTTGGATCTCAACACAGTGGTGTCTGAGGTGCAGGCAGGTGACTGAGCTCAGGTTCAACATCTGCCAGGTATGTGTGGAAGATCCATGAGATGGTTAAGTGCTCCCAGACATTCTATCAAGGAGAACCAAGCTGCAGACACGTTGCAGGAACAACAGACTGGGTCAGCTGGACCCAGCAAAACTATTGCTGAAAGCAAGCTGTCCCCTTGAACAGTCATTTTGGGGTATCTACACCAAAGATTTGGAGTACAATAGTACAAAGAAACACGTTGGTTCAACAGGGAAATGATGTGTCCAGCAAAATTCAAACACCATGACCCATGGTAACCACAAACAGGCTTCCGATGCTGCTGCAGAAGTTGTTACTCCACCTAAATAAATCAAAACAGCATGCTGTGTGCTAATCATAAAAACCCTGCCAATTGGGTTTTGCACTGAGGTGAGACTCTGTATCCCACTGGCTGTTTGAATTTCTTATTAAAATTGTTAAGTTCTGTACTGCGTTGGTTTTGATTTTGTAGATGGAAAATGTTAGCCTAATTAATGTTACTGCAAAGAACATTAAGGTTATTAGTATTCAAGCTTCTTGGCATAAAATGAGCATTAAGTTTGGATAAGAAAGAATTCTTCTGGCATAAAGAGATACAATTTTTTATACTAGGGAAATTTTACACCTTCTGATGAAGTATTCAGCTCCAGCTGCTGTCAAAGTCTAAATGGGCTGTGGTTATGTTGCAGCATGGCTGTTTTTACTTCCTTTGCTAGCAATTTATCCTCTCATCAGACATCCACTTAAACAAGCTCATTTTTTTTTCACTCTTAGCAAACAATAGCAATCTAACATGTAAAAGATCCTATCCAGGTATTATGGTTGATTACATAAATGGTTAATGCCTGCAGCTCAAGAGAAGTGATTAGTAAACTAAAAGCTGTTAATGGAAAGCCCTGAGCAGAGATCTTGACAGAGATCAGATTCCATTTAAAAACAAAAAGCTGCAATGATTCCTTCCCACACACTCAAGATGAATTCAAGAAATAAAGGTATCACAACAGGGGTACATTTAAATTGGACTGGCTTTTGAATGTGCACAGAATACCAAGACAGTGGTGGCACTGGATGAAAGAGCTACACTACTGAGAACAAACACACACATAAGAGAGCGCTTACAAAATTACATCATACACTTGGACAGAGCTATGCTGTCACTCTGTGCTTTCAGCAAAGGGCAGAAGTGCAGCCTCGTTGGACGGGGTAACTACTGAAGAGAACCCATGGAAAACTCTCTGGCAGAGTTCTCCCCTTTCATCCCACCCTAGCCCAGTTTCTCAGTGCAATACTAGAGATCATAACCCCTTTCCCCAACAACCAACTTTCCTAGACAGTCTGGTTGGGATGCAGACTTACTTTTGAATTACCTGACTTCAACTGCATTACTACTACCCCAAGAAGAGCACACTGAGAAAGAGCCTCTCCTCTTTTCAGATGGGTTATACCCTTGATGACTTAATCGCTAATTGACCTGAGGTGCTTTCCATAAAATATGCCATTTCGAGTGTCACACTTCCAACATGTGCATTTATGAGACCTAAATTCTCATTTCTGGTCAGAAGCAGACAATCTTTCCAAACACTTCCCTGCTCCCTGTTGTACACAGTCACTATACATCACCCCAGAGGGAAGTAACGCAGCTTAGAAAAAACGTTAGGAAACATTTTTGAGTCTTTTGGTTTTGTTACATGAGAAGTGTTATTAAAAAAACCCCAGAACTGCTTTTAACATTACAGAACTGCTACCAATACCTGTGATTAATTTCTCTGTGTTCTTTATTTCAAAACACTCTTGAACACAGGCACGTTTCTCAGGTGATCTTGAATTTGTGTGCACTACAGTTAACCCAAATAGTCTGAAAAATTAGAAATCTGGGCCTGCATTCTCTCCTGTGTTTCTCAAGTTTTCCCTGTTGTCCTCATGCTTACCAGCCACCTGCAAGGTTCAGCAGTTTGAAGTGGCATGCTTCTCTGGATCACTTATACCCAAGGTAAAGACAAGTGTGGTCCTCAGCTTGCTGCCTTTCCCTAACTCTTAACTGTTATCTTTCCCTGACATCCCCTGTGTCCTATCACTCTCCAAGCTAATCTTTAATCCATTTCACAAGTCCTAACCCTTATGTCAAGCTCACAGACTTACCTGATCAATCTTTTTTTCCTGCTTTTTTTCTTTGTTGTACCCTTATCAAGCTACATAAATATCTTTCACATTGCACCCTTGTCTCTGCATTCAGTAAGGTATTTAGAGGAACTGGGATCTCAAGTGCATGGGCCATACATGGACTTTTTTCTTTTTTCTTTTTTTCTTCTTAGTAAAGCTCTTTTTCTAAGCTGTTGTTAAAGAATACCTAAGATTTTTATCTTGTGCTTTCAACCAGGTACTCAAAATCAAGCTTCTGACTCTGTTGCTTACTTTGTATGTGAGCTTTGACTAGTCAGCCAGCCACCCTGCTTGTTTGTCATTTGTGCAACAAAATTAATGACCTTGGTTTTCAGAATTATTGGAATTAAATACCCAGCTTGATATATCTTTAAAAGAAATCCTCAGTAGTTAGAAGACAGGAGAGCAGCTGATTCTGAGCATGAGACTTGTTGAAATGCTCCAAATTTATTTAAGTGGAAAATTAGGAGTCCAAAAAAGAGATCAGTCAAGATAAGTTCTTGTACCTAAGCTCAAGTTCTGTATTGTGTTGTTCATCATACAGATGAGATAATTGAAGCACAGTGACTGATTTCTCACAAGCCACCTATGAGGACATTAGTCAAGGGAGAAATTCCAGTTTGGAAAATTTCACAATCATCAGACTCTTTTTCCTAGTAACATTTATATTTTCCTGACACACATGATGAAAAATGCCATGACCCAGATTACTTCTTTGACACTGTCCAATAATTAACTGATGAAAAATTAGAAATCTTAAGCTCCTAAAATAGCTCTACCTTTTTAGTGTTGGTAAGCCTGTGAATCACACTTCTCTGTGAATAAGGAGCACACGGTCGTCGAAAAAATACAACCTTTGCCCCAGGTGTAAATGTTAGCATAAGGAATCCCTGCAGCTTCTCAGCAGTAACAACACTGACTGTCACAACTGTCATTTATAATTTTCTGAAACAGGCAACTTGGGACCCCAAATACATTTGTCTATTTACATTGCATATTCGATTATGCAATATATTTGTACCATTGTGCATTTATAAATTGCCCTAATCGTTTAGTATCCTCTTCATAATTCTTTCAGATCAGCACACAATTTGGCATTATTTTAGGAATTTTACAACTTTGCTCCTGGTGGATTCTCACATGGAGAGAATTTCAAAGACGTTGTATTCATATTCTTTTTAGATTAACTCCCAGTAGTCTGCTTTTCAAGTTGCCTTGGGTTTGAGTGCCTGCCCCGTGAGTCAAGGTCAATGTTGTGTTTGAATAACAACCTTTCTGTAGCCAGGCTCCTTCTCTGTATGCAGAAGGGATCATGCACAGCACAGAGCCCATTTATTGCGTTGCCATTGGCCGTCAGCTCTAAAGTCACAAGTGGAGGAGAGGAGAGAGTGAGTGAGACCTGCACTAGGCCACTTATCATTCTGCATCAAAGCAGCAAAAGTCTCAAGAGTTCCTCCAGGGAAATGTCTCCCTGCCTCTCTGCATTGCCTCCTTTCTATGTCCTAAGGTCCGACCTAAAGAGCAGCTTCAGATACAGATGAATCATTGGCTGTGACCCTGAATCAGAGAGATTGTTTTCAAAGGTGGTGGGGAGGGTCCAGCAAAATAATGGTGCTCTGATAAGGAGCTTATTCAGAGGGAGGGAGAAAAACCCTGATCCTTCTCCTCTCTGTTCTCTTTTGTTTTGGGGTTTTTTTTCCCCACTGACCTCTGAAGTTTCAGGGCTTTCACTTCTCCTCTTCCTTCATGGCATGTCATCACTGAGAGTCCTCCAGCTAGGAGAGCGAGCAATGCTGTCCATCAATGCCACCCGCAGAAACAACAACAGAGACCTATGCAAGGGAAGAACAGCAGTCTGTGCTCAAAATAACGTTTAAATACTTTTTCTGGAAATGCAAGGGAAGAGGGAGAGAGCAGAATGCATAAAAAGAGCACGGGGACTCCAAAGCAGTGGGCAGTCAGAACCAGCTAAACTCAGATTATGCCCCAGCATCCAGATGTTTGTCTGGTTTAGAGCGTTTTGGTGTTCACAGAGGAGCTCAACCTCCAACACAATTAGGAGTTCTTAGTTCAAACAACTTGTTTTCTTCTTCCAGGACAGCAGCAGCTCCATAGAAGAATGACATTACTATGAAAGAAGGAAAGACAAGCAGACGCTTTGAGAAATGTCCTTCATATGATTTAGTGGAGTGGCAATGATCTTGGGAGCTGTCATGCAAAAACACAGATGGGAGGGAGAGATGAGAGAAATGGGTGTTTGAAACAGGGAGGTTTACAGTGTTGAAATGCTCACTGAAGCATTTTACTCTTTTTTAAACTGACAGCCATGGCAGAAGCTTTTCTTTCTCTTTCTCCCTTTTCCCCAAATAACCTGCTACTCACATTAATTTTTTTATACTATCACAAGCCTTCTGGGCCAAGTCTTGATGATCTCAAGGACAGTGACTTTGGTAATACATCCTGGGGAAGCTATGAAAAAGCTCTCAGATGTACAAATTTAAAAACAAAGCCCCAAAGTCCAATAATTAGTCCATATTTTCCCAGAAGCAGTTTATGCCGGATAGGAAAACCTGCCATCTTGCTGCTTTGTTTTAATTTTTTAGACATGATACCTCATTAACACAAATAATTCATTAACACTTTTTTCACCCCAGTCACTTTGTTTCTCAGCTCTATCCATTGCCCCAACGAGGACGCCTCAGTAAGCAAAGGGCATCTGGATATACATGTGCAAAGCCCCTTAGCTCCCAGGTTTCCTGGACTGCAGAGTTCCCCTCTCCTGGCACGAAGATAACCACTCACCTGTCCCTCTCTCCTGTCCGTAGTGACCCCCTCTATTCCACAGATCCCACCTGCTTTTTCTTTTAGACACAGGGCAACCATGCATGCCTAGTCCTATATCAATCTTCATTTTTGAAAGGAAAAAAGTGTTGATTCTGTTCCCACCCATGACCCTGTGCACGGCATGTGCCTATCAATATATGGTGATCTGGGCCATGCTTGCTGCCCAGAAACCTCTCAAATTTATTTCCAGAAGACTCCATTGCATCAGCTTGTCCCAAGATATCTCAGGACCTTGCAGAATCAGGCTCTATTGAACTGTTTGGAAATGAAGGGTGCAAAATTCACTGTAGAAGTTACTCTGTGCTTTGTATGATTAGACCCTTAAAGTGGCTGACACAGAGCTGCATTTTGCACTTTTCACCTGCTGCATCTAGAAGAGATTTCAGAGTGTATTTAGTAGGTAATTACCCTGGAACTGCAGATGCAGTTATAAAATGTGAAACTGGCCATATTTTCACGCTTCCTCTTTATGAATAGCCACAAAACATCCACTGTCCAATCAACAGCCCTTAAACCTGAGCGATGATATGTGACCAGCTCCACTGAAGATGTTATCCATTCATGCGAGAAATAAGCAGACACAATTGTTGGAGATAATTAGTTTGCACTCCACAGACCCATCAAGATCCTTGGCATTGGTAGTCACTTAACGAGGGTGCCACAGGCTGTTATTCTAAGAGCAGGGAGCTTCTGCACGCACCAGGCCATACAGCAAACGCGCAGCTTTTTCACTTGCGTGCTTTCTCATGAGAGCTGCTTTGCACAAGGTGTAGCCAAAGACTGGGTTTTAAAGCAGCTCTCTTCAAAGGAAGCATTCACACCTGCTCACAGGGAAACCCAGGTGTGAATTGGAAACAAATCCATAAAAATCAGTTTGGCTATTCCAGATTCACATCAGTGTGACAGACTAAAAATGACTTCAGATATTTAAAAATACCGATCTTTGCTGAAATGACCATCTTTCACATCTGACATACTATTGAGATAACACCTGAATGTCATGGTGGATGACAGTATAGAAACACAAAAGCTAACAGGCAGATTTTTTTAAATCTAATTACCATTTCTTCACTTACCCCTCACATTTTTTTATTCCTAAGTGTGACAATGACTGTTTCTTCAGTTAACTTTCCAAATTTCTAGAGAGCTTTAGCTTCCATTTCTCACATGTGAGCAGCTATGCTGCTGGTTCTTCAACTTTTGATGACAATTTATGTCATCAAACTTTGTTTACAATTGATACCTTATTGGGTAAAATGGTTATAATCCAAACTGTTTAAAATAGAAATCTTATTTCAGAAAATTAGAGTTCTGCATCTTATTTGGGCTTGCATGACACTGTTAAACTTACAGCCAAAATCCTCATCCAGTCAGTATAGAAGCAATGACTTGCAAATGCCAATATTGTCATGTCTTTACCATGGTTATATTTTTTTCTCATGATACAGATTCTAGGCAAAAAAACCCCGAAAATAAACCCCAAACACATATCTAAAACATCTAAAAAATATTCCCAACCGTGTTAGACCAGCTCATTTAATTATAGGGAGTTTTGTATTGGGAAACTCTGAAGTATTTTTTTCCTCAGAGGAGCAATGCAAGAGGGAGAGAACTTTTTAGTTTTAGTTGTTTGTAGAGCTGTAGGGGTTCTTTTAAACTCAAACCCAGAGCTTTTTCAACACAGTTGCATATACAGCAGGAGCACTATATTCCACCTCTCAGGGGGCAGTGTGAGACTGTTGTAAAGCATAGTAGTTTGGCATTGGCAAACAACTCTGGGGAAATACTACAAGGCAACGACAAAGGAAAAATCTTGAAAGTCATAATGTTATTTTAAGGGTTCTACTACATGCTGATAAAATGATCATAAAATTATCTACATTGCATTGAAGAGATTTGTTTCAAATCTCCTCCTGCAGTGAAGCTGTTATGATGCTATAACAGGTCCTGACTCCTGTAATTTATAAGATATGTCAAAGCTGAGAAAAGATTAAACATTCCATGAATCAGTTTAATGGAAGTAATCATAGAAATGATCCTTGTGAACTAGAAGCTGTCTGACCAGGCTTTGTGTGCTGTGGTTCGTGATAGAGCTGCACAGCTGCATTCACAGGCATTGGCCATGAGTAACATTTCACTCCTTTGGACTCATTTCAGGGTTTGCAGTGTTGACCATTACAGCTCCATGAAGCTCAGCAATACAAAGCTTCAAGCAGATAGCCTACAAAGTTTCAAGTACATTAGCCTGGAGAAGAGTAGGCTGAGGGGAGACCTTATCACCACCTACAACTACCTGAAGGGAGGTTGTAGAGAGGTGAGTGATGGTCTCTTCAGCCAGGTGACGGGAGATGGGACAAGGGGGAATGGCAAGAAGCTGCCCCACGGCAGGGTTAGATTGGATGTTAGGAAAAAATTTTTTACTGAAAGAGTTGTGGAGGCCTGGAACAGGCTGCCCAGGGAGGGGGTTGAGTCACCTTCCCTGGATGTGTTCAAAAAAAGGGTAGATGAGGTACTTAGGGATAAGGTTTAGCATAGGACGGGAACGGTTGGACTTGATCTTCAAAGGTCTTTTCCAACCTTGTGATTCTGTGATTCTGTAATTAGTTGCAATAAATTAGCCTCCAAGTGAAATTAGCAGCAGTGAGGAGTTCAGTACCTTAATAAAAGTAAGACATCTACCTATGTTAGTGCTGCTTGTGTTTTAGAGCTGGCTGCAACATCTGCCAGGTTGGTGCCCGTAAGCAGGCGCACCACAGAGGAGACAAATTTGAAAGCACAAGCCTCAAACATCTCTTGATGTCAGTCAGCTTGGGGCCAGGCATTGGGTCAAAATGAAGAATGAGGAAGAGATTTTTGTTTTTTTTTCATGGGGTAATTTCAGGTATGATTGGGATAAAAATTTAGCCTTCAAACTACTGGCTGCAAGCAGTTAAAGGACAATCTCCTTCAGCTTAATCATTCAACTACTGCTTTGAGATTAAAGAGTTTTCAGTTTAACCTCCAGAAACAGGATTTACCTTCATTTATACAGAGCCACAGGAAGCCTCTATTGATGTGACTGAACCCCTACTTGGAGCATAGCAAGATCTGACAGCCATTCAGATGGGATGCATGCTAACAAACCTTCCTTTTCCTGCCAAGAGAACCGTGCTGCACAGGTCAACAAAATTTGCAAAGATATTAAGTTACATCTAGTATGCAAATGTAGTTTCAATAAATACTTGTCTTTTCAGCAGTCCTCGAGAGTGTGTTTGGTTTAGGAAGGAGAACGCAACCCT
The DNA here is from genome assembly GCA_020800305.1 of Porphyrio hochstetteri. Classification (NCBI taxonomy): domain Eukaryota; kingdom Metazoa; phylum Chordata; class Aves; order Gruiformes; family Rallidae; genus Porphyrio; species Porphyrio hochstetteri. The sequence goes on along the minus strand of CM036908.1, from coordinate 6,756,721 downwards.
CTGCTGGGAGACAAAACAAGCAGTTCCAGAGGAGCTTGGATTCCCCCTGAGTAGCTGACTGTTCAAATATCAAAAAGCTCTGGGTACAGCATGTGCTTTAAAATTTACTCAGAGGTTGGTGTTCTCCAAGCTGAAACCATCAACTCTGAAACCTGACTCATAAGCAGAGAAAAGCAATAGACAGACACTTCAACGGCTCTTTCAAGGTCCGGATGTCCTGACAGGAATTTAATCCTATTGTTCATATGTTCTTATAATGATTATTTACTATGATTCATTTTTCCCCCTCTGGTAAAGTTTTATATTGCATCCCCTTCAACTTATTTTCTTGGCATAGAAGCAGATAGGGGAGAAAATTAAGGATCATCATGAAGTCCTGAAGGATGCACCTCCTCAGGTTTTTCAGGAGAATTTTAGGGGACAGAGTCCCAAGTAAAAATTATTTAAGCCTTTTCAGTAGGGATTCACAGAGTCAAGCACTTGTCTTCATGTCAAACAGGATTTGACAACTCATGGGTTGTATTCAGGGAAAAGAGAACTTCAACTGAACAGTCATTTCTGTATTTTTGTGTAGTAGTTGTGTATCATTTCCCCAGAGAGGTGGTGGATGCCCCATCCCTGGAGGTGTTCAAGGCCAGGTTGGATGGGGCTCTGGGCAACCTTGTGCAGATCCAGGCATGAGGTTGGTGGCCCTGCCTGTGGCAGGGGTTTGGAGCTCTATGATCCTTGGGGTCCCTTCCAACCTATGCCATTCTATGATTCTATGATTCTATGATCATTTGCAAACAAGTCTACTTAAATCAGAAATGGTGAACTTCCAGTACAATGTGGTGGTGGAAGAGCTACTACTGAGGAGAATAGTTAAGGAAGGAGATTTTCCTCACAAAGAAGAAAAGACATGCAAGACTTCCAGAGAAAGGCCAGTTATGTGAAGCATAAACCTGCAAGTCCTTTCCCTTTTTTTAGCTATGGTGATAAATTTAAAGAGTGAGTTCACAAGCCTTGTAAGTTTTTAAAAACAAGTTTCCCAGTTTGTTTATTTTGAAGCATTTTTCCCCCTTCAGAAGGGAACAGACTCAGAACACATTACACTTTTTTTTAATAAAGGTGACATCAGAATAGGTCTAGCAATAACATCCTCATGCAAGGTTTAAAAATGAGCTTTTTCAACCATATAATTACTAATTGTCTGCCTTGTAAAAAGATAAATAAAATGAATGTTTCATTACTGTCAAGCTCTTGATTTCTTGTTTTATATGGAGCAAAATTAACCAGTTTCAGCTACACAAGTATGAAAATTTTGAGATATGTCGTTAGCTTTCCGGCAAGAAATCATAAAGAGCTGATTGTCTTTATTTTTTAATTGAACTTCTTTCAGTCTGGCAGACAGCTCCTCTCCTAAAAACACTGAAGAATGCTTTGTGCTGGAGCTGAAAAGAACACTATCAAAAAGTTACTGCAACGGGGTCTACGGGCCTGGCTACCCAAGGCGGGTTTTGCATCGTGCATCCCAAGGAAAGCAAAGCTGATACAGTGCAGCATGCAAGCAGCAGATAAACTTGCATGCAAGTGCAAGACATATCTGCTGCCTTGAGCACCTTATGAGACTCCCAACAAACTGCACACCTGCTCATGTGCTTTCAATACCACAGAATAGAAAAGGGGCGAGGGGAAGGGATGCTTGCAGGAGTCTGTATTGAATTTGATGCTAGCCATTTTTAGCTGTGTGCCCCCAGTGTAATGTTTCATCCTAGCTGCCAAGCATAGACTATGTAGTAGCCACAATGCTCAGTCTACATCAATGCAGGATCTGACTTCCAGTGTTCTAAATCTTTTGCACTGTAATTAAAGGTACAGACATTTATATGTGCATTTCCAACTGCATCAGTGTAAATAGTAACGATGTTAACCTCTTGGAGATATTACAGTCACCACTCTCAGTCACACAGCATTTGGTAATACTTTTAGCCATAATACATGCCTGTAAAGTTCTTTGGAACCCTCTAATGAATATAAGCAGTAACCTTCAATAAAATTTTGTAAAATTCAGTGCTGCATAGATCCTTCAATCTGGCATATACGACATATGTTTACTAAGAAGCAAATAAGCTTACATTGAAGCTGATCAAATGTTGGCATCTTTAGGTTTGCTGTCTGAGACTACTATGTAATCACTGGAAACCTAGTCAGCATACAGTCAATAGAGCATTCACTATGACTGATCTGACCAAACAGTTTGCCAATAGCCTTCAGTTCTAGGTTTCATACACAGACCACCTTTCCATGTTTATACAAGTTTATATAGCTAGCCTAGGTATGGAAGCCCACAGTGTAGATACTTGAATTTATGTGTACCATCCCTTGTTCCTGACCTGTGATATTTTAGTTTGGGTACATTGTCCAGTAATCATAAGAGCCTAGAATCCTAGCAGGTCTCCTTTTTCCAATGTCCAGTTTCCCCTCTCAGTTTTGCATGGCAAAACACACACTTCTGAAAAACAGCAAGTGATTCCAACCAGCTCATAACAGGGCCTTTTTAATATACAGCTGTCTGCATTTTACATACCCGTCCAAACATACTGATAGCAACCAGCAGCATTTACATAATACACCATTTTAAGTCGCTAGGCTGTAAACAAATTTGCAATGTACAAGTGGTTGCCAAGACACCAGCACTGCAGCGTGGAGCTTAGGCAGATTTTATACACTTACATCCAAAAACACAATTCAGAAAACCTTTCTCCAGAGACTTGTTACATAGTCCTACCTTGACCAGCAGAGTCTCTCTCACAATTACATCTAACTCCACAAATCAGAGGAATGGGGTGAGAGGTGTGGTTTAGTGCCAATTTCTCAGCTGCAGCCAGGTGTATGGAAAGAAACATGCCAAGTTCATGTAGAATGTCCATTTATGCATTTATACAGCACGTATAATTTCTAGCAGTAATGGGTCCAACACAAGACACAACACTCAAAAGGTAAGAAAAACTGCAGCTGAAAGTACTCCTGAAATTATTCAATTTAGGCCTGCTGAATAAAGTTAAAATACATTTCCTGCATATAATACACATTATACATTACAATAATTACATCATTTAGTTATATATTACAGTAATTAGTATGTTTGGAGACGAGCAGAGCTAGAACAACATGCTTTAATCACCTTTTTCTTCAAAACATTTGGATTATGCAGGAACTGGATTTCTATCAGAAAATCATTCCCAGCCCAGGATTCTTGGTCATGGACTGTATGGGATTAATAACATGGCCACAAATATTAAAGACTGTGGTATATGGGCTTTTGTAGACACTAGCCATAGTTAGTAATGATTGAAGGGGAAGCAAAGAGTTTTTCTGAGAAAAAAAAATATGTCAGGGGTAGGTGCTGAAGACTTTGGGAACAAGATTGTCACACCCATGGTATTACATGATGCAAGAAAAACCAAGTCAGAAAGATGTGGTGAAATGGATCTTTAAGGGAAGAAGACATGTCAGGCTGCAGGGTCTGAGCAAGTGTGTATGAGGCAGCATTTTGCCAGATCCTGCCAACAAGGTTTTCGAATGAATTCGTCATTATTGTTAGACTCTGTTGTACAAGCACTTGGCTAACAACATTAAAAGACAATCAGCCTTATGGCCACTTACACCTTAAAGTACTGCCTGGTGAATATGAGCATACAGTCTTGTAGACACAGGCACCACCTCACTTTTTGAAGAGCAAACTGAATAATTTTTTTCCCACAAAAAAGCCTAAGAAATATTTTCACTGCAGGTCACTGACTCATAATATGGTACCTATAAGTCAGTTATATCCATAGGAGATGAAGAGCGCAAACAGGCCTAAAGAACCTTCAGCAAAAATGATTTACAAAATTCTGATCTATATTTTAGCCCTGTGTAAAATCAAGAGATGCTTACCTATGAGAATTAATTTTGGTCTAAGCCTGATTTTTACTATTCTGAGGTCAAAGGGTTTCTGTGGGGCTCTCTCCCTCAGTGAAAGTCTTCCCAATTTTTGAGTATGGCGGTATGAACATCATACTTCATTCCAGGGAACTACAGTCTAGTAATTAGGCAAAAATTCCTAATAAAGACAAGCTATTAAATACCAGGTGTTTTCCCCAAGGAATAAATATAGAAGCCTCATCACCCAGGGCCATTCCAGACTCAAGTGCAGCAGCAGGAGCAGCACCAGGTTTCATCATCTTTTACATCATCCTCCATGAATCTTCAACAAAGTTCCTTTGAGGATATCAGGTAGAGAGAGAAATGACACATGGTGTGACACGAAAAAAAGCTTGTTACCTTTCTCATGCTATCAGAGTACAAGTCTTCTGCTGAGAAGTCATCTGTGCTGCAACCTTCTCATGGCAACAGGCTTCTGGTCTCGATGTAAATAAAATATTCCTCATGCTTAACAAGTCAGATCTAGAGTATTCTAAAAGTCAGGGGGACTTCTTTGACAACATTTCTCACAGCATTCTGACTGAGAAACTGGCTGCCACTGGCCTGGACAGGTGGACCCTCAGCTGGGTTAAAAACTGGCTGGATGGCCGAGCCCAGAGGGTGGTGGTAAATGGAACAAAATCCAGCTGGAGGCCGGTCACGAGTGCCGTCCCCCAGGGCTCAGTCCTGGGTCCAGTCTTGTTCAACATCTTTATCAATGATCTCGACGAAGGGATTGAATGCTCCCTCACTAAGTTTATAGATGACACTAAACTAGGAGGAAGTGTTGATCTGCCTGAGGGTAGGGAGGCTCTTCAGAGGGATCTGAACAGACTGGACCGATGGGCTGAGTCCAATGGGATGAAGTTTAACAAGGCCAAGTGTAGAGTGCTGCACATGGGACATAATAACCCCATGCAGCGCCACAGGCCTGGGGGAGACTGGCTGGAGAGCTGTCAGGCAGAGAAGGACCTGGGGGTGTTGGGTGACTGCAGACTGAATATGAGTCAGCAGTGTGCTCAGGCGGCCAAGGCGGCCAATGGCATCTTGGCTTGTATCAAAAACAGTGTGGCCAGTAGGTCTGGGGAGGTGATTGTGCCCCTGTACTCGGCATTGGTGAGGCCACACCTCGAGTGCTGGGTCCAGTTCTGGGCTCCTCACCATAAGAAGGACATTGAGGTCCTGGAGCGAGTCCAGAGAAGGGCAACCAGGCTGGGGAAGGGGCTGGAGGGCAAATCCTATGAGGAGCGGCTGAGGGAGCTGGGGCTGTTTAGCTTAGAGAAGAGGAGGCTGAGGGGAGACCTTATCACCACCTACAATTACCTGAAGGGAGGTTGTAGAGAGGTAGGTGATGGTCTCTTCAACCACGTGACAGGAGATAGGACAAGGGGGAATGGAACAAAGCTGTGCCAGGGCAGGGTTAGTTAGATGTTAGAAAAAAATTTTTACTGAACTGGAACAGGCTGCCCAGGGAGGGGGTTGAGTCACCTTCCCTGGATGTGTTTTAAAAAAGGGTAGTTTAGCATAAGATGGGAACAGTTGGACTTGATGATCTTCAAAGGTCTTTTCCAACCTTGTGATTCTGTGACTTCCCCCCATCCCCTTTTTTTTTTTTTTTGCCTTCGCTTTGGTAGGCTTTACTTCAGAACCTCAACTTTTAGCTTAGCAATTTCATGATCAGTAACAAAAAACTTTTGGGGAACATTTCCCATCTGTAAGTGGACACCCAGACTTCAAAAAACCAGGAATACATTCCACCAGAAGAGTTAGTTACACCAAAGATTATTTAAATGAATAATAAGAAATTTTGCCACTGAGAGGGTATACTGCTAGAAAACAGAACATCCCATCTACCAGTAAGATCAGAAGGAATCTGCATTTTCTCTGCTTGGGAGGAACAGAGTGCCAGGGAGATCAGTAAGCTGAAATGGAGCAGCTGTGTAAGGGAGGACATGCCTCACACAGTGGGATTCTGAGAGAAAAGTTAACATTCCCCATGGCATTGTGCTGACTGTGTGCACTACTGACATGAAACTGCTGCAGCTTTTGGTGTGAAGAAGCAACTGCTGTAGTTAGGAAGGTTCACATCTATTCTATCCAGCCAAGATTCTCTGAGGTTGCCCTGGGCAGAGCGTCTCAACTCCTCTTTCTCTGCAATGGATCTGACTGAGCACCTCCTGTGCCAACTGGGCTCACATGCTGCCAATAGGAATTGAATCAGTACCTAGAAATTCTGAAGTGAGATTTGCTAATGGCAAAGTAAAACAAATGGATGCAGCTTTGAAAATGATAGGGAAAGGTAGGTCCCTGTTACATTACTTGCCCTGGAAAAAGATCAAGATTACTCCTTTCTTTCACTGCCAACTGATACGGAAGAAACCATCTCTAACTGGCAGGAATTGTCTTAGCAGCATAGCATTTTGGACTGAATTCCAATTCATAATGTGTTAGAGCAAGTGATGGCAGCAAAACCAAACTGTGTATCTGGTTTTTGATTCAGGTATCAGCCATGTTTGAACGCATGACAGAAAAGGTCTACGTCTAGTGGCTTGGATGTGATCTCTCATGCTTCATGGAGGTAAAGCTCTTCAAGATTTTTTAAGGAAGTTATAATTATCAGGACATGGCATTTAATAGCTGAACATGATTTAAGAAGAAAATGCCCCAGGTGACTGGCAGAGTTGTTATTCTGAAGTTAGAACAGGATGTCCAAAAATTTAACCTAACTACAGAAACAGCTGTTACTAAATGCACTTCTGCAATTGCTGCAAGCAGTAGTTTGAAAGTCTGGAAGATTGCCTGTGAGCTCAGTCTAATCTGAAATACTAGCTCCAGTGTGAGTGTTACTGCAAAGCTAGAGGAATCTCTTGCTGCCTGCAGGACAGTGCAAGGAGATTATAGAGACATGGGTTTCTTTTCTACAGCTGTGTGATTAACTAGACCTAAGATATATTAAGGTTTGTTTCTGTAGCTTCTCCTTTGCTTGCCTAGCTTGAAATTCAGCTCAGTGTTCATGGCTCTAGCTACAGACTTGTCTTTGAATGGGGTAGAAAAGCTGGGAAAAAAAGAATAACACATTAAAATTAGACAGACCCATAAGATGTGAGTCTGTCAGATAGCTGTCTCATGCTGCACAGTGCATTTTGTACCCTGCCAGGGAAAGGGACTTCCTCAGTGCCTGTAACAGAGCAAAATCACACAGTATCTCTGTGTCCCCCTTTACCAGCCACATAAACATGCTACTTACCTACATCCTACTCAACTTGTGAGGCCTCCAGTTACGTAAAAAGTATTTACATTCAATTTGTTCCCTTTCACTTGATGCACAGAAACCTTCACTTATCTTTAGCTGCTGGGAAAAAAAATCCAAACCAAACAGTGTAAAAAGATACAGTCCAATTTTCTCCATTTTACAAATGGGAAAACTGAAAGATTAAAAGTAATATGCTTAAGAGTTCACCCTGATTTGGTGGCTGAAACAGGAAAAGGACTTCTAGCCACTTTAAAATGGCAACATCAGTAGGCTGTATTAAAATTTCAACCATCAGTCAAGAGGAATGTCTTGTCACATTTTATTTTGTTTACTTTTTATTATCAGGAAAGAGCACTGACTCTGCCCCCAGGCTGTAAGAACAAAAGTGGTTTCTGCTGAGGCTTTGGCTTCCGCTTCTTCAATTCTCTTTTCAATTGCCTTTTAATCCAACCTCATGTCTATCCTAGCCCTGATCTTACAGGATTAGCGATCTCCTAAAAATATGTGATTATATATCTCTATTACAAGCTGAAAAGAAACTAGCACGGGTTCATTCTTGTATCCTGGGATGCATTCCTCAGAGCTACCATTTTCCTCAGGCTTTCCTAGACTCTGCATGGTCAGTGCTCTTTGTTGTGCAGCAGCCCAGGCTCTTGCTGTGTATGTGAGTCTTGTGTAAGGCCAACATTGGCTGCATTTCCAAATCTGAGGCGGTGGGAAGAGATGCCTTCTTCATCTTTTGGAGGTACATCAAGCAGCATGCCTTTATGAATTGTAGTGATGTTGGGGCTGGTTTTGAGCTCCATCATGACCACAGTCTGACCCAGGAACAGTTCTACTTCCAACACATGCAAGTTTCACCTTTGCTGTGGAAAATTTATCTGTTGCAGAAGAAAAAAAAGCCTTTGACTAATCCTGAAGTTTTTGGTGACTTTTTGGGTATCTTGGGCTCAGATCACTGGGCTTCTTTAATGTAAACACTGGGGCTGTGAAGGTGGCTAGTATTTATGGGAATCTAACGTTGAGTGGAAATTCATCTGTGCTCGTGGAAGCCTACTGCTCCCAGTGGGCTTCTTGAAGAGACAGGTTGATGCATGTGTACTAGCTGTTACTGTACATCAACATTAACATCTCACAGAGACAAGAGGGGTGGAGCAAGATCCCAATGCTACAGCACCACCCCAAGAACTTTTTCATTCCCTCCACTTGTCCACTTTGTGGACATATTATAGCTTGGATTCGTACACAAACTTACACAACCAGTGCCCCCACACCCAGTGTAGGGCAGCTCCAAACTTTCCCAGACTCTGAAACCTTTAAGTATTACTTACAATAAATACAGAAGGTTGCAATCTGAACCTCAGGCTCACCCTGGTAATGCAGAGTAAATCCATCAGCCCAGCGCTAATGGTTGGAGGCTGGCAATTAGAGAAGAACCTGCTGCCTAACCTAGTTTGAGAAGAAAATCACGTTTCTCATAAACATGCTCCTTGACTGAAAAAAATCCAGTTGCTTTTAAATAGCTACTACAACCTTCCAGTTGACTGGCATCACGTGCTTTGCATTTACAGTGCCAAATCCCAGCAAAATTGCTGCTCGTTTGTTCCGAGGTATCTAGCTTCATTTTCATAATCACACCCTTGTTCCTCTCCAGATTTAACAATATATAGCCTAGCTGGTTTGAATGAGACATATGCCTCCCAGCAAGAACTTCAACACAGAGGTGGCATTTTCTGACTTGAGTATGCCAGGATTTTCTGTATATTCCAACCCCTTGCAGTGATCCTACCCATGGGGCATCTCCCATAAACAGCTGTTGTGTGTCCGGACGTAGGATGCCATGTGACAGATGAATTAGTCTTGGACATGATTTCAGCAGAGAAGCTTAGCTTCATAATTTTATTCTTTGGCAGCTGCTAAGGATACCACTTAGAAAAAGGCTTCCTGTGCATATTCTGGTTTAGGAAAGGCATACAAAGCAAAATACATAATATGGCTGTTGTTGCTGTCTTCAGCACTACACTTCAAGAGTTGCACACATTGCTCAACAGTTGCAACCAGTTCTTGTTTATCTTCAGTTCTCAAGAATGTTACTTTCACCACTGTAACATAGTGCCAGAGGCGGGTTATGCTATCAGCACAGAGCAAGAACCAACGACATAGCGAAATTCAATATATTTTGAAGAGTTGGAAATACTTAGCTATTTTGAGGGGGAGATACCTCTGTTTCAAATCAAAAAATGTTTAATAAGCTGTGCATCAATCAGCACTATTAAGCCAAGCGCAAGGGAATCAAACAGGAGAGAAGCAAAACACTAGCTTTGTAGTACTTGCCACGTTGATAAGAAAATTATGGAGACAAGAAGTTTAATGAGATAGCCAGTCACCAGGAAATTTTTCAGCACTCTTTTTCAACCACAGATTTGGCCTAGTTGCAAGTGAACAAATTCAAAATATGTGTTCTGCATTGTTGGCAGCTTCTCCTTTAGGGTGACTTTTCCATTCACTTTGCGTTCAGAAAAGGTTTCTAAAAATAAGGATGTCAACAGGGAAGAGATACTGCTTAAAATTATTAGAGCTAACATATGGTTTTATTTATATTTTTTAAAAAAACATATTAAATTAGGGGGAAACAACATCAAGCAGAAAAAAACCCTTGTATCTTCCAAGAAGGTTTACAGAGTGGTGCAACAAACTGAAACAGCTCAGAGAACAAAATAGCCACTGACAGGGAGGATAGAAATTTTAGGAATGGAAAGGTATAGAAGACAAATACATTCCATTCATATTGCAACTGAGATGAGCGTAGCAGATGAGAGACAGGTGTAGCAGAACAGACTAAAATTAGAGGCGAGAATGCTATGCATTTGTGATAATTAAATCCTGAGCTATCATTACTCACCTAAGAGAATGGAGTATATCAAAATGCAAATTATAATAGATAATTTCCATAATTACTAACTATAAAACATCCAGCTACTGCAGAAAGGCAGTGCTAGATTCTCAAAGGGAGTTGGCCTTTGCAACCAGAATCAAGTATGGTATAACACCAACATTTTAGGGCCTTAGCTGTCTTAGGAAATCAACAGAAAAACAGATGGCTGTGCCACCCATCTGGCAAAGGGAACACCTGAGTTCCAGTTCCTGTATAATTTCAGTGAATATACACATAAGGTTAACTGAAGCAAAATATTTCTCCCATTTCCCCTGTAGCTTTGTAATTGTGAGGCAGTAATGTCCTCCTCCTCTCCCCATCCAGCTTTTCACAGTCAATAACTTTTCCATATGAACTGCTGTAGTTTCAAGGGGAAAAAAAAACCCCATATCTGTCCTACAACATTTGACTGACTGTTATTCAGACCTTTAGTGTGGGAGATACAGCTTCAAATTTCAGGCAGGGAGAAAATTAATTGCAGTCTCCTATCTCCAAAGTGACAGCTCTTATGGCTAAGTCACTGGGTGAAAGGATGTAGGGCAAAACATCTGCTTTGGGGCAGGGATCCATGTGCTTGCCATATTCCAGGAATATGTCTTGCATTAAGCATTAAGGAGAGGATAGGTGAAGGGGTAGCTGTACATGAGATCCCAGCACTGGTGACCCTTTGTTCACAAACGCCACCAACAGGAGGCATTAGTTTCAAAAAAAAACCCCTTCATTAAAGAAAATGTAGACACCTAAAGCAAGGGACCAGGAGTTGTGAGGATCCAGGTGGGTTTGGAGATAAATCATAACCATCTCATCCTGTAAGCACCTAGGTAAATCAGCCATTTTTTGAGTGTAAGACCTTACTTCATGTTCCTTACAATACGCAGCAGAATGCCATATAACATCTGTTGTCTATGTATCTCTAAGTGATGTACATATTTTTATCCTTTGCTATATCTCATGAAATAATCCAAGCCAGGCTTCAAGCTATATCTTCTAGGTTGAAAAAAATAATAAAGGAACCCTTTGCATCATAAAAAAAAAGCCCCAATGGGTTCATGCCTGTGTGTGCAGACTCTCTGTGACTATGGTTGATAGAAGCTTAGAAAAGACTCCACTGCAAAAAAAAAACCAAACCAACCAAGCCCCAAACATGTCCTTTGATCCTGTAGGATAATAGGCTGCAGGGTTCCCAGGTTACTGTCAGAAAGCAATCTCCAAGAGGCCAGCTAGCTGGAGCAAAAAATAGGTTTCTATAAAACTAAAGTTAAGGAGAAAGTTGAAGTCTTTTGAATTCAATCACTTTTCAAGGTGTTCATCCCAATGGCATCCAAATGCGAAGGTGAGAGGTGTGAAATAAAAAATGGAATACAGCAGAATAGTTAGGCATTAGGAGGTCACAAAGGGAGGCAGCTTTCTCTGGAACACATTAGATTTAGCAATTAAGTAAACCTTAAAAGTTCAAAAATCAACTCCAGATGGACAATCCAAAGTTCAATTATTTCTCTAAACTTTTGGACTATACTCGTCCATGGAATAAGAAAACAGCCTACTCCACTGTGATTTACATGGTGTAAGTGAGGTTACCAGAGATCAGGTATTAGTCTTTTATTTCAGTAGCATTGCACAGATGATTTATTGGTCTCATCAGGCAGCAAATCTACTGAGAACAGACTTTCAACCAAAACATCCCTTTGGTTTAAAAACATGATAGAAATATCTGCCTCTAGAAAGTATTACTAATTTAATTTCTAGGTCCAATTGGAACCAGCAAATTCACAGATGGCAGTGAAAATGGACTTTATCAGAGATACATTTATTTATCCAGCTTTTTTCAAAACCTTGCAGCTGGGGAGAAGTCACAGACAGAACCATACTTTCTCCAAACCATTTTACTTTCTCGCTAAACTACAGTTTCCACCCAACTCATATAGATCCTGTCTCCCTCTTTTATTATTGTAACAGGAATATCAGATTAGAAATGCAACCAGGCTGGAAGGAAAGAATATTGCTAACATCAGAAGCTGACTGAGGGTCAGCTGAACAGTGTCTGATTCAATAACCTCTACCTTCAGGAAACTGCTGAATCTCATCTTTGCCACATCCTTAGACTGTAATATCCGATCTATCTGTAGTGTTTGCGGGACTGGCCTCAAGGCTGTGGCTGAGAACAAACTCACTGCCTAGTCACACTGAAGCATCCAACCTAGTAGTCTCAAGCAAAGCTCCAGGGTATTCAGACACTGCAAGAACATGCATGGACACAGTCACCCAGCAGGTAAGTGGGCACCAACTCTCCCTATTCAGCCCACTCACCTTCCACCCATTTCAGACTTTCTTGGAGCAACCTTATGTGATTTATGGGGGAGTGGGGCAGGCCCTCGACCATCAGGCTTCCAGTGTGCAGCAAGAAAGGCATATGGGTTTCGTGGCAGCTGACTAGCATAGACATAAGATGTGTTTGAAGTTAAGCACATGCTTAATTGCTTTCTGAATCAAGAATCAATTGGTCCTTCCAGCACTGGTTACAGCCCTGATGTTGCAGTGCACTCTGATTCATGGCTTTGGTGTTGTGGAGCCTATTGAAGAATCAGTGCTAATTTCCCACATCTTAGAAATGTTTAGGTAGATGAGTGTGGGAATCAATCAATGTACTCCTTTTGCCATTATAAATCTTAGCTGGAATCAAGCTAGTGCCAAAAGTTGTGAGATAAAATAGTTCACTCCCCAAACCAAATGTGAATGCCTTTGAAAGGAGAGGTCAGGTGTAGTGGGGTATATATTGTACATGTTCGTATATAAATCATTGATAGCCAGATCCCTTCCCTCTATTGATCACATCATACTTTCCTAGCAGGTAGCTTATCTAAGAAAATAATCACTAAATTAACTTGAAGACACCAGCCTCCCAGCAAGATTAATGATAGATAATTTACTTTATGAAAGAAGCAAGCATCCAATAAATTAGAAAATGCACACCACCATCAAAGCAAATTGTTAAGTGTCTCCAGCATTCACCTTACTGCATAGCTGACAAATGGATTTCACATTTTTTCAATCACACAAGAACTATTTTCTTGTCATGCCCCTCATTGTATAAGCAAATGTCTGCTGGCTTCCCATTAACATTCATTTTACACCCTTTCAGGCACTAAGTGTTTATATTCACACATGTACATGTGTATACAGAGTAAGAGAGGTTTTAAAAAACCTGAGATTTCCTTTTGTGGAACCTTAAATTAAGAGTTCTTTGCCACAGATTTAGATATGTTTTACCAAAGTGAAAAATAAATCGCCAGGGGCAAGATTCATCCTGAAGTTAAAAATATGGCATCAGACCTTGACTAAGTGTGTTGTTTGCACCTGCAGAAGCATCCCTGATTCTGGGAGTAAAAGTCTCTTCATCAGCTCCTTCCTACATCATTGCTTTCAGACTATCATCTTCTTATGACCACTGGAGATAGGTATTTGTGAACTTTTTTTGTGAACTATTTTTCCTAGGGTTATATTTACCATTTATGTTCATGTAATACATGATTTTTCCACTAGCATCATCAAAAAAAATCCCACCAAAACTATCTTACTTCCATCTCTTCTCAATGTTTTTAGCTTCTAGCATCCACTGTAGTTCCATTTCACCTTTTAAGGCTTGCTTATTTAGTTCTAGGTGATTGATTGTTACTGATTACACTCCATGGTGCTGTCACAAGAAGGAAGGGGTGAATGGAGGTTATAATTAGCATTGTTTCTGAAAGTATTAATCAAATATTAACCAGCCTTCAAGAACTCCTGTCCTGGTTTCAGCTATGATGGAGTTAAACTTTTTTTTTTAGCAGTGGATGGAATGCCATGTTTGGGTGTTAGCATGAGAATAGTGCTGATAGCACCCTGATGTTTTCCGATTTGTTGCCGGGCAATCAAGGACCTTTCTCAGCTCTGCATACTTCCTTACTAGTGAGAAAGGAGGGGACGCAGCCAGGACAGGTGATCCGAATTGGCCAAAGAGGATATTCCATACCAGTTACGTCATGTTCGGTATAAGGGGGGACTGGGGGGAAGAGGGGGAGACAACGCCAGGACGTGCAGTTTCTGGGGCGGTCGGGTTGTCCGGGACGGGCTCTAAGCTGTGCGGCCTGAGTTGTGTGGTTTGGTGAGAAATTGCATTGTGTATCACCAGTTTCATCTATTTTGTGCTTTAAACTTATGTTATTGTTATATCTAGTTTTCTGTTATTGTTTAGTAAACTATCCTTATCCCAACCTGCGTGGTTCTGGTTTCTAGGTTGTGGTTTCTTTTCCTCCTTTCTTCCTTCCCTTTTCCCCTTCCCCCAACTTTCCCTCCCCCTTCCTTTTAAAAGTACAAGCGACTGTGTGGGGTGCGGCCCTTGGCTGGGGCAAAACCACGACAGTTATTTTGGCGCCCAACGTGGGGCACGAACGGTTGGGATAACGGTAGATCTGACCCTAACTATCGCAATTAAGATAAGCACTGTTGTTTAAGCAATCTCTGGTCACGATGTTGTGGTATTTATTTACAAGGCTGTGGCAGCAAAACCACCGCATGCTGTATACAATCCTGGCAGGATTCTTTACTCTCTCAGGTCTGTGGCTCCCATATTTGTTCCCATACTTCATTATAGTGTATTTTATGATATCGGTCTATGATACAATAATATCGATGATCATGAGCTTAAGCTGGTACCTGTATGAGGTTTTGCTGTCCTGTCCATTCTTTGGACAGGGAGGGGTTAATAACAGCAGCCGGTATGGTGGGGGCACTGCTTTCTTTTCCTTTGGGCTAAATACAACAGCTCTTAGGGCAGTTTTTGAAAATCTTCAATATCTCTGGGATATTCAAACTAGCATTTTGCTATTGGTAGGTTTGGTGCAGATGGTTCAGTTTTTGTTATATATCAAGCATAGGTTTATGAATACCACTGAAGAGCTTTCTCGGAGACAGAATAATCACGAGTGGCAGGGCATGTGGCAAAGTATGGGCAAGTACCTAGGTACTTTCTCACGCCCGATGGTTTGGAATTTCACTCCTGAACAGCTACAAGACCCCGATCAAGTGACTGCATACCTAAGGAAAAATTGCTGTAGGTTTCCCAGAGATGGACACCTTACTGCACTGTGCTGGGCTCTGGCCACTATTTATCAAACACTGCTTGATAGCAGGCAGCACTGTCAGCACTGTCAGCACTGTCAGCACTGTCAGGGAGAAGGGAAAGGAAACAGACTGGCAGATACTATAGCTGCTGCAACCACTGGGGCTGACACTGCAGCTACTGTAATCTCTACAGCAGACACTGCAGATGATCAGAAAAAACCAACCCACACCAGTGTCTGTTGCTCCCGTACAAAAGAGGAAAGGCACAAAGAAATCAGTTCGTATAGTGACGGATAAGGATGATGATCAACCGGGATCATCTCGAGGATATCAGGATGAGGCAGAACCAGAGATTGTTACCCGATCCCTGACTCTGAGTGAGCTGCGTGAGGTTCGAAAAGATTTCACTCGCCACCCAAGTGAGCACATTATCACTTGGTTGCTCCGATGTTGGGATCACGGGGCCAGTAGTTTGGAATTAGAAGGCAGAGAGGCCAAGCAGTTGGGATCCCTAGCTAGAGAAGGAGGAATTGACAAAGCAATTGGGAGGAGGCCGGAAACCCTCAGCCTCTGGAGGCGACTACTGTCAAGTGTGAAGGAAAGATATCCCATAAAGGAATATATTACATGCCAGACACCTAAGTGTAACAGCATAGAGACATCTGTCCAGCACCTGAGAGAATTAGCTGTACGGGAGATAATTCATTATGATCTGGACAATTCACGGCTTCCCTCTGATCCCGATGAAGTCCTATGCACTCCAGATATGTGGCGTAAGGTTGTACGAAGTGCACCAGCAGGGTATACCAATTCACTGGCAGCAATTGACTGGAATGATATGAATCCGCCAACCGTAAATGAGGTGGCCTGCCGACTCCGGAAATACCAAGACAATGTTTCCCTCTCCGTCATTGCAGCAGTAGAGAAACTGGTTCAACGACTTGACAACAATGTGTCCAACTCCCAACCCGTATGGAGCAATGTTGCAGCTACTGGGAGAAAGCGTCCATCGTTCCAAGAGGGAGAATACACACCACGACGTACATTGTGGTTTTACCTGCTTGATCATGGAGAGGACATGAGGAAATGGGATATGCAGCCCACCTCAGCCCTTCGAGCACGAGTAAATGAGCTGCGGGGTAAAACATTCGCACAACGATATTCTGCCAGGAAGAAGGCTGCACCAGTTTCTACTGGGCAGTTCCCTAGACCAACTGGAAGGCCTACCTATATGTCTGATGTGCCTGATCCTTTTGAAGGGACCTCTAAGTCCTTTATGCAACCAGTGGAAAACAAATATGATCAGCAGCAATAGAGGGGCCCTGCCTCCAGCCAGGTGGAGGAGAGGGACAATCGGGTTTATTGGACTGTGTGGATCCGATGGCCTGGCACGTCAGACCCACAAGAGTACAAAGCTCTGGTGGATACTGGTGCCCAGTGTACTCTAATGCCATCGAATCATGAAGGGGTAGAACCTGTTTGTATTTCTGGAGTGACAGGGGGATCCCAACAACTAACTGTGCTAGAGGCTGAGGTGAGCCTAACTGGGAAGGACTGGGAAAAACACCCCATTGTGACTGGTCCAGAAGCTCCGTGCATTTTAGGTATAGATTATCTACGTAGAGGGTATTTTAAAGACCCAAAAGGGTACCGATGGGCTTTTGGAATAGCTGCTTTGGAAACAGAAGAAATTGAACAATTGTGTGCCTTGCCTGGACTCTCGGAGGATTCTGCTGTTGTGGGGTTGTTGAAGGGTGAAGAACAGCAAGTGCCAGTTGCTACGACGACGGTGCACAGACGACAATACCGTACTAACCGAGATTCCCTGATTCCCATCCATAAGCTGATTCGTCAACTGGAGGATCAGGGAGTGATCAGCCGAACCCACTCACCCTTTAATAGTCCCATATGGCCAGTGAGGAAGTCCAATGGAGAGTGGAGGCTGACAGTAGATTATCGTGGCCTAAATGAAGTCACTCCAGGTATGAGTGCTGCTGTGCCAGACACGTTAGAGCTCCAGTATGAATTGGAATCGAAGGCAGCCAAGTGGTACGCCACAATCGACATTGCAAATGTTTTCTTCTCGATCCCACTGGCGCCAGAGTGCAGGCCACAGTTTGCTTTCACTTGGAGAGGCATCCAATACACGTGGAATCGTCTGCCCCAGGGGTGGAAACATAGCCCCACCATCTGCCATGGACTAATCCAGAATACACTGGAAAAGGGTGAAGCACCAGAGCACCTGCAGTATATTGATGACATCATTGTATGGGGCAACACAGCAGAGGAAGTTTTTGAAAAAGGAAACAGGGTAATTAAAATCCTTTTAGAAGCCGGTTTTGCTATAAAACGAAGTAAAGTCAAGGGGCCTACGCGAGAAATCCAGTTTTTAGGAATAAAATGGCAGGATGGGCGTCGTCACATCCCAATGGACATTATTAATAAAATAGCAGCTATGTCTCCACCAAGCAACAAAAAGGAAACACAAGTTTTCTTAGGTGTTATAGGTTTTTGGCGACTGCATGTCCCAAACTACAGTCTCATTGTGAGCCCACTCTACCATGTAACTCGAAAGAAGAATGATTTCCAATGGGGCCCTGAGCAACAGCAAGCCTTTGAGCAGATCAAACGCGAGATAGTCCATGCAGTGGCCCTTGGGCCTGTCCGGACAGGGACAGATATTAAAAATGTGCTCTACACTGCAGCTGGGGAGAACGGCCCGACCTGGAGTCTCTGGCAGAAAGCACAAGGGGAGACTCGAGGTCGACCGCTGGGGTTTTGGAGTCGGGCCTACAAAGGATCTGAGGCCAATTATACTCCAACAGAAAAGGAAGTACTGGCCGCCTACGAAGGGGTTCGAGCCGCCTCAGAAGTGATTGGAACTGAAGCCCAGCTCCTCCTGGCACCCCGACTGCCGGTGCTGGGCTGGATGTTCAAAGGGAAGGTTCCTTCTACACACCATGCCACTGATGCTACGTGGAGCAAGTGGGTTGCACTAATTACACAGCGGGCTCGAATAGGAAACCCCAATCACCCAGGAATCGTGGAGGTGATCACAGACTGGCCAGAAGGCAAAGATTTTGGGATGTCACCAGAGGATGAGGAGGTAACACGCGCTGAAGAAGCCCCACCCTACAACGAACTGCCAGAGAATGAGAAGCGATATGCCCTGTTCACTGATGGGTCTTGTCGCATTGTGGGTAAGCATCGGAGATGGAAAGCCGCTGTATGGAATCCTATAAGAAGAGTAGCAGAAGCCACTGAAGGAAAAGGTGAATCAAGCCAGTTCGCTGAGGTGAAGGCCATCCAGTTAGCCCTGGACATTGCTGAGAGAGAAAAGTGGCCAAGGCTCTACCTTTATACTGATTCATGGATGGTGGCGAATGCCCTGTGGGGGTGGTTGCAGCAGTGGAAAAAGAACAACTGGCAGCGTAGAGGCAAACCTATATGGGCTGATGACTTATGGCAAGATATCTCTGCTCGGTTAGAGAAACTTGTTGTAAAGGTACGTCATGTCGACGCCCATGTACCTAAGAGTCGGGCCATGGAGGAACATGAAAACAACCATCAGGTAGATAAGGCTGCTAGGATTAAAGTGGCTCAGGTAGATCTAGACTGGCAACGTAAGGGTGAATTATTCATGGCTCGATGGGCTCATGATACCTCGGGTCATCAAGGGAGAGATGCAACATATAGATGGGCTCGGGATCGAGGGGTGGACTTGACCATGGACGCCATCGCACAAGTTGTCCACGAATGTGAGACGTGCTGCAATCAAGCAAGCTAAGCGGTTAAAGCCCCTTTGGTATGGAGGACGGTGGATGAAATATAAATATGGGGAGGCTTGGCAGATTGATTACATCACCCTCCCACAAACCCGCCATGGCAAACGTTATGTGCTTACAATGGTGGAGGCAACTACCGGCTGGCTAGAAACATATCCCGTACCCCATGCCACTGCTCGAAATACAATTCTGGGCCTTGAAAGGCAAGTCCTCTGGCGACATGGTACTCCAGAAAGAATCGAGTCAGACAATGGGACTCATTTCCGAAACACTCTTATAGACACCTGGGCCAAAGAGCATGGCATTGAGTGGGTGTACCACATTCCTTACCATGCACCGGCCTCTGGGAAAATTGAACGATATAATGGACTTTTAAAAACTACACTGAAAGCAATGTGTGGTGGGACATTCAAGCATTGGGATACACATTTGGCCCAAGCCACGTGGTTAGTTAACTCTAGGGGATCTACCAATCGGGCTGGCCCTGCCCAGTCAAAATTTCCACGTACTGTAGAGGGAGACAGAGTGCCAGTAGTGCATATGAAGAGTGTATTGGGAAAGAGAGTTTGGGTCATTCCTGCTTCAGGCAAAGGTAAACCCATGTCTGGAATTGTTTTTGCTCAAGGACCTGGCTGTACTTGGTGGGTAATGCAGAGGGATGGAGAAGTTCGATGTGTACCTCAAGGGGATTTGATTTTGGGTGAGAATAGCCAATATAATTGATAGAGTAGAAATTATAATAATTGCCAAATAACCCATTATTGTATATTCATTATTGTTATGATTGCTGTATGTTGTACCATAGCATTATAGCCGGAGTCATACAAGTTAATGAAGAATGAGTGCCATGATGATGGAACTAAAGCCTGGCCTCTCAAGAACTTTTTGCTCCCGTTGAAAATAAACTCTGACCCACAGACTATGAGCATGGACCATGCCAGGTGTATCAGTCAAGAGCCTGAGATGCAGCGTGCAACGAGCCAATGGAACATACAACTATCCTGAGAAACTGTTACGACAAATGGAGCCTGGAAATCATGGACTAAATGAACTCAACAACTTCAGAGGGATGATTCACAGACTGAGGGAATAAGATCTGTATGCACATATGTGTGCATACATGTGTACATACATATATGGGTGTGTGAAACACGAAACTGGTTGTACCCAAAGAAAATTGTTGGATCTGGTCATGACGTAAATGGTATGGAATAAGGGGTGGATAATGTCCTGGTTTCAGCTATGATGGAGTTAAACTTTTTTTTTAGCAGTGGATGGAATGCCATGTTTGGGTGTTAGGATGAGAACAGTGCTGATAGCACCCTGATGTTTTCCGATTTGTTGCCGGGCAATCAAGGACCTTTCTCAGCTCTGCATACTTCCTTACTAGTGAGAAAGGAGGGGACGCAGCCAGGACAGGTGATCCGAATTGGCCAAAGAGGATATTCCATACCAGTTACGTCATGTTCGGTATAAGGGGGGACTGGGGGGAAGAGGGGGAGACAACGCCAGGACGTGCAGTTTCTGGGGCGGTCGGGTTGTCCGGGACGGGCTCTAAGCTGTGCGGCCTGAGTTGTGTGGTTTGGTGAGAAATTGCATTGTGTATCACCAGTTTCATCTATTTTGTGCTTTAAACTTATGTTATTGTTATATCTAGTTTTCTGTTATTGTTTAGTAAACTATCCTTATCCCAACCTGCGTGGTTCTGGTTTCTAGGTTGTGGTTTCTTTTCCTCCTTTCTTCCTTCCCTTTTCCCCTTCCCCCAACTTTCCCTCCCCCTTCCTTTTAAAAGTACAAGCGACTGTGTGGGGTGCGGCCCCCGGCTGGGGCAAAACCACGACAACTCCTCAAAAAGAAAAGGGCTGTGTGGGAAACTGAGGCAGAAAGAATGGGTGTGACTTGCCTGCAGCCAAAAACCAAGTCATTTATAGAAGTGCAGAGTATGACAGTGATAATTTCATGGTATCAGACAGCACAATTGACACGGAACTCTGAGGTCTCATGGTGAAGGGATGGGGCTGGGCAATTGCTGCTGGCAGACAAGAGACGTAATAGAAGCAGGAACCTCAGGACAGAGTACTGGGGCTGAGCCCTGTTGAAGGACCATAATTTCTGCTCCTGTCAAGTACTGAAAGGGTTAAGAAGAGTAATTTTGGTTTCCTGGGGAGACCGTCTTGCCCAACAGGATTCATACGTTCTATGCAACAGAGCTCAGCCATTCCCCAGCAACATCAAGCAGCAAGAAATCTGGCTTTACAGAGCTCTGGCTTAGGAATCATAGAATCCTAGACTATTTCAAGTTGGAAGGGACCCATAAGGACCATCAAGTCTAACTCCCTGCTCCTTGCAGACTACCTAAAATTAAACCACATGACTAAAAGTATAGTCCATATGTTCCTTGTACTCTGAAAAGCTTCATAATATGAGCGCTTCCCTGGGGAGCCTGTTCCATTGACACTGAAGAAGCCTCTCCTGTTGTCCAACCGGAACAGCAGCTTCATTCCATTTCCCTGAGGCCTATGGCTAGCCACCAAAGAGAGCAGCAGATCAGCACCTCCTTCTTTGCTGCCCTCCTTGAGGAAGCTGTAGACTGTCACAAGGTCACCCCTCAGCCTTGTCTCCTTCAAGCTAAACAAACCAAGTGACCTCAGATGCTCCTTCTAAGTCTTGCCCTCAAGGCCTTTCACCATCTTGGTCACCTTCCTCTGAACACACTCTTACAGTTTATGTCCTCCTTACACTGAGGTACCCAGAACAGCACACCATACTCAAGGTGGAGATACACCAGTGTGGTGCAGGGTGGAACAATCACCTCCCTCAACTAGCTAGCTGTGCTGTGCTGGATGCACCCCAGCACATGGTTGGCCCTTTTGGTTACCAAGGCATGCTGTTGACTCATATTCAACTTGTCATTCACCCAAGCTCCCAGATTTCTTTCCACAGGCTGCTCTTTTCCAGCCTCTCGTCCCCCAGTTTGTTTGTGTAAGCAGGATTGCCCCATCCCAGGTGCAGAATCCAGCACTTGTTTTTGTTAAATTTCATATAGAAAATGCATATCAGAGCAAATAAAATTGTGAACAGCACTAAAAATGAGAAATAATGGCTGACAGGCTCAGTGGGGAAAGGATCCCAGAGACATAGTTCACATAAACTGTACTTACAAAAGTGCTGTTTGGATAGTATTTACACTGTCTGGCATGTTTACCAAAATGTGACACAGTTCAGGCTAATTAATTCTTTGATAAAGACAGTTACAAGGATGAGCTTCCTGAAAAAAGAGTAACTGAACAGTATAGCTGATGGTTTCTGTTGGAGGTTCTGTCTGACCAGAAAGCTATCTAAGCTTTCTGAGAGAATTCAACTCAGTAAGAGAGCACTGACAAGAACTCAAGACCTAGAAGCAAGGTAAAGACAGCAAAACAAACTCCTCCCGTAAACCTGCTAAAATCTTCCACAGATCTGGACACTTATGTTTGACATAAACAGGAAGAAGCAGCATGAAAGAAAAATTGCTGTGAAAGATATATAGGAAATTTGGGACACAGTGGGAATGCGGTGCTGCTTCACCACTGAGAAGGTAACATAGAAGCAGAGTTCCACATTTGAGGAGGCAAAGTGCACTGACATACTACCCAGGCTTGTCCAGAAGACACATTTTCAAAACCAGTAATTTATTTCTGCATAGAACTCTATTACAGCCTGCAATGTTATTTCTGAGTGTAACCATTAGAGGTGGCGTTTTCATTTGGCAAAGACCGACTGCAAAGAGGTCGAAGAGAGGAAGGTATAGAAAAAGTCACACAGCAAAGGGAGAGAGGGAGGGAGGAGAGGAAAAAAAGGACCACTTTTCATCATTGTGTCTGAAGGAGCACAAGCTGCTATTGCTCACATTCAGGCAGATTCAATCAGCATGCTGCATATTTTCACAACCACTATTCTGCCAACTTCCTATGTTTTCAGGAATGTGTTGCATTACCTTCTTGCTTGGCTTTGTGTGCTGTTTCTCAAGATGCTTAGCACTTCTGTGGACAGCAGCTGTACCCACCTGCTTATGTTAAGTCAGAGTGCCATGGCCTAAAATTTCCCTTCTTGGATGGTGGTCCCTGTGGCACAGTAGATTTCACTGCTGATTTACAGAGAATTATCAAAACCCCAGGAAAAACAAAAAAGAAAATGGAAAGAGATTGTGAAGATGTGAAAAAGGGTATTCTCTTCCATTTAACATGTAAGCTGGTGTGACAGGCACAGTGCTCAGATGGATTCTGAACAAGAATATCACATTGCACTCTTCTTTCACTGCACACACTTTTGTCCAAAACAACTGATGAAGAAGTGACATCGAGCAGTACAAAAATGGAAGCAGGAGGCGCAGTGGCATGCTAGCCACACCATCTCATGCCCTGTATACCTTCCAAAATGCAATACACAACGACAGAATGAAATAAGGGCAAGTCAGACCCATTTCTCACACACACTTTGAAGCAGAGCCATCTACTAATGCAGAAGTCGTACATGAGGCCAGCAGACACTGGAGCACAGCTGCTACTTTATGAAGGGGTTGGCAATGTCAAACTCCAGGAGTGCAAAGCTCAAGGGGTATTTGACAACACCAAAGTCAGAAAGGTCCACTTTGAGACATGATTGCTGAAAATACAGCTATGACATACACATTTGAATGTCTGTGTACCAGCAGTCTACCCTGGAGTACAAAACAGGCAGCTGGATAGACAAATGGAAATGAAAGGATCACTACTCAGCATTACATATATGCTGCATCAGTCATTTTTTAAGTAAGATAAAATTGGTCTCTTAATGATCCTGAATGGCATAGACGTGGATAATGGATCAAATCAGAGGGTAACATGCAGCCTGGGGTCAGCAACCCTTCAGTTTCCCAGTGATACCCTCATTCATCTATTGTTGGGGAGGAGTGGGGATGTTAAATTCTAATCCTGCCCACTTAGAAGAAGGCAGGAACATTGAGTCATTTATTCCTCAAGAGTAGTGGAAGGCCCTGCATGAGAAACAAGAGAAATAAGCCAGAAAGGCACATGATGACCCAAGTTGTTCTGCTTAAAGTCTGTATAATTCTATCATCCAATGTGGGTGCTTCTGCTGATTCACTGCTTAACACTGTCACTTCTTTGAGACTGTGCATACCGATGTAGTGGCTAAAACAAACATCCCTCTATGAAAATATTCATTTAAGGGGTTACATCCTTTCAATCTTGCCACAAAGTGGCCCAAAGCATACTGTATATCCACAGGCTTCATGGCATCACTTGGCACCTCCCAGAATGGCTTCCAGCTGTAAGCACCCACAGGGCCATGAGAAGAGTTATATGCTCGTGGTTCTTCAAATCCTACAGATTGAGATTGAGGAACTGCTGAGACCAAGCTTACTGCTGTCTGCAGGCTTTGTCTCATTACCTATCCTGTGTAATCTCTACTGTGAGCCAGCAATACGCGTTCTTCCCTATTACCATTGCAATGTTCACATAATTAAATTGATCTCAAATTGTAGGCTATAACAACTTACAGACTTAGATTAATTTGTTGTGACATTTCAGAAATGTGTATTCTCTCTAACCAGTTTATAGGAAGAGACACCTCCCAGTTCTATGTGAGAAAATGCTCTAATTCATTAGAAGTCATGTTATAACTGAGCATCTTGATTGAACTGCTCTTCAAAGTTAGAAGTCTCAGGAAATCTTTGGGAGTATATTAATCACCACTGAGAAAAGGGTTACCCAAGGAAGTGTGTAGCTTTAAAAAGAAGTTAAATTTTGGAATGAAATTGGCCCCTGTTCTCACAAGTTGTGACAATTACCATTTTCTCTCTGCCAAATCAACTTAACAGACAAGACTTAAAGCTCATCTTAAGTCTCAGGTAATTAAAAAATTCATATCCTCTTTTCATTTTTCACATCCAGTAGGTAATTTCTTCATATTTCATTAGAATAAACTGGTTTTTTGGTTTGTTTTTTGCTGTGGCATTGAATTATATCCAGTATTAAGCAGAAATGCTGGTTAGTGAGACAGATATATGAGTATCCCAGGAGGACAGTAAGCATATCAGTATGTATGTAAAAATGTGTGCTACACACATTACTCATATAGGAACATATGCTTTATCCAGCTAGGGACAGACTGGAGAGGTCCTTCACAAAGTGCTATGAATCTGGAGGTTCTCCACTGGCCCACTGAACCAGCAAAAATGGCAAGTGACTTCACTGGCATCAAGAAGTGTTGCTACATTCAAGACAAGATCTGAGATTCAGTGCTGTGCAAACCTGTGACACAAAATGCTTCCTTTTCCTTTTCTCACCTTTTCTCATCTTTTCCCTTTTTTTTTGCCATTTATACAATAAAGGTTGGAGAGGGCAGGAGTATTATTCTACAACAGCATCAGAGATAAGAGACGTTAGAGAAAGAATTAGTAGAAGAACAAGCTATGCCTCTAGGTGTTACTCCTGAAAAATGCAACATTAAATATAGAAAGGAGGGAAAACAGAAACATTTCTGCATCTTCCAAATTTTTGCAGAAAAAGAAGCCAACACAGGATTTTTAATGATTGATGAAGGGGATAGGATTGCCTTTCCAAAGCTTCTGTGACTACTAAATCACTTAATGCTTCCATCTGAGGGTGATTTATCTCATTTCACCATTAGTGTCTATCATTGCTTTTTATACAAATTGGGTCTATCTGCATCTGCTAACACATGTTGTTCCCCTAGGAATGGCTCAGGACCTCCCCATCAAAACCTCCCTTCTAAAGCAACAACAATCAGGCTGAAACTGCAATGTGTACTACACCCTTTGCTGTCCTCTGCTAACCCCCAGGAGGGAAGCAGGAATGAGGTCAGGTTTGCTAGCCTTTCTCCAGCTCCCAACAGGACCAGAGGCATCTAACTTCTCCTTCCATCTACAACCACCTTTAAAGCTGCAGGGTCTTGGAGAGATGTGTTTGAGATTTTATGGTATTTTAAAATGCTACCTTTTTTCCCCTTACCAAAGGCACAAAAGTGTATCAGAAAAGGATAAGGAACTAATGTAATGTATAATACAAAACAAAAAGGACCAGAATTTTTAAAAGAAGCTTTCTCAATCAGCTTTCCCTCATATAAGCCCCTTTCTGTTTAATCTTTCCAATGCAATTCCTGCCATGCAAATCAAAGTGCCTTTTAGGATGAGGAAGTCAGGTTGAGCAAATAAAAGATCCTACTCTAGCTTTAGCACAGGATTAATCAAGAAAAGTTGGGATATAATACCAAAAAAAAGAGATAACAGGATTCTACCCTGAGTTTCCCTGCCACCCACTTTCACCAGGCAACTAACACTCCCACGCTTTCTTCAAGAAGGGTAATCACACAGGCAGACATTAAACAACACTGGAGATATGTATATACTAAATATAAAAGAGAAGAGAGAGCAAACTTTAAAAGAGTAGATTCACAAGTAGGATTTTTGTCATTGTTATAGTATCTCACTTTTTTAAGCATTCTTTTATTTTGTGTCTTGGAAACAAAGTTCCTTACATAATATGGTGAAGATGGGAATGGGCATTCAGAGAGAATGAATGAGTTTTGCAATTTGGACTTTTGTCAGCACAATGGAGCTCACATCACTTTGTACACTTTGAAATCTCTCCTACTCACAGAACTGAAAGAAATGAAAGATGTGAAATACCTCTGGTGGTGTATGCTGGCAGTTATTGAATAATCCAAGCCTTTAGCTGTTACTTGAAACCACTCCTACCAACTTCAAAACCAAAGAGATTTCTTTCACTGTCCCTGACTTGTTTTGCTCTTCCACTGTGCACAGACAGCAAGCTAGCTAACATGTTGAAATATCCCCTTTTAGGGACAACATGAGGGTGTCATGAGAGCAGGTGGGTAGAAGTATTTGTCAGCATCCATTCCATAAACACAGGAAATAGCCTTTCATGGTAGATAGTGAAAACCAAAATGGCAACAACTAAGAAAAATTACATGATAATCAGCATTTTCTAATTATAAACTTATGTTCTATTAAACTGAAAAGGTTTTATTTTATAGCTGAAACAAACTGAACCCAAGGAAAAAAAAAGTTCATAAAGGTCAACCATACTCCCAGGCTCTTGTCTCCAGTGTTGATTTTTCCAGTGATGCTGCTTTCTTTGATGAAATTATATATTTGCCAATCTCATCTTCCTATACTATCCTGGTATATATCTGCCAGAGATGCTGCTTTGCCCAGTTTCATTCCGAAGACACATTTTTATAGCTTCAGTTAGCTATAGATTATCAAATGTTTATTTTCAGAGCAAGATTGACTTTTGCATGCTCACTAGCATAATTTTGTATTGTATTACTAATCTTTGTGCTTATTTAGTATCTTATATTACGGACATAAACTACAACCTACAGATATAAAATGAGGCATATAGGAGAAGAAAGAATATACATTTAACCCATAGAGTAGTGCCTCACTGAGCAAAGTACCTAAAGTACATTCCTAGTCAGCAAGTGTAAATTCAACAATTGCTTATAATGAAGGAAATGCTGTAGCAAAGCTAGGAAGAAAACTCATATTTCTTACCTTTCATGTAGGCTGTTAACACAGTTGCAATAACTTACATTTAATGTAATTAAATCATGTTCTCTCCTGCAATTTCAACTCAGGAAGGTATTCTGCTATTCACAGCGTATTTGCACCTTTTCAGGAAAGAAAATAGCATCTCAGATGTGTAATTAGCCGCAGTGACCTACATAGATGTCATCTGCAAGGCTGTGACTGAATCCCAGTCTTGGAAGTGTTGGCATCCCAGAGTGGGGATCCCTGCTTCCTAGCAACCCATGCATTTCACATGTAACTGGCTTCAACTTCCACTTAGCTGTCCCTTATGGTTTGGAATCACTGTGCATTAAAGGAACCAGTAAGGTGGTTCTGAAGGGAGGTCAGGGCACCAACATACATCCCCTCTGGTAGTCAGTTCCCTCAAAATATTTTGCTGAAGTCACATCACTTTGTACCACCTAGATATTAATCATTCTTCCTCCTTAATGTAGTATCTTTTCATTAAGGATTCACACTAATAGAAAGGGAGGCAGTAAGGAATCTTTGTTGTAAGAAAATACTATGTGCTCTGAACATAGAGAACACACCCTGTTGGATTTCTGTAGAGAATGATGTCTCCATGTGAAGAAGATGAGATGTAATACCTTGTGTTAACGAAGTGTAAAACTAAAAGGGATCATTGAGATAGACTCCAGACTCCCTTCTACAAAAAGGACAGAATCTTACCACTAACCCCTGCATAGAAGAATATGTCTTGTGATAGACCTAGGAGAGTCAATGGCACATTTTATCTTGTCTAAACAACTTTGAGATGGAGAAGGAATGACTTTAAAAAAGTTTGACTAACCTCCACCCACCTTTGTGAGAGTCTCATTTGGCGAGTACAGAGGAAGAGGTTCTTACCTTGTGTTCATTAACAACCAGTTCATCTCATTTTGTTTGTACACTCAGTAAGACCAAGTCTGGACACTTTCCAGACTTTTGTTCTAAGACATAAACCACAAATGCTCTGGCAATTATTTGAGTCCAGCAAACAAACACTGGTATACGCAAGTTCATTGTTCTCCACACCCTCTCTGATTCCTAGTTCTGCTGGCAATCCTTTCTTCTCTCTTCATTGCTATTAGGACACGTTTTATGCCTCAAACATTAACTTTGATGTGTTTCTTCCTCTGGTGTTTTTTCCCTTTTTCCCTTTCCATGCATTGTTCACTTAGATCTGTCATGGTACACACAGCCTTTACAATAGCTGCTTTGTTCACACTACCATGCTATTCCTGAGGTCTCAGAGGTCTACTCTCTCCACTGCCTTATTAATAAATTTCCTTTCTCCAACACATTATCTGCTACTCCAACTCCAAGCTCTTTCCCAGAAAGTACTCAAGAAAGAAGTCTCCTTGCTTTTAAAAATTCAGACCATGTTCTTCTTATCCCACTCTGAATTTCACCCTTGTTGGACATGAAAACAATTCTTCTGCATTTAATAATCTGTCTTTCTACTTAGATTAGCTTTGAACATGATGGGCAGTTCCATCTACTAAATCACTCTTTAGCAGTGTCATCATCTCCACTTCATTCCAGAATAATTTCTCTTTCCCTTACTCTTTCCCAGTCTCTCTCCCCCTGTATGCTTTCCTCCATTCACATGCTAATTCTTTCATTGATTCAACTCCCCACTAATTCTTTCATGGATTCAAGTCCACTCAGCCTTAGCAATGTTTCTTAATATTTATTATAAAATAATTTACCTTACCTGTTCTCTTTCTTGTAAAAGAAAATTCTATTTTTACCATCGAATGTCATAAAATTCCCACAGGATCTGTAATGTTACCTGTGACCAGTTTTGGAACAGGAGGCATTTGTTACCCATATCTCCTTTTATCTGGACGACTTGGTGATTTGTACTGGTAAGGGTAACAAGAATTTCAGTCACCTACACAACTTAAAAGCATTGTCTTTGTACTGCTCTCCAAAACTAAAGTTTGCCGGTCTTTAGCCCTTTTCCCTCCAGGGCAATCACTGTGAAAATTTTAACTCATGTTTGTCACCACATGGCTTTGCATTAAGCAGTAGACAAACATTCTTCTCTAGCTGCCTGCAACATTTCTGGCTACTCACACTATTTTAATTGACAGATTTCCATAGCTTATAAGGATCTTCATTAAACTTGTCTGGGTTTATACTGTCTATATAAAGTAGGCATTACTATGCTTTGGCTCCCTGTTCTCCATCCTCTGGGTATCTCTAATTACTTTCCTGTCTATTCTGTCCATCTAACTTTGTAGTATTAGCTTTGCTTCACTTAAACAGTTGTCTGGAAGAAACTTATGGGCACCCTGACAAGAAGACCTTCACCCTCCCTACTGCTCTCCATTGACATATATTCTACAGGTTTCTTCTCTTCCACCACAATCTTGATGTCAGGGTTGAGTCTGAAGTTTTCTCCTCCTGCTGCAAATCTTCCTCTGTGAT
Organism: Porphyrio hochstetteri; assembly: GCA_020800305.1. Taxonomy (NCBI): domain Eukaryota; kingdom Metazoa; phylum Chordata; class Aves; order Gruiformes; family Rallidae; genus Porphyrio; species Porphyrio hochstetteri. The sequence continues at coordinate 6,726,671 of CM036908.1, read as the reverse complement.
ATTCTCTGAATATCACCCCATTGGTTTCTGGTAACATTCTCTTTGATAACTTTGTGTCCTCTCATCTGAACTACTGAGTCTTATTCTCCTAGCTTCATCAAATCCCAGCTCCCCACTGCTGTCTATGGATTTTCCTTTACACAAATTCCTCTTCAGAAGTTTTAATTCCTTTCCTACTCATCTTGGAATCCAGTCCAGCATTAGAGAGGAATCAGCTTAGAAATTGTTTCATCAATTTTTTTTTTTCTACTGGAAAAAGACAATTAACCACCTTCTCACTGACATTAAGTTTGTGTCACAATTAAATTCCATCATGTAAAGGTCTTCTAGATCCAGAATGGAATTTCCATTTGAAACTAAATACACAGATGATGCCCAGTGTGGCCAGTTACTCCATAGAAAAACCTGTTCAAACCTCTATACTTTCAATTTTTTTTAAAACTTAAGTTTTGGTGTATATATAAAAGACACTCCATGCCCATCCAGCCAAATTAGCTTTGTGTACATGTGTGTGATTATTCCTTTGAATTTACTCTATCCAATTTAGCAGATCAGTGGTTTCCCTTTTCCTCTGATACCAGCCATTTAGCAGTGGTGCAGGGGTATTCTCCTATTCAGGGGTTTTCTGAATTTCTCTGCCCATTCATTTGTCACCTAAGCTCAGATCTTAGTGAAATGCCTTTCACCTCCTTTGCTTATAGTTCTTTCTCAGTACCTTGTTACTTATTTCTTAACTCAGTGAAGCGTTTGCTGTTCCCTTTGTGTGACAGATGCAGTCCTAAACACAGGTTGATTGTATTCCCTTTCAGCAGGGCAATATTCCTATTAGAATAGCAACCAACACACTGAGACAAATTTGAATTTCTTCTCTGCCTCACTGTAAACAGACTTTCACTACAGTAAATACAAATTCCACTGCATGCAGGCTGTAGGAAAATACACAACACAAATGAGTACTTCTAACTTTCAGGGAGATTCCAGCAGGGCTCTGGCTTTGGCAACTGAAAGATTTCAGGCAGTACATCTTATTACATGGGTGGTCGAGTTATTGAACTTTATTGACAAAGGGCTGGATTTTCCAGCAAGACGGAGCTTCATTAAAATTCTGCAGAGACTGAAAATTCAATAATCTCTCTCACAAAGCGCTGCATGAGTAGGGCTGATTAGGCAATTTCTCTCTCATTCCATTTCTTTTGCTAAAAGCGTTGTTACTTCTTGTTGGTACAAAAAGACAATCATTAAATGAGCATTCGCTATAGTTGATTAAGCAGAAAGTTTTAAAGGTGCATTGGCTTCCTTTCTCAAGGCTTAATTGAGGACTTAAAAAAGTTGCAATAACAACAACAACAACACTCTATCACTCTAGGTTGAATTATTTAAAATTTGGATCTGATTAATCCATTTGTGGCTCTTCTTTTTTCTTTTCTTTTTTTTTTTTTTTTAAACTCTGTTTTCATATCTACTTGTATGTTTGCAGCCAGGTCTGCCTGGTGCTGGAAAGAGTGTGAAAATTACTTTCTACTTATTTTCTTTCCCTGTAGATCACAACTTATTTGCTCTCATTTGGTTTCAGTTAAGAGACCCCCTAAGAACAGAACTGCAGGATCAGACTGAAGATCCATCTGGCTGATTGTCTCTTTTCTGGCAGTGCCTATAAGTAGGTAGGTAGAGGAGCAAGATAGCAAGCTTACTGTTATACTTCCCCAGGGAAAGCTATGGGCTTCAGCAATCCATAGTTCAGGGAATTCTTGACACAGAGGTTGAATTTTTGTATTTAACAACTGTTAGTGGGTTTTTCTTCTGTGACTGTTTATCCGAGTGCTCCCTTCTTGTACCACGTGATGGTGCCCTGCTGCTTCCATGAAGGTTTTCCAGTAAACACAGCCAGTTTAGAGAATAAGAGATCCTATAAATCTGTTCTTAAGGGTCTGTTCACAGAATTTATAGCAACATTTTCTCCATTCCCCCCCTTCCCCTGTCTTTTTCCTGTGAATTGAAAGTGGCGGTTCTTAAGACTCCTTTTATGCAAAGAAAGATGATGAAAAAGCCCTAAACTCTACAAGAAGGATCCCTAAAAAAGAATTATAGGATCTGTATTCCTAACCATTCCTCTTATCCTCTCTCTCTGCTCTTCATCAGAGAGATCTGTATTACTGTTTGGTTCTTTTGTCCTAAGGCAGTTCAGCTGCATGTAAAATATAAGGAAACATTTAAGACTGCAGCAAATGTTGGCATGTGTTTGCTCAACAGCATTAGTTATCTAACCTAAGCTGCATCCTAGAATGATTTGGTCCTTCAAAACTCAGGTGAGGAAGATGCTGCTGTTATTCAGTATCTTCTGGCATGATGTTTTTGGAAAACAGATCAATCCACTCTGACCCTGACTGTATTAGGAATAAAAAGAACCAAATATCACAGTCCCGAGTCCAGTTGTATTCATTCTCTGCTCAGATAAACTCCCATAGGGAAATTTTACCCAAGTTAATACTGAGAAGAACAAACCAGAAAGTCCTAAACATGGCCCAGTATCAGTTCAGATACATAAAACTGCCTTGAAATATGAGTGGAAAAGCTAGGTATTGCAGTGTCTCTCACCCTTTGATATTATCTCACTCTTTGATAAGATATTATCACACAATCTCTGAGGAATTGTGTGATAACTTTCCTGGGTTTTTCTTTGTTGGTTTTGTTTCAGGTTGGTTTGTTGTTTTTCTTTTTTTTTTGTTTTTTTCTGATTAGGGGCACACAAAAATACTTAAAAGCTCAGCATAGGGAGAGGCATAGGCCAGGAAAACAGATGTTTAGTCTGAAACATCTGGATACAAGATGACTGGATAAGGAGCACCAGGTGGCAGCGGGACCAAGGAACGTGCCAGCAAACAGGCTGAACAGGGGTGGGAGACCTGTCCTGATGAGAGAAGCAGTAAAGCAGAAGGCTCAGCTGATCTTTCCACTCTTAATTCTTGAAGAAGATACCATTCTTCAGGAATGAAGCTTTAGGGCACTGTTATCTTCAAATCTGAGCATGATGCATAAACTGAGGCTTTCACCAAATCTATTGACTCCAAAAAAACTTCTGCAATCTACAGTCTGGAGAACCAAGTTTTTAAAACACAACTTCTCTATTTTAATGGCCTGAGAGATTCTTCAGTCCAGAGCTAGGTAGCTGCCTTAGCGTGGCTATCAAAGAGATTCCTTTACAAGACTCTATTCAGCATAACCGCTGTAACTCGAAGCTATTTTGCTTGTTTATCCTATTTTGCTGTTCCTCTGGGCAAATTTTTTGCGAGAAAATTGCTGGCAGTGCTCACAGGCCTGCACAAGAGGGCAGGAGAAGCTAACAGTTTCGGCAGCAAAAGGCTGCCTCTGACAAGAGAAGGAACCTACACGAGTGACTTTTGCACCGCTGGTTCCCCTGGCTCTTTACCCTTCTCTCCCTGAAGGCAGCCTTTGCTGCAAAGCTATTTTGTAATAGAGACTGGAAAATAGATCTGATTTGCAATAAAACTTGTGTCAACAAAGGTCTGCAGATCTGACTCAAATGTACACAAGCAGCAGAGATTGTTAGTAGGAAAAGGCCGGGTTTTTGCAGAGTCATTTCCGTTCCTGTAATTACACTTTGAAATAAATACCAGTAAGAACTGCAGTTAAAAGACAAATCAGGACATTCCCTTTTCCTATGCCTTTTCTCTGACCATAATTAAGACATTGTGCTTTAAAATCAGGAAACACAAACACCATGGCCTGGGAGATGCGAGGAGTAGGGTTGCAGAAGAAATCAGTAGGATGCCACTTTACAGTTGCAAAGTAGCCCAGCAAAGTGGAGCAGAGCTTGAGTGAGCCAAGCCATGATCCCATGTAAATCAACATCATTCTCTTGATGCAGTAATACACAATTTACACCTAATAAAGAGTGGCTCACATTCTTCTGTGGGGGGAAAAAAAAAGTGCTGAGAAGAAAAAAGTCTTGTTCATGTGTTTACCAAATCCAACTATTTGCTACAGTAATAACCACTAAAATTTGTTTTGGAGCACTATGCTTCAGTCCTCTCATCTCCCATACTTTTTTAAAAAATAAGTGTATGTACAACCATGAGAATGACTGCTAGATCTGAAGCTGAAACCAACTACTTTTTTTCTGGAAAATAAATAATTTAGCCTTGCAATACTTTTAGGAGGCAGGAATCTATTGTTTTTCTGTAAGGAGTGGAAAACGGAGTCTCGTGAAGGCAAAGTGACTTGTCACGGGCTCCATAAGAAGACTGAGTTAAATGAGGAGTTCCTTGCTTCTCAACACTTAGTCACGGTCCATCACAAGTGCTGCACTAACCACCTTCCTTCATCTGCACAATAATCCTCAGTGTCTCAGTCCTTCTACTGCACTACTCTACATAAGGAGGGATGATGCAAATCAGCATAGATCACTGAGCTCTGAAAATACAGGTGGTGATGCTTACAGGGGCAAGAGGTATGAAAAATGGTGACTTTGCAAGAAGTGGCTGCACTTGTCTAACTGCTGATGCAGTGAGAGTCCCTCCTCGTGCCACAGCTGTGGACAGCTGGGGCCTTTCCTTTGCACCCATCCCCATGCTCATCTAACCTATGAGCTGACTCAACTTGCTAGATGAGCTAATAATAAAGCTAATAAAATACCAAGCTCAGCTCTTCTAAAGATGGGTGAAATAGCAGGCCAGCTTCAATGTCCTGCAAAATCTCACTCTGGTGTGCCTAGAAATCACACCAAGTCCATGAAAACTCAGTAGACTCTATTAACAGTGCTGTTATACTTTCTCAGCTCAGGAGACCCATGAAAAAAACACCAAGTGTGATGCCACCACAGATAATGGGTCAGACATGTACAGAGCAGGAGGGAACTCAGCTCATCCCCTGTCAAATGCCTGCATCCATAGCAATAACTTGGGCAGAGGTTTGTTTTCTAGTATTTAGTCCTGGGACTGCTGGTCCTCTTCAACTCCTTCCCCTCCATCAGTGGGCTTATTTCTGCCTGTGCCATCTTCGCATCAGTCCTGCTAGCTATTCCCTACTTCAAGACTACCCCTTTCTTTCATTCTTCAGCCTAGTGAGTGTGTACTTTTTTTTTCAGTTCCTTCAACAGAACACCTCAGAGAGAAAAAGTGTCCCATCTTCATTTCCCAATGATACAGTATTTGTTTATAGTGGTGTTACAAGGAGGATTGCTAGATGCAGGTATGACAATTCTGACCCTGTGCATTTCTGAGGCCTTGTGTGAGAACCTGCCTGATTTTAAGCACCCAAGCAGTCCTCCTGATTTACACTGTCTTAAAATTAAGAATGTGTTTTAAGTACCTTGCTAATCAGATTTCACCAAATGACAGTGCCTGTAAGGGATACAACAATAAAAAACCCCAGCTGTTGGCACTGAGGAAGCCTTCTTCATGCTGGGTGGCCAAGGCCGCATTTTTAAAGCAGGGAGATGAAGGCTATAATTGAGGCTTCCCATGTGTGTTCAAATCAAAGCCTTACACAAAACCTGTTAGAAGCAATCACAAGTTTTGCATTGACATGAAAACATTTTGGATAAGACTGTTGCATAGCAAACATTGAGGAGAAGGCCACCAGAGACTGGCATTCAGACACTGGCGGCAGATAAAATGAACCGAGTTGGTATAAACACACCATCACTGAGAAATAGTTCTCCCCCTTTTTCCTGTCTGATCCTTAACATAGCCTGCAACAAAATCTGGAGTTTACGTGCTGCATCTTTGGCATATCATTAGTACTTGACTTGTAGTTCTCTTTGTATTCCACCAATTCAACCAAGCAGAAGAATAGGTTTGATGGTGCAGAAATTAGTCATTGGGTAAGTTTTATTTTTTTTTAAATGAAGGGCTGTATTGTGGTTACATTTCCCTACAGCAGAACTTATAATCAATGGCAACTGCAAGACAGAATTGCTCACTGCTGAGGCAGAGGTGAAACAGCAATAGTTAAATGCTTCCCTCCTGTGATGGTATTAGCATGACTGCTAGGAAATATGTGCTTGAAAAATGCCAGAGAAAGTGATTTGTCTGTGACAGAAGCTGTTTTAAGAAGAGAGAAAATGAAAACCACAACCACACTAAAATAAAGCCTCTTTTAATGAGCTTCGGATGCCTTCTGGAAAATTGAGAAGAGCTTTTAATGCATAAATGGTTCTTCTGGTATATCATCATATTTTCTGGTGGAGGGTTTTGTTGGGTTTTTTTGGTGTGTAATTTTTTTATTATTTTTATTACCAAGTATATACTTTTTATTTAACTGAAAACAGGACCTTTGTTGTTAGAAAAAGAAAGCAGGAAGGACCAAATTGCTCCAGTCATCAGAAGAACCAGTGTGAGAGTTGTTTACCTGAACCTAACCTAAATTCCTGAGGATACCCACCAGTATTTCCTGGAGGATGGTTTGGTAATCAATTTGACTTTGTGTTGCTGAATATGAGTCATTGGAAATCCTAATGATCAAGTGTCTGTATCACCCCTCAGGTGAAAGTGAGAAAAGGGGAGGGCTTGGAAAAGAATTCCAGTATGTCTTTGCAGACCCTGCTTCTGGGCACAGAAAAAGGCCTGCAACATGCTTAGAACAAAACTACACCTCTTATGGGTGTGAGCTTTCAGTCCATCTGACTGCTGCAACAGAGTTGTATACCAGTTTACTGTTCTGTTGAATTCTCCTTTGTCTTATTGCCTGCTTGGAAGAATGAGCATAACTATGCCATTTCATGTTCTATGCTATCACTTCTATATCTGGCTTATTTTATGCCACTAGAGCCATCAGTCGCCTTCTATTAGTGCTACCAGCATTCTTATCTTTCACTCTAATACTCAAAGTGGGAACATGTCATTGAAAAAGTAATCTTGAACTTGTTAGCTACTGGTATGCCAGCATCTGCTAAATTCCTATTCATATTTTTTGCACAAAGTTGCACAAATGTGTAGCCACTGACCTCAAAAGGAGTGGAATAAGTAAATCATTGAGAACTACAAGCCACCAAGCATTTCAAGGTACAGTCACTGTACTACTCAATCATACCACATTTCTTCCAGCTTCCCAGTGAATCTGTACACATTGACCCAGCCTGAATAAATGCTGCAAGTTTTCCCATATGAGAGTTATTTATTGCATCATTGCAGGCAGAAGGTCTACAGTCAACTTTAACACTTCCTGAATGAGTAATCTAGCCATGAAACAAAGCTGGTTGCTCCTCCTTCAAGCAAGTTTTATGAGAAAATAGCGACGTTTACCCAAAAAACAGGCCAGGCACTTACCCGCCAGAAGCAGTTTCAGAAGCTGAATCTCCATTTCAGAAAAGCCACCTCTGAGATCACTCTCTAAATCTAGGCAGTATAGAGAGCATAAGATTCCCCAGTCTCATCAGCATTGCCAGTTGGCTGGATTAGACCTTCTCTCATCCCCTCCATTTGGTGTGACTGCTATTCTTAGACACCTAAATTTGTTACGTAATGATCGGAAGTCGGCCTTGTGCATTCCTGTGCTGTAACCCAGCTTTAGAATTAAAGGGGAGGGGGAGGTTTGAAATTGCTGTACTGAATGTCATGATGCCTAAACCCTGGTCTGGATCTAGTCCTGTGAAAGTAAGGCCCTGGATTCCCTTCTTAAAGAGGAGTTTGTCACACTTGGTCAGACTGTTGAGCTTGATATTTTCTGAACTCTGGCTGGTCATTAACATGCAGGCTCTATGACAAACTTCTATTCTTTATTTTCCTCAAGTCCAACTGCCCAGTTACACCTCAAGTTTCCCTTTGCTCATTCCCTCTGCTTATTCCATGCACTGGGTTTCCAGGACAAGAGTCAGCAGCCAGCTCTGCTGCCGTCTGCTGTGCAAACACCAGAGGGGATGGCAAGAGGAGTCATAAAATCCAAGTGAAGAGGAACATCTTATTCACCTATGCAAAGGGTATGTCACCAGCTTTTTCTTTTTTTTTTCTTTTTTAAAAAAAAGCTCTTCAATAATCAACTGCCTCAGCAGGGATCTCTGAAAGCATTTTGTCTGGCAGAAGAGAAGCATTCACAAGCTGCATGCAGGGATGGGATTAAGTTTATTACATCAGCTTGTGGCTGTCACAAGTCAAACTAATTTGTGGTGGGGGTCTGAGGGACAACAGAGTCAGTGCTCCCTTTTCCCATTTACAAACTTCAGCTTAGTGCCCTGTAGTGCAAAGACAGCTTTGATTCATGTCTCATCTATCCTTAATGTCTTGTCTTCAGAGTATGCTTAGCCACCTGGTGGACCTATCCCATACAGGCTTCTCACTACACGTTGCGCCAGCAACTCATACAATTGAAATCATCTGTAATTAAATGCTCTGTCTTTCTCAGAGCTGTGTCAGTGACAGAGATGTCACTGAAATTCAGATCCTTCATTATCTACTACCTTCTGCACAGGATCTCCGAGGCCAATCCATATCCATCCTCTCATCAGCAGTCTCAGTATAATTCCTCTCCAAAAGAAAAAGAAGTGTTTTGAGGTTTCAAGCTGTCATTTTGTCCCACTGCATGCTCAGGCTTCAGCCTCCATTTCTCATTTCATTGACAGCAAGATCCTCTCTAAAAGGCCTGAAGAAAAAGAGCAGGCTCATGGATGAGACTGGAAGACCTGGTTATTCAGTATCTGCCCCCATCTTTGTTGCTCTCTCTTTACCTCCGTCTCTTTCTGCCTTATTTCTTTCCTTTTGTCACACATACTTTGCCCAGTAAGGAAGGAGGGAATTTGACAGATGGAGGCCTAGCTTGTGTTCTCATCTTCTCTTCTAGGTGCTACCACACTCTGGACTATTAATACATAACAGTGATACAAGTCTGCACTTTCACAAGCTCATCTCATGAAGGACTGAAGAAAAAAGCAAGTAAGTAGCTAAGTCATTAACTTCCCTTGGCTGTTACTAAACACTTGCTGGCATCAATGAGAATGAGCCAAGAAAAGTCCTTGGGAAAAGAAAATGTCTGGTCATAATTACAATGCAGGTGTCTAATCTGTCACATGAGTGTCGGAGACAAAGTATAAATGACTGAACTCACTCCTGGAAAAATGAGACCAAAGTTTGCAAATTAACTACAAAATCTCTACTACAAAATTAAGTACAGAGTCAGTGGGCCATGATAAGAAACAGCAGTTGAAGAATAAATTCAAAGAAAAAAACCACACATCTCACTCCCCTCTGAGTTGCTTTTATTTTTGCTTTAGAGCTTCTAAGAGTCAACTGTCTGCCTGCATCAGTTAATGACCATTCAACAGCTTATCCCTCTGGCTGCCAAGATCTCTCAAACCTAGAATCGCTTTTTGCCTATAGCTGGCCAGCTGATCTCCAGAAGGGTGGAAATCATTACCAATTTCAATCACATGCAACTGTAAACTGCCTGGGCAGGATATCACCAGCTGCTCATTCACCTGGCAGCATTTTTCTCATCCACACTGAGTGCTAGGGACTGGAGAGGGGCAAGGGTCCACAGCGCCACAAAGCACATGGGAAATGGTATAGTAAAGGCTGCTACCTTCCATCCAGAAGTGGATGGAAGTGATGGATCTAGTGACCCTTACATACATAGCAACAAATCCTCTCTGCTACTGCAGCAAGTACAGGTAACTGCACATCCAAGGAGGGTTTTTCTCAAGGTAAAAGACGAGAAGGAAATCCCTTCCACACTAGGCTGTTGTGCACTAACTGTGGTCAGTTGCAACGATACACACATGGAGGGCCTGATCCACCAGCCACATCTGCATGCTGATCTTGGCCTGGTGCCCATCTTCTCTCCTGTGTGCAGTGTCAGCACCCACACTGCTAACCCTCCATAGCCTCACCCCTATGATCCCTAGCAGGACAGTTGCAAGAAGTTTACATCACAGGTTGTGTTAATGTCCTCCTTATATAAAGCAAGCCATAGGGCTTTGGAGCTAGATGTTTGTGTATTTACACTCTGGTTCATCAACCTCAGCACTTAATTGCTTTTCCCAAATTAAAGCAGAGAAGAGAGACAAGTTCAGTTAATGAATAAACTGTTCTCATTGTTAATTAATCAGCGGTAGAATAATGGCTCAGGATCAGAGCTGCTCTGTTCTAGCCCCACTCAAAGGGAGATCAGCTCACCTCCTCCCAAACACTTGAGAAAGCCTGCATTCAGAGGTTGCCTAGCAAGTTAGCCAACGCAGGCTGCGATACAGTGTGTGCTGCCACAGACGTCGTCCTGACGCATTCCCACTCCAGCTCCCTCGTCACCAGCTCTGGGTATGTGACACTGCAAACAAGGAGCATCTCCCAGGTAATCAGGGCCTTAAACAGTTAGAACTAAGTTTTGGCCCTGAGTCCTGGCACGCAACCCAGACCACAGGAAGCTGGTGTGCAGTGCTCCTGGTGTGACACGCTTAATAAGCAAGCCACCGCCGCCGCCCACATTCATTCCACTTTCTAAATGGTTTAAAGGTTTAGGTTCATTTGTTAGAGCCATTAGTGTAGCCCCAGTAGTTAGTGTTGGGCACATTCAAGCTTTCTCTTTGAATCAGTTGCATTGTGATTGTTTCCTTGCGAGACTTCTCGGAAACTTCTTCCAAATCAAATTATATCAGACCTGAGATTATCTGGATAAGAATAAGTAGTGCAGAGCAGCCAGTCAAATTGCCAGGCACAAGAGGAAAGCATGTCACCGGTGAGAAAGAACAGCTCACCTTTGTCACAGACCAATTAAGATGGCATCTGCTGTAGGTCTGCCAGCTGCTCACATTTCCCTACCATGAGTTCACCTGTGGCAGCACGGGCAGGAGTGCTGGCTTTGCACGTGGTCAGAACATTTTTCTTTGTTTGAGTACTCTGCAGTCCATTGACCTGGAGTTTTACAACGAACTCCAAGCACATTTATCCAGAACACTGGGAGAATGGGGGCTGGAGGGCTATTCCAGGAGCTGAACTGACTGAAGTGGATGTCCTTATCGTTTATGGCTTAATCAGTTTCATCATTGTGTCACTAGGACATTACAAAAATATCACCAGCTTCCAGGCCAATCAATACTTTTATAAGGTTTTTGTACATTGACCTTTTATTACACAGCTGACTCTGTAATCTGCCCTGATTGAAGAAAATGGCATTTTATCACATAAAATGAAAAAAAGAAAAAAAGAAAAAGGTTTTGGTATGGTATTACCACATTCCATACAGAACAGTTAAACTAAAGAAAGGAAGGTCATAACAAGTGTGCTAATATGAGAATGAAAAGAGGGAATATGAAAGAAAAACAGGAAATCAAGTTTCCAGGGAGATTTGCAAGCCTGTGGGTGTTTGCTGTGTGTAGTGAGACAGTGCTGAAGTATCCACAAAAGAAAGGAGGTCCTTCCCACAGGCTACAGCAGAAGATGGCCACAGTTGAAGTTCAGATATTATGAAGAATGGCATGAGAGGAAACAGGGAAATTTGAGGGACAGAGGGGAAAAAATTGGTTGTGGAAGGGAAAGATGAGCGAGGGCAAACTTGACAGGTGCCCCAGTCAGTGCATGCTAAAGAAATGGGGGGCAGGGATGATAAGAGAGGGTCAACTCATTTTGAAAGCCCATGCCTCAGAGACCAGGTTCTCAGTGACAGAGTTAAAGGCCTGGGTCACAAGCAGAATATACAGTAGTTTCTGAAGAAGCAACTGCAGGAAGTTTATGTGGGAAATAAGTAGCAGACAACCTCTTCAGAGACAAATATCCTGCTTTCCTACAAACACTCCTACTTAAGAAAAAGAAAGAACCCAAAGAAATCCCATATAATGAAGTCATCACATTATTTTTTTAATTTTTTTTAAGTAAACAAAATGTACTTTCAAGTTCTGTGAGAGGCATTAGTGGATTTTAAAATAAGAAAAATTAACACCACATTTCCCACAACTGAGCTTGCAGACCACAAGGGTTTTACTGCCCACTCTGGTTTGCTTTGTTTTGTTAGTTGTGCTCCACATCAGAAACAATGAAAACTTTTTTTGGGGGGGGTTAAGAAATATCTTTCAAATTGAGCTACAAGCCACTCCTGATGTCTGTGAGCATGGATGTGTGGGGGTGTGTGAGCAAGCCTGTTTGTGAGAGAGGAAGAGTGGATACATGTGTGGTAGGGGAAAAATGAGAGCTAAGAAGAAAGAAAATCCAGTCTCGGGTGGAATTAAGCAGCAAAAAATGAGTTGTGAAATAGGATTATAACAAGATGAGGTTATTTTTTGTGATTTTAGGCCAATTGGGGAAGTGGGAAACCTAGAAATTCTCTCAGTTCCTAGCAAGGCAAATCAGAGTTCATTAAATACTCTCGGTTGTTTGGCTGTTTGTTTTAAATCTCCCAGCAACAAGGGGAAGAAGATTTACAAATGCTATAGGAGGAAAAAATTCCATGGGATTAAAAAAGAAAAAAAAAGAAAAGAAAAGAAAAAAGAGAAAAACCTTTATCCATACGAATAAAAGCACTTTCTGTGCTAGACTTCTTTTCCTAAGCTTTGCTCATGTTTTAAGTCTCTATATTGTAACAGCTGGGCTGCATTTTTTCACCATTCTTTCTTAAGCAAAAACCCAGGCATATTAGCAGGACATGGTGCAGATTACAACAGTTCAGGGTAACTAATCAACTACTACTGGGTCAGGAAGAAAAGATGAGCCACAGTGAAATGGCAGGAATTGTTGCCCTCTCTCAGCTAAATTAGTGCCACGAACTGATTCCTTCTGACAGTTTCTGTACTATAAGGTTTTCTTTTAAAATCATATTTACTTTCTGAGCAGGGATTTAGGCAGTTACTTAAAATCCTGCCGCTAAATCAAATATTTAATTTTCCTCCGGTGTCAGTGAAAGATAATCGAGCTCGGCAGGTCCTCAGCATGAACAAATTGAGATTTGGATTACTACAAGTACTTCTGTGTTTTCCAGATAGGCATAGGTACAATCCAGACAATGACAAAAATGTGTGGGACGTTCTTCCTAAGACCCATTTTGTCCTTGCTCCTTTCCCAAGGTTGCCAACAGAGCTAGGGGTTACTTGGATGCACCCACCTGCCTTGCAGCAGACATTTGAGACCGACCTGTGCTCAGTCCTGGGGTAACACAGAGCAGAAATATTCACCTACAGGTTAAGCAGTTGGTATTCCATTTCCAGTCCTGTGAAGCCATCCAATTACTCACCATGTAATTACTTGGTAGTCAGTAAATAAAATTCACATGATCAGAAAAATACTGCTTTGTTAGGAAAAGGAGGAATGGGATAAATAGAAAATTAGGGGGTTCTTTTCCAGTAGAGAAAAATATTAGTTTCAAAGCTTGTATCCATATTTCCTCTCAAGTTCAGGGATGTTTGTCTGTATCCATTTCTAGTTTTAAGCTGCAGGATGACTTACCATCTAAAAAAAGCTTCACATTACCATCTATAAAAAGCCTCACATTTGGGCAATGTGTCTCAAGTCCTTTTCAACTAATTCAGCCTACAGCTTCCAGAAGCTGGGCCACCTAGGATTTGCTCCATGTGCAACTGGCAGTGTGTAAGGGAATAGAAGTATTATACGAAAACCTGGTAATGGCTGAATCCTGCCTGCCAGCTTTAATAACTTAAAAAAAAAAAAACCCTAAAATTACTCAAGTCTAGCAAATCTCCTGGCAATCCAAAGCTGGAAAGGACCCAAATTTACCTTCTGTACTACGTTTAAAGCCACTATTTAAAGACAACTGAAATAATAATAAAAATTTTTTTAAAAAAAAGAAAATTAGCACACTGGTATTTCTATTGCCCACACTAGATACAATGCAGAAATGCCAAATCCCACCACTATAAAAGATACATCTGGTGTAGTAGACATATAGGAAAACCACGTGGGATGTTTGACTTTGTAATATAATGACCAAGGAGTGTTTCCTGCATGGCAGAGGGTGAAGTGATGCCACTTTCATTCAGGATCAGCTAGGTTTTGGGATCTGAAAATCTAGTGTAGGTTCAGATAGCTGTAAAGTTACATGGAAATGTTTTAGCAGAAGGGGTGAAAGAAAGGAAATCTACCTGTTTACATGAGAATGTGCTCACAGTGATCTGCTAAAGAAACAGGACTAGCCTCTCCTGAGCTTATGTTCAGAATAGGTCCGTCACAGACCACCTCTCCCTCCCTGTCTCACCAGGTTTCCCTCCAGCCCTCCTTCTTCAATTGCAGTCAGAAGTGCTTTAACAGCTAGTGGAGAAAGAGGGGACAAAGAAAGTGTAGGCAGATTCTTTACATAGATTCTACACACAGAACCTATATAGTTACATTTCTGGCGTATTTCTAACCTAATGTTGCATGTACTAAAGAGCTCAGATTATGAGCTATACTTGCAATTTAGCTGAACATATTTTACTTCCAGGATTTTTCTTACAATGTTCCATCTCAGTTTTCTTCTGCTTATATTTATCCTGCCTACCATCCTAAACATTTCCTTTCCCCCGCCCCCTCTCTTCTTAGCATATACATCACAGTTTTTCAGACTGTTAAATCTTTTTATTTCAGCATCCCTAAACTCAGATAGATTTAGAATCTTCCTTCATAAAACAAATCCAACATGCCAAAACTATCACATCTCTTAAAGGTGGGTCTGGACTTCAAAGGTTGGAAAGCCCACAGCCTTGGACTTCACAAATTAGATGGAACAACTGTAACAATCACAGCTGTGCATTTCCTCCCTGTTTTCCTCATGTAAAAATACATTAATAAGCCAATGCTGGTAATCTCCAAAAAACAGATCACTGAGTTTAGCCAGCTAAAGAAAAAGCACAAGCCTCAATTTGAACACACAAACCTGAAAATGTTTTTACCCTATGACTTCTTTTACTGCTTTTGGACTAAGGATTAAAAAGAAAAATAATCCCTTCTCTGTTATAGATGCGTGATACCATAAACATTTGCTGCTCTGCAAGTGTGAAAACTCTGTGCTGTAATGGGAAGGGGGGGAATTTCTTTGCAGGTTCTAACCTGCTAGAGCATATTTATCATGTAGACTCTTGAGGTTAAGAAGCTGGCATGTCTCAAACATACCCCTACTTGTTTGAGTAGTACAGTATTGGAAAGAGACATCCAGTGCTCTGGGCTGCTTCTATATTACAACTAGTTGCAAACCATGCATGGAGACTGATTACTTTGCCTCAGAGCTGTTTGGGTCTC
The DNA here is from genome assembly GCA_020800305.1 of Porphyrio hochstetteri. Taxonomy (NCBI): domain Eukaryota; kingdom Metazoa; phylum Chordata; class Aves; order Gruiformes; family Rallidae; genus Porphyrio; species Porphyrio hochstetteri. Next base: position 6,711,510 of record CM036908.1, on the reverse strand, counting down.
CAGGCTAAACAACCACCAACTCTGAGAGTAAGGACAGAAACCAAATACACAGATGGCTCTTTGCATGTCTTGACTCCAGGCTGGAAAACAGCATGTCCACCCTTGAGCTTGCAAGGAGGTCTGTGGAAAAATAGTGTGGAGGAATAAAGGGAAGGTAGGGGAATTATTTTGCAAGGTTGTATGATTCTCTAATTGCTCAGGAATTAAGAGGTGAGATGTAATTAATCACTACAACTAATTCACTGCTTAACCTTGACAAAGTCCCCAGTGATTGATTCTATGCTCAGGTTTTCCTGTGCACATACTGGGAATATTAGCTAATGCAAAGCAAGAGTCACCCAGATTTTTTGAGGCCTTTCAGGAACTCTCTAAAGCCAACAACCAGACAATCACTCAAAGTACCCTGCTTAGTATATAAGAGGTAAAGCAGTCATTTAACTGTAGCCACATTACTGGGCCTCCTCACGTAACACAATTTCCAAACTTAAGTACCAGTTGCAAAGAAGTCATACCCCAGATCTGAGAACCCTTTCCCACCATGTCATTGTCCCTGCTCAGCACAACTGTTGCAATAGCCCTGAGGGCAAAGCCAAGAAGTCTGTGATACACCCTAGACCCTGACCATCACAGATTTAAGCCGAAGAATTTCGAGGGCAGTCAGTCTGGAGCATAGTAGGGATGATAAGTGACTATCATCTTTGTTGTGGGGCATCTTAGCCGCTTTATACTTGAATACCAAACGTGCTTTCAAAGACTGTTATTTTAGCTCCATTTACAGTGCATAAGGGAGCAGGACACTGAAAGTATCAACATATCTGTGCCAGAGGCAAAAAAGAAAAAAGAAAAAAGGGACAGAAAAAAGATTCTACTACAGAATGCAGTAGAAATATGCTATGGAACATACAAACAAAGAAAGGCAAAAGCTCCTACCCTCTTTAAACTTCTTGGTCCCAGCCAGCATGCAGGCATGTCTGGAATTGATCCGGTATATGCAGTATGCTCATTAAGATTTTGGAAGGAACCATAAGCCTAGAAGATAGCCACTACTGCCTTCTTCCCTCTAATGGATAGACCAAGTGTTTTCTAAGAACACATGCCTTGCATTACATCTACAACCTTTACATAAGAAGATATTTAAAAATATCCAAAGGCAGCTCCACAGGCAAACCTATAGGTAACACCATTCTGCAAACAGCAGCGTAGGAATCAGAGTCCTTTTATGCCTCCTGTGTCAGGGACAGTGTAAATTTACACCTGCCTCAGGTTTAATTTAGCAATTAGCAATTATTTGGTAAATTAAGGAGGGCAGGAGAGTTTCCTCTCAAATAAGGCTATTATTAAACAACAGAAAAACACTGAGCGGGTTCTCTCTTCTCACAGAGTGCCAAACAGACTAGGGTAGGTTTGTAGAGTTTTAGGGTTTTGATTTACAAAGATGTCTTAGTGTCTTCCATTTTCAACTTTGCTAACCCTGTTGGTATTTTCCACATTCTTTCAGAATTTTTCCTCTGTCTTGAAAAACTATAACTGGCCCATCAACCAGCAATATGCAATGGTGAGGTCTTTCTTCTGCTTGAATAAAAAGCTGGCTAGCAACAAAAGCATGTGTCCTTCCATGGTGAACTGCACAGCTCTGCCCAGTCTAACAAAAATAACCCTAGAGTACTAGTACCTGGGGATGTCTCATTTGTTCAAAGTAATGCATACCTGTGTCTTTTTACTTAACAAAACCAGCAGAAGATGGTCAGATTGGGTCCTGGTTAATACAAGCATTTGTTGGCTAGGTGTAAGCTTCACCTTATCTCTTCGATTAAAAAAAGCCAACAACCCAATACCTAAAACTTTTCTGCCCTGAACAAGACATTCTATTGTCACAGGAAGAGCTCAAAGGGAGGGACATTCACTGAAAACCAGCCCCATAAGAAGACAAGGATTTAACAGCTCTGATGAGATTTCCACACGTTCTGGGTTGCAGATGATGAGAAACTCAAGATAGGTCCAGCAGTGCATGAGCCAGAAAAAGACAGGTCCAGTCTACTGTTCACAGACAAGAAAGTAACACTATCCCGTATTAAGGAACACAATAGTAAGTCTAAGGAGGTTTCTTTAAAGCCTGTAACCTGAAACCCAGATTCTTCTTATATGTTTTCCAAATACTTTTGATTGTGGCTCAGTGTCTGTTTGATAGAGCAATAAACAATGCTTTCAGATTTTGCATGCTCAGAAAGCCCCCAAAACTCTAACGGCAGAATCTCAGTCACATTTACTTCCAGCTCACAAAACTGTGAAGTCAGGCTCTTCTGTAAATACTGCATTTATGAAGTTACTGGTATGGGAGCAGAGCATTTTAGAAAATCAGTCCCATAATATATGAAGGGCATGAGAAATCTTTTGATGTCTGGGTATGCACATGTATTTGAGGATAAGGGGTAAAGGAATGTAACGTTTTAATATATAGTGCACAGAATTTAAGAAAAAAAAAGGAGAAAGAAAAAAGGAGAAAGAAAAAAGGAACAAGGAAAAAGGAAAAAGAGAAAAGAAAAAAGAAAATAGAAAAAAGAAAAGAGGAAAAAAAAGGAAAAAGAAAAAAAAAAGAAAAAAAGCAGCATTGTCAGGCAGTTTCACAAGAGTCAGTTAAAAATAACAATATCTGTAGTCCTTACAAACAGAGGGGCCACAAAACAAACACCAGTACTTCAGTCAGTATATGTGATCGCAGGCCCTGGTAGTGCTGTTTGGTTTTATGCCATGGGCTGCATACTTGCTAGGCTTTCTCTAGGACGGCCATGCTATTTACCCAGGTTTGGGTCAGGGTTATGCCAATTCCTCTGACCTTTCCTCCACATAGAGCTCAGCAGCAAGCGTGACACCCAGGCAGCACCCAACGAAGCCTTATCAAAGCAGCACTGAGAACCAGCTTATCAGCAGTTGTCCTCTACCCACCTGCTACAGAAACGAAGCAAAGAGCTGGCCCGTGCCCTAGCTTCACGTGAAAGCCCACAGTGCCAGGACTGAACTTGTAATAAGCAGGGCCATATCCCCTGCCTGGTGAGAGCTGGCCAAATGCAAGGAAGTAAAAGGGACTTACGCAAACTAATATTTTGAAAGAGAATGGGGAAATACCACTGCTCTTGTGCAAGCTTAACAGAAATTTGGTAGTGCCCAGGGTCAGCAAGGCCTGCCTGGCAGCTGCCTCCAGGTTTGTGTTGGAGGCTCTCTAGTGCAATACCAATTCAGAGCACTGCTCTTTCTGTGGAGCCACTGATCATATGATTTCCTGCAGCTGCCCAGTTTTTCCAGAAAAAAAAAAACCAAACAAACCAACTCCTAGAATAATGCCCCCCCAGATCTGAATGCTGCATACACCTGCCTGTTTCATGAAAGGTAGAGATCCCCAATGGCATAAATGCATAATGAATAGAGCAGTAATGATGGCAGACCTGGAAGAATTAGTAGAGGGACTGAAAGTATATACTGTGGCAAGAAATAAAGGTTTCTTTTTAAATCATAGAATGGCATGGGTTGGAAGGGACCCCAAGGATCATAGAGCTCCAACCCCCCTGCCACAGGCAGGGACACCAACCTCAGGCCTGGATCTACACTAGGTTGCCCAGAGTCCCGTCCAACCTGGCCTTGAACACCCCCAGGGACGGGGCATCCACCACTTCCCTGGGCAGCCTGTTCCAGCACCTCACCACTCTCTCTGTAAAAACCTTCCCCCTACTATCTAATCTAAACCTTCCTTCCTTCAGCTTTAATCTATTCCCCCTTGTCCTGCCATTGTCTACCCTTTTTAAAAGCTGAATCCCCTCCTGTTTCTCTGCTCCCTTCAGGGACTGGAAGGCTGCAATGAGGTTGCCCCGCAGCCTTCTCTTCTCCAGGCTGAACAAGCCCAGTTTCCCCAGCCTCTCTTCATAGGGGAGGTGCTCCAGCCCTCTAATCATCTTTGTGGCCTCCTCTGAACCCCCTCCAACAGTTCCACATCCTTCTTGTATTGGGGGCCCAGATCTGGATACAGGACTGCAGATGGGGCCTCATGAGGGCAGAGTAGAGAGGGACAATTGCTTCCCTGTCCCTACTGGCCACCCCTCTTCTGATCTAAGGGGCAGATAGATTTATTTTCCTTCCCTAAGTAACATTAAAGTGAACGGAAAGATTCTCATCTTTTACAGAAATAAACCAGAAAAACTGAATTCTTATTGTAAATATTACCAATATCAACCAACACCCAAGTAACTTCCAGTTCATAACAAGACATTGAGTGAGTACATACAATACCATATTCTGTCTGCATTACCTGTTTCCTCCAAAAACTTACAGTGGCAACTTCTTAAACAGAGGATAGGGTAGCACAATGTGCCTGCTTGTACGCATCCCAAGCAAAATTTGGATGAGCAAAACCTGGACTGTATTTGTAAATGGCTCCTAGATTTACAAAAGGCCAAGACAGAAAGTTGGCTATTGATTTTCATACCTGGGATTTTCAAAATCCTACAACTCCAAACCTTATTTATATTTAAGTGATTTTTTTAAATAGATTTTGGACTAGGCAGTGTGGTCTAAGGTTTAAAGCAAAGGGCTGAGAAACAGGAAACTTGGGAGAACTGGGTTGGATGACAGCCTGGATAAATGCATGTGGTTTGTTTGCATGATTTTCAGTTAATAACAAGGGAGATCGGGTGTCTCAAAATTCAGAAAAAGGAAATAAAGCTTCATCCTGCCAGTTAGGAAAAACCTTCCTATGAAGGTAACCAAACTGATAAATAGTAATAGAAACTAGTTAAGTGTCTTATCACTTATACCTGGAATTTAGAAAGCCTTAGATAGCATACTGCAGGGGAGAATCCCATGCCAGGTTGCAGCAGGACATATAGAAGGGTTGGCCTTTTTTTTCCACCTGTGACTGCAGAAGTGTTGGGACACGATGGACAAGAACTGCATATTCCTGTTCTCCCACTGATACTTTGTTCAGAAAAAGCTGAACAAAGTCCCTTTAATGTATTATGGAAACAGTCAAAACCATTCTTTAGCTGGTTTTCCCAAACCTGCTCTTCTACATGAGATAGGGCCTAGAGGCATAGGAGGTCTCACATCTCTTGTCATTGTTATTGTACCTAGGGCAAGTTCAGATGTTTTATGTGTGCAGAGGTCTGATCTTTTAAAGAAAGCTTGGAGAGCTGCCCAAGAGGTTAATTAAAATCAATGTATTTATTTTTTTGTTAAAGAAGACACTCCAAAGACTCAATACAGGACTTATACATAAACCTACAGGAATAAGACATCCACTTATATGAGGTGAAGAAAAGGTTCACTTGGTAGATATTCTACTCTTCCACTGCTGATTCCAAGGTTGTACTTTTCTGATGTTCACCCACATCCCAAAGTGCAGATCAACAGAAGCTCCAAGGGGCTGTAGGCAAGAACAAGGCAAACAAAGCTCTGACCTTGTGGTGAGTGCTGTAAATAGAGTACATCTGCATTCTGCTTTTTTCTTACCTTTCTCCCTGAGAAATATGAAGGTCGATCACACAAGTTCACTATAAGGAAAATATTATTGGTTCTACTTGACACAATGTCTACTTGACATCTGCAGAAACTATACCAGCATCACAGCACTGAGAAATTCACTTGCCAAACAGCCTTTAATTTTGGGTCCCTCATAGTTCAGGCTATATATTCTTAGAGGTAAGAGTGCTAGCTCTGGAGCCAAACTGGTACCAGGTGCTTAATTTATACCTGAATCACTTATTGCCTTAGTTCCAGGTATTTTCACATGGTGAATTCAAACCTATAAATTCAATGTAAAAGTTCTTTAAAGGTTCAGCAAAAGGTCTTTGCAGCAAACCTTAACAATAAAAATAATCAAGTTTTTTACATCACACTGAAATTCAACTGTTCAATGCTAGCTTACCAATCAGACTTGTGAGTATTGTTGATTAATCACTGAAATATTGTCCTTAAGTATTATTGCTTAAACTTAAGACTTTCTTTTGAGATATCATTATTCTTATGAGAACAGAATGTCAGATGAGTTTCTTCTGAAAATTTATCTCTTACAGCTTACCTATCTTAATTTTCTGTCATCATTGGCTGAGATTTTTCTTGATTGAAACATCAACATCCAATATCGTCCTTAACTATTACACTTTGAGTTTATAGAGTGTAAAAATCACAGTTCTCAAAGTATGTCCACTTCCAGTAACAACCTTCTTAGGTATTGTTTATAAAATTCTGCGAGTTTTCAATTTCTAATGCATCAGAAATATCATCAGAGGTGCATTGAGCAGCTCATGTCCTCATGTCTGTGTGCAGGAATGGGGTGGGTGGAGGGTGGGGTAGTCCCAAGAGCTCGTCTGTACCTTTGTTGAACAGCCCTGGAAACTTGTGTTCTGTCTTTCTTCCCATCCAAGCCACTGGATGAGGGGGAAGATTTTATGTTCACCAAGAAATCTGTTTATTCTTTGGACTTTCAATCTGTACGTATGGAACACCTTACTAATGACAAAGGAGGAACAACTAGGACGTGACATCTTGACACTGATGTGGAAGAAGAGAGAAAATGCAGTTATTCACATATTTCTGCAAGACATATTTACATGCAGCATTCTGGACAGAAAAGACAATATCCATGCTGCAGCCCAGATCTGTCTACTTTCTGCACATGCCCCAACAAGCACAACTGCAGGCAGAACCAGAACCTGCTCTTCAGAGAATGCAGACCCTGTGTAGACTGCGTGTGTTGGCACATCCCCAGAAACACATGCACAGGCTTTCTCACTAAACTTTACCTGTAAGGCAGCCACGCAGAACAAGATGGATAGGAAGAGTACATGTGTCTCCAAAGGCTCACAAAAGAAGGTGCTTTTTCAGAGCAATGCAATGACATTTGCCTATTTAGAGATGCAGGGAGACCACAGAATAAAATAAAATTAGTTTCTGTAAGGCTCTACAGAAATAACTAGATAGTCATAATGAGAGTTTGGCTGGCCAAGGGGCTGATTTTGCCCATGGAAAGAAAAATCTTCTGAAAACAAAGGCATGCTGGATGACACATATTTTCTAGTAGCATTCCTTTAACATGCCTTGGCTTCTTTTAAAAACTTGCTTTAAAGAAGCTATCCTCCAGGCTCCTCTAGGCCTTTATGATTATAGAATTGGTGAAGTCCAAGCCTGTGGAAAATAATATCACAGTTTCTATTATACAGTTGTCTTTCTCAGAAAAATGCTCATCTGCAAGTTTTCAATAGCTTCCATGAGTATTATTTTTCCTGAAGATTCCTATTTAAAGCTTCTTATATGCAACATAGGTAAAAAACATCAGTCATGACTGGTATGGCCATCTCCTTTTGTTCAAGTGGGATCATGTTTTTCTTTTTCTCCATGGGAAAAATGTGTGTGTGTGTGTCTCTGTGTGGATGCATCTCTATTCTTTACCACAGTCTGAAATAGCAATGTAAAATGTCTTGACATTTTCCACCAAAAAAAAAGCAATAACAAAAAACCCAACAACTTTGGGATGAGTTTATGCCTGGAATGTTTCTGAAAAAAAAAAATCACAGAAGATTATATTTCAAAAGAGAGTGATGAATAATGGAAAGTATGAACTGTGAAGTTCTATTATATCAGTTGTATTTAGGTTAACCACATTTAATTTTTTTAAGCTCATAAACCCTTAAGAAACGTTAATCACATGATGGACTTATTTGTAAATTTACATAATGCCCTGAAGGAGACACTGTGGTGACTCATGAGCATCTCTGGTTCAGGCTGCCAGGACTGAGAAAGCAAACTGAGTAGTATGATCTTGTATGAACTGTGACTGAATTCCAGTAGAGTTATCCTCAGGACACTCCACAGCATTTTTTAGCACACTAAGATATGAAAACTAAAACAAGGGTGATAGAAAACAGTCTTTAAGTTTGAGCCTTAGCATTGTTTTCTTTCATTCTATCAAAACTGAAAATTATGCAGTCAAAGCACACATACACATTTAAACGGGATGTTTCTGGGATATCCCATATTTTAGTTAGCTGGTATATTCAAGGTAGTTATTCCAAAAAATGCCCACAAAACCTTTTCAAACAGCATGTAAAAGTCTTTTTCATTGATAAAGGTACTACTATTACTTTAATTTGAAGTGAAAATCTGAAGTATCACTAATGTTACACAAGAGTAAACTTGCATGCAGACTATATTTTAATAACATGCATATATAAAGAATTAAATTTTAATATGGCAATGAGAAAATAGGCCTATAGTAAACTCAAAGCCCTATCAAGTGATGCCATCTGGGTTTTTTCCTTCTATTGACAAGACAACAGATTTAAGATATATTTAATTAAAGTATTAGCAATGATTAAGTATCTCATGAGTGACAATGTATGGTAGTAGACACAATTAAAAAATAGTTACTTGGGTGCCTATTAATCTGTCAAGTGAACTGATTTATCTGCTCTCCATAAATGAACATCAGATGTAATCTAATGGTTTTTTAATAGAAGGAGGCTTGACAAAATACTGTCAGATTGTATTCTGGGTAATGATCCAGACTGCAATGATCTCAGTAATGACTTTATCTATTTACCTGGCCTCAAACAAAGGGGGGGGAAAAAAGATAAAATGATTCAGCTAGCGTAGAATGCTCTGGCACTATGAATGTTTAAATCACTGAAGCAGCCCGTTCGCCTCTGTAGCGGAAGAAAACATGAAATTGATTAAAACAGCATAAAAGCAACAGGAAAATCTTCCTCCTCCGCAGCCAGTTTGGGAATGGAAACTTACCTAGTTCTCATGGTCTTTTTTTTTTTGTTGTTTGTTTCCCTGTTGTTGAAGTGGTCAGTTCAGGGGAAATTCTGTCCTTTTAAGGAAAAAGATCTCATAGCACCACAGGACTGCTGCTGTACGCCTCTTCTCAAGGAGCGGTGATCTGCTTCCAGAACAAGAGCAATGAGAGTAAGGAAGGCTTTGGGACTTACAAAGGGTTGTTATGTGCCCTGAAAATCTTCCTCTTGCCCCACATTGACATGATAGGGCTTACGACTGCTTTTGTGCTTCCCTCTACAGCTCACACAAACAAGTCCAAACTGCTGTCATAAACTGCAGTGAGTATCTCTTGACTTTACCACAGTTTCACAGTTTCTGAAACCTGAAAAAAAAATCCTTTTGTCCTGCAAAATTCTGTTTCAGATACAAAATTGCATTGAAGGTACAGCTTGATGATTTAAGTAAACACAAAGGGAAGACTTATGGAGATTTCCATGCATACAGCAAGTCCCATTGGAACAGAAAATGCTGTTGAACTTTCCCTCCCAGCCTCACCTACTGTGATACTTCCACTGCTGAAAACATTGCTGGGAAAACTTGTTGATTTACTGTCTCAGAAATATCCGTCTCTGTAATAAACAGGATGACCCAGACTTCAAATCAGATCAGCACCAGTGCCACACAGTATAAATTAAGAGGCCATTGCAGTCTGCTTAAGAGGAACTAGGTGTGATGCTGGACAATTTGCCATTGTATTGGACAACAGAAAAGCAACATTATACTGAGGTACACAGATGTTGGTGACAGGCAAGATAAATATCCTGAGAGAATAGCTATGATCTCTATATGCACTTTTAGTCTGGCTGGTTTCAAATTGGTCTATAGTGGAGGTGTACTTCTGGTTTTCAAGTACTTTGAGATACCCTGGAAGCACAAGTGGCAAAGTTGTGCGATTTTCCATTAGGTGTGTTCAGTGTTTAGGTGAACTACTGTGAAATCCTGAGCCCCCAAGGTGCCTTTCAGTCTATCTGTAAAGATCTGCAGGGTTCACTTAGCGAGAACTTCTGCAGCTGCACCTTCCACAGCAGCATCAGCTGCAAGACCTTTTCTCATGAAGCAAGTGCTACTCTTAAAATCATAGTCCATCAATTTCTGGTTTGGAAGGATTGGTCTAATTTCCTGTGAATCTCTAAACAAACCTCAGAAAGATCTGTCTCATAGACATTTGGCCAGGTCTAGTGTATGGCACTCCCAGTGCCCAGGCCTTCACCCTGTGTGAGACCAGAGTGTTGGCTTTAAACTGCTGACAGACATCGGGAGATACAAACTCTGGTAGCCAAGGCTGAGATTAAAATCTGTATGTCTGCTCCCTCACAGTCTGCAGGAAGCTAAATACTGTTTGTGCTGTTGCAATCTGCCCAGAAGGCCAGTGTTTAGCTCTGCAGGCTAGTACACTGAAAATTGTGTTTGAGAATAAACCTGCATGCAGATGATGAGGAGACAAAGATAACCAGAACAAAATGCTCTATTCTTCCACTTCTTACTTGACTTGCAGACAATAGACATCCTTTTAAAAGAAGTACTCATACTTGAAGTCCTCAGATAATCTGTAGCATTAAGCCAACTCTAAAAACCACCAGAGACTGAGATGAGAGAATCCTCACCACAAGTTGGAAATAGCAAGGGATGGGAAATAGATGCAGGAAGAAGGTAAGGGGAAAATAACAGGATTGAAGAACATCAAAGGCTGATTAATTCTGAAAGATAAGGCTTTAGAGAAAACTTACCCTACTATTACCTGCACTCTTAACCAATAGCTAGGTCAAAGTAGTTTTTGAATATCTAAATATTATGGTGCAGTCCCAGCTGGCAACTAAGCAGCATATAGCCACTCACTCACTCCCCTCCAGTGAGACAATGGCAACAGTGAAAGTGAGAAGACTTGCACATTGAGATAACGACAGTTTAACAGGTAAAGCAAAAGCCACACATGCAAGCAAAGCAAGACAAGGAAGTCATTCAGCACTGCCCATGAGCAGGCAGGTATTGAGCCATCTCCATGCAAGCAGGGCTCCATTACAGCATCACACAGAATCACAGAACATCAGAAGTTGGAAGGGGCCTCAAAAGATCATCTAGTCCAACTCCCCTGCCAGAGCACGCGTAAGGGTTACTTGGGAAAACAAACCACATCACTCAGAACTCCCGCCACCCCCCCTCCCCAGTTCTTCCTCTTTCCCAAGACCCTTAAATGCTGAGCACAATATCATACAGTACAGAATATCTCTATCTGTATCCCCTCCCAGCTCCTGGTGCACCCCTAGCCAGCCTACTGGTGGGGTGGCGTGAGAAGAAAAGGCCTTGGCTCTGTGTAAGCCCTGTTTAACAGTAACAAAAAACACCTCTGTATAACGAAATCATCTCTCCTATCAGCACAAATACAAAACATAGCCCCATACTAGCCACTATCAATAAAATTAACACTCAGCTGAAACCTGGGCAGTAACACAAACATAAATTTGAAAATATGGGAAACACTTATTTACAAAGAGCACTTTTTCCTGCTTGCCACTTCTTTAATTTTATATAATAGGCACTGTCTTTGAAAGCACACTTGAGATATTCATGTTTCATCTGTATGGCCTAACATGGATTCTCCTTCCCAAGTCAAGTGACATAGTGAGGCTTGCAGGTCTTCAAAACCTTAAGGATTTGAACAGATGCTCAAAGCATTTCCACATCACATTGGTTCTCTAAGACAGAGTTAAGCTGATGGATACATTAACATGGACATTAGAAGAACCTAGGTAGATAGAAGTGAGTCAAGCAAGGGATCAAACCATGAAAGTGATACTCATTTTAGCTGAAGTTGACTGTGATCAAAGTCTTTAACCAACATTTAGGTCCTTTGTTTGAAGTTTGTGTTTGGGAAAGGTCTATTATACCTCAGAAATCGTCTTCTTTGTCAGAAATTAAGTTCTTGAAGAGTAGTCAATCCTCTTGAGACTCTGCTCTATAAATAATCCCTCTCCTTCTACCACAGATATCATCCATTCCAGAAAAAAGAAACCCTACTCTTCAAGGTAACTATTTGAGAGCACTCAGTGTGTACTTTCTGGCTGCAAGTTATTTATTAAAGATCCTGTTTTCTAATGAAGTTGTGATTTTATCACATTTGCCCTCACCCAATTTATACAGCTGTGAAATGAAGCAGCAAGCCCTGCAAGTGTTTTTATTTCTTATTTCTTTATAGCAACAACTTTACAAAGGGCATAATCAGCAATGACCAGATTACAGGAGTATTCACACAATTCAGGGGGGTTCTTTTTGCAAAGGGAATGGGATAAGCTAGAGAGAATTACATGTTTGGCTGTTCCAAGCGCCTGCCCAACATCCTGCAATGAACATTTTTACTTGGGACACTTAATTTAACCTTCTCCATGGTTTATCCCCTTTCGGCGCTTTGTTTCGTTCTTTCTTACCTACGCTCCAAGCCGTTTTCAGAGGAAGGGTCCTGCCGTGGCTCAACCCCAGGCTGTGGCTGCGCGCCCCACCGCGCTGGCTCAGCGGGGCGAACAGAGCGAGCCGGGCGGGCTGGGGTAAAGGCAGTTTACCGACAGCACCGCGAAAGGGGAACAACACCCAACGAGGCGATAACACCGAGCGCTGCTCGAGCACTACGGCCAGGCCGACACCTGACCGCACCCCGCAGACCCGCCCCTCCCCGACCAGCCCCTTTTACGGGGGCGGGACGTCACGTGGTGTGGCAGCAGCCCGGGCCAGCGCGGCCCAGCTAGGCCGGCTGCTTGGGGGAGTTAGCTCTGGCATGGCCGGAACCGGGTCAGAGCCTATCAAGCTTACTGCAACAGATGACCAAGAGGAGGAACTGTCTAAAATGCACCTAAATCACATGGAATCACAGAACCACAAGGTTGGAAAAGACCTTTAAGATCATCAAGTCCAACCATTCTCATCCTAAACTAAACCATATCCCTAAGTACCTCATCTACCCTTTTTTTTTACACATCCAGGGAAAGTGAGTTCACTTAGGAAGTTGCTGAACGTTCTTCCATCTGGTTTTCCCCCACCCACCCCATAACAGCTATTCATCTGCCCTTTTAATTTCACTTTTCACCTTTAGCTTGTGCACTATGGGAGCTGCACCTATAACCGATTCACAGACACAACCAATCAGTCCAGGTTTCATGTGCTACATACAGCTTGGCTAGTACACTGAAAATTGTGTTTGAGAATAAACCTGCATGCAGATGAAGAGGACAAAGATAACCAGAACAAAATGCTCTATTCTTCCACTTCTTACTTGACCTGCTGACAATAGACATCCTTTTAAAAGAAGTACTCATACTTGAAGTCCTCAGATAATCTGTAGCATTAAGCCAACTCTAAAAACCACCAGAGACTGAGATGAGAGAATCCTCACCACAGGTATTACAAGTTGGAAATAGCAAGGGATGGGAAATAGATGCAGGAAGAAGGTAAGGGGAAAATAACAGGATTGAAGAACATCGAAAGCTGATTAATTCTGAAAGATAAGGCTTTAGAGAAAACTTACCCTACTATTACCTGCACTCTTAACCAATAGCTAGGTCAAAGTAGCTTTTGAATATCTAAGTATTATGGTGCAGTCCCAGCTGGCAACTAAGCAGCACATAGCACATGAAGTGTGCTATGCCAAGCTGTACTTAGCACATGAAACTTGTAGTACACACTTACTTCCTTGAAGTACACACTTACTTCAAACAATGCAATTCTACACAGGCACAACTGCTCTCCTCATAATTTTCACTTTCTCTCCTCCTTATCTTTCTTAAAACTTGAGGAGTGGTCAGGTATTAAGTTAGTTCCACCCTTTATAAAGGTGTTTGCTCACATTGATTAAGATCTAGTCAGGGTGGCACAGGGTATTGCATTAATACACCTTTAAGTTTCCTTGGTCTAATGTCAAGATCACACTACGTATCAATAACCAATATTAAATAACCAATATTAGAATAAAAAGACACAGAAGAGTTATATTTTGCTTTATTGTTTATTATAATATAAGAAAGACAAATCTAGAAAGCACATTTCATGGAGCACCATATTGTAACAAAATTTTGCTGGCTCTCCTACAAAGTTTATTTTTTTACATTTAAACAATGACACACACATAGTCAGTACACACAGGCATCTACACCCCGGCGATCTTATTGATGGCCCCAAAGAGAACTCTCTTTCAAATACAGAAACATTAAGGTGCACAGTAGAACGCCAGTGTGGGGGCATCTGAACACCAACTGAGTTAATTACTCTTTTGTTAGCGATCTTCATAAGCACACAAGCCTTCACTGTCTCACCCCAGTCTCTCTTCTCCGAAGCCTCCAAATTGGGCCCAGAGGTGACTGAATATGCATCCCGCACAGATACGGTGTAGAGTTGAACAAAACTGGCCAATATTCCCTACCTGATACCTTTTATTGCTTTGGTTATAGTACTGAATGAAATCCTTAAAAACTCTTAAACCTGCACTCCACATCACAGAAAGGCCACTTTCACACATACAGAAACATAACGTCCCTCCCCACACACCCCTGAATGCCTAGCACTGATACCTTTTTGAGAAACTTTGTGGGTTTTCCCACCAAGATCACCTTCATAATGGCATTGCATTTTTCAAAGTGTTCAGACAGTTGTTCAACAATATATTGAGATATATTTACTTCTTTTTAATAGGGTATGTCTTCCTGCTGCCTTAAATTTATGTCATTGTCTACACAAGCAAGAGCTAAATGCTATCGTTTTCATCTGTATAAAATGTTTTACATTCATTTTATACAGTGCTAAATAAATGATGCTAAGCACAGAACAATGTAGAATGATAGCCCAGAATAGCTTTTTACCTTGCTCAAAATGAAAAAGTACTGGAAGTTTCCCATTCTAATGCTGAGACACGGTATTGGGGTCTCTTTTAAAAACAGTAGCCTTGCAGAATGATTTCAGGCACTTATTTTGTGAGCTACTGCTTAATATGTATGTCAGACTGAAGCATGACCTCAAGTAATACAGTTTAGTGCCCTCAAACAGTGAGAATAAGAGACAAAAGCAAACCCAGCCTCACAGCAGACCAGATCAATTGTCAAGGGCAATGCCAGCAAGGTAGCACAATTTCTGCCTGAACCTAAAACAACCCACTGTTACAATAATTTTGGGTATCTGACATATGACCACTTCTATCATTAACTGAGGACAGTAATTTAAAAACATTTCTATAAAACCTTTTCATTTTGTCAAAAAAAAAATGAAGAGTTTGTAATTCTATCACCCACTTACAATTTTTTTTTCCTTCTAAGCCCATTTCTCTTTTAAATACTTCCCCTGCTTTCTGAAAACAAATTTTCTGGGTGAATTTAAGGATTTACAAAGTGTATTTCTGTCCTGATAATCAGTGAGGCTGAACTATCTTTAAGTTTTGGGCAGGGTAATGCATTCATATTGCCAAGAAAGAAACAAAGTTATTGTGTATTTTTTTTCTTGTGGAAAATCCTTGTGGATTTCCCATTTACAGGAGCCAATTTTATAATTCCTTTATACTGTATGATGAAGAGGCATCTATGAATAACACGACAAAATAATGGAAATTCAAAATGAAGGAGAAAATGGACTTGAAAAATAACTGTAACTTTAGCTACATAAAGGGGTATTAACTAACTGAATTACTAACTCAAGCTCTTTCCTCTGAGCTAAAGGTATGTTTCAACAGCTGTGCTAAACATTTGGCTAGCATGTCCTGGATAAACAGTTCAGACTTCAACTGTATGATGGGGAAAAGAAGAGAGGAAGAAAACACTTCCTAGTTTAAGTTTTACAAAGGCTGTGGAGTTGCTATGAATTTTCAGATGACTGGAGAATAGGACGCAATTAGGAAAAGATGTTGTGCTGGGTATACCAACACATATTTTCACTTGGAGTAACTTCTACAGCTTAATCACCTGAGTAAAAGGACAATGTAGAAAAAAACCAGAAGAGATTCAGACACAGGCAAAGAACGTGGATGTGTATAAGAATGTGAATTATTGTTTGGCTTTAGAAACAAAGAAAAGTGATGTAAATTTTTATATAGAGTATATAATCACTGGCATACTGAAGGATTGGTTTTCCTTTGTTCTTAAGAGTGATGGGTTTTTCATTTTAGTATTCCCCAACTCAAGAAATATCTAGGTCTCAAAACTAAGAATCAGCCTCTCATAGGGATGATAAGACATCAACGATCACCTTAGAGAAGACAAAAATAGCAAGGGCTAAGCTAATGAAAATTCCAGAAGAAATTATTGCACCTTCCCCTGAAGCATCTAATACAGTCAGAGGTAGGACACTGGATTAAATAAACCACATAGTTTGGCTATGTTACTGTTTCTACAATATCAGATTTAAACAATTCAGTTATATATCCCAGTTAGTCACAAAAAATGTATAACAATCTTCCACACTGAGCAGTGAGTTGCAGCAACATTAACTGATGGGAGGACAGAATAATTATTTTTATTATTACTAGTCTCAGACATATACACTGACACACACAGACATATGCCTTCTGAGAGGTGGGGCTCACTCTTCTCTTACACACATCACCAAACTCTGTGTGTGTGTATAGGTTTAACAGTGGGTGGAGGAAAATGTGAGAAGGAAGGGAAGCATGAACCTGAATATGGGAGAAATCACTCATGTTACTGTCATTATTTCAGATCTGTGCTTGAAAATCCACTTCCAAGTGCCTTGTACATTGGGTAAGTTAACCAACAGCCAAGAAGAATACACAATGTTAAAGGGACACAGTGAAAATGAAAATATTTATGCATGTATTTTCTTTCCTCTGTTAGTATTAATACATCATATTCCTGACAGCTGGCAGGATGAGAAATTATAAGAATTAATTTGATTTTTGCCACTTACACTGTTTAACTGTCTCATGTTTCTACAAAAGTTGAGAGAAAACCTGGGTAGGCCATCTCCTTCTGGTTTTTCGTTTACCAGCTCTAATGGGTTATGTTTTCATCAGGTTTGAATAAATCATTTTAGGTTTATAAATACCTAAAGCTTAATGTATACTTTGATAATTAATAATCCATCAAACCCGTTAGTATGAAAATTCTTCCATCTTTTACATTTATTCCCATTAATTCACACTATTTGTCCTCCCTGTTTCTCTGGGAAAGCTTTTGAGAACACAAGTGAAATAAACAGACTATCACCTCTTCTGATAGCAGAACTGGAGCTAATCAATTCTGTGGCTACAAACAACTTCCAGACAAACTAACCTAGATATAAACTAGTCGCAGGTATTTAGGATAACAAAAATCAGCATGACCACATTTAACGGGGTAAATGACAGCATAGGTTTCCATTTAAATGAGGTAATGTTGTGTATAAGTTTCCCCCATCCCCAAAATACATCTGTAAGGTCATTATCTCAAAAATAAAAGAAAGAAATAAGTTATTTTTTAAAAAGCTAAAAAAGAAATTACCTTTAAGCCTGTTGCTGGACAGAAAGAGATCAAAGGGTGTAAAGAAACAGGGAAGAGAACCAGAGAATACTGATAAATGTGTGTTGCCAGCTCTGAGAACCGAGGGTTGGTTGGCATCAGCTGAATTTTGTCTGGTGATACACTCTCTAGATGGTTCTCGCTGTTTTGTTATAAATAGTCCAGGTTTTTTAGTTTTCAAATTGTAACGGGCTTATTTGATCACCTTTGTCTTTTTGGTCCAACTCCATAGATTTTAATATCTTTCTCGGCAGGCACAGGCCTGCTCACTGGATACAAACATATAGATAGAATTACAGAGTTAATACACTGTGCAGAGGCACCCACAGAGAGTACAAATACCAGCATACAATGTTTAATCTTGAGCTGAGCAGCCAGTCTGCACGCACGATGCATTGCATGGTGGTTCCTGTAGTCTCTGAACAATAAAGTCTCTGAGAGAGAGGACAATCCCCCGGCATTTCTACGCAATGTAACTGCAGGCCTCCTGGCTCCTCCCACGTTGCTTGCTTTGGCCACAGGAGGGTAAAGAAGCATTTCTGATTAAATGCACATCATTGCCTTTTCATGGACTGCCTTCCACGCAGCAATGCTTCTGGCTTACCCCAGGGTCGACACTTGATGAGACGGGTTCCTGGGAGACAGGCCGTATCTCACTGCTCTTCCTGCTCTCCAGCAGCACCTCTTCGCAGAAGCCTCTTCACTTCTTCTGTCCCATAGTGAGTGCAGGAGTGGGATATTTTTCATACAATAACGTGGAGTTAGTTTTTTGTTTTATTTTCCTTTCCTAGTTAATGTTCATTTGACCTTGTTAACTAACGTGTTCTCCTGCAATCATCTGAAAGGCCTTACTCAAACCAGCGTATCTTTTCTGTTTTTCCCTTTTACATCACCTTGAAGGGACACACCTGTTAACAGCTTCTGTAGGGAATGAATTTCATCTTTTTCTGAAGTTTTGTTCCAGCCAAAGCCGAACCTCCTGCAGATTGTAGAAAAAGGGGCCTTTGCCTCCTAGGTAGGCAATTTTTTGTCTCTGCACAATGCATACTCGCTCAAATGAAACCCCGTAGGCCACATTGGCATTGTTGTCCATGCAGTCAGCCACCACTTGGCACTGAGGTGGCAAAGAAAAGCGCTCTAGGAGCTGGTGAGCAGCTGCACATCGGTCTTCTTGGTTCCTGTGTTTCTTAACTTCAAATGAAGAGGGAGAGATTCCAGGGGCAGCCCAGCCATCTGACGGGTGAGCCTCATCTATGTAGACCAACAGAAAGTCAGCCACACCAGAGAACTCCTCCACCAGCTTGCTGAAGGCTGACAGCTGGCTTGTGAACGGTGGTCAGGTAGCTGAACCAAAGTTGACTACCAGTGGCCGCTCGGAGTTGGCAAAATCCAGAAGGTGGCATTTGGTTCCACACTTGCCACCCACACTCTTCCAGCTGCTACTGCTGCCATCACTGCCCTTCGCTATGTGGATTACACTGGAGTTTGGGGCTTCTCCTCCCAGTTTGACCTGACAGTAAAACACATTAAAAGATAGCAAGTTAGTGTGATTGGTTTATCCGATAGCCTTATGACTGCTCTCTTCAAATACATGGAGTGACCTGTTCAAAAAGTACTCCTAACTACCCTTATGGACACTAGCATGGACAATAGCGAATCATCAAAGGTAGCAACCTCAAAAAGCGCATCTAGTTTGTCTCCATTCACAGTGCAGCTAAATGTGGCATTCCTGACAGGTAAAATACCTCAGTGATTTTAGGAAATTTGATCCGGGATCTGTCTTGTCCTGTCCATCCTTACGTATTTACTTTCAGATTACCTCCAATTTCTTCTAACTTTTGTCTACGAAATAAATTTTCTAGACATTATTTTTTTCTCACTGTCATCCTTCAAGTACTCTCCTCTTAGTTCACATCTTCCTTGAAGAGCAGTGTTAAAAACTTCAAAAGACTTTTCACTAATTCATAGAATAATCAGACAATTACATCATGCATTTCAAAGGCTACACCTGTTTATGCATTCCAGATGTTTGCTTTTTAC
This sequence comes from Porphyrio hochstetteri, assembly GCA_020800305.1. Taxonomy (NCBI): domain Eukaryota; kingdom Metazoa; phylum Chordata; class Aves; order Gruiformes; family Rallidae; genus Porphyrio; species Porphyrio hochstetteri. The sequence goes on along the minus strand of CM036908.1, from coordinate 6,692,167 downwards.
AAAACATCCTGACTGTCTTGGAGAAGCAGTAGACTCTTGAATAAGGGTTAGCTAGTGAGAAGTTATAATGCCAAAGTCCCTTTTTCTGCCTTTGTAGTTGCTCTCCATCATGGCTTTGAGTACTTCATCAGTCCAGCCTGAATTTGGTGCTTTGCACTTGACCTCATGAAACTGCAACCTACATTTATCATAGAATCATAGAATGATTTGGGTTGGAAGGGACCTTAAAGGTCAAGTTCAAAACCCCCTGCAGGGACACCTCTTACTGGACCAGGCTGCTCAACGCCTCATCCAACCTGGCCTTGAACACTGCCAGGACGGGGCATCCACCACTTCCATGGGCAACCTATTCCAGTGCCTCACCACCCTCGTAGTGAAGAATTTCTTCCCAATATCCAATCTAAATCTACCCCCTTCCAATTTAAAACCATTCCTCTCATCCTATCACTACATGCCCTTCTAAAAAGTCCCTCCACAGCTTTCTTGTAGGCCCCCCTCAGGTGCTAGAAGGCTGCTATATAAGGTCTCCCTGGAGCCTTCTCTTCTCCAGGCTGAACAACCCCAGCTCTCTCAGCCTGTCTTCATAGGAGAGGTGTTTCAGCCCTCTGATCATCTTCATGTCCCTCCTCTGGACCCATTCCAACAGTCCCATGTCCTTCTTATGTTTGGGACTCTAGAACTGGACACAATACTCCAGCTTCAAGCCATTCTTCCAGTTCTCAAAAACCATTCTGCATTGTATTCCTGATCTTCACTACATGTGCAGTACCTCGCAATTTTGAGAGGTTTGCAGGTTTCATATGTCTATACTCTCTTTCAAGTCCAAGAATGGAAACACTCAGTGTATCAAACACAGACCTCTGCAGATGCCCACTCAATCTATCATTGTTTTGACAGCAGACCATCCAGGAGAGCAGTCTACAAAAAGCGTTTTCTAACCACTTTGCAGTAATTTTATCAGTGATTGACACATCTTCTTCTACTGCAATATTTCTCTAAAAGGTGGCTGGGGAAAAAGCAGCAGGAAAAGGGGAAAGTTTCTATGATGGATGAAGTAGGATGAAGTTAAAGCAAACAGTTCTCAGCTCTAACCTCAGATCTAACAGGTAATTGTTGAAAAGTCATTTTGCTTGACTGTTTCTATTTCTCTGCCTATAGAAAAAAGACATCATATATACATCTCACAGAAGGGACTGCCAGAATAAGGTGGAGCCTGCAGAGGGCTCCAAGATCCTTAGCTGATAACTGCTATAGAACCACAAATTATTATTACATAAGACAATTAGTTTTAATGAGCTCTGCCATGGCAGTTCCTATGTATCTGCCTTTAACATCAAGCTCTAGTACAACAATGCAATTATACTTTTGTATTTCTTTCTATCTCTCTGTCTCCTGTCTATTTCATTATGTTGAGAAGCATTGTTTTGAAGGAAACACACAGACACAAATTCTGAGGCCTTTCCTATTTTATTTATTTCTTTCTGAAGCTACACTCCATTTGAAGTCAGTAGAAGTTAACTCTAAATGAGAAATGTGTAAAAAACTGAATAAATAATGGATTCTTGGTGCACCTCTATTCTACATTACATTATGGGGTATCCTGGTGAGTTAGATACAGTAAGAAGCTGACTTGACAACTGAATAGTTTAACTTATGCAATTGCTACAGCACAGACATTGAAAGGTAAGCATATTGTAGATGCTGGATCCTCCATTTCTCCATGAGAAACCTGACTACCATGAATGAATTTATAATTATTCATGACTGCATTATTTTATCATTATTTCAGCAATAGAAGGAAGAGTCTATCCAAATGGAAGTTTTTAAGGCACTGCCCTTAAAGCTGCCAGACTTCATAGCTATATGAGAAGGTCTCACAGCATGTTGGCACATGATATTCACATCATTTTGAATATTTTCTGTGGGGCAAATTGAGACACAGCTGTGCTGTCATTTGCCAGTGTGCAGCGATCACGCCACTACGGGCAGGGGATGCGCAGCTGCAGCACAGGCAAGAGAAGAATGTGATGCCCCCAGGAAAGCACAGCCCCACATGGACCCCCTCCCCATAAACATACATCTGCAGCATTTCTCTCTGCTAAAGCCCCGGTAACAGGGTTTTTTTTTTGAGAAAAACAAAAAAAAGCCTTGTGCTCATTTGCCTTTTAAAGCAAGTGAAGTTTGAGGTAGGACCTGCTGTGTGACTGGGCTGTCCATTGAACTCAAGGAAGGAAAAGTATCTCAGTTTTTGAGGAGAAAGGATCTATCTGGAGAAAGGCAGGCTCAGAGACTCAGGCTGAGGAATTTAAGCATCTTTAGGCATTTAAGAAGAGCTGCTGCAGGCCACCTAAACTTTAGCAGGTATTCTTCTGTGCAACTTTTGAATATCTTAATCTCTCTCTGCCATTCTGTGCAGTAAGATAGACAAAGCAGGAGTAAGGCCAGATGAACAAAAAAATACATAGGTGAAGAAAATTTGGCAGCCATATAATCACCCTGATGGCCACATTCAATTCATAAATCAGCCAGACAAGTCAGCATTTTGTGATAAGTTGTTGACTCCCAAGAAAGGGCACATCTCAAGAAAGACAAGATCTGCACAAACACTAGTCCCTCTTTACCTAGAAAGCTTGCACTACCAAGCAAATGCTTTTTCAGAGCTAGCTTGCCCAAAATGTGCCTTTTGGGCAAAGCCCGACATGTAAGTATCTGTGCTGCACCCACTCCCTGGATGAATAATGGACCTCAGTATTTAGGAGTGTGCATTCATCCAGTCAAAGAAAAGAAGTAATAACATGTGATTTATCTCATAAATCACAATTAAGTAACACACTTTGAATTTCTGATATTTGCTGGCACTCTTCGAAGGAGAACAATAAAGGTAAAAAGGATGGAAGCAACTAAAATTCAGCAATGAACAGAGCTGCTCAGAAGACAAACATCTGAGCAGCTGTTTTGCCTCACTCTTCTGATTTTATTTTAACAAAACTATTATGACTGAAAATACTCTAACCAGCACTCTTGAACTGGGAAACCACAGTCTGCTTCTCAATCGTATTTAAGCAGAAAGAGAGGCTACATGCTGTACGCTCCTCATTACCAACTCTTCACTCAGGTCTACCAGATGCTTCTTTTCCTAGGGAAGTTTGCAAACCATGAAGAAACAGAGTAACAAGACAACTCCCATCAAACAACAGCATGGGAATGCCCTTCAAGTCCTATTTAAAATCAATACCCAGGACAGCAACGTATTTCCCTGTTCTCACAGAATCACAGAATCACAAGGTTGGAAAAGACCTTTAAGATCATCAAGTCCAACCATTCTCATCCTAAACTAAACCATATCCCTAAGTACCTCATCTACCCTTTTTTTGAACACATCCAGAGAAGGTGACTCAATCACCTCCTTGGGCAGCCTGTTCCAGGCCCTGACAACTCTTTCCAACAATGCAAGTTTGCATTCTGTCTCTCATACCCTTTATTGACCAAAACACGGATGGATTTAGGAAATAAAGTACAAATATTTCCTATGTCACCTTGTAGCAGTTTCTCTTCATTTCCCACAGCCATGAAGTATATCTCATGGCCGCAGGTTACCTATCACTTTAATTTTTGTTTCTAGGAGTGCTTCTGTTGGGTTTTTTCCCCTTAATGAGACATTTTTGCCAAGCAGGCATTCATGAGGCATTTTCTGCTCTTGTAGAGGAGTAATTAGGTCGGTGCCTTGTTCCATGCCAGTGTCAGGCACTCCAAAAAGCAGCCCTGCCCAGTCGTTAATGCTTAAACATAAGCAGCGGCATCTCCACTAATTGGTCTTGATGAAGTGCTGACGTTCCAAAGGGACTCTTTATTTCACCAAGCTCGGGAACCGATTGACACAGGATGACAATATCATCCTTGCTGATCATCTGCATTGTAGGCCTTGGCTGTCTTCTTTGTTGTTATTTATTGAAAGAAAAAATAGCTCTTGGAAAAGAAAATCAACGCAATGAGAAAACAAACAAAAAGCCCCATGTATTCAGCCAAACCGCTTTTGAAATCTTACACAAAGGCAGGCAAAATATAAATTCTGAGAAACAAACCAGCAGAATTCCCCTCACACGCAATCCAGCATTTCTATAATCACGTACTTATGTGCGTGAATATTTGGGCACTCAGTGCCAGCCTTCTGGATGAGGTGGAACCTGGGCAGTATGCAGGCACCCCCTCTCACACAGCCTGCGTGGGACACGCAAGGTAGGCCAACCAAATCTGAGAGCCAGCCCGGCCATCAGCAAGAGCAAGCACCAGCCCTCCACCTAAGCAGTGACTCGTATCATTTGCGCAAATTTTGGGTCTACTTGACAGCCGTGGTATTGCATCTCATTCTCCAAGTCTGCAGGCAGGGTGGAAAGGGAACACTTTTGCTGATGCTTTAGCACACAGACTGCAAAATGAAGGAGACTTAGGAGCAGGAAAGAAAGCCCTATTCATAAACTACAGGCTAGGAATAGCACATACTGCTGACTTTGTTGTACATTCTCCATGAGGACTAGGAAAAGCCCCACAGACAAGACATTGCCTCCTCATTTACCTTTTCTTTTTTTCTCATTTTGCTTTTATCAGCTTTAGCATAAACCTCCTGGGATCCCATGCACTGGAAGTCAGCTTTCACTGCCTGTGTGAAGGATTTTCAAACACTTTGGCAGACTCATCAGGCTGTGTCAACCCCCTAAAGAAAAGAGGTGTTGCCAGACAATTATCAGTCTGTGGTATTAGCCATTTAAATATGGACATGCTGTGTTTGGGACTGGAGTCCAGCAACTAGTAATGAACTGAATCCCTGGAGCTTTTTGCTCCTTTTCAAATTCTCTGCTTTACTTTGATTTGATTCCATCCAGCTAAATATAGCCTCTGAACAGCTCAATATTTCTCAGTGCTTCATCCAAATCATAATCAGACTCTGGCTGGAGAATTACACAAATTATTATTTTTGTTTTCTTTATTTACATGACCCAGAGTTGTACAGTGGACAAAAAGTACAGGAGGCCCTTGTCTGGAGTAGCATATGGGAGTGGGAGCTCTTCATTTGTCATGGGGAGGTGGCAGCTTGCTTTAAGAGACTCGATTACCAGAATTGGAGAGCAGACTGCAACTGACTCTAGCTCGTCCAGGGACTTTATTTAAGGATCAGGTGTGTGAAGCTGAGGGAGGGAAGTGGGAGACAAATTAAAAGGGCACAGTCCAGATAAAAATAACTAGTCAAATGCCTCTCGTTTTATTTAAAAGCTGCCAGTCCCACAAATGAGCATGCATGGCAGAGGGAAAGCATAAAGGAGCCTTTTGCCTTGCACTCTTATAAAAGAAAATGGATAATTTTAGTTCCTCTGATCCAGTAGCCTCTGGGAAGCTCCTGAAGGGCTTACGTTTCCCTCCAGATGGGGGATGGCCTATGACATTGTGGCCTCTGGGCCACTGGATGATCATTGTGGACTACCTACATGTGACAGAGGCCTCCACTAGTCTTTGATAGTCAGCACCCAGAGGACATCTGAAGTTAATTGGGATAATCTTTTTTTTTTTTTTTTTTTTTTTAAACTCAGCTTTAGCATTATATGAATACACACTGGTGGTTTTATTGGAGAGACAAAGCTGGGGTGCAAGGACCAGGTATGATCCTTTTCCTGAGTGGTGCCCAGGTGTCTACCACATTTGAAGGGGTTTTTCACCAGGGTTTATGAAAAGGCAACCGGTGCTTTCAGTCAGCTTTTCACACAGAAGGGTGAAAATGGAAGAATGCAAAGAGGTGGTGTGGAAGAAGTGATGTTAGATCCTAAAAATTAAACAGGTAGAATGATACCACATGGGGGAATAGGAGTCGTCATTTTCCTTTTCCTACCCTTTGTCTGCCTTGAGTGTTTGAACTGTGAGCTCCATGGGACAAACTGTCTGCTGTGCTTGTTTAGGACACTGCCTAATACAATGGGCCTCTGGTCTAGGTTGGTCCTCAGACGCTACTATAACAAACATGATTATATATTAATAATAATGACAATGTTTTAATAATAATGGCAATGACAAGCCCAAATCCTGTTGAATTTATGTTCCAAACACTGCAGGAAAGGTTTTAATTGTGGTTTGGTTTTGTTTTGTTTTTCTCGCTTCTTTCAAGATTGTTTTCATTTGAAAATGTCAATGAAAACAATTCTGCTAAGGCTGAACTTCGTCAAACCAATCAAATATTTTTAATACCACACAATGTCTAGTTCTAAACCCCCAAAAAGATACAAATCACTGTCAAATGCGGAGAGAGAAACTTCCTTACCTTGAAGACAAAAACCCCTCAAAAAATAATAACTACAGAGGTTACGTCTTTGTTCCAACTTTTAAAAGCTTTTTCCAAAAAAACAACGAATTACCAAGCAGCCAAACAGCAGGTGAAGGATCATGCCGTTGCATTCCTCTCACATACAGCTTTGTGACAATGCTGTGCGACATCCACTTAACATGACAGTTTTCAGGCTGTCCTGCTTTACACACCAAACTCATTTTGGGAATAAATGATGTACCTATATCAGGCAGGCAGAATTATCCAAAGGTAATTTAATTGTGCCTCTCTGAAATCTCAGGAAAACCCCACTGGTTGTTTATGGAACCAGGCTACTTTTGCTGCTACATTCAGAGCTGGGCCTATGCTGTGGAGTTGGGATCCTGTGCCAGCCGTTCCCTCCGTGCTGGGCCTGTCATGCCAGAGCTTGCTGGTGGCCTGTTCTAAAGACAGTAAAAAGCTACACAAGTACATACACACACCCATCACTATCCATTGTTTGAGATACTGCCATCCTTCTGAGGACTGCAACGGACCTTTGCACATGTGCGTATACGCCCACGTGCATGTTACCACCACAGGCACACCACAGCATTCCTAAGCTTTTGGCTGCTTTGGGGAGATGCCATTAAGGTCTTCCCCCTAACTACCTCGCACTGAGGTGGACAAGAGGGATGATTTCCTCTAGGATAACCTTACAGCTCTCTACTGGAGATCGGGAACCATAGCTCTGCATTGCTGAAACATAAAGCTCGTACCTGGCGACAGAAAAGCTCCCAGCATGAGGCCTCACCACTGGCAACCGCAAAGGGGTGCAACCTTTTTTGTACTCATTTTAAAGGCATTTTAGGAGAAGAACTTCTCACCTTTGGAATTTAGAAAGCAGATTCACTCCACTACTAAAGAAAGCATGGGACTTAGCAGGTTAAAAATGCTATTAAAAGTAAGTACAATTTTTATTTTAAAAAACTTCTCTAGCTTTTTCTCTGGATTTCTCTAAGATACACAGCACACTCAGTAATACATGCTATGGGCTAAGCCAGATGCCTCACTTGCATTTGTGTACATGGCCCATGCAGAAGGCTTACAACACCCTCCCAAAAATCTCTTTTTTCTCTGTTATCAGGTGTGGTTGCATTCATATCTATACGTACATATACATACACATATGTGTGTGTGTATGAATACACAGAGAAAAAAGAGGACTGACTCCTGAAAGTGCAGATCATGTATGCCTATGCATGTGTTCTTGCATTTATACACTTATATGTATGTACATATAGAGACAGATACATGCATGTATCTGTATATATACAAACACATATGAAAGTGCAATTACCTACACACACATACGTGCACACATGATTTGTTCTTCAGGAGTCAATCCGCTCGTTTCTGTATGTAAATAGAGCACAGCAATAAATTAGAAAAATAATATTTAAATAAAATAGTTGCACTCTTTCAATTATATAAAAATAATGCAACTTTATATTTTATGACAATTACTCTGGTTCTAAAGACTCCCTTGTAATGTAAAACATGCTTGCCTCTTGGAAAAGTATAGGAGGAGGATGTTCTGTAAATCACAAAGCTGATGCAATGTAGACAATATCAACACTGAGTGTGACAGATACTGAAATGACAGCTAAGGAAGGAAAAAAGAGAAATATTAATCATTGATAATATTTACGTAAGAAAACAAAAAAACCCCAAAACATATATCATTTTGATTCCAGTGGGACAGTAAAATGTGGAGAAAAACAAGTCATAGAGAATGTTCCAATAAAAAAGAACACTGAACTCAACCCCTGCATTGCTTCCCCATTGAGGATGTTAAAATCTTGAACTGTTGCTAGGTAATCTTGCCTATGAAATATATGCCCTAACCAAAAAAGTCATGTGCAAGAACACTTAACACCAACAAAAAGCAGAACAAAAGCAGGTTGAGATTTGGGTAAGACATTTAAAAGTGAAGAGAAAATGCATCTACTTAATCCAGAATGTAGTATCTACCCACAGATTTTTACTGGAAGCCACTAGAAAATTTTTCTTTGAATAGAAAGTTTACACCAAGTGTTTTGTGAAAAGTGTTCTGAAATATATTCATGAAGGGTACTGTGGAAGTGACACAGAACATAGAAAAACCTATCATGGTTACCACTTTAACCCAGTCTTCTGCTAACAGGCAGTCTAGCTTTGGTTTATCTCAGGCATATGCAATTCTGCTATTAGAGTTGAAAAATGGTGATTATCTCATAAATACTACTCAATGGAATGAGCTTAAGCACCCGCTTAAATACTTCGTTAATATCTGGCTTCAGCTAGCAAATTGGAACAATAAGCAATCACAGATATGGCATCAACTACATTTTACCATACTGTTTAGTACCCTGATACCATAATATTTTCATTTCCTACCCTCAGTAATTGGCTAAGATCAAGATATCAAGATATCACAACAGGGCAGTCCTATTCAGGATTTAGGAAAAAAAAAAAAGTAATTTAAGGAAAAAGATTCTTTGTGGAACAGTCTTTAATATTTTCACTATTTCCCATGCTTTTTAAACATGCCACAAAGCAGGGTTTATCTCAATTTCTTTTTCCAGCTGAAACTTTTTTTCTTTCTCTTCCTTACAGAAGCAGCAGAAGATTTTCCTCCATCATGGAAGTGATGACTCTTCTCCCAGTATTGCTCCTTGGTTTATTGTGTCCCCTCTATAATTTGATTCCCACACTTACTCTAAGACAGTCAAGGGTTTTCAATGATCTCCCGTTCTCATCACCCACAATTCTATTAAGGAAAACAGAGTCTTTCCATGAGCTGTTTGTCAGCTAGCTTTGTGTTAAGGACAGCTGGTAGGAATGGATTTTTTTCCCTTTTTGGAACAAGGTGATGAAATTGGTTTTGTTTATATGCATTTTTCTGCTCAGTTCACTGAGGCCCAGAATTCATTCTAGAGACCTTAATGCCTGGTTGGCCTGAACAATCTAGGTCATTTAATGGTGATAAAGGAGAGGTTTTAATTACCAAAGTTCAAGGTATGAGTTTCATTGGCAATACCAAAAATAGCACAGTCATCTTCTCTGTAGCTTCTATGGTTGGCATCAACAGTATTGAGCAAAAGGCAAGGTACCACTTTACAAAGTACACAAAGGCATCTGACATCTTTATTTTAAAACATTTTGTGCTTTTTAAGCAAAATGAGATTGAAAATATCTCATGGATAGAAGGTTCCTTACAACTCCAAGCCTTCTCCAGACCCTGGGCCATGTACAGGTTGCAAACATGGGAACCGGAAACTTCGCTGTTTCAGAGCTGTGCTGCCAACTTCCACAAGCTTGACCAAGTCATGTTAACTGTCCTGCCTTGCCTTGTCTGTAAAATGGGAACAATTGTGCTCCTCAGCCCATTTAATAAGGTCACTGTAAAATTTACTTACTTAATGTCTATGGAGAGACTAAAAACAGAATCTAGAAGGGCTAAAGAGAATAGTGAGCTTCATTCAGCATTACTTTTCTTGGGTAGCCAGCTGGCTGACTCCTAGGATGGCAGTAAGAGGTTGACCCATTTGGCAAAAGTTAATGTTATTTATATTTGTCTCACACTGAAAATTAATGTCCCCGTGGCTTGGGTTTCAGGCTAAGAAGCTTCTAATCCATATCACAAAGCCAGCAAACACCAAGACCACCAGCTCTTCACATCTCTGGGCAAGAGCAAATACAAAAGCCACTGGGGAAGAGCAAAAGGGGACTAGGGCAAGGTAACACAGAAAGAAATATTTCAGAAGATACAGAGTTATCATTTGGATAGGACCCCTATGACCTCATGACATCACATGGGGTATGTTAAATTAGATGGTCTAAATAAGACAACACATTAACAGACTAAGCACTGTTTTGGAAGCCACAGAGCTCTGAATCCAGCTCTTCTACTTACTAACTGGGTGGCCTGTGCAAGAAATTTCATCTTTTTGGGTTCACCTTTTCAATCTATAAAAGGGAACTATAACTATACCTCATGAGACCTGGGCAGTACCACTGGGTAATGTTTGTACAAAACTTAAAAGGGGAAAAAAAAAGTACATGTTGCATAACTGCTATTGGTTTTATTAACCTAAATTGTCAGACAGCTGTCCCTCACCTAGTCAAGTTCATTTTTAATCCCTGACATGTCTCTCTGTCACTGCCTTCATGAAGAAAAAAGGCTCACTTTCACTCCTTGCCCAGTTTTACTATAACCTGGATGCTTCCTCCAATATAAGGATTAACATATTAGTAATAAAAAATGCCAATGTAACACCCAAAGGTTCTTTTCTATATTCGTCTGTAATGAAAACAACTCTGTCTATGTTACACATATGACATCTATCTGTGTAGTGCTCTACCTGAAGATGCAGTCTTTGCATAACCTCTGAAGATCTCACATGGCAAACAAACAGCTGTGAAAACCTCTAGACCGTTTTACAATTATTCTTACATGAAGATCTTGACATGCTGTATAAACATGAAGACTATTATTTGTACTGGTGGGGAAACTGAGGCACGGCTAAACTAAGTGACACGGCCATGGCTGCACAGAGAGTTAGAGGCAGATCACAGACAACTGCTCTCAATCTCGTGAGCGAGCTCTTAGCCCCGGTTTAAAAGCACTGCTCCTTCCAGCACACAGCTCTCCCGTCAAACCTAACATCACATCGCAGCTATTCCGCACGGCACACAGTCAAGTCATTCCCTTCCCCGTTGACTACAGGGATGTTCATCCCAGCTCCCCCACCCCAGCCTGCCAGTCCCCATCCCCGGGTACCCACCTGCTTGTAGGCGTCCAGGAGGAAGCTGTTCCAGACGCAGCGCAGCCCCTCCGAGGTCAGCATCCTCCGCCACTCACCGCGCCCAGACTTAGACCGGCTCAGAAATAGCACCATGTGCTTCAGGAGGATCACAGAGTCATACAGCGCAAGGAAGAGGCAATTGGAGAAAAAGACCGGCAAGATCTGAAGCGTGATCAGCAAATCCACACTTAGCAGACCCATCTTCCTTGCTGCTTCTCTTCAGCCGGGTGTCTTCAGCTCCCTTTTTTGCCCTGTACCCTCATTTAAAAAAGTAAAGTAAAAAGCATTTCAAACGCCTCGTTATCCCTCTCTCAGCCGTTCTCTTTAAAGGGAGCAGAGATGGTTAAATACGAGCAGCCTGGTTAAAACCATAACTGCATGACACTCATTCAACTCGGAGCTGCTTATTTTTCAGAAACTAAGATGTTAAGAAAATTCTTCCCTTAACCAGGAGACCTGATTTTGTTGAAGAGAGAGGCAGCTGTGTTTCCAGTTCCCTGCAGTTACAAAATTTAAGCAGAGACTGTTAATTGTTAACTTTCCTGCACTATCCCATTGTTCCTCAGCTATTTAAGCACTGAGCAGACCTCTCATTCCTGTGTCAGTAAAGCTAGCTACCAGGTGCAACAATACTTTTTTTTAAAAAAAAGGTTTATGTACATAAACTTTCTGTTCCTTCCTTCCTCCCTCCCTCCCTGTCTCTCTCTCTCTCTCCCTCCCTCTCCTTCTCTTTCCCTCTCTTCCCCCTTCCCCCCGCCTCTCTCTATTCCTGCCTTCCTCCTCTCGCCCTCTCTCTTGCTATCTGCCTATAGTGCAAAGTGCTTTCCCCTCTGGAGTCCTAGCTTGCTTCCCTGAAGCCTTTTATACATTCCCTAGCTAATTGCTGCAATAGAGAAATGAAACCCTAATCTTAGTAAAGATCTTGACGTCAATGTAAAAGAGGGCTTTACTTTGGCCAGGACTGCAGTGAATAGAAAAATGAAATTCTCAAAACTTTTTTTTTCTTTTTTTTTTTTTTTTCTAAGAGAGAGGAGAAAAAAAGAGAGAGACAGCAAGGGTGGAACTTTGCTTTGCTTTGAAAAGGAAAAAGAAAAAAAAAAAAACAAAACACAATATGCTTCTGACTGCTCCGAGAAAATGCTTTCAAACTTTGGAAAAACTATTTTCATATGACATGGAAGGTGAGACAGCAACACAGACTTCTGTTGTCTATGTTTGGTTTTTTACTCATAGCTGGTTGCTTTGGTTTTGGTTGGGGTTTTTTTTTTATTTCTTTTGCCCTTTTGTCTTTCCCAGGAAGGTGTGTGAATTGATGCATCCCAAGAAAGGGCATATCATTTCTGTACATTTTCCTCCCACCTCTGTTAAGTACAGCATGTATAGTTTATATAGCTTTTGTTGTCTTCTTGGTATTTAAGGAAACATAAGTAAGCATCCAGCACTGACTTCATCTACTGATGTGTCAGAGAAGAAGATGAAGAAAGAGAAAAAAAATTTTGAAGGGTTTTAGGTCTTTAAGCTGAAGTTCCCTGCTTAAAAATAATATACACACCCTTAACTGCTGTCAATCAACTGAGCTTCAACAACTTTAATATTCCTCTATGACAACTATTTACATCGACTAGTTTAATAAGGATAACAAACTTTTGGTTAAAATCTTATTAAAAAGAAAGAGAAAGAAGTTTCCTTTGGCAGAGCCATGTATGCTTTAGCAACCACAAGCAGCCCCTGCAGCACCATGCAGAAGGTTTGTTTTGTTCATTTGCACTTCTCTTTGTTCTTTGGTTCACATTTTTGTCCAATATTTAGTCCTCTTTCCACTACTTTTTTTTTTTGGGGGGGGGCGGGGGTACAGTAGACACATTTTGTTTGGGGTTTGGGTTTTTTTAGCATGTTTCTAACTTCCTTAGGTAAATATTTATTTCATGTTGTAGATATCCATAATTTTGGTTTTGAGTGGATGTCTTCTGTATGTGCTGAAGTAGGCTCTCCTTACCAGATACATTTCATTCCCAGGAATGGCAGCATGATGTCTAACCTCTGTCAACTCACATCTCTGATGAGTAGTACAATCTTCATTCATTCATATACCTTAGTTTTCATGAGTTATCACTATCCTTTCACTGCTAGCAACTGTGGAAGGGAAACATCATCCATCTTCCCTACTCCAGGGTCTTTCATATGTGGATATTGTAGTATCACTTGGGCTGTTATTATACTAGGATGCCATTATACTTTAGAAAGGCCACCCCGTGTCTTGCCTTGGGCTCACCAAAGAAAAGTTTGTTTTGGTAGCATAATATCAGGCATTTGCAAAAGGTATCACCCAGACAGGATATCTTTCAGCAAATGTTTACTCAAAGAAATAACTTTAAAAGGTTACACTCATTAAACCAGTGACCTTCTGCGTTACTAGCATCAACAACAACAAAAAAAGGAACTGAGTTTCTCTTGCAAACTCTAACAGTTTTTAAGTCAAAACATGGATGATGACAATGTTCTGTTGCCATAGAAAGGATTGCAACCTCATAGATCTGGCTTTATTACTAAAACTTGCAAAAACACGTTATAAGCAGGCATTTATATATCCCCACACATGGATGAGTCAGCCTGCTCATGTCAAGTGAGTGCAACACAGGAACAAGGGTCCCCAGAGCTGCTAAACTAGCTTACTGTCTGACTTCAGGCAAGCATATGTAATCACTTGATTACAAGCACTCTTAAGCCTCGATTACTCTTCTGTAGATCCACCACTAACACATACATGATTCTGTCTGGGAAGGTCCCCTTTCTTTATTTTGGGAAGGTTTGTTAAAAGGCAGGCCTGGAGATTGCTGGTGACGATGCCAGATGAATCATCAGCCATTGTTTCTGAGAACAGCTTGCAAACATCTCTGAGGACAGTCCAGCTCAGGCTCTTCCTGTTCCCTGGAGGTAAAGTCAGACAAGAACCTACGCTGGGAACACAATGTATTCTGGGTTCCTGTGAAACAACTGCCCCTACCCACAGTGTGCTTCGTGGGTGAAGAGGTTGTTTGTAAGACAGCTGGAGACCAGGCAGCTATGGAGCTTTGAAGTGCATCGGAAGCTGAGCAGGAAGCCCATGGAGCACCAGTGTGAGATGCTATTCCATAGTTACTACGTCACCTTCCTTGCCTATAAGACACACTGTGTACATCAAGTTAAACAGAAAGACTTCAGATTGTGCGTTTGAGAGTTTTAGTCAAGAGATGCTGATAACCACCAATTCAATCTATAAAAGCAAAAACCTTTTGACTAATATGAATGTAAGACGACAGCTTTGGCCATTGCTGTCTTCAGAAGCAGTCTGTCCCTACAGGCACAAGCACTGCTTTCATCTTGGCAGCCAGACTACAGCAGTCCTCAACAGCAAAGGAAAACGTAATCCCTCCTTCTTTTTGTTGATACAGTTTCTCTCCTTGGTTGAAACAATTCATCCCTGTGTTTATTTCCCTCAGAGATCAAAAGTACAAGGGAAACCACTATTTGCATCTTTTGTGAAATATGGGTATCTGAAGCTTCATCCCAATATGGAAGCCAACAATCTCTTTTTATTTCCCTGCAGACCTTCACGAAGCAAGAAGAAAGGCTAGATCCTTCAGACCTCAAGGTGTTAAGAGAGCCTTTACTCTCTTGAAGGAAAATTGCATGAATTTGATAAATGAGGAAGAATTCGGCAAGGTTGAAGATACGCATGAAGGGACTGAGCTAAAGCTCCTTTCAGTTACCTGCACTGCCATTACTTCCTATATAATCGGGGCACAGCCCTACAATGTACCTCAGTTCTCCATCAGCAAAAGAAAATAAAAGTCCTCCCGTAATCTAAGGAGCAGTCAGGTTCAGTAATGGGAAATTAAACATATCATCCATAATTTGTCAAGGTGGAATGAGCAAAGCCAACAACATTAAAGCATTCACTGTTACTAGACCTTGTATGTGGCTAAAGTCAACAGTATCGGTATAGATGTTCATATTCTGTAATGTTTATAGAAATCAGTGCCATCAAAACCGTATCCATGCATAGCTTCATGTTTCTTCCCAGTTTCAACCACAGTAGCATGAAGATCAGGACACGGGCAGCTACTAAAAGTTTGTTTACTGCAACTCTCTTGATAACTGTGCCTACACACAAGAAATTTGAGGTGGAGTCACTACTGCTCAGGCTACGTTCTCTGATCACATTTTACACCGGATCCATACTAGCTCTCTGCATGTCAGGTAGTGTATTTACACCTCTCACTTGGTTGTGTAGGTCTTGTTTGTGACTGAACTACCTTTGTAAGTTGCTGCAGCACTCAATCACACTGTATCTCGGTACCTAAATGCAAGGCCCTAGAGCCCAAAATAAGGAGACTGATTCATATTTCGGTTACTGAGCCTAATTTTCTCAAGACTAAGCAAGACCATTTTGAACGCAGTTACTTTTCACAACACAGCTGGGAAAGGGTACCTCATAGTGACAGGCAGGCAAGGCTGCTGGTCCAGTCCTACCCCCAGGAGGTTCATGGGAGAGATCATCCCAAAGGATTCGGCGCAACCTGCGTGCCTGCCTTGCTGCTTCTCATTGCTTTCACTGCCAAAAACAAAGAATGAAGCTTTTTGTTTGAGAGCTAGTTAGTGTGTCCATGAGCTTATCCCTGGAGAATTGCGCAGCTGCAGAGTGATATGGCTAGAGATGGGGAGGAGAAAGTTTAGCTTAGCTTTGCCTCCCTGGCCCTGGGCAAAATTTGTTTATTAAAGCCAAACAAGAATTTGTACCTCTCATAAAACTGCATTTTTTGTTCTCTTTGCCAAAAGAGAAAAATCTTCCTCCTCTCTCAGCAACAATTCCCTCACTTAAAATGCCATGGAGTGTTGACTGACTGCCTTTTTCCCACTTTTTGATTATGATCAGCACGTATTTCCTTAAAGAAATAATATCTTCAATGAAAAATAAAAATTTTCAGGCAAGCCTCAGTGACACCTGGATGGATTACCCACAGCGTGGATTCACCAGGCCCTGCCTTTCTCCGTCACTCCTGGCCGCAGCACCCCGTCTGAATGGAGCAACGTTCATCCCGCTGGCACCCAGCCCCATTCTGCCTGCTTAAAGCTGCCTCTGTTCTCTACAGGAATCTGCTTACCAGTCTTTCAAAGGTGAGCACACTAAATATATATCCTTACTGCCTAATTTATTTACCTGTTGTATCAGCCTTGGTTTTGTTTTATTCATGTTATTCTACCAGCACCATTATGCTGCAGAATTGGGAGTTGATTATTCTGTGAAACTGGCAGCTGTGAGAGGTGCTGAGACCTGACTCCTCAAATTTATCTGTATTGAGGATGAGTACAGGTAGTTAGAATGGAGACTGCCCCCAGGAGCAGCCCTCCATGGCAATTTGGAGAGGAGTCCCTGTAGCAGGAAAAGGAAGCCGGCCTCACTGCCCACTCAGTCCACGAGGCAGCACTACAATCAGAGGTCATTTCATCCAATAGATGCCAAACTGAGTCAGTAATCACATGAACTAAGGAAGAAAAGGACCCTATAATTGAGATACTTCTGGATAGGGAAAGAATAGAATTTAGATGACAAGTTATACCTAGATTCTTGGTATAACATGTCTTATAGTCAAGCCACAGTGGTTCAGAAAGACCGAAGTGCACGAGAAGAACTGGTACTGCTGATGTCTCTGTAAAACCTGTTCTGTAGACTTCAAAGCTGTCAGTCTGGCACCTTCTAAGAGCCTGCATTCATTGTATGACAGCAAAGTGAAATAATTGACATGTGGGTGTGTAATAGTGACAAATTTGAGGCCAGAAGAATTCCCCACATCCCTTGGCTAATGATCCCCCAATTTCTATGCAAACCAAAAATAATCTCTCTGTTTCAGTTAACTACAGTGAACAAACCTGATGCTAAAACACACCTGGCTGAGTCAGACTTAATTTTGGAACAAAACAAAACACCCTTCCCACCCTAAAAGATAAGGAGTTTCTCTTAAGAAAAAATAGGAAAGCTGCTCTATGAATAAGGACAATTAGAAGACTTTCTCAAAAGAAAAATCAGTCATCCCAAGTGCTCAGAGTATTGCACAAGAAGAGGTAAAAAGACTTAAATGTATTGCACATGAGAAAAGATTAGTTTTACCCGCCTGTAGGTTCTGTAAATTACCTCCCAAACTCTCAACAGAGTCTAGGACTAGAATTTAGTCTTCCACTTGTGACTGTTCAAGAGAAAGATATGTAGAGAGAAGTCTCATATAGCTGTCTGAGTTCTAATGTTAATGTATTCCTATCCATCTAAAACACCAGAGAGATGGGAGGAAAGTGTTTAAAATTTTGGTAATATCTCTGTAGGAGTTTCTAAGTAAAAGCCCTCCAGCCCCAGCTTTCCCAACTGAGAAGGGACTATTTCTTTTTCCCAGTAAACCACTGACTTTTTTTTCAGTGTATGCTTCCAGAGAGCTCCTAATCTGGCATGTTTCAGTGGAATTAAATGAGGTGTGTGTCCTTGTCATTGTTGTCACATGTTTGAACATGAGTTTCAGTTGCTGATGATAGCTATACATCACCCAGGCTTTCCAATTTCCCTCCTTCATATCCAGACACATTGTACAGTTCTACCTTCTGTGGATAATTTTCTATGCAGGAGTGGAGGCAGAAATGCTGAAATACCATAATAAAAGGTTTTATAATTATATTTCTAGTTATGTCAGAGACAGAAATTGCCAAGAAACCTGTATCCTTGAACTTGAGTCTTACTATCTGACCTTTTCTTCCCAAGGCAAGACAACGGGATAGTTCAGATCTTATGTGGATCGAGAACTGAAGTTTCCAGTCTTTATCAAAAGATACCCATCTAGAAGTTAAAAAGGCAGTCGCAGGCCTTATAGAAGGTCCAATATAAAGACTGGTGTGTTTTTCCCTAAATGTTCAGTTCTCTTCCAATTTAGAGCACTGGAACACAAAGTAATTAAACAACTTACAGTGACAATAAGTTATGCAGCCATTTGCCTTTCTCAGTGGAGGGCTTCATCTCAACAGGAGCCTTTTATATGCATGACATTAGAAACTGTATGCTTTAAGTATTAATCCAAGTCTAGGAAGTGGTGGGTGCCAAAGTGGAAGCCATTTGAAATCTTTTCTCATCATCCTGCTCACATTTGATATTAAAGCAGCACTGCACTCCCCATCTTTTTTGTTCAGCTTGATGTACCAGTATCAATTAATAAAAAAATTGTGGTTTAAAAACATAAAAACATAAAAACATTATTCTCAGCTTGACCTGGTCTAAACTATAACTGTGAGCAATAAGCTTTTGTATACTCCCTAATGCAACTGTCTGTCTGAAGTCAATACCAACAACCTCTCTCCTAGGTATTTTAATCTATAAAACATATCCTTTAACCCTGTTACATATTTAGTATCTTACAAACTGACATCCTAGTGCCATTACACACTACTCTGTTCAGTTTAACCCTCCTCAGTCTTGCCAGACAAGAATGTGGGGGAGTGACCATCCCAGTGGTTTCACCAGGGTTTCATTCTCAGTGGTAGCTCATCTAAGTACAATTCACACTCAGTGTCAGAACAGACAATTTTTGGGGTGTGGTTGTTGTTTTTTTGAAGTAGGATTCAAACTTTGAACCTAACCTTGCTTCTCATAGTTTTGTCAGATACTCTATTACTATCATTTGTATGTCATTTAAAATTCCTAAGTTTGCAGCCAAAATATTAGCCTTTTCATCCTTGGTAACAAGGGAAATACCTAGGCCTTCTTGGCTAAAGCAGTAAGGAGTTCATGAACAGTTTAATTTCCTGAGTGAGGACTAAGAACTTCTTGTGTCAAAGAGTGAAAGCTGAGGGTTCTTTTTTTCATTTCAATATTTTCAATATTCATGACAGAAACTACAGATCTTTGGATGAAACTATATTGTAATGATCCAAAACTCCTTTTAGACAACTTGGTTTAATACATTTGCTTTCAGGCCATTTAAAGACTGGTACTTCTTTAATTCAGTTTCTCAGATTCTTTATTAAAAACTGTTAAACACACATGGGAAGTGTGCATTATAGTGCTCAAAGTCTGTCTTAGCCTCAGGGCTCTAGCCTTTTCCTAAACTTCTCAGAACATTTGATCATGCCTCCCCCACTATTTCTTTCAGTTTGAAAAACTATCCATACAGAACCTTTTCTTTGTTACATTAGAAAAAGTTAATTCTATAATCTTAAAACCATCTAAATGATAATGCAAGAAGTGTCCACTGTGCTTCCTATAGTGGAATGTTAAATATGCATAAATTTATATGTTTTTTTTTCTCCATGAGGGTATTTTCCAGACCTTTAGCAATGCATGAAATGGAGGGGAAAAAATAGTACTCTTTTAAATAAGTTTTCATTCTTACTTGGAAAACAGCACTCCTCACATTTCTGAGCTGTATTTCCACAGATAATAGGGATGCTAGACAGGATACTAACTTGATAATGTGAGCAGTAGAAAGTACTCAAAAGCTCTACAGTAAGAAATAAGAATCCTTTCTGTCTTCTGTTCTGCTGAGACCAACTTCAGGTTCATTGAGTGTAGTTTTATTGAAACTTCTGGTTTGAATCTAGTGAAATTTAACATCTTCTTTCCCGCTTTGGGGTGGTTTTAAATTCATTTTAATCCCATTATCTTGTTTTGTTTAGAAATTATTTAGGCCTAGGAAACCTTGCAAAAGTGTTCTTTCCATCTTCAGTTTCAGCAGAATTGTGTGATGCCTGTACAATCCCCTGGCTTGTTCCATCCATCTCCTACCACAGTTCTCCACATTAAGGTCATGATTCATGCTCATTTCTTTATGGTCTTTGCATTACAGTAGTACATATGATGTTTAGGTTAAATAATCAGCTATGCTAAGCCTCATATTAGTGTATATTATAGACAATCCCTGCCTTGAAGGGCTTCAATTTAAATAGAAAAGATTGAAGGAAAGAAGTAGAGAAAGGGGTGGAGTCCCAGAGAAATTCAGCAAGTTGCCCAGTCACAAGCCATGACTTGAATTCCAGGGTCTTGTAGTTCATTTATTTCAATAAATCTCTCTACCCCTTTTATCACAAGAAAGAATCATTCCAGGCAGAAATAAACAGAAAATAGCAGGTCTGATTCTCAGCCCTTTTTTCACTTGATGCTGTGACAAGCAATGTTGGTCATTGACAGAGGCTAAAGAACAGGAGATGATGATGATTTACTGTTAGAGTACCCTAGAAAACCAAGTTTATAAAATGGGGTGATTAAAGCTACATGAATAATTAATAAATAAATAAATAAATAAATTCAGCAGAGGTACAGGGTTTAGGTTTAAGTTTTTTGCTTTTTATCCCTTCACCGCATCCTCTGCTCTGAGTTTTGCTGTTAATAGCTGCCTAAATATTTGTTGTGGGGTCTGTTATGCAACCTTCCCAATACAAAGAAGAAAAAGCAGATAGACTGCTCTTGGGAAAGGTAAAGACATTATGGATGCTGAAAGCTGCTTGTTCCGAGGTTCAGCATGACCAACCATTTCAATAACTGCAGTGAGCATGTACCCAAGGACATTAGTCTTCATTTTCTCCTAACAGTATGTGAACAGGCACTTGAAAGGAAATGTTGTGATTCAGAAAGATAAATATAATGCTCTTTACTTCAGAAGAATCCTGGTGGTGGTGGAAATAAGTGTTTTAGATGGAACAGTAGATTAAGAGTCAAAAACTGTCCCCTCCCCAGTAAGCAAGCAACTCAGTGCGAGCATTTAAATAAGCCACTGAAAACCTCTGTTATGGCTTTCCTATATATCTGGTTTGACCTAAAGAGTTATATCACACACACAGGGTTTTATGAAACTTAAGTGAGTTTTTTAAAGTCCTTTTTACATCTTCAGAGGAGAGATGTTGTATAAATGTCAGATGCTACTACAGCATTAATAAGAATAATACAGCAGAAACACAAATTAATGCCATTCTCCTGCAAGGTCTAGTTGTATCTTGGGCTGTTTCCTGTGTGTTGTCTTGGCAGTAACCTATTATTGCCTTACACTCAAAGTACTGAGAACCTTATCAAGATTTTATGTGATGTTCTTCATCAAGTCTCACTGCAAGTGAATAAAGGGCCTTCATAGAATCACAGAATCACAAGGTTGGAAAAGACCTTTAAGATCATCAAGTCCAACCGTTCCTGTCCTAAGCTAAACCATATTCCTAAGTACTTCATCTACCCTTTTTTTGAACACATCCAGGGAAGGTGACTCAGCCCCTCCCTGGGCAGCCTGTTCCAGGCCCCCACAACTCTTTCAGTAAAAATTTTTTTTCTAATGTCCAATCTAACCCTGCCCTGGGGCAGCTTCTTGCCATTTCCCCTTGTCACATCTCCTGTCACCTGGCTGAAGAGACCATCACCTATCTCTCTATAACCTCCCTTCAGGTAGTTGTAGGTGGTGATAAGGTCTCCCCTCAGCCTCCTCTTCTCCAGGCTGAACACCCCCAGCTCCCTCAGCCGCTCCTCATAGGATTTGCCCTCCAGCCCCTTCCCCAGCCTGGTTGCCCTTCTCTGGACTCGCTCCAGGACCTCAGTGTCCTTCTTATGGTGAGGAGCCCAGAACTGGACCCAGCACTCGAGGTGCAGCCTCACCAATGCCGAGTACAGGGGCACAATCACTTCCCCAGACCTACTGGCCACACTGTTTTTGATACAAGCCAAGATGCCATTGGCTTTCATAGCCACCTGGCCACTTCACTGTCTACAGATAGGATTAACAAAATTAATTTAAGAATTAAGAAACATAGACTATATCCAGTTAAAAAACATAGACTATACCCAATTAAAAACATAGACTATACCAAATATCTTGCCATATATTTCTTTTTAAAACACCAAAAGATAAAGTATTCTTCTTGTCCTTCTTTTACAACCAAATCAAAAGATAAAAAAGAGCTAGAAACGTATTTTGTAGCCTACATAATGCTATGCAGCATTTACATTAGAGGCATCCACAGTATCATTTGATACCACTTCTATTAATTCAAACTATTTGATTATAGTAAAATATATACTCTCACAAAAAAAGGTAGTTTTATTGACATATTTAGAGGTATACTTTATATTTATTACTGTACCTATTGAAGTGGAAACTTGGCAGAGCATCTGTTTTAGGATCCTTTTCTTGAAAGAAGTTAAAGTTGATCATCTTCCCAACAAAATCAGATGATTTTCTGATTTCTGAGGGGCTCAAAATGTCTTCCAAAATACTGAAGCATGCACATACCTAACTTCAATCAAGAATATTCAGTCCAGCATACAAATTTCAAAAGCATAGACTTTCAAATGCAACTGGCATCTTGCACATGTACAGAAAACAATTTCTTATCACAGAGTTGGATGAAGTGTCCCACCCTTGAAACATACTTGTAGGCATAATGCAAGTACCTTGTAGGAAGAACCTTCCACTTCTGAGTTTCCACTGCCCTGCACTTCCTGTGAACACTGACACCAGTACAAGTTAGGTGTGTAGTTGCCACATCTAAGGGCAACTATCCATTTACATGCATGGTGTGCACCAATGTTGGTGACTGCAAAAAGAACACAGCAATGTCTCCATGCTTGCAAATAGGAGCATCATGATAAATTTCAGCATGGCAACTCATAAGCATATAGTTTCCTTAAGATGTGTAGCTACAATTGGTCTTTGCATTGGTTCAGTTCGTGTTCACACAGTATCATCACTGCTGTAATCATCAACAAGAGTTATTTGCTGTGATTTTTTTTTAAAAAAAAAAAAGTCAAAGCATTTTGTAATGTTAATTTTGCTTGAGAACTAAGGAGATTAACAGCAGCTAAGTCATAGGTAGTTTTATGGGAAAGGTAAAAGATAATAATGAGTTGAATAATAATAACACTTAGCACTTACGTAGCTCTGTGTACTTTCAAAGTGCTGTACAAATACTAAATAAATCATTTTAATTAAAAAGGCCTTCAGAAGATTAAAGGACCCTTGAAATAAGTGAGAAGTGTTTCTCATTACCTCAACAAGAAAAAGATCTGGCCCCAAATACATTTATGTTTGGAAATTATTAAGAAATGAACACTGCAACCTAAGCTTAGGGTAAAATACTGCTTAACCACATGGAATAAGCCTTTGGAAATCAGTGAAGCTACTTGCACAAGTAAAAGCAGTGGGATCATTCCCTAAGTTATACGTCACAGCTTTTTCCTTTTTTTTCCTATTTTTCTTTGTTCCAGAGACTTCAGCCTTTCAACATACCCAGCATAGAGTCCCACTGACTTCCCCACGAACAGTCCCTTAGCGATTTTTATGTGCTTTCTAAGAAGGTGTTTGTCTTTCCTGAATTGTTCTGTATTACATCAGCAGTGGTGCTTATAGCTATAAGACGAATAAGCCTTTTTTTTTTTTTTTTTTTTTGTGCAAAACCACACCTTTCTATTTCTAAGAACAGGGCTTGTTCTCGGCACTCCTGCCACCTACTCTGAAAAGACATGCTGCACTGCCTATGGGACACCTCCCTCTTGTTCCTTGTAAGAAGGAGGTTGCCTGTGAAAGGTCAGTACACTGCACCAACTGACTTTCACATCCTCATGTTACCTGTTGTTCTGCACTTTGCTAGGAGCCGCTCCCCTAGGGTGACAGTTGCACACCAGCTGCCATTCTCCCTGTCATACTGACCAAAATGTCAGGGCTGCATGAAGCAAGTAAGCAAGAGTACACTTCAGCTTCTTGTCACAACTAAAGGCCATACCACCTGTTGTACAAATTTTCAGTCTCTTTCCCCATATGACTTTCCATCCCTCCCTCTTTTTCCTAACATATACGTGGACTTGGGATACATCTCTCAATCTTGCTTTTCATTTTCAAGCATATTAAATTTTAATCCATACAGCATTAAGCTCTCAAAAGCAGTGCTTCCAGTGCCAAAACAATTTTGTACCTAACTGATCCATGTAGTGCTACAATAAGCCCAGTCAATCGTTGCTATCTCTACTGAGAAGCAAGAAAAGATCCGTCTGGCTATTGAACTCCATCGGTCTTCCTAACCATTTTCAGCAGTCTATTCCAAGGATATTTTAACTAAATTGATATAAAACATCCTTTCTGTTTTTCAGAGGTATATCAGTTTCTTTATATTATGCTCTCAGGGGGCACTGGTGATATACAGATCTCTGGGAGCATACCACATCTACATTCATACAGCAAGCATTCTGCAAGTGTGCAAGAGCAGTGAAGCGCTGATTTCTGGTCAGCAGATTTTATGAGAATGAACAAGGAATTGCTGCTTGCATCTAAGACCTTAAAAATCTGTCCATAAATTAGGGGATCAACTCACAGCCATCAGACTCAAGTCTGCTTCTGCTTTGTCTCTTTGTCTCTTTCTGATTTTGCTCTTTGGACCCTGGTGAGATTTAATACATTGATACTTCTTAGACACTTTCACATTAATAGCATTTCAGGAGGGAAATTCAGGCATATCTGGTGGGGTCACAAGCAAATTGGAGCTGTCTTTTCAAGATGTATGAAGTTCAAACATAGTTCACACTCACAGCGACTGTATTTTCCAAAGCATCCCGTGCAATGTGATAACATGAGCTTCTTATCAGCCAGCAACAAGGAATAACAAGATGTTACTGTGGATGTTATTTCTGAGAGGCAATGATAATTCACTTGTATTTGCGCAGATTACTGAGAACAGGTGTGCAGCAAAGTTGATTCCACTCATTTGTATTAATGGGTGTATTAGGGTATTGTACCTTATCTCGTTAATTAATTAGAGTGAATTGAGTTAGAGTTGACTAGCACCTGATTAAAAATTAATGAGGGGCCATGCAGTAAAATGTAATTCTTTATACTGCAGCAGGTAAGCAGGAATACACTCCTTTGCTGCTAAAAGTCAGAGGCCTTGTGCCTTTTCCCCTGCCCCAGCTGAGTGAACTCACACAGCATGCTGGGAAGGTATTGCTGCCCAACTTCAACTAAAGTTTTATTTCCATTTGAAAGTATAAACAGCAACAGAATCTCCATTTTGAGGTCCCATAGATAGGTGAAGGATGTAAGGAATGAATAAGCTTACTGGGTCCTTAAATAGCACAGCCAGACTAGCAAACCTGGTTTCACACATTTTGCTTTCCTATCACCCACTTGTGTTACCAGATAAATCCCTGAAATGATACAGAATATAAGAGGGCCAGCTCAAACTGTTCTGGGTAACAACAGTATGAAGCAATTCACTTCCTCTTGATGATGATCTTTTTTTGCTGTTAGTACATTTAAACTGCAGTTTTGAGTCACTGTCGTGCACAAGTACAACCACATAACACAACTTATATACTGCTTTAGTAATATGTGTCCCTTTGTGTTGCAATACCTGAATCACAGAAATTTACCTGCACAGGCAGAGACCTGTGCAGTCCACCTCTATGCCAAAATAGGCCTGTTCTCTACAATTACTCTGAAAGAATTGTCTCAACTGGTAGAAGTTTAAAGGCATGTGACTTCTGCCACTTCTCTCAGGCAGAGGGTTGGACAAAGAATTTCTAGAATTCAAAAAACTTCTAACCTTTATGTTTCCTTCTCAAAAGGTCACTCTGTTGATCTTAGTTTTGCTGAGGAATGCAAAATATGGCAGCTAGTTTTTCCCACTGTTTATACACTTCAGTTTCTGTGGACAGCTACACAGAATGACAGAGTGGTGGAGTTAGAAGGAACCCTCAGAGATCGTTTAATCCTCCTCAGAGCAGGGTCAGGCAAAGCAGGTTGTTCATGGTCTTCAATATTTCTCTGATGGAGACTCCACAACCTCTCCTGGTAACCTGTTCCAGTATTTGACCACCTCTACAATAAAAAAGGTTCTTCTGCTAAATAATTGGCAATAGGCAATCATTTCCTGGTAAAGTTGACTTCCCTGTGTTTCAGTTTCTGTCCATTCCCTCTTTTGTCACCTGGCAACACTGAGAAGAATCTGGCTTCATTTTTACTGCTCCAACTTCAGGTATTTAACACATGAATATGGGTGACAATATGACACATGCTTCTCCCCCCTGAGCCTTCTTTTCTCCAAACTGAAGAGATCCAGCTCTTTCAGACTCCTTGATGAGAAAAGTGCCAAACCCTTAATGAGCTTCATGGTCCTTGTTGCTCTTCCTCCATTACATCCATGTTCCTCTCTTACTGGGGAGCCCAGTGCTGGCCACAGCATTCCAGATAGGGCTGCACCAGTGCTGAGCAGAGGGTGAGATCCTCTCCCTTGGCCTGCTGGCAATGCTGTCCCTCATGCAGACCAGGAGGCTCTTACACTTCTGTGTGGCAAGTGTATGTTACTGGCTTATTTTTAACTTAACAGTCCACTAGGACTCCCAGGTCCCTTTCTGTCAAGCTCATCCTCAGTCAGCCCCAGCATGGGACTGCTCTTCTCCAGGTGCAGGGCTTGGCAATTTCCATTGTCAAACTTCAAGAGATTCCTGCAGTCCCGTTTCCCCAGCCTCTAGATGTCTCTCTGAATGGCAGCACAACCATCTGCTGTATCATTCCCTCTGAATCTTCCTTCAGGCAAACATTATGCATTGGACCATGCAAGCCTGTAATCCAAATTCAGCTGAATTATTCTCTTTAACATCTTTATCAATGACATCGATGATGGGATTTAGTGCACCCTCAGCAAGTTTGCAGATGACACCAAGCTGAGTGGTGTGGTTGACACCCTAGAAGGAAAGGAAGCCATCCAGAGGGATCTTGACAGGCTGGAGAGATGGGCCCGGGTGAACCTAATGAGGGTCAACACAGCCAAGTGTCAGGTGTTGCACTTGGGCCGGAAGAATTCCAGACACAGATACAGACTGGGAGAAGAGCTGCTGGAGAGCAGCCCTGCTGAGAAGGACTTGGGGGTTCTGGTGGATGAGAAACTTAACATGAGCCAGCAGTGTGCTCTGGCAGCTCAAGGCTAATGGGATCCTGGGCTCCAGCAGAAGAGGGGTGGCAGAAGGGACAGGGAGGGGATTGTCCCTCTCTACCCTGCCTCGTGAGGCCCCATCTGGAGTCCTGTGTCCAGAGCTGGGGTCCCCAATACAAGAAGGATGTGGAACTGTTGGAGAGGGTTCAGAGGAGCCACGAAGATGATTAGAGGGCTGGAGCACCTGCCCTACAAAGAGAGGCTGAGGGAGCTGGGCTTGTTCAGCCTGGAGAAGAGAAGGCTGCAGGGGGACCTCATTGCAGCCTTCCAGTCCCTGAAGGGAGCTTATAAGCAGGAGGGGATTCAACTTTTTAAAAGGATAGACAATGACAGGACAAGGGGGAATGGATTAAAACTAAAGGAAGGAAGGGTTAGATTAGATATTAGGGGGAAGTTTTTTACAGAAAGAGTGGTGAGGTGCTGGAACAGGCTGCCCAGAGAGGTAGTGGATGCCCCGTCCCTGGAAGTGTTCAAGGCCAGGTTGGATGGGGCCCTGGGCAACCTTGTGTAGCTTCAGGCCTGAGGTTGGTGTCCCTGCCTGTGGCAGGGGTTTGGAGCTCTGTGATCCTTGGGGTCCCTTCCAACTCATACCATTCTATGTTTCTATGATTCTATACCTGAGATCAGTCTTGGCTTGGCCTGATTGCGTGGCTCCACTGGCACAAAGAGGTCATGATAGAGTGGTGTGGTTTAACCTGGCGGGCAGCTAAACTCCACACAGCCACTAGCTCACTCCCCCTGCATCCGGATGAGAAGGAATCAGAAGAGTCAAAGTGAGAAAACTTGTGTGTTGAGACAAAGACAATTTAATAGGTAAAGCAAAAGCTGTGCATGCAAGCAAAGCAAGGCAAGGAATGAATTCCCCATTTCCCATGGCCAGGCATGTGTTCAGCCATCTCCAGGAAAGCAGAGCTCCATCAGGACTCACTTGGGAAGACGGACACCATCACTTCAAACAACCCCGTCTTCTTTCTTCTTCCCCCAACTTTTTATGCTGACCAAGACATCATATGGTCTGGGATATCCCTTTGGTCAGTTGGGGTCAGCTGCCCCAGCTATGTCTACCCCCCAACTCCTTGTGCACCCCCAGCCTACTCACTGGTAGGGTGGGGTGAGAGGCAGAAAAGCCCTTGACTCTGTGCAAGCACTGCTCAGCAGTAACAAAAACATCCCTGTGTTGCCAACACTGTTTTTTGCATGAATCCAAACCACAGCCCTGTACCAGCTACTGTGAAGAAAATTAACTCTATCCCAGCCAAACCCAGCACATAAAGATCTTACAACTGTGCTAGTTCTTGCAAATCCTGTGATGGGGAGAGGGGCCCTGCTGGTGTAGATGAATCTTACATTTACAATGATATAAATACCCCTTATTTTTTAATTTGCAACAACAAATCTCCCATAAAATTGCACAGAATGAGAAAAAATAACCTGTTTTTCAAAAGTATAACAAAATCAGAAAAGTGGGAATATAATGTGCGTTGGTCATTGACTCACTTTGTGGCTATGGGTAAGCCTTTCATCTTCAAGTGTCCCATTCAACAGAAATATGAAAGCTGATGAGAAATAGCAATCTTAATGGAAAACAGACAATACAGAGCTGATTCTAATTTAGATTTTAAATCTCATTCCCTAAGCATCCCACCTATCCTGACCCATATCCTCCACTTCTCCTATAAGTGGTCAAGTAATTTTCTCAACAGTGAATGCTTTATTATTTTTGCCTTTTTTTTTGGCAGCAGGATTTTCTTCAACACAAATGATACATTATTTGATATGTTATTAAAGAAGACATCTTTACAACTCATCTTAGATAAGTAGCAAGCTATTTTTACACATAGTAGTCTTCTGCATCCACTGTCCTGAAGAAATTGTCATGTGGGGGCATATTGACACTGAGAGTAGTAGTGGTAGACCTAGGGATTTATGACCAAATGCATCCTACAAAATGAATAACTAAGACAGGCTCAGACTAGTCTTAGGGCTACTAAAAGTCAACATGAAAGCAGCACAGTACGATTCATATGAGGCAGAGAGGCTTCCTACAGAAAAAAAATTGAAACCAACCATTAAACTGAAACCCTCAGGATTCATGCTGGAGAGATTGACTCAGCTTTTTCACCTCTTTAAAACACAAAAGATTAGATGTATTATTTCTGAAGTACATCAAATCGAAGAGCCATCATTTTGTCATGAATCACTAGTGCTATTTCCTGTGCAAAATTGACATTTTCTTGGAAGGTATTCATCCAGATACCACCCAAACTCAACTTTGCTTAACTTTTGAGATCAAACAACATATTATCTAGCATAGCATAATCAAAAACCACATTGTAATGATATGATGAAATGACTCAGAGCCAATACATACCAGAACCTGGTCAGGATAACTTTCACAGAGAACTAAGTTTTCTATGGTATGGAAAGAACACGTAACAAAAGGCTACAGAGAGCCTTTTACTCTGAAGCCCTCAATTACAAAGCCTATGTTGTACAAACACACTCCTTGTTTACAGAGGTTATAACCACAGTATGTAACAGAGCACTTGAAGGGTCTTTTCTCTTCCAGTATAATCCCATAACCTGGACAGACATCAAAAGCCTGTTCTCAGTTTGTTTGAAATCAGACTACAAATCCCATATACATCTATGGTAAGAAACACCAGAGTTGTGGTAGGAGAGACTCTGTGGCTTTCTGTTTGGACCAAAGCTATCAGAAGAGGTAAGACTGGAAAGCTGGAGACTGCCTGGGCAAGTAGATATGCCTCTAGGGTGGCTCTCAGTATGACGTACATCCATACATCCACAGTTCACTGGGTATCCCAGGTAAGGAGCCCACAGCCAGCCTTAGTGGCATTCTTGCAGGAACATAACACTGAAGGGCAGCTATTACAGTTTCATTCTGCTGTAGAGACCTCTCAGTGTGGTTTTGGTATCTCTTTTCCTTCAGTGGGTTGCAGATAAAACATCCTGATGCAAGATCACACAAGGACCTCAGGTGTGCTGCGTACCTTCCAGTGTTCAGCCCATTGTCATTGCTTAGCCAATAATAACAGCAACTGACAGCCACAGCTCCTTTCTTAACAGTCTAGAATAGCAGTTTCCAAGCTGCTTTTTTTTTTCCTGGAAACACTTCTTTGGGCTCATGATATGCTTGTAGTTCTGAATTTTACTTTTGCAACTGAATTTCCAGTCAGTTCCTGACTTTTTGCATCACTGAAAGAATTGCAGAGTTTGGAACTGGCCAGTTCAGAAGTTTGTCTCCAAATGTTCAAGGTCATAAACTAAGAGGATCTGCTAAACAGTAGGCAGAAGTCTGAAACCACACTGGAAATAGGAAGAAAGGAAAAATCCTGGAGGATGTTCATGAAAAGGTAAAGTCATAACAGGTCCAGAAAATTCCAAATCCTCAGCTGGATAATACAACTGCGCTCCTGTCAGCACCTGGCAATCTTGGGATGGGGTAATTAATAAAAGGCTTTATATATATATTTGCTTTGTTTGTGGAGGGGTACCTGATGTTCAGAGCTCAAAATTCTGCTGTGGCTCTTAAAAGAAAGAAAAAAAAAAAGTAATAGTCTGGCTATGTTGGAAAACAGCTCTTCAAAACCAACCAGGTGTCTTCTTGGCACAGAAACCCTTTCATGATAAAAATCAAGCTGGAATATTTGGGTGGGTTGGGTTTTTTCCATTTTGTTTTGTTTTTAATAAGTCAGAATGACTGCAAGCCAAGATTAAACAGTGAGAAAGAGCTGAAGTATTCTGCCCAGCTTCACAGTGCCTGCAGGCTATGCCAGCTACAATACCTTTCAACAACATACTATGCCCCATTGTGAGGAATAAAAAACTAAAAAGCCTTTTTGGCAAAAGTGGCTGAGGCATTAATGATAGAATTTGATTTGGTTTTAGAGAAAAAAAAAAAATTAAAAAGAAAGGCCTTGGTGAAACAACCTGCAGCTGACACCATCTGCTCTAAAAGACCAGGGCCACTGAACACCATAAAAAAATGTTTGGGGTAATTGCCATCTGTAGGCAATGTCTGTTTCTGTATCGTGCACAAGCACTGGCTTTTCTTTGAATACTCGGGCTTCTACAAAGGACAGGCAAGCCAGACATTGATCATACAGCTTAAGGGATTTCCTTCTACCACTTAAATATGGAAAATCATTTAATGATCATGTTTACAGGGGGTCTTCCAGATTACCTGGGAATTAGGATTAGAATTTTTAGGGGCGAGGGAACCCTGCTATAATGTTTCTACTGACACAAGATAACCTATATTGCTTCATTTCCCCAAAATTAATCAGTCAGAGAATGGACAACTAAAATACACAATGACTTGTGGTGATGGATGCAGAGTGATGTAGTTACCATAAGGAACTGGGAGTCAAGAGATAAGGTCTAATCCTAGCCTTGACAGGCTTTAGTTTATTTGCCTTAGTGGTTTCTTTTTGTGGCCTCTCTATCCATTTATCTAAGTTTTCCCATTATATAAAAATGGAAGATTAGTTTTCATGAACTACTGGATTACTTTAGTATTTTTTTAAATAGCTGCTAAGACTTTTGCCATAACTCTGCCCTCTGTTCTTCCCTCGTAGCAGGAAGGAATTCCCATTGCTTTTCAACACTTGCATGGAGATTCTTCTGCTTTTGTTTCACAGTGTATATCTTAAAGCCTGATTTCTTTTCACTGCTGAATCCAGTGTTTGTGAAGCACCTAACTCAGAAGGAGCCCTCATCTAGTACAACAGTCACCACAACCACAGCAGCTACCACTCGGGCAGCAAAGTGTGACGTAGCAATCCCTTGTAAACTTTGGATTTCTGTAATTTTCACTGAATTTCTTTCTTCAGATTCAATAGAAAAAGTGCTTAAACAATGATTTGGCTGACAGTCAGGATAATTACATTGTGAAATTAAAGGCATTTTTAAAGTTTTTTGTCAGCATAGATACACTATGTTCTGCTGCCTATATGTTTGTCATCTATGTGTCCTGTCTACTGCTAAAACCTTTTGGAAATGAACAACAATGGTCATTTGAATGGATATTATTAATTTCTTGTATTCAGCACAACTGAAGTTATTTTGACTGAATCACTTCCATACTCATTGATTAATAGCAGGAGGGTTAAGAGAATTTTTGCAGTGGTAGAAAGATCAGAATAATGGAGGGGAGGAAGGGGGAATAAACACCCCAACACATGAGGGAAACAAGCTCCAGGGCATTGTCTCTACCCTGCCTTGGCACTTCATCATGATTTCATGAGATTGTGCAAAGAGATAGCAACCCTCAGCCTGCCAAGTCCTAAATTATTACACTTTGCCATTTTTATTTTAGTTTTCATGTGCCCAAATCATGACACAGGCATGAGTGAGGCTCAGTGTGTCTATATGTACACGTACACATTATTATATAGGATTATTCACGGTAGTACTGGAGCTACAGATAAATTAATGTCTCTTCTCCTACATTCACCAGGCCAACTGTGACTCACCATAGCTCACTGAAACCAGGAAATCTAAAGCATTGGATGCAGGAGGCCTATGGCAAGACCAGGAGCTAAGCCTTGGATTTCTGGAGGCCCACTCAAGTGCTCTGAAGGTGACACTATTCAAGAGAAAGAAGAAAGCTAAAGAGGAGAGGAGGGTTAAGGTATGATGCTGTGTGGCCTCAAAGTGCTAAAGTGAAGGCCACAGGGCTCAGTACTCAAATTAAGAGACCAAGGACTCAGCCTTTAGAAGGAATAAGTTTTTTCTGAGAGCTGGTTCGTCAGTCATAGCAATAAGGAGGATGATTTCTTGCAATAAGTTCAAGCAGATGCACTGTAGCAGATCCACAGCTGCTGTCAATTGTCATAGCTTCAGATGACTTTGGTGGAGTCAGGCCAACATATATCAGTGGAGGATCTGTCTTGCACTGTGATCACACATTTGTTGCTCGTATGTTAAAAGCTAACCAGCACTTCTAGGCTAGAGAAGAAACTTAATTCTGGATTAGGAAAAGTACAGTTTCTCCCTTTGCAATGCAGTGGAAGATCATGCCAGAGCTGAACTTGAATCTCACACCTGTGGACTCAGTTTTGATTCTGATACAGAGAGACTAGGTCATGTTGGAAAGTTGCACAAGTCAGTCCTTAAAATGGGGATAACAATACTTCTCTGTGACATTGAGGTACTGAAAATCTATGCATTTGCTAGACATACAGTTGTAAAGAAAAGAGGACAATACTAGCACCTGGAGAAGTAGCACTATTTTTACAAGTGTAAAGTTCTACACTCAGAAAAAAAAAACCAAGTCAGCAGCTCAGACACCAGAGCTCAAAAACCAAATAAACTTGGGAATATAATGAAAACCAGCCATTGCACGCATGCACCTTCCTTATCCTCCTCACAGCCCCCAAGATCTTTGTAACATATTATGCAAACACCCTCTTCAGTTATCAGACCTTCATATAATGGAAACCTCCTGTGGTATTTACAGTTGGAACAATACTTTGTGGTTGAGTAAAATTTCAAGGTTCATAAAAACTCATTCAAAACTCATTTCTGTACCATGATGTGAAAGAATGGACCTCTGGGAAGAACAGTAAGACCTGATCCCCTATATCCAGCATCATTTAAAAATATTATTACACTTACCTGAACTCTTCAGGGTATTAGGCCTATCTGGTACTACAGATTACTGCCTACTGAGGGAGTCCACTGCTGAAGTTTCTGAAATAAAAATGAGATACTACCCCTATTTCCTGAACATCCATGCTTTTTTATTCATATACTTTTGCTCTGGTTTCTTATCTCCAGGGAAGTCAAATTCAGCAACAACAAAAGTTTTTTCTAGGTGGTTCTGCTTTTAATTTAATTAACATACTAATTTAAATAAAATAAAATGGCTTATTCTTTTTAAGAAAAGGCTTAAATAGCCTTTTCTGATGTAAGAAAAAAAATTAAAACAAACCTTCCTTCCTTCAGGCAGGTCACCTCTATTTAATGTGATTGTGGTCTCTACTTTCACTGGCCAGACCTGTCTTTATTCAAGATTTTGAAACACCAGACTAGTTTTTGTACCAGTCTCTTCAATGAATCAGCTTTACTAAGAATTTTCAATAAATTCCTCTACCCACCTATTTCCCTTTCACTAAGCAGACAGACTGAAATACAAAATTATTCAATTTACTGAAATGGAATCAAAATGTGGTGTAAAATTCATCTCACCCAAATCTGAGAAAATTCTTCATTAGCAGTTGGTTTAATTCCACAAACAATGGCAAATCAATTAGTAGTTAATTTCTATACAACTGCTGTGAAGCAATGCTGTCTTGCAACAGAAGGTGAAGATTGGCATACAGGAATTGAAGGTCAAAGTCTTGATGGTAGAGCTGGAATCTATGAAGGCACTCCTAATTCCCTCTCACTTCCAACTCTTGCCCTTAAATCAGTGATCAAAACAGGAGATGTTCTGTTTTCCCACCCACATCAATTACTGGGTTTTGTCTTTGTTGTTAACAAGACTGCAGGGACAGGGAGGGCCAGCAGGGACAGGGAGGTGATTGTCCCTCTCTACTTTACCCTCATGAGGTCCCATCTGGAGTCCTGTGTCCAGATCTGGAGCCCCCAATACAAGAAGGATGTGGAACTGTTGGAGAGGGTTCAGAGGAGCCACAAAGATGATTAGAGGGCTGGAGCACCTGCCCTATGAAGAGAGGCTGGGGGAGCTGGGCTTATTCAGCCTGGAGAAGAGAAGGCTGCGGGGGGACCTCATTGCAGCCTTCCAGTCCCTGAAGGGAGCTTATAAGCAGGAGGGGATTCAACTTTTTAAAAGGATAGAGAAGGCAGGACAAGGGGGAATGGATTAAAACTAAAGGAAGGAAGGTTTAGATTAGGTATTAGGGGGAAGTTTTTTACAGAGAGAGTGGTGAGGGGCTGGAACAGGCTGCCCAGAGAGGTGGTGGATGCCCCGTCCCTGGAAGTGTTCAAGGCCAGGTTGGATGGGGCCCTGGGCAACCTTGTGTAGCTCCAGGCCTGAGGTTGGTGTCCCTGCCTATGTCAGGGGGGTTGGAGCTCTGTGATCCTTGGGGTCCCTTCCAACTCATACCATTCTATGATTCTATGATTCTAAGGCTACCCATAATGTTCAGAGGCAAGAGACCAAAGCTGTATGAATTCATGATCCTTTTCTTTTTTTAAAAAATTTTATTATATTACCTAAAGAATTCACATATGGTGGAAAAAAACCAAGTCTGCCCAGAGATCTAACCACACATCAAAACTAAGCAATGTCAGCATACACTTGCACTGTGTTCACAAATCCTTATGCATACAGTTACCTTTTACTGTATCTATTGACTAAAGCCTTGTACACAGCAGAAGCAAAATACAGAAGAGTCAATATTGTTGCCTTTTGGCTCATTCTGAAAGCACACCCCCCATTTTAATGTAAAAGCAGGTGAAAAATTGGTGAGAGAAACGCACAGGCGGGTCAGGCATGGGTGACAACCATGACACTAAGATGAAGTGGGAAGAGTACTTTGCAGTGCTAGTGTCTGAGCTCTGTGGCCATCTTCTTAAATAGCAGTTACAGCTGTCCTCATTTGTAGGAGAGTTAAACCAAGACATGCCCTGAGGACAAAGACGAGAATCTTGATTTTTAAGAAGCTGTGAGAAAAGAAGAAAACAAGTGGTGACATGGTCCAAGAGCAACAGTAGAGAAAGACATAAACAGCAATATTCTGACCCCCATGCAAGGGGATGGTTTGCTGAGTATAGTGTCAGAAAGAAGAAAGAGAGCTGGTTAACACAATTGATTGACAAGTTTTAATGGTGTAGCCAAAGCTTTAAAAACGTCTGAGACCAAAGCAAATAAGGATGTGCTGGGTGCTCAGAAATTACTTTTGGCATAAAGCCATCAATGTTTTGCCAGAGAAGTTGTTAGTTGTAAAGATTGCCATTCTTGCTCAGGTAAATGACCTCAGCAGCGCTACAGCAGCTATACACCCAGCAGAGAAGAAGGTTTTGCAGTGAAATGTAGGCAGGATAAACTGGCAGCCCTCAAAGGGTTGATTATAACCACAGTGTGTATCTCTGCTGTGTAAGGCGTATAGGACAGACCCTTCCAGTCTGTTCTTGATGTCCTGAACTCTCAAAACTCCTGGGGTTCCCTGGCAACACTGTCCACATTTGTTCTTGACATAGGTAGCCCTTATACACATGGCTCCATGGAATATTCCCAGCAGTAATGATGACTTTCCCAAGAAGGGTTTGTGGCATTACATGTGAGCTTGACTTCAGCTGAATTATTCATGCATCAGAAGTTAAAAACATGCAGAATCGTGTTTGCAAGAACTGAGCCCAAGTGAGTATCTCTGTGTGGAGAAAAACCCTCTGTTTGCTGGTCTCCTATTTCTGTATTATAGGATTCACACTTCATGGCAGCTACCAGTGTCCCTTTTTATTTGGCCAAAATCAAAGCTCTTCTATACACTCTTGCTATGAAAGGAAGCATAGATGCTTTGTGGAAAGAAGCTTTTCTTTCACATTATACCCATAGGAAATTGGAAAACATTTTAGATCTCCCTTTTTCTCCAAAACATGATTTTCATGGAAGGGACTAGGTACCACAGAAGGTACACTTCTTACATCAAAAAACCCCTAACCAACCAACAACCTGCCCCCCAGCTAGATTTCTTTGTTGCCACAACTCTCTACCCCACCCCAAAACTGCTTTTTAGACACATGCTTTTTCAGGCTTGTGTTTACCAGATGAAAAACAAGTATTGAAATAGTTGTTCTAAAATTAAAATTTCCAAATGATAATGGGTCCTTGCCAATAAGAACAATGCTAAAATAGAGAATGCATGAAACAAAGCAAAAATCTCTGCATTTTGAGGTATCTTAGTGCATCAGCAAAAACTGCAGATACATGGAAAAAACCATTTACAGAGCCACAGGTGGTCTCACCTGAGTGCCCATCCTCTCATTAACTTACAGGGCAATTCTATGAGCTGGCAATCCAGAGGCTGTTTACATACTTCTTTATCAGTCAACTTCCTTTATATTACAAAGCAGGATCAACCTTGAAGCTAGAAGCCAAACAAAGACCATAAGAAATATTTCTGATTGATTGCATCAGCCCTTCCAGCCTGTCACCACAGGTGGATGTGGAAAAGGTGGCAGGAGCAATGAAAAGATGCCCCTTGCTTGGCAAGATATAATATTGTCAAATCCCAGAACAACACAAAATAAACACAGGGGATCTATTTTTAGCCTGAAAAGTAAACAAGTCCCAGTCCCAGAGCACATGCCTTTGCACTTTGCATGTTCATTCATCGTAGTAGAGAGAGAGAATAATGTACTATATACACCAATAATGCCGTTCCCCATTTTACTGTTACTACTCCCTCTCCCTACCATCTCCCTATTTTTTACATTCAGGTTGACTTCCAATCTGCAAGCTGGTCCTGCCTAAAGCATGACCTGCTTCAGCTGTAGCATTCACTCTCCTGAAGACCCACGGTTCACCATCCTTCACCTAATGAGAGGTAATTTTGTGGACACACCGGGGAGTTTTCTCTCCCTAGCTGATTTATTCACAGGCCTCTTCAGAACACTAAAAAATAGCTGACACAGATTATTTCCTATTCTTACACTTGCTTGGTCGTTTCCCTTTGTGCCAAAATCTATGTTATGGATAGACACAAATTTTGCATATGGTTTGTTGAATTTCTCCAAGTCTGTCTGTAGACGCTTAAGACTCTCTGCACAGTTAATCACGTCCTTCACAAAGTCATTGCACAATACTGAATATGATTCTTACCATCCTATTAAAATCCTGATTATTCTATTTTCAATGTCAACATTAGCATAAACAAGAGCATTTGCATTTAAGATGGATTACCAAGAAGAACTATAAGAGAACTGCTTTCCATTAGTTTTGTTGTCTTGGCACAATGCACAACTGACTCCCCAGATTTATGTGTTATGTTCCATTGTCTTTAAAAATACTTGAAAAATCATATCTCATCTTTGTGCACATTTATTTTAGGCCATAATCCACTTAAATATTACCAGGTCCTATAGAAAAGTAAATCCTCAAAGGAACGACTGATGCTTAGTCATAAAAAAGAGAGAGGCAGAGGAAAAGGGTGCTAACAGTTTCTAGGATGTTGGAGATTTAAGTTTAGGTTTCTCATTGGAATTAGGAAGACAGCTCTGTGCACTGAGCTATAATCTGGTCTGCAACTGCATTGCATCTTCACTAGAAACTCTATTCTGGATCTACAACACCATAAAACTATAACTGTAAGTAGAAAAAGTCTGCTAACACCTTTAATTACAAAAAATTAATTTCTCAAGTTATTTCTCCATCAGAAACAAAACATCCCCATTTTTTAACTTCTCAAAAATGTATATGATTTCTAGTTAGTCATCAAATCACAGATTCACAGAGTGGTTTGGGTTGGAAGGGACCTCAAAGATCATCCAGTTCCACTAGACCAGGTTGCCCAAAGCCCCATCCAACCTGGCCTTGAACACTTCCAGGGAGGGGGCATCCACAGCTTCTCCAAGCAAGTTGTTCCAAGTGTCTCACCACCCTCATCATAAAAAATTTATTCCTAATATCTAATCCAGATCCACACTCTTTCATCTTAAAGACATTATGCCTTATCCTATCACTCCATGCCTCTATCTCCAGCTTTCCTGTAGGCCCCCTTTAGGTACTAGAAGGCTGCTATGAAGCCTCCCTGGAGCCTTCTCTTCTCCAGGATGTGCAAGCCAAACTCCCTCAGTCTGTATTCACAGGAGAGGTGCTCCAGCCCTCTGATCATCTTCAGCCTCCCACTGGACTTGCTCCAACAGCTGCACATCTTTCTTATTTTGAGGGCCCCAAACCTGAACACAGGATCTCATGAGAGCAGTTTAGGAGAGGAGAATCATGTCCTTTGACCATCTGGTCACACTTCTTCTGATGTGGGCCAGGCTATAGCTGGCTTTCTGAGCTACAAGCACACATTGTCAGGTCACATTGAGCTTCTCATGCCTCAGAATGAAATACAGTCAGGCCACCACTAATATTTCTCCTTGAGTATTCCAGTTCCAAAAGTTACAACACACAGGAGAGCAATCATAACTCACATCATCTTTCTGGTATGCCACTGGGTTGTGCTGACAGACTTGACTTTAATGCAACTCATTTAAGTTTGACATGCCTGTTAGCTACTATTGACCACAAGACAAAGTTCACCATTCAGACTTCAAAGAAGCAACTATTAAAAGTACAAGATATTTTGAGAAGCAAACACAGGAAAGGAGTAAGTTAGCATGAATGGCAGGTGTCAGTGTACAAGTGTTTCAGAAAGTACTCCAGATGGAAATTACAAGACTACAGTTCTGGCTTACAAGGACCATGGTGACCACAAAACCCTCAAACCAACCAGCTCCTAAGGTTCTCCAGGCCCTTCTGAAGTTAAAGATATCTGCAAGGTAGATAATCTCCTCTGGGTTAACTTTATGCTCTTATTGGTTAGAAAAATCTCAGTCAACATAACATAAAGTTTGCAAATCTACCTCAGCAGCAGCTGTCACTGGGTTTCAGGTGCAGAGCCAGCTACATATCAGAAAGAACAATGATATCACCTGTACTATCACTAAATACAAGACACGCTCAATAAGTTTCTCTGACGACCTAGAAGACAAGCACATGTTCATGCCAAAAAGAGAATTCACTGAACTGATCCCAGAGCTCTCCTCCCTCTTTGATTTATAAGGAGACAGGTGAGTAAGGATTAAATGGAAGGAGATACATGATTTTTCCTCAGGAATTGTCATCTGTTATCATTGAATGGTAATGCTTCATTTGGCAAATGTAATTTCAGTAAGTAAAAAGACCATTGTTCCTCTGCTATTATTTCTTAACCTCTCTTACCTCACTGTTTCTGCAAAGTCAGCAGTGACAACTTCTCCAGATCCTTCCTTCAACTCATTCATAAAGGCCATCCCCACCTGAAGGCTGTCAGAATTTTCTGGCATCCCAAGACCACACCATACTGCCTTTCCTAGGTGGTTTTAGAAAATTTCCATTTTCTACCCAACTCACAAATACCAATTCCCATCAGTATTGTCATACCATTCCTTTTTTTAGCACCTGCTGCTGTCCCTGATTTCTAACTTGTGGGTACTTTTTAAACTTTTAGCTTTTAGGTAGGGAAAGTTTCAAACTCATAGTTGACATTTATCAAGATAGAAAGAAGAGTCTGCATTTTTATTGTATTATTGTGGGAAGAATGCACACAGAAGGTCAGTGAAAATCCCCTGCAATTTAGCTCAAGTCTTCAGCTGCCATAGATTTGCAGAAGCCAGAATCAGTCTCAACCAAAGACAGTCTGTCTTCTATGGGAAAGTGGTTCACACCAAGTCCCATCCAGGACTCCATCATGGGGCAGAGAAGCACCTTTTTCTTAGTATTTCAGCACTTCCTCTTCTGTCTGGATCTTCTAAAACATCATAAAGAAGGAATGTAGTAATGGCTGTGAAAGCTTTTTTTACCTAAATATGACTTGGTGTGTCAATGCTAGCTACATTTGTTACTTTCCTTATGGCCCAGGTTATTTGAAGACAGGACTACATGACATCTCAAGAACTGGAATTTTTTTTTTAAAAAAAGTCAAAAAATATTCCCCAAGTGAATGTCTAAGGCTCAGAAAACAATGAAAACCTCACTTCCAATTTTTAATTATTTTTTATAATGAAGACATGTTTTTTCAACTTATCCCAGTTTTTGAGGGCTGATGGATTAAGGCTGGATATTTTGAACCAGCAAGGCTATACTCAGTAGACAATAAATGAAAGTTTTACATAAGCACCAAAGTGTAGCAGGCCCCAGTACTGTCATGGCCCAAGCAGACCAAAAATACACATGGGCATCAAAATGAGAAGCATCTACATACATATTAAAACCTGACAACAGCCAACTATTTATATGTGCATATGCTTATCCAGATATATTTATTTTCTCTAAGACAGATGGCCATATACTAAGTAATAGGTACTTCATTTATATTTCTAACAGAGAAATATTGTTGTGTTTGGAAGTCTTTACAGTACAGAATGCTAGGAAAGTGTGATGTAGAGATAACTGTACATTGGCCCTATTCAGCAATTCATAATTGGCCATTGTTAGAGTAATGACACTAGAGCCAATTGGCTTTTGATTTTATCAGATATTTTCATTGTTGTGGCCTTAAATAAAACTACTTTTTCTCTAGAAGAAAAGCAATGAGGAATTAATGAGGTTGCAAAACTTAGGTCATATAGTGAGCACTTACAGGAAGTACTTGTGAGGCCCTCGTGAGGCCCCATCTGGAGTCCTGTGTCCAGATCTGGGGCCCCCAATACAAGAAAGATGTAGAACTGTTGGAGAGGGTTCAGAGGAGCCACAAAGATGATTAGAGGGCTGGAGCACCTGCCCTACAAAGAGAGGCTGAGGGAGCTGGGCTTGTTCAGCCTGGAGAAGAGAAGGCTGCGGGGGGACCTCACTGCAGCCTCCCAGTCCCTGAAGGGAGCAGAGAAACAGGAGGGGATTCAACTTGTTAAAAGGATAGACAATGACAGGGCAAGGGGGAATGGATTAAAACTAAAGGAAGGAAGGTTTAGATTAGATATGAGGGGGAAGTTTTTTACAGAAAGAGAGGTGAGGTTCTGGAACAGGCTGCCCAGAGAGGTAGTGGATGCCCCGTCCCTGGAAGTGTTCAAGGCCAGGTTGGATGGGGCCCTGCGCAACTTAGTGTAGATCCAAGCTTGAGGTTGGTGGCCCTGCCTGTGGCAGGGGGGTTGGAGCTCTGTGATCCTTGGGGTCCCTTCCAACTCATACCATTCTATGATTCTATGATTCTACTCTTCGGATAATCAGTGCAAAAGTATCATTGGTTGTACGTGGATAGAGCAGTAGAGCAAAATACCAAGAAGGACTTGGATCTACAAAATTCAAATTCTTCTTTTAGTTAAAGAATGCTGCGTTATGTAGCCATACACCATACTATGTCAGAAAGCAAACAGCTTCCTTTGCACTTCTCTACTTGAGCAGTATGGCGCAGAGTATTTAGCTCATATTTTGAGAGTGGTTACAGCTGTGTCAGATTTTCATTTTCTGATAATGTTAAAAGGAAAATAAATGAGGTTATACATGTGGAGGACTATCATTTATTTCCAGTTCCTTGGGGCATTTACGACTTATTTCAGAAGACAGAGAAACAGCTTTCTGGTTTGTACCTTAGAAAATTATTAATTCACCTAAGGATTCCAGCTGTCCAGCTGGACCTCATTTGAGTCACTAGTTATCATGGTCATTTCTCTTTGTATAAGGGGAGATTATCAGACCATCTCATATGTTGGATTCTGGTCTGCCAGCACTGCACAGTCTATTTCAATAACAGTATTAAGCTTAGCTCTATAGCTCTCTGACCTTTCTTTGAAGAATATTTTCAGGGATGAAAAAATAACACCAAAAAAAGCCTTGTGATAAAGGTACTTGTGGCAAATACTACAGGGCAAAGCAACAGGAAATGCTCATTTCACCCTCCTGTTGGATATTGCTTTAAGCAGCCAGCTCAAGTGAGGTCATGCAATCTGCTGACCAGCTGGCATTCCCACATCAAGTTTCTTTTAAAAAGTATCATTTAGACTCATGCCAGCTGTTGCTGTCATTACTTTTTTACAGTCACTGCAAGTATGCTTTGACTGAAGTCCAAAAGCAAGACTGTTAATTCAGAAATACTTGATTTTGATTAAAGTATAGAATTGTTCAACAAATACATTCATAAATTCAGAGGTAGGATTGCAGAACTCCAAACACCAAGGAATAGCTAAGAACTTTTAAATACCCTTACAAACACTACTGTTCCATACTTGTTACATTCCTGGAAAACATTGTAAAGGAGCATAATGTCTGCTACTTGGATTATGTGAAGATTTATTTCATGTCTAAATGTAAGCAGATATATTAATCTATACTGTCTCTTCAGTTTTAAAAATTCTGTTAAAGAAGAGCCTGCCTCTTGCACATGGAACTCTTTTAGTTTGCACATATGTTCTTCACTCACAAAATGATGCTAGTAGTATAAAACAGAAAATTCATGCCAATATACAAGGAGGGGAGAGTTTACACCCTCTTCATCTCATCAGTGGTGCTTCACGATGTCCAGGTAACTATAAAATACATTTTCTTTCGTTAAGCATCAAGACTTTAGAGCATTTCTCAGTATAATTTCATGTTAGTATCAAAGTGAAGCATACATATTTTGCATATAAAAGCGGTACCTTTTTGGTGACTATCAAATGTCAAAAAGAAAAGGTGTGGATGATGGCTCTCATGAAGATGACAAATCTACTTCCATAAATCACTGAATGAGACTAATCTGGTATTTGTAAGGAGACTACCATTTTGATTACCTACAACTTTCTGTGGAAAGCAGAAAGCTATGGCACTTACAGGTTATATTTATGGTAGCACAGTGCAGACTTAAAAATTATCTTCATTACTATTTTCATTATTCAGCAGAGAAGGAATTCACTTTGATGTAATTATGATGTA
This sequence comes from Porphyrio hochstetteri, assembly GCA_020800305.1. Taxonomy (NCBI): domain Eukaryota; kingdom Metazoa; phylum Chordata; class Aves; order Gruiformes; family Rallidae; genus Porphyrio; species Porphyrio hochstetteri. The sequence goes on along the minus strand of CM036908.1, from coordinate 6,648,480 downwards.
TTCAGGTTTTGTATTTACTTTCATATATATTTCTATCAAGTCACTGATTCATCAGTAACAGATGAGTGAGACAATATTTGTATATTTTATCCATCGAGTAGGGGGAGGATAGAAGAGAGAAATGCACTAAATAGGTAGAATTTAGTTCTGGATTAACATTAAGCTTCAGACTGGAACTGAAATTCAGATTTGTGCCAGAAGCTAAACTCTAAGACCTTACCCAACAGTACCAAAAATCTCACAGGCTGGCTTAGTAAAGTTTCAGGACACAATTACAAAAAACTTACAAGATCCTAACATATTCACTTTCTTGATCTATCACACCTCTATTTCATATAAACCAGAGTACAATATTCTGGAAAACCGTATCCCTTAAAGTTTTGGATTCAGTCAGAAACAAGCATGAAAACAGATTGGATTTGAATTGAATAAATAGAACTGAAATGCCATTCTGCCTTGGTAATGTCCTCTTCCAAATTCTGCTTGAACATCCTGCCCTTAACAAAGTCCCTGAGATACAGAAACCGAGGTTGCAAGAACATGATGTTTAGCATCCTAGAACAGCCTTCAGAAACTGTCATCACTTTTCCACTTTCAACCAAAACCACTGGCTTTTTCCTTGTCTCTCTCTGTCTATTTTCTGGAATATTTTAATTCTGTAGCTATGCTATTTAACTTGGTGAAATGTTTGTTTGAGGCAGTACATGGAATGAAAGACATTACAGAACTTAACATTCTATATAATTGCCTCATACTTCTCCGAATAGATAATATCGTTGACACAAATGGGTGAACAAAACAAAAGTCATGAGAACTGAAGATGTGTGGGCACTGAAGTATTTCAAGAATTGAATAATGCTTTCCTTTCTCTGTTTGGTCTGACAGATGACAATGTGTCTTGAACACTTCAGGACTGAATGACAGAGAAGATGAAAAAGCCATTTAAGAAATGCCTGCCTTGTTCAAAAACCTTCACTTTTCATTTCAAGAGCATGCCCAAGTTAGGCATAAAGTTTCTTTCACTTATAGCAATATCTAGCCACAGAAATGGTTGTAGTCACAATTCAGTCCCTTCCTCCCTCTCCTGCAAGTAATGACTGCAAGTTTAAACTTTGGGAACAGTGATCTTCAGGAAATGTTTTTTTTTTGTAACTTCTAATTGTGAATTTCAATGATATTTGTAATTGGAGAAGCATGTGGTTTTTCTTAGGATGGGGAAATCTCTAGTGCTTCTACTAGCCAAAAATCTTCAGACTTCTAGGAAATGTCCAGTTTTCTTTAACTGTGCAAACTAGGGCCAGACTATGAAACTCTTTGAAAACATGAAACTTGAGTGAAGCCAGGAAGACTCTGCTCACAACTGAGAACAGTTTACCAGAATGAATTGCTCAGAGATGGTCTCTAAATTTTGCAGAAGTCCAGGAAATAAGAAGATAAACATTTTACTTATATTTGTTTATTGCAGCCCTTGTCCTCTCGGGTGCAGACCATGGTCTCCTGACATCAAGCAGTGGGATGTGCGTGGTCTCCTCTGTGCACATGGCCTGAGAAATCAGTGGCTGCCTGAGAAATCACCAGCTGTCCTCTGTGGAACCAAGGTGAACCAAGGGCAGAAGATACGGGTCTTGTCCTCACTCACTGAAGATAAACAGCAGCAGACAAAATGAAACATAAAAATGGCAGTTTACCTCCTGAAAGTTCAGCAACAGTGGCTGGAGAACAGTCATCAGTGGATGAAGATCTCCATCCTCTCTATTCAAATAGCCACCTGTTTTATAACACATCACAGTACAACGCCACGCACTATGATCTGCCCAGAATGAAGGATTTTGGATTAGGCAAAATCTCTCTCTCTCTCTTTTTTTTCACTTTGGTAATATAATATTTCCCTGAACCACACTGAAAACAACATCTTCTCAGGTTTCCCATAATCTCAAGAGTCCAAAAACATTTTCCCTGAGCTTGCAGCTGCTGAATGAAAGAACTATTCCAAGTGTCATCAGCTGGCATAGGCTGATTCAAAAATGGATGAGCTGCTCTGAAGTCACAGAATCACAGAATCACAGAATTGTAGGGGTTGGAAGGGACCTCGAGAGATCATCGGGTCCAACCCCCCTGCCAAAGCAGGCTCCCTAGCTCATATTGCTCAGATAGGCGTCCAGGCGGGTCTTGAATATCTCCAGTGAAGGAGACTCCACCACCTCCCTGGGCAGCCTATTCCAGTGCTCAGTCACCCTCACTGTGAAAAAGTTCTTCCGCATGTTGGTGCGGAACTTCCTATGCTCCAACTTGCAGCCATTGCCCCTTGTCCTATCCCCACAGACCACTGAAAAGGGGCTGGCTGATTCCCCCTGCATCCCCTGCTTCAGATAATTATAAACTTTGATTAGGTCCCCCCTTAGTCTTCTCTTCTCAAGGCTGAACAGTCCCAGCTTACTCAGCCTTTCCTCATAGGGGAGATGCTCTAGGCCCTTAATCATCTTCATAGCCCTTCTTTGGACTCTTTCCAGGAGATCCCTGTCCTTTTTATACCAAGGAGCCCAGAACTGGACACAATACTCCAGTCCTGAAACTTCTTTCAGATATGTCCCATGGGAGGGAACCTGGAAGTCATACTAGAATCAGTATTCCCAAGGTCCTCTGGCTTTCTGAAATCATGGACTTTCAAAGCTATTCTGGTCAATTTTAATGCAAGTTCCCTGTAGTTCAGGCAAAAATTAAGATTAAGGAAAGAGAAAAGTCTAAAAAAAATGTGAATTTCAATTTCAGACCAAATACTTTTAGTCCTTGATATGTCATTTATTATACTCTTTGGAGATCTTCCACATCAAAAATGTAACAGAAGCCATAAATATGCCAGTTATTTTAAGAATCCACCCTCAGTTTGGCTAAAACTTTAATTCTGTAACACCCTACAACATATCTCAAGGATGTATCTATTTCAAGATGTCATTTTTTACAAAAGTGGCAGCACTGCATCTGCAAGACTTATATGGAAAGGCAGATTACCTTGCTTCAGATAGGTCTTGTAAAAACACCTGCTTTTCCTTTGCAGTGCAGCATGCAACGGGGACTGGGTGAGTCAAGTTATAGAAATTTTCCTTTCTAATAAAAGCAAAGCTTGGCATGGAAAACTATGACATGAACAAGTGAGAGCTTAAGCCTTAATAGAAAGATTTCAAAGAACTCAGTGAAATTGCCTATCCTATCCCTAAAGACAAGTGACTAAAACCAAAATAGTACAAATGTATTTTCTTACGACCCAATTTGTAATGATTTTAAATGGCTTAAAAATGCATGGGTAAAACCTATTTTTTTTAAACAAAAGACATCTCTCAAAACCTCAGACATTTAGAATATTTCACATACTGTTGTAGTCACTTGCTACATGTTTTAAGTAGGCTATCCTTTAATATGAGCACGCACATTGCTGACACCTTGAAAGCACTGGCCACAAGCATTACCTCTGGCACGTCACCAGCACTGACAGAATTTATAAGAAATACAGTGTTGTTATCTAAGGGATAGTTTGTCCCAAAGGAGAACAATCTTTGCATTAAGGCATGGTCTTATAAAATAACAAATCCAACTCCTTTTTTTTCTGTCTCCACACCTGGCTCCACTAAAGGAAGCCGTGGTGGGACTCTGCCATGGCACAGGGGACTCCATGCCTTCAGCTTGTGTTGAGCAGTGGCACAGGCCTCTGCTTAGCAGAACCAAAAAGCCTTTTCCAAAACTTACAGCACTCTAAGTCTTGGCTCTACAGTAGGAGCCCTAGACTCCTTCCAGATGGGTGGTGAAGTCCAGTTGAGCTGCAGACCTGGAATGCGCAGCCTGAGTCTGGAAGGGCTCTTGTGGCTACCTAACCCAGAGCTGCAGATGCTGCCTGGCAGCATTACATCTGGCCAAGTTCAAAATCCAGGTCAGGTTCAAATTCTCTGAAAGTTTGTTAAATCTGAGACATTTTGGATGAGACATTCAAGACTCAACAAAAAGGCATTTTAAAATTAAATTCTTTCACCGTGCAATTCACAACAAATACTAACTGTGAGTTAGCTCATTATGTAAACACCAAAGTGTTGAATTTTGGCTGCCTTCGGTACCTCCAGTCTATTGCTCTTTCTAGCCAGAATATCAGTCTCCAGGGTGGTGCTAAATTAAGCTTCTTTCTCTTGATAGTTGTGGAATGTTATCGCGTTGTCTGATTTCTTGGGTTGGGTTTTGGTGGGTTTTTTAGGTTTTTTGTTGGTTGGGTTGGGTTGGTTTTTTGCAGTCACTAATAGATACTATTCCCTACAAAAGCCTCTGGCACAGGAAAACAATTATTCCCATTCTGAAGCCAAAGAATAAAACACTAGCCATAGCTTACACAGTTGGTACAAGGTTCTGATGCATCCACAGTTACATTAACCTGATTTCTGAGTCCTCATTCCTATCAGCTATGCTGACCTTAACCTTTGTTTCCATCTCTTTTCCCCCTTACTGCAGGAGTACAGTCTTAATGCCACATTTTTGTCTTTCAGCTGCATGTATTTAATTATGAGTCACTATCCCAAAAGAAGAACAAAGTGATTATAATGCCATGTGAATTTGCAGAATGTTTATCTGGTTATAGATACACAAATGAAAATAATGTATGAGCATATAAATAGAAAATAAACGCTTTATTGTGGCTTCTTTGAAAGTCTGGAATGCATCTCAGAAAACAAAAAGGAAAGCAAAAAAAAAATCTTTATTCCAGCTGATAAATGTTTGTTCTCTCAAGTTTTTAATCCATGGCAGAGAAGGACAAGGAAACAAGACCACCACCAGTAGCTAAATCTATTAACTCCATTTTTATTTTAGTCATAAGAATATTTTTTTTAAAAAAATCAAAAAAAAAAGAGATATAAAGGTGTTTAATTAATCAGCATATAAACAAAACCAGCTAAAATACAAAGAGACCTGAGCAGATTGGAGAGCTGGGCAATCAGCAAAAGCAGGAAGTTTAACAGGGGCAAGTGCCAGATTCTGAGACTGGGAAGGGGCAACCCTGGCTACACACACAGACTGGGAGATCAGATGCTGAAGGCCAGCCATGCTGAGAGAGATTTGGGGGTCTTGGTCAGCAGCAAATTAAACATGAGCCATCAGTGTGCCCAGGCAGCTGGGAGGACCAACTGTATCCTGGGGTGCATCAAGCACGGCCTCGCCAGCCGGTCCAGGGAGGTGATTGTCCTGCTCTGCACTGTGTTGGTGTGGCCTCACCTTGAGTGCTGTGTGCAGCTTTGGGTGCCACAGTACAACAGGGACACAAAACTATTGGAGAGTGTCCAGAGGAGGGCAACAAGGATGGTGAAGGGTCTGGAGGGGAGGCTTATGAGGAGAGGCTGAAGTCCCTTGGTTTGTCCCTCAGCCTGGAGAAAAGGTCTATGGTTTGCTGACAAGGGGGAGCAAAGGAGCAGGCGCTGATCTCCTCTCTTCAGCAACCATTGCTAGAACCTGAGGGAATGGTATGAAGCTGAGACAGGGAGGTTTAGGCTGGATATTAGGAACAGGTTCTGTACTGAGAGGGTGGTCGGGCACTGGAACAGGCTCCCCAGGGAAGAGGTCAAAGCACCGAGCTTGACTGAGTTCAAGAAGTGTCTGGACGATGCTCTCAGTCACATGCTCTGACCTGGCTGGCCCTGTGTGGAGTTGGACTTGATGTTCCTTATGGTTCCCTTCCAACTCAGGATATTCTATGATTCTAAGATTTATGAGTGTTAAATGCTGAATTATACTGAGTATTAACATGATCCTTATTAGTAGTATTTTGCCAGAAATAGAACATTTTTTAATTTCTGTTAGTTAAATGTGGATTTTGAAATAGGATCACTTCCTACAGACCTCCTTTAGAGGGTCAGAAAAATATGAACTACATTCTGACCATCTTTTCTTTCTTTTCATTACACAGTATTTCCCTGATGGATGAAAACTCCCCCCAAGTAATCTTCCAGAGCCGTTTTATGTCATTATGACTTCAGTAATCCCGTGCTCCAGATAAGGACTATCTCCAAAACCTGGGAAAACTTATTCTTAGTTTCAGAGTAAAGAGGACTTCCAGAAAAGGAAAAAGAAAAAAAAAAAAAAAGAGAAAGAACCAAAAGTGCTGAACCAATGCTAGAGTATTTCCTACTAAGTGCAGAAATGGGAAGCCTAAAATGACTTTGGTAGGTACTTGCACTTTAAGAGTTTCAGCAAAAGTTTAATTTCTTATTCTATTCACCGAGGGCCCTCTGGGGAGATAAGCATGTCCTTGCTACATGAGTAGGGTCGGGGATTTTATGGAACTTCAGTACCACCCATGCTCAGTGACCCTCACCGCTCCCCTTGCCTATACTGCAGAGAGGACATTTCAGGAGCAGAACCTTTTGTTCTGGGAGAGGAAGGGCTATAGCAAGCCCTAATCCTCTGTTTGTGGCATCACAACAGTATCCACAGCAACTAAGTGTGATGTGATACAGAAAGGAATGTGACTTCAAGTGCCAGCAGCTGATGAATGACTGAGGACCAAAAACCCTGTTGTCATGCAGATACCCCCAGCAATGGCATATGTACCAGACAAATTAAATACACACATCTGAAAGACGCAGAGAAGAAGGTTGTTTTCTGGGAAGTATCACTTCTGCCTCAGGACATGCTTTAGTCACCACAACAAAACACTCCAAGGAATGGAGCAAGCCGGAGATGCTAAGAGTCCCCAAGGCACCTCCTGTCAATCACTGGCTGACTACTTAAAAGTACAGTGAGAAATATAAATAACTATCTCAATTTTCTGCATTTTTCATTGTGTTTTGAGACTTCACTTATTATCTGTGTCGAACAAAAAGTACAGATGAGAAAACCAAGGATAAACCCTGGTCTGAAGTGCAACAAACTGCTTAAGAGTTGGCCCTGGGACTTGGGATTCAGGAAATTTCTTTTCCCAGACCCACCTCAGATTTGCCTTAGGAGTATGACAAAGACTTTTTTGTCCTGTCTCTACAATACCTAGCACAATGGGGCCCTGATCCATGACTGGAGCCTCTAGGCATTGCCACAGTACAAACAAAAAACAATAGCTAGCAGCCAAAGACATTGCTGGGAATTGCTTAGTAGGCAAGCAAGCAAGCTTCTTATAGAAGTGTGTGCTCTGAGCATTTATTCAGTTCACACAGCTTGGGGTTTCAGAACATTCTTTGTTGAAAACAGCAACCGTTGGAAATATCCCCTTGACCCAGAATCAGGGCCAAGAAGGTATAAGATATTAGATTCACTTCTCCTAGTGTATTACAGCATTGAAATGGTCTTCAAGGAAGTGAGTTTGGTGTGTTTGACCAAGGAATGCTCCACTAATGTCACAGCAATTACGTAAAACACCCATGCTTTGAGCAAATACATAGTATGAAATCTTTTCATGACACGTCTGCCTATTTGTGTGGTTTATAAGTATATACGAATGAAAAAAATCTGCTGGTTCAGGTGTTAGGCTGGTACACTGAAAACTTACACCTGATTCCTGGCTCTGGCACACATATTTGCATGCCCTTTGGCAATTAACTTCATCTATCTTTCTTTTCCTCCTTAAAACAAAAGGAAAACAAGAATACTTTTCCTGCCTCAGAGGCACCATGAAGATTCCCAAGCACTCTTCAACATTCAGATGCTGCTGAGATGAGGCCAAAAGGATTTGTAGAAACCTGGGCAAGACCATCCCTGAACTTTGGGATGGGAACTCCAGTTGAGGTTATAGAGGAAATAATTCTCAGATGGCATTGCTTTTACTGGGGGTGTTGGTTCAGTGCAGATTGAATATGAGCCAGCAGTGTGCCCAGGTGGCCAGGAAAGCAAATGGCATCCTGGCTTGTATCAAAAACAGTGTGGCCAGTAGGTCTGGGGAGGTGATTGTGCCCCTGTACTCGGCATTGGTGAGGCCACAGCTCGAGTGCTGGGTCCAGTTCTGGGCTCCTCACCACAAGAAGGACATTGAGGCCCTGGAGCGAGTCCAGAGAAGGGCAACCAGGCTGGGGAAGGGGCTGGAGGGCAAATCCTATGAGGAGCTGCTGAGGGAGCTGGGGCTGTTTAGCTTAGAGAAGAGGAGGCTGAGGGGAGACCTTATCACCACTTACAACTACCTGGAACAGGCTGCCCAGGGAGGTGGTTGAGTCACCTTCCCTGGATGTGTTCAGAAAAAGGGTAGATGAGGTACTTAGGGATATGGTTTAGTTTAGGATGTGAATGGTTGGACTAGATGACCTTAAAGGTCTTTTTCAACCTTGTGATTCTGTGACACTGTGTTTTTTCCCCAAATGTGGATGGATCTGGCTTTAAAAGTATTGCATTATTTCAGTAATTCCCCAGCTCCATTGATTTTTGCTGTTCTTCAAGCAGTGTCAGTTTTAATGAGTACAGATTGTGTGAAAGCTGAGCAATAATCCTGACTTCTGAAAAATACATCTGTCTTTCTGTGTCCAGGTCTGTGCCCACAGGGAAAATATCCAACTTACTCTTCCCAGATCATTAGATACATTACACACCAAGTCTAACACAAGTCTTTTTAGTTAAACTGCATCAGCAAAGCCCCTTTCTGGAGTGCCTTGGGCGCTGGATTTAAGCCAGCACAGACAGGGTAGGGCTACACTCTGGTTCTCACTAGTTTTGCCAGTGTTTTTCGTATGAACAAAACTCTGTCTTGGCACTAGATTTTAGACCATGACACTTGTTGATTTCTATCTAGAACAAAGTCTGTAGACAAAATCAATATATTTTATCAGAGTAACCAGCAGACAAACTTTCAGGCACACAAGTCATTCTTCAGGCTTTTTTTCCACTCTCACACTGTAGAATTCATCTGACTCAGTCATTTCTAATAGGCAAAAATAAAGACATTTCAAGAAAGTAATTCCCTGTTGCTGCAGCTGCCATCCACTGGGCCACAAATATGAAAATGTGGCAAACATCACTTCCCTACTTCAGAACTAGAGGAACACAGAGACACAAGTGGGTCAACCTGCCCGATGTCCTACAAACTCAGCTATAGAGTGGAGTAGCAACATCCTTGCTCTAAGCATTGTTTTTCACTCTCTTGAGCAAGAAATTACTCACGTGAAAAACTTCAAGCCTTGCTCATCCTGTTTTCTCATACACCAAGAATTTTTTTAATGCATATGGATATACACAAAACATTTTTTCCTGTCTAACTGAAAGAGACACTAAAGCTGCAATTTCTTCCCTAACATTTAGCTGTTTTCCCACCCACCCAGATGTTCTTCCTGTCTCCCACTTATTTCTTTCACAACAGAGTTATGTGACGTGACTGATTTCCTTTGGGTATCTTGCCTCTCTCTGCAGCTATCTCTGTCCTTTAGGTTCTGTGAAGAGCAACTCAGGTATTTTCAGAAAGTTCAGGCTGCAGATGGGGAACCTCATTATCTGCAAGCAGAGTTTTGTCCAACCACAACCATGATGGTAGGAGTGAGGAGTTGCAATGGTTCTCCTGTTACGTATGGAGGGCTGCCCCACTGAAGAGTAGAAAATTTTAACACTTGTGCAGTATTTCTCTCTCATACTAGAGGAAGGAGATAAAAAAGTATGGGAAGAAAAGATCCAACCTATCTCTCATACATGGACTTGAAATGATCTGTGTCCTTCCCATAGACATAGGGGTGACAATAGGCAGACATGTCTATAGGGATGCCTATTGTCAGACATTTAGAGGGAGGGTTAGAGTGTTTGAAACCTTTAGCAGTTTGAAAGACACAGCACCATTAATGATTTTTTCAAAGTCAGTCCCAATTACAACTGTTTACAGAGCTCTCTCTCTCTGTCTCCCTCAGAGACTCTGGCTGAGTTCCCATCATTTCCGGGACCGGACCCAATTATGCCACTGACCACAGCATTCTGACTGCTTAATGCAATTCCATAGCAAGGACAGGGAACTCCCAGAAACAAGAAAGGGCTTGATTTGCTTCATACTGTACCTGGAAACAGCTCCCAAAGCAGAGTGTTATGCCAAATAACTATGCCTCAGAGAAGCCAATTACTTTGTGCAATTCTAGATTAAAACAAAGGCTATTCCTTATCTTTTCTTTCAGAAAAGCTTTTTTTTTTCCAAGTAAAAATTGTTGTCAGAGTTTCCCCTTGGCTGAAATTTCAGAGCTCTCTAATCTCTGTACTAGCATTTCCATGAACAGAGCTCAAGGAGGCAATTAAAAAGTGGCAGGGTGGGGGAAGCTGTGGTAAGGGTGAAGGAGGATATGGCAGGTTAAATTTACAAAGCACTCATACATATTAAGGAAGCCTTCAGTTCTTAGAAAAATCCCATGTTATCCAAGGTCTGACCTGTGTCAGCAAGTGTGCTTACTCACTGTGACAAAGAAAAGTGTTTCAAATTCTCTGTAAGGTGATTTATTGACCTATTTCATACCATCATTTCAGTTTATATCAACACTCAGAGAAGTCCTATATTACTAACTTTTTTCCTTGGCTGATCAACTCTTCTTCTCAAGATTGTTATGAGTTTTTCTGTCATTTAGAGAGTACCATAAGTTATTAACAATCAAGGAAAAACTACAGGACAGAATAGAAACTCTCCCATGAAAATACAGTTTCAAGGCATGCACGAGTACAATGCAATTTAATATGTACAGAGCAAACAAAGTGGCATGTGACCACCGCAGAAGGAATGCTCTGTGGAACAGATAGCATTTCAGGAGGGCTTAGTCAGAACAGTGAGGTGAGATTTGTAAGAAACAGCATTTCTAGTAAACTCTTTGGCAAACTCTGAAAAGAAGACACTTTGAGGGACTAGGTTATGAGGAATCCAATCACTGGCTAAAATCATCTGAAGTATGTGCAAGCCGGCAGGAAAGTAATTTTAGCTTTTATGCAGTGCATATAGGAGGAGCAAAAAGGTCTTCAAGGACATAAGGCAACTATGGGAACATCTATCTGATCGTTTTCAAGTCTTCTAATCAGGTTACAGAAACGTCATTACATTAAACATGGATGCTTTTCAGATGGGACAAATAAACGAGCATTTACCAATTCCATACAGAATGACACAGAATCACAAGGTTGGAAAAGACCTTTAAGATCATCAAGTCCAACCATTCTCATCCTAAACTAAACCATATCCCTAAGTACCTCATCTACCCTTTTTTTGAACACATCCAGGGAAGGTGACTCAGCCCCTCCCTGGGCAGCCTGTTCCAGGCCCCCACAACTCTTGCAGTAACAAATTTTTTTCTAATGTCCAATCTAAACCTGCCCTGGGGCAGCTTCTTGCCATTTCCCCAGCCTGGTTGCCCTTCTCTGGACTCGCTCCAGGACCTCCATGTCCTTCTTGTGGTGAGGAGCCCAGAACTGGACCCAGCACTCGAGGTGCAGCCTCACCAATGCCGGATACAGGGACACAATCACCTCCCCAGACCTACTGGCCACACTGTTTTTGATACAAGAGATACCATTGACTCTTCGCCCAGACACTGCTTTCCTGAAGTTAACTTTGTGTTTTACCTTACATGGCACAACCCTTTTGGGAAACTCTGACTCCATCACTACTGTGGTCAAGGCCGCACAGTTTGCCGCAGCATCTCAAAATCTAGTGTCAGCAGACAGCTTTGATTTTTCTCACCTTGAAAGTTGGTCTGACAAAATTGAATAGGATGACAGAAGCAGACAGTATCTTCTCTTTCATGATTATGTCCCAAGAAAGTTTTAAACTGTAACTATAATATGATTTCTCTTACATTTTCACTATTTCTCTTCCGAATTTCTTGGATGACCAGACCTTAAGTTACTAAGACTTAAACAATTAATCTTTTTTTTCCCCCTAGAGATTAGGAAAGGATCCTAATCCAAATAAACACTGAAGTAGGTGCCCTACTTCAAATTTATAAGTCTCCTTTGTTGAATGGACCAAAGAAATCTATCTGATAGTATACTTTAACGCCACACAGGCAAACTGAAAGATGAGGCAGGAATAAGGTACAAGATTCTGATTGCTAATTGTGTGTTAGGAATATTTGCTCACTACATGTTTCTCAAATTACTTCACTAATAAACAGCACTGAAAACATGATGTATACATAATAATTTTCTACTGGCTATTGAATGTAGAAGGACTAGCCCTCACAGAAATCTGAGAACAAAGCCTGTCATTCCTTAATGAATTCTCACATTTTTCCAAAGAGAAGCTGTAGTTTGTATAGAGATGAGGGATTTAATTTTCTCTGGCCTAATCTTGAGGATTTCCAGTAGGCATTGTCGTTGTAGTCAGCAGTGACAGCAGCACAACAGTGGTAATATTACTGGGGTATTATGCTGCTAAAGCCTAATGTATGGTACTCTTATCTGGGTACCACATGGGCTTGTGCACTCCAGCATTAACCAATATCTGATCAAGTAAAGATCACATGGAAACTGCTTGAAGTGGAAAAATATAGATGCCTCTTCTCATGGATGTAGAGAAACTAGATATTCCTTCATGGTACACTTGTTCCTAAACAAGAATCAAGTTCTTTATCTTTTATTAACAGTCTTCCTGCAAGAGGAAAGTTCTTTTTTTATGCTTTCTGCACATTTTATTCCTATACTTTATTTTTTCTGTTTCTCTTTCCTTTCCCAACCTTTCCTTTTCTTTCTACTCTTCCATCATTCATATTTTGCTTAAGTTAAAAGCAAAAAAATATACACATCTCCTTTTTTCAAGCTGAGCTCTTGCACACTTCTGCCATGATTAGTCCTGTGTCATTACACATCTCTGTGACCAGAGGCTCCTATGGCTAAAGCAACATTCATGTGCCTCCACAGCTTCAAACCAAGGACTTTGAAGAAATTTGACAGGGAATAGCTAAGAAAGAGGAGATGAATCTTTCTAACTCAAGGGCAATGGTAGTTTGCTTAAAGACTAATATTACCAATATCAATGCATTTATATATTCTCTATTTTTTAGCCAGTATCATAGAATTGTGGATATTTCTATTATCCATAGCTGTGTTTAAAGATGACTTTTTTTTTTAAATTTGGCCTAGGTCACTGCATTTGGGAATGTTTACCCCTGTCTTTCTCTCCTTTGCTCTAGAGCTATTTTATGTGGTCTTTTAAGAAGAAATACCTTCCAATACCATGCTGCTGCCTGCCTGCCTTCCCTTTCCCTGTAACTTCTGCAACCCATTTACTTTTTACAACCAAAACCAACCAGATTACCGCTCTCTCAAACAGAACTCCATACATTTTGTGAAAACCCAGCAGCTGGAGAGATGGAAGACACAAGTTAAAGGCTACCTGAAGGAAATGTTACCTTCTGTCTATTGTAGCTGCCAGTTCTGGTTGATGTGCCAGGACGCTTCACCAAGCCACACAGCTAGCCATCCCATATGGTGAGCCAACCAGCACAACCCACACGTGCAGCTGACCCATACATACCCCCTCAGGGGACACAGCCTCTTGCCCAGCCTACAGTGAGAGGAGCATGGGATCACTGGCAGATGTAGACTGGGAGAGAAGGGGAAAACTAGAGGTACTAGAGCAGCTATCAGGTTGGCATATTGCTAGCTAGATTCTTCATATAATCTCCTATGTAAGAAGCAAAGACTAAAGAGACCCTGACGTGTCTCAGTTAAGCACCTAATGTGGGGTAAGCCCATAAGTGGTATTTATTGCATCATCTGCATCGTTTGTTTTGTAAATATTTATGGTGCATTTGGCTTTTCTCCTGTTGGAAACTCATTCCTCTGGCTGCCATGGAGTTCAGCCATGAGTTCGCACTGCGTATGTTGTGCGTAGTGCAGAGCATTTGTGTCTATGCTTCGGGCATTTATCTTCCTTTCTGTTTGAATTTCTGCTTTTCAGAAGCTTTCATGGACCTGTCAGGAGCCAATTTATGAGGCCAATAAAAAGCAAGCTCTTGACTTTTCATGGCATTTCAGGTCACAGATACGACAATCCATTTAAAAGACCGGTTCTCACGTTAATTCCCCTTCATAAACCAAACCACGAGGCAAGAAAAGACCACAAAAGCCAAATACAGATTCAACATGAGACAATGGGTCACTTCAGGTTTAAGTGAATATTAAGATATTCTATTTATTCTTCATACTCTCTAGAACTAGTTTTTCATGTACACTGTAGAATTTGTATTGTGTATGTTGAAAGACTTTTTTTTTTTTCTTCCTGGTAATGGGGAATCTGTGTTATTTGCACATTGCAAAACTTGTTCCACAGGTATGTTGTGAAATTTTATTGGGCGTTTTACAGTTTGTGATTCATGTCATGTAAATGTTGTTCACCTCAGCTTTGTGTTTTACTGATTTATGAGTGCTGTATGAATGTGATTTGTTGTTTGATTTTCCTGGGATGCAAGGGTGATATTACCGTTAAAAAAGACAAGACTTTCTTTAAGGCAGTAACTGTATCTGTGGGTATTCTTTAGCATCTAATAAAATAGCATGAAAGCCCAGTTGTCTTAATTAGGTGCTTATGCAATAGGAGTTACTAGAAAGAGAGTTCCCACTTGCTATTATCAGAAATTTATATTTGTTTTTTATACTAACAATGGGGTCACCCCAGTAATTGTGAGATTGCTGTGTGTTTTGAATGGGTAGTGACCACTGTGAGTTCAGCACAGCAAAATGACGTGCATTTTTGTGATCAAGTATATAACCCAAAAATATGTATGGACTGAGATACTATCAAATTGAGTAAGTGCTGTCAAGGATCTTCAAAGAAAGCAAAAGCATATGTTCCTCTTCATGAACATTAGAATTGTGTTCATTTTCCACAGTAAGTCATGCTGGCCATTTCCAGTCCTACATTACTGCTTTTCTATTTATGAGTGACAGAAGTGGTCATGTTTAGTTACTAATGAAAATGTAGATTATTTTGTAGGTGAAGATGAAATATGTCTAAGTACAGTAGGAGTTGTTGAACTGTCAAGAGGAAGTCACTACCTGAGTTAAAGGAACCTGTCTAAATTCTTGTCTTTGTCACTATCCTTGTGTAAAACACAATGAGACAGGGTAAGACATGATGCGCCACCCATCCCTCTTTTCTTCAGTCCCAAGCAAGTCTAAGTTCTAGGTAATTAACATCTCTTAGTTTGGCTTAAAGTTGCCACACTTTCATTATTTTGCACTAAATTATGTCAGTGATTGAATTAACAGCTTTTTCAGTTTCAGAGGCAGATACAACTCTGGTCAAAATATGCCAGCCATATGTAATATAACATAATATATAACATATAAAATAACAGGGCCATTTTACCATGCTCACTCCAACCACAGCCCATTATTGTTAGTATCTGGACCAGTTTACAAGTGCAAACGATTACAACTAGTCTTCATGTCTGTAATGGCTTCTACATTTCTTGATGCCAGCTGGAGCCAAATAGGAGCACCAGAATGCCACAAGGATTTCTTTTTGCTGTCTATTAAATTTTAGGAGCATCAAGCTGTTTGGAAAAGAAGGTGAGCTCTGGTGTTCTGCTTCACCAAAACCAAGCTTGAATTTCCATGAGGTTTGTCTACAGCTGTGCTACAAAGAAAAATTCATTTACACTGGGTAAAAATGAAGGTATGTCTAGTCTGGCTTTCCTTACAGAAGATAAAATGTTTTCTATCTTACACAAACAAATTTTCTTGAAACAAACCTCCCTGAGCAAAGTTCAGAGGAGGTGGTCAGAAACAAGCACCTCTGGCACCAGAGCATTGGCATTGCAGTGCAGGTGGTCTTTGCCCAGCATTTAGAGAAGCACCAAGATCTGGTCCTCAATTTAGGAAAAGTGCTCTCAGCTGCAGAAGGGAGGGAAGCATTAATCTGAAGACATAAACCTACACAGGCCCCATCTGGAGTACTGTGTCCAGATCTGGGGCCCCCAATACAAGAAGGATGTGGAACTGCTAGAGAGGGTTCAGAGGAGGCCACAAAGATGATTAGAGGGCTGGAGCACCTGCCCTACAAAGAGAGGCTGGGGGAGCTGGGCTTGTTCAGCCTGGAGAAGAGAAGGCTGCGGGGGGACCTCATTGCAGCCTTCCAGTCCCTGAAGGGAGCTTATAAGCAGGAGGGGATTCAACTCTTTAAAAGGACAGACAATGACAGGGCAAGGGGGAATGGATTAAAAATAAAGGAAGGAAGGTTTAGATTAGATATTAGGGGGAAGTTTTTTACAGAAAGAGTGGTGAGGGGCTGGAACAGGCTGCCCAGAGAGGTAGTGGATGCCCCGTCCCTGGAAGTGTTCAAGGCCAGGTTGGATGGGGCCCTGGTGGGGCCCTGGGCAACCTAGTGTAGCTCCAGGCCTGAGGTTGGTGTCCCTGCCTGTGGCAGGGGGGTTGGAGCTCTGTGATCCTTGGGGTCCCTTCCAACTCATACCATTCTATGATTCTATGATATTTGATGATTTCAGAAAGCTAACTCTGAATGCAGAATTTTCTTTCATCACCAGTTTCTACTCTGAGGGAAGCAGTGGCTGCCAGCCACGCACTGAGGAACCTCATGCTGTCCCAGGCCATGCCAGGTCACAGCCGGCAGGAAGCCATGCTGGGCTGTTTGAACCATGACTGCTTCAGGTCAGTATGTATTTGACTTGCACATACCTGAAGTAATGTGCCCAGCATTATAATCACCCTTCTCCAATAAGACTCGAGTGTGTTTTTTTACCTCCACATGTACACATTCCCCCAGGGACCAAACCTTTTTCTCGGTATGTACATAAGATCTGCTGCCAATGTGTGGAGATGATGAGCGAGTTACTGGCAGCAAACACTATTTATATATCACATACTCTTGTATACATACACATGTACGTATATACTGAAAAGGAATTTCAGCAGATGAACCACAAGATTTTGTCAGGATCCCGTTACCAAATCCCAAAGAATTTTAGGTACAAAAACCTTCAAAATAATCCCTTGCAGTTCCAGTTCAGTCAGACCTTTAATTTGTGCTGTGCTTCACTTAGATACGTGTGCCTCCACTGGATAATGTGGCTTGCATACCCCAGGATGTTAGACTAAGCTAAAAATTGACCAGTTGAAGTATGAATAGATTTAATTCTGTGCAGGCTTTGACCCAAGGAATACCACTCATTTTTATTTTTAATGAAGGATGATGCAAAGGGAGGAAAAAAAAAAAAATCCTATTCCATAAAGTAAATCTTTAAGCAAGTAAAGCTTGTTATGAAATTCCCAGTTAAGCAGTGCTTCATCTTAAAAATGTCTACTTGTTAAAATTGAAATTCTTCTTAAAAGTAGAACAGCTTCAACAAAATCTTCCCTCCAGGATGGAAACTTTGATCAAAACCTGAGAAAGGATGAGCCTCAGATAGGTACCTGGCTTATGGACAATGCTTTTAGACAGCACAAGAAAGATTCAGACTCTCTTGCTTTTCTCTCTGGCCTTGGTCAAACACTCATACCCACTTGTTTTTCCTGCTCACTGAGATACTAGTTGTTTTATACATATTGTCTCCTATTCTTGTTTTCTCTGAAATGAGGCATATTTTTCTGATATTGGTGAGAAATAAATATAGGAACTTTCAATGGCAATTATTCTGTCATTCCTCTGAATAGGACTGTGCTTTAAGCATAGACTTCAACAGAAGAAACTATTGTTTAGTTTCAACAGAACAAGCTATTGTTTAGTCAGCAAATGGATAATTATCTTCTAATTAATCAAACTGATCTTTAATCCAAAGAGGATTTGCTTTAGAATGGAAAAGTGTTGGGAAATAGAGTCAACTTCCTCCCCAAAGTTCTCTGTTGTTCTTAGACTGAAACAGAAAGAATTAATTTTGAAAGTTCAGAAATGGTTGGTGAACTCGTCTCTTCCAGTTCTTCTGTGTTGTGTCTGCATTTCAGTTTCAGATAAATCTGGAAGCAAATGTGAAATAATGGTCTCATGGCATTCTGGCAGGAACCTCTGGAAACCTCACAGAGTGGCTTTTTCCAGACTCAAAGCTGATTTTAAAACTGCATAACTTCAGCTTTTTTTTTTTGTCTGAGTAAACTTAATGTTTCATATGCCAATATGCATGATAAAAAAGCATCCTCGTTATAAAACCCATGAAGAACAGATACAAGAATCATGAAAAACTTCTGAGGCCACAACATTATATATGAAACTAGTTCAATATTGAGGACATTTAGATACAGGACTAGAATTGCTGTTGTATTCTTACTTCCATGGTGAATGTAAACTAAACAAGGTTTAAAACACCACCCTCACCCTTCATTAATTGACATTGCTGTCTGTAGCATATATATTGCCAATATATATATATAAGATTTACTTGCTGTCACTCCAGAATAGTCCTGAGAGAATCTATACTGGCACATATAAAACCAAATTTTAGAAACAATGTATGTATCGAGGAGGTTATCTCCTGGACCAGGACAAAGCATTTTCAGGTGAAAATAAAGGGGCCTTCAAAGCAGAAGGGGCAGTTACACAGCAAGACAAGACTGTGCTGGTTTGGGCAGGGTAATCTTCACACATATGGGGCTGTGGTTTGGATTTGTGCTGAAAACAGTGCTGATAACACAGGGATGTTTTCATTAACTGCTGAGCAGTGCTTGCACAGAGCTGAGGCTTCTTCTGCCTTTCATGCCACCCCACCAGTGAGTAGGCTTGGGCTGCACAAGGACTTGGGAGCGGACACAGCTAGCAGAGTTGACCCCCACTGAATAAAGGGATGTCCCAGACCATATGATGCCATGCTCAGCAATAAAACTAGGGAGCAGGCTGGTGACAAAGCCACTGCTTGGGAACTGGCTAGGCCTTGGTCAGTTGTGATGAGCAATTTATTTTCATTTTCATCATTTTCTTTGGTTTCATTTCTCTCTGTTATTTTCCTTTTCACTGCATCATAATCATCATCACCACTATCATATTATTAATAGTAATAATATTGCCTGTCCTTACCTCTACCCATGAGTTTTCTCACTTTTCATCTTCTGATTCTCTCCCCCTTTCCACTGTGGGTGGGATGGGGCTGGGGAAGTGAGCGAGCAGCTGCACAGGGCTCAGTTGCAGGCTGGGGTTAAACCACGACAAGGTCTTATACAACAGTAGGCAGGAGGGCTTCATGTCCTGCTATCTGCCTACTGCCCACAGTGGCTGTCCCTAGTGTCCTGTGATGGGGAATATATGTATGTTTCCTCATTAACTTTCTCTGTCACGTAGGCAAAGTGTTTATGGCCTCTGTGCCTCATATTCCTGTAAATATATTCAACATGATGATATTAATTTATCTATTTTTAAGGATCTGAGACCTTCCACATTGCTTTAAAAGCCAGAATTCCATTTATTTTTAAAGTAAAAGGCTATGAGTATGTGGGTTTTTACTGGCCCCCATTATTCATTTTGGTAAATGAAGATCAAAATATGCAAAGTATATGTTGATATGTACAGTATCTTGAATTTCCAATGATTTCTATATTCACTGTCTGTCTGTTATCAGTGCTTTAGAACTAAAATAGCTGGTAAATTATGGCTTTGTTGAAGACAAGAGGAGTTTGGTCTGGCTCACTGCTTAACAAATATTGTGTTCTGGTAAGATCTGATTTTTTTTTTTTTCCCAAAATTTTTCCACTGCCTTATTTCTGAGTATTTAAACACACATAGATTGATTTGACCCTTCTTCTTACAGGGCCCCTAAACCTTATGCAACAGTGACACCAATCAATATTGAAGTAATGTTCTGTGCTATTGACCATTCTTTCTTTCACTATGTTTACACATCAAATTTTACCACAGAAAGCCTGAGGAGGATGAGAGCATTTGCATATCCCTGGCAAAGGATTCTGCACACCTCTTCTGTGCAGTACCTGCCACGCATTTTACATGTTCACCTCAAACAAAGCCATTCCAAATTAAAAATCACTGCAACGCTGCAGGACCTGGCACACTGATCTCTAACTACAGGTAATGCTGAGGGACAGAAAACATTCTGTCTTCTCACAAGGGTACGTTCAAAAGTAAAAGCCCACCTAAGGTGTATATCAGGAAACTAGAAAACTTAAATCAGAATCATACTTCACTGAAAACTAAGAGGATTCAAATTTTTAAGCTGTGCAAAGCAAAATTACAATGCATGTGTTCAGGCACTCAGGTGTCAGCTAAGATTTCTGAGTTTCACATACAAATGTTTGAACTGACATCTAATTTTCAAGTAACAATATTGGAGGACCAAGGAGGCAGAGGTGCCTGGACAAAAATAGGTACCCTAAAACTCTCTACAGCTATTGAACTTTTTAATCTCTCCAGTAGAATGTCAACCATGCTATGTGAACACAAAAATGCACATGTACACGGATATAAGCGTGCAAACAAACTTCCCTCTCAAGAACCAGATATGCTGATTCACCCTCACATCAGGGAAAATGGGCATGCTCATGCTCTAACCTTTGCTGTTGGGAGAAAGAGAGAATTGCTTGTTACGAGCGCATTACAGGGCTGGAAGAAGGCAGCTTGGCGTTCTAGCACAGCCACAGAAGATGAGTCTGTTCTCCTCTTCTGCAGTCATATTGGCAAAGTGTCACTGTCCCTCCTCAGCCATCACAGTCTTCTTTTCCTAGTGAGGTAGAATGGCAAAGGCCACTTTTCCAGTCCTCCACCCTCCCTAGAGTGACAGCGGGGCTGTTGCTCTCTTTTCCCTCATCCCTAAACAACTTCCTGACATTTCCCCTTTCCTACCAGAGCTCAAGTCAGGCTTTTCCCATAGATGAGCCCTTAAATGATGTAAAAAAAGTTCTGACATGAAGCAACACATACTTTTGGTTAATCCTTCTATTTTCTTGTGTCTTAAACCCACATGAGCCCCCAGTGACAACCTAGTCTAACTATCTATTTGACTCTCTCATCTCTCTTTACAGTGAGCTGATGACAAGACTTTCTTTTGCAAGCAGCAGAGATTAAATAAAGACAAAATATCCTACAGTAACAAGTCTCTTGGATTCAGTTGCTGCAAAACCTCTGGCTACAGTTATTTTCACTCACAGCCCATGCCAAGCCAAATTTGGGAGGGTAGAGGCAGGAGAGCTCACTGCAAGGGATTTCTGCAGGCAGTCTAATTGCCTGGCAGAGCAGTGACAGCTGCCACGTGCCTGTTGGAGTTTCAGGTGGACCAAGCATGATCAGGAGGAATGTTTGGGCAGGAGCAAAATTTTTGCTACTTCTCAAGTCCCACAGGATGGAGTTTGAGGGCTTTGGTCCTGACAACTGGGTCACAGTATCCATATGAAGCCTGAGCTGAAGAACATCAGTTAAGTTCTGAGATTTAATTATATATTTAAGGGGGGGAAGGAGGGTGTTTGAACACGCAAAACACTTCAAGACTTATTTTGAGATGAACAGAGCTGCTGCATTGACTTACCCAATGAGTATGGAATTGGGTTTGCATTAAGGTACAGTTCGTACCTCTCAGGGTTGTTAAGGTTTTCAAATGCTACCTCCCCAGTTACACAGTAGTTGTATTTTTAATTTTTTTGTTCCCAAACAAAAGACAGAAGCTAGAATTCTGTGATAATCACATGACTCCAGCAGCTGGGTCTCTTGGCTCTGGTATTTGTTATTTCATCCACCTCTGCATGGTGATTTTTATGGGAACTTCTTCAAGGCTAGCACTCTGTCCTTAATAAAATGGACAGAACATTTTCTCATTAGAGCACATTCCTTCAGAGAAACTGTGGAAGGAAGGACATTAAGAGAAGATTTTGTAACCAGAACCAATTAAAGGCAATATCCTAAATTATTTAAATCACAGGGCTCTGCCATAAATATAAACGGGGCTGGGATGCCAGTACAACTTTCCATCACATTTTTCCTCTTCTATCCTTTTAAAGCAAGCATCTGCATCAGAATATCCTTCTAGAGGTGTACTGGACTTTTTCACATTCAAAGGGATCCAGAGAGCTATGCAGACTATGTAGGTTCTGGGCACATTATAGTTCTGAGGTTCTTCACATCCACACAGAATCACAAGGTTGGAAAAGACCTTTGAAGATCATCAAGCCCAACCATTCTCATCCTAAACTAAACCATATCCCTAAGTACCTCATTTACCCTTTTTTTGAACACATCCTCACTGTTTTTTCTATGTGTTTCACTGATGCAGATCTCCATAGTAAGCACCTAATAAATTTAAATCCCATCAGTCCCTGCTTTACTCTCCACAAAGGTAGAACATTACAGCTGTTTAGCAGTCACAGAGCACAAGCTGAGGCCTTCTGATCCATGAGCTTATTGCATAGAACTGACACAGCATCGAGTCTTCTCAGGTCAGCAGAACACGCTGACCCTGGCTGGCACCAGCCTGCCCACTGGTGCCAACACTCCTACTCACACCAGAAGTGCCATGAAGGCGTTGGTAACCACAAGCAGTCAGGGCTCTAGTTTTGTGTTTCTTTCCAAGCTCACCACAATCTCAGAGCTTCTTAGGCCTCAGAGCTTCCTACAGAACAACTTTTTCTGTGGGTGGTGAAAGTAGGGATTGTGGTGTTTGCCCCGCCTGCTGATTGCTTATAAGGTTATAAAAAGTTGGCAGATTGAAAAATGTCAGCAGGAGTGTCTGCCATTCAGACCACATCATTCATGACTGTTTTGGTCCATTTGAGCTGTTCTTCCTATGCTGGGAGTAGTTTTGAAGTTAAGGCCGCTCCTAAATGACCCCATTTGTGTCCTACACTAGAACTGTGTTGTTTCAGATAATTCGAACTCTTCCATTCTGTCATTACAACTGTGCCTTTCTTGAGTTAGAAAATCTGTAAATGGTTCTGATTTTTTTTTCATAAAAATATTTTCCTACCATGTATGTGCTTTAGCAAGGAATTAGTGTTTTTCCCTCCAGGCTCTGTAATGGCATACATCACTTTCTTAGCATCTACTTACCTGTTCCACTGCTCAGCCACACACCAGAATTTGCATTAGGGCTTCTATGCTATAATTCTCCTTTGTATTGTTTTAAGTAATCACTTAATTTCTTTAATATTTGTGCTTTGTAGTAACACAAATTAAACCCCAAAAACTATTGTTCTCTACTGAGTAACAGAGGAGATTTTATAATTGGTTTCTTCTGGTTTGTTTTTCTTTTTTCCTATTACCTGTTTTACTAGTGTGACTTATCTAACCTCTGAGGGAAACTGATGTGCAGATGTGAGTATTTGGGTGTTCCTCAAAAGACACATTTACATTGGCTCAGGTTATCAGGGTGTCCTTTCAAGATAGGAACTCCATGTATGCAATAAATTGTGATAGCTTTGGGGAAAGTGGTGCTTCATTCAACAACTGGACAGATGAAGAACAGGGAATCACAGAATCACAAGGTTGGAAAAGACCTTTAAGATTATCAGGTCTAACCATTCGCATCCTAAACTAAACCATATCTCTAAGTACCTCATCTACCCTTTTTTTGAACACATCCAGGGAAGGTGACTCAGCCCCTCCCTGGGCAGCCTGTTCCAGGCCCCCACAACTCTTTCAGTAACAAATTTTTTTCTAATGTCCAATCTAACCCTGCCCTGGGGCAGCTTCATGCCATTTCCCCTTGTCCTATCTCCTGTCACCTGGCTGAAGAGACCATCACCCATCTCTCTACAACCTCCCTTCAGGTAGTTGTAGGTGGTGATAAGGTCTCCCCTCAGCCTCCTCTTCTCTAAGCTAAACATCCCCAGCTCCCTCAGCCGCTCCTCATAGGATTTGCCCTCCAGCCCCTTCCCCAGCCTGGTTGCCCTGGAAGTTTTGGGGAAGACAAACCTACCTCTACTGCTACTATGCCATAGCTTTTTAGCTGCAGTAAGCTTCTGTTCAGGAGATACCAAATTTGGGCTAGTAACTACCATGAAATTCACTGTGAGATGCACTAATAGAAGAAAAGACTTTAAGAATTCAAGATTTACCCTGAGGGCTATTATGTTATCTCCATAGTCCCACTGTTGCTTCCATTCACATCGATATAATTGCATTCCTTCAAAGTTACAAGGAACTTGAAACATGGGACAAAAACCGTCCTCCAGCTGGTACTATTCCTGACATTGCAACGGAATATCTTCCATTTGATTAATCTACTAATAGTAAAGCATTGTTTAGAAACCACAAGTTTTCAGCTCTGAAGCAGTTAAGGAAAGCCAACATTATGTTTCTTCTCCTTTTAGATGGGGCAAAAGCATCCATAAGTTACCTGTCTTTAGATTTAAGAAATAAAATCTTGGATGTGACATTTTCCCCATGTTCATATTTAGGTGCAGACACAAGAAACAACAGAAAAGTAGAAAACAAACCCCATAACTTTGAATCTGCTGTCTCAAAATAAACAGAAGAAACCCAAAATACTACGTCTCCTTTGCCTACCATAAGGTTGTAAATAACAGGTCGGCGTTGCTACCACACAGATTAGTGGTGGCATTTCCCTCGACTCCAGTGGGAATAGACCAGGGCTAATATACTCCAGAAATTCTGAGAAACTACTTGGAAACAAGACCTCCCATGTCAGGAGCTCATTAACTGTTCTTAGCCCTAAATGAGTTTGGCATTTCAGTAACATCCCTCCCTTCCCCTCTTGGTAAATCTGGTAGCACCGTTGATAATATTTCCTTCAGAGCTTACTCAACCATGTGCCACCATTGAGGGTAACAAGGTAATATTTGTCATTTTCCAGTGGTTTGAAAACTGGCTTTCCATCAAAGATGTTTCCTAAAAATGTGTATTTTTAAAACTTGCCCTTGGATTGCCATTACACATTTCATTAGGGAAAGGTTTGATTGGCTCCAGATGCATGTGATAAAGCTCCATGTGTATATAAACATTTTTATTTGACTTCTGTGAGTTTTAAAAGTTTGGCTCCAAGAGAATGCCTCCAATGCCAGTTACCCTAGATGAGTGCTGCTTAAATTGCCATTCACAGGGCCAGAGTGGCATTGGACGATCTCACTGCATCAGCAGCATGAATTTTTTCAGTTTTAGAAGAATGACCTAACAGATTGAAGCCACTACACTTAGGAACCCACAGCTAGTGCCAGATCAGCCATACATTCCTTACACATGCTCTATTCACCATTATTTGCTGCTCTTTTTAAGTTTGTCTGTATTCCAGCAGTATCAATGGTAAGAAGTGGCTGCTGTTGCTACAGTCAAGGAAAAAGCACGGGAATTAGTCAAGGTATGTGCAGCACACAGCACAAGTTCCTGCTTTTGCCAGCAGCATCCTGCAGTTAGAAAACATGTCCAAGATGGAAGACAGGACTCTTGTCTCTCTCTGTCTTCAGGTCTGGGACACTGTGCCAGGAGCTTGGGCTCCCTCCAGGGGAAGGGTTCTCCCCCTGCCCATGTTCTTTGCTTGGAGATTTCTTAGAGGCAGTCCAGACTAGACTAGCAAAGTGCTGCAGAACACACAACACCCGATTAATTTAAAGATGAACCTAAGAGAAGGGCAATGGCTGGAGCTGATTTCATCATGCCAAGCACAGAGCTAAAAACTTCATAGCCAGTGGGACCCACCCATGCTTGTGCCAGGTTTGGATGCTGGAGCTCCTCATCCAAAAAGACTGGGCTGCAGGGCTTAGGAAGAGTGGTGAAGACAACCACATCCCAGGGGTTTTCACTTGCTAAACCTGTCTGGGCTCACAGGTGGATTTTAAGAGGCTCAGAGTTGCTCTGTGACAGTTTTCAGCTTCATTTCAGATAGCTGTGGCTCTGAATTCTGAAGCTGGCCAGATTTCCAGTGAAACCATTTGAAAGTTTTTGGTTTATTGCACAGACGATATACCTGGTTATCATGTTTCTTGGGGGTTTTTGTTTTCCTCCCCCCTCTATAAAAGTATTTTATCATTTCATGGTCCAAAAGATGCCTGAATGCATGCAAGTTGAGAAGAGTAATCTTCAAAATGTGACATAAGAACTTACATTTTTATTTCTTTGATTCAGAGAAAAAAAAAAAGAATATAGCTAGTGCTCAAAACATAAATGTTTCTCTTAAGAAAGGATTTGTAGGATTTGAACTCAACACTCTTTGCAGCTGCTGACACCTACAGAAACCTACACATAGATATTGTAGGGCACACTAAGAGTGTTCATGTTTTAGGATTTCTGACTCGGCATGCTGTCTTCTCTATGTTTCACTTTTTAAATGAGTGAAAGCGTAGGGGGAAGCAGCACTAAGGGTGTAAATAGGCACAGAACTTTCAAAAGAATCAGGGGACAGAGATACTAGGGTCCCATCCTGGTTGGGCAGAGTGTGACAGGTGAAGCCTCACCTGCCCAGAGACTGTAAGAGGTGATAAGGCACTTGGGCAATGTGGCAGGAAGCAGAATTCCTGGTCATGGAAAAGAGCACAGCAAAAGGCTACAATGGAGACAGGGTTATATCATCAGCTTTAGGAACTGGCTGCAATCTCAACAGTCAGTTCAAGAGAATCAAACTGAACTGGTTCAAACCCAGATTGCAGAGCACAAAGCCACAAACAAGCAGTGTTTGGTGCTCTGCAAATAGATACAACTATCCTTCCTTGGGAACCAACAGAGAAATTAAGACAGAAAACATAATTCAGGCCTATCCAGTAGATGTTGACAATTTCAACTATAAATACAGTAGAGCTCTTAGAGAAAAGGAACTGAAAACAATCACTGCAGTTGTGTACATTGTTTACAGATATGAGGTTTCTGGTCTGGCCTTATCTCAGTTGTAACCCATGTCAAGAGAGCACATGCCTTATATGACTGTTTACCCTCACATTCCTAGCAAATTCCAAACTCCTGTTCAGGCCAAGGGCAATCTGGGCATAGAAGAAACACAGGACTGGGTCTATGTACGCAAAATTTGCAGGGCTATGTTACTATCAAGTGTATTAATTCACCAAATGGTGAGGGAGTAAATAATGCAGAACACAGACTGGAATTATTTCTCTTTATTCCCTTCAAAAAAAAATCAAGCTTGCTGTAATTTGGATACCTTTCTGCAGTACACAGCAATAAAGGAGACCTCTGAGCCATTTCACACCAATGTATTTCTCCTCCTCAACTAAATCAGCTGTTACGAGCATTTGTCTGTAGGATGGGTAATGGTGTAGAAAGAGTCAAAAGTAATATCAAAGGAAGGGGAAAAACTGTCAGCTGTAGCATGGCTGATAAAGTTACATTCAGGAAACCTTTTCAGGTGCTTAGAAGAGCTAAGGATGTGCTCTGATGCATTTTAATACATAGCAGAGACCTATTTTATAGCCTAATCGAATTTGATGGAGTTATTCAGCTCGGTTTGGGCCAGGCACAATAGTATATCTCATGGAAAGCAGCATCTGGCTCCATATGATAGAACTCCCACCATAACAAATAATTTAATGAATGCCCACCACTCCCAGAGGTGCTTAAATTACATAAGAGGATTAAAGCACATTTAAACCTGTTAGTGTGCCAGTCCTGAAACACTATTACAAACTGGCTGAAAATTCTGCAAAAGTACATCTTCTCAGATTCCAGACTTCTGATTGCACTGGGTTTTTTTTTTTTTTTTCACTATTTCAGCATCCTGTCTTGTCACTTGGAGCACTGGGGGCTTCTAGCAGGGAGACCTTATGCTGAAAGGACCAAGCCAACAGATAACAATGAGAACAGCCAGAGGCAGAGGTCTGGTGTGTTACTTTTCTACCCATTTATGGAATCATGCATGGATCAGCACAGATCCACTGGTACCTGCTGAAGCCTTTCCAGTTTACACCATATGAGAACATGGTGTTCCATATCTTCAGATACTTTTAAAAAGATGTTGTTCCTCACCTCCACCGACAGGTGATAGGACAAGGGGGAATGGCATGAAACTGCACCAGGGCAGGGTTAGATTGGATGTTAGGAAAAAATTTGTTACTGAAAGAGTTGTCAGGGCCTGGAACAGGCTGCCCAGGGAGGGGCTGAGTCACCTTCCCTGGATGTGTTCAAAAAAAGGGTAGATGAGGTACTTAGGGATATGGTTGAGTTTAGGATGCGAATGGTTGGACTTGATGATCTTAAAGGTCTTTTCCAACCTTGTGATTCTGTGATTCTCACCACAGTTCCATAAATCTCTACTGAAGTTATCACTAGCAAATTTTGCCCCACCACTGTGAATCTAAAATAATAAGCTATATATCTACAATTTTCCTTTGCCACAACCAGCAGCTGCTGCAACCTTCAGTCTTGCCTTAAATGTGACTGGATTTAGGAGCTGATGAATGTTCTCCTAGGCTTCCAGTTTAGACTTCTGTGACCAACTTCCCAATTATGCTTTCTGCCTTACTGACTTCTACTGCTTGTTTACGTTGCATAAATACCATGCTTCTTCCAAGCCCCAGCTTCAGCTCTAAAAGTTCTTTAACACCCATGAAGGCTAATCCTATCTCACATCTGGCCTGACACATAAAATGATGCCAACAGAGACCATCTGATACAAACAGCTTCCCTAAATACATCTAATGAAAAGATTCAAAGAGAGAAACAAAGTAAGCTTTCCTAAAAAAAGGAGGGAAAATAAAGAAAATAAAGGTGCTCTTCTAGGATAGGACAGTGTGAAAAAAGTACAAATGCAACAAAGGGAAAAGATGAGGAAGATTAAGCAATTAAATAAAGCATGACGATGTCATTGCTTCTACTATGAAATAGGTAATCACAGCTTTTTTATTACCACCTTCTCACTGTCTTTGCTTTCTCCCATAGTGCTTTTCTGCAATAAACAGAAAAATCAGGAGAGTCACAGAAATTACTCAAAATGCTGATTTTGTTTGGGCTGCCCTTACATATTTCTTAATGTGTAGTAACACCATTTATCTGAAGTTCAAGTTAACAAATCTTGATGAGTCATACAGCCAAAGAAAAAGCCCAAAAGAAAAGCATGTTGTCTCCAGGGGTTTTTTTTTTAGGTTACAGCTGGGTTTGACAAACTGGTGGAGAGAGAAAATACCCAAGAAAAAAAATACAACAGGAATTTTCAGGAAACTTCTCATCCTCCTGACACCCACCCTTTAGGTATTTATAAGCATTTTTAAGATCTCCTCTCAAACTTTTCCAGGCTAAATAGACACAGCTCTCTCTGCCTTCATAGAATCATAGAATGGCATGAGTTGGAAGGGACCCCAAGGATCATAGAGCTCCAACCCCCCTGCCATAGGCAGGGACACCAACCTCAGGCCTGGAGCTACACAAGGTTGCCCAGGGCCCCATCCAACCTGGCCTTGAACACTTCCAGGGACGGGGCATCCACCCCCTCTCTGGGCAGCCTGTTCCAGCCCCTCACCACTCTTTCTGTAAAAAACTTCCCCCTAAGATCTAATCTAAACCTTCCTTCCTTTAGCTTTAATCCATTCCCCCTTGTCTCATAAGAGAGATGCTCCAGCCCCCTAATATCTTTGTAGCTCTCCACTGGACTCTTTCCAGTTGTTCCTTGTATTTCTTGTACTGGGGACCCCAGAACTGGACACAGTACTCTAGATGTGGCCTCACCAGGGCTGGGGTGGGGGTGGGGAGATAACCTCCCTGGACTTGCTGGTCACACTCATCTTAAGGCACCCCAGGATATCATTGCCCTTCTTGAGGGCATATTGCTGGCTCATGAACAACTGTGACATCCCTTGCCAGATTGCATTTCAAGTGGGCCTTGGCCTTCCTCAATGCACACTCTGACAACATTCCAGTATTCCTCCCAAGTGGTCAGTCCCCTTTTTCACATTCTGTAAACTTCCCTCTTCCTTTAAAGATTTCCTGAAGCTCTTTGCTCATCCATACCTTGCTTGATTTCTTACTCATAAGGATGCACCACCCTTGATTTTGGAGGAATTGGTACTTGAATATTAACCTGCTCTCTTGGACCCCGCTATCTTTTAGTCTGAAACCATGGGATTCTTGCAAGTAGGTCTTTGAAGAGACCAGCATTAGCTCTTCTGAAGTCCAGGGTTATAATCCTACTTATTGCTGTGCTTCTTCCATGCAGGATCCTCAACTCCATCAGCTCACAATCACAGCAGCCAAGCCTGCCCCCAACCTTCATATCCCCAACCAGCCATTCTTTGCTTGTTAGCTTGTAGGCTCCTCTACCACCTGTGTAAAAAATTTGTCATCAGTGCTCTGCAGGAACCTCCTGGACTGTGAGTGCCTGGCTGCATTGCCTTTCAAATATCAGGGTGGTTGAATTCACTCATGAGAACCAGGGCCTGTGATTGAGAAGCTACTTTCAGCTCTCTCATCAACTGCTTCCTCTTGACTTTTGGTTTTTAGCAAACGCCAACATCACCCTACTCCTTAATTCTTACCCATAAGCTCTCAACTTGTTCTTCATCTATACCTAGGCAGAGCTCAATCCATTCCAGTTGCTTGCTTACATAAAGAGTAACTCCACCACCTCACCTTGCTGTTCTACCTTTCCTAAAAAGAATGTAGCTATCCCTGAGAGCATTCCAGCCACACAAGCTATCCAGCCATGTCTTGGTAATTGCAATGGAATTGTGACCCTGCACACAGTGACTAGAGACTGCACACAGGTCTATAGTTCACATAAAAGGAAAAACATCAGAGGAGGGGCATAAAACTGAAAGATCCTTCAGCAGACCTCTTAACCCTCTTTCACATGGACCTCCTTAGGCAGTCCAAGTGGGTCACAAGGATGGCCCTCAGTTTGGATCCCTGATGGAACAAGTCTCCAAAGCAAGTGTTTAAACAGACAGACAAAGGTCATGTCCTGTCTCCCACCCACACCTCTGCCCAGGCACTGCAACCACTTATTATGCCTGCCTTATTATGGCCTATTCTTGCCTTCTCCTACCCAAAATCTGAGGGACATGGGGCGAGTTGGACAGGAGCAGCAGTATTGCACTAGGAACACGAGTTTTGCAAGTTG
Organism: Porphyrio hochstetteri; assembly: GCA_020800305.1. Classification (NCBI taxonomy): domain Eukaryota; kingdom Metazoa; phylum Chordata; class Aves; order Gruiformes; family Rallidae; genus Porphyrio; species Porphyrio hochstetteri. The sequence continues at coordinate 6,617,635 of CM036908.1, read as the reverse complement.
ACTATTAAGAACTAGAATTGAAAATGGCTCTCACTTCACAGCATCTCTTACTCCTTTCTATCTGTAAAACTGTTACTTTATAAACTTCCTTACTGAAAAGCATATATGAAATACTGCAATAGCTAACACATCCAATTGTTCAATATTTTGTTTCAAGCACATACTGGAAAGTACCCAAGATAGATCACTGTGAGGATGGGGAAGAAAGCATTCATACCACCAGCTTCTATAATTCCACACTTTAAGAAAGGGTTAATAGCATCTCATGTATTGTTGTTTCAGCAGATCACCAAAGACCAGGGATGAAATCCAGTTCTGTGTTCCAAAAAAGCAACAAACAGTGAACTGTGGACCAAAGGCATGGAGATGTGACATGGGTGCTGCCTTTCTCTAAAGCCTCGGGCATTCAGAACAAACTTGATGGATCATTGTTTGAAATTTCACAATTGTTGGTATTGAGTAAGACACAAAACTGTATTGAGTAGGGTGGGAGCAGAGACACAGCAATAATTCTTCATTCATTACTTTGTCACAGACACGTAGACATATGGGAAGAAGAGATGGAGAGATGCTACTGAGATAATGAGGGAGGTAAACATGTACCATATAAATCTCTGCATCACTGGTCATTCCAAGGAGAAAGGATTAAAGTCAGAACAGTTCATTTTTCTAAGCCCACTATAAGAAGATAGATTAACAACTACCAAATATAGCCATCAGCAGAAGTTCAGTGCCTTGAACTTTGGGTATTTCATCACCCTAACAACTCACCATGAACTCTGATATCATCTTGTAATAGGGAGACTGAAAAGTGAAGACGTTTACTTCCTAATCCTTCTAGAAACCCAATTTTCAGGCTCTCATCCAAGGCCTAATTTAAAAAGATGAGATGAAAACCTCAATTTTTTTTCAATTCATCCTCAGATGTGAATTTTCTTTTCATTCTCAGGTACCTTTGTTTGCTTGCTAGATGGAAATCTTTCTATACACTGCATAACACTCGACCAGTTAAGCGTAATATTTTCTAGCTCTTCAGCAGCCTGAGATTGGGACATTTTGTGAATTCTTTTAAGTGTGAAATCTGCAGCACGATTAAAATCTCCTGCTGCAGTTTAAAAAACCCACTCACATGGACAGGTTTGGATCCTTCAGAAAGCATCTGCAAGCATTTTTTAAATGCAGTGTAGTGTCTGCCAAAAGTAGGTGCACATGTATTAATAAAAGCACAGCTGAGATTGCTAACACTGCTACTTCTGCATTAAGGAGTTTTCTTTTTACAGCCTTTTGAATTGCAAGACTCTGCATTCCTGCCTTTGTGAGACTAAAGCTGTGTCATGCTGAGACTGCTACCTCTGCAGCTGTTTGGCCACAGGTACTCAACACTGTAGGTAAGAGCATCTACTGGAAAAAGAAACAAACCAAAAAAATAACAAGAAACATTAACAGCTCTAGCCATTTTGATAGATGCAGTCTTGGAAACAGAAAAAGGGCAAAATAGATCCCTCTATTTGGCCTTCCTGACAATTATGTATCTTGAAACAAGTGTGAGCACAGGGCTCAGCTCTTCTCACTGCACATGAATGTGCTCTTGAGGTACAAGAAGGATGTAAGAGGGTGAAGCCAGTCTGTGTCACATTTCTCCTCTCCTGCCAACATACTATTGCAGAGAGAGGGGGCTTATCCCTTACACCCATTTCTGCTGTCTGCTGCATCACCTTGGAAGAGAGAAAGCACTTCCACAGGCAAAGCTGCTTTTATACACCTTCATTGCTAAAGAAGTTATAACCAATTCTGATAGCACCAGGAAGAGCCAAGCTAAACCCTACCAGTTTTCCAGCTGGTAGCTGAAGTGGGATCCCATTTCCCACATGCTTGTTTCTTGTCAAGCTCATCATCACATGTAGGATTGCATGTGCTCTTAGCTGTCATCAGATATAGAGGGACCCTTACCAAACCCAAATTTCCTAACTGAAAGAATCATAAAAGCTTTTTAAATTTTTTTTTTAATGTTGCCTTAATAGATGTTACATCTGTCCAGATACCTCAGTGCTTCACAGGATTCTTTCTGACCCTTTGGAAGTAATTTTTTCTAGGTACTAATTTCAGTTTCACATGGCTTGCTTGTGATTCACAAATCTTTTGATCTGGTGAAATATTCTTGCTTGGATGTCATGCTTCAGGGCTGAATTCAGCTTAGAATCTGTGGTATATATAAACCTGAGACTGAAGAGACCTATTTTGTTCCATCTGTTTATCTTACTACCAAGGCTGAGTCACGCTCCATGGCAGATTTAACATTAACCACTCATCTTATATTAGTGCCAAAAAGTCTCAGAATTTGGGCTTCACTGTGCACTATGCAAGCAGATGGACAGCCCTTGTCCAGGAAGAGTAACAAAACAACAATCAATGTGCTCAAGTCCTGTCCTTGTCTTTCTTCTGTCAATACTAGTGAGAAGTGCTGCTGTTTCAGATAAGGAAACTAACTCTCCTGCCTTCCTGGAATTCAGGAATTTTTCATGGAGGGCAGATTCTAGAACAAGAGGTGTTGTTACAAAGGCAGAGGCTATACTGGCTTCCACGTGACAAGCAAAAGAGGTCCTCAAACTCAAGAAAAAAGTTATCCAAATTATAAGAAACAAAAAAAAAATGCCCAAAACACCCACCTGCACAGAAAACAGTTTTGTAGATAAAGAGCCATAGTGCAGTAAAAGTTCTTCTAAAGATCCCTCTTAAAGATGTCACTTTTAGAGCATCACAAAGGGTGACAATGATATTACCATTAAGCATCAGTTTCAGTATTTACCATGAGTTCTATCTTTAAGATTTGGCTTCAAATTATACATGCAGAGCTTGTACTCTGCACAGTATGTTTAACTTTGAGTATTTTATATCCTAGTCAGCTATCAGAAAAATAATAGCTGAAATCAGAACTCTTGACACAGAGAGAGCCTTTGCAAGCACAATGTTTTCCAAGGGAAACAGCTACTGGAAAGAAGAATTAACTAAAGAGCTAGATTAAGAGAGAATGCAGGAAAAAGATCAAATTTCCAACTTGAATTTGGCATACTACTTTGTACTAAAAGTTTATTCATTCTCAATGGAGAGTTAATGTTTTCCTAGCCAACATTCTTACCAACTACATCTATAAAAGTCCTTCCCTGACCCACTCCTATCAGGAACAGATGTAAAGCTTTCTGTGCCAATGTTGAAATTCATTTAGCTTGGAGTCCATTATAACACTTGCTGTCTGGCAAAGTTATCACAGAGGTCCCTTCCAGCAGAGGTAACTAGTTAAACTAGGGGGGAAGGGCAGCAGGGAAGCAAAAGCAAGTGCCTTCACTCCTCTCTCACAGCTTCTTTCTCAATATCACAGTACTGAGAGAGAAGACAGATGAGGTAGAATTAAAAAAAAAAAAAGGATTAAGAAGGAGCAAAAGTAGGAGAAATAAAGAGAGGAAAAGTTCGTGGTATAGAAAGACATTGTGGGAAACTGACACAGTAGAAACAGATGTTGATATATAACATGGTCTCATCATGATGCAACTGGCTAAACCTCACCAGAGGTCATACAGCGTAGGAAGAGTTTTCATTTTCATTTGGAGAAAGATAAAGGTCACCACTCAAACAAACTAGCTGCAGGAAACTTTCCTGTCTGTGTTTCTTTTGCCAAATCATCTTTAAAATGAGGCCTGGCACTGCTAGGAAGGCCTGGATCTTGTTTAAGGGTGGGACCTGAAACTCTCGTCTTCTTTTTTGTGGAGACTTAAGAGAAGCAAATGGCAGTTTGGGATTTTTTTTGTTTTCATGCTAAGCCTTTCCCCACGCTTGCTAGAGTTTTTCAGGCATACAGCACTACTGAATAAACTGAGCAGACCCTCTGCACACAGAAGGACTGAAAAGATCAGAGGTAGCTAGTACTACAGCCTCTTCCAGGAGTAGTGGGAGATGTACCCATGGGACAGGGTGCTCTGGAGACAGACAGAAAACCAGGGCAGACCAGGTACCTTAATAAGCAAAGCATTTCCTTTGCAAGTGAGAAGTTTCCCAGCTTCATCTGGCTCCATAGCGTTTTGTTGATTGTTTTAGGCAAACCTTCCTGCTACATAATCCTCACTGCTGCAAGATTTACTTACAGAATCACAGAATAATAAGGTTGGAAAAGACCTTTGAAGATCATCAAGTCCAACCATTCACATCCTAAACTAAACCATATCCCTAAGTACCTCATCTACCCTTTTTTTGAACACATCCAGGGAAGGTGACTCAGCCCCTCCCTGGGCAGCCTGTTCCAGGCCCCCACAACTCTTTCAGTAACAAATTTTTTCCTAACATCCAATCTAACCCTGCCCTGGGGCAGCTTCATGCCATTTCCCCTTGTCCTATCGCCTGTCACCTGGCTGAAGAGACCATCACCTACCTCTCTATAACCTCCCTTCAGGTAGCTGTAGGTGGTGATAAGGTGTCCCCTCAGCCTCCTCTTCTCTAAGCTAAACAGCCCCAGCTCCCTCAGCCGCTCCTCATAGGATTTGCCCTCCAGCCCCTTCCCCAGCCTGGTTGCCCTTCTCTGGACTCGCTCCAGGACCTCCATGTCCTTCTTGTGGTGAGGAGCCCAGAACTGGACACAGCACTCAAGGTGTGGCCTCACCAATGCCCAGTACAGGGGCACAATCACCTCCCCAGACCTACTGGCCACACTGGTTTTGATACAAGCCAAGATGCCATTGGCCTTCTTGGCCGCCTGGGCACACTGCTGACTCATATTCAGCCTGCAGTCACCCAACACCCCCAGGTCCTTCTCTGCCTGACAGCTCTCCAGCCAGTCTCCCCCAAGCCTGTGGCGCTGCATGGGGTTATTATGTCCCATGTGCAGCACTCTACACTTGGCCTTGTTAAACTTCATCCCATTGGTCTCAGCCCATCGGTCCAGTCTGTTCAGATCCCTCTGAAGAGCCTCCCTACCCTCAGGCAGATCAACACTTCCTCCTAGTTTAGTGTCATCTGCAAACTTAGTGAGGGAGCATTCAATCCCTTCGTCGAGATCATTGATAAAGATGTTGAACAAGACTGGACCCAGGACTGAGCCCTGGAGGACGCCACTCGTGACCGGCCTCCAGCTGGATTTTGTTCCATTCACCACCACCCTCTGGGCTCGGCCATCCAGCCAGTTTTTAACCCAGCTGAGGGTCCCCCTGTCCAGGCCAGTGGCAGCCAGTTTCTCAGTCAGAATTCTGTGAGAAACTGTGTCAAAGGCTTTACCAAAATCCTGGTAGCTCACATCCACAGCCTTCCCCTCGTCCATTAAGCAGGTCACCTTGTCATAGAAGGTGATCGCCTCCTTAAGGGGTACCCTGAAAAGATAACGACAACTGTCTTTCCCACAGGATTCCTCTTAGCACTGGCATTTCTTTTCCAGGACATAAGTGAGGGACAGAGGAAAGATCATACTGCATGTGCTTTGAAAAGGAGAATAAACGGCAGAGTTTTACTTGATGGTAAAAAGTTTCAGAATCAACTTATTTTAAATATGAAAAAATGAAATTATAAAACATGGAGTGTGACCGTAGACCATTGCTGAATTTAAAAGTATTAGACTGCATTAAACATCCAGTGATTCAGAACTCCAGTGCTTACTCTAGGCTGGTGTTTCACTATTAAAATAATTTTCTCTTCATTGCTATTGTTTGAGAGGCATTGTTGATAAGTGACATTACAGACCCACTCTCAGAACATTTTCAAATGACAGCAACCCAGCTTTCTTCTAAAGACCATTCTTGCAAGTCTAGGGCAATTGGCTTCATTGTAGTTACATGGAATATGTTCCAGAAAACTGAATTTACATATTTAATGCCACAGCTCAGGTCCAGAAGCTGTGGACACATCCATTCTAGGGAGTTGTAAATTGAGGTACACTTTTCTTTGTTCCCTTCTGTGTATCCAGTACAAGAACAAACATCCCCTTAATAGGTGCACATTTCTGACCTTACATTTCCCTTGCCTCAAGTTAAATCTTGTGTTGGTTTAACCCCAGCCAGTAAGTAGGCACCATAGAGCCACTCACTCACTCCTCCCCTACAAAGAGGATGAGGAGGACAATGGAAAAAAAACCCTTTATGGATTGAGATAAAGACAGTTTAATAGGGTAACACAAGAAGATTCTGAGGTATGGAATATCCCTTTGGCCAGTCTGAGCTAGCTGTCCTGGTTGTGCTCTCCCAGTTTCTTGTGCACTTAGCAGGGTGTGAGGAGCTGGAAAGTCCTTGACTTTGTGTAGACACTAGAACTGCCTAGCAACATCAGTGTGCTATCAACATTATTCTCCTACTAAATCTAAAATGCAGTACCACACCTGCTACTAGAAAGAAAAGTTCCACAGCAAAAACCAGGACACATCTTTAAAAGACCTTTTGTTTCAAACAGTGATAAGCACCATTGCAAAGTGAGAGGGAAGAAAGGGAGAAACTACTTCTATGCAACTGCAGGGCCTTTACCACTTGCATGATTAGGAGCAGATGCAGTTAATCAGTCTCTTCTAGCTGATTAGAGAAAGTATTCCTTTTAGAGGAGGGTTGAAGCCATAAAATTATACTTAGACCATGCTACGCCAGAGATTACTGGTGTTTCAGGAGGCAGACTTTGCTCTCCTTTACAAGTTACCTTTGTGCTGCAGAGGTCCCTGCTCAATGGAGAACATGTATTACAAAACATACAAAGGAAAGTTAAAAATATGTGCAAGAGAAGTCCCAAGAAAAAAGTCTAGTGTTGAAGGATGTGCTGGGTTTTTGCTGAGGATGTGGGGAATGGAAATTGCACAGAACTGGACTAAGCAAGAAGTATCAAACAGAAAAAACAGCATCTTATTTTCTAAGTTGTTAAACTTTCCATTCACTCTCAGGAAAAAAAAAAAAAAAAAGGTTTTATGTTTTCTGGGTTTTTTAGATCGGGTCAATGACAACAGAAAATTCAATAGTTTCTGTGAGAAAGTACAGTGTGTGTCAATTCTGGAGCCATTAACAACAAAATGGGAAACAAAGGACATAATTCCTTGGAATTTCCAAGTGTATTCCATTAAAAACTATTAGATTAGATAATGTGAAAGACAATCCAGAGGAATGATAAAATCTTTACTGTAATTTTTTTTCAAACAAAGGATCCTTGTCCTAAATTAAAAAGCAGATTCTCTCCTGAGTGCCATCCATACCTGTTTAAATGACTTTTTCCTCAGTCATTGCCATCTGTTGTGAGGAAGCAGAGCATCCTAAGGATAACTTCTTTGGGAGTTCTATCAGTCAGAAAAATTTCTTTAGAATGAAAGGCATTACCTTGCTGGTATCCAAGAAAGAAGTGTGCTACTCCCCCTACAATAACTTTGTTTTCTCTCTTTCAGGCTAAATACGAATAGATTAGGACATAGCAGAGAAATCCTAACTGGAATACTCATACTGCAGTAGCTATTTGTTGTTCACCTATCGGCAATTAAAGTGCTAATATTAAATATAAAAATGAGGAAGCACTGCATGGATAAAGACAAAGATTAATAAAGTTAATAAGGCCTAATAAGAGCCACAAGTCAAAATTAAAGCCAGATTTCTTACTGAGCTATCTAAATGAAAAAGTATCTGGGGCTACATGCTTATAGAGATTGTTTTTTTACTTGGTTCTGAAATAATTTTTTATATTGTGTATAACAACTTTTAACGTTATTTGATGACATTACTGGCATGTATGAGTTAACATCTAATAGGTCTAGTGACAAAAATCATCATAATATATGAAGTAGGGGGTTTTTTTCTGAATTAAATCCATGAGAATCCAAAACAAAAGCAGGTCTAAGAGGGTAACTGGAGCTGAATTATAACAATAGAAAAATAAAGCAGAGCGTGTCCAAGAACAAAGCCCCTCTGAAATAAAAAAGAAATATGTAGAGGAAGAAACCAGATTAAAAATCCAAATAAACAATAATTGCCTATAGTATCATGAGCCAAATTAGTGTCTGGAATTTCATGTGTATTCAACTTGGCTTTAAGCAGGAAATTTATTTATGAGGAATTCAGGAGATGGGAAAGAACTGTAACACAGTGTCATTTACAATGAAAGTTAACGGCATTCAAAACTCAAAGGGGAAGTACAGGATGATGTCTGACTCTTATAAGCTGTCCTCATCTAAATATTCCTTTCCTTTCCAACTACTGGGGTTTTTTTCCTTAAAAAAGTCCCACAGTAACAACAAGTCATCTAGAGGAGATTTCTGTACCCCAAGTGTTCATATGCCTCCTCAATACAGTACTGCATAGAGAACAGAAGAGTTTTTTAGGTTACTTAGTCCTGTTACACCATTATACCTCCAAAGTGTTGGTCTGTCAAGGTACATGGATGTTTATTCCCATATGCATGTGTATGGCATACCTGTGCTTTTCTGTCTCTTACACCTCCATCCCTCACAAAAGAAAGTAATAGGATGATGCTTCTATTGTAATATGAAGCTACAGTTTGATATAAGACTAAATACAAGCAAGGCTACTATGAAAATATGAATAGTTATTGAGCTTCTAAACACGTAAACACTCAGACTTCCTCTTTTGCATTGGTACTTCAGAGAACAAGACCTGGCACTACTAAGAGATGCTGCAATATAAAAAGCAGCAGACAGATATGGCAAACACACCGATTTACCTGAAAAATCTACAGTGAAAGTTCACAGCTGTCTGATAAAGAATGTTTTCTCTTGTACAGAAAAAAATCAGCACACCAGAACTAGAAATTCAGACATCACTGTATAACCAGTGTTGGATACAGGGTATGTACAGTGGATGAAAGTGAAGACAAGATGCTTACACATTTAAATTTTTTTTTTTTTTAAGTTTTATGGCAGCTTTTAAATTACCAACTTTCTATACGAAGGAACTTCACCCAGAATTTAGGTGAGAGCAGCTTTTTCATTGAGGAAAGTGGGATCCATCCACATCAGGACTTCATAGCTCTTGGTAAAAATCTTCATACTTAATTTCCTTCCTGTGCCAAGTGCTGATGGTGCACACACTAGCAGCCAGCCCTGCATCACAGCATGCCAGGGAAAGAAGGACACAGCACCAGCGCTGTAGGGATTTTTCAGTGGCCATCCCCACCACCTAAAGAGGATTAGGGCCATGCACACTTTGCATGTAAGTAGGTCCACATTTTCCTCACTTAATCAAAGAATTGGAAGACCAGCAATGGGAAAACAGAATAGGAAAAAAACCACCACCCTTTCCTCCCTTAGATGAGACTCCCTGTTCAGATGTGCAGAAGATGACTGTAGACAGGCCCTTTCAGCAGCAGCTTGTGTGTCCTGACCCAAACTTCCAATAAACTGGCTCCTCATCTCTTGTCTGGAAGTATTCCCAGGCCGGAGACAGACATTGCTGTATCACGTGTTCCCTTTTATTCCCACTAGTAAGTATGTTTCTGTCTTGGTGGAGTCAGTTTTTCCTCAGAATTTCCACTCAGACGAGAGCGCGAGCTCACAGCCACCACAATACTCCCAGCCATTAGTCCTGGCCAGCTGCAGTAAATCCTGTCCTATTCAGTCAGCTTATTACTGGAATAAAACATCAGCTTCATTCTATCACTCTCTCTGCTCCTCAAGTGTATAATTACAAGTCAACCATGGGTCATACTGTTACCATAACACCAAAGAACAGAGCCTGATAAGAGCCAGCAGAACAACTCATGCTGATTTTAATGGGATTTGCCTCAAACCTTCAACAACTGTCGCACTGGAAAAGTAGATGCAGGCCACAAGGTTAAAGCACAGGAGGAGAAAACAGGAGAGCATCTGCATCTCAGACATCCTTTAGGAAGCCATTCGCTTCTCAGTGTTTCCACCTCCAGAAATGCAGAGGCAATGGTACCAGGTACTTCACAAAGTTATTGAAAAGCTTTATTCATTCATACTGATGATGCATTTTGTAGGGCTCAAAGGGCTGGCACTGACAAGTAATAAGAACAGCAAGAGAAGAATAAGTTTTTATGAGGGTCTTCCCCATTCAGCTTTTCACTCAGACGGGACATTAACAGCTAAACCAGCAATGTGGTCACACTTGGTCTTATTAAAGGCCTCAATAGGGGCATCAGAACATCTCTTTCATGACCAGTAACTTTAAAACAGCTGTAACATAGTCATAAGTGATGGTGACATTGTCAGGGAGAGGCTGCCATCCGTATCATGTCATCTAAAAACATTAGAGACAGACCCCTCAGCCATTCAAAACCAGTCAGGCAACTAGTGTGTCAGCAAGAGAATGAATTACAGCATATACAATTTATTTGTGGCTATGTATTGATAGTGGATTAATTTTTACCATGTGTATTAAGAATTTCAAACCACAGTGGTGATTGAATTTTCCCAGCAACAGCTTTTAAGACTAGATAACAGCAAACTGCAGTAGAAATAAATTAGGGTCTAAAATGAGTTACTCTGCTGAAGTTCATGCTTTATGCTAGTCTATATGCACATGTTAGCAAACGAACAACCTAATCCTTTTTTTATTGTCTGGTACTCCCTAGTGCCTCCTGAAGCCAGTTTTTCATTTACACATTGTATTCCTGGTATCCAGTATGGTTTTCAAGTTCTTGAGAAAAGTTCTCTGCTTGAGTTCTCCACATTACATCACCTTCCAAACATTTAAAAATAATAATTTTAAAACAGGAAGTTGAAGGTGCAATCTTTTTGCTGGCCTGACCACAAATAAAAATGAGAAAGTATTGGAAAAAATCATGCTTTTTACCAAGCCATGGAAAACAGATGAAGGTCAAATCACAGCTATCATAGCTGGAAATTCTTTCAGACATCCTGCAAAGGCATTACATGATTAAATGTTGTGGTTTCTGGCTGTTTTTTCACTCTGGAAAGAGATGTGACCAGACCTGGGTATACATGGACAGGAAAAGGAATATAGCTTTGCACTGGCATTCAGTCATCCGTGATGCGCTCACATGCTCTTACTTCAGATTCCACTAGATATTTACATAGATCTAGTGGAGCACTGATGCCAAAAGAAGCGACCCTACCTTTTATTTCCTGCTGCTACCTGCATGGAGCCACCCACTCCCTTCTCCAGAGCTCATCTGACGTTTTGCAGGAATGTTCCATTCTGCAGACAAACGCACATGTGTGTGGCTTCACCTTCCCCCCTTTTGCTTGGGGTCCTTCTCATGAAGCATCACCCTTTTCATGCCTTTCCTCTTTTCAAATATATCTGTCCTGTGATTATTATTTTTTTCTTTAAGCACTTTCTGCTGGCTACAGGTATATCATGCAAAACTTCTATGTGACAGTTTGACAGAGGAAAAACTGTAACATGCAAAGCCAAAGGGCCTTAGGGCAAAGCTGAGAACCAACCCAATAAATTCTTATGCTTAACCTTCCTACATGTATTCTTTTGGGGGGATGACCTGCTGGAGAAGAGCTCTGTGGAGAAGGACATGGGGGTCCTGGTTGATGACAGGTTGGCTATGAGCCAGCAGTGTGCCCTGGGGGCTAAGAGGGCCAATGGGATCCTGGGGTGCATCAGGAAGAGTGTGGCCAGCAGGTCGAAGGAGGTGATCCTCCCCCTCTACTCTGCCCTGGTCAGGCCCCACCTGGAGTGTTGTGTCCAGTTCTGGGCTCCCTGGTATAAAAAAGACAGGGATCTCCTGGAGAGAGTCCAGAGGAGGCTACGGAGATGATGAAGGGCCTGGAGCATCTCCCCTGTGAGGAAAGGCTGAGTGAGCTGGGGCTGTTCAGCCTGGAGAAAAGAAGACAGAGGGGGGACCTAATTAATGTTTATAAATATTTTAAGTATGGGATGCAGGGGGAAATGGCCAGCCCCTTTTCAGTGTCTGTGGGGACAGGACAAGGGGCAATGGCCTCAAGTTGGAGCACAGGAAGTTCCACACCAACATGGGGAGGAACTTTTCCCCAGTGAGGGTGCCAGAGCCCTGGGACAGGCTGCCCAGGGGGGTGTGGAGTCTCCTTCTCTGGAGATATTCAAGACTCGTCTGGACGGCGACCTGTGCAATATGAGCTGGGGAGCTGCTTTGGCAGGGGGGTTGGACCCCATGATCTCTCGAGGTCCCTTCCAACCCCTACGATTCTGTGATACCCAAATCCGTCTTCCTCTTTCCCCCCCTTATTTACTAATGGCATTTTATTGGACTAAGTAGCCTTCATGACTGCAAAAGAAGGAGTTATGTTTGGCACTACTCATGTTTAGTAAGTATTCAAAACTCTTGATTTGTTCTTTTGTCCATCTTCTCTGGAGAGAAGCGTTTTGTCACTCCTCAGAGTAGAGAGATGCAATTCTAACCTATACATACTGAAGAAAATAATACTTTGCCAGCTGGTCTGGCAGCACAAGTGTAATTTTAAATAGAGAATATTAAGAGAATAACAGAAAATGAAATTATCATAAATAATTTTTGTTAATACTAAAAAAAAAAAAGCCCCCACCCCAAATAGGAAAAGCAGCTATGCCTGAACAAGGTGCAATAATCAAGTCATAAAAACTGTCAGTGCCACTTCAATATTGCACAACTGATGGAGCCAGCTCAGGAAAAGGTGTGGGAAACATACTGAGGTCCAGCAGTTGCAGATACTGTGGGTGATACATGATACACATCTGGTCATCTCCTAAAGACAGGCACTGTGAAGCTCCAACTTAGCTCTTGTGGCCAAAATCCTTTTAATACAACAGGGAAAAAAAAAGCCCACCACTTAAAAAAAAACCCCAACCCCCCCAAAACCCAATGCATCACTGATCTTCGGTGTATTCTTTCATTCCAGATAGTTGACACTTGACTGGAAGAACCACACCTAAATGTGTGCAGATACCATGAGGGTATCTGTTACACGGGCCTCTGGGATATCACCACACAGGGAAATCAAATTCATTTCATGGTGTCAGAAGCATTCCAGCTGCAGAACTAGGTTTATTTGTTTATTTTCACAACTCTCACAAAGGAAATCCATGAAATTCTGTATTGGAGGGAAATCTTTCCCAAGATCTAGTTACGAAAAGAAACCCTCCAGACTGCGTGTGGCCTCATTCTCAGCTGTGCCATTGTTAGATGTAGCTAAGGAGGAGGCTAAAGATGAGGTCCATGAAAAGCCAATGCATCTCTCTTATCCTGGGGCCAGTTCTTTGCCAGCCCAGCCCTTCCATAGATGAAAGCAATCCAAGAGCTGCTCTAATCTACACCAGCTGCTTTGCCAAAGCCCAATGTCAGTCAGGAAACGCTGCAGCACAACCCAGCCAGGTTCTCTTCTCTCTCTCTCTCACCCCTGCAGTAATCTCCACATGCAAGGCTGCAAGAGTGCACAATCTGGGAAGATGACACGTAACAGGGAGCTGCACACAGAAAGGATCACTCTGCCAAGGAAACCTGGCCACTTCCCACCCTCTTTTCACTACTGCTGTGCTAAGAAGAGAACGAAAGGGAGACTAGTCCCTATTCTCTGTGCATATCAGATGTAATTTTTGTCATCCATGGCTCCACTTCAGTGCTCTTCCTCAGAAGTCTGCAGAAGTGGCCCCCTCAGGGTTGATGGGAACATGTCCCATGAAAAGTTATCATAAATCTTAGGACACCACTGTCCTCTGAGGATCTCAGGCTTTATGAGAGTCATGAGTTCACAGTAGGGCTTAAAATTTAAAAAAATCATGTGCTAGCTTCACACAGCTTAAAAGTAAAGGGTTGAAAGTATTCCAAAGTTGGTTTTGGACTGAAATCATGAGGTGCCCCAGCTCTGCAAACCAAAGATCACCTTGGAAGCAAGGACAGGGAGGGATGGGCAAAGCCTTTCTCTAGTAGCCAGGTGCCAAAATTTTGTAAGCCCAGTGACAGTAAAGCCATTGTTGGCTGTTTACAGACCAGAGCCTGCATATCCACATAGCATTCATGATTCGTATCTCACTGTCCCTGCAATCTACAACGCATCAAGTCAGCAGCATACTTGTTACAAGAAAACAAAACCCCAAAAAAAAAGCCACCAAGGGTGCTGAACTTTCAGTCAGAAAGAAATATTTCCTTGCAGAAAGTTTCTGAAGATGAAAGACACCACGAGTGGCAGCAAAGCACAGTGGGCCCTTGCATGCCAGTAAGTGATTTATCATCAAACGATCACAACTGTTCCGTCTGAGAAGCCATCAAAAGTTGTGGGCAGTACCAGGGCTTAGAAAAAGGCTCATGGTTCATTGTGAGATCTTTAATCTGAAATGTTGGCATGCATGGTAGATGGGCAACAGAGGTGGGGGGGGGGGGAAGTGAAGGAGGGTGAAGACTGAGGTCATCTGACAACTGTGGAGACTTACTGCCCTATTTTATTGCTGTGTGCTGCTGTACTAGATACGCTGTTGGTCTCCAGTGCAGCCTGGTATCTTTTACTGAATTACACAATAGAAGAATGTTAGGTTTTGTTATGTTGGGTTTTTTTTTTTAAAGCAGGAAAGTCCCAAACACTATATGCTAGAATAAAACATTTCTTGCTCTTATTTGATAGTTTATATCTGTGGGAAAAAAAACCCCATCCCTTGTCCAGAGTAGTGAATTTCTGCTTACTGCAAACCCTGATTAAAAGACAAACTACAACGTTCTTAGTGGAAAAAAAAAAAAATTGCTGCTGGAATTAAATTTACTCAGAAAAGTAGTCTTTTGTGTCAGCACTTTGTATTTTGCTCAAGAAAATAAGTTTAAAAACAACACACAAACCTAAAGTTTTCCATAAAATTTTCCAGTGACAAATGGTTCACTATCAAACCTTTAAAAATTTGGCAAAATGCTTTCATGATTCAAGCATTACTTTTTCAATTTCTTTAGTTTTCTTTTTTTAAAAAACAAGTGCAAATATTCTTTGTCCTCCCCTGCACCTTCCTTTACAGAATGAGAAATGGAAACACAGGGAAACTTAGAGCATTGCTGTGTGTTAAATTCGTAGCAGAGTTAAGATGGGCACCCATATGCCTACTATTGCTTCCCACTTGGGGCAGCACATTGGGAAGGAACTATTCAGTACTTAAATATCAATTCTGCAGCTTAACTGCATGTATTTATGGTTATCTTACAGCCACTTTAGCCCAATTTATCTTCTGGGACCCTTACTCTACAATAGGAGTGGCACTGAAGCAAAATCTCACATTCATAAACTGTTCCACTGTTCTCCTAGCCAAACATCATGTCAGTGGGCTTTATGTGTCTGGTGACAAACACTGGGGAACAGCTCAAGAACCCCCCTATGCCCATTCCTATGTCAGAACAGGAACACACAGCAGCCATCTGGCTGCCCAGCATCCCACGGCATTTATATTACTACATTTCTGGCATGTGTGATCTATAGCATTAAGGCACATTTTGCTTTGTTATTAGAGCATCACTGACATAACCTCACCTAAATACTTGTCAGGGCTCTTCTAGTCCCCGTTCCTTGCCTACAAGGTACAACAGCATTCCTGAAATTACATCTGCAGACAGACAAAAGAAGTACTTTTAGGTTCCATTACACACAGGGTAATTTGTGAGACACTAGCTGAAAAACTATCACTCAGCTTTCTCTAAATCTTGAAAAACAAATGCACAGAACTGGAAAACTCTCTGGCTGCATTTAATATGTGGTTTTGGTGTTTAAGATTAGAAGTGTCATGCACTGTCACTGAGCAGCTTCATAGGGTGTTTTCTGGGTTTGGTCACAGAGGGAATGTACCCACTACTACTCTGTGCATGCAGTTGTTCCTTCCAGCAGTAACAGATGCTTATCAGATTCCTAGGCTGATACTTAGAAACCTACAGGGGTAGGAGTCTCCAGCACTGGTCATCTTGTAGTCCACCTCAAAGGCTGGGCCCCATGGCAGCATTTCTTCTAAAAGGTTTGGCTTAGAGGTAGAAGAGGCAAGCTCAGACTTCCATATTTAGTCATTGTTCATTCTGGCAGAAAACCTACTGCCAGAGTCCAAAAATAAGTCACATACCAATCTTTATGGGATGGAGCATGAGATGCATCCCTTTGTATCTCTCCGAGAAAGCAAAAAACACTGGATGGACAAACACAGGTACTAAGTTCCAATTATCCAACGTCAGAGAATGGAATCAAGCAGGGAGGTATGAGAGTATGATGGAATATAATGAAATTTCATTTATTTTTTCTTTTAAATAGCCATGTAGTAACTACCAAAGCAAGCACAATGAACGAAGAACAAGTCACACCTTTGAAAAAGTAAGTGCCTAAGTGAATCCCAATTTATCCACGCTATGCTGAAAATACACAAATACAGACCAATTAAAAATGTATAGGGATGGCTTTACTTTTTTCAGTAGGTTTAAGAAACCTAGTTGAAGGACAAAAATAAACCATTCCTTGTTCCTTATCAGCAATACCCTGAACACCAAGACTCCTGGCTGAGATCCCCAACTGTTAACACAAACTCCATTCATACATTAAGAAAAAAAAAAGAAACCAGTGCAAGGGGGAAGCATGATAAAGCCTGAAATGTGAAACGTCAAACTTTCTGCTTTAATTATTCAGATCTGGATCTTGGGCTGTGGCCAAGCAGCATTTTGTATGGCTCAGAACAGGGGACTGGAGGGAATGTGTACATATGGCTTTAAAGCCCCGGCTTGCCCCTAGAGTACATCAGAGCAGCCAAAAGATTGTTCTAATTAACACCTGCTATTAATGGTTCCAAAGG
The DNA here is from genome assembly GCA_020800305.1 of Porphyrio hochstetteri. Lineage (NCBI taxonomy): Eukaryota > Metazoa > Chordata > Aves > Gruiformes > Rallidae > Porphyrio > Porphyrio hochstetteri. The sequence goes on along the minus strand of CM036908.1, from coordinate 6,600,938 downwards.
GTCATTCTGACATCTGAGAGTCCCAAAGCAAAGAACAAAGCAGGGTTTTTTGTGTTTCAGCAGTTGTAAAGGAAGGGGGATGGGACTTTCCTATGCCATTCTTGCTGTGTCGGGGAGAGATCTTCCAGTGTGTGGAAGAACTTGGTTAAAGGAAGCTCTGAACAAGGGAACGTCCCAAAATACATTTTGCAGTACTGGAAAAGTCAGGCCTGTGATAGATTTTTCTGCACATGATGAAAATAATTGTAAAACCTTTTCAGTTTTAGTCAGCTTCTTTAAGTGATCCCATCTTTGCCAAAGAGATTCCTTTGCAGAGACAGGAGAGGGACTAACTTTTTCCAATTCATACTCGTCGCAAAAACAGATTAAAGGGTTTACTTTATTTTTAATCTAAATGAAATTACTAAACCCCTTTGAGAAAAAGCAGTTGAAATTTGCTGTCCTCAGAAGAGGAGCAAGAAGTACACTTTTCCCAAGCAGGTCTCCTAGTGACACAAGAATGAGCTTTTCATCTTCCCATGCTGTACAACCACCAAGCCGTCGACAAACATGTTTTCACTTAGCACTCTCAAAGCCCCAAGTCCTCCTTTCCCCTCACTGCATTCTTTCCATGGACTCTTGGTCTTCCATATTCCCTCAATGCTTGGCAAGAAATCCTGAGTCAGGAGCAAGGGAAGAGCAGGACAGTCAGGTACCATCATTTCATGGTATGTTTTGGACTCCTGATGATTAATGGGTCTCAGGGAAGCTCCCAGGTACTGGCCTCCCTCACCCTTGTCAATACGACTTGGAATATTTTTTTATGAGAAGTTTCAAAGAGTTCTTACTTCTTAAGAAAAAAAAAAAAATCTAAAAAAATAAATAAACCCCCCTAAAATGAATGTACTGTTATGTTCCTGCAGCCATTTATCTAATGACTAATGTTATCCATGTATATACAAAGTTATAGAGAGGCATAAGTGTTTCAAAATCTGATCCTAGTCTGGTAAACCACTTTCAAAAATCAGGAAATTCCAATGGAAAGGTTAGTTACATTTACATCTGTATTATTTTCTGCTCTTGCTTCCATTTTTGGTGAAAGTCTTAACATAATCCTAGTCTCTTAGTCTATACTATAAAATAAATAAAGGGTTTAAGCTTTCATTGAGTCTAAGGTTAATTATGCCATTCAAGCAAGTAAGAGAACAGAGAGAGGAATTTTGTTTGTTCGCATTCAGAGTCTCTTAAAAAAGCAAAACAGATACAAAAATGTTTCATTGTAGAAGGAAATCAGACCCAAGTTTTGCAGAATGACTGTGGTAAGGAGCTCAGATCTGGGAAATTTCTGACTAAGAGCCTTTCATCTTAAAAATCCATTTTTAACATTGGAAAAGTCTGCCTCTTTGAGCCAACCTCAGCACAGATGAGCTTCACACAATAAAGAAAGCAAGCAAAAAAACCCTGAGGAAAATCAGAACATAATGAACTATTCTGCAGAAATAACTAGTCCTTATAGTACATCCAGAAACCTGTCAGAACTGAACACTACTGGCTTACACGTTGCACAAGCAGGATGCATTTACACTTTAGAGACATAATTCTTAACATATTATCAACACTGAGATATATCAGAGTACTTACTGAACTTTAGATCTGGCCCAAATAGGATGTAACATATGAAAAAGGGAAAGGAGAAAAAGACAAAAGTCAACACAAAAAAGTACTGTGAAGCAGTTTGCACCTCACTACACCTACTCTACACTTAATATTCAGAGCCATGCACATGTGCCTGCACAAAAGCAGGACTTTTCTGGCACACATGGGTACAGCAGACTGGATACTCCTGCTGCTACCTGCGTAAGCAAGACCTAGATAGGATAAAATTTTACCACATTTAGTATTCTTAGGCCACCAGCAATTTGAATTGCCTCCTAATGTTTTTAAGGATTAAACAATTAAAAATTCAGCAAGTTTCTTGTATTTCATACCTCAGCTACCATGCGAATCATCATAACTTCATGGTTTTCTCCAGGATCAGCTGAGAAAAGAAAACCCCTCTTTCCTTCCTTGGGTGATGCACTCCATTTTCTAATGAAGCATATGTAAAACTAATGAACGAGGGTGATAAAATAAAAACAACTTGAAAGATTAACAGCATTCAGCTGTACTGCCAGAGGGAGGATTATCTGCTTGGTGCCACACCCCAGCTGTGCTAATTGAACTGAGGATAAGGTGGGAAAGACCAAGCCTCACAAGATGAGTCTAGGTTCTGTTTCATAATACTTCCTTCAAACATCATCTGCTCTACAGATCTTAAAAACAACAACAACAAAAAAATAACCAGCAGAAAAAACCACAATTAGACACCAGAAGCAGTCTCAAATAAATTTACTCAGTGAAAGTTATCAGCCCAAAGGTGTGAAGTCTTATTAATTTACAGAACATGTACAGCATGGGAAACTGAACTGAAAGCTTCTTCCACAGCCTCTTGCCAGGGGACCTGCTCCCTGCCCTGGAACGATGCTGGATATTTTGAGAACTAACAATTACAATTAGAAACCCAAGCAATGTGTTGACTTTCAGTATAGATCTTGCTCTTAAAACTGAGCAAGAATCATCAACATATGGTCTGGACTGGTGTTGGTGCCTTCTTTTCAGAACAGTATTATAGAATCACTGGAATGCTGGAACAGGCTGCCCAGAGAGGGGGTGGATGCCCTGTCCCTGGAAGTGTTCAAGGCCAGGTTGGATGGGGCCCTGGGCAACCTAGTGTAGCTCCAGGCCTGAGGTTGGTGGCCCTGCCTGTGGCAGGGGAGTTGGAGCTCTGTGATCCTTGGGGTCCCTTCCAACTCATACCATTCTATGATTCTATGATTCTATGATCACAGAATGGTTGGAACAGACCTCAAAGATCATCTAGTTCCAACCCCCTGCTGCCATGGGCAGGGACACCCTCCACTAGACCAGGCTGCCCAAAGCCCCATCCAACCTGGCCTTGAACACTGCCAGGGATGGGGCAGCCACAGCTTCTCTGGGCAACCTGTGCCAGTGCCTCCTCACCCTCACAGTAATTTTTTTTCCTAACATCTAATCTAAATCTATCCTCCTTCAGCTTGAAGGCACTCCCCCTTATCCTATGATACACTCCCTGGTAAACAATCCCTCTCCCACTTTCCTGTAGACCCCCTTTAAATGCTAGTAAGCAATAATTAGGTCTTCCTGGAGCTGGTGTAGTATCATTTCCTCTCTTAAAGACAAGATACTGTATTATATGGAACAGGGCTTTGGGCCTTCTGCCTTTTGAGACTGCTGACCCAGCAGTAACTGTGCTGTGATCTTGAAAAATGGATTGCTACTCACCAGGAATCCACTGCAGTCATCAGTTCATTTCCCAACAGTATCAGATGATGATTGAACTTGTGGCCACTCACAACCAATACACAGAAGAGAATGGCTTGTTAACACATTCACAGTCACTTATCTAGCTCCAAGCTCCTCTTTCATTTGGAATTACTTCTTTGATGGATTGTGCATATGGTGACTTGATACAGTTTACCAGAATCTGATCACAAAACTATTTTTCTTTGTGCACTTCCTTCTAATTATTGCATTAATTTTGCCTTTTTGCAAACTGTATTGCTAAGTCTGCAGAGAAGGGACCACTATTTACATGTCTGTAGAGTATTTGCAGTTTGTCATATTTAAAACTCATTCTTCTAGCTTTATTTTTCCAGTATTTAATCAAACTGTCTTATATTTATGATAAATTAATTTTTTTTACTGATTAAGTGAAATTAAGAAGGAAATAGCCAGACACTTTTTGTGGGGGAGAAGAATAAAAACTGAAAGGAATAAAATCAAACACAAAGTGTTGCCAAGCATGCAGAGCTTTTCTAAAGATGTCATAGTGTGTCCTTTCCCTTTGGAAATTTTCTAGGCTATGAATTGCAATGCATGTTGGAGATTGGTCCCTATATGCCCTCTGGGGTTTTTTGGTAGTACAACAGCTTTATCTAACTGGTGATCAGGTGGACCAGATCAGATAAAGTTTTCCATTCAGTAACAATGTAGCTTGAGACATTTCTATCTCCACCAGCCATTTCTAGACACTGATGTAGTATCCCTTCACTGTTGTTGGCACAACTATTTGTGGTATCATATTTTAACCTGAATTAGGGAAATGATCCTTCTTCAAAATAACTCAGCAGAAAAAGAAGGGTGTTTTTCAGCCCTTGGTCCAGTTTACTACATGGCTCCACAAAGACTTGTGCCAGCAACACTGAGAGGGAAGTGCCAATGACAGCAGTGATGTAGGGCAGTGGGTGCTTTGGTTCTCGTCCCATAGGGCATGGACTTCTAGAATGAACTGAGTTCTTTAGAAACTTATTTTAACATTTGGACAGCACTCAAGTTTCAGTGGGAGCAACCACTGAGCTTTTTTAAGCACCTGGAAGCAGCGGACAAATGATGCAACACATTTTCCTGATAGATAGCCATAGACAAGACTAAATATTAGTTTTCTCTTTTGGGAGCTGATCCAAAAATCCAGAAGCAGCAAAATTCCTTTTGATTCATGGTCATTATGTTAGATATTTTATCCTATGTCTTGATTTGTTTCAACGGTATCCCTTTTCTTCTGTTTAAGAGTTTCTAGATTATAATAGGTCCACTATTATAAGTCTATCTAATTCAAGAGACTTCTGTCAGAAGCTTTCAGAAGCTTTGGAGAAAAAAATGGCACTCTTGTGTGTTCTGCCTGTCAGAAGCAGAAGGTACTCTGCCAGAGTTTTAAGGCTGCACAACTGTTCTTCCCCTGCCTCTAGACTCCGTATTATCTATCATCTTCAGTATGCAGAATAGCACAGTCCATTAGTGTGGCATGTGAAATTCAGAAAATTGTATCAGTTCCTGCTAATCTTTTCACTGGGAATTCATGACACAGGAAAGCCTCTGCAAAGGTGAAAGAATTTCACACATGGGAAGCTTATCTTATCTCCACTGCTCTTCCAAACTTTGTACTAGGTTCCAGGAAGTACTGATTTTTTATTTATTTTTACATTACCAGAATAGATTCAAGAGACTCATATTCTGAACTTGGAGAGAGGTGAAGGTCTTATATTTTATCCTGGAAGAGCTGGAACATCCCAACATTTCACAGTACTCGCTTATCACTTTCATGAGACAAGGGGACCGTACTCAACAAACGTGTGGGCTGGTGTGAAATCATCACAGAGCAACCAGGAGTTTCTTAAAATACCAGTTATACATTATCATGTAGACCTATGTTCCTTTGTACAGTTTTGTAAATGATCATAAAGCCTGCTATCCAGAATTTCTAGTACTGGCTGAGGAGAATGGCAAAGATAGAGAATTAGAAGTCATGGAGGAAATAAAACAGTTCCACTGTGAGAAAAACCTTCTGGGATGTTGTTTTGGTTTGTTTTGTTGTGTTTGGAGTTTTTTTGTGGGACAGCTGAATTTCAGTCACAGACTTCTTCTCTTTTTCTCTCATTCTTCCTCATAAACTCAGAACTGAAAAACTGTGTTGCAGCACAAGATGTGACCAAATCCTGACAGAACTCATTAGAATATATGGTATCAAAGCACAGTCCATTGGTCTTGGCATATCAGCTTAAGGATGGGAGAAGCAGAAAGATGATTGCTAGGTTCAGGGCAAGGAAATTATGGAAACTAAACTGAATATGCAATGTTATATTTCTGGGTATTGTAAAATTATTTTCTCTGCTTCTGATGGCTTGAAGATAGGCAACTTTTAAAGGGTATTACAGCTACAAATTCATAAAGTTGTTAGCACATAAAATAGTGTCATAAGTCTACAAAATCAGAAATAACTAATGCAAAGGCAAGAAAGAGCTTCTGAGATCTGTATTCAAAGTTGCAAACAAAAACTAGAACCAGTTCAGCAAGTGGTCCGTCCATCCAATCCATTTCTCTCCAGTTTAGAGACACAGATGTCGTGCAGGATGGTGTCAAATGCTTTGCACAAGTCTAGGTTCAGGACATCTGTTGCTCTTCCCTTACCCACTAATGCTGCAACCTCATTATAGAAAGCAACCAAGTTTTTCAGGCACCATTTACCTTTAGTGAAATCATGTTGGCTGACACAAATCACCTCCTTATTTTCCATGTGCCTGAGCATAGTTTCCAGGAGGATCTGCTCCGTGGTCTTGCCAGGCACAGAGGTGAGACTGACTGCCCTGTAGTTACGTGGTTCTACCTTTTTTCTCTTTTTAAAAATGGGGGTTATGGTTCCCCTTTTCCAGTCACTGGGAACTTCATCAGGCTGCTGTGACTTTTCTAATATGATAGATAGTGGCTTAGCAACTTCATCTTCCAGTTCCCTCAGGAGGCATCGAAGCATCTCATCAGGTTCCATGGACTTACACACCTTCAGGTTCCTTTGATGTTCTCAAATCTGATCTTTTCCTACAGTGGGAAGTTCTTTATTCTCCCAGTCCCTGCCTTTGCTTTCTGTGACTTGGACAGTGTGGCCAGAGCACTTGCTGATGAAGACTGAGGCAAAAAAATCATTGAGAACCTCAGCCTTCTCCATATCCCAGATAATTATGTTTCCTATTTCCTTTCAGAGAGGGCCCACATTTTTATGCATCTTCCTTTTACCACTGACATACCTATAGAAACTTTTCTTGTTGCCCTTGATGTCCCTGGCCAGATTTAATTCTATGAGGGCTTTAGCTTTCCCAACCCAATCCTTGGCTGCTTGGACAATTTGTATGCTCCTCTCAGGGTATCTGTCCTTCCTACCACCTACTGTAGGCTTCCTTTTTGTGTTTGAGTTTGCCCAGGAGCTCCTTGTATATCCATGCATGTTGTGTTATCATTTCCAATTATTTCTACATCTGGACGTGCTAAGTAACAAGCCAGAGGCTACAAACAAATCTGTGCCTGAGCTAAGAGCAGAAGCAAAGTATTCAATTCCGTGTCTCTATTTTTTAATCAATAGATAGTATAACCATAATTAAGAACCAGATCTGTATAAATATATCTTCCAATAAACATTTTAATTGGTTGACTTTTTATAATGCACCATAATTTTATATATAAAAGTAGTGTTTTCAGTTCCCTAAGGTCAGTCATTCAGTAGGTGAGCATGTTATTTTCTTCCCTTCATTCTATGTCTTTCTACTATTTGATTCTAGCAAAATTTAATTCTTATAATAAAGAAAAATACAGACATTGGTCTTTTTTTCCTTAAAATATTAAGCTAGCACAATACAGTACCATTACTTCCCCATATATTTGCACACATGTTACTGTTTTCTTTCTTAAGAGAAGCCATACACATCCCAGTTGCATCTCTCATATTTCTGGTATTTATTCCTTTTTTCCCACAACTGCCTCTCGAAGCAACCAGTGAACTGTCTGAGAAGGAAGCAAGCTCCTTGAAAGCCACTGGCACTGATCTCTCTGTTTTTATTTCCTTTTCTTTATAGTTCATTTGTAATAGTATTTAGCCACTGTGCTAGTGAAAATGCTGACTTGCTAATGGGACTAAGATCATCCTAGCAATGGCACTTATTATAAGTGTAAGAGAGATCCATCTGGTGCGTTGGCTGTGTGACAGTCCTGAACTCTAAAGATCTGAGTTCAATTTTCTGTCTACAGTAAACATCCTGTATGACTTTTAGCAAAATATCATGACCCTAAGACCATGCAAATTACATTGGAGAAGTATAGGTAACATTTTCTCGCTCTCCTATAGAGCCATGTCAAGTGGCTCGGTCACTAGAAGTACACTCCCTTTCTCTGCACCCCTTCTTTTGATTCTGATTCTGTTCTGCCTATCAGCAGCTTCCTCCCACAGTTTGGAATTGGCCACCATTTATTGGCTTCTCAGGACAAACTAGTACAACACGTAAAGAAAGACTTAAGAAGGACCAGAAGAAAGACAGCGTGGCCAACAGCAGGATGAAGTCAGCTTCTCAAGCAAGAAAGCACCCTTAAGAAAACTCAAATGCTGAAATGTAAAGTGAAAAAGAAGCCCAGGAAGGCAGGCTAATATGAAAAAAGGAAAAAAACCCAACAACTCTCACACACACAAAGGACCTCACCATGGGAAGAAACTTGCAAAAGACATAAGAAACTAATAATAGGCAATCAGCACCCCAAAGTTCTAAGGGAGCTCAAGATGAAATAGGGAAGCACTAATTGTAGTACATTGCTTCTTGCCTAAAATTGCTTTGGTACTACAAGATGGCCAACACAATGCCAGATTTTTTTCAGAAGTTCCAGAGAGACCCAAGGAAGACCTAACCAATGATCCACAGAACCCTCTGGGCAAGTTAATGGAAGTTATTCTACATAATAAAACTAATGGACATATGGATAAATATGAATAGAGAATAGTCATCATGATTTGTTTCTTGGGTTTAAGAAAAATTGTGCCTCACAAATTTATTTAATTTCTCTGAAGAAGCAATTAAGGATTTGGAGGAGAAATATCCCTTTGATATGGTCTGGTCATATTTCCAGAAGGCATTCAGTAATGTTCCTCACCCAAAGACTCTTAAATAAACTAAATAACATGGGAACATCCTTGGATGGAAAAGGAACTGTGTAGAAGATCAGAAACAGAGCCTAAGAATAAAAAGCCAGTGGAGTCCCATAGGGTTCTGTGCTGGGACCTGAGGTCCTCAGTGTATTCATAAATGAATTAAAAGGGAGAGAATACTGAGCTGACAAAGAATGGTGCTGACACTAAACTATCCAGGGCAATAAAGAAAAGAGACAGTTTCAGAAAAGCCTCATGGTAATGAGTGACTTGGCAAAGAAAGAGCAGATGAAATTCAGCTTAGATATATGGGGAAAAACAACCTGAACTTTACCTATAAACTGTTGCTCTGGGTTGACTATCACCAGTCACAGTGAAAATCTTGCTGTTTTAGTAAATATTCTGATGAAAATATAAACGCCTGTAGAATACTGGGAATGAGGAAGACAGGATTACTGCACCGTATTAACTCCCTGACACGTTGATATTGTGAAGTGGCAAGTGGGTCTGATCCCTCTTTCCCAAAAATAAATCAGGTAGGTAGAATTGGAAAAGATATAAAAAAAGGAGAAGTAGTATTACCAGAGGTAGGGAGTGCAGATCAGAGAAACTAAAAATGATTCTTCAATCCAGAACAGAGACCATTTCATCTGAAATATACTGGTGGTCTAAAAAAAGAGTAGAATGTAAAATATTGTTCAGTATGTCTTTCTATATAGTAACTACAGAACAGCAAGCAAGATGATCAGGGCTAGATTCAAAAGTAACTGAAGGAAAAACTTCTTGACTGCTGTGCTGTTTAAGCTATGGACCTCCTGAGCATAGAAAGTTGTGAATGTTAAGGTCATCCACATTCAAAAGGGGAATGAACAACATGCACAGGAGGAAAATCCATTGGAGACTTATAGGGATTTGTAAATTACTGACCAATGGGAGAGTATTCTGGGGAAATCTCAGCATGCACTCACCTGGACTTACTGTCTTTTCTTGCCACCTTCTACAGGTCACTATTTCTAGTTTGGTTTTGACACATTCATTGATGCTGCAAATTTAGAACTGCAGATGCTGGAAGAACTGCTTATTCTTACAGTCCTGAATCTTTTCTCAGATTTTACCTTAGCTTCATACTTGATTTTACATATTAGTACTTGATGCCTGAATGCACCCTTATTGACAGCAGTCTGGTACAAAGCAGTATCAATGGAATAGATGTGGGCAACAGGTAGTCGTAGTTATAAATCCTACTAGAATACTTGATCTGGAACATCTGTTCCACCTTCTTCTGCCCATTGGAGCTCTTTGCTCCCATGGGTAGCAATCAACACTTGTCACCTTGATGTCTATGTTCTTCACTACTGTGGTCCTATGCAGGGAGCAGCAGCTGGTTTCATGAAGATCCTTTCCTCAAAGATACTGGTGCAATAAGGCTCAGGCCATGTGAGGGAACCACTGCTCCACTGACCATTCACCTTATGACTCCAGTCAGGCACTCTGCTACTTTTCCTGATATGAGTCCTGTTGCAGTTAGGACACTAGATTAGATCTTTGTTCTGACTTGGTGTGACTTTTCTTACAGTCAGCAGTATCTGCTTCCCTAACTCCAGACTCCTGCTCACCTTCCTCCCCTGTGCTCTACTCACTGCTGCCTGGAGCTGCTGCTGTACTTGCCACACTCTAATTGCCAATGCCTCTGCAAACTGGATTGGCTCAAAGTAGCTGAAGAAGGTTGCGAATAAAAGTGAGAGGACACAGTGCACAAGGTCATTTCCTAGCTTACCATCTGGGCAGCAGTGACACTGATTGTGACTTTCTATCTCTTCCCAAGGAGGTGAAAAGATTCAGACTCCTGGTTTCTCATTCTTCCACTTTGATGACTTCTTCTGCTTAAACTATCAATTCTGTGCATCATACTCAGTACTACCACTAGCACAAAGGAGCCTTGACACTTGCAAGTGCTGTTGCAATAAAAATGAAGTCTGATAGTCATGGCCATTCTCAGTCTTGACCTTCTGTCCTTCTACTAATTATATCTGGGTAGGATTCTTCAGATCCTGTTCTACTGTTCTTCACAGCATTCCAGGCAGGGGAAGTAAAATGAGCGATCTGGCAGCAGGTTTAATGCAAAAACAAGGAAGAATTTTTCACTCAACACATTCTTAAAATGGGGAATTCATTGCTACATGATGTGAACACTAAATAAACAGAGAGAGTTCAGGAAATAGGCTAATGGAAAGTAGGTCTATTATCACAGCTAAAAGTGCTCTGGATGCAGTTTCCAAACCACCTCTTAAGGGAAACTGAATATGGAGTTCACTGGATACATTCCTCTCTAAGAATCTCCAACTGGACAGTATGACAGACAGGCTGGTGGCTGCACGGATCACGGGTCAGACACATTCTTTCACTAGCATTTCTAGAACTGATTGATGTCTTTAACTCCTTGTCAGTGGGGAAAGGAGATGAAGGATGGATTGGCTAGTAAAGTAACCTTTCGTAGCACACAGTTTGAAATCCTTGGATGCCATTATAAATGTCAGTCATTAATGTTTTATTAGACTGGGCACTCCTAGCCCGCAGAGCCATTAAACTGACAGATTCATACTGAACCTAATAAGATCTGCAAGGTGAAGGTGAAAGGAAGAAAGCTAAGATTACTTCAGCAACTAGTCTGACTGTATTAGCATGTAAAGCCGTTTCCTAGTTAAAAGACCTAGAAGTTCCAAATATGGACACATTATCTATAATTTTTCTCCAAATTTAAAAAAAACCCACAGTAACCTTTTATATTTTTTTCCTTTGGCTAACTATTAGGAAAAATAATTCATAGCTATTAGTATATTATTATATTAGTATTTAGATCATAGGCTGCAATACCTTCCTGAGGTCTCTGCCAGTACCAGGGTTCACTGTATTCACAATCTGACACAGATCTTTGCAAGGAACTATGATACAAAGGTCTAGGAAGGCACGTAGCATCCAGAAGAAAAGAAGACAGAGAAGCAGCCAGACAAAATATTTCTGTGAACTTCATACTTAAACAGTTCCTCCCACTGGGGCAGCTGTGCACTATTGCTCCCTGTGAATATTCAGGAAGAAACGAATAGTGATATTCAAGAATGGACTCTGATCAGTCCTGTCAAGGTCTGGATAGACATCAATAGCACATTGGGGAAGTGATATTAAAGGCATGTGCTAAATCTGAGCTATTCCCTCAAGAGGAGTCCATCAGTACGTACAGTCAGATTCCCTTCCCGCAGAATACATAACTGTATATGTGGAACTCATGTGTCACTGGAGACCCTACACCATGTCTTAAATGAGAGTGAAAACTTCAAAACAGGGACGTGCTGAAGATTTTTGTCAGCATCAGGAGATGCTTCTCCATTAGGGAAGCCAAAGGAAACCCAGAAAAAAGAACCCAAAGGAAATTGGTGTCTTGCCTTTTAGATGGAAGGCATTCAAAAATAAACTTCAGACAATGGCTCTAACACCTCCCTAGTGATTTCTAGAAGCCAAGTAACAATTTGCAGTCACAGCTCAAAACTGTGCCTGAAGCCCTGAAATGTCATTATGGAGCACTGGCTAATATTAAAGCAAAGATGACAACTGCATTTGCCTCTGCAGGGCTGAATTCTGCAACAATGGGAGCAGACACTGTGGTCCAGATTCCAGGATCTTATGGACTCCTTTCCATTACAGGGTGTAAAACAATGCAAATTAAACACAATGCTCATAAGCAGGATGTGTTCTACTAGATACACAGCAGAAGCTATTTTCAGCCTCAGAGTTTCATTTCAACTATTGTTTCAGCTGTGAGCTTAGGTAGTATATAAGGTAATGGAGGTTGGCATGTGAGTTAATTGTAATTTCATTTAAAGCTTCTCCACACAAAGGAAATTAAGAGGAAAGACAGCTCTCCAGACTCTTGCAGTTTAAAATTAACATAGCTGGAGACCAAAAGCTGTAATATCAGTTTCTTCTGTAGAATACAAACAAATGTACCCAGATTCTGCCACATTGATGTTAGTCTCCTTAAATCTCTGTTTTTTCAGGTTTGCTGTTACAAAGTTGCTGAAGTGTTGGGGTTTTTTCCATCTTAAAGCAGGTTGCACTGTTGTAACACTACCAAAAGTACTTTGGAGAAGTCCTGCATGAGATATAAACCAACAAATATCATTGCACCTTACTAATAACTTTCCATTTGAATTTAGAAGTACCAGGGATCACTTTTCTTTCTATGAAAAAAGGTTTTATTTCATTGTCCTATCCAGCCTACTGTGGCAGAATCAGCAAAATCTCAGATGTCAGTAGCCCCATTGTTACAAACTGGCCACAAGTGGAAAAAAAAGAGATTAATCCCAACCTCACATATAAAATGATGCGATCTGAACTAGCTATTGCCATCCAGGAATTAACTTATAATCTGCCAATACTTCTGCCTTTTAAAATTCAGTAATGGCTAAAGAGCAGTGAGATGCAAAGGAGCATAACATAAAGGAGCATATGAGTGATTTAACAAATCACTGGTATTAAAGACAGGTTGGAGAGAGACTGATTGTTCATTGAAACTCTAGATGCCCATAGATATGAACAAGCACAGCAAGAACACATGTGGGATTTCTCCATTTAGGATTTACACTGGGCCAAGGCCTGACTATCTGTGCATATCTTGCTGTTGCTGTTGCTTTCCTTGGGCCATCTAGGCAGTTCTCCAGCCTCTATCAGTAGAAATTCCTTGAGACAGTTTCCTAGTTGTCATACTTTAACCCTGTATTTTATCATTCATAAATGTTAAGCTTGGGGTTAGGTTCCATTCCCTTCACCAAATCTTGGCTCACAAACAGAATATCTCAGATATTTCCATGGCAATAAATGCAAAACTCCTATTCCTCAATTACATGCTAAGGATACATTCAGAAGTCCAAGGATTCCTCCCTCTCAGATGACACATGGTACAACAAAAGAGCATATCAAGTGTACTGCTCTCAAAGACACAGGGCTTCTCAGCTTCTGCTACTTACAGATGAGAGAATGTCAGATAAATAAGTTCTCTTCTCTTGCTTCTAGTATCCCAAAGTCTTCTAACTTTGCCCATCCTCCAGCTGGTAGTCATGGTTTAGCCCCAGCTGGCAGTTAAGCCCCACACAGCTGCTTGCTTACTCCCCACCAGTGGAGTGGAGTAGCAAATCAGAAAAGTCAAAGTGAGATAAAGACTGATTAATAAAGCAAAAGCCATGCATGCAAGCAAAGCAAGACAAAGAATTCATTCAACACAGCCCATGGGCAGGCAGGTGTTCAGTTGTCTCTAGGAAAGCAGGGCTCCATCATGCATAACCATTAGTTAGGGAGAAAAAACACCATCATTCCAAACACCCACTCTTTACTCTCCTTTCCCCAGCTTTATATGCTAAGCATGACATCATATGGTCTAGGATATCCCTGTGGTCAGTTGGGGTCAGCTGCCCTGGTTGTGACTCCCCCCCAACTCCTTGTGTGCTCCCAAGCCCCCCCATCAAACAGTATTGAGAGTGTAAAGATGGTTTTGTTATATCAAGGTGTTGGTTTTGCTGTTGATCAGTGCTTACACAAAGTCAAGGCGTTTTCTGCTTCTCACATTGGCTCACCAGTGGGATGGTGGGCAAGGATTTCGGAGGGAACACATCTGGGACAACTGACCCCAACTGACCAAAGGGATATGCCATACCATGCCGCCAGCTCCTTTTACATACTGAGCATGACATCATGGCATGGAATATTGCTTTGGCTAGTTTGGTCCAGCTTCTTGTGAACACTGACTCTACCCCAGCTGAAAAGCAGGATATAACCCCATCCACTGAAATTCCTCACTTTCTAATCCTATTCCCTCTTAGCAAGCAGTTATAAATGCAATGTATTTTATTCATAGGAGTAAGTGGAGAGTCATGTAAGTTCTCTGCATAATTCAGAAAACATTCCTGCAAAATAAAACCTCTTTTAGAGAGACATTGTAGAAAGGTATTTATTTACTTTTTCCTCCAACTTCTAACAAAAGGTAGATCTAAGCAGAACATGCTCCTGTTTGGGTGTTCTTTCTGTTACAGATCAAGCCTTAGGGCTAATAGATGACCTTTGAACTACCCACCTTGTGCAAAAGCCAACTGTCTGAAAGGCTGTTTGGCTGCTCAATGCAGACACATATTGTTTATCCAATTTGACTGTGTTCTGTAGAGCCAAACTCCTTGGAACGCCACTTAAATGTTGCCTGCCCCAAGGGAGCTCTGGTTTGCTCTTCACAAGGAATAGGACTGGCAGAATCCTCCATTAAAGCCTGTCTGGAAAGAGTTAATATATCACTCACACACACTTTCTAACCCAAGATCATTTAAGGAAGCTTATGGATCTGAAAACAATCCAGCTTCACTGAGAGGCTTTCCATTTCCTCTGGAGGCTCTGGTGTTCTGCTCTAGTACCAAAACCATCGTTCTGTTTCTCATCAAAACCAGCAAAATTAGGTTTACCAGACATTGTATTCATCTCAATGGTCTCAATTTTAGAATGATTGAAAAGTTTTTTTGCATTCAAGTGCAATTCTGACCTTTACATACCAGGTATCCTCAGCTGGCATGATCTGAGTGCATTGCAGGATGCTCTTGCCATCTGTCAGGCTTTGAATGTCATACTCACTTCCCAAATGCTTTGGGGCGTCGGGAGGGTACTTTTGTGCCAAAGACACAAGAGAAATTGTATTCTGTTGTTTAGCTGGCTGGCTGATTTGCTTATTACTTCTCCCTTCAGATGGTTGTTTCTGATTTAAACCGTATGCAGCCATTTTTCCAACCACCTTCAGGTTCCTCCTCAAAACTAACCACCCCATCATGCAAACAAAACTTGCCATTTGTATCATAGCACAAATGTAAAACAGAATTGATAACTGATATTTGGAATACCTCAAGCTATATATAACAAATTAAAATTTTGCTACTTTTATATGAAGTCATTGAAAGTCAACTGTACCAATTCTGCAAACTGAGTCACTCATCCTAATGAATTGCCCACTTTCCTATAGACACCAGTTCCTTAGAGCTGTGAATATTTTTACAGGGCTTTATTTTATAAAAACATAAAACACACATATATTATATTACAGAAAGACTTACAAGAATTGGAACTGTGGTATGTGATATGTCTGAATTGAAAAACACTTCAAGATCAAGCATTGTAAAGTTTTTAAGATAGCCAAAATTTGAATAGAGCTGGAAGTCTTTTAATTTCACTTTACCTTCTAGGTTCTAACATGAAATATTGAATTTCATGTTACTGTTGTGGGACTTCCAAAATCCTGCCTGCATGATCAAAGACAGAACCTTTTGCACTAGATCCTGCATGTAAGCACTGCCAGGGTTCCACTCGTATTGACTTAGAAGAATCAAAAGACTGGAGATTGAAAGGCTCCTCAAAGGCACAAGAAAAGGGGATGTTGTCAAGATAAAGAAAGAGAGCCCTAGTTGATTGTCCTTCCTAAATCAATGATAATTTTGCAAAGTACTTGACTGGGACAAGGTTCCCCCCATGGCCTGCCTGTATCCAGCATCGAGAAAACTGAACTTTGATGCCTTGATGCCTTGCCTGCTCTTTGATTGCAGAGGGTTACGCTAGGTGATGTCTCATTTCTAACTCATTTTGCCAAAGAGTGGAAGTTCCACTTCTCACCTAGATTTGTTAGGCTTATCTCCCTTCTTCTCAAATGCAAATTATCTCCCAGCCTCTCAGAAACAAACTAGTGGGTGTTTAAAATATTTGCCAACAGAAGCACCTTAATAACGAAGTTACATAAAAGCACAAGCTCAAGCACTGCCTAATCAGTTTGAATTAAGCACATCAGGTTTTGTTCACTCAACTGGAAAACTAACATTTGCTTAGCTTGGCAACTCTCTGTGTTTACTAGTGTCTGAACGTAATGTACAGGTCTCTCCAGCACAGTGTTTGTTCAATACCTGTGCAAGCATCCCCTGCTTGGTTAGATTAGGCTGAAAAACTTCCAAAGGTATTTGGCATTCCCAAAGAAATAAAAAAATGAATTAAAAATCTTAAATGCTTGGAAGGATCCTGCTTTCTTCTAGTTCAGATTCTCAGCTGTGGAAATTGGTATGCTTCTATTGTCAGTGAGGTTTCAACCCAGTCTCCTTTTCTTTTTTTCTTTACTGTGTGCCATTTAAGATGAACAATTCAATTAATAAAAGTTGTGCTTCTTTTACCAGCAACTCCATAGCTGTGGGCAAGCCTGTCCTATTCACAAAGAAAACTCAGACAAGCTTTAAGTTAGCCTGCTTGGGAGGCAGTCCTGCTGTGGAAGTACAGATCTTGACAGGCCATATATTCTGGGTAAATTGAAAGTCACGTCATGCATGCTAGCAAAGCATTGCCTTTTTCTTTTATTTAGAGTATATCTGAGGAAGGCTGGCTTGACTCTGGAGCATGAGAAAAGGTATTTTAATATGCACAACGAGCAGGGAGAATTTTGATTGTTTCTCATGAAGTTTTCCATGAACAGCCTGCAAACTCTTTTGACCTATTAATCATAAATTTGCATTATCACTTACCTCTTTGCCAGTAAGCAAAGCTATGTTTGCAGTGTTTCTTTCTGTCCTTTCACCCTATTAGGAAGGCAAATAAGAATCTAATTGTGGGATTGTTTGGTTTGGGTTTTTTTTTCTCTTCTTAATACAATCAATATTTCTTCCTTAAATAATCTCACTATTTTCAGCAAGTTCTCTTTGGTCTTTGACTGAGATAATGTTGTCTTAGATCATATAGTATGTTATGTTATGCTACATTATATCTTAAACCTCTTCCTGTTCTTTTCTCATATTCAACTTCAATTATCACCAATGTTTTTCTTAGCTCTGATACTCCCTTCTTCCATCACTGATAATGTAAAATGTTTCCTACCTGTTGTCTCACATATTTACTCTTGGCATTAGCAAGGGCTTATAACTTTGATATCTTTGTTTCCATCTCTAAATTTATCTTGTAGAGCTGCCAACTGGCTATTACTTCCTTAACAAGCAGCACAGCACTACATTTACCAAGACAAATATAAGGTGCAGAGCAGACATTGTTCTTAGGTCATCATGCTGAATATCTGCAGGGGTAACTCCATCCTCCTGCATTCTGTCTTCTCATTTAGCATCATTTTCTCACCCTGAATTTGATGAATTCTGATTTTCAGTCTCCTCAACCAGTCTCTTGCTGCCATCTCTCCAACAGTTCTGCTGCTCACAAGTCTCTGATTCTCCTCAGTTCTTTCTGTTCTGTTTCATACAGACTCCTATATACATTCCCCATTGTTTGATAGCTTTATTGCTGGATATCCATCCATCCATCCATCCATCCATCCATCCATCCATCTTCCCTTCCCACTGTCAATTTTTGCTCCAGCTTTACCAGAAGTGAGTCAAGGATGGCAGATTCCCTTGGGTTTGACAGCAGCCTCCTACTCTCTCCACAGAGAAACAGAAAAGCAGATGACTCTGTTGAACAAGGCAGGACAAGAATATGTTCCAGCCAAAACCAGTGACAACTATGCTTAAGAAGCTGCCTCAACTTTCTTTATGGCCAACTAAGCTGCAAGGCAGAAATCCCAGAAATATATGATATTACCTTTTTTTCTTCTGTATATTGTTAAATTTGTCATAAAATCCAAATGATATTATCTTATGCTGTAAAATAATCTGAAGCTTTAATGGAATGTACAGGGCATTACTCTAGCTGTGATAATAGAAATGGAATAGGAATCTTTGATGTGGCAAAAGAAGTATGACCACAGGACTGCAGCAAGCAGATAAGGAATAGAGGAACTGATTTGTATTATGGTCTCTACACACACAGTACTGAGCTTCCAGTGCTCACTGTTTCCATTCAGATAGTTTGTAATGGAACAGTACCAGGTATCTGTGAAGGTGAAAGTGGCATTCAAGAAAAAGGTAAATACTTTCAGTGAAGAACTGCTCACGGACAGAGCAGATGAAACTTCCCAAAGTCACAAAGTCTACATTAGCAAGGAATACAAGAGGATCTATAGAGCAAAGCAGCTGGATCTGATATGTGTACATCTCAGCTGTCTGCTTTTCAGGGGATTTTATGCCAAACCAAGATAATTTTGGTCACCTAGAATGAAAGTGGTCATAAATATGGTTTGAAGCTGTCTGATGGCCCAGTTCTTGGTGCTGGTGTCTCTTAGGAGCTGCTGTGCATTTGGCATGCTAGGGTGAAACTTCTATTTAATTTCCACTGAATGGATCCTTGTTCTTAGGAGCTGAAGGTGCTAACTGAACTAATATTTAACAAATTTTAATCTCCAGCAAATTGTACTCACTTTACACTGAGCAATGGAGTTTTGATATAAGTTGTGGTCAGATACCACTATCTTAAAAGAAAATGTCCAAGCTCAGTATCTAGACCCTCACACAAGCACACCTGGAAAAAAATATTACAACAATGGTTTGCAATTCTGACAACTATCCCGAAATTCAGGAAGGGTGGGTGTATTTTTAAACACTGCTGCCAATCAGCTAGCTGTACATCTGAGAGGTCCTTAAGGTGTCTAAAACTTATTTCATCTTAATGACCTCAAGGGAGGTAGTAACGCTAGTTAGCATCCCACTAAGTCCTCATCCCTTAGCTCTGATACTGTTTTGATTTCACAGACTCCAAAGTCTTCTGTTTCCAAGCAGGGTGGAATCTTTATCCTCATTCATTCACAAGATAGTCCACTTTGATTTTTTTTTTTTTTCTGGGTTCATATATAAATTTCATCAGTGACACTTAGCAGCAATAGCTCCACTTACAGAGTCCCTGTGGAAACTAAGTGCAGTTGGAAGCAGTGTGGAGAAGGCAATGCAATCATCATGCCATTCTAAATTATTCACAATATTCCATAACCCAATTAGGTTAAACTATACTGGAAAAGAAACGTTTTTATAAGACACTATTTTAGACAAAGGTGGATAAGAAAGGTTTCATGCAAGATACAGACTGTAAGTGTAGCAATCAGTGATTTTCTGCTTTTATGCTTCTGAAGGAGCATAAATTGCATTCCTCCTCCCAGCTTTTTTTTTTTCTTCCCCCTTTTGCCAGGATATGTGCCAATGGAAAATCGGATCAACGTTAACAAACAAATGGCTTTGTGTGGCTGTTCGTGATATTCCCTGACCAATTTTTAAGAAAGGTTTGTGAAATTTTGGGAGCCGAAAGGTAATCATTATTTTTTTTAAAAGTTCTAATTAAAATGTCAGGCTGGGCAGCAGAAGGTATTTGGAATCCCATGTAATTTGATCGTGTTGGCCTATTTAGATAAATTGCTTTGGAAAGACAAATAAACCAGCTACTTAAAATGTCGAAGAGGCCCAGGCTTCGTTCCAGTGTTTCAAGCAATGACTGAAGCAACAGCCTTTTGTAACTAACAGCCAATCCAGTGAGAGACATCCAAGTGTCAAAGTCTGATGCAAAGAATGATACAAGCGCCTGGACCACCGTCACTAATAGAATAAACAGTACACAGTGTTATTTAAGCACAAATGCTCAGTTTCTTCTCCCCTTTGAACTGCAGGCCTTTGGAGACCAGTATTAAAGGAAACGAACACCCGAAGTTTGAAACATCTGAAGCTGAGACAGCATCCTACAGAAACCCTCGGGATTATTGGCGTTTGTTTATTTCCTGTGATGTGCTAAATCTGTATGTCAAACCCAGCATTTGGAACATGTGCCAGCAGTAACTTGAGACTCTAAAATCCAGAGTACTATTCTTGAAAAGTCAAAGTAGAATCTGACCCATGAATATATATATATATATATATATATATGTAGAGCCAGGTTATCAGTTTGCACTACAATGAACTTTACACTCTGTTGCCTTTTCCTTTTTATCAGCAGAGGATATCAAGAGTGGAAAGAGAAAAGTATCTTCGACTTCCAGGGGAAATAGCTTGGTACTTTCTTGTCCCTGCATCCATTGTTGTAGGGGAAATTTAGGCATGGACAGCTCTCCCAAGAGGAGGCAGAGTTGTTTCTTGGTAATCTATCCCAACCACATACTTTTGGTGCTCTCAGAGCAGCTTTCTTCCCTGAGCATTGATTTTATCTTCACCTCCTATGCAAAGGGCAGCATTTAAGCAGTAGGAAGTGCTTTAGCTCCACTCGTGTTTTGGGGGTTTTTGTGCTGTTGATTCCAGCCCGGTTTTTTCTTGCACTGTGCATCTCCTGTGACGCAACCACGGCTCAGTTTCAGGGGCTTAGAAGGAGAATTGTGAAGTTGCCAGAACAGATGAAACAGAACTTTCTCTTTGAGCTGGGGCACGGTGAACACAGTAGGGCTCTGTGGTGCTTTGGCATAGCAGCGGGGGCAAGCTGCCTCCCCAGGTCCCCTTCCTGTTCCCAGGCTGTGCTGTGGATTACGCTCTGAACTCCCTCCAGGGTAGCGGGACACCCGACTACAGTCATGCCAGGCAGCACCAAGGAGGATAAGAAAGGTATTTGCTCTTAGTTGGGCAGACCTTGGTCATTCCCTTGATTATTTTTTTGTGTTTGTTTGGTTTGGTTTTGGTTTTTTGTCGTCATCACTGTTGTTAAGGGGGAAGAGAACATTGTCCTAGCCAGAAGGTGAACAAAACTCAGAAGCAGTTTTGCATGTCTTTGCAGCTAATGTATCTGCTCTAACACTGCCTGGAGACTTTATTGGGTGGGATAACCTACACCCAATTTCCGTCCCTTTCATTTGCATCTGAGTTCCCAGAGCTTAATGAAACCAAGCTATATTGAAGTTTAACCCACTGTTCTTCTCTGCCTTTCTTTGAAGATAACACAGAGAAAGAATAAGGCAATAGGATCTGAGCAAGTTATTACCACCATTAATTTTATGCTGGTACCTGAAGTACTAAATCAACCCAGCTTCCAATTCATTAATCAGGTTTAAAGCAACAGGAACAGAGCATTATGGCACAAACCCAGAATAATCCCCAAAACCTTGGGGATCTGCAGTTCACATGACAGGCATGTATAGGACCTCCCGTCCTGGGCAGCAGGCAAATTATGTGAAACATTAGATACAGGGTAGGCCCTGGCATGCTCAACTTCCCCAGCGTGTTATTTTATATAATTAAAATTAAATTCTTCAGATTTCTTCTCTTTCCTTAAATAGCAAAGAAGATTGGGAGCAGGACTGATGTTTCCTGACAGCTGTAACCAGTCACAGACTCCTGCCTTTTGAAGTATTTTTTTTTCCTTCCATGACTTGTGCATTTTCTTTCAAGGTCTTCCTGTGTTGATATACTCCCAATTCCCCTAACTGATATCTAATTCTCCCTGCTTGGCACGGCTGTGCACCCCCCACCCTCAGTTGCTCACTTACATGGGCTTAAAATTAGCAATGCAAAAGCTCCAGAGGTAATTCAAGCCTCCTACCAGCTCTCTTTAAAAATTTCAGAATTGGGCAGTAGAAAGGTATCACATATCATCTGATTTAAAAAATGGCACTGCTCTCTTTCTGCTTAGCCTACTAATATTATGAGACTGTTTAATGTCATCTTTAGTGCAGATAAATAACTTTATGCATAAATACCTTAAGTAGATTACTGCAGAGTCTTACAGTTAAAGCAAAGAGACTTGGGACCAGGAGTGTTCCTGGTGTAGCCACAATTTTGCAGCTTTGCTTGGCCAAGGCACTTTACAGACCTGGAAATTAAAACAAAAGTGAAAAGTAGATACTATTCCTTACCTACCCTGAGCCAGGAGAGCTCAGATGTAATTACAAACTTGGCACATAAGAAGAAAAACTGTAGAAACAGCGTGAATAGTCACGTTTTGCAGAAGTACCAACTGACTCAGGTTACTCACTATGTAAGGGCCAATTTCAAAATAATTATTCTCATGCATAAAACATTATTTATCAACTATCTTTGTTGCATCCACAGGAATTTGGCATGTAGCATGAAAAATATAATAAATAATAATTAAAAATTCATCAAATACACAATAGAGAAGACAAGCAAACACTAAACAGAGTAATGGAGCATTGAAAAGTAGGCTTTTACATCTCGTCCCCCATATAGCTTCCAGCATCCTGCTGGGACATTGTTTTGGTTCTGAAACAGATGGGAGAACAACCCCTCTTGAGTCACCCACATCAGTCCTGCTGGCACCACGGAGGATACTGCTGTCAGCACTGACTTTAGTGAAGAACGTCCCCCCCCTCCCTGCAATACCCTCTCTACTGCCTGTAGCGTAGATGCTGCAAGCAGTAGGCCAAGACTCCAGTGGTCATAGGAATTATTAAGGAAAACCACTCCTATATTCCACAAAACAATGGACTTCAAATGAACAGCAAAGTTTGAAAAAACTTGGACTCTTTCAGGATCTGACAAGGGTGAAAACACTTCCAGATAGGCAGAGATGAAAGCTGATTGAAGAGCCCTGTTGTGTGCAGCAGTGGCCAGTATCCTGCACGTTAAACTCTGTGCATGCTTGAGCACAACTGTGGGTGTGTTGTAGGCTTGCCTGCACGCTGCTGTATCTCACAAAGGGTAATTCCTTCCACGTTAGAGCAGTCTGTTGAGAACCAACTAAGATTACATGGGCTTTGAATGCCAGTATAAAATAACAATCCAATCTGAAACAGCAATCTTCCACAGTTCAATAAAAAGATGCAGTTGCAGTTACATACTTGATGAATCTAGTCTCCTTCAGAGAACAAGGAACACAATTCCTCCCCAAGTTCATTATGAAACTCCACTTTGAAAAAAGCAGTTTTTCTTGGCCCCAAGTGTCTTCTGTCCATTCATTCCTTTCAAGTGTCTAATTGAACTAGCCTTATTTATTAGCCAATCTTACCTGTTCAGAACAACCCTGGTTCCTCAAAAAAAAGAAAAAAAAAGGGGAAAAAAAAAGAAAAATAAAAAGTTTTCTTGACTTTAGGTTGTGCCTAAGGGCAGATCCTCTATCAGAGGTCACAGGACCTCTGGTTCACACATTGTTTTCCAAGCGCCACATAATAAAGCCAGAAGGGTTCAACCTCTCTCCAGTAACAACTCCAATAAATCTTTCTTCCTTCTTAAAAAATTCCTACTCAGATGGGATCCTTGCTGCTGAAGCATTTGCAACATACCAGGCAGCCACAACAGAGACTGATCAGGAAAGAAGTAACTTGAATCTTTCCTGCATTCATTTTAGAAAAGCACATTTTATGATAAATTGAGGTCTTCATGAGACAAATTATCTTTTACTTATAGTAAGAATTAGGTCACTTGAATGTAGAAACTTTCAGGGGTCATATTTAAAAGGGTGATTACACCCACACTGCATGATTAGGTAGCAGAACTCTTGGCTGAAGAATCTTGAAGATGCTAGAAGTTCATACAGGTTTAAAAAAGTAGCAGCACAACTGCATGGAAGCAAAAAAAATACCTTGAGGCTATTATTGAATACTAGACCACCACCACAGGTTCAGGGAATGCCATTAAACAAAAATTGTTAGATGCTAGGGAAATTCACTTAAGAAGCCACATGAAATTGCAAAGTTCTCAATACTGTTCCTTGATACCTGGAGACAGGAGTGCAGATTAGATTAAGATTTTGTATGAAATGGTACCACTGTTGTTTGGGTTTATGATCCCAAAAGAGTGTTGCTTTACTTTGCATTCAGGTACTTTTTCTTTATAACAGAGCATTTGAACCTTGGGCTGTTTGTTCTGAGCTCAGTTCTTGCCAATAACTGTGTGATGGAAGTTGGCTAAATCAGTGCCAGCTGCAGCCATAGCATCAAGATACTTCAAGCTGGCAGTGGTGGAACATGTGGAATAGCTGAGACTGAGCAAGAAAAGTTCCCTTCATGAATCTGCCCAGAAAGATCCTAAAGGAGCTGGAATAAATACATAAATTCCCCTGGATTATGAAGAAGCTTCCTTACCAGAGGGATTATGTGCATGTTAGGTAATGATGTGATATCAAGAAGAAAAAGAAATCTCCAATTAACTTGTCACTAGGTAATTGACTTCTACTGGAAAAGAAGTAGCTCGTGCCTCCAAGGACAGAGGCTGGAAGGAGAATTAGGGGTCAGGTTAGAATGGCCTAGAGGGTGAACAGGAAGAAGAAAATGAAGGAAAAGGGACAGGTACATGTAAATAATCACAGAATCACAGAATTACAAGGTTGGAAAAGACCTTTGAAGATCATCAAGTCCAACCATTCTCATCCTAAACTAAACCATATCCCTAAGTACCTCACCTACCCTTTTTTTGAACACACCCAGGGAAGGTGACTCAGCCCCTCCCTGGGCAGCCTGTTCCAGGCCCCCACAACTCTTTCAGTAACAAATTTTTTTCTAACATCCAATCTAACCCTGCCCTGGGGCAGCTTTGTTCCATTCCCCCTTGTCCCATCTCCTGTCACCTGGCTGAAGAGACCATCACCCACCTCTCTACAAACTCCCTTCAGGTAGTTGTAGGTGGTGATAAGGTCTCCCCTCAGCCTCCTCTTCTCCAAGCTAAACAGCCCCAGCTCCCTCAGCCGCTACATAGGATTTGCCCTCCAGCCCCTTCCCCAGCCTGGTTGCCCTTCTCTGAAAGTAGATGGAATTCTGAAAAAGAAAGAGCTTGCAGGCATGGCATGATGGGGCCTTAAGTCAATCAGGGATGGAAAGTGGATCATTGTAAACAATCAACCTAGAGCAAATTCTCTCTCCAAGACTACAAAAATTTTAAGCAGGAAAAAACAACCAAACAAACAAAGGTATTGTCAGAACACAGGTTAAAATAATTATTCTTTCTAAAAAGAGGGCAAATCTTAAAATGTTTAAGCAGAACAGAGTAAGATTAAAAGCATCGCTAAACGAAGTTTCCTCCTGCCCACAAATGAGTCCTTTCTTCCAGGCTTGGTCTCAGACCAGCAACCATGGTGGTTTTCTGAGATGTAGCAAATGATGCACAGTCCTTCCCAAGTCCCCAGCAATATTTATTTCCATCACTGCTCAGGGTGACTCTGTGTCTGTTCCCTCCTCTCTGCAACGTCCTATTTTCATCTCTTGCTGAGCTCTCTGTCTCAGCACCCCACCCCACATACTGAAAACTCCTCTGCCTGAGCAGATTCAGTTACTCCTTGGGGAGAAGTCATCTTCCTGTCTTTCTCCAAAGGTTTCTGACCCCATCTGTCTCTTTTTAGAGGAATATGACGTATAAACTCAAACAAATAAAACAAATGTGTCCTATTGCATGGGGATTACAAGACAAAGTGGAAATTTGCATGTGCCCTGAGGGTAAGATCAACAGATGGGATGCCAAGAGAGCAATCCTCAGGAACTCTGAAAAAAAACCAGCCAAAAACCTGGCCATGAAATCTGAAAACTACTCTCCTAACTTGATTTATGCTGCTAAAATTTTATTATGTCAGTACTCAGTGGATGTCCTCAAGGTTGAGCTTATTCTATTTCTACCACAGAAAACAGCATGGAAAACAGCTTCCAAGAAACTATGAGAAATAACCCACTTTTCTAGAAAAGGTAGATGGTGGAGAATTTTTGGAACCATCTCTTCACAAAGTGATAGTATAGTGTGTTCCAAGAGACTGTAAGGAAATCATAAGCAGTACTCATCTCTATCCCTGTTGTTGGTTGCAGCAGTCTGCTAGCTTCAGTGGGGTTTTTTATAGATATACTGAAAGAGTTGTCAGGGCCTGGAACAGGCTGCCCAGGGAGGGGCTGAGTCACCTTCCCTGGATGTGTTCAAAAAAAGGGTAGATGAGGTACTTAGGGATATGGTTTAGTTTAGGATGAGAATGGTTGGACTTGATGATCTTCCAAGGTCTTTTCCAACCTTGTGATTCTGTGATAAATATCTCATTGCCTGTGTGCAAGGTATCACAAAACTGACTATTAACCAGCTTGTACATTGCTGTAAGCAGACTGTTTCAGCCTTCTCAGCTCCTGAGATAAAATCCGAATTTTAATGTCCAGCATTGCCTGTCATCCTTATTCTACATTTCTTGGGAATATTTTGTACACCCAACACCCTGTGGAGGTACGCAGGGCCAGGCCAGGAAGAAAACACAACTTCGTATACAAACCAAGGATAAGGTCCACACTGCTGACCTAGGGCCAGCTGAAGCTTCTATCTGAGGACAAAATAAGTGCATTCTCCTGAGACTACCACTAAAATTCCTGTGACATGAATGTGCCCACTCTTTATGTCAACCTAGTTCCTTACTCATTGGAAAATCTTGTTCCAGCTGTAACAGCGTGGATAGGTAAGTGCATCAGAGATGTTGATTGACTTGTCATCACAGTCATCCTGTCTTCTGGAGAACCACTGGTGCTTCCAGCAGTGATCTTCAGGCAGCGTTTTCCAAGCAGCATTTGCTGCTTTTTCAATTCTACCTAAAAGAATCACATATACTTAAGGTATCCAAAAGGAGACTAGAATAAACAACTTGTTTTCACTTGATGAGGAGCCTATAGGGTATTTGTCTGGCACCATAAGAGCTCTATTGTCAGGCAATGCACCTCAGGCTGAAGTCTCATTAGCAGCTGTAGAGAGATGCCTCCTTCAAAAGCAACAAAGAGATGCCTTGTTACACTGGGACAGTACAGAATGCCATAACACCATGCTACCAGCCATCAATACAAGCCTGTCCAATTAATGCTGACCCCCACCCAGAATTTCCAGTAGTTCTGAAATACCTTTCTTCCATACCTATTGACTCCTGAGGGAATTCTATAACCCACTCTTTAGGACAGATGTGTTGAAAGAAACTAATACAAAATTTGCATATACATTTCTACTTTTAAAAGCTTTTTAAAGGCACCTGTATTAACTTTTCTTCTTTTTGTGGTATTTAAAGTCATAGGAGCAGAGTTTAGTGGTTTAGTAATGTAAACCCCATATAATAAGATGTTCTAGCCATTCTTTTTATTCATTGGGGATTTCTAGAACTCTTTATTATTCTTTTTGTAACTTTCTTCTTATAAAGTGTCATCAAAACTTCATCATGTTCTCACTGGAGTATCTATGACTTCAACTGAGCACTGACCTTAAAAAACATTTTAAAATTTGATGTAACTGCTTTGTATTTACCATGTTTACTGGAAGCTGAAGCTGGAAATAAGGAACACTGGAAATAAACATCACCAAGAAATTGATAAAAGTAAGGTAAATGTGCAAGATTTTAAAAGTTACCATGCATATAGGCAGTACCTACAATAATTTTTTCCAAAAAAAATATATTTTAAAAAAATATGGCAAAACACAGTATCTTAGGAGTCGAAGTTGCTCTTTGTTCCACTGCAAGGCAAAAAATATTAGCCAAACATATATTACATAAAAAAAACCCCAACAAACCAAAACAAAATTGATTTGTACTTGAAATTTGATCTTCAGAAGCAGTGGGAAGATTTTTTTTGAGTAGTGTGTTTTTCTCCTCACTTTAGAACCACTTGAAAACATGTTCCTACACATCACCAACTACAGCTTCATCTTAGGGGAAATGGTGTAAGAAATCCAAGCAGTTCTGGAACTAATGAAGCCAGATTTCCTGTGGCTCTGTGCCTTACAGTGGAACTGTAATACTCTGTGACTGATGCCACTGACAGAATTTTGGGTTTTCTGATAAAGGGATGCTCTGCATGGCACCAGGCCAGCTAGTGTCCTTTTCAAAGACAGAAGAGGGTCTTTGCTCACGAGCTAGCAGGGCCCACTGACAGACCTTTAAATAAACCTGAAGGAGGAAGGAGGTCATGGGCAAGTGTGATATTACAAGCCATGGGATGACATGCCAAGCTTTGAGGGATGGACTGCTGTCAAGGATCCTTAGCCTGTTGCTCTGAGACATGCTGGGTACACTGCTGCACATTTGAAGTCCTACAGAGATGAGCCAGGGTCTCCTGAGGTAATAGGAGCCAACAGTGAAACACTAGTGAAATATCTCAAAAAAATTAAGGTGACAGCTCTAAAAAGGTGGCACAACCAACAGCAGAGCTGAAGTGCTTCTACACCAATGCAAACAGCATGGGCAACAAACAGGAAGAATTGGAGGCCACCACACTGGAAGCCACAAAGCTACATCCTAGATGCCACTACTGAAACGTGGTGGGACAAATCCCATGACTGGACTGTGGCTCTCCATGGTTACAAACTCTTTAGAAGGAATAGGTGAGGAAGGAGATGCAGAGAGGTTGCCTTCTATCTCAAGAAACAGATTGATTGTGAAGAGCTGTGGCTGTTCTTCAGCCAGACTGAAAGCTTATAGGTAATAATTAGAGACTGAGGGAACAAAGGAAACCTTGTGCTTGGTGTTTACTACAGGCCACCCAATCAAGGGGAGCCCACTGGTGAAGCCTTTTTACTCCAGCTACAGGATGCATCATGCTCACAGGCTTTCATCTTGCTGAGGGACTTTGTCCACCCTGACATCTGCTGGAAAAGCAGCATGGTAAGCTGTAGGAAATCCTGGAGACTCTTGGAGTGCCTAGAGGAGAACTTCTTAAGCCATGTAACAGATAGCCCTGCAAGAGCATATAGTGAGATAATGAGAGATGTCAAGGTTGGAGGCAGCCTGGGCTCGTGGATTTTCCAGTCCTGATGGATATAGGCCAGGCACAGGTCAGGATCCTGAATTTTAGGAAAGTTAAAAATCCAGCTGTTCAAGGAGTTAGTCAACAGGACCTGTGGGAAACTGCC
Organism: Porphyrio hochstetteri; assembly: GCA_020800305.1. Taxonomy (NCBI): domain Eukaryota; kingdom Metazoa; phylum Chordata; class Aves; order Gruiformes; family Rallidae; genus Porphyrio; species Porphyrio hochstetteri. The sequence continues at coordinate 6,571,730 of CM036908.1, read as the reverse complement.
TCAGGGACAAGGGAGCAGAACAGAGCTGGCAGATCTTTAAGGACCGTTTCCATAGAGTGCAAGAGCTCTCAACTATCATGTGTAAGAAATCAGGAAAGGAAGGTAGGAGACCAGCATGGATGAGTCAAGACTTGATGGTTAAACTAAAGAGCAAGAAGGAAATGCATAGGCAGTGGAAACAGGGATAAGTAATCTAGGAAGAGTACAGAGACATTGCCCAGTTGTGTAGAGATAGTGCCAGTAAGGCCAATGCCCAGCTGGAGCTAAACTTCACAGAGGATGCAAGGAATAAGAATGGCTTCTATAGGGATGTCAGCCAGGGAAGGAGGGTCAAACAGTGTGTAATCCCCCAGTGAACATGACTGGCAAACTGGTAACAGTCTGAAGTATTTAACAGCTCTTTTGCCTCAGTCTTCACTTGTGACTTCTTTCTACTTCTTTCAAGTGGATGAACTACAAGACAGAGTTTGGGGAGGAGAAAGGGACAAGACTTAGTTATAAACTTAGTTAATAAACTTCACCTTAGTTTTACAAGTAAAATTAGAACAAACATACTGGTGTGCATTGGGTTTGCTTGGCAAGGTTTGGGGGGCGTTGGAGGGGAAGTACAGGGATGGCTTCTCCAAGAAGCTGCTAGAAGCTTCCTCCATGTCTGCTAAAGCAAATACCAGCCAGCTACAAGATGGACTTACCATTGACCAAGGCTGAGTCCATCAGCAACAGTGGTAGTGCCTTTGGGAAAACGTTTTTAAGAAGAAGAAAAAACTTCTGCACAACTGCGACTGAGAAAGAGGAGTGAGAATATGTGAAACAACTCTGCAGACATCAAGCTCAGTGAAAAAATCATCTGAGAGGGGAAAAAAGATGTAACTGCAGATCATGAAACTATGTAAAAGACATGCAAAACCTCTTAACTCCAATAGGGAAGGCAATTTGAGAAGAACTGAATTAGTGAAGTAATTACAAGCCGTCAACGAGGGATTTCTCAGGATATAAACTGCAGCTTGGCTATCTCACCGTGAGAAACAGGGTAAGAAAACTTCTTTCTGTGGAATGATGCAACACATTATTTTAGTTTTGGTTTTACGTTGTATTTTAAAACATAATGCAAGGCTTTGCTTTTCCATTAAAGGCTTCCATAGAAATTTAGCTCTGTGGAACTTCCCAGCAACAATGACTTTTGTCCCATTAAACGGTACTATGGCTCAATCTCTTTGCATGTTTAACTGTGTCCCGTTGCACTGACTCTACTGGTGTATTTTCTTTAACCTAATAAAGAACTTACTCTAGAATCCAGATGAATCCACGGATAGACCCTAGACTGAGGTTAGACATGGTGAACCCAGCCTGACGTGTGCCTCTAATGGAGACATATGCATCTCAGTTAGCTGCCTGTTTTCCCTTTTTACTAAATTGAGATCCAGTCTATATAGTTTGAGCAGTTCACTGCAATTAATTTGATGAAAACCTGGGTATTTACTTTAGGGTGAGACGAATGATGCCACAGAGCCCAGGTGCTCTGTCAACTACAAAGGCAGGTTTATTCAGATGGAACATTTTCATTTTTCATTTGCATTCTTTCCAAACCCAAGTTCACACCCTGTAAGAGGCTGTAGGCACAACAGCCTTCTCTCATTTAAGGACACCTCTGGAAACAAGTGATTCATGGACAAGGTAAAGACCCACCTCTATTGTAACTCTATAATATGTTGCCAGATATTGGGGGGGGGTTTGTCCATAAAGGTAAACAAAGCTTTTAACTAAATAAGTGTTTTAAACACACACTCTTGAAGAAAACTACTGATTGTCAACTCAAAACTATTATCTTAGTTTTTAAACAAAATTTATAGTAGAAGAAAGAAAATAAATTTTAAAAATGTTGTTCTTTCAGGCAAGTTAAAAAGCAAAATTGGACAACATAAATCCACATCTCTATTTCACACAAAGCAAGAAACATCATTTACACAAAACAGGTCTTTAGAAAAGTTTGGCACTCTTAGGCAAATGAATACAGATGTTATGCACTGCTTGGAATAATAATTTATTTTGTTAACTTACAAAAATAACACCATTTCATGTTACACTTTACATGATGAATACAGCTAGCAACTTTGATCCTGCAAAGGTACTAACTATCTCCTGAGAGGCAATAAACACTTGTGACCTTGCTTTCAGGAAGAGCTTGGAGTAAGTCCCAAGTCAGCAAAAAGTAACGCCATTTGATATTTTTATTACTGCCTCATTGGCTAACATTTGATATTCTGATTGCAGAAAGTAGGTACAAATGTTGACATTAAATTAACATGTGAACTTTCCAGGTACAGCCTTAACCAAACTTAAACATACCTACTAACTGCGTCAAGCTATCGGTTTGCAGCAACATATTCACAGCACAATAGACAGCTTTCATGTCCTTCACACTAACCACTTGACATGATCTCAGCATTTAGTATTAAGGTTGGAGCTTATGCTTTTTATATTCTGGCTTCATGCTGCTATAAAACAGGCATATGCATTCTGCAATCAGCAGAGCCACACAAGAGTAAAACAGGTGTGTGGTGTGACACATCTGTCAGACCTCATGTAACACAAACTTCACCAGTGGATGAGGCCTGGGCTATCGAATACCATGGTAACAAGCTTCTCCTTTTATACTACTGCAATGCTTTGCTCCTAAACCTGCACAATGGTGTTCTGAAAATGCAAATTGGAAGCTTAGTTTTATCTGCATCCCTGCGATTCACAGAAAGTAATAGCCAAGTAGTAGTTTGATTGGACTTGAAAATCTTAATGGTCTTTTCCAGCCTCAATGATTCTGTATTTTTTAATTCATTATGTAATTCTCAAGACAACTAAGTTGGGTTCCCATCCCCCTGAAGACCACAGATAATGGAAAATGCAAATACCTTGAGAAGAACTCTTGGAACAAAAATACCATAGGAGAAGAAAAGAGAAAGATTTATCAAAGAATGTCTAGCAAATAGTCAAAACTTATCTGAGTCTTTCATTCAAAAAAAGAAAGTCTAGCAATAGTGTTGGTATTTAGAGGTAAGATACGAAAATAGGAAAATTTCCATTTTAGGTGCTCAATGAATTACTAGATTTTATTGAAAAACTGATGAGAAACAAAACGTTTAGTGGTGAGTGTGAAATAAAACTGATATACCTTACCACATGAAATATCTCTCCTTTGGGAAAGTTTCATTATTGTAAAAAAGCTGCAGTAGCCCACGTTAAAGTGGAACAAAGCTGTAATATTTTTTGTTTAGTCTTGTTTTGTTAAGTGCTTACACAAGAGCCTAGGTGATTTCAAAATCCCATTTCTCAGATTTTGAAAAAAATCTAAATAGAAAAATGAAATATTGCCAAATTATTCCAAAAATTTACACAGTTTGCTTAGAAATTATTTTTACAAGATCAGTATTTGTTGCTCACCAGACCAATACGTATTGTAGGCTTGCAGACCTCCAAGCAGCACTGAAAAAGTATGTTAAGAAAATAGTTCTCCTTCCTTTTCTCAAACTTGGCAGGAAATCTTAACTCCACTGGTACTAGAGACAAGGTCTCTGCTAGCTTTGGTGTAGTCAGGATTTCCAAGCACAAAGGAATTGAAAGTAGCAGCACACTTACACATACACACAGAATCAAACTCATAAGAAAGGGTAAAGTGGAAATTTAACAACAACAAGACAGAGAAATGTTTTTTCACAGAGGTGTCTCTAATACCCTGCTGAGAGTTCAGCTTATATGGGAATATGAACAGGGAGCCTGTTAGATTAAATCAGGAGCTGGACTCCTTGCTTAAGCACCAGCAAAGGTATTTCAAGGACTTTATATCAGGAATTAATTGCACGTTGAGGAATTTCATTTCACTATGCTTATCTCCATTACGTTAACAGGTACAACAAGGTTTAGAGACATTAAACTGACCTTTCTGACTTCACACCAGTAGAGAGACATACAGCATCTGTATAATTCATCAAAATTCTGCAGATAGTTAAGGTCACTTTACCCTGTACTGTAGTGGCAATAGCTGACTGGGAAACGTGATGTAAGACATTCAGTGTCACATGTATAAGACACCTAGGCAATCTTAGTTTTAGAACTTTCCAACCTAAATGTTAGATCACAAGACTAACTCTGTTCCAGTTTTAAAATAGTAAATGTAAAAAACACTGTAGTCTATTCAAATTAAATGAAAACAAAAAGTCTGGAGGAAAATGACTCATACATCAACTAACTTAATTAGGAGTGCTTGTAATGAGGTATCAGAATAAACTGGTTTTTTAGTTATACCCAAATTAAATAGAAATTGGCAGCATAAAATGACAAAACATGTTTCAGAACTCAAAAGTAACATATTTTTTTCCCATACTCTCCAAGGGGAAAAAAAAATTAAAATCAGCACATATAGAAATTTCAGCCTTCAAAAAGTGCTTCAACATTCAAAGCCACAGTAAATACACTGAATGGACCCTTTTACCTACAGTCTATATATTTGTCTATTTTTCGCTTTCTTCTGGCAATGTAATAGGTAAGGCTGAAATTTGAACATCTGTTCTATTTGATAAAATACATTGTACCAGCCAGCCCTCCATGCACAGCACATCAGCTATCTCCAGTGGAATTATTTCAAGTCTGATATTCGGTGCACATTGCAGAATTTCCCAAAGTATGGAACATAATTAAGTCTAAATCAAAGCCAGCAAGTGTCTCACAATAAGAGATGACATGAAGTGGGATTGATGTCTGTTGACTAATATATTCAGGAGCTTCAAAGACAGTTTATAAAAGGCTGTCACTCTAGTGAAGTTTAAGAAATTACTCGCATTCTGGAAAAATGAAGTGATTTTTGACTTTGATACTTGATTTTTCCATTTTCACAGAGGTTTTTTTATCTACCAAAGAAGAATAATTTGTCCCACTTTCTTTTAAACTCTGTTAATTAGTCTTCTGTTAATTTACAGACCTCTAATCAATCAATGGATGACATACTAACGGCTTCACATTCTGTGGCTAGTAAGCATCACCGCTGCCGTAGCTCACACTAATGTTTCTGCATTTTCTAGCTTTATGACTTCAGTGGAGACCTCTCCAGTGAAGACAAAACAAACAACTCCATGGTTTCTGATGGATTTACCAGCATTTGGTTAGTCAAAACATATAACAAAAAAATCTGCCAGCTACATGATGTCTTCATGGCTGCAGCTGCTGGATGAAATGGTGTTGTCAGGGCCGCATCCGGCAGTGAAAGCCTCATTTAAAATGGTGCACTCATCGAGAGCCCTACACAAAACAGTTTATGCCACAGATGCAAACTGTTTTCTTGGCCAGGAGTAAAACACAGCTCATCTTCATCATTTTCTGCACTAAGTACAAAACTGGGTCACTGGTGGTTTCCATGAAAAGCCCACTGCCAGAACATAAATTGGGCTGGCTTCCCAGTCCAATGTTGTTTAACAATGTGAGTAACACAGAAATCCACGTTTACAGGATGATACTGTGTGATCACCCTTAGCAAATTCTGGTTTCAGTTCTCAGAAACAGTTCAGATGTCAGCAACTGTTTCTACTGAGGGCTATTTGATATTGACACACTGATGAAATATACTTTATATATATGAGTTTCTTTAGGTTATAGACTGAGAGCTACTAAATTAGCTGTAGACTCTTTCTGCCTGGATCAATAATATTTCAGAGTTATTGTGGCAAAGTCTATCCTTCACTATTTTCCTCCACAAACTGATAGTAGAATGAATGGTAGCACTTAGAAAATCCAGACAAATGTAGTGAGACACATTTACTTTTGCCTGTGGGATAATCTTTAAATTAGGCAGCCTGTGATCTGATGTTAGGGAGCTTACCAAGAAGGTTTTATTTTAATAAACAAGTAAGAGTGGCAGAATTCATATGAAAAGAGATTATGTTATAAGAAACAACTGCCTTCAAAATTAATGTCATTCCCTGGGCATATCAACTACTAAAAGTATTAACGTGGGGTAAGAGAGGAAACAATGATATGACATACGATGACATACTAGTGCACTCTAGATAGCAGATGAGAAAAGCAATTTAAGATTAAAACAACTTTAGTCTGAAGACAGATGAAAATAACAGACAACTCAGGAACAATTGCTCTTCTTACTCAAGCAAAACAACTATTAAGAAGTTATATCCCTGAATAAAGATAGCAGCATTATCATAAAAGAGATATCTTTATGTAGGTCTTGTATTTACATAGAATACTTTAACAAAAACTTATTAACAATCAGATTCAAAAAGTATTTGGTTCAAAAATAAACCAAGTAGGTACCTAAATAAAATTACTAGAAATTTTTAAAATATCACTGCATGTTTTTGTCAAGGCTCATGACATTGCAGATTTTGCCATTATTAAGGCAAGAGAAAACAAAATCTCATTCTTGCAGCCTGAGAAATGGCAGATGTGCAACTTCAGCATTAGACACGAGAGCTATTGTTGTTAGAACAAATAATAAATGCTGGATGTTGCTGTATTTTGACCACAGCAATCTCTTTCATTCCCAGAGGCATTAGTTTACAGATTTTTGAAAGACTGAGGTTATCAGATTCTGCTTCGCTGTTCTGCATACAGCACTGAAATATTCTTCAGGTTAAAAATCCAATTGAATTCTTTACATAGAAAAGCAAACTAGTTCATACTGACAACAGCCTCGACATGCTTATGATTAAGAGTTGATTTGTGCTAGAGTAGAAAGCATTTTAGTATGTACAAAAATTAATTTATCCAAGATGGAATGCTATTTAGGGATTGCTTTTATTTAGATGTAAATACCAGCTCAAAAGCAATTTTTAAATGAAGGTGCCAAGAAGAAAAGTGTTCTGAAATGTTAATTTAATCATGAACTGCTTGTCATTCTTTCTACTATTAGTTTTCCTCTCCTTCTGAGTTCTACAAATACACCAAAACCATGGGAATCTTTGTAGTGTCCTCTTGCACATCCATTTTAACAAGGCTACATCCCCAGATATTGGCCTGCAGCTCACAATAACTTCTGTATCAATTACTTCAGTGTGGTGAAGACAGGGCTTAAAGAGAGATAAAACAATTGCTAACATGCTTCAAACATGAAGACTTTAACAGAGCCATGGTAAAATTTGACTATAAAACAGAGTCTCAAATAAATTTAAGAATAAATTCTGCATGTTGTAGATATGAAGAATGTATTAAGGTTTCATACTACTCATTTTTAGCTGTAAAAATAGTACCAGTGTTACAAAAATACCTGTTTATTTTCATATAATACCAGTATTTTTCAAAAAAATGAAAAAATCCATTCAGTGCCACCCAGTGCAGATACTATGCCTTGTAAGCCAGAGATGAACTGATATGCAGACTCCTTAGCTCAAAAGATCACCTAGTTCCAAAGCTCCTGCCATGGGCAGGGACACTCTTCACTAGACCACGTTGCCCTAAGCCCCATCCAACCTGGCCTTGAACACTGCCAGGGAGGGGGCAGCCACAGCTTCTCTGGGCAACCTCTTCCAGTGCCTCCTCACCCTCACAGTAAAGAATTTTTTCCTAATATATAAATTCTAAATCTACCCTCTCTCAGCTTAAGGCCGCCCCTGTCAACCTATCACACCATGCCCTTATCAAACAACCTCCTTCTCCAGCTTTCTTTTTAGGCCCCCTTTGGGCACAGGAAGGCTGCTTTAAGGAACTTGAATATCTTCTTTATTTACTATGATGTGATAGCTAGTAAAAATGTGGCTGAGGTTTGAATATCCAAGGATTACTTTCACCACCACGAAAGACTGGCTTCCATCAAAAATTTGAGAAGTAAATGTAAGAAATTGATTTGATTTACACTGTAAAATTTTAGTTTTTATCCTGGACAGTTTTATTTTTATTTTGAGAATTCTTCTTGTGATGACATAATAACATAATAATTTATTTTTAATATTTTATGGCTCAAAATGAGTAGTATGAAACCTGAATGCCATGTCAACAGCAATTAAGTACTCTTAAGTCAGCTGTAAAACATTAAGGAGCTGAATGGCATAAAATTTAAAGGTTATTCAAGTGGCAATTGTTTAATGCTGAAATAAAGAGCCACTGCTTTCTGAAAGCACAAGACTGAACTACTGAATTTCAAGACAGCATTTAAAAAAAGGATGCTTGTTATTAGCCTCTTCAATCTGCATGAACTTAGAACATAAATATAAAGTTGCCTGATTTACCAAGTGCTGGACAGAACCGAGAAACAATCCATAATTTTTAGGTGTGAAATCATATTTTGGTTATGAAAACTACTGCTTTGGGCAAGAATAGAAGAACTGGTCATTAAAGGGTTAAAGTACATATTAAAAAAAAAATCTGATCACCAGAAGGTTCAGCAATTTTTAAGGTCTGAAATATACAAAATGTTTTATTAATAATTATCTGTTTTTCTACTTTAAAAACTGAAACTGGTCAGAAGAATATTATTTCAAGCCAATATGGAAAAAATATTATTTCTTAAACCACAAAGGGACAGTTTCACATAGTGTCATGAAGAGAACTTTAGCCTTCAGAAAAAAGGAAACAAAATTCCCTTTGTAATTTGAACCTCTATCAAAGGTGGAAGAGAGACAAATATTACATGCTATCTGGACTGCCATGCAAAGAGGGTAAATTTAAGAAAGAATTTCCTGGCTTTGGAGTGCATATCTACTCATTAAAAAGTCCTTTTTTCTTTCCTTTTTTTTTTTTTGTGGTTTGACTTCCTCCCTTCTGCTCCCCAGCATTTTTAGAGAATTTTTAAAAGGATACAAAAGTCTGCTGAAAATCCAGCCACATGGCTAAAGGCAAAGACACTAAGCATTGAGCACATTTAAAGTCTTAAGGCTAGAACTATTCACCTAGTGGTCTTTTCTGTTCTGCAGTGTACAGTGCAATACCTGATGTATGAACGAGGGAGTTCAGGCTGCTCATCCTTAGTTTCCTAATGCTACAAAGCAGTAGTGATACTGATAAGGAAACATACTTCAGATTGCTCAGTTGCAACTAAGGAAAAAATTAATAGAGACACAAAATGGTAAGAGCAATCAATATCCAGATTGTTACAAATTCCTTAGGAAAAAGAAAGGACATTAGTTTGCAGTGTATTACTTCCCAGGTGAGACTCTTAAAGCTCCGTTCATTTACCAACAGGTGCTTTACCTCAGAAATTGTTTCATCAGTAAAGTGAGTTGGGCATACATTTATCCATCAGCAATCCATGCATCAGACCTCCTTACAACATGATGTCTTTTGACAGCACAATTTATTTTATAATATATTTTTAAATTATCTCTCTGTATTTTTAGCCATAATTCATATGTACCATAAAGTCTGAAAGCTGGCAACATTTTATTTTGAAATTCTTTAATGTTTCACCAGACAAAACAGCTAAAATATTTTAAACATCAAATTTCCAGCTGTGCTCTGATCTAATTAAAAAAATAAATTACGAATGTTGGATACGCTTAAAGTAACTTTAGTTTATGGTAACTGTGGCTTGAGCTAAACACTGCTGCATGACATTCACACTCTTTGTGTAGACCATGACACAAGCAGGTTTCTATTTGTCCTGCCTTCTCCAGAGTTTTTTGTTTATGTTTTTGCCTTGGCCCTGTCATTGCTGTTGAGATCAGAAGAGATGGATGTGCCTGTTTTGCTTTTTTGACCTTCTGAATGAGCAGATGGGCCAGAGGTCTGTAAAAAGCCAACGCCAGCACTACTATGCATAGCATTAGAGACACACAAAAGGTAAAGAAAACTTCTTTAACCAAAATTAGGTTCTTCTTTAACCAAATTAGGGTTTTTTAAAGAAGATTGCCAAGTAAGCATACCATCCAGGGAACCTATTGGGACTGTAGAATATTTCTTCAGAATTTTTTTGATTTTGTTTTTAACATAAGGTCCTGTTTTCAAGTGGCACAGAATGACATAATGTAGATCCAGGCCGGCGGTGTAGATCCAGGCCTAAGGTTGTAGATCCAAGCCTGAGGTTGGTGGCCCTGCCTGTGTCAGGGAGGTTGGAGCTCTCTGATCCTTGGGGTCCCTTCCAACCCATGCCATTCTATGTTTCTATGACCTGGAAATTACATCAAACACCTACAGTGCTGAAAAAAGATAGCTTTTCAGAGAAGAAGTAGGCTTCCTAAATGTGAAGGAAGCGTACAAAACAAAATGTCTTCAGTGGTGTTCATGTTATTACAGTACTCTGATAGATTTGGCTAATTTTTTAAGGCACATTAGCAGTGATTAAACCAGAAGCACTAGAGAGAGGAATAAAATCAGGACCATCAGAAACATTTGTAGAAAATTCTGTTGTGAGACCACAGTAATGTAGACTTGTATCTGATTTGTTTATATTAGAGATGATCTGAACAAATACAACTGAGTAATATTGTATTTCCATAACATTTTAAAATCAGTATGACACATCTTTTCTAACAGAGATCAAAACTGAATAAATAAATGATCATTAAACCCTGCTATTAACTTTTTCACAGCCACAGAGCAGCACCCTTCAATATGCTTAATACAGATGGGTGAGATTCAGGGGCAGCTAAATGCCTTACCAGGGATCTAGGGATAAAGCTGTTCTGGTCAGAAGACTAATTCTAAACAGCACATAACAGATATATCCTGAACCTGAAATCATAATACATATTTCCATTAATTGTGAAGAAATTTGGCTTTGTTCAATATTTATGCCTTCTTTTTTTAATGATTGTTACAACTGAAAAACATGAATGTCACAAATGTGTCTGCACAACACTATATAATGAGTCTCATAATAAATATTTGGACAAAGGTAATTTATGAATATTTTTTCATTATTAAAAATGTTATTAAATATTATAAAAGACCAAATGTCAGAACAATTCCTGTACAGGGGTAAATAAGCTCATAGCAAGGATTAATGTCACAGGGATTTAATTTCATAATGTTTCAGGAATACAGTAAATTTAGTTTAGAAGGACTGCAGAAACAAATAAAAGAGAATAGCATAACATCAGAAAACCTTTAGTGGACAAGTTAGATAAATTATCACAAGAGTTCATTAGACTTGCTCTTGGTGCTCTTTCACTTACGTGTTTGGCAATATCTGAATCATTAAGGGTACGTCACTCCTGTAGCAGATGGAATTACTATTGCTCAAAATCAAAAAAGAGTGGAAGGGAATTTACCACAAAGAAAGCTGGTATGTTTTTGTAAAATGTTCTACTGCTTCCTTCTTTCTGCTTGCAGCTTCATTTCACTGACAGCAACATTAATGGAATCTTCCTTGGTGGTTTCTGTATCAAAAGGAACCATTCTCTTCAGATGTGCTAGAAATAAGTCAGACAAAAAATAATTAAACATTTTGCTGACTGTCAATATTTATATGAAACATCTATTTCATTATACATTATTATAATTTACACAGCAAGTAATACAGTATTAATAAATATTGGATATTCATAATGCTATGCATCGAGTTACTTATTTTATATTGAAGCAGATTTCGATACTATATATTACAGGCATGGCCAAGAGCTACTCTACAGAAGAAATGTCAACTGCATTTAAAAAAAAATGAAAATCCCACTAATGTTTTATGTCCATTTAGTCTTCCAGCATTTTTGTTTAAAGAAGGCAAAAGAAACCACTCAGAAAATTCTTGAAGGAATATCTCTACCAATAGCATGGACTAAAGTCAACAAGTGACACTGAACAGGTTTTCATAGGTTGCCACACTGCGTATATACCTTCCCAGCAGGGTGCATATGCAATGCTTGTTCCTAAACACATTATATTGCATCAAAATCTAGACAATAAGAATTGACAGATTATCTTATGATAAAGTGCTGAAGGAAAAAAATCCAAATACCCAAACATCTAGCAGTTATGTAACAAAAGGCAGAAATTAAGGGATAGAAAGTGGGTATCAACTTACATACAACAAATCCTTCTTCTAACAGCCCTCCTTTTACGATAAAAATGTGAGAAAAGTGATCCTTCCTGACTGTTTGTAATAAATAACCAGAATGCAATTTTTCAACTGTCCAGTAAAATTGTAGCTGCCTATAACCAAGGGTTATTTAATAGGGAACGAGTTTTCACAGTTTGATTAGGAGTGAGAGGTTTTCATTGCCAGAACAACAAAAAAAAATCACTGTGTTTCGGTCATTAGTAAAATAGTGAGTTCCCATTTTCTGCATAAAATTTTCAGTATCTGTCCAGAACTATGCTATTGTATGCTTTCAATGGTACCTCCAATGGTCAAGTATTCAAATTAAAGTGAAAAATCATAAAGTTCACTGCTGAATTACATCAATTCTCATCTTTCAAAGTGCTGATGTCAAGTTTCCAATCATTCCAGGTTCTTATCATAGAATCATAGAATGGCATGGGTTGGAAGGGACCCCAAGGATCACAGAGCTTCAACCCCCCTGCCACAGGCAGGGACACCAACCTCAGGCCTGGAGCTACACAAGGTTGCCCAGGGCCCCGTCCAACCTGGCCTTGAACACCTCCAGGGACGGGGCATCCACTACCTCTCTGGGCAGCCTGTTCCAGCACCCTACCACTCTCTCTGGAAAAAACTTCCCCCTAATATCTAATCACAGAATCACAGAATCACAGAATTGTAGGGGTTGGAAGGGACCTCGAGAGATCATCGGGTCCAACCCCCCTGCCAAAGCAGGCTCCCTAGCTCATATTGCTCAGATAGGCGTCCAGGCGGGTCTTGAATATCTCCAGAGAAGGAGACTCCACCACCTCCCTGGGCAGCCTATTCCAGTGCTCAGTCACCCTCACTGTGAAAAAGTTCTTCCGCATGTTGGTGCGGAACTTCCTATGCTCCAACTTGCAGCCATTGCCCCTTGTCCTATCCCCACAGACCACTGAAAAGGGGCTGGCCGATTCCCCCTGCATCCCCTGCTTCAGATAATTATAAACTTTGATTAGGTCCCCCCTTAGTCTTCTCTTCTCAAGGCTGAACAGTCCCAGCTTACTCAGCCTTTCCTCATAGGGGAGATGCTCTAGGCCCTTAATCGTCTTCGTAGCCCTTCTTTGGACTCTTTCCAGGAGATCCCTGTCCTTTTTATACCAAGGAGCCCAGAACTGGACACAATACTCCAGGTGGGGCCTGACCAGGGCAGAGTAGAGAGGGAGGATCACCTCCTTTGACCTGCTGGCTACACTCCTCCTGATGCATCCCAGGATCCCATTGGCTCTCTTGGCCACCGAGGCACACTGCTGGCTCATGGCCAACCTGTCATCTACCAGGACCCCCAGGTCCTTCTCCACTGAGCTCTTCTCCAGCAGGTCATCCCCCAGCCTGTACTGATACAAACAGTTGTTCCTTCCCAGGTGCAAGACTTTACACTTGCTTTTGTTGAACTTCATCTGGTTTCTCACTGCCCAGCTCTCCAGCCTGTCCAGGTCTCTCTGGATGGCAGCGCAGTGCTCCTGCGTGTCAGCCACTCCTCCCAGCTTTGTATCATCGGCGTACTTGCTGAGGGTGGATGTTATTCCCTCATCAAGATCGTCAATGAAGATATTAAACAGGACTGGACCCAACACTGAGCCCTGGGGAACACCGCTGGTAACAGGCCTCCAGTCAGATTCTACTCCACGAATCACAACCCTCTGGGTTCGGTCCGACAGCCAATTCTCAACCCACCTCACTGTCCACTCATCTATCCCATGCTTTCTCAGCTTTGCTATCAGGATGTCATGGGAGACAGTATCAAAGGCCTTGCTGAAGTCAAGGTAGATGACATCCACTGCTCTCCCTCCATCTACCCAGCCTGTCATGAGATCGTAGAAGGCTATGAGGTTGGTCGAGCACGATTTCCCCTTAGTGAATCCATGCTGACTACTCCTCATGACCTTCTTCTCTTCCAATTGCTTGGAGATGGCATCCAGAACAAGCTGTTCCATTACCTTTCCAGGGGCAGAGGTGAGGCTGACTGGCCTATAGTTACTAGGTTCCTCCTTCTTGCCCTTTTTAAAGACTGGAGTGACATTGGCTATCCTCCAGTCTTCAGGCACTTCTCCTGTCCTCCAAGACCTGTCGAAGATGATAGAGAGCGGCTCAGCAATCACCTCCGCCAGCTCCCTCAGCACACGTGGATGTAACCCATCTGGGCCCATGGATTTGTGTGCATTAATCCCTTTGAGCCGCTCCTGGACCTCCCCTACTTGAACCAGAGGGAAATTCTTCATTTCCCAATCAGTCCTACTCTCATCCAGTGTCTGTGGGTCCCGGGGGGCCTTTGAAGTGAAGACCGAAGCAAAGGCGGCATTCAATATCTCCACTTTCTCAGCATCCCCCGTAACCAGGACACCCTCCTTATTCAGCAAGGGACCTACATTATCCCTGGACATCCTCTTACTGTTCACGTGTCTAAAAAACCCCTTTTTATTATCCTTTATGTCCCTTGCCAGCTTAATTTCCAAGAGGGCTTTAGCCTTCCTAGTTGCATCCCTACAGGCCCTGACCACATTCCTGTATTCTTCCCAGGTGCTCAGACCCTTTTTCCACGATTCATAGATCTTCTGCTTCTCTTTGAGTTTGCTCAATAGCTCCCTGTTCAACCATGCAGGTCTTCTGCCTCTCTTTCCCCATTTCCTCCTCAAAGGGATGCATCGTTCCTGTGCTTGGAAGAAGTGCTGTTTGAATGCTAGCCAGCTCTCGCAGGCTCCCATTCCTTCAAACAGCGTAGCCCACGGGATAGCCCCCATTAAGTGGCGGAGGAGATCAAAGTTAGCTCTACCAAAATTCAGGGTAGCTATCCTACTTTTTGGCTTGCTTCTTCCACCCAGGATCATGAACTGAACCATTTCATGGTCGCTTTGCCCTAAGCTGCCCCCGACCTTCACTTCCCTAACAAGTCCATCCTTGTTAGTGAAAACAAGGTCCAGCAGCCGCCCTCCCCTTGTGGGCTCCTGCACCATCTGTAGCAGGAAATTGTCTTCAACACACTGCAGAAATTGTCTGGACTGCATACGACTGGCCGTATTGCTTGCCCAGCAAATATCTGGGTAGTTGAAGTCCCCCATAAGGATCAGTGCCCGGGAACTTGAGGCTACTTCTAACTGTTTATGGAATGCGTTATCTACCTGCTCCTCTTGATCAGGGGGCCTATAGCACACTCCCACAACAATGTCCCCCATACCGGTTTGCCCCTTGATTTTAACCCACAAGCACTCGACAGAAGGTTCATCCTTCCCCAGGTGGAGCTCAACACATTCTAGGTGCTCTCTCACATAAAATCTAAACCTTCCTTCCATTAGTTTTAATCCATTCCCCCTTGTCCTGCCATTGTCTACCCTTTAAAAAAGCTGATTCCCATCCTGTTTCTCTGCTCCCTTCAGGGACTGGAAGGCTGCAATGAGGTCCCCCTGCAGCCTTCTCTTCTCCAGGCTGAACAAGCCCAGCTCCCTCAGCCTCTCTTCGTAGGGCAGGTGCTCCAGCCCTCTAATCATCTTTGTGGCTCCTCTGAACCCTCTCCAACAGTTCTACATCTTTCTTGTATTGGGGCCCCAGATCTGGACTGCTTTAGAAGCTCTTGTTCTAGAATGGTGTCCTGCAGCATCACAATGTCACAATGTCTTTTTACTTTTAAGTTACTTATTTAAAAATGTCAATACAAATTGTCCTAAGAACTTAAAAAAAGCATACATAGAGGGATAAAGACAGACATCATCCTATATCGCAGGAGGTAACTGTCATAATAAAATCAGCATTCAGGACAACTTGTTTCATTCAGTGATATTGTTCCTACTCTATACCATGTTGACATGAAGGCGTTCTGGATCACCAGAGCAAAAAGTCAGAGGAGACTGTGATTCCAGCTACAGAGGTTGGAAAAACTGGTGGCTATTTTCTTCTCCATAAAGTTACATCTTATGAAGCCCTGGAATATAAATTCCCCAAAACAATAGAAAGCCTGAAAGCCACATGGTGTCTGGGAAACCATCCAGGTTGAAACCTTGAAGTGATGAACTGTACAAAGAGAAAGGCAGGGCCCAGCTCACAAAGCTAATGCAAAGCATGTGCATCTGTAGGGACCTCTGCAATACAATTTTAAAGAAAAATACAGTGGCCATGAAAAAACATTTCTGACAGATTATTCTTTAGGGACCAACTAGTAGTGACTTTTTTGAGACAAACTGCTTTGGTCTGATAATAACACAGACTGCAAACCATGTCTAATGAATATTTCCTTGGATAAATTATTTTCTCAGTTAAACTTCTTCCATTCTAAGCAAGTGGATACAGAAATAAAAGCTCATTCCCATAGCATCTTTAAAATAGGCTGTTATGGAAAAGCTGTTATAATTGTAGAAATTATACTGGAAACATGAAGACCAGACATAAACCAGAATGTTAATTACTTTTCCTTTTAACTGCCTGCCTGGATTAGCAACTTTTGACTAAATAAATATATATGGAAGCAGATTGGTGTTCCCTTACTTATTTTTTCATACTTTTTGTCCCTCTTTTTTCAATCATTTTTAAACTTAACTCCCAGGAATCCACTCTCAGATAAATTAAATTCTATCATACACGTCTGCTCTCCTCCCTGGTGCTCTCTACAAGTCGTTAGAGACACACACTGGGAAGGTAGCTTTTAGTACTACTTATTGACTCTTAAATTTACAAAACCTGACGCATTATAGAGAGATGTATTGTGAAACATTAAATCAGAAAGACTTGCAATCTGCTCCAAATGGTAAATGAAAAAAAAATAAAAGTGCATTCTGTCTCTGAAGAAATAAGGAGATAAATTAATCACAGAAAATAGATGATGACATTTATAGTTAGATTTATTAAAAGTTACAGGAGGTTTGCGAGCAAAAGACTTCAAATTATAGTTCACTGTCAAAGTTTCAAATGATAACTAATTAATATCATGACTGAAATTAAAAGTTCATAGTGTTTATGTGACTAACATAACTGAAATAGCTCACTGGCAATTATAATAAAAGCTCCTGAAAGTTAATACCACCGCAGAATATTCACTGTCCTCAAGAACTATAGCAGCAACTTCAAAATACAGACTTCACTGGTGGAGATCAGGCTCAGCATAAAGGCAACATATTCAGCCACTGACCAAAATCTATGGAGTAATTAAAATACCTTAGTGCCATAAGCTACCACAGACATCCACAAAGATCTGCTAAAGATCTGATGGGACCTTTGGGAAACCTTCACCTTTATGGAATGACAGCTAGAAACATGCTCTAGGACATCTAAAATGACATTAGGCATCTTCAACAGGCACCTGATTTGCTTTCATACTTACTTGCTAAGTATAAAGAACATATAATAGCACTAATTATTTGGAGAAAAGAGCCAGGAAAGTGAGAAATTAAGAACTCCAACTTCATTCTATCAGAGTCAAATAAAATCAGGGACAGGAAAAATATTCTATGCCTAGTTCTCCCTTTTTCATCACAGAAAACTTGACTAATGGATTTTTGTAGAATACAACTAAGAAACTAAAACTCTTAAGATTTTTGTACCCAGCTTCTTTCCCTTAAAAACAAATAGGAAAAAGTGAAACACAGTCACTGTTTTCTTATTTTTTTTTCTTTTAAAAAAAAAATTAAAAATAGCTGTTTACCATCTGGGCAAAAGAAGAAAACTAAAAACACTCTCAGCAACATTCTGGGATTTGGAAAATATGAAATACGAAGATCAGCTTAATTTTAGATGTGGAAAATACCTTCCTAAAAGTTTTAAGCAAGAAAACAAAAAAAAGTTCCTCAGCCATGCCTGCACATGGTTTCAAATACCTTCCTCACATGCTGAAGGCTTTACAAATATTTCATAATTATTATGCTGAATCATTACTGCCTTTCATTCATCATTTATTTTTTTACCTCCAAAAAGCTTAGTGCTGGTAAAAAACAATAGAATCAGAGACCAAATATCCAGAACTAGTTCACCAGATTGCTATTCAGATCCTATAGGTCCTATTTGACTACTGCCTAAAACTGATTAAAGAGTACTGAAGTAACAAAGTCTCAGCAAGTTCCATTCAGGTTAAACAACTTAAAAATATTATAATATTTTAGGAACATTTATGCTGCACCTTTGAATTTCAGCAAGTTTCTGCAGTGAAATCACAGAGTTGTTGAAGCTGGAAGGGACTGCTGGAGGTCACCTAGTCCAACCTGCCTGCAACATATGGGTTACTCCTTTTCTATACCCCAACCAGGCAGAGCTTTACTTTGACATGAGGGACTTTGATAGGGGTGAGTTAAGGAAAACTGAAAACCAACTCTGTTAGGGGAACCTGTTGCTGAAGTACAGAGGCATTTGCTCTCATACTTTGTTCCCACTATTGTTATTCAATATGCTCTGCAAAAAAGGTATTAATCACAACCCACAGATTCTGAAAGGAAAAGAAACCAGTTATCTTTAACCTCATCAGATCAACACAGGATTTACTGGTGAACAAAATGTACTGCAGCACTCATTCTAAGATGTAAAGGTTTGGAAGTGCAATGAAGCCTGAAATAGGACTTTCCATTACATAAAATGCAACTTACCAAGTTCCCAGTACACGAACTGGCTATACTGAAAAGAAATGGAAGGTAATATCCTTCTGAAGAAAAGTATTCTGATATCCATGTGCTGATATGTGCAAAAATAACCCTTTAAAAATATATTTAAGTTAGTTTTGGCTCTCATGCCACTGTGCACCTGTATTAGATAAAGATGTAATATGTCTTATCTTTTCCTGAGCAGCTCCTAGCTGTATCAGTGATCCTGTGATCTTTCAGGACTACAAGTTCTACACACAGTAGGGGATAGAAAGAATAGTTACAAACAACTATTGAAGTAGCTGCAGAAATAGTGAATTCAACTTTCACTGTTAGACTGCTACCCAAGTACGAGACTAACTGGTACAAATGAAAGATATGGGAAAGAATCTTTGCTTGAGGACATCTCTCTGGTCCCTGAAAAGATATGCAGCCTACACAGGTATGAGTCTTTGTGCAGAGATTCAGAATCCAAGTGCCACCCTTTTTTGTTGGTGTAGGTTTATATGACACAGTTAAAACAAAAAAAACCCCAAACCAACAGTGGGATGTAATGAAGTTCTTCCTAGACAAAGACATACATCTAGTATCTAAAATTAAAACAGAGGACTGTTAAGATGGATCTAGTATTATTTTGTCAAAAAGATGAGTGTCTTACTCTCTTTAGTAGAGGAAAACACATTACTTGTAGATTATTGTCATTGAAACAATACTTACAACCTGAATCTGAGAGCAGTGAGCTGGACAAAAAGCTGTTTTGAGTTTGCCAGCTAGAAGAGGGAGCAGCCGCTTCCATATCAGGAATTTCAGCATCCATTTTCACATTCTATGGCAGCCAAAACAAATAAATTCTTTCTGTTAGCATCAAGCAGCTGTAAATTTTAACAACAAACAGTAGCACACACACAGGTATATGCTGTGATTTCAGACAAGCTGGAAAATACTGATTTAAATTCTCAGAATGCCCAGTATTGCAATTAGGTTCAAATTAATTGGCTTATGAATTTTATGCCCCTTTCATCACTACAAAATCTCTGTAAAAAAAAAAAAAGCTTTGCCTTGAGGAAAGCACTGGGAACATCTCAAGTTTTTGTCACTACAATAAGTTGCAAAAATGTTCTCTTTCCTGTTTACATCTCATCCACAGTTCAGGCCAAAACACAGTGGAAAGACAGGCATCAGTGAATGAGGAACTCCTCATCAATGAATGGTCCGTATCAATTCACAGAAGTTCCATAAGTAAGCAGTAATAAAAATTAAATCTATTTTCCCTGCCACTGAGAAAACTGAAACTTGATGGCTTTCTCATATCAAATTATCCAAAGTTGCTTTTCCACATTTTTTGTTAAACCATTAAAGAAAGTTTTAGTACATTGTTAGTATTTATGGCTCGACCCATACAGTGTAACTTTTTGGTGAGTAAAGTCATTTGGTCTATAAGCTAAAAAAAAAAGATAACTTTAAAAAGGCCATTTAAACAAAAATCTCCATAAATCTTTATTAGCACTACAGAAAGCAGTCCCCAGTTGCAATACCTTCCAAGATAAGATTAAAAGCTTGGCTTGGTATCCAAATTACTAAGTTTCTTGAAATGAGAAGAGATAATAATGCACAAATGCATCAGATCATAAAACACTCAATTTTGCTACAGAATTCTTATAAACAGCCTCAGGGAATTTTGTTAAAACATCTTGGAATTTATCATTCATGGTGATATTAAGATTTGAAAACTAACCAGAAACCAAAATAAAATTCAACATTAATTTAGAGATACAATGAGCTTTTGTTCCATCACTGAAGAACGATTTACTCCTATTAAGACTAATGGGAATTATGCATATTAATCTCCTTACATGCTGATGAGAAACTTAATACCTAAAATGTACATAGCACAATAACAACTTTTAAAGAATTAAATTTTTTTTGTCTTTTCATTCTCCTTCCAGAAATACTTCTACAGACATCTGCAACACAAAGTGGCTTTCTCTTTGCAGAAATTTTAACTGACTGAATGTGCCTTTTCTCATGTGCTTCATTCTTGTGAATGTTTGTTGTGTTTGACTCGATGGTCAGTTGTTCGTGGCAGGGAAACTGTCCTAAAATATTTGCATCTATCCATTATAACATTTATCTTTCATTCACCTCTAGCTTTCTATTTTGATTCTGCTTTAGTTGGAGTTCTCTATTATTTATTTTATACGCTATATTTACCTTTTTTTCCCCTGATTTCTTCTTTATCTATCACTCAAGATTTCTCTTAGTTGAAAAATGACAATTGTTGTACTTGGTATTCTGCCAGATGGTATTCTGTCCTCCTTTATTACTGAAAATCTTACATTCTAACACATACAAATAGCAATGATGATTATCCTGGGCTTCTAAGCAACTGGTGTTTTACAGCCATCTGACAAGACTATGGAGGAGTGGGAAGACTGAGTGGGGACAAATGAAGTCATAAGAAAGGAAGAAAAATAAATGCTTTTAGAGGAACATTCAACTTTGGTTTCACTTTTGCTCAAAATGAAAAGAGGCTAGAACATCAGATGAGATAATGCCTGTCTGAGATTAATGTTAGCAACCAAGCTCAAAGAAGTATATTACAAGAAAGGCCAGGAAAAAGGCCATAACAGAGGAGAAAGATTAATTCCACAAGTAATTATATCTAAAATAGTCAATGTAAAAATTTTACAAAGATCTCCCTTTTTAAAAATGCATTTTCTTATCACCACCCAAATATCTCCCTACTTTGTACAGTAGAAGCACTATGGTGTGTAGAGAGCATGAATCAAAACTATCAGAAAGAATGACCTTTGATGTCCTCGAGATTGTATTCGTCTACCAATCAATTTGAGAGACTCCCAATTGACAAAGAGTAAAATTTTTAAAAATTAAACAAGGTATTTGACTTTGTTCCGAGGGAGGGTAAGAAAGGCAAGCATTAAAGAGGTTTTTTTTAGACTAAGCTAGCCTGATCACTGAAATCAGATTAGCACCCGTCTGTTACTTGTTTTTGAACATTCTGTTCTATTTGTAACAGCCCTGACAGCAAAGAGCACTGTATGTCATGCAAAACCCCAATTAGGCCTGACTAAATGAAAGCTATTAAATGCTCTCTGTTGTCTAAAGAAAGAGGAAATGTTGTTTTGGAATCAGCTTTATGCTGGATTCTGAATATGGAGTCCAAATCATGCGAGCTCAGTAAGCTTAGTCAGCTTACTGTAATATTATATTCTATTGTCAGCTGATTGCATTCCATGTAGCTTTTCAGTGTTTTTCAAATTTCAATGGCTACTGAATTAATAACTCTTGTGTGAAGGCAGGAGAAATTCAAGAAACTGAAGATTATCATTAGCAACAGAATGAATCCGACCTGTTTCTTCCTTCTAATTCCTTCTTATAGAAGAGCAAGGTGGCTTTAGTAGCTTAACACCTTCTTCTTATAACAGCAACTTAACTAAGTTAAAATACTCTGTATTTATTTTACCCTTCCCACTTTTAAAAAGATCTACTGCTATGTATGTCCTCATTTTACAGATGGAAGACCACTATGGAGGAGGTGGGGAACATAAATATCTTAAACATTTTTGGATACGTGGTGCATGATCCTAGATTTTGAGATCAACTGCTTAGAGACACTGGTAAGATTAATTGCCAATGAATCTTCATTTGATTGTGATTGAGAAAAAAAATGTGTTAACAGTTGGAAAGGTGAACACATTACAGGCAATGTTTCTAAACAAGAGCACTGGGTTTGTACGGCAGGGAGTTGGGAGGTTATGCTTCGCCCAGCTGAGTGACTTATAGCTAATTACCTCCCATCCATTCACCTCAATATTGTTCATGTATGAAATGGAAAGTATCTTTTCTAAAGAATGCAAAGATCAGCTACTGAAAGATCACAATACATGGTCTACAAGTTAATAATCTTTTTAATGAAGGAAACAGGTTTCTATATTTATATTTTAAATGAAAGGATGATGAAAATTGAATAACTAAAACTGCTGTAGACAGCAATTAGACAAAGCAGGTAAACACTTGGGAGTAGTAAGACACAGTAAGTCCCTTTTCTGTGATATGTTAAAGATTTTTTGAGAGTTCCATTGCACTTTACACAAGATGTGTGGACAACACATCTGTCATCAAATTTTACATCAGCCATGGCAGATACATAAAACAGAAACATTCATGTGTGATTTTAGTCTGTGTTTATACTAGGAGTTTCTATGCATCAAATAAGCTTATGTTGCCAATTGAAACTAAACAGAAAAGCAAAGTGGAACACACACACACAAAACACACACCTTGAACTGTTGGACTCTTTGCTTTGAATCTTCCAGCTGCTGCTGCAGAGAACTCACTATTTCTTTATACTTTGTATACCTCTCCTCGATCATCTCCCTTCTGCAAAGGGACTCCTGGAAATGCATTGAAAAATCTCAATGATTTTGTAATGTGAAAAGCAGTTCACAAATGTTGGTTGGCTATTGTAAACACAGGTATCACCAAGGACTTTCAATACAGCATGAATTCATTAACTTTCAGAGGTTGAAATACAGGGGCCATATGCAAGCATAATGTGCTGTACAGAAAAGTAATGTTAAAATGAATATAGGTTAAAACATGAACAACCTCATCCTTAACTGGTGAATGATTTCTTGGAACTCTCAAAAATTTGGTATTATCACACCTTCTAACAAAGGAATTCTGTAATAGTGAAAAATTATTACAATAGTGTAGAAACAAGCACTTGAAGAAAAAAAAACATTCTAATGATATGGACTACACAGTATTTTCAAATAAGAAAACATGATGCTTCTCATCAAATGAGCTAATGATTCACTTGAATGAATACAACTATCAGGCACTTGTGAGGCATTATGAAAGATTTACTTTCCGTTTCCTTTTTCCTCCCTCTGAAAACACTGAGGGAAGAACTTCCTAGCAGTAGAAAGCAATGAATGGTTTTGAAATATTGTACAGAACAAAAAAAGAATCTCATGCATTATTTTCAAATAGAAGAATTAATGAAACTTCAAACTGACCCCATTCTCACAGCTAAGGTGTAAAGCTTAGTTCTCTTAACGCACAAAAGAGAAATTATTTATTAAACAACACACAGGTTTTAGGAACTCATCTTAAGAACGTTGTATTAAGAAAAACTAAGCATCAGAGAGAAGAACAGACCTTAAGTTAAAATAAAGAATTTGTGTTCCAAGTTCACAAATACTGGCTGAGTCATAACTACAGCAAACCAGAAAATGGCAGTGTCATTTCATAGCAATATTAAGCAAGAGAATGCAAGTATGAAGGAAATTGTAGAAACCCCCTGATCAGAACTTTTCCTAGCTGAGAGTATGATTTTTCCTTTAGCAGTGCAGAACCATGGGAAACAGAAGGCAAATGTCAGTCTCTGTCAGAGCAAAAGCTCTTCTGGGGATACTTGGAATGCAACATTTTTCTTAAAAAAACTCTTAAAATATTATCACCATTCGTGTTCTTAATTCAGTTGATGGTGACAGTAATAAAATAGTGTACAATTAACACATGACCACGTGCAGCCACACTAAGCATAAACAATGTTCCAAACATGCATGTTTGAAATGTTTATGAGTACTGACTGAGTACTGTCAATATATCCCATTGTGTCCAAAAAGCACACATTGATCTGACAGTGATACTTGGAAAATAAGAGACAGTTATTGGCATTATGTCCAAACTAAACAAGAAGCCGTAAAGCTCACCGATCTTCACTAAGTTAAATATTGAAATGGTTGGCATCATTCATTTCATTACCAAATTTTCATTTTTTAAACAAGTAGTATCAGAATTTAGCACTCAATAAAAATATTCTGAACTAGTAATTAGGACTTGACCTATTATGCCCAGTTATCAATGTTTGCATACATTATGGAGCACCTCAGCAGTGTTACTCTTTGGGACTTAATTAATAACATCAAAAACCCTGTATAAACATGAAATTAAATTTCTGTATGTTGTTGTCTACATAATATGTATATATGTCATTTTAAACATCTTGTTAACTAATTTATCTATACATAAGGAGAGGACATTAATTAACCAAAATATTTTAGAACTATTGAAAGAGTCAAATGAAATCTTTCTCACCCCAGTATCTTTGAGATCTTCTAACAGGCTCAGTTTCTCAGGTACAGACTCCAGATGGTCTAAAGCTACCCGAGTACTCTAAAGAATAGAATACATGATAAAACATTAAAAAATTAATCAATTCTTGCAGCCATCTCAAACATTCAAAACCTATTAAAGCTAAGGAAACAGGTTTGTAGGTATGTATTTGTCTGAAAATTACACAGGTCAATAGTAAACACGCTGTTAAGGAAAAAAGAGAGGCACAAAAATAAAAGAAAGCAGTTTCTTTAATTTGACTCTCCACTAATAGTTATCAGTTTACTGAGCAGAACAATAATTATTTGTAATTTTGTGTTTTATTTACAATTATGTAGCCTTCAAAATAAAATTTTCCTATATTGCACTTCAGGGAGTAAAGCACATTAAAAAAATAAAAATCTATACACAGAATGTTTAAACATACAGTTGAAGCATATCCATTTGGTGGGGTTTTTGTGTTGTGGTTTGGTTTGTTTTTTTCCAAATACAAATATGTAGAGTTAGCACTTAGCTAAATATAGAACATTCACATTTCATATTTTTTGGTTTAAATATATGGTACGTACTGCTGAAAGTACCACTCCAGGGAGTTAGGGTTGGACTCAACAACAAGATTTCCCCTCAACACCAGTTACACAAAAGATCTAATCTATAGCAAGATGCAGAGAAAGATGTTCTGGGCCTTATGTGCAGGTGAAGTTTGTTGGTCATGAATAAAGAGTAGTGATACCCCATAAGCCAGATGCCTCTGGATCTTCTCAAGGGCTGCCCTTCTATTATTTGCTGAAAAGCAAGCACAAACAATACTGTTTGTACTTTCTGAACAATAGTTGGTATTTCCTCCCCAATTCTATAAATCACACTTCTTTGAACAAGGCTCTATTAACCTGGTATGCAATCTACCAATAATGGGCTTCCTTAACCATATTACTGCACTGCCCTGGCACTTTAAATCAAAAATCTATAAAGCAAACAGTATTCATCAATCCTGAAGTCAAATTTTGTTATGCTATAAAGCCTGTGCAAACTGAATTAACTTGCACTTAGCTACAAAAGCTCTGTTGCTAGTCTTAGAGAGTCTCAATCTGACCAACATGAAAAACATCCCATTTAGATCCTACACTTCAGGCCTAAGGGGACTAAAATTGTCAATCACACCAGGATAAGAAAAGGCAGCACAAGTGCAGTCTGCTCCATGAAGCTGTGGTTTATATCACATAAAGCTCCCTCACATTCTTCAGAAGGAACCCAATGAGTCCAGCCTGTAACGTACTACGATGGGTATGGCAAACCCTAAAATTTTGATCAGGAGTATTAGCAAACAGCAAAAATATTTTACTTGTGATTAATCCTGAAGAACTGTCTATAGGCTTCGTTGCTATAAAAAAAGTGCATGTCCACGTAAGCTAATTCTTTAGAGAATGTGATTCTTTAAAAGCACAGATCATATTTCTCAACTTAAATCTCAATAATATAAAAATTTATTAAAAATTGAAATGGGACAAACAGGAGCAGGTAACTTAGATAACAATATAAATATTTATATTAATAATATGAATCAGGTTACAAATAGAATGGATACTATATATTGTCTATCTGCTTAAGAGGTACATTAATAATTTTGTAATATATTAAATAGCATTATATGCAATATATATCGTGCATAAAGCAGCACATAAATATCTATTTATATATGTACTTCATAGAAGTATTCACAGAAGCATTAAAATTAATACTTATACTGCTACCATGACTGCCTAGTGACCACAGATCCTTTTTCCTACATCCTGCTATTAATTATACAGACAAGCAGTTACCTGCACAGTGAACTAAAGCCACTGCTCCTATTATTTATAAGCAATATTGAAAATTACAATATATAGTAATTTGATACACTAAAAGGTTACAATAGCATAATATACGAAAAGACATCCTGTTTTGCTTTAAACCAACCACTTTGCTAGCTTAATTCCATGCTCTTATTCTTATACAAGAGAGAATGTACAATCAATCTCTATTTATCTCTGCAACTTCTCGTTTTACAGTCCTCCTGTAAACTTTCCCATTCACATGTTTTTCAGGGTGAAAACTCCTAGTGTATTTTGTTGTTCCTCACATGGAAGAAGGTTCCTGCCTTTGGTAATTCTTACATCTTGTGAAGCCTCTCTGGTTCTGTCTTTTTGGAGGTGGAGAGGGGGAGTGAGGAGTGGAGAACCAAAACTGAACCATCAGTTTAGAAGCAGTGATGTCTGTGGTCTTGTCTGTATCTTTCCTAACAGTTTTTAAGATCATAAGAAATACGTCTTACACGACAAATCAAGTTTCATAAACAATGGGATTCATCTCACAGGTAGCAGACGTGAGACTGTTTTTTTCTGTATCTGTAATTATATGTATGCAAAAATATGATGCATGGAAGAGTATCTATTCTTCTGTAATTATAAAAAAATTGTAATGGCAGTTAATATGGTGAAAATATTAGGACCTATTTCAATAAAACAACCACCTGGTTAAATCAGGTTTCCAGATACTTGGGTTCTTTTTCCTGATTTCCCCCTGCCTTGGAATAAACTTTCTCCCTTAGATTGTATGCCTAAAAGAGGGCAAGAGGGCTCTGTTATCCCACTGTTACATTCTACAGTAGTAGCATAAGATGGGAATTCCCAAATCAGCCCTTTTTCCCAGGAAAATGTCTACGTTTCACACAGTGCAGAAGAGAACAAGAATATATTGCAGACAAAGGTGCCAGAAGAGTAACAACTCTCACTATAAGAAACACATTGAGGACCTGGGGCATGTCCAGAGGAGGGCAACCAGGCTTGGGGAAGGGGCTGGAGAGCAAACCTTATGAGGAGCAGCTGGAGGAACTGGGGTTACTCAGCCTGAAGAAGAGGAGGTTGAGGGGGGGAGACCTTATCATCACCTACAACTACCTGAAGGGAGGTTGTAGAGAGGTGGGTGTTGGTCTCTTCACCCAAGTGACAGGATGAGGGGGAATAGCCTCAAGCTGCACCAGGAGAGGTTTAAATTAGACATTAGGAAAAAATCTTCACCAAAAGGGTTATCGGGCTCTGGAACAGGCTGCCCAGGGAGGAGGTTGAGTCACCAACCCTGGATGTATTTAAAAGATGGGTAGATGAGGTGCTCAGGGATACGGTTTAGCAGAGGACAGGTATGGTTGGACTCAATCTCAAAGGTCTTTTCCAACCGAGTGATTCTGTGAACTCCATTAACACACGAAAAGGGAAAGAATTTGATGAGAGGGTTGGATGAATTGTTGCTTCAAGAAAAATAAGAAGAGTAAGAAGCCTACAAAATGGGGTAAAAAGCTTGACCAGTCAGGGAGGGTATTTTATAACTTAAGAAGCAGAGCAAGAACTGTCAAGAGTGAAACAGAGTAAAACAAAGATTCTTTAGTCATTTAGTGAGAACAAGAAGACAGAAATGAGACAGGGAAAATAAGATGGAGGTAACTTATGTATGAACCCAAACCAAAAGGAATACTTCACTTTTCTGTTATACTAACACATTAATTTTATTAGATTTTTAAAAGCTAATTAAAAAAAATACACAAGGCTAAATATATGAAGTTATGCCTGAAAGATAGGTAAACCACTTCCTGAAATGGGCAGCACTGAGGACACTCAGTCCAAAAAGGTCCTTAATTTCAATGTTGACAAGGAACCATGGCAAACGGTGGGAAAAAAAGGGAGGGGAGTGGGGAGAGGAGAAGAAAAGAGGAAGGAAAAAGGAAAAGAACTTGTGCTGACCTCCAGTGAATAAAGTAGAGCAAATCAGTTTCGCAAAATCCAAATTAGAATTAATAAAGGAAAACAAATCTAAAATTCAAAGTATGCAGAATTAATAAAGGTTATTTCTTCTTTCTCACCTGCTGCCTGAGAAGGGAAATTAAGTAGATTTCAAACTTAGCTAGCCATGTTCGGGCCAAGACTAAAATTTACTGTATTATCTTCATATGAAGTCTAGTAGTTTAATGTATAATTTAATTCGCGCACAGGTTTTTTTTAACTTAAAAAATTAACTGAAGATTTTATAAGAAAAAAATAATTATTTTTCTGGTTCTTTACCAGAAAATAATTACAGAATCTGCAGTTATATATTAATATTTTCAGGATGCAATCAGGCAGGAGGCTTACATGTTACATTTAAAGTCTTTTTACAGATTATAGCATAGAAATGTTTTTATAGCTACAAAATACCTTTTTTTCCCCCCCTCAAATGCTACTATACATCTCCACTTCAAAGTAAAATTGCCTAGAGGAATCTATCAATCTCTAATATTTCCCTCTTCTAGGAATCAAACATTTCACTTTTACCACAATAAAACAGTATTCCTTCATATTTCATGCTTCATTTACAATGAACTTATGTTCATCAAAGCATTGGTTTTCCACTCCATTAATTTATGATGAGATGCAATGTTTGCTGCTGCTTCTCAGAGTAGCTGCTGATACTGGTCTGCACGTGTGTTTCTAAGGCTGGGAAATGTATCAGAGAAAACAGACCCTAAGCAATCCAAACTTAAGTATGTGTGAAACATAGTACTGAATCCTACCATTCTGTGGTCATCCCAGTATCACACAGATCTGAGGGACACATGTCCACAGCGATTTTTACTTTGAATACCAACAACTCCGTTACCCCTTCCGAAATAAAATCCTTCCTCAGAGAAATAACCCCCACATGGTAACACCCTCCAATCTCTCTTCAGCCAGCTTCAGAGTAAACCATAAATATTTTAAGTTTACAGGAAATGTTACCTAACAGATTTTTCTAAAATATTTTACTTATGATCTGCAGAAAAAATATACATTTCATATGACTCAGCGTTAAAATAAAAAGTCCTGGAACACACGACACATTTAACATAGAGGCTCCTCAGCATGCTTATAAAGTATATTCAATTTATAGCAACTTTTTTTTCCACATAAAAGATTTTTCCTTTTACCCTGCTTTAATAAAGATCTGTGATTTGCTCTCAACATAAAAGGAGCTCAGGCCCTAAGTGCAAGCCCATGCCTTAAGCCATCCCATCTTTCAATTCTTTCTCTAAATTCCAATGCCAAGACCACATGTCAACACTGTCTGAAAATTAAGTTAAGGAAGATGCTCATTATCTGGTCTCCCCAAGTGTCTCCTAAATATATCCCTTTTATTTCACATAGTTTTTGTGGAAAAAGCAAATCAGCTGAGCCATTAGTCCTCATAAGTTTCATTATTAAATGTAATCTTGAAAGCAGAAGACAAGCCTTTAGGTTATATGCATATTCAGTCCTTGGTTTTCAGGCTTCATCAAGGATCCTGTCGATAAAGAATGATATAGGCAACTTGGAGTTCTGAAAGATTTGTTTAGATTCCTAATACATAAATACAACTTCACATGCAAAATGATGGGCTTTAAGCTAACTGTTACTGCTCAGGAAGTAGACCATGGGATAACAACTCATATTTCCAAGAACTTGCTAACTTGGTGCTCAATATCAATCAGAAAAGCAAAATTAGGAAGGTTAATAAAAAAACAAACCAGAGAACATAATTGTGAGTATGAACCCACAGTGTGCTTGCATCTTGACTCCTGAGTGCAGCTGTGGACCTCTATTTCAGAAAAGAAATAGGGAAAGGTCAGAGAATAGCAACAAGAATGATCAAAGCCATGGAGTACGAGTTTCATCTGAGGAATAATTAAATACTAATCACTCGAAAAAATTGGACTCTTCAGCCAGGAAGGGAGATGCCTGAAGGAAGAAATTACCAATTTGCATAAAATGAGATGTCACATAAAGACCAAAGTTTATTTGGGTTTAAGTGGCAAACTGAGCAAGTTCATGAATGCGAATGACCATGGAAGGGTTCCAAATCTGTAGAAACTACATCAAGGTCCGGAAGTCTCTGAGCTTTGAATGTTTGGAATCAGAGTGAATGAGTGGGAAACAAAATGTATGTCAGTCCACTCCATACACTCTTCCCAAAGCATTTTATTTTGGCCATTGTTGCAATGTCTATAGCTGGGCTAGATTGACCTTTGGTCTTTACCAGTACGATTCCTTTTATATTCTAAAATTCTCACAGCCTTCTGAACAGTTTGGAGTGATCTGAATAGGGTAAATCTCAGGCTAACATTTTCAGGGACAAGAATGTGTGCCTTTCTTCATAAAACTAATGAAAAGAATGGTAGTGACGTGCAAATAAAAACAGAAAAAGAAAAAAAGCCAAGTCTGTGTAGGGGAAATTCAATAAAGAAGGTGGCAAAAAAAGCATATGCTATAGAATGGGAGGGAAAGGTGATGAAAGAGTTTATAGCTGGTCTGTTAATTTAATGAAGTGCACAGCAATCTCCTCAAGAAAGATCAAATGCCATATTTGTATCATTAATGACTGCACTCTATTCTATTAGAAGAGATGGAATTAGCTGCTCAGATAAGATGCGGAAAAGGATGTTAGAGGCACCTGACACAGAGGGCAACTTAGTACTGTTACCCTTTTTTCCCAGAAATCAGAAAGCAGTATGCCATAATGCATACAAGCAATCCTAAAGCCAGCAATCACAGCTGCCTGCTCATTGTTTAACAGGGAACAGAGGGTACTGATGCAGTGCACTGATGGTACGGATAAGAGGAGGAAAGACCAATTGTACTGACTGAAAAAGAATTAATGGCATTTTACTTAGCGGTCTCTTCCATCAGGTGAATGCTATTAATCTTTCTGGTTTTAAAATAGAGATTATGTACTTTGGAAAGGGGCGTTCTATGTTTTCACGGAGAATGGTAAAACAAATTACTCATTTTCCAAGACTTCATACACACACTTTGATGTTCAAACTGCATGTGAACAGTTAATCCTCCTATATCGATGTATTCTTGATGATAGACACATTGTCACATTGTCTCAAGGGACAGATCTAAATCAAAATCAGGTACAGATTTTTAGTCTCAAAGCTGCAATACTAAATGCAAATAAATCAAAGCAGGATTGTATATAGTCCTCCTAAAGTTTGCCTTTATAGTCAGTATACATAAACACAAACCAGAAAGCAAACTTCATTGACTTTGCAGTACAGTGCTCCTTTCTTTTCTGAGGTAGGTAAAAACAAATGGCTATCTGTATCCCATAGGTAGTTCTGAAAATTAGAGCTGACTTAAAGTTAGCTAATCCCCAAAGAATACCCATAACAAGATGAAATGCAACTGTAATTCTAACTGACCGCAACGCATGTCAGCAGGCAGTTACTCACAACCCAGATGAAAGATGGAATGTTAAAGGTGACCTATGATGACCTATTTTTTAAATGGCCTTAGCATGGTGAATTCTTAAATAGCAAGAATAGGATGCACCCAGCATGTATAAAAGTATCTTTTGCTTTCCTGGTTAACACCTGTAAGACTGTGAATTGCCAGTTTCTATCTCCAGCACTAGGCTGATACATGACATGCTATTTGATTCAGGGTGTGGTTCTACTTAAGAGACCTGTTCTCTGTTGACTTTCATATGCCAGGAAAACTCCAGGATAGCTGGGACATTCTGTGACATGGCACATCATATATAAAGGGGGAATCTTTGAGAGAAAACAAATACCTGTTTTCTATCCTTATATTTCACATATGCCCTTACTCCAATTACAGTGCTGCTTTGATGGCTTCAGCACATCAAGAAATCAATTTACCTTTACAAAGATAGGCAGCACATATAAATTTACTGAGTTTCATAACATGTAATTTTGATTGGCTTCTTTTTTTCTACACATTGTTTCATCAAAGTTTTAACTGGCTAGATTTTTTAAAAGCAAAAACTGCTAATGTAAAACAAAAGATCTTTGTTAACAAAGCATTGCAAATGTCAAACTAGCAGAGCTTCTAATTTTGACTCCAGATGGGTTTGCATGGGGTGGACCACATTTTAATTAAGAAAGCTTCATGGGTACTTCCTTTCCTGTTTGTAATGACATGGACCATCAGTTCTCTCATTCAGAAGCACATGACATCCCTGTGGTAACTAAGGGAATTGTTTACATGGAAAAATACTAGGAAAGTATTTAATGAATTTCTAGTTGCTGTATGCATACTAGCAGATGGAAATATGGAGGAGACAGTGCAGTCTTTTGGCAAGTCAGCTCCCTGTGAATCATCAGCTAGTGTTTCAAGTACTACTGGTGGTCCACTGGTGGTCCAGTTCTTGAGAATCTCTTCTTTATCATTTACTAAGATTTTGATCAAAGACATCTAGACATAAAGAATGGAAATCAAAAGACAAAAGACAAGAGGCAGAGCGTGTAAAGTAAAGCAACGTGGGCACACACTCTTCAAAGGTATGAAGAGTTTCTTGTCATTCATTCATTAATGCTATCTTCAGTTTTCTGGAGCTTTGCAGGGTAAAAATCTTTATGTGTAATTTACGTTAATGTCTTGTATCCTAACAGTATTTCATCAAGCCTTGCAGAAAGCATTACAAAAATGCAATTAACACAGCCTTCATGAGAAAGAAGGAATATCATTCAGTTTTACAGCTGAGAAAAATTGAAATACAAAGAGAAGTGATTTAACCAAGGATTCACAGCAAATCAAAGTAGGAAAAAAACTCCAGGGATTTGGCTTACAGATTTCCCCATCTTTTTTAATAAAAAGATACACAAAAACCAGAGGAAAAAAATCTCTGGTAGCATTAGTAGGTATAACTCATATCTGTGTTCCTAAAAATCACAATTTGATCAAATATATAACATTTAAATCTGAAATGAATTATCAGCAGCACATCAGAAACATTTTAGTCAACAGTCTGCTGGCAAACAAAATTTTATCTTGTTTTGTAATATATAAAGCCACCCTAAAAAAGGATGCTACACAACATATAACCATGTATGACTTAGCCTTGAAAATATTCAAAAGCCATCACAATGTGGTCGTGGGCAACTGGCTTTGGGTGACCCTGCTTGAGCAAGGGGGTTGGACCAGATAACTTGTAGAGGTCCCTTCCAACCTCAACCATTTTGTGACTTTCTAATGTATTATATTACTGATATAACCACTGGAGAAACTATGAAGTTATTACACCAAGCTGTTAGACACGCACCATGATTATTTGCCCATAAATAAATGTAAAACACTCCAACCAAACAAAAAAGCAGCATAATAAACTTGACAGAGTTACATGCATTCTGTAACCCGCCTCCTACAAGGCAATTTAGCAATAAATTCTTAGGCCTGTGTTTTAGAAAGTCTTTAGCAAATATGCAACAAGATATTCTTGATTATGCTTACCCTTCAAATTTAGTACTCAAAGTATCAATGAAAATGTTATTAATAATTGTATTTTATTTCTTACATAAATTTAGTAATTAAGTTTTATAAAATAACGAGGAATATTTTAAATAGATAATAATTTAAAAAATAATGCTATATATAACACTTTTTGAAGAAAGGGGGATTAGACAGGTGTCATTAGAAATACACATATGTTAGTTTGTGGACATTGTGCAAGGACACAGCCTTAAATGAAATCCATAAATTAAAAATGTTGTGCAGAATCTTATAAATCTATTTATTTCAGCATTTCAATTCTCACTATAAATCTCAGAATTAGCCAGAATGTGAGAATTAAGTATGAATGGGAGAGTTTAAAAAAAAACCAAAACAACATACTCTTAACAGCAAAATTAATTTTTACAGGGAAAAAAAAATATCAAAATATTGGCTGAAAAAACTACAGGTGATGCATTAGTTAAAACCTAAAAGTATAAGAAAAAGCACCAAATACAAGGTGCTTTTGGATAAGATGAATGGAGAAGTAGCAGGGTATTCAACAAGAGCAACAGATATGTTTGGGGGACAATGTGTATGAGGAGGAAGGTGAGCATCAGAAGAAAAGAGCATCAGGAGAAAAGAACCAGCTGGCTGCAAGCACTGTCAGACAGCAGATGCTCTTCAGTGGAAATGTGCAAAGGCTCAGAGAACCTTCAAAAGTTCACCCCCAGTGAAGGGCAGTGAAAGACTGGCTTGCTGATGAAAGGAAAGGAAAGGGTGAGGCAAGCAGGACAGAGGATCTCAGACTGCTCCTCTCCCAGCCGCTTTTAGAAGATCAAAGAATGGCTCTGTTCTGGGAGGACCAGAAGGCCTTTGATGTAATGGTAGTTTTGGCAAGACACTACGGAAGCAAACCAAGGGGAGAAGAAAGTATTAACTCTTAGACTGAAGAATTCCTTAACATTCAATCATATTTAGTATGATGATAATTAAATAATCTCAAGAGCTAACATCAAGATTTAATTACTGATGGAAAACACACTGGGAGAGCAGCCTAAAATGCATGGTGCCAAGCAGACACATCATCTCTCTGTGGAGTCCAATCATCATTGTCACCCTTCCAATTCTTCTTTTAAAATGGGTGATAAATCAGAAAAGTGTTGCAAATTTGAGCCTGCTACAGTAGAAGAATCTAATAGCTTTTACATTGCTGAGTGTGTGCAGAGATTTGTTTTACTGATATTCAAAACCTCACTCCCATGAATATAAAATATGACTTACAAAAAAAAACCCACATAAATGTTCACACTGAAAAGGAAATTCATATTAAATAACAATTTTGCAGAATACTTACAGCATTACTAGAGTGAACCTAGATTTATGACATTGTAAGAAAAAGTTGAATCATGTCCAGAAAAGTCTGATCCAAGTATTCTAAGCAAGTGGTAACCTCACTTCTGGGTTCTCTACTAAAAGCAGCAAACTGTCTTATTGATCAAAGGATATAGAATGCATATGTTCACTGGAATAGTTTCAGGGCATAGTTGATTTCCAATTAAATTTCCCAGTCTTTTATGTCTGTCTAAGGCAAAGGAATATCACTTGCAGCTTATGCTCATGAAAAACATGAGGTAATTTAGAAAATCCCACAAAAGTCACAAGCACAGCACAGGAGTAGCACACACATACAATACAGACTTTTTCCTCAAGAAAGTCATTTACTTTTGTCTGTAAATAATACAGAAGCAAATCCTGTATGTAAAAACTAAGCTACCCTGAAGAATAAACTAAATCACCTTATTCAAAGACAAATCGCATTCATTCTGGTGAACTATTTAATTGATTGATTACTGAAGTAATTAGGAAAATTACTTGTTAACAGCTATGTAACAATTAAATTCACTTTATTAAACAGTATTAAAGAAGAAAAAAGTGTCAAACAAAACACAATCTCTAGGTACTCAAAGCCTCACTTCTGCTTGTACTTGTTACTCCCCTGACAGTTTTCACAAGACAAAGGATTATTCCAGAATACATTTTGGCTCTTCAGCTCCTTTCATATCCACTAGTGAGTGAAGTACCCCTGTTCTTCCTTCTTACCTTCCAGCTTCTGCTCCTCTCCAGTGCACCCTTGCTGGAGCAAAAGGTGGTGTTCCTATCTACTGATCTGACTGAAGAAAAAGAGCCAAAAAATCCAAAAAATGGATTTTTCCCCCAGTGTCCCTTTTTGTATCTTGCCTCCTGTGAATCTCATGAACTGCCACATTTCTGTCAAAAATCTCCCAAGAAAAATGCTTTTTCTACACAACTTAAACAGTTTTTTCTCTAAGGATTCTGTTTGAGTTTGAATTTGAATTTAATACCTTAAGTCTTTACTCCATTTCCCTGAATCAAAACATAAAATATGTGACTGGTGGAACTTTTCTGATGTTGTGCTCTGAGTGCTCAAATAACTGATAAGAAAATGATGCAAATATATGAGTACCAGAATTATTATGTACTCGCTGTTATAAACAGAATAGTTATACAGCTATGTACACAGGTAAAGATTCTTAAGGATCACTTACACGACAGGCTTTACTCGTTCTTTTGCTCAAAGGCCTTTCTATCATAACTCATCCTGACACGTTCAGACCATGTAAGTATCACTCTGTGTATTTTTTGTATTTTCAGACCATTGAAGTTGGGGTGGGAGGGTAGGAGAGAGACAGCACTATTATCCTCAAAACTGAGAGAGAGATACAAAGGTCAAAACTGCCTATTATCTAGAAACATTCATAGAATCATAGAATGGCATGGGTTGGAAGGGACCCCAAGGATCATAGAGATCCAACCCCCCTGCCACAGGCAGGGCCACCAACCTCAGGCCTGGATCTACACAAGGTTGCCCGGGGCCCCATCCAACCTGGCCTTGAACACCTCCAGGGACAGGGCATCCACCCCCTCTCTGGGCAGCCTGTTCTAGCCCCTCACCACTCTCTCTCTGTAAAAAACTTCCCCCTAAGATCTAATCTAAACCTTCCTTCCTTTAGTTTTAATCCATCCCCCTTGTCCTGCCTTTGTCTACCCTTTTAAAGAGTTGAATCCCCTCCCGTTTCTCTGCTCCCTTCAGGGACTGGAAGGCTGCAATGAGGTCCCCCCACAGCCTTCTCTTCTCCAGGCTGAACAAGCCCAGCTCCCTCAGCCTCTCTTCGTAGGGCAGGTGCTCCAGCCCTCTAATCATCTTTGTGGCTCCTCTGAACCCTCTCCAACAGTTCCACATCCTTCTTGTATTGGGGGCCCCAGATCTGGGCACAGGACTCCAGCTGGGGCCTCACAAGGGCAGAGTAGAGAGGGACAATCCCCTCCCTGTCCCTGCTGGCCACCCCTCTGCTGATGGAGCCCAGGATACCATTGGCCTTGCGAGCTGCCAGAGCACACTGCTGGCTCATGTTAAGTTTCTCATCCGCCAGAATCCCCAAGTCCTTCTCAGCAGGGCTGCTCTCCAGGAGCTCTTCTCCCAGTCTGTATCTGTGTCTGGGATTCTTCCAGCCCAAGTGCAACACCTGACACTTTGCAGTGTTGAACCTCATTAGGTTCCCCCGGGCCCATCTCTCCAGCCTGTCAAGATCCCTCTGGATGGCTTCCTTTCCTTCTAGTGTGTCACTATCAGATGTCTAACATCCAACTTCTGAGTATACTTAGTAATATATACATAGCTGGAGCTCCCACTGGATTTCGCCATTACTAAAAAATTGCATTTCTGAAAATCAGGCCTCAACATTCACAAAGTCAGATACCCAGAAAATGAGGAACACTAATTAAGAATCTGTGAAAAATTTAGTTTAAGTGATTTACCTGACATCATACAGGAACTTTATGGCAAAAGTAAAACAAGTGCCTTGGGAGCATTCCATAGCCCTAGTGATGTCCATAATTTTGTCTGAAATCTCAGGGTTTAACATTACACGTCTTCCAATGCATGATTGTTTCAATCTCTAGGATTTAGCATCACAAATTTGCATTCAGGTGTTACCTCTCAACTCGCATTAAGAAAGAAAATGGTATTTTACTGATGATAATAACCCTCTTCCTCTTCTATCTGAAGAGTAACTTACAAACCTTCCTTTTTAAAGCAAAGGAGATTGAAAGCATGAAGAGTAGAAAGGCTCCAGAAAAAAAAAGAGAAACAAACATTGTCACAAAATATGGATTGAATTTGCATGATGTTGTGCTGTTTGCAAGTAATTACCCTCTGCCTGTGTAAAAATGTCTTGAGGAGCAGAAAGGACAAAGCATTTGCAGGCAGTTTAACTCATGGTTCATGAGAAATAGATGGCAGAGGATACATGCCTGACTGGTTGTCATGTAAGCACACCATGAGTAAGAGATGCTCCTAAACAGAACTAATGTCCTGGCAACACTTCACACTCAGGCGGCACTACATGATGTGCCAGGACACTAAATTTGTGCATTAGAACCCAACTCCCACAAGGCATCAGTTCCAACACTGCACTCTGATTTACAAAGGGCCTTTTATGTGTGAATGAAAGCTTTTTATAATGCATTGAATATATTTTAAATATTTTTGAAACAGAAGCTTTTTCAGAGTTTCACAATCAAGATAAAATAATAATTCACACAAGCAAATTTAACACTAAGTCTGCAAATTTAAACTTTCTGACTCAGTACTGGTTTCTTTAGGAGAATTTTTCTGGATTCCCAGTGAAAATAAACTACAGACTATTGGGTTGATGTCTTATTGCACACCTGTCCCTGGAAATGTTTAAGGCCAGGTTGGATAGGGCTTTGGGCAACATGGTCTAGTGGAGGGTGTCCCTGTCCATAGCAGGGGGGTTGGAACTAGATGATCTTTGAGGTCTCTTCCAATCCAAATCATACTGTGATTCTATGGTTCCTATGTATGAGGAAAGAAACATGATTCAGAAATGCTCAGTTCCATCCCTGCTATTCCATCTGATTGACATCTGGATAATCCAGCTGCATTCATGGCATGTAAACGGCATGAAGCCTTTTGTCCTTCCAACTTAATATTTTATTAGATGAGAGGAATTAATGTCTAAAACAGTATCCCTTTCTGCTTTCAGTTGCAATGTTGATGTGGACAGATGAACTGGTTCTGTCTGCACCTCCCAGTGTAAAAACATTACTCTTACATGTAAAAGCACATGTAAGAGTCACTGAAATCATTAGATCACATGGACCTCAAAGTGTTAGTAGTAGCAAAATTACATCCATTGTATGGCTCAAATCTTCCCAGGGATGGGATGAGGATTGAACTGTACAGAAAAACTACAATGTTACACTATATTTCACACAACCAGTGCTCAAATAACGTAGTAAAAACCTACACAAAAAAGGTGCAGTGTAAACTAATCATATCTTCTCTTAAAAGTAAAATGACAGATAAAACTCCAGAACTGCAATAATGATTAGCAACGTCATTGTCATTGGTGTGGAAATTAATTTAAGAAACTTACCACTTCTATGGCCATAATACGTTCCTAAAAATAAAGTACAACATACCATTAGAAAGGAAAGAATATAAATGCAACTCAAGTTGAACAATGATGAAGGGGATTCATTCTGCTTTTTTGCTAGTCACGTGCGTGGTATTTTGTAAAAATCTCACTGAATAGGAACTGCTGTGCTTACTTGGACCTCTGCCTTATTTATCATGCTATCTTAGAAATTTGTTCCAAAGAAAAGAAACTCCACAGAAATAAGGTAAGAAAGAATTTGAAAAAAGAAAAAAATTACTCCATGACATCCTTATTTGAAATAGGACTATTGGATTTCCAATACTGTTGATTTTACTCTTGTGTATCCCCAAATTTATTTTCTTTTTTTGATCATCCATGACTGTAAATCTAGCCTGGTTTTGAGTTCATGTCACTTTAGCATCTGGTTTAGTTTTCTTTTAGGCATTTCCTTAGAAAACTAAAAAGTAAATTCCATATCATTATTCTGTTATCCCAAAATAGCTCTGAAGAATGTTTCATTAATAACAAGATCACATTAATCAAACTTTAATGTGAGACAAAAATAAAATAAGCTTGTGTCTGTTTTAATCCAGCACAAAATATAGAGAACCCAGAATTTACAAGTTTACTGTGTATCTTTTGACATTCAGTTTCCATTTAAAAGTATCTTTAAGAAAGATATTAAGCTACAAAAATCAAGATCATGTACTCTGGCTCTGTGTCCTGCCTAGGTATGATATTTTAAGTAATCTGAGAAAACACACATTTAAGTGTTCAAATAAATCCACATTTACAGTCCCTGACCGTTAAGACATTACAGGAACCCTTATCTTGCTCAAATACCTTTTTGATACTACGGGAGAGGATTTTTTTCTCCTTTCTGGGTAGCTCAGGCTAAGAATCCTTATACATTTTCCTGTTCTGTCCCTCCCTAACAGGTAAAAATTACTGTGATAATCCGGATTTACTCCTGCAGCATCCAAAGCCAGTTAGACAAGTCTGAACTGACTTCACTATTTTGGGAGCAACAGGTACACCAAAAATTTCTTAGACCAATAGAAGAATTTGTCAGCCAGAAGCAGTTCTTGCCAGTTTCAAGAATGTGAAAGTATTTTGCTTTTTTTTTAAGGCTAGGTGGAAATGAGTTACAAAGACTCTACTACTGTCTTGAAAAGTCAGCCACTTACAATAGCTATACATTTTACAGTTGTAAGCCATAGGCAGAAAGTGAGAAATATACTGTAGGAAAAGTAACTTCAATGAGTAAGGCTGAAAAAAAAAATTATAAAAGCATCTGGAAAAGAATAATTGGTTTTGAAGATGTAGAAAAATCCAAGCATGACTGTTCAGGAAAGC
Organism: Porphyrio hochstetteri; assembly: GCA_020800305.1. Classification (NCBI taxonomy): domain Eukaryota; kingdom Metazoa; phylum Chordata; class Aves; order Gruiformes; family Rallidae; genus Porphyrio; species Porphyrio hochstetteri. The sequence continues at coordinate 6,530,932 of CM036908.1, read as the reverse complement.
ATGTACAAGGAAATATCTAAAGGGAAAACAAGAATGCACACATAAATGAGTTTGATGGAAATCTAGCACACTATCAAAATACAGCTGCTTAAAAAAAGAAAAGCTAATGTTGCCAATTGTGGATGCCACGAAACCAGCTGATGTTGGAACTGCATACACAGTGGTTCAAAACTCCTTGTGCATAAACCAATGAAAAATCATAAACATGTATACAAAAAAAAGAGACAAAAACGTAAAGTTTCAAGAAAACCCAACAAAAACCCAACAAAAATCCCAAAAGAATCAACATGGAGGATGATCTTATCCTTAAGAGTTGGGAATCAAAAGACTCAGATAGATGTCTCAGATTTCCTTTAGATTTATTTCACCCAAGTTTTAGTTGCTTATAAGTAAAAGTAGGACAACATGAGGTGCTAGAGTATTTAACTTGGACTCATCTGTTAAGAAATGTTTGCTTGGTGCTCATCACAACGAACGGGAGTTGGGGATCTGAACTACAGTGTTGTGTGGTGTATTAAATACTAAAGTCTTTATTCTTTCTTGGAAGCAGGTCTGAGATACAGGTTGAGTATTTCAGCACATTAGAACAAAGCTGTGATAATAAATATTATGTGCAAAACTCAAAAATACTTGAGATAATTGTTCCTGCACAAAATTGCAGTGCCTGATACAAACACTTATGTTTATTTAAAGTTTCTGAAAAAAAATACCCAAACTCATTTCCATTAAAAAAAATGCTATTTACAGACCTCATAAATTTGTGATGATAGTGAAAAGCAATTCAGATATAAATTCCTTCAGATTACTATGGGGAATTGCAAATCCTATGAGGAGCGGCTGAGGGAGCTGGGGGTGTTTAGCCTAGAGAAGAGGAGGCTGAGGGGAGACCTTATCACCACCTACAACTACCTGAAGGGAGGTTGTGGAGAGGTGGGTGATGGTCTCTTCAGCCAGGTGACAGGTGATAGGACAAGGGGGAATGGCAAGAAGCTGCCCCAGGGCAGGGTTAGACTGGATGTTAGGAAAAAATTTTCAGGCTGCCCAGGGAGGTGGTCGAGTCACCTTCCCTGGATGTGTTCAAAAAAAGGGTAGATGAAGTACTTAGGGATATGGTTTAGTTTAGTATGTGAATGGTTGGACTTGATGATCTTAAAGGTCTTTTCCAACCTTATTATTCTGTGATTCTGTGATTCTGTAATTCCTTAGTAGGATGATTCCAATGGTGAAATAAATGGTGTTCAAAAGGACTCGTGTACGATGTAACTGCCAAATTCTAAAAATTTAATAAACTCTTACAATCTCAGCAGATGATTTTCAGAAGACTAGCAAGCAATGTACTAGAGAATTTACCATGGATAATTTACACATTATCAATATATTTATATTTTAAAATTAAGATTCTGTTGGGGGGTTTCATTATCTATATTAGCATGTCACTAATTCAAAGCAAATGAAAACATCTTGTTTTCCCAGCGAACATACAGTTGAATGTTGCAATTATTGTGCATAGCACATTATTTGCATGAATGCAATCTTTTGTACCATGGGATAGTTTTCACAAAAGGGAAAGTGAAAACCTTATAATCAGAGCCTTTTCTCTTCTAATGAAGTGAGGAAAGAAGCGAGGGTATACTCTAGGAGTGGCTATCAGAGAGAATGTAGAAAGTGATCTAGACTCCTCACAAGCTAAAAATTGTATTATGATAAATATCAATGCACATGCAACACCAGAGAGCAAGTATATGTGAAATGAGAACATAGATATTATCTAGAACATATATAAACTCTCACATATAATTATATAAACTAATATACAAATATAAATCTATGTATGAAAAGCATGCAACATGTTCAAAATGAAAAAACAAGAATACAGCAATGTCACCCTCCTAGCTGCCAAAACACTCTGTATCAAAGAACCACATATATTACGTAGTTTCCATCTTGATACAAATCAAGAGTCAGGTTAATGTAGAAAGATGTAGCTATAAAGATTCCCACCGTCTACATAAGTATTCTTTTGTCTTTCTCATGCCAGTTAAGTCCAACACATTCCCTGACTAGAGGAACACATGAAAACTACTAGTCCCATATTTCCAGGAACAATCCTCATAAAGCTGTCCTCTGTGGTTTTCAGCTGACAGCATTGTAGAAGCACTAACTGTTCTTCATTTAAATTATTTTTAACAAAAGGTGCTCCTTGTCTTAATTAAAAAAACCCACGCTAACTAAAAGCATAATAGAACATACATCCTTAGCTCTGGGGTATATTCTTGTTACCTGATGCAGAGACATAGCAAAGAACCTCATGGTATCCCAAGTCATCATTTGCCCACAGAAATATGCTGATTTCTGACAGAAGATTTCATCATGTCCCTAATTTTTCTAAGATTATGGTCAGCATTTATGGCTCAAGTAACAAGAAAAAGCTCCTTCAGCTATGATAACCTCGCTGCTTCCAAGTGTATGTCCATAATCTAAAACATATTTCTGCCTGTTTCCTGAAGATGCTTTACACATACATCCTGTTTAGACTGCAAAAAAAAAAAAAAAAAGCATCAGGGATTGACTTACTACATAGAATTCTCTGTATATATATGATGTTTTATTGTCCTGTTTTGAAAAATAACAATAATCAGCATGAGTGATTGTCTACTAAATCAAGGACTAAGTAAGTAGAACCTAATGCCAGAGGAATCCTATCCAAGGACTAACGACCTTGGGGGCAAAGAGTACTATTTTATTTGCCAGTGGTCCTTAATTTGACATACAAATACCTTCTAGCAAACTACTTCAATGAAAGCTCTCACATATTAGCCAGCTATACACACTCTTTGCTGAAGTGGGGCTCAGAAGAAAAGAATATTCCATGTCATCTGGTTAACAAAATGATGAGTGCTAGTTTCAGCTCTGGGAAATCCTGTATTTGAAGGAACTCTCATTTTCCTCTTACTTCCTATGCTTTATATATTGAGATGCAACAGTTTGGGGGGATTCAGTCATGATGACAGGAGTTGGTTGTTACAACTATTTGCTAGCAAATTAGTACATATTCAGCTACTGTAAGTTTAGAATACAACGTTGAAAGAAGAGAGGATCCCAGACTGGGAACATTTGGAAACATATGGACTAAACTGGACATAATACTTTCTAGAAAAATAATAGATGTTTTTGCTGAATACTTTGTGAAAGCGTGGGGATCTGAGGGAGCAAGAAACTGCTATTGAGCATCTGAGTACAAAAATAGCAGTAAGAGCAGTACAAGTCACACACTTAACCAGAACCACCAGTTAGGCATGGGCATAAAGCAGTTTGATCAGAAACGTGATGGAGCATCAGAAGTACAGGCAAGCACATATATGCACACAAGACACTAATATGATGCAACTGTCTGCGGTATAAAATTACTCCTCAGTCAATCGTAACATCATTAGAACAATTTGTCAGCTACACAGCTTCACATGAAAGCAGATGCAGAATTGCTTCACATGAAAGGAGATCTTTTTACATTGATGTAACTAGATATGCACCTGTGTAAACTGCTTGCGCAGACAAGCTCTCAGCCTTGTTGAACTTGAGCTGCCAGAAAGCCAGGCCAAGATTTTTGTTTGAACAGGAAACAGCTGGGTTGGTGTGTTGTGTAACTTTTGGGTCTTGCAACTTGTCTCTTCTTACTGTTTCTTACACTAACTCTTTGATGCATCTAGCCCTCAAAATGCCTTCTATTTATTGTATGAGAAGAGAAGGCTTATCTTCAAACAAACTCCCATGGTCAAAAACTCAGGTCGACACACAAATTTCACTTTCCTTAACAGCCTTCAGCAAATCCCTCATGAATATCCACACTTACAGAATGGTGCTTCATTGATACATTCTTCACGTGGTATCTAAACATTTTTGTATTCATGTTTTATATTCATTGTTTGCTTTAATTTATTGTGACCAGTTTCTTTTTCTCCTTCTGTATTCTGAAGAATACATATGCTACTCACACTAATAACCTCCCGAGCCTCACAATTCAGACATTCCAACTCGGTTTTGCTTTCCTAGCCATTTTAATTTCAAAGGGGTATGTTTTCTTTGACTGTAATGCTTAAATACTATTCCAAAGCTGAGCCTAGGGTAAATCTTACTTTCTAAGCACAAATTTAAAGTGCTTAGCACAAGCAGCTTTACTGCTGGATGCCACACAATGAGGATTTACTATATTGTATCAAGTCCTAGCATATATCAACTGATCCCTTCTTCAGGAAGGTGATTATGGACATTTAATGTTTCAGAGATTTAAAATGCTTACTTAAAATCTTTTACTTTCGGTTTTATTTGGAGATACAGAAGAAAGCAACACAGCCCAGAAAATCTAACCCAACCAATGAAGTAGAATATAAAGCATTTTTGCAGTTGTAAATACAGATTTGCACTTCTCCTATTCACGCACAGCTTCAGTAAAGCCCCCAGAGTAGTGTAACAGGATAACTTCAGCATATAGTGCGATGGCCTAGATTTATTGACTCATAGGAGGATGCTGACTGCTTTAGTCTTCTCTAATGTGCAACTGAATTGCTGCTGGGCAGAAACTCAGCAGTGAGCATTACTAGGTATCAGGTCTGTATTTGGCTTCATGCAGTTTGAAAGCTCAATTTAAGATACCAAGAAGTTCAGAAAATTGTAGAGTTTGGTAATATAATTTAGTAATGCCAAAAGTGATAAAAAGTGTATCTAGCTAATTACATAAAGTATACCTGGAGAGCTCCCATTTCTTCTTCTCTTCTGAGGGTCTTCTCTAGTAGCTCTGTAAAACAAGAAATTGAACTTGTAAATTCAACTTCCTGTGTCACGACCTGACAGAAAAAGTACTTGAGGTTTTCTTTTTACATTCTTTTTCAGCTGATTAAACTAATTGACGAAACGTGTCAGTGATATGATTGTTTCCAAGCATAGGCTGTTGTGGTGACTGAAAAAACAGCCACAAGAAATCAGTTTGACTGGGGGAGGGAAGAAAAAAAGCATTCAGATTCATAGAAACACTTGCCTATACTTAAATCAATCAATTTTTAGAATGGAATGAAAGAAATCAAAGCAATTCACTCTGAAAGTTGATTAAGACACAAGTAGATCATCAAAGCTATGTAAGCATATAGAAAAGTTACTCTAGATTACTTTTATAACTACCAAGTAACTTCCTCTGGGGAAACAAGTGCAGACAATTTTTACTATTAACACAATAATACCTTATTTCACTAAATGGGAATAATTCTGATAATGAAAATAGCCAGTTCACTGTTGCAAACACATTAGAGAAATTTTTTATAGTCTTCACACCGTGAAATCCTACTATCTTTAATTCACTTCTGTGACAATTATATACATTAGCACATACATGCACATATGTAACATGTTAGAAATTAGTATCTGAGTTCTGTAAGACGCCACATGAGCTGCTTTGCTATTTTATTTCATTCACATATTTTTATGACCAAAATGATGGTTTTGATCAATTGTATTGTATTTAGAATTCTGCAAAACCTGAAATTTATAACCTCATGGTGAGCAGGAAAACCAAAAAACACGCTGCAAGCTTTTTTTAATATCTTAACTATCAGAAGTTCACTCATGAGTTTTGCATGAGAAGAGCACTGCTTTAACTAAGCCAGAGACTGACTTTGGGTCAATATATGCTCCAGTTTGCTAGCAATTAGGAGTGTCACAGTTTTGTGTAGCTGGGTGCTGGGAGAGAACAGGGGCTGCAGAAAATGGCTGCTGGAAGGAGCTGCTGGAATGCTCTGCAGGCCCCAGACGGTGAACATCAGCCAATTCAAGGCCAAAGTTGCTGCTGACCAGGGCCGAGCCAATCGGAGATGGTCACAGCGCCTCTGGGAATCACATATATGAGAAAAAAAACTGCAAACAGCTGCATTTTGCCACCAGAGAAGGGAGTGAGAAGATGTAATGAGCTGTACAGACACCAAGGCTGGGGAGGGGTGAGGGGGGGGGCGCCCCAGCTGCCGGAGAGAAAGATTCCCCTACAGCCCCTGGAGAATCCCATGGTGGAGTGGGTGTCTCCCCGCAGCCCATGGAAAAGGCCAAGACCCCACCTGTAGCCTGTGGAGAGGCTCCGTGCTGGATGGAGCAGGTGGAGACATAGAGGAGATGCTGTGACCCACATTGGAGGAAGCCCCTGGCAGCACTTGCAGCCCATGGAGAGAGACAGAGACACGGAGATGAGCAAGAGAGAGATTTGCACTGGAACAGGTTTGCTGGGGGGAGGCTGGTGACCCCGTGGAGGACTGGGACTGAGAGACAGTGTGATTTATTGCTGCCCACCATAGCAGGGATCCATGGTGGGGCAGCTGGTGAAGAGATAAAGCCCTGTGGGAAAGGATTCACAGTGGAGAAGTTCGTGGAGGACTGTCTCCTGTGGGTGGGACCCCAAGGTGCAGCAGGGGGAGGGTGTGGAATGAATGTCCCCCCCGGCCGAGAAGGAAACCAACTTGCAAGGAACTGACTGAAGCCCCCATTTTCCCAGTCCCTGCCCCTCCCCATGCTACGATGCGTGGGAAGGAGGGAGTGAAATCATGACTAAAGTTAAGTCTGCTAAGAATGGAGAGGCATTTGGTGGGCGTCTGGCCTCCAGCCAGGGCTAAACCACCACAAGGAGAGATCATGAAATCACCTTGACAACCTCATCGGACTGAATTCTGACCGTTAATTCCATCAGCATCCAAGTACAGAACAGTTAACTGCAAGTACCTGTGCATGCTTCCTTAAGAAACAAAGATTACTGATAAAAACAAAGTTTGGTTATTAAAGTTTAGCTTCAGTGTTTTACAATAGAAACTACTTGAAATATTCTACCAGCATGAATTTGCCTTCTTTCCTTTATTTCTCTAATCTTTCACTTTTCTTTCCTCTCTCTCTTGTTATGAAGCCTCCTTGTGAGCACCCTGTTGCCTCTTTTCTCATATTTCATTATCCATTTCTGACAGCATGCTGATTATTTGAGAGTGATTTTCAGGCACCAGTACTTTAAGAGGAATGTAGATGACATGCACAAAATTTTACTTCACCCTTTCACAAGCAGAGAGATTGACTTGCTTTTCTTTCTTTTGAATGCTTTGAGTTGGAAGCGATCATCCAGTTCCAACACCTCTGCTACAGGCAGAGTCACCATCCACTAGACCAAGTTGCCCAAAGCCCCATCCAACACTGCCAGGGAAGGGGTATCCACTTCTTCCTAGTGTCTATGCAGGTTTTTTCAAATCCTTTCTTAAAATTAATAAAATTCCTGTTTCTTCCCTTTCTTTTGGCTCTTTCATGTTTCTCTGGATTATTCTTTCGTGTGCATTCCAGTACAGTGACTCAGCTGCCATATAAATTACTGTAGCTAAATGTGCTGCCATCAACATTAGTTAGTGTGAGAATGTGGGCTTGGAAAGTGGCTGCCCTGTATGTTTTCCTTGGATATATTCCAGTATTGTAACTGAGTTGGTAAAAATTTGTATTATAATACTAGCTTTAAAAAAAATGATGAGGGAGGGAGGAATAAGTCTCTGAGAAAGGGATAGGAAATGAAAGATTCTTCCCCTCTTCCATCTGACCAAAAAGAGATTCTTATACTTCACTTTGCTTTATTTTCATTCTAAGGCAATACTTGAGATTCTGTTGTACAGATAGCATTGTTCTAAGAGAAAAGGAAGTGATGAGGCTCTTTTTATTAGGCTTTTACAAGGCCTTTAATAAATGTAAAGTGAGATAACTTCTGCTGACAGCCTCTAGATTTGTAAGTTCTGCATCTGAAATTAGGGATATCTAGAACTGATTTAGTTTATGGTACCAATGCTTAAATGTCCTTCAGGATGCTTCATAAAATCCTGTCCCCAGAAGGGCTGGTAGGTACTGAAGTAGTGTTATTTATCTGAAAATATATATTTACTTTACAGAGTTGCCCTTTATGATCATATATTTAAGAACTGCATTTAAACTGATGATTCCATTAAGTACTCAATCTAAAACAGTAATACGATTTCTCTAAAGCTAAAAACAAAACAAAATCGTTAAAGCAATACTTATTAAATAGCTATGCAAAAATACAGCACGTTGTATCATTCTTGTACATGTTGCAATTTATAATGACAGAATATCTTTGCTTACCTGATCTGGAAAGTTCTGTTGATTTGTTTTACAATTTGTAAAACACTTCCAACAGTACCATGAGTTTCCACAGTTGTGAACAATCCTGCTATGATCATCTTTCAAGGCCCAATGTAACCACAGGGTTTTGAGGTTTTTTGCAAAGTAATATATAATTATTCTCATGGGGCACAGAACACATCAATTTATAGATTGTTCATCAGAATCAGGATTAATGAAAAAGTATTACAAAGGCACCTCTAAGCATTAATAGTACATGGAAAAAGACAATGAGAAATTACTTTTAGAAATAAGGATTTTCATCAACAGATTTTTTTTTTAGCTCAATATGAAGTTTGCAATCCTATATAGTGAGCCACAAGTGAAAAATATTTTTTAAAAGTCAAATATTTCAGTTGTTTAATACTGCTCAAAATCAACAGCAAGTTCAGAATATTGCCTGCAAAACTAGGGATAACACTTCTGTAGTTTTACAAAAATAATTTATTTACAGTGGCTAAACTCCTAACTGTCTCAGGTTTATAGCTCATTTAGCTATGTACTAGTGTCCTTCCTGCAGTTATGCCACAGTAGCTTAGACTTATCTGCTCAAAATTCCAGGAAGCATACAAGTTATAACCTAAAGCATTCCGTAAGAATCATTACCTTTTGGAGTTTGTCTGACACTGAAACACCTCCAGATGTTGCAAATTAGTGCAAATATTAACCTGGAGATGAAGAGGTCATGGGATAGATGAGTGGACAGTGAGGTGGGTTGAGAACTGGCTGTTGGACCGGGCTCAGAGGGTCGTGATCAGTGGAGCAGAGTCTGACTGGAGGCCTGTGACTAGTGGTGTTGCCCAGGGCTCGGTGTTGGGTCCAGTCCTGTTTAATATCTTCATTGACGATCTTGATGAGGGAACAGCATCCACCCTCAGCAAGTGCAGATGGTACAGAGCTGGGAGGGGTGGCTGACATGCAGGACACTGCGCTGCCATCCAGAGAGACCTGGACAGGCTGGAGAGCTGGGCAGGGAGAAACCTAATGAAATTCAGCAAAAGCAAGTGGAGAGTCTGGCACCTGGGGAGGAATAACCATCAGTATCAGTACAGGCTGGGGGTGACCTGCTGGAGAAGAACCTGGGGGTCCTGGTGGATGACAGGTTGGCTATGAGCCAGCAGTGTGCCCTGGGGGCTGAGAGATCCAATGGGATCCTGGGGGGCATCAGGAAGAGTGTGGCCAGCAGGTCTAAGGAGGTGATCCTCCCCTTCTGCTCTGCCCTGGTCAGGCCCCACCTGGAGTATTGTGTCCAGTTCTCAGCACACACAGTTGTAATTCTGAGTGCTGGTGAAAAGCATCAGAAAACAGACTTAAGAGCAGATTTTTATTGTTTGGAGTAGGTAAAATATAATTGTACTATCTTATTTAGTAGTATGCCAATAGCTAACTCCAGAATGATAAAAAGCAGTTCAATGCTTCTACCTCTGTGCAGGGGGTAACAAAACTGGGAAATGGGACATTGACTTTTTATTACCCAGGGCAAGCAACTTCCTGAGAATATGAAATAAGAACCCCAGATTTATTTCAGAAAGAACACTGAACAGCCTTCATTCATTATTAAGTAGGAACTGGATTTTAAACACTGCATGACCTCCTGTTTTACGAAACTGAAGACAGTGATAGACCACATTCTGCTTCACTTTGTAAAGACTGAAGTGCCAGAGGGAAGTCAATTGGATTGATACCAGATTTCTGTGTTTACCATTAAGAATATACTTGCTAATTCACAACTTCTTCTAGCAAAGGGCAACACGCAAATATGGAACTGTACACAACATCAGCTCTTATAGTCACACACCAGTCAGAGATCTCTTGAGAAATCACTTAGACACCCTGACCATTTTATCTTTAAACTGCAGTATATTTATTTCAAGTCTTTTTTTCTCACTTCAAACAGACATATGATGTTTGGATATGTTTCCCACAAAACTGCTGAAGAAGACACTGCAGTATTCCTGTCGCTGCACAAGGCAGGCAAGCAGGCTTCCATCAAGTCTGGAGGAATTTTCAAGCAGCTGAAAAAAATCCATTTCTCTCAGCTAGAAATTATTTATCTTGCACATGCCCACACAGCAAAATTTAATCACCTATTATACCACTTACAAGCTTTTCCCATCACACATTGAATCCGACATGAATGCCCTATTTTGCGGGGGGAGCAGGAGGTGGGGGTCAAGCTGCTTCCAGTTTAAGGAAAATATTTCAGAACAGATATATTTATGGCTAGTAGAAACAGAAAACCTGCAATTTTGCCTTGTACCTGTCTTAGTATGATTCTGGTGAGTGGCCCCCCAGTACTGTGACAACAGTCATGGTGCAGAAACCCTCAATACTAAAAGATAATTCAATAAGGCTGGACCTTTGGACAGTCAGTCCAGACACCACAAATCACCCTAGCACTAAAAGAACTGAGATTTAAAACAGTCTTGTGACTTGCTTCAAACTACTCGAATTGAAATAGTACTTTCCATGCATGTAAGCCTTTAAGGGAATTTCCACATAAACACATTATTATCTTAAAAGAGCTCTTGAGAAACAGATATTTCTTAGAACCTTAATTTTTGCTCATGTAAAACAAGGCCCACAAATTATGAGCATTTCAGAGTGTGCTCATGTAATCCACAGCAAGATTTAAAAAAAGAAATCTCTGAAGTCAAAGGCAATACTTCAATTCGAATACAACATACAGTATCTAAAGATATAGAGTATTTCCACCCAGCTAGTTTGATCCCCATTGCATTCATAGGTTTAACAAATGAAAGTCAATGCAGGGAGAAGTCTCAAAAGTTGGGTTTTTTTTTTAAATTCTGTTCAGATGATTAATGGTTTTCACAGCTAAACTCAATGGTCACCACTTTTTTCCTTTTGTAGCTTCTGCAAAACATAAAAAGCCTCGAGTGACTTTTCATACTGGTTAGAGCTTTCTAGTCCATTAGCAAACTGTTATATTAACATTGAGTACATTCCACTGTCTTCAAAGATTATAATTCAGTTACCCCCACTGCAATCAATGCGGTGCTCACCACCAGCAAGAATGAAGCAGCTCTTTATCTGTGTCTAAATCAAGCTTTCTCATCCATGTGTGAAAAGACCTCCAAAGAACACCATTTAAAAAGGGGGACTCCCTTTTGCCATTATAGATTCTAGCAATTCATTAGCTACTGTAGATTTCAGTAGGCAGCAACAGTCAATATTTCAAGAAAATATACAAAACTTTCACTTTTTTTTCTTAATGAACCCATGTTTTTGATACCTTTTAGGTACACTTTTATTTTTGCTGTGGAACTTCAAAGCAGTTAAACTGACAGTGGTGCATTAACCCAAAGCAGCACCCACAATCATAACAGAGAAAAGAGAAAAAAAAAAAGGCATCTGACACAAAAAGAGAAGGAAACTGTTCAAATTCCCTAAGAGACTTATTGCTATGCAGGAAACAGAGCCTACTGTGTTTTCTTTCTACTCCCTGAGGCTTAGTTGGTTTTGGTATTTTTTAGCACAACTTTTGCATCTTCAGTGCTGGCCTGATCTGTATTTCCTTATCTGCCACAAAGATAATCGCTTTTGGGAAGTAAAAAATAGCATGTAGAAGGGAAATGCAGCCTTTTGGGGGCTGTGAGGGACAACAGAGAAGCACAACTTGAGATTCTCAGATCATTTTCTATTCAAGTCAGACTTGCGCTCATGACTTTCATGAGACTTTTAGGAATCAGGGGTATCTTAGTGGGTCAGGACTAAAACCACTCAGCCTATATCCCACTGCAGACAGTAAGCACAAGTGGATATTAAGACAGGAGAATATTAAAAAAGGTAGTGCTATTTACTATAATGGCAGCTTCAAGGAATTAGCAGCTGACAGAATTCCTAAGGAAAAAGCCTGCATCTGGACCATCCACAATCTATCTGACCTCCATGAACTTGACTGTTTCTTCATTGAACATAGATGCTGTTTTGTGTGCCAGTACATTTTAAAACAATGAGTTTCTATAACTGAAACATGTGCTGTGTAAAAAAAAAAAAATGTTTTCTCTTGTTTTGAATATGATATCTGGACTGCCAAAAATTTCTTTACAAGCATAAATCTAATTTACTTCAATAATTCTTATGGTTCACACCATTATCTATCTTTGTTTCCTTTTCACTTTGATTTGTATTTGATGTAGATACTCCAAAGTGAACCATCTACCCCACTTCATTCAAAAACCGCTTCCAACTTTTCATCTGTCTTGAGGTGGTGCCCAAACTTTTCCTCGTCAGTTCTAACACCTCTCTGTACCTACCACGGCCTGAACTATTACAGTGTCTGCCTTACACTGAACTCAAAAGTACAAGAGTGGATATATATGGATATATATGGATTTTAGAGAGAGAGTTTAAGTATTCAAGATACTGTGCCAAGTTGCTATAACACCCTTCTACACTCCAAATGTGCTTGTCTGAATAGATGATCAAATACATTCAGAAAATTATACTACAAGGCTATCACACAAAAAAGTGTAAGTTGCAATATGCTGCTTACATGTTTTAAGAGCGGCCTTTATCAAAACAATGAGGTGGGTTTGGTTTTTCAATGCTTACATAAGATTTTTTTAGTTTTATTATTGGCTCTACCACTGCAGTTAGCATCTTCCTGGGAAAATTTCTGTGCTTCACTTAAAAATGGCTAAAAAAAAATATTCTCCATATCTTCACAGAGCTGATGTGAGACCAAGTGCACTGAGATCCACACAAATTATAATTCTAATGAATGGAAAAGCTGACAACAGCACAAAATTTCATTATGTATTTTTAATTGTCCAATGTATTAGCTGGGAGAGAGATGTTAAACTATGTACACCATACTTATTTTGAGCCATATTGATTCTCACTTGAAAGATGCTGTAGGAAGAGAAAGGAGGATTTTCTATGTAAATACATGTATATAACATACCTCGAAGAACAGCTACAAGTAATTAACACTTTTCCTTTTGCTTTTTCCTTCGAATGACTCTTGTTTAGACATGCTGCAGAAGATTCCAAACAGCTCCTGAGGGACCTTAGGGTTTCTAGTTAAGTATTGACTGAAGAGCAGCTTCCCAAAGGAAGCATCACATCCTAGATGCTTTAGTAAGCTCCAGTAACACTTAGTGACACAGACATCTCAGCAGGCTAACCCTGAAGTGATAAAACTAAAATGCTGCCTTATTCTGAATCAAAGAGGTTCCAGTAAACAAATGCGATCAAGGCAAAGGATAATGGCCTTCTAGCTCAGCGGGGCTGTGTGTACAAAGGGATGTATACTGAGATAAATACACACATATCTTTATTATGTGGATTACAAATAAGTAATATACATATATTATGGATGCATGCTCAAAATTTTTTTACTGATAGGAGTATGTGATCAAAAAATGTTTGGAGACTTAAAACAAATATTAAGAACCTCAGAACAATCTCACTGCTGGAGTGAGACGACTATGGGTGACAGTCAGTATTCAGAATTTGAATTTTTTTTCCAACACATGCATTCAGTTTTCTTAATTCCAAAGTGTTTTCTTGGTCTCTGCTATTCCAAAATTCTTTCTCCTTTTATGTCAAGCTGCATAGCTCATGGCACAAATTGAGGGGAAAAACCCAACAAAGTTCAAGTAAAAGCAAGGTCTAACAAGAAGGATATCTATAAGAGAAACAGGGTGGGAAGAATCATAGAATTGTAGGGGTTGGAAAGGGCCTCAAGAGCTCATGGGGTCCAACCCCCCTGCCAAAGCAGCTCCCCAGCTCATATTGCACAGGGCGGCATCCAGACAGGTCTGGAATATCTCCAGAGAAGGAGACTCCACACCCCCCTGGGCAGCCTGTCCCAGGGCTCCCTCACCCTCACTGGGGAAAAGTTCCTCCCCATGTTGGTGTGGAACTTCCTGTGCTCCAACTTGCAGCCATTGCCCCTTGTCCTGTCCCCACAGACACTGAAAAGGGGCTGGCCATTTCCCCCTGCATCCCATACTTAAGATATTTATAAACATTAATAAGGTCCCCCCTCAGTCTTCTTTTCTCCAGGCTGAACAGCCCCAGCTCACTCAGCCTTTCCTCACAGGGGAGATGCTCCAGGCCCTTCATCATCTCCGTAGCCTCCTCTGGACTCTCTCCAGGAGATTCCTGTCTGTTTTATCTCAGGGAGCCCAGCACTGGACACAATACTCCAGGTGGGGCCTGACCAGGGCAGAGCAGAGGGAGAGGATCACCTCCTTCGACCTGCTGGCCACACTCTTCCTGATGCATCCCAGGATCCCATTGGCCCTCTTAGCCAGCAGGGCACACTGCTGGCTCATGGCCAACCTGTCATCAACCAGGACCCCCAGGTCCTTCTCCACAGAGCTCTTCTCCAGCAGGTCACCCCCAGCCTGTACTGATACAGACGGTTATTCCTCCCCAGGTGCCAGACTCTCCACTTGCTTTTGTTGAACCTCATCTGGTTTCTCCCTGCCCAGCTCTCCAGCCTGTCCAGGTCTCTCTGGATGGCAGCTCAGGGTCCTGCGTGTCAGCCACCCCTCCCAGCTCTGTACCAGCACTTGCTGAGGGTGGATGCTATTCCCTCATCAAGGTCATCGATGAAGATATTAAACAAGGCCAGACCCAACACTGATCCCTGGGGAACACTGCTAGAAAGAAGAATGAGAAAGAGAAGAGAGGTGTAGATGAATTCACAGCAGAGGGACAGAATATGCGTAGCATATTAACTCAAAAAAGGCTTCTCCTAGAGGCAATGGATCATATCTAGAGACCATACTGTAGCTTTTGAGTCTTCATTGATGCGTACCAGCTAATCTTTATGAATAGTGCCAAACACATCTTTGTGTCTGGAAGAACTGTCTGTCTGGCAATGCAAATCTTTATGGAGATTTCTCATCCAGAGCTGTGAATGTCTTTTCTAAAGAGCTGTCACTATTATAAATTCAGAGGTAGTGTCTGAGGGATATTAAAAAAAATTCTTCACCAAAAGGGTTATCAAGCATTGGAACAGGCTGACCAGGGAAGTGGTTGAGTCACCATCCCTGGAGGTATTGAAGACATACAGTAGTGGTGCTTAGGAACATGGTTTAGGGGTGGCTCAGCAATACTAGTTTAATGGTTGAACTTGGTCTTTTCCAACCAAAAGAATTTTATGATTCAAACCAAGTCAGTTACTGGTTGAATTTATCCTCAAATCAATGAGAAGACAAAAAAAACCCACCCCCTAACTGCAAGCCACTCCCATCTTACAAGATATTTTTATGTCCTATGTAAAATTATATCATGGAATCATAGAACATCCTGAGTTGGAAGGGACCCATAAGGATCATCAAGTCCAACTCCTGGCTCCACACAGGGCCAGCCAGGTCAGAGCATCTGAGTGCATCATCCAGATGCTTCTTGTACTCAAGTTGATATCTATAAACAGTCATCATAACAGTCTTAGTAAAGATGCCACTGATTAACAAGACAGACAACCAAAGCATCAGTATCACATGCTTTCCATTTAACATGCTTAAGTTTAAGGATGAAAAAGTGACAGAATATAACAGGAAGAAACAGTGCTGTTACTGCACATGCACTCTTAATGTGAGCAAAGGAACTCTGTCCTAGAACTGCATTCACACTTCCAGTGAACACATTGTGAGAGAGCCCTTTGAGGCTGGACTACCAGGTTTACTGTATAGGAGAGAAGAATACAACTTGCAATAGTAATCAGCAGATACTGGTCATTTTGGGTTCTGTTGCTTTTTCCCCTTTTTGTAGGGGCAACACTATGTCAGCAGAAAATTGTTTCATGTAAGTCTGGTCTCACTTGTGATTTCTGTCCCTGCAAAGTTTTAAAATGGGTATTTTAATTGTTTCAAAAGTAGGCTAGCTGAAGATGTAAATCCAGTTAGTGAGCCCTTGTTAGAAACCATATTGACCTCACCTCTAAAATGGTTTAAGAACTTTTTCCTTCTACATGTCTGCATAAATGTGAATGTGACAGCACGAGTAGTAGAATCTCTAGATGAAAAATAACAGTCAGATCAATGGCAGCACTTTCAAAGAACATCCACAGCTTATGCTTGGGTTTGGAACTATTTTGAAGAGCATCAATCACAATTTTAAGCTGCTCTTTTGTACAGAATTTTATCATCTGTGACAGGGTAAATACGATCTTCCCCACACCACTAAAGGTGAAGACCAGGGGATGTAAATAAACATATTTTTATCTTTACATTCAGCAACCCATTGTTAACCTGTGAGTGACAACTAGGCACAGATACCATTTTGTGACTGAATTACTGCCACTAAGAATTTTGTCTAGATTATCAATGCTTCTAAGGCCTTAAATGCCAGTATTTAAATAACTTGATTTTACTATGAGATGGAATTGTTATCGTGTATAGGTGTTGATTACTCATGCAGCAGTAACACTGCCAAATGGTGCTAGAATGAAGGCAAAAAAAGTTCTGATTTTAAATAAATCTGGAAAACATTATTTTTTAAGAAAATCTACCCCACAGTGCTAGTGAATAAGCAAATTTACATGGGGCTTAGAAACTAGCAAACTTTTACCCTGACAGTCCAATTGTACATTCACATTAGAATATTAGAAGTTCTTTAGAGCGTTAGGTGCTTAGCTTTAGATAAGCTACTTTGGGTACTGATGACTCTGTCCCACAGAAGTCAGTGCAATCCCAACTGCAATAGGCCTAACACTAAGTGCTGCAGTTCCACCAGATGTGGTCAGATCACATCACAGATTGCATTTGCAGACTGCATTTGCTAAAAGGTGTGGAGGTGTCTCTGCTCCCTCCTTTCAGACCTGCATTGCTCTTTCTTACTTTGTCCTAACAAAAAGGTTGGACCTCCACAAAGCTCAATTCACTTTATTACAATGCAAACTGATCATACTGGCAAAACCCACAGGTTTATGTGGCTAACAGTGAGAAAATATGGTCATAGAGGGGTCCAACAAGAGCAAAGATGAAACAAGGGAAGGAGACAGTAGCCAGATGGGAGTGAGAGAAATAGAAGCAAGGATTTAGCCTTCTGTCTGCAGAGTGACATTAAATGGCTCTGAGGAATGGGGAAACTGTCATCTGACCAACTAACGATTGTTTTGGATTTGTGAGAGCTGTAATCACACCTCTGTCTGTAGCACAGATCTACCTATCTAACCAGTGGCTTTTTCTGCCATAGTTTTGATTAGAAACCCTATTAAATAAAAGAAAAAAGTCAGCATTATATTAAAAAAATATAGTAAGAAATGTTCTCAAAGTGAGGTCTCCAGAATATCTGACATTTGAAACAGAAAATATAGTTGAACATTCTGTTTTTTCATTGCATACAATATATAATTGTTACAATTCTCTCCTGAATGGGGAAACATTTCCTTTCTGATGATGAGGAAAATCTTCCAGGAGTACACAGAAAGAAATTGAAATTTAATTTGTTTTCATTCACCAAGTGCAAGCTTGAAAAGATAATTTGTCATTTCTTGTTTTAGAAAAGTCTGTTGATATGTTTATGGGCATGGCAGCTACATAAAAATTACGGTATATCATATATAAATGACAAAACAGGAAATTGAATGCCACTTTCTTCAGTGAGCTCTCAGTCTTAATATCCTAGGCTTTTCTTTTTTTGATGTTTATCATCCCAACCATATTTATGCATATCAGCAAATTTCCTTTTGGCGACATCTGAAAGGCAGCTGCATATCTTAATGTAAAAATAGACAGAATTGATCTTAGACCTAACAGCTAAGGAAGGGGCAAAGATTAAGGGTATTTTGAATTTAAGTGGGCAAACTGAAAGAGGCTGTCAGTTGCAAACCGGAAAGCTTTCTAGCCAAGGACACTTGTTACTTGAGATGAGTAATTCTTTGGAGCTTAGGAGTGTATTTCCTAATTGGGCTATTTGAAGATCGGAACTAAACAATCCATTTGCAGCCTTGGCATCAAAGGACAGCAGATAACATGGGAAGCTGACAGGTACCAGGGCTGAAATTAAGTTTCCCTACCAATCTTGGAAAAAAGGGATCTATTAACAGCTCAGGCATTTTAATAAACTGTCAGAAGAGTAGAGCACATGGAGTTATAACTCGATGGGATTCAGATCTTGATAAATGTCCCAAGAAATCTGTCAATTCTACTGCATGGCCACATGTATCATTAAATCTCAAATTGCATCTGAGGAAACATTTACTCCAACCAAGCATGCACACAAACAGAGGTCAGGGCACCTTGTGCAAAACAGAGAACTTCCCAAATTTACAGAAGGTCCTTCTTTGTAATTAGACAACTATTAGAATCTACAGTATAATGCAACTAGCAGTTACCTATCCCCCCATCTCCACACAGGTGCTGTAGGGGAAGATGCAAGAAACTGTAAGATGGCAGTTAGGAAGAAAGCTGTCATGGTAAGTTAATACATCATTTGCTCAGCTGCAGTTAGGCTTTGAGTGTCTTCCTTGGTTGGACAATCTTATTGTTGTACAGCCCCATGGGAACTGATGATATACAAACAAAACTTACCAGATCTGCTGGTAAACATTTTGATTTCCAGTGACTGCCAACATTTTACTTAATATCTAAAACCCTATTTTGAAAATTCTAGTATTTAAATGCAATAACTTCTTATTCTCCCCATTTAGCCACGTGTAAAGGTCTACATAAGGATTCAAGTATTTTTCAGAGCAAAACATTTAACACAGATTTGAGAAAAAAATTCTCCTATACTTTAAAAGAGAAAACAATATCGAGAAGAATGTTATTAAACATTTAAGCTTAGCACAAGGGCTATATTAACTTAGCAAATTAAAAAGCAACACTAAAGCTTTGGTTTTCTCTTGTGCAGTGGAGTATATGCTATTTTCAACTGACACTTATTTCTGATCAACCCAATTCCTAGAGACTGACCACAACAAAATGTACATTGCTGTTTTCACTGAATAAGAAGGTAAGAGAATAGCAGTCAGGCTGCAGATTATATAGCAAAACTATCCAGTATGAGCAGAATAATAAACATACTATAAAGTTCTGTTACACACATTGTAAATCTTATCATGAGGATGACAAGAGCTGCAAATGAGTTATTTTTATTAAAGAGTTGCTTATCTCATTCTCCCAACACTACATAATTTCTACAGGTAGAGACACTCAATTAACATTTAGCAAAGAAGTTGCAAAATTACTCTGTCAGAATCCCACATAAATGCCACTGTAAATGGGACAACACATTAGGTGTGTATATCCTATGCAGCTAATTCTTGTCCCTATTTACATCATAGCTGCATGTCTGTTTAGGCTGAACAAAATCCTAGGAAGGAACTGAAGTTTGCAATGATGATAAAATATTTAACATGATTTTTATGATAAATGCCTCTTACAGCACACTTTATAAAGTATATTGACAAAAGATATCTAGAAAATGCTTTTAACAGCTGGGTCATCATCTCCTAGGTTAGGAATGAATTCTCAACAGCGTCAGGAATGGAGAGGGGTACTAAGCAAATAGTAAGTCTGCTTCGCTGGATATGCCCTGAAGGCTCTAACTGTTATGAAACATAATTTGAAATGTGCATTGATCTGTTCATGCCTCTTGAACTCTCTACAGGAAACTAGTCACTCCAAACACATGCTCAGGTGTTGAAAATTCATACTATTTACATAAAATTTGTTTATATCCTTTAGCAGTCTTAATAAATGGCTACATTTCTCTTTCTTTTTTTTTTTTTTAATGTTGCCTAAGACAAAAATACACTGACATAAATTAAAGCTCCTCAGCCCAAAAGTAAAGGTTTAAGCCCTAGCTCTAAAATAGTTATTTGCACTGTGAAAATGGGGTTCTAAACTTTTTTCAGAAAACAAGAAAATAACCAAAAGGAAAGGTTGGACATCAAAAGGAAAACTGGCATGTTTGGACTGAAGGACAATGGTATTAGAACTTCTTCTGGAATAAAGTGTTTCTGCTGGATTTCATTTCCTCTGCTAAGTCAGAGGCTTTAAAATAATTTACTTCATTAAAAAGAACAACAGAGTCGTCTCTTACAGGCCACAGATTAAAAGCAGGGCTCAGGAGAAGGAATAGTGTCTGATGACCACACACTTCTTACAGAACTCTGTAAACATGCCCTGACTACAGCTGGTACCTATATCAGTGAACTGAAGCTATGATTAGCAAAATTTCTTCCAACTCCAGATGCAGCATAAGTGGTTCTTGGATCTGCCCAACACTCTAATGTGCTATTAATGTAAACTAGATTATTACAAGCTGGCAAATCGTCAACTTGCAGTATTTAATTCCTAATTAACTATCCTGGTTTCATCAGGGATAAATTTAATTTTTTTGGCTAGCACCTGGCATAGTGCTGTATTTTAGATTTAGGAGGCAAATAATGCTGATAACACACTGATGTTTTGGTTGTTGCCAAGCAGTCAAGGACTCTTCAGCTTCTCATCCTGGCCTGCCAAGATGACAGGCGGCACCCAGAAAGCTTAGGAGGCTTACAGTTATTATTCCACTCACAATGAAATAATAGAATCACAGAATCATAGAATGGTCTGGGTTGGAAGGGACCCCAAGGATCATAGAGCTCCAACCCCCCTGCCACAGGCAGGGACACCAACCTCAGGCCTGGAGCTACACAAGGTTGCCCAGGGCCCCATCCAACCTGGCCTTGAACACCTCCAGGGACGGGGCATCCACCCCCTCTGTGGGCAGCCTGTTCCAGCCCCTCACCACTCTCTCTGTAAAAAACTTCCCCCTAATATCTAATCTAAACCTTCCTTCCTTTAGTTTTAATCCATTCCCCCTTGTCCTGTCACTGTCTATCCTTTCAAAGAGTTGAATCCCCTCCTGCTTATAAGCTCCCTTCAGGGACTGGAAGGCTGCAATGAGGTCCCCCCGCAGCCTTCTCTTCTCCAGGCTGAACAAGCCCAGCTCCCTCAGCCTCTCTTCGTAGGGCAGGTGCTCCAGCCCTCTAATCATCTTCGTGGCTCCTCTGAACCCTCTCCAACAGTTCCACATCTTTCTTGTATTGGGGGCCCCAGATCTGGACACAGGACTCCAGATGGGGCCTCATGAGGGCAGAGTATCTGTATCTTCACCCAGCAGTAGAAGCCCACCCAGCTCCCTGCACATCCCACCTGCAGAACACATTCTAGGATCAGGGCATGAACAGTTTGTCACTGTCACCTACAATCGTCCACAATGTCAGAATGCAGCCTGGAGATGTTATGCTCTATACATACTGTATATATATCACAACTATTGGGAAGTATAGAATATTTTGAACATTTCAGATTTGAAGTATTTTTGCCATAAGTTAGTAACATTGAAACCTTAAAAGTCAGATCTTAACCCTACTCTGTCAGTTGTTCCCTAGCAGCATGTGTTTCACTGTAACACTTGAAAAATCTATAGTACAACATCATTAAACCAGTCTGTGTATGTAAGTCTTACTGACTTGGACTGAAGTATTAATATTTCTCCAGATTTTAAGAAGAATGAACATGCATGTAATAGAATACTTACTTTCTACTCTTACTTAAGAGGCCACTTTAATAACAAAACATAGCCCAACATACTTACAATCCCTTTAATATACTTGAAAAGCATCAGATCAACAGCTTTGGAAAAGGAAGTACCTTATTCCTTGAAAACAAGGAGAACATGAATCTATGCAATGCAAACTTCCTCCAAGTTCAATCACACATCTCATGCCTTGAGAGAAACAAGGCATCCAAAAAAACTTAAGTTCTCTGTCAATTTAAATGAGCTCCTGGTAAAAATGGTAATTTGTAATATTGAAGAACTTGATAGGGAAACTGTAAGCTCATAAGAGAACCCACTTCATTCCTTATCCTGATCTCCGTGTGTATTTAAGAATTTGAAAGGCAAGACTTTCTTAGCCTCCAACAGTTGAAGTTACATAGACTTTCTATCATTTCTCCTCTTGATAAATTGTAAAAAATGAAAAAAAGCTTCTTTATAGCAATGGTATCTTTTGAAGAAAATTTTCTTTTTCCCTACTTAACTCAAAATATCCTCACAATCTCTTCATTAACTAATACTATTGTTATTCCCACTATACCTCTCCTTGGATTCTACATATGCATTTGCTAATGGACCCTTAGTTCTGTTCAACAGCCCAAACTATGAGGACAGAAACCTAAACAAAAACTACTCCATTTAACAGTTCTTCCTGCAATTCAATGCTTGTGTTGATCGACAGCATCAGACTGATAGACAAATTCAATATGGGAGACTATATATTCTGAAGTAATGTAATGCCTGTATTTTTTGCTGTAAACAGTTTTAAACTTGCTTCATTGCTCTGTAAGCAAAAAAAGTAGTTTGATGTTCAAAATTCAAACAATTTCAAAATAAAATTTACTCTGAAGTTAGTTCTAGTTATTAACAGTCTCTTAACAGAATAAATTAATATGAATCAGATTGGAAAGAGGTAAAGCCAGGCAAAAACTCCTGAAATTTATAATCTCACTTTTCAGCATGGATTAAATCTTTATGATGCCTCAAAAGAAAAAGACAAAACAACTTAAAAGAAGAAGAAAGATGGGCAAAATTCAGAATAATGGTTCTATTGAATTCTATACAGGCTAAGCTGAACATCCTTTGAATCTTAAGGTTTCGCCTTTATTTGCTACTACTTCAGACAACAGATCACTAAGCATTTGGTAAAAATTATTAAGCATACTTTTTTTGACAGTATCCCAGGAGTAGTGTAGTTTGCAGGGGGGTACTTCTACTCAGGGTCTCTGGAAACTATCATTGCTTGAGCTAAAAGCTACCATGGTGCCTTTCACAAGAAATGAACCAGAAGTCTGCTTTTCTGCATTTGAATGCTATATGGTTGACTGTCCATGACAGTGCCTCCTTGGCATTGTCCCACATCAAGAAGGAAATAATAGAAACATCCTAAACTCCACCTCCTCGAAAGTCACAGCATTTCTTCACAATGTAATGGGAGCCAAAATACTGTGCTGAAAGAGGCATAACTGTGTTTCAAAGGCATAAATACAACATCTGTACAAAACCTGTTACTCTTCTTCATAGCATACATGACTACAGAGGTCCAAAGTTTCTATATTTTTAGCATAGGAACTTCAGTTTCTGATCCTGAAGTTATAAAACTTGCAATTTTACAATCTTTACATTATACTCATCCAAACATTTTCAGAAAATGCTGATCCTAGAGTTTCAAACTAATCAAGAAAGCATTTTTTAATGGCTGAGTTGTCAACTGCCATTAAAAAAACCAACCAAAACCAGAAAGACAAACTTTTGTCCAGGCAGTTGAAGTACATACAACATACAATGATGCAGCACACATGTATGCAGGCAATACATATATTTTCAATTAGTGTGTTTTCTTGATTTTTTACTTTGTTCTTTCTCTTGTGGTAGATCTCAATTTACCAGATATACTAAAAAACACAAAAAACCCCACAATAATCATGCTTTAAAAAAAAAATCATACTTAAAAGTGTGAGAATTGTTAAAGAAGAATTAACATGAATAAATTCTACATTTAAATATTTTCTTTTAAACAGAAATTTACATAGAGGCAGTGTATAGTGCTGCACGAAGCTACTAGTCAAATACTGGAAAACAAAGTGCTGAAATATGACTGTATTTTAGTAGAAGACTCACCTGGACTTAAGAAATGAGAGAGAAATAGGAGATCCAGCTTTATCCTTAGGTCTTTTTTTAACAATAACCAGGAGCAAGCATTATAATCTCTGACTCAGATGATGTCTGCCCAGTAAGGAAACTATGTTTTACAGCAACTTAATAATGTGCAGTTGAAATCCTTTATTAAGTATGCAGATTATACCCAATACTATGTTATGACCTTATCCTAAAGGCATAAGAAAAAGACAAGAGAAAACTGTGACACTCTGCCCACAAAAAAGATTAAAATATAAGTGCCCATTATTACAAGTGGATTTTTAATAAATTACAGAGAGATTTGCTATTTGGAAAAAACACTTTATAGCTTATTGTTCTAATCACTGAAACTGTATGAACTAGATAGTTACTTGACTCAAAAGGCAAAACCCTTTTAAATTCTTACAGATTTCTTTAATTAAAAACATTTTAAAGTACCAATCGCAGCTTCCACTTTGTAAAACCAAAGTCAAGGAGACACAGGCAAAACAGTAAAGGAAACAAAAGCTGAATTTGAGATACAGCCTCTTACTACCTTGAAGATGCTAATCAGAGTAATAAGTTCACTGAATCGATTTGTCATCTTTGAACCACTAGAAGGAAAACAATGCAAACTGATTAATTAACCACTTAAATTAATCTTTGCATCAAAAAGAAACCAGCTGGTTTTCCTTTAAGTGATTCACTTATGTCTAATTTGGGATTAAAACTGTCTTGTAGACAGTCAACATTAACAGCTCTTCTCAAAGAGAATTCTTTTGGTAATGAAACAGAACTGAAATTGTAATTCTCCAAATGCACAACAACATTAGCCCTCACTTTAAGAAAAATGGGGGTTTAAATACCATGTCAGCTGAAAAGCTGTTAAAGTATCAACAAACTAAACTGAAATACGTATTCAATACAGTCTGAAAAATCCTAGGCAAAGAGCAATATAACATTAGATCTAATTTTAAAAGACACTGAATACATAACATAGCAATATCCAAGTGTGGTGGTTCAGCCCTGGCCAGAACCAGGACACCAAGTTTTCAAACACTTTTTAATTCCAGGAACTTTATTTCAAAACTCTTACATAAGTGTCTTTTAGCTTCTGCTCAAACGTCCAACGTTTCATTCCTGTTTTAGACTCAAATGACTTTGAATATGGCAATAGGTAGGAAGACCATACAGCCCTTGGTTCAGTTTCATTTCCCATAAGACAGCATATTATTTAATTAAACAGGCATCTTATCAGATATTGGAGAGTTTCCTGGGGACATTATTTCTACCTAATGAAGGCTGAATGACAGACAGCATGTTTCTGTTACATACTTCTCAGAAAAATATTAAATTCAAGACACAAGCTTAAAAATGCCTGCATAGTTTGTTTGGGGTTGTTTTGGGTTTTTTAAATAGCTGTAAATCAGTGACACTGATCTGGTCTGGAAATACAATAGAACCTGAAAACATGACAATGCTTTCCATGCTTAGTCAAGGAGTTCTGATAAACTTGTACAGATGCTTGCAAGATTCTCTTTATTGTGCAGTGTTAAAGCAGTGTTATAACTGATTACATACACTATTATACCATCATTTCAAAAGCTGTACCAAAACAAAAAAAATCCAATAGTTATTAGAACACCAGCTCTTTAGCTTGGTTTAAAGAAAAAAGTCCTAATTCACAACAGGAAGAAAAGATTAAATAATCCCCCAGGTTGTTAATTTTGGTTTAGTTTTCAGTATGCATAGGTAAGCCAAGAGGTAAAACTAATAAATTCAGTCTCTTACTGTTAGTGTGCACTACAAACTCAGCAATTTATTGTTTAAAGGACTCATCATACTTTCTGAGCTATAAATCTGTACATAAGCTTCAGATAAGCATCTAAAGTACATGATTCAGAAAGAAGAAAATATCAAAGG
The DNA here is from genome assembly GCA_020800305.1 of Porphyrio hochstetteri. Taxonomy (NCBI): domain Eukaryota; kingdom Metazoa; phylum Chordata; class Aves; order Gruiformes; family Rallidae; genus Porphyrio; species Porphyrio hochstetteri. Next base: position 6,505,168 of record CM036908.1, on the reverse strand, counting down.
AAGTGTTAAAAACATCTTAGCTACTGTTTCATCCCATCTCTTACCTTCATTTTTTCCACAATGGCAGCCATATTTTTATGAGTGCATAAGAAGATAATGGCAAACAAAAACACTTGCATAAAATACTAGGTAATTACAGCAACGCATCTCCAGACTTATATTTCCAGTTTTCCAATAAGAAAAACACAGGGTAACGTTTCCAAATGGTTTGGGCTTATTTCCATTCTTCTAAGACACTGAATGCAGGTTCATTTTGGCAAAGTTTAAAAATAACTTAGAGGTCCTCCCTCCTCCTTCCCCCATCACTTTAAAAAAACCAAACATTATTTAAAGGGCAAGAACACTATTAAGAAGAAATTAATTATTTGAAGAGTAATCATAATTCAGATTTATACGTTTCAAAGCTCACCACCATAAATATGTATGATGGAGAGCTTCTCTGACTTCAGAGTCCTTCCTTTATCTATGCTTAAAAAGAATTTTCTCTACTTCATGTTCCCATTCACTGTTCAATAAGGGATGACCTTAAAATACCTTTTTCTTGCTGCCACAGAAAGGACTGTTGTCATACAAAACAAAATGAAATAATAAGAAAAAAGAAAACAAATAGGAAAGAAAGAAACTAAGCTGAAAGGACAGAGCAAGCTATATTCAAAACAGTATATGTACTTCACTATTAAACATGATAGCTCATAACAAATATTTTGAAATATTTTGATTGTAACAGCTCCCCAATTTTCTACTTTTCTTTTTCTCAGTTTAACCAGCAGTGATTGAGTGCTAATACACTGACACTGAATAATGTACTGCACTGTCTCTACATTTTGACCTTTTATACTTTCTGCTTTAGTGTTCCTAGATCAAATAAAAATTGACTTACTGGGTTTAAATAAAATATCTGGAAGACAAGATTTTCTCAAAGCAAAGTTTGACCTACATTTCAAATTATGTTAATGTAACAGGTTCTTCGAATCCATGTTTTCCAAAACAATTAAGTAAAAAATAATCCTGACTGAACCTAACAAAAAAAAAATCCACCCAAATTAAAATAAATGGGTAATATTCTTTAGATATCACATACCAAAAATCTTTCTAAAATATACTTGATTTATATTCACAAGTGATTAAAGCTAGTAGCTAAGCGTATAATTAGCAGAGATGACACTATCACTAAAAACAGCTAAAAAAAGTCTTATATTAGAGGATACAAAATCAAATTTTACAAGACAAAGCACTAAATTTTTTCTTCTCATTCTCAATTACAATGGATGAGATTAGAATGTGAATAGAATGAATGATAAACTTAATACATAAAGCGTAACACTACAGACTTGCCCAGCATAAGTTTGTGCTTCTGACAATAGCATCTAACGTAAGCCTCTCCTAGCTCAGGACCAGAGTCATTACCTTCTTAAGATTTACTTAACAGTATAATCTACATCAGAGCAATTCTAAAATTGTAATAATATAAGTTTGATTATACAGTGTAGACACTGAGAAATGGTACAGAATATGGCTTGCATCACCTGCAGGTTTATGTAAATCAGAGAAAGACATTTGCTCTTCTTACATTACTATAGGCTTACTAACATTGCTTTATTAAAAAATAATTTTAAAGGGGCATGACCTTCCCAAATTCGTTGCCTTATTTTGCTAAACATGTCTTTGTTGATTATCCACTACTTCTCTGAAGTAGCAGTACAGTATCTTGAAACAAAAGAACTCTGCAGACTGTGTCTCACTGCTTTAGCACACCATGTCTAGCTTCTACGCATTTCTATATTTCCCAAGAAAATATTTGGTGGAAGTTATGCTCCAGAATCTATTATTTATACTGTTTCTTCTATTAATTCCAAGTGTATAAGTGAGATTTAACCTAACATATGAGAATGCGTTTGTTTAGAAGGTAAATATTTATTAAAGCATTTAGCATTGGTTACCTGAACTCACATATTCTTCATACCTTTAACTAAAAAATTGTGACAAAATTACAATACCTGTAATGTTTTGAAAGTATTTAAGCAATAACAAACAAAAAATTTGCTACAGCTTAATGTTACTTTTTCTTTTAATCAGCAACTCTAACTGTGCTATACACAGGCTCAGCTGTCTTCTGAAAGAAGAGAGGTGTGGGCTGACCTTTTCTCCCTAGTGACAAGTGATAGGACAAGAGGAAATGGCATCAAGTTATGCCAGGGGACATTTTAATTGGATATTAGGAAAAACTTCTTCACAGAGAGGGTTGTCAGGCATTGGAATAGGCTGTCCAGGGAGGTGGTGGAGTCTCCATCCCTGGAGGTATTTAAAAGACAGTCAGATGCACATGGTTCAGTAGTGAATGGCAGTTTAGGGCGATGGTTGCACTTGATCATCTAAAGGGTCCCTTCCAACCATGACAATTCTATGATTCTATGATTATTTATTCATGAGAGTTTGATTACAAAATTTAGAAGGACTGGACTTGGTAAAAGATTTAAGGGGTTTAGTATGAATGGAAGTTTTTTCCTTGTGGCAAATAAAAATTTAATTGTAGCAAGCATTTTGACTATGTTTCCCACAAATGATGATGTTCTTCTCTTGATGAAGAGACAGAGCTGATGCTTCCAACTCAAAAAACCCACAGCAACTAAAGCAAATCTAAGTCTGTAAAACAAACTGTGGTCCCAGGATCAAATATAGACTGTCACTGATTTGTATGATAAGCTTTTTAGACCCAATCAGACTAGACATTACAAAAATTAGATAAACAAAAGGAATTTTGGGCCAGGTCTTGGGTACAATTTAGGTTGATGGTATTTTTCCTGTTTTCAAACATTTCCCTGTAATATCACCTTTGTGATCTGAACTGATGTTTTTAGTGTAAGAATCACAGAATCACAAGGTTGGAAAAGACCTTTAAGATCAAGTCCAACTATTGGATCATCAAGTCCAACACCTTGCCATGCTCAGTGATTCCAGAATGCAAGTTCTTAAACTTAGTTAAGAAACTGGAATTTATACCTTTTATTTCCTCAGACCTTGTCCACTTTGTTAAAATATTCAATATTTAGTGCAATGCTATTAAAATAAATTTGGTTATGAGATCAAAATCACTTCAAGAGCAGAAATCTAAAATCTTTATTTGTTACTTACTGAAATATCCCATTGGGTGGCAAGCTAGATTAGTAATCCATCAAGTAGTGGACCACATCAAAAGCTGCAAACCTGAAATCAGGTCTCACATCATCTTCAGTTCTTAGGTATTTAAAAGTATTGGTAGTCTTCTGAATTTCTCAGTTCTCCTGGACAGTATACTTATCAAGAAGGGAAAACAACTGTGGCCAGTCTTGATACATCACCAGAGAGCTAAGAAACTCCTCCTACTCTGCAAACGATCCTGAAACTCTGTACTACAGCACTGTATTTTCCTTCATTCACTATTCTCTCATTGAGTCTCGAGTCGTCACAGAATACCACGTTGGAAGGGACCTCAAGGATCAATGCTATTTGTAAACTTTATGTTAGCTCACTTCTATAGGTCAGATTATGCTTCATAGACAGTCAGTTTACCACTACAGGCAGGATTGAAAATTTTGATACTTCTACAGAAATTCATAAGGAGAATCCAAAACCTGCAATATTTACAAATGCTTCAGTGAAGAAGGGAAAAAGGCAAAAAACTACAGAGTTAAGTTTTAGTAGATATATTTAAGCTTATTATAAAACTTCCTGAAACATGTTTGTCAAAGTACTTTAAAGATAAATCCCACTTACTACAGTTATATCCACCATAAATCTCTATTTCTATTTTCACACACACACCCTGAATTAACTATAAAATCATATCCATTGAGCGGAAAAAAAAAGTTACTTTATTGAAAATACAATTTTTCTGTCTTGTATTTATAATTCTCAATTCATGCAAATTTATATTAATGGAAGAGAAGGCTGAGGGGAGACCTTATCACCGCCTACAATTACCTGAAGGGAGGTTATAGAGAGGTAGGTGATGGTCTCTTCAGCCAGGTGACAGGTGATAGGACAAGGGGGAATGGCATGAAGCTGCCCCAGGGCAGGGTTAGATTGGATGTTAGGAAAAAAATTTTTACTGAAAGAGTTGTCAGGGCCTGGAACAGCCTGCCCAGGGAGGGGCTGAGTCACCTTCCCTGGGTGTGTTCAAAAAAAGGGTAGATGAAGTATGTAGGGATATGGTTTAGTTTAGTATGTGAATGGTTGGACTTGATGATCTTAAAGGTCTTTTCGAACCTTATTATTCTGTGATTCTGTGACTATTTTTTGACTACATTAACTATTCAGAGAAGTGGCTTGCTTAGGTGAGGACAGTCAACCACACAGAATCATAGAATGGTATGAGTTGGAAGGGACCCCAAGGATCACAGAGCTCCAACCCCCCTGACACAGGCAGGGCCACCAACCTCAGGCCTGGATCTACACTAGGTTGCCCAGGGCCCCATCCAACCTGGCCTATCCACATCCATGGATATTCACAGAATTAGTCTGATAAAATGTTCCATCTAAAATCTGCAACAGAAAATAGTTTCATCCATTTGCACCAAATTTGAGTGGAAGTCCATTATATGGACATGAAGTACACTTTGACATTAAAAAAAGAGAAAGGTCTTTTTATTAATTAGAATAAATCCATTCGGTCTTTATTTGCTTTATTTCTGTACATGGGTTTTGCCAATAATTTCATTACTGAGTATCTTAATATTCTGTAACTACTTCTTCCATTTTTCATCTTGAAGTTACAACAGTTAACCACCATTCTGTCTCCTTAATGAATTTTTCTACTATTTTGATGCACAGCTTTCTCTTGGCTTAACACCTTTTTTATGCTATTTGCCAGATGTTCTTTTTTCCTTTGGAAAAGTAACTTTTCCAATTTTCATGTCCTAAGTCCTTTACACATTAAGCTATTTACATGTTTACGATCTACTAGTTGCATCATAATTAAACCTGGGCTTCTCATTCAGTATGTAAGAGCATTTGTCCAAGAAAACCTATCTTTTGCCTTGCCTTCTTTTTTAAATAAAACCCCTTTATAAACATTTAAATGTATCACATCATGAGTAATAAATAGTACTTAGGCTTCACATTAACAGACATGTATTCTATTATTCCTCTACTGTCAACCAACTTAAAAATAACTGATTTGGTATAATGAAGGTCATAGTTCTCAAATTAAAATGAGCAATCTATGTTGACAGGACAGTGAAGCAAGCCAAATGAATTCACATGTAGATTGTAAATCCATTATTCTTGCATAAACTTTCATTTAATTTAGTGGCATAGGAAAATGGTATTGAATACCAAGTCAGCCCTATTTCTAGTGTATCAATAAACAGATCTCTAAATTTTGTTCAGTGTTTGTGAACATAATCATGAATTTCTGATTCCAGCTTCAAATTCAAAATTGGTATAAAGACTGATAAAAATAAATATTACATAAAATTTCCTTCCTTGGCATGAGCTAGAATACAATAAATAATCCCAAGGATAATCCACTTCAATCGTGCACCAAAGACACCAAATTTTCTAAGACTCCAAGTTTTATTATCATATTCCTACTCTTCATAGTAAGCTCACTTGTGTAGAAAAATGAGTCACAGACCAACACCTAAGAATCAGCGCTATGCCTTTCAATAATTACACCTCTGTCACTGAGAGCAGCACAACCCTTATTCTAATTTACGACTCCTGTATTTTACCATCTCAGTTACATCAGTCATTACATAGTCCCCCATGTTGAATGCTATACAGATGACTGCCATACCATGTCTTCTGCCAGATCCATCAGTTACTTGGTACCAGCTATCTTTTCAAATGAATGAAATATTGGGAAGTTGCATTGAGATTACCTGTGGTAAACCTCAGTTGTGTTTTATGCCCCTGCTTTGAATTATTCAGTAAATGTTCATTCTGAAGTCTTGAATGCTATGAAAAGTAGAGGACCTACTGCTAGAAGGCCTGTGACACCACAGCAGCTAAAGCTAAATACATACGCTGCTACTGAGCCAAATTATAACAACTTTGTCTGTCTCCATAAAACCTGTTGACCTGCAGATTGAACCAAATTTGAATGCAATTAGGTGGATCATGAATCACATATGTCTAATTGTGTACATAAATAATTGTTTTTGTAAATGGAAGTACCTGTTTCGCTCCTCAAAGACTGTTTATGTGGCAATGTCCAAAAAAACCAAGGAAAACAAAAAGCAAACCAAAGCCTGCGTGACTTTACATGGCCAGATTTCATATTCCACCCCATAAAAAGGTGCAGTGTAGAGCCAACAAGATACTTGCTAGCCACCTACAAACACTCCTGACTCCCTGTTTCCCTATAAAATAGTAAACTCCGTTAACCATTAATTGTTTAAATCAGAAATATATTTTAAAAGGATACTTTTAAGTACATACAGCAAGGAAAATGTTTCGTAAAAATTGACCAACAGTAGTCAAAGTTCTGTATCTTCACCTGATGTGTGGCTCTGCACGCACAAGTACCCTGGCCCCAGGCCTTAAACCCAACACCGCCTGCATTGCCAGCATCCTGTTAGCTTGTAAAAAATGTCCTATTGCTCATTCTGTATTTGGTGGAATTTTAAAGCATGTTTCATGTTTTGTTACACATAGAAAACTGTAACAACTATGTAACTGTTATTTCCTTTCCCTTACCTATTTTAAACCAGCATGTGCCCCTAGACGTAGGCAGAAGAGAACATAATTTAGGTAGAATTACAGAACTTGTAGTATGTCAAGTGACAGAACAGAGCATAATTGTAGGGAACAAAGGAATGGTCCTTATAAATAGAAGGTATCAAATTAAATACTATTTTTTGTGCTCAGTGAATAGCATTACTTTTTACCACTCTCTTCAGTTTAATAATTTACCATGATATCTTTGCCTATAGCCTGAAATTTAAATGCAGGCTGTGAATTTCTCCCACAAAGCCTAAACCAAATTAGGTACAGTAGAATTAAAAACTAAATAAGGTTTGCTTAATTTCCTATGCACTTAAATTAAAAAAGGCAAATAAGGCCTCAGGGAGATCATCTTAGCAGATAATTATTCAATCAAAGAACACTAAAACACTATTAATATTATATCAGGGTCTTGGCGCTATCATTTTAAATAAATGAAGGATAATAATAGAAACATACAAGCTTGAAAGATCAAAGCATGTTCTCTTTCAAAGTTCTTTGTAAGTGGAGGAAGAAAATCTTGACAGGATTTTACTATTCCTGTAAAGTAAATAACCTGCATTGTTCTATAAAATATTTTAAATTACCTTTTTATTTGTTATTCCTATTGTTGTTTTAGAATAGGGGTTTTTTTGTTACAATAATTCACCAAACATTTTCCATAATAGTCAGCTTACAGCAGCTATTACTACACATACTTAAAAGATTACTCTCATCTGAGTCAACACCAACCTAAACACAAAATTGGTACTAACAAAATGATGAAGAGGACTAGTCTGTCTCACAAATATTAACCCATCATTACCAGTAATGAGTCATGAATGAAAGACACAGAGTTTGTAAAGAAAACACAAGAAAAGAAAACCTGAGAGGTGGTGCTTTCTTTTGGAAACTGAGGAAAAGAATACAATGAAAGATTTTACCATGACACTGTAAGGTATGCAAATAGTAGTCTAACACGTTACATAAATAGATTCAAACTAGATGACAGCTCAATTTATGGACTATATCAACCCAAAAGACATTACTAGTTCTCCATGTTAAAAACACAAACTTCCAGTACACATACTTTATTCTCCTGCACAGATGAGGTTAGCATAAACCATTTGTAGATATCAAAATACAGTCTCCTCACAATGTAGCTTTCTATTCTTTCAGGCTTAGTTAGATTCTCCAACAAAATATCACATTATTTGGTTCTACCTCTTTCATATATTTAAATGTGGAAATTCTGACCCCTGCGCCCCTTGTGTCAATTAGACTGTCTCTTTACTGACCATTTTTATGCACTAGCTTCATCTTTTTCTCTCATCACATCCCTTTGAAATCTACCTGTAAGATTTCCCAGATATCCACATTCTCCTGATGTGTTCAGAAACTTGCTCTTCTGCTGGGACAGTACTGTAGAGCTCAAGCAGGTGTGCACACGCTGGAGAAGTAATATTATCAAAATATTCCATGCAGGTGTTGAGATAACATTAAGGTCTAATACTAAGAATTAGTGCCCTACAACATTTCTCTCAAAAAACTTATGGCTCCACTTCCTTTGGTAACTGAATTGTCAACATCAGCTACATTGTGATTTTTATTCTACCATTATGGTTTTAGACAATGACTCCTAGGGACAGGAAGTTGACAAAATACATCTGAATATGCCATATGAATTGTAATTATGAGAATTTTAAGTCTTTCTCCCTTTTACTAACAGAAGTCGAACCAGCAACATACCTCTTTTTTCTCTGTGAGCTTCTTCCAAAAGTTTTTCTTGGGTTTTTATCTGTTTATAGAGATACTGATGTTCAGTCTCCTTCATCTGTGTGAAGTGCTTGAGCTGTTCTCGGCTCTGTAGCAAGTAGCATCGCAGCTTTTTCTCCTTACTTTCTCTCTCCTTTACCTCCTCACACAGCCACTGAAGCTTAGTCTATGTTAAAAAGCGGGACAATAAAAAGTAAAGAATTCTAATGAAAATAAGAGGACATAAATGTTAACTGATCATGTTGGTTTTTGGAGTCACAGATTATTCATTTCTACCTGCTACTGAATAACAATAATAAAAAGGGACATTCAGGTATTTTAAAGAACAAACCTTCAAAGAATCTCAAAAGACAGATATGATTTTGGCTAATTGTACCTGAAAAAGCAACACACATTTCTCCTTTAATTCTTACCTCTATTATCTATAGCAGCAGTCTTTCTTGGTCTACAAGTGTAACCTAAACCATACATTATCAATATCCTTAAATTATCTAACATACAGACAATTGCAATTTTTCCCTAAGTCAATTCTCCTGTGGCTGACCTTTTAACACAAAAATTTAAAAAAGCAGAATGTCTTCTACAGTGTCTCATTTGTAAAAGTCATTGGGTAAGAAACATGTTTATGAGTCGAGGGAGCAGGAATAAAGCTGCAAAACAAGAGGCAGGGGTTGCAAGTTACCAGTCACCACTTTATAGAAGTTTAAGCAATATGTACAACTAAATTACAGGGTTCAAAAGTTTCAAACAGAGGGGGAAGGAAAATAGTTCATTTTTCAAGAATCCAATCTAATATCTCTTTGATTTAAAAAATAACAACCTTATAAAAAAATAATTTCTTGCCTTGTTATAACCCTGTAGAAGAAACCCAGCCTGGTGACTACATTATCATGTTTTTCTTGTCTGAAAATAATTGAACCAGATTTAAAGGCTGTAACATTGCAGCAACTCCAATACCTCAAAACAAGAAACCAAAACAAACACACACACACCCCCCACAACCCCCCAAAGAGCATTGCTATTTATTTTACTGTAGAGACAGCTATTTCTTGTTGATAGCAAAATTTGGATAATTATTCCATCAGTTGAAATAACAGTCTGGGAATATCACAAATGTTGCCAAAGGCATGATTTTGTATTTCTCCTTTTTCTTTTAAGTGCCTTTCCAAATGCATTTTCAACTGAATGATTATAAATGTTTCATATTAGCTTATTCAGTAAAATTTCAGGAGGTTTGACTATTACCTTTGTTTCCGCTAACCAGCGATGAGGATCATTCAGCACCGTTGGTGTAAGTGATATTGCCTGTGGAATAGCAGGAGAAAGAAATAGGCATAAAACCAAGAATTAGACACAGAAAAAAAGAAAGAGTCTTTCCTGCTTACTGGAAAATGATTAGACATATGCTTTGCTAAAAATCCAGCTAAGAAATCATATCTGTAAATGGTTTAATAGAACTATTTAACCATAAATTGGTCACATTTAAGAGGAATTTATGCAAGCACACTGATAAAAAGTTTATTTAAAGGTGCAATTGCATCAAAAGTAAGTTTTTGTGTTCTGAATCTGTAGTTCTCTCCTAAGAATCCCTATAATGACATCTTTCAAAGATCCCCAGGACATAGCTTTACATCAAAGTATATATTCTCAGCATGAAACTGTATGTCCATTTTTGAAAATATCATATTTCATAGAATCATAGAATACCAGATTGGGAGGGAATTCTCCAGGATCATACCAGATTGGGAGGGAATTCTCCAGGATCATCTGCTTCAACCCTTTTTTGCAAATGCTCTGTCTAGACAAAAGCCCTGCCTATAAAGGATGGCTCAGCGTCTCCTACAACCAAATCTTAAAAGTGTCCAGTGTCAGGAATCCACCACCTCCTGTGGAGATTATTCCAAGGGCTGACTCTTCTTCTTGTGAAAAATTTCCTCTTGTGTCCAATCACAATCTGCCCAGAAGTAATATGCACCCATTACCCCATATCTTTTCCATGTGACTCCTTGTAACAACGGAGTCTCCTTCTCTGGAACATGGTGGTGAGGAGGCCCCTAAGCCTTCTTTTCTCAAGGCTGAATAAACCAAATTCTTTCTGCCTTTTCCTCATAGGCTCAAAGGCTTCCCAGGCCTTTGAGCATCCTTGGGGCCCTCCTTTAGACCCTCTCCAGCCTGTCCACGTATTTTTTTGGTATGGTGGAGACAAAACCTTAACAGAGTTTTCCATCTGTGGCTTTACAAGCACTGAGTAGAGTGGGATAATGATGCCTGTATCTCTGCTGGTGATGCCCCTGTTGGTGTAACCCAGCACCCTGTTGGCGTAACCCAGCACCCTGTTGGCTTTCTTTGCCACTGAAGTACACTGTTCATTCCCATTGAGCTTGTGTATTTCCAAATAAGACAATCAGAAATGACTATTTCTTAAGAAAAGGCCAACTTCAGAGTTACTCATCTGGGTTTTTCCTCCATTCTACAAAACAATAGTGGCTGCACATAAACCAGAAGTAGCATAACCAATTGTTGTTAGTCATTGAACTGTCATCAGTATGTCTACAGAAATGCTATATGCAACATAAATGTCTTATCAAAAAGTAAAAAAGGGCAAACCCTCAAAATCTTTAAATTATGCTTCATGATAAGGGTCTTAGTGTTTTCAATGAAAAAGACAGATCACTGGCTTTGAATATTTGATAGGCATAAAAGGAAAACTGTAATCCTCACTAAGAGGATAAAAAGAAGATAAACTTCTGGTATGCTTCATTAATACTTCATACAATGAATAAATATGATATGTCCTTTTTTTGCATTCACACTCAACTGTATTAAATTTGTTTTAAAGCTTCTTCTTCATCCTGTCTCTCATGTGATCCTATCCCATGATTACTAAATTGAGCTTTTCTCTAATTTAAAGGGTTGGGGGTGTTTATGTATTTGTTTTTACCATTTCTGCAATTCAGCAAGTCTTTGAATACTTTTAGTCCCGATCTGATAATTTTTGTAACAAGTGTATTTCTTTAAGAGGTATTTATATGAGTTTTAACTACACTGAGACCAAGTGTAGAGACCTAAACAGCACCATTTAATAATGTATACAACTCCTACGTGATAATTATCACCATGTAAGGACACAGGTGAGAAGAAATGCTTTAGTAGGCATATTGATTATGACTTCACAAAGTAATGCATACCTGAAAGCTGTGGCTTCCATGGTTGCAAACCTCATTCTGTGCAACCACAAAGGCAGCAGTATTCAGTTTATAGTTTAAGCATGACTAGCTTAGTTTTTGCAAGCATAAGATTTCTTACAAAAAAGACTGAGTGGAAAAATAAATCTGAACAATATATGTGGAATTCTTTGCTTAGAACTCTAGTATGCAGTGATTATAAAAAAATCCAGCACAGGGAAGGTTAAGCCTGATGTTCAAATTCTCTGAATGTAAGTATTTGTCCATTAAATTCCTCACTGCTCACCTCAGTTGCAGTGGCAATTTCTTCTTGAACTAAGAACCTGTCTGAAACCTTTTAGAAACCTTGGCAATACCTAAAGTACTGGGCAGAGGAACAATATAACAAAGGAAACTTCTTATCTTTTTAAAAAATAAAAATTCAAACCAAGCACCACAAAACTTTTAATATTTGTTTTCACATTAGCTTTCTCATCAAAAACTCAGATTCAAATCTGAAGTGGTGTAGGGGGGGAAGCAGAGCAGAGTATGACTTGATGTCTCTGTGGTTGCTTTAGCTGCTAGCCAGGTTCAACCACAGCAGTCCTTTCCACAGGAGTATAAAGCTCTAGCAGACATTGGACACCAGTGTACTGTTGCAGTAGTGATTAGCACTGGCTGTTCTTCAACCATCAGCAATCCCACAACAGAAGAATGCTCTGAGATCAAGCAAGGTGGACAGCTGTTTAATTTCCTCAAACTCAAAGGCAGCTATGTCAAAAGCCCACTAGCACCCATTTGGGTCCCTGAAATACCCTTTCCTGAGGTAGCCTGTACCAAGGATGCATGGAGCCTCTGAGCCAGTCACAACAGGGTGCTTTTGCCACTCATTCACAGGTGAAACCAGGACAAGAGAGTAAAAATGAATTGTGATAAAAGCAACCAGCAGAACTATGCATCAGATTAAAAATTCTCCAGGAGGTGGGAAGCTAGTCCAAAAAGGCATGGTTGGATGACCTGACAACTATACCAGACCACAAAGATTTAATTAAAAAAAGACTTATCTGTGAGGATACAGAGGTCAAAGCCTGTCAAATATGTTTTATTTGAATTTGCATCTGTTTGTGCACAGCAATATCCCAACTCTATGGATAAGTGGAGAAAAAGACATACTACAGAGCTGAAAGAAAGTGACCTCTCCATACCTTCAAACAAACGAGGTGAGGCAAAAAACTTAAAATAGAAAAGAAATAAAAAAACATTAAAAATATAATGCTGAAAAAATTCTATTTCAAAAGCAGCCTGGCCCAAAGTGACCACAGACTCTAGAGTCAAAAGTATGCCCTGTTTAAATAGCAAGACAAAACAGGTGTAACATGAGTATAATCTGTCATTACAACAAAAGCTAAAAAGCCACCATGTCAAGCACTTGTGATACAAGTACCCATAATGCCACTGACTATTGAGTTGGACTGTCCACTTCCTTTTTTCTCTGCTCTGTACAATGTCTAAGAGGATTAATGATGTAGAATCATTTGGAGGGAGGAAGAAAGGATTCTGTCACTGGGGAGCAAGTGAGAACACTCAAAAAAAAAGTTAATGGGCACAAGGGTTACAGGAGAAGAAAGAATGGGGAAAAAAAAGCTACAGCAAGCTACATGTTTCCTGAAATTGAGTTTTCTGGATACAATGACCTGTTCTACAGGAGGTGGTGGTTATAAACCTTTTACTTTTTTCACTTTCATCATTTACTTCTTTTCATTAAAGAATAAGCATCTAAATATTTAATAAAGTATTTTTTTTCCCTCCTCCTCCCCCCATAATTTTAAAAGCCTTTTAGGTGTTTCCTTGGAGACTTCTCCCCTCTAATGAGGTAGCCCAGGAAAACCTGCCTCAAAAGTCTGGCTGATGTAAAGTCCTTTCACACAAGAAAAAAAAAACCCAAAAACTATTCATCACAAAATAAAAAAGGGCAAAGGAAAGCAGGGATGATTAACACATATCCCATTCTAGCAGTGTGCATCTGTACCAGCTAAACTTCTGTAATCCTATTGCCCATAAATTACCTACACCGATCATGTGAGAGGTGACAATAATGCATACAAATTCTGCTACAAACATTCATTAAGAAAATAACAAAAACCTGCAGCATACTTAAAACTTAAAATTACTTTGAATTTTTCCATGGAGTCCCGAGAAAAAATTTCACAGGCAGCATCAATTTCACTTCCTATCGTGGTGAGAATGGATTCCTGTTCCATTTCTAGGTGACGCAGCTGGTCCTTAAACTGCAATCTGGCCTCATCCATCCTTCTCAAATGATCTTCTTCGCTGCTGATCTGTTTATCCTAGAGTGGAAGAGGAAAAACAAGCCCAAGAAATTATTGCATTAATAATACACATCCTACAGTCACCCATGCACTGAGTTCTATTCCTTTCCATGGAAAATAATACTTTTTATTAGTACACAAGTTCCTCTATTGTCCTTATTGTCCTGTAAATCAGTTATTAAGAAACTGCTACCAAATCCAAACCCAACAATCACAGAGCTTATTTTCAGAGTCAAAAACCAGACATTCTATTATAAAACTGTTTCATGAGTAGAAAGAGAGCCCACCAGAAACACTCCCCTTATCCTTTGCCATGAACCTGCTACAGGCATCTAATCTCCATCTTGACAAAGAGAGATCCCTGAAAAAACACCCCTGTATTGGCACTTGGTATTATCTCAGAGAAAAAGTATTCAAAGAATCTCTTACAGGACAGCAATTTGCACTGAGGAAAACATTTTATATTACCATCTAGTGTCAGAAAGCTCATTAAATATGTGATACAACTTTTTAAAATTCAAATCCTCTTCCTTTATATCTAACGTAGAGCCACCAAGTAAACCTAAACCTGACAGCAGTTTTGTTACACAATATATCAAATTATGCATTGTAATTAACATAATAAGACTATCTTGTGAGAAGTAGTGCAATTGGTTTACATCTGTCTGCTGCTGAGATCAGCACATTTCAGTATTTGCAGGTGACTGAGAATGGTGAGAAAAACAAGAATAACTACTGTGAAAATGTATTTATGGACCTCTGCAAAGACAAGTGCAACTGTTTAAATTGTACTCATTGGAAATCTGCACACACTGCTCAAGAGACACCACTGTGGAGACAGGTGTTCTAACACAGAAGTCCTATGAATGGGATAGAAATGGAATCATAGAAGCATTTTGGTGGGAAAAGAACCCTTAAGATCAAGTTCAACTGTAAACTTAATGCTGCCAAGTCCACTACTGACCCATGGCTACACCACATCTCTGTGTCTTAAATACCTCTGGGGATGGTGACTCAACCATATCTGTGGGCAGCCTGTTCCACTGCTTGGCAACACTTGGTGAAGAAAATTTTCCTAATATCCAATCTAAACCTCCCCTGGTGCAACTTGTAGCCATTTCCTCTTGAACTATCACTTGTTCCTTGGGAAGAGAGACCAACACCCACCTCACTACAGCCTCCTTTCAGGAGGTTGTACACATATAGGTAGAGGTGCTATATCTATTTAGCAGAATGGGTGCTTTTTATTATACCTTCAAATGTGAAAAAGCTGATCCTGATAAGAAACCCATTTTTTAAATTTAATTCATTCAAAAGTATTTGAGTTAGGCATAGCAATTTTGAACTGAAGGAATCACAAGAAATTTTAATAGTACAGGTTCAAATATTTCTGCAGTACCCATACAGGAGTTGAAATAAAAGTTCATGAAAAATTTATAAGAAATTTCCTGCGATAAACGCACAAATTGTTTTGTTGAATTTTGAAGTAGGAAACAAAATCTGTCATATATTAGAAAATCATTTTTCAACACTGTCAAGTACTGACAAATATATGCTTTAAAATGGAGAAGGTAAAATTTCACCCATGTACAGAAATGCTTATCTGAAATTGCAACGTTGCCAAAAGAGAAATATAAGATATTCCAAAAAGCACAATGTACATTCACGTTAGGAAAAACAAATTAAAAGGTAATGCTGTTCAACCAATCATGGAAAAGAAGTAGAACAATGCAGAAAGAGGAGTTGCAAAATACATTTTTTTCAGGAACACTGTATTTATCACTAGATTTTTGAAAAGAAAGGCTGACCACTCAAACTTGTGAGCCTAAAAATTAATATTTGATAGTAAATATTAATAACCATAACACTAGCAACAAGAATGGCTGGCACACAGAGTCTTAGAAATACAATGCTTGTATAAGAAAAGGATGTGTGTTTCTTTAAAAGCTTGCTATGGTTTTCAAGCAGAACAAAATTTTCATCAACTTATTTAGCTTTTTTTTTTTACTATGCTTACATTGTTTATCTACTTCAAATTAGCTCTAAATTACTTATAACTGCATTGAACCTTTAAGAAAACATGAAGAAAACAAGAAGCATTTGGTTAAACATTTATTAGTTACCTATGTTTGATATAGGGCTGGGAACAAGACTTCTACTCCTTCCAATTATTAGGGAATTTTTGGAGGGATACAACTCATGACACAGAAAAAGTCCTTTTGCCTTCTTTGACTTATATATAGTCATATTGCAGTGCACAGTTTATATATTCTTTAATATGCACACATATTATTTTGCATTTTAAGTTTTTCTTCTGTTTCTATAATTCTTAATTTATTTTAATGTATTTGTCAGCAGAGAGATCGAATCACAGTTAAAACCAGGCAAGTTTACCTTCTTGTCCAGTTCTTGTTTAATAAACTCACATTGACGCCGGAGTTTTATATTTTCTTCTTCATTTTGGGTTAATTCTTCTGTCAATTTATCACACTCCATTTTTATCTTCTCCAGTTGTCGACACTGAGTCTTGACTATGTTTTTTTCTTCAACAAGTTCCATCTGATGGTAATGGGAAAATAGATTACACAGTCAGTATATGGGTTACTTTATAACATTCCCAGACTGCGGAATTTCAAATCCATGGATCCCTGTTACAGAAGGATATGTCTATTTAATTTCTTACATCAAAGTTATATTAAGTTCAATCACTTATCTGAACACGGAAAACATGTATCACAGAGTTGTAGAACTATACAGTATTTGAAAAGCAGTAAATAGAAGTCTCAGATTCTGTATTTCAACTCTGCTACACTCATCAACTTACATCATCTTAAGCAGTCCAGTAGTTATGAAACTTTTCCATTACTGAAATAATTTGGAATCAGAAAGTCTACAACTATCATTTCAGGACCTAATACTAAGCTTATATCTGCAAGGAAATAACTCCAAAGATTTGGTATTTTTAATTTCTAGAATTGTGTGGGTTTAAAGCTATTCATCAAAACACTGCAGAGAAAAATGAACATTTAAGGGCCTTAAAAGGCCCTAAATAGGTGAATGAATAAAGTGTATTGTTTTTCGGTGGAAAAGATAACTGACTGAAACTGACAGATTTGAAAAATTCTCTAGAATATCTAAATACACACACACAAAGACAGAACAAAAAAGGAAATTACACACATATTACTCAATCTCATTTTATTAGATTAATTGTGGGATGCAGTTAAACACAAAAATAAACCTGCAAAAAACTGATGAAAAACAAACCTTCTATTCTCCCAATTATACTGCAAATATACCTTTTATGGGGCAGAAGGACAAGTAGAGAAATTTTACAAGTTAATTTATACACCAGAGCTAACAGAGTACAAAAGCTCCTCCAAAGGACAACTTCATGAACGAACTGTCGTGTCTTAAGACCACAAAGACAAACCTGCAATGCCTAAAACATTTTCTGTGAATATGCTTTGAAATCAACTTCTCAGTTCCTACTAAAGTTAATTGTATTATAATGACTGTGCAGATGGAGACAATCCAAGAAATAAATTCCTCACTTATGTTACCTTAGAGACACAATGGAGAAAGTTAATTTTTATTAATTTCCACTGTGGTCAAGGCAGATGTGGATTGAACCCATTTTCCACATCTGATAATCTTCAGGGAAAATAAACCATACACGCACTTAGTATATGTATAGAAAAGTAGTAAAAAATAATACACATACCCACAATTTTATATGTATAGATACATATCTATACATAATCTTATGTTAAAGATTAATACTGGAAAGCGCTGTCTGGCATGTGGACATTTTGCATTTCATTATTCTCAGAGAACAAGGATATTTTTAAAGCAAATGTGGTCATCCAGTAAAGTTATGGGACAGATTCAGTGCTTCTGAACACATAGCTGATTTGGGACCACTAAGCAAACCACTTGATTTCCTATGCCTAGTTTACCTATAATTTTAATCAATAATTAAAAAAAAGACATTATAGAGCCATTGGTTGTGAATCCTTTAGGGTATTCTAGCAGAAATACAATTAAAAGCTTGTACATCAAAATCTCAGTACTGAGACAGTAAGATCCTAAACACTGGTATCTCATACAAAATTTTATGTTCTTCTCCAGTTCTACTGCAACATAAAATATTCCTGTGGAACCTCCCCTACTAGCCACCCCAGGCCCACCCAACCCCCCAAAAAAAACAAACCCAACCCAAACCTTAACAACCTTCTAACTTTTCAATCCAGTGCAACAGTACAGAAAGCCAGGCAAGAGTGAAACAGGGAGTCTCATATGGAGGAGGCAAGAGAGCAAAGAACAACAAGGATAAGAAGTCACTTCTTACAAACTATGCAGCAGTTCACACTGGAAACACAAGGCTCTACACCCTTCATCTTCTGAAAGTCACCCATCAAAATTGCTTCTCTAGTTAAGTTTAAATCTTTGGTCTTAACAAATGTGTTAAATTTCCCTTTACTCCCAAGTCTCTCCTAACTGACCTTTTATTTGTAACATTAACAACCTTTGGACAGGGTTATGCATACTCTTTCCCAAAAGCAGTTACAAAGGTAGGTGAGCTTGAGGCATAAATAAGGTCAAGATTATTACTGTAATAGTAAAAGATGCTAGACACAAAAACTCACCAGCCTGGAGGAAAAAAGGAATTTAAAAACAAAGTTTAAAGCCCCTTTTTGTTGGATTTCCCTAAACTCTCCCCTAAAACCACAATATTTAAAACCAATTTGATACAATGCCTACTTTAATTTGGAAGGAAAGCATGTCCATAAAAGTGAACCCCTAATTGCAAAGTAATGAGTTCAAAGAAAAAGTAACCAAATCACCTGCCTGATGACAAGTTCTCATCAGATCTTCCCACATATGTTTATATATTTTGTTGCATGTACAGTCTTTGAATCAAGAGTATGTTGTGCCTTATTTTGTGTACTCCAGAAAATTTGCCTACCCCAATATTTTACAAAATTTGTCTCCCTCAAGCCCTCTGCTTTTCTCTGCTTCAGAGACACAAAGCTGTAAAAAAATAAAAAGTATCTAGATTAAGGATTCTGGGAAAGTCATGGCACTCTAAGTGGAAAAAGAGGAAGTGAATTTTAATATTCTGTTCAGGTACAACAATTAGTACCAGTATCAAGGCCATTAATGTTAGATAGACCTTTCCATAGACTAGGAACACATAGTCACAATCAACCCATTTTTTGATTACTATCATCCAGACTACATGTTCCTTCTCTCCCCTTGATATTTAATAAACAATCTTAACTTCAGTGTCATGGTCTAATAAAAGCACATTTAAATAACACTAGATACATTACATAAGTCCCCAGTGTTAAGCACTGCTGTCAAAATATTTTGATTTTAATGATCCTTCCATTAACAGCCATCTAGAGGATGTTTTATTGCTATTTTCATTAAATCCTGTGTTAAGAAGTGCTTAAGAATTTTTATAAATTATTGTCATGAATGATATATTACATCCTCTTCTAATTAATGTCAATTCATAACTGCAAAAGTGTGGAAGATACACATTTTTAACTAGTTGCATATTTGTGAGAAGAGAAAGGAAATAAACATGCTTCTGTTACTTAGAATTAAGTAGATCACAAACCACTTAAGCTTTGATTAAGGTTTTTGTAGCTTTTATGTTTAAATAGGTAAAATTTTGACATGATTAAATTTTTAATCTCAGGACTGAGGTAGAATGTGTATTTATAGGGCTTCAGAACCACACTCAAAATACATTAGTATTTCCAACCTGTTTGGGAAGTTACTGCCTCTACTAAAATGAATACACCAAATGTTATCCTTCAGACATACTCACTGAAGTTAGTACTTTGTATTAAACCATGTAATCACAATTTCCTCAACAAAAGTTCAATATGTATCTTGTGCAACTATTCACAGCTGTGTAGTTCAGACCACTTCAACTTCACTTTTTGATTTTATCCAGACCACTTAAAGCCACTAAAATGTTTCCTTTCTTTCCAATGCAATAACCTTGAATCAGGAGCAAATGACAACCTAAAAGACACTAGAACTTGCTTCTTCATTAATAAAATGCTGTATTTCATCATTTACTATATGAACAGTCACTTCTCTGAGAAATTGTACTGAAATTTGAAATTCTAAAATCTTTGACACAAAGATCAAAATTAACTTTAGGTGTTAAACATTATCTTTGTTATCATTCTGAAATTATTTCCAGATACAATGACAGTATTTCTGCATCATGAAATTTAGACACAAAAATGCATCGTCCTTGAAAGACTGCAAGTTCTTTAACAGAGCTGTGGCAATTGCAGAAGTAAGAGTTGAAGAAAGGATCAAACCATACTAAAATACTATGGCCTCCTATGTCTCATTCTGTTCTGATCAGACTTATCTATTTCATTACTTTTGAACTATGAAAAGCTTTTGACCTAAAATTGTTACTGTTACCCTTTTTTTTAGCCCGAACTTCAAACTGATGATGACATGCAATAAAAATGTTAAATGTTTTAAAGTCCATGCCACATTACCTTCACTACCCAGGAGAGAGGAAAAAAGTGACATTGGAATTCTTCAGTATAAGTACCTTTAGCATTCTAATGTGAGACTCTGCATCATCCTTTTCTTGTTTAAGGCATTTCATGAGCTCTTGAACGTTTCGTTCATGTTTGATTTTAACATTCTGCAACTCTGATCTAAGATCTGCCAACTTCTGTTGGTGAACTTCTCTTTCCATCTTCAGCTGCCTATTAGCTGAAGTCATCTCTTCATGCTTAGATTCCTGCTGTTTCTGGAGATCCAAGAGACTCTTATGCAATTCCTTTTTGATTTTCTCCTCTTCTGCTATTCTGTTTGTTAGTTCCACACGTACAGAGCTTAAGTTTTTTACATCTGCTTGCATTTCTAAGAGTCTTTCTTGGTCTTTTTGATGGATCAAGTTACTAGTTGCACGTTCTGTCTCTAATTGTTCCTTTTCAGCTTGCATTTGATTTTGTAGAATGACTTGCTTTTTCAACTCATTCTCCAATTTATTTACAGTACCTTGAACTTCTTTGAGGTCTTCTTCAAGAGATACCTGGTGAGACTTCATTTCATTCAGTTTTACCTCTTTGCAGTGGAGGAGTTCTTCCTGCTGGGCTCTCTTTGTAAGCACATCATTCAACTCTTTCCGAAGGTTTTCTATTTGGTGTATAGCAGAGAGGAGTTGGCTTCTGAGGTCATCCTTTTCTTTGAGGGCCTAGGAAAGAAGAAAGAAATCCAGTGCGACCTAAAGTAATTAAAGAAAATTGTTGGAAGGATGTCCTTATACATTTCTAATGTCTAAGGAACAATTAACACAGAAAAAGTGATTATGAACTTAGTTCAATGTCTAAATGTACAGAAACACCAAATACATTTAGATTTGTGATCTAAAACATTACATGCTCTAACAAGGATAGCTTTTGTTACTCCCCTGCATTTTTCACCTTCATTTTCTCACCCTATGCAAGGTGTTAGAGATTCCACTGTCAACCAAGATTTTAACCAAGTTATCCCAATAACTCTAAAAGAATTAAACAATCTTTCAATAGCTCAACTACTGACTGCAAATATTTGGAACATCTCATTAAATTGCAAGCTATGCTTGTAACATGATTTTGAAAACTTGCCATGAGCCCTTTGAAGTCCTATAAGAGAAAGCAAAGGCAACAGACCCATTTCTCCCTTTTCTTTATTATTTATTTTTATAGTTTTGTCTCAGATGTTAATTGTCTGTATATTTCAAAGCGGGTTAAATTATATTCATCTGGTTCCCTGAAGCTTATCACAAATGCTGCATCTAGATTGATGATATCCTCATATGGAAACTGTCTTTTGTATTGAGAACATGAAATACTGTTTGTATTTTTTTCTTCTCCTCCATAATGACGCACAGTTTATTTGATATTACATATCCTGCAATAAAGAGCTTTTTCAGGAGCGACACTTACCTCAAACTTGTTGGCAAGTTGCTGATTTTAAAAGTAAGAACGAATACTGACAGCATTTAAGAAATATAGCTTAAACCAAAATGACTGCATTTAGCATTTTTATGCATTTGTCAAATAAAAAGAGATAAAAATCCATGTCAAGGAGTCTTATGTGACAAAGAAAATGTTATTGTGGACAGCACTATCGATTGCCATTAAAAAGACCTGTCCATCCATGGTGAACATAAGCACCCGTTTTCAAAGATTTGACCACTGTCTACTACCTGAGATTACACACAGTTTGAATATGGGTTATCGCTTAATATGATTTAAAAAAAAAAGTACCAAAAAAAATCACCTATTTCCTTACAAAATAAACTAAACTATGTATAAGTAACATTCAGAGAAATTTTCTTCTTTACAAGTAGAAAGCTTTGATTAAGCTAAGAGACTGGAGTAAATATTGGATAAAGAAGAGAATGTAGAACTTCATAACAGCTAAAAAATATTGCCACCTATTAACTGTTTTGTAATTCACCAGAACATTTATTGCATAAACTAAGTACTTCTCTAAATTTCTAAAATAAATGGAAAGGGTACAGAAACCCCCAGTCAGTCCTACCTGACTGTTCTTGTCCATCAGTTGGTTGATAGTTTCGTTTTGTTTTTCCACCTCACGATCCAGTTTCTTACATTTCAGCTTCCACTGACGGATGGTTTCCTGGGCTCTCAGCTTCAAGTCTTCTCTTTTTTTCTCAATCTCCAGCCTGAGTGCCTCTGACTGCTTGAGTTCAGTGAGGTATCGCTCTGCTTCCTTGGTACTCTCTTCAACTTGCTGAGCTAACTCAGCAGACTGGAGTTCAGTTTGTCTACGTCCATTCTCACAGGCCTTGTAGTAACTCTCTATCTCCTTTAGCTGGTCCAGCATTTTCTCCTGCTGTTTCTCCCTGTTTTCCAGGTCAGATGTTAACACCTGGAATCATCACAGCAAAATATGAAAATTCCAACTCTAAACACATACAATATGAAACCTTATCAAACATAAGAGATGTCCTTGACTACCAGGGAAAGCCCTGATAACCCACAGAATCTCCCCCTCTGCAGTGGTGAAGAATTTCCACACTAAAATAAATGGTTACTCTGCCCCATATTTTATGTTCTGCATTTGTTCCTCTCCTAGAAGTTCTTCTTATTAATATTTTAAATCTGAGAAAGAATCATTGACCAGGATCTTCTTACCTACTAGTCAAATATGGAATAAAGCAAACAGTAAAATGTAAGGAGATTAATATAAACCAATTAGAGGAAAAATAAAATTGGCAAGGGACAGTCAGCATTGACCACAACAAAAATAATCCATAGTATATGAGCTAATTGTTACCCAGTTTTACACTGATTGCTTTTATGGGAGCAAAATGCTGAATAAGGGTATTTTGGCAAGCACTGATGAATACAAAGAAAACAGATCAGCTTGGTAGATGTTTCTAGAAGAAAGTATAAAGATATTTGAAAATGTAGCAAGAATATTTGAGCTAACATTAGTTGATTTTTCCACACAGCATAAAAAATGATGGGATGAAAATACAAATTTTAAAAATAACAAGCACTGCCCATCTCAAATCTGATTTTATTTCTTATGACAGTCTCCTAAGTCAGAAAAAGTATTGACTATATACCTTCTGCAAGGGTGTGTTCAGAACCCACTTACTGAATCACAGAATCACAAGGTTGGAAAAGACCTTTAAGATCATCAAGTCCAACCATTTGCATCCTAAACTAAACCATATCCCTAAGTGCCTCATCTACCCTTTTTTTAAACACCTCCAGGGAAGGTGACTCAACCACCACCCTGGGCAGCCTGTTCCTGAAGCTTCACTAACAAACCAGATTTTTATTATGATCATGATAGACTCTCACATTAGTATTCTGTATTCCTGGCCTATTAAGACTGCTTTCATATTATTCAGTATTTTCATTTAATGACTTAGA
The DNA here is from genome assembly GCA_020800305.1 of Porphyrio hochstetteri. NCBI lineage: Eukaryota > Metazoa > Chordata > Aves > Gruiformes > Rallidae > Porphyrio > Porphyrio hochstetteri. The sequence continues at coordinate 6,481,267 of CM036908.1, read as the reverse complement.
TTAATTTAATAGGACTGCTCTGTAGTCAAAGATACTATCAAGCTTCAAGGAATGGAAATACTTTAGAGAGGATTAGATTTCAGTACAACTGAAATAAATTGGGGGTATGGATTGAAATAAACAGTGTGCAATTCAGAAGGAACAAGGTAAAAATACTTTGCCTAGGGAAGAATAAGCAACTTTACAGATGCACATCAAATGACTATTTAGACAAAGGTCCTTGCATAAGGTTAGGGGGAGGCAAGGGGTGGCACGTAGCTGGGCGTAGCGGTTGGACATTCCCGATTCCCTTCCCCTGCAAAACCTGGCCACTACCTCCTGGGATGCAGTAAGTTGTACTAGCCTTCTCAGGAAAGCATTTGCTGTCTTGGAAAGAAGGCTGCATGTGCACTCTTGCATGGTACTACCAGAAATTACAGCAGACAGGAATGGACTGACGCTACAGACAAGAACAATCAGTCCAGCTGGCCACTCGTACCCTTGATGCAAAACAGGAGGAGTGGGGCTTTCCACTGGACAATCTGTTTCTCACCTGAGGGATGGATATTCCCTCAGGAGAGAATATATCTAGACACAACTGAGATATAGACAGCAAAACAGCAAAAAAAAGACTTTATGGAATAGTCAGGAGTAAATCTTAAACAGGGAGCAAAACTAAAACAAAAATGTCTTTCTAGATTTATAGTTCCATACATTAGAAAAAAAACCCAAAACATGTATTTTGCTTCACTATTAAAGATGCCCTTTTCAAGTTCACCAGACAGAGCTACCAGGTCTAACTGTTGTCTTATGAATCAAGACTTTTTTAAAAACAGCCAACCAAGAAAACCTCACAAGTTACAACTAGAAAAGTTTTAGCAAACAAGCTTAGTTTCAAAAGAAAATTAATTATTTCAATACCACTTTAAAGGTAAGAATTTAAATTCTGAATGTAGAAGTTAAAAATAACCCAATAAAATAGTCAGATATTATATCTACCCTGCCAGTCTCTGTAAAATAGTTCATTTCTGCAGAATCATGAGGTTATACATACGATGTACTATTCAATTCTGCATTGTTCAAAAAAAATAGTTGTTTGTATATTTCACCAGAGAACACAATTAATTAATTAATATAGCTAGTTTCCACAGATTGTACATTAATTTTCACATTCCTATCTTGGATCTTACCCTTCCAGAAAATACAAAAGGGAAACATTTTAAGGATTTCTACAAGACAGGATTAGAGAGATGTGATTTTATTTTCCTTTTTTTTTTTTTTTAAATATTCATCCAACTTCTTCCTCTAGTGTGACTGCAGTAAACAAGAGTTGGTCAATCCTTGAGAAAAGACAAACAATGTCAGGAGTTTGCACTTCTTAGAAAAACAAGAAAAAAGTCCCATTCCTTGGACATCTGAATTTCTCTTCCAAGTAAAAAATTGCAAAAGCCATGATTCAAAAAAAAAATTCTATGGAGATGAGAAGTGCTGCCTTTATAGATTAAGACTTCAGATTCCAAGGAGTACCAAGTATCTTTGGTGGCTGAAGGTCAGTCACCTAGAAAGCTCAAAGTACTCTGGATGCATTAGAACTACGATATTCTGTGCCATACGTTACAACAGTATGGAGGTTCTCCTGACAGAAGCAACCCAGGATATTCAGAACAGTTTATTGTTCATCTGGAGTCCTGTGTCCAGATCTGGGGCCTGCAATACAAGAAAGATGTGGAACTGTTGGAGAGGGTTCAGAGGAGCCACAAAGATGATTAGAGGGCTGGAGCACCTGCCCTACGAAGAGAGGCTGAGGGAGCTGGGCTGGTTCAGCCTGGAGAAGAGAAGGCTGCAGGGGGACCTCATTGCAGCCTTCCAGTCCCTGAAGGGAGCAGAGAAACAGGAGGGGAATCAGCTTTTTGAAAGGGTAGATAATGGCAGGACAAGGGGGAATGGATTAAAACTAAAGGAAGGAAGGTTTAGATTAGATATTAGGGGGAAGTTTTTTACAGAAAGAGTGGTGAGGGGCTGGAACAGGCTGCCCAGAGAGGGGGTGGATGCCCCGTCCCTGGAAGCGTTCCAGGCCAGGTTGGATGGGGCTCTGGGCAACCTTGTGTAGATCCAGGCCTGGAGGTTGGTGTCCCTGCCTGTGTCAGGGGGGTTGGAGCTCTGTGATCCTTGGGGTCCCTTCCAACCCATGCCATTCTATGATTGTTAAAAATGTATTGTATATGTATGTACAGCAACTGTTTAGCATGTTTTGCATTGCTGCTGTCAGAGAAACTCCTGATTGTGGCACACTATTTTCTTAGACTTTACACAAGACGAGTCTGGGTCCCAATTTGTTTAACCTGATTAATTGTATTGCTGCATTTTCATAATTCCACTACTAACAAAACCAAGATGGAAGGTATTACAATACTCATGTTAACACATTTGCCACCAACATAACATCAGATACTAAAGCCAGGAGGACTGTATTTGAATATTTTTCTTTTAATAAGAGAATTATGTTTGTGGAAAGCTTAAAAAATGTCATTAGATTAGTTACTAAATCCTGGGGTACATCACATTAACGCTCCAGAGATATGAATGCAAGTATTATTTTCAAAACTGACTGAAGTTTGTAACAGCCCTCACACGGCAACACCACCACAGGCATTTCAGCTGACAGGCTCTGGCTAGAGATGACACTGAATAGAGGTGATTAACAAACTCAAAAACAGACACAACATTTGCCCCAGGTAAAAAGAGTTGTGCGTTTAGTTTTCTACATATTCAACAACTGGGTATGCAATCTAGCTTTCAACTTTCAGGTAGAGAGAGGCCAGCATTTTCCAGTTGGAGCCTAGTTATTTATCTGAAGTATAAACTCATCACAGGCACTAACATGAGACTGCCAACATGCTACTTCAAACTTGTGCAGTTTGGATTTATAATCCCTAGCTTGACTACAATTATACTTTTGACCTGCATTTTCAAAACCTATGTAAACACAAAATCACTACAAACTGCAAAATAAAGCTCATTCTAGGTATAGAAAACACATAACACAGCATATTCAGTGCAACATCCCTTAACATGAAGATTTAAAATGCAAGTGAGGGCCATTCATTTGCTACAGTTTACAAGGAATAATACCTGATACCACAGTTATGTGCAAACATTCTATATTGATCAAATCACCCCACCACACTAAGTTCATTAGCCACCTAAAGTGGATCTGTATGTATTTTTCTCCCCCCACCTCCCCTTTTCTACCCTGTATCTTAGCAGGGCGGTCACCTGTAGCAATGTACGAGAGGAGTGGGTTTTGTGGTCCACCCAGATTTATTGCTGACCCCCATATAATCAGGCCTGGGGAAGCTAGCAGAGACATGTTGGGGTGCAGTAACAGGAGAGCAGATGTCTGTGAGAACAGGAGTTTGTAAGAATCAAGTTATGAGATAAGAAACTGCAAGAATGTTAACATCTGCCTTAAAAAGGAACAACGTGACTGTGTAGTCTTAACCAATGATTAGCAATGGTGAGGCACATGTAAGGCAGGTGAATGGAACATCTACCCAATAGCAATGTCATGTAACTCATGCACTGATATAGGGGGCTGTGGAGTCTCCATCTCTGGAGATGTTCCAAGACCTGTCTGGATGCCTATCTGTGTGACCTGTCCTAGGGAACCTGCTTTGGCAGGGGGGTTGGACCCGATGATCTCTTGAGGTCCCTTCCAACCCCTACAATTCTGTGAAACCTATATAAGCTCTGTGTGTGTTTCAATAAACAAGCTCAGCACTTGATCACATTGATCCGAGTTGAATCCACAAAACTTCAGCTCCATGCAGTCACCAGATCCCTGTGCTATGTAATCACGCTGCTTCTCATCAGTACTGTTTACAAGAATGCCATCCAAATCATGCACTTCATTATTTCTCTTACTAATTCCTGAAGGCAGACCTCTGATCTACATCTCCTGCCAACCATACTGTATCTAACCATCAACAACTATTAATCCAGAAGCATAAATTCTGTGAATTGCATAAAACATACATACATGCAGTCAAGAATTATATTCATTCAGTAAGATATATTGCACAGAATTAATATTTTTCCAGAACTTGAACTGCTACTCATTCTGATAGGTAACAGTTTATGTAAGTATAAAATACAGCTAAGACACGGGATGAAAAAGCTGTAGGATCTTTATCAATCTTCAGAAGACTGAAAGAATTGTATCACTGAAGAATTCTTAATTCAATAACCTTCCCTCAGAAAAGTTAAAGTATTTTAGCAAAATAACTGTCTGTTGCCACGCTCTACTGGGCAATGCGATACAAGTACTTTGACGTATTTAGAATAAGTATTAAACTGTAAATCAGGCCATTTTACAAGTGTAAGCACTAAATATGCTTACCAAGAAATTAGGATATTGCATCTTTATAACTTGTGTCCTTTGTTTATTTCTTAGCCATGAGTCAGGTCATAACAGTAAGCTGTAACACCCTGTATCTATATAGTTCCACACAGAAAAATATATGTCTTTATACTTGCATACATTTGCAAGGCTTTAGAGAAGCATCCTCAGGTAAACTACAGCAACTGAAATAAAAGTTCTATGAAATTAAAACATTAATTTTAGAATGAGCTTGCTTCTAAGCATGAGTTTAAGAATGTGATTGTCGTATTTTTCATCCTTTGTATTTTACATCATATTGTGTTTATGGCAACTGTCAGGGACTAAAAGGTACAACACATACAACTCAAATTGCTGAAAACAATGATATTTAAATAAATCAAAAGAAATTTCTAGTATCACATGTATACCAGAGGCAAGTGTAGTTACATCCTCCCCACTAACCAAAGCTAAGTTACACTCAAGTCAAACGTGACTGGTCACTTCCAACTGGGAATCAGACTATCTGATAGGAACAGCTGTTAGAACAGGCTTGATAAAATGCTTTGTTGCTATGTAAGTTTAGATATTCACATCCTTGCATTCCTTGATGTCTCATTAAAAGAAAAACACACTAGTTATTTTCCTGTTACTGCCTCTGTAAAAGAATGGCAGTGGGAAGCAGATAAGAAGTACAAAGTATTTTCTGTTAAGATAATCAGGGAAATCAAAGATTTCTAACTCAGAGCAGTGACAATGACCCTTGCTGAGCACTCCTCCATAAGTATTTTCAGAGCAGGAAGTTACTATTAGAACATCATTCTGATCCTCAAGAAAGTATGTTCTACAAGTTTTTTTTTAAAAATTGGGTTTTATCCCATTAACTCCTGCCAAAGTAATTGAAATTTCTCAGGCCCCAGAAAACAAAACCACAGCATGTTTCAGGTTAGTCTGCAGATCAGTTCTTCTTGCCTTACACTTTACAGAAGCACACTTGGTGTTTTTTAAACCCATTCAAAGACCAATTTTGATAAAGCATGTAGGAACTTACTTTGAGATTTCTTTTTTTTTTTTCCCCTCAAATGTAATTTGATGTATTAGTTTGATTTAAATCAGCACAGATGTTGACAAGGGGAAGGAGCAGCGGAACTGAACAATACAGTCCTGTAAATCTAGAGAAAGACAGCAAGATTCCTACTTCTGAATTCCCAAAGTGATAGAACACCATTTCAAAGAAAAGTACCTTTAGCATTTACTTTTCTAGATACAACCCCTTGGCTTACTGAATGTGCCAACAGAAGTACAACAAAAGTTTACTAATTGACTACTGAAATCCCATATAGGGTTTTGTAGATATCCTCATTCCTCCTCAGTGATGAATGTCAGTAAAAAAACAGTTACTGTTGAGGGATCTTACTACCAATGACAAACCTAGAGATGATAAAAAACCCCACAGGAATGACCTGTCTTAAATAAAGAGGCTACTGACTCTTTAGTCTTCTAACTAACATCCCAGTGTCAGAGATTGCTGTTATTCTTTTCAGAGAATCACTTTAAATAGTAGGTGTTAAAACAAATACCTTCTTTGACTTAACAAAATGAAAGAGAAAAAACTCTGCAAACTCATATCCCCTTTCAAAGTGTATATGCATATATATATATATATATAAAAACTAAACTAAGAAGAGTATGACAGTCACTTGGTTTCAAAGGTTACCCCCTCATCTGACATTTCACCTACCTTAAACATACAGGAAATGAGTAAAAACCAAAATTAAACCTGTAACAAAACGAACTTACCTGTATGCGCATTACAAGCTGTGCTTTCTCCTTGTCCTTATGCTCTATGCACCTCTTTAGTTCTTCTGCTTCTGTCATTACAGCGTTATGACTCAGCTTTGCTTTAAGTTCCAGAATGTGTTTCTCCAGTTCTTGCTTCTCTCTCTCATATCTTTCAGTTACTATAAAATAGCAAGAACAGGATAATAGGGCAAGCAGAAACTCAGACTTGTGGCAAATTACTCTCCTCTTATTTCTCTTTCAGCACTTTTCTTCTCTACATCTATTGATGTTTACCAAAGTTTCTGTGAAAAATGGCTATACCTATATGAAAACCTTTTATTGAATGAGATAGCATCTCAGCTTATGCAGTGATTTTACAGAGTGTTGTGTCCCCCTCCTTGGTTTTTTCCTCCAAAAAGCCCTCCCAAAAAAACCCCAAACAAAACCAAACCACAAAAAGATAAAATAGGAAGGAAAAATCTGATGTAAATGCAACTTGGCCACAAGCTTCAAGGCCACAGTTTTACCCCTCCTGATTTGGGAGTTGCTATCTGTGAATTTTATGTCTGAATCATACAACTACAATAGAAATTCTTGATGAAAGTAAGCTGTAAAATTTCATCAGCTAGAAATTCATAGGTCTTTAGTCATAAACAACTGCTAGAGGCAAAGAAAATTTCCATTTGCATTCTTCCCTTGCATCTTTGAAGAAACAGAAACAACACAGTAAGGAGAAACACAACTGCATAAGTTATATAAATACACATGTATATCCTAATAGCTCCAGTGCTTTACTTCCTTCATATTTTTACAACAATTTTGAATTATAATTATACAACAAATGGAAAAAATTAAAATCCAATTTCATTAACATGAAAGGAATACTGTTTCAAATAAATTCACTTTTAAGCAGATACATTAACACGACTGGAGAAAAACTATTAAAATGAACATTTTATGTTACATTTCTGAAGCAAAGCCATGTATAAAACCAAGCCATTTTCCACTGCCCTGTATGAGATCTGTAGAGCAAGGGAGCCAGAGTCCTATTTTAATAACGAAGATAATTCAGTAGATGAAATATGAAAATATAAAAATACATGATTATGCAAACCAATTAAACATTCAGAGACACACTGGACTTGGAGTTACTATTCCTCTATTATCTTGAGTAATACATTTCTACGTTAATAAGGAGAAAGATAGAGCCTTCCTCTAATGCCTTTTTGATTATGGTTGAAACATTTAAATACAGACAGATAGCTAACAATGTAGTGAAGACCTTGCTAAAGTAGTAATTTAATATGCAATTACATCTTGAAATTGTTCAAAGTATTTTTCTTCTAAATGTCATTGTTCCATCTCTAAAATTCTAACATACTGCAAACAGAAGCATCATACTGCATTTTCCTAACCTCTCTGGAACATGTTGTCTGTCTCCCCTTCGAAATTTTACCAGAACTTCAATCAATCTTATTAACCAACTATACAAATTACTTTTGCTGCAATTTCAAAGGTGGCAGAATTTAAACTGCAAATGGACTGAAATGTAACATTTCAGAAAAATTATTTAGAAAATATTTCAAGTGTTTTTCTTCTGTAAAAACGCTTTTATCCACTTTGTTGAAATTGTCACAATCTTCATTTGTTTTAACAATGCAAATCATGTTATCATAAATTTTAACTCTCATTGCTATTTCTTTGTGAATATTCAGGTGACAGTACTTATTAACCTGAAGCTGAGCAGTTAAATGGCTGTTTTTGTAAAAAAAAAAAAAAAAGGATAAGAATTACACTGCAACTCAAAACCAGAATTAACATTCAGGCTGACTAGTGCAAAATGAGAATTGTACCTGTTCTAATTCTCCTGTCATCATCTTGTACATCCTGATAGCTTTGGCGGTGCATAGCAACATGTGACATTTGATGTTGCAAGTCTACACGGTCTTCTTCTGCTCTCAAAAGTTGGGAACGAAGTTCCTCAATCTAAAACGCATGTACAAATATCACAGGCTTAATAAAGACAGAATGGAAGAAGAAATAAGGTACTTTTATAAACACTACAACCCCCCCAAAAGACTATACACAAGTAGTGTTTATAAATAAATCTCAAGAGTAGTGTAGATGGTAAACAAAAAGACAAATTACTTCCTAAACATACACCACAAAGTGATTATTCAAAATTAAAGGAAGCATTTCAATTTGTTGACCAGAGATGAACATTAATTTCTCTAGACCAAACAAAATGCTACCATTGTATCTGTTGCAATTGTCTGTTTATATTGCTAAGTGAAAATATCTGTAGAAATGCAATAAGAAATATATTTTATTTAAATTCTACTCATTAAAAATACAGTGTGTTTTTTAAGAAACATAGAAAGGGAAAAAAATTAAAAGTCCCTATCATATACAATATAGTGCCTACAAAGATGACTTGTGTACAGGAAAATAAAGAAAATATGACATGTGAAAATTGAAGAACAGCTCTGATTCACATTACCTGTATGCAATATAGCATTATATTCAATGCATAGTGATTTAAATTCCAATTAGTAATACCATCAACTCAAACCTCTGCTAGATATACAAATCAAACAACTAATGCTAACAGATACATATGCCAGTTTTCCACTCCCTCACCCCCACATTTACTTCAGTCTTTTTCCACAGCTCCTCTAAAAGAAGACTAGAAAATTTTAGAAGGGATACTTCCCTAAAGCCATATACCAGGTTCCTACAAATTCTAGATTTAATCCTACCTGCATCTATAGGTAGCGTTTACAGTACGCTTTAGATAGTTTTTCAGGGGTTTTTCTCAATTTTTTGTTTTTTGCACACATTAGTATACAATGCAGCAAATGCTTGTAGGTCACTGCTTTATCTGAATTCACCATAATATAGCATGCACACTGCATACCAATAATTACTAATACAGAAGTCATAAAACATGAAGTGTAGTTACAAATAATGTGTATACAAACTTTAAAGGTACCATAATTTCTACCACCATAATAATTACTATATATGAACATACACGTGTAAAATTCTGGGTAACAGAAGTATAACAAGAGATCAGTCCACGTAATTCAGACTCTTTAACCTGTCTTTCTGCATCTCCTTCTTCCCACCCCTTTGAGTACAAAATAGGAAGATTAAGCAAAAATACTCAGACACAGCCATATATGAAAACTTTATGATTTTCAATACATGAAAGCAGTTACCTGACGCAAAAGAGCTTCTCTACTGCCTTCTGATTCATTCAACTTTTTCTGGGACTGCTCCAATGCCTGCTCAAGCTTTTATTACAGAAGATGAAGAGAAAAGCAATTGCAGTACAAAAGTGTATTTTAATTATTTAATTCTGCCACAAATAAATTTATATAAACATCAGTTTAAAATGAGGTGTAATTTACACAATTTTCTTATTTATCCAAAATTTTAAGGCAAACATTTATTTGTAGTAAATTCCTGATATATCAAAGTTACATAAAATAATTTAATTTACAGTCTATAATTTTGTCCAATATTCTATATCATGTGAAGATATGAAGCGATACACATAATCCAAAAGTAAAAGAGCATGAAAACAAATTTTTACAGTAAAAGAAAGGAAGATAAAATTTAAGACTTTCAAAAAAAAAAAACCATCAACCCTGGATTTGAAACTCAAATTAAGATTAACAATGATTTAACATTTGAGGTCATGTTTGATACAGAGCTTATTCATAAAAGTTTTAAAGATTGCATGTATTGGTAGAATTGACAATTGGTAAAATATGTAGGTTTTGTGTATCGTGCAAGAAGATGTATTTGAATTACTCTGGAAACTAGAGGACTGAAAAACTGAAGTGCCTAGAATTTAATACAGTTAGATTTTTTCCTAATAAATGTATATCAAGACAGTTTAAAATTAGCAGAGGACCATTTGGAAAAAAAAAAATAGAAAACAAAAGCTACAAAATGTTTTCTGACTTCTACCATAAATAGTTCAAAGATCCAGATCAAAATTAGTATAATTTCTGACAACGGAAATTGTTATTGCAGAGATAATCTCAAAGAGGATGTTGAGAGGCTGGCAAATGGGCAAAGTAAACAGGATCAGAATTAATGGAATTGAGTAACATAACATAGAATATTACATAGGCAATTTAGCATAAAGGGGCATAACTTTGGAAATATTGACAAAAAGGCTGAACTCAATATAAGAGGGAAAAAAAGCTCGAAAAAGTGTAATATGGCCCCTAGTATTCTGCCAGAACAGAAATAAGAAATTGCTTTCTATGACCAGGAAGAGAGAAATCTGGCAACAGATAGTTCAGTAAGAGTAATTAACAACAATGGTGCAAAATAACTAGCATGCATTAGTTGCAGGGATGAAGAAAAGATGGATCTTTCTGCTGTTGCTTATCTGCAGCAGCTCACTACATATAAATTTAGAGACAAATAAGAGAAAGAAATCAATGATAATTTTGAAGTTTTAAACTAGCCTGCCTAGCAGGATGGACAAGTCATTAGAAGTAACACACTGTAAATAAAGAGGTTTCAAGGAAAGACAAAAATTCAGCAAAGCTACAGTAACTGTGCCTCTGATGCAAAACAAAACACCAAACCCACAACCCTTGTAATTTTAAAGAAGAAAGTTTTATCCTGATGACTTCTCTGAAAAAGGAAGCATATACTGTAGCACATGACACTACACACTTATTTAAAACCAAACAAAAAAGTAGAAAATTAACTCTTACTTGTATCTTTTCACTTTCATATTTCATAAGTTTATTTTTCATAAGTTCTTCTGTTTCATCTGCTTTAGCATCTTGCTTCCTTAAAGCCTTTAAAGGGGAAAAATATGTTATGAACTTCGTTGTAAAAGTTACAGAAGTCTTTTTAAGTCTGTTAAAATTAGAGAAATCTGCTGACACATTTAAGAAAGATCTTGACAAATGCTGTCCATGTCTAATATTTCAACGTGGAGCCAATGTATATTGCTATGAAAAAATAAATATAAGGCTGTGCATACATAAACACACCCATGTACTGAGCAGAGCCAAATACAAACTAACTAGTACTAACATTGTTCTGATGTATAGAGCTCCAGATGCCCAAGGCTGACCCCAAACACCGAGATGAAGGTCTAAACAGCTCAAGAGATCCCCTACAGACAAGCTGTGAACACATCAGATGAAAAGGATATGTTCTCTAATATAAAATATGCATGATATGAAATACAGTGAAATGAAGTAAGGAAAATACTACCATAAGGTTGTGTTTGAGACAAAGAAAAAAACAAAACCAAAATACAAAACTACAATCTGTACAGATTTTAAGACAGAAGCAAATGAAACTTTCCTGATCCAGTTACTGACATTTCTGAGGGGAAAAAAAACCACAAACAAACCAGATATAATGAAAAATCTATGGGGACTTTTCCTGAGTCCCCCACCCCAAACTGAAATACCTAAAACACTTATGTACATTTTTGAAGCATCTTGCAGAAATAAAATTGCCCTGAATATTAATTTCAAAATCTTTTCCATCTGCAAACCAATATTATTTGCAGAAAATAGCCAATCACTAGTAAAGAAATGCTTTAGACATCACAGGCTTTAACCACACATACAGCTCGCAACTTAGGGAACCCAAGCTTGTGTATCTCAAGCCATAACAATATCATTGGCTTATCTTAAATATCACTTAGAAACACCAGTTGAGGGAAACCACTAGCCATGCTGATAGGATTTATTGTGAATTTGAGTAACTTTATTAAGAAATCTTTTGTCTTTGCTGCAAGCAGTTTTCATACTAGCCACAAATCAATTAAAGACCTTAGCATATATCTTTACTGTCATCCAATATCATGGAGCATCTATTCCTTCCCCCATCACTTGTTAAAACTACAACAAAACAATAGCTTGACCAGAAAGAAGTGTCTTTATCCCAGTCTCTTCTTCCCAAGCAGCATTTTTATTACATCTTTAAAGTAATAAAACTCACTGAAATTTGTCCCTATGATTAGTTCAATTTCATTCAGCTTTTGAATACTTCACTTTACTGGATACCAGGGAATGATTTCATGGTATGAAAACAGAAGGCAAGATATTAATCAACCTCAGTGAAACCAGGCATTCAGCTTATACAAGTTTTGCTTTTAAAAGCAGCTGTATGGAGAAAGTGAATGGACTTAAATACTTATCTCAGTCTTACATCCTCACCTCAGAAAACATAAGGTTTTCAACATAGTTCAAACTACTCTCACTTGAAGAGTTTCCACAATCTTGGTGTTTCAGTGCAAGATATGTATTGCAATTATTCCACTGAAAACATTATGCTACATAAAGAATTATGCTTTTAATCTTATTGATTCCTAATCAGATACTGTAAGACTTATCTTACAGATATCTATTTAAGAAATATCTTTTATATGTAAATATATTTAAGATATCTATTTAAGAAATATCTTAAATATGTAATATTTAAGATAATTCTCTAAGTATTCAGTATAGATTCAAATCTATTATTCCAGTCAACTATAAAAATCAACACTGCACACAGACCTAACACTCCTGTTTTACTCACAGACTCTAGGTAGAATACCCAAAAACCTATATGAACAACAAACAAACAAAACAACACAAAAAATATTCAAATATTATCTTTTCTTCAGCTAGTGCCATTATTGCACAAGGTCTTATTTTAATGGCTACAAATACCATTTCAGAACAGTCTACTAGGGATATATGATGCGTACTAACTGCAGTTGAGCTTTACTAGCAAAATTAGAAGCTCTGTTATATACAGTCAACTGTATACCTATATTATTTCTGGCACTGAATTAATAATTTAAATAGGACAAAAAAAATGCATGTTTTCATGTACAGATTTCACTAGAGATGTCAGCATCATCAGGAAAACGTTAAAGCTGGGCTGAAATTAGAAATACCAAGAAAATTTTCAAAGATTTCCCTACTGAAGGCAAAACATATGTCTCTGCATCAGTAGTATATTGTAATTCCCAGAAGCAGCCACAGAAATTAATATGCTGTTTCAACTTATCAAGATCACTGAATGATTTTTAGGCTATTAAACAGCAATAACTTCAAACAAAAAGGCAGTCGTTCCTATCACTGATACTACAAATATGATGTTCAGCTTTATTATCTGCATATTGTAAAAATAGCCCAGAACCATCTCATTTTTAAGAAAAAAAAAACCAGTTCATCTATCTATATATCAGAGTTAAAACACTACAAAAAGAATGCAATATAACAATAAATTAAACATACCATATGTGAACTGCTTTAACTGTGAAATGATAGAATCACAGAATGGTTTGGGTTGGAAGGGACCTCAAATATCACCCCATCCAACCTGTCCTTGAACACTGCCAGGGAGGGCACAGCCATAGCTTCTCTAGGCAACCTGTGCCAGTGTCTCATCATCTCAGAGCAAAGAATTTTTCCTAAAACTACCCTCTTCTTCAGGATGAACAAGCCCAACTCCCTCAGCCTATCTTCATAGGAGAGGTGCTCCAGGCCTCTGATCATCTTCACGGACACAGTGCTCCAGATGGGATCACTACCAGAGCTGAGTAGAGGGGGAGAATCACCTCCCTTGACCTGCCAGTCACACTTCTTTTAATGTGGCCCAGAATACAATTAGCTTTCTAGGTTGCAAGCTTATGTTGAGCTTTTCATCAACCTACATACCCAGGTCCTTCTCAAGGCTGCTCTCAATCCATTCTCCACCCAGCCTTTGTGCTTGGGAAAATGCACCATGCATTCTTCCAGTAGGTGTGAGTTAGGCCATCAATTAACCAGTCAAAATGTCATTAAGAAATGGAAACATCTGGTCATCACAGCTAGGCATGCATCAGCTGTTACTGGCAATTCAGAAACTACACAGGTAAAAGATCATTGTGTTTCCCCTTCTTGTACTCCTTTTTAAATAAGTCTCTCACTGGATTTTGCCACTCTTTTCCCCACTAAAAGTTTCTCTATGTAAAGTTTCTCTTGGAAAAGTAGGGGCTACAGGAAAAAAAACCCCACAAAACAAAACCCAAAGAACAACCACAACACATGTAGAGATCCAACTGTATCTTTGATTTGATTTGTTGTCTCTGAAGGGGTTGGGCGAGTCAAACAGTCAAAACTGGGCAATAGGGGGGGAATGCCAAGAATATACACAGTATATTAAGCCCCAAAATTTCAAATAGAGAGAATAATTTACTCCCTGCTTGACAGATTTTTCTTATATATGAGAAAAACTAAGAGGCCTCTGTAACAGTAGTTCTCAATCTTCCCAATTTATGAAAGTCTTCTAGTAGTGGCTCGTAACTTTTTATGCAATTTAAGCCTACTAGCTTTTCTTAGGGTTTGGGGTCTGTTTGGGGTTTAGTCTTGTTTTTTTTAACTAAAACCAGATTATTTGAAAGTAATGCACAGACCACAAACTGAAATTCGCTCTTTCAAAAGTAACTCAGAGAATTGTATTTGTATTAGTAGAAATAGACAAGCAGACCAGCATCATGCTATGTTTTACATAAGGCAAAAAATGTACCACATCCTAATCTGAAGGAAATTTCTATCCCTAACTTGCTACATTAGCAGCTAGCTTGGGTCTGAGAGCACTAACTAGACACACCAGCCAAGGATTTCAAGACACACTGCCTGGCTATTTCCATGACAGCTATATATGACACTTGCTTATGTTGCAAGACAGAGGCAGAGTCAAACTCCAATCAAAACAGAAACCATTAGCCACGAGTAGCATAACACAGAGCCAAGGGGCAAGTATGAACAATGCATTAAAATATCCACGTGGCTCAGGGCACAGATCAAGTTTGTTTGTCTAAAAGGTTCAGAGATAGAGAGATGCACAAAGAGAATTTCCAGTTCTGCTTTTGACCACCAATCTGCTTCCTCTGTTCAGTCCACCAGCTCCTTGCACTTCACAGTATGTACAGCAGGAGGCAAACAGAATCTACCAGCTGCATGAAGAAAAATAAATACTTCTTGACCTATTCAAGTTATTAGCTTATGACACAACTATAGTCACTGCCATACCCACAGTCAGTGGGTTCAAAATGTTCTATAAAGATGCTTCTATTCACCTAAAGAGTCCAAAGCATGAACACACCAACTCATTTCATCAAAATCCAGGAAGCCAAGCTGTTGAAAGCCCATTTTTAAGAATGATACTTGGTCTTGGTTTAGAAAATGGATGTATAAATGCTGCAAACAGTAGGGGATGATGGTGTCTTTATGTTCAAAATAAAGCACTGAAGAATCTCAAAGTAGTTTTAGTTTACACAACAAATGTACTTTGTTAAAGCAACCCACATATGCATGTCAGTAGCACTGGCAAGATGAGCATATCTTTTCTCCTTTGGAATCAGAAATGCATTTGTATCAGGAATATAGAAGGAAGTGAAGACATAATTTGCATGAATTTCTGTCTGCTAATTGCAATTTTCTAATGTACAGTAATTGCTGTTTAAAGTATGTTTAAACACACTGATACACACTAAGTTACAAGATACACAAAAACGTAGAGAAAATTTTTATCCACCTACATGCAGCACATACAGACTACAGATTCAAAATAATAATGAAAATTTACAAGTTAACAATGCAAAACTTTGTGCAACAAGCTTTCTTTATGGTCAGTACACAGCTAGATATCTTGGTTAATAATCAGTCTATGAATGTAATAAGGATAATGCAAGTAAACAGCTTGCATATTACACAGAAGACAGAGGGAAAGACAAGACCGGCAAACAACCCAACAAACGTTATCATCATGTTCAGTTAGACCCTGAAAATATGTAATTTAATAACTGATATTTAGGCTTATGATTCTCTTAAGACAGTAAAATACTGACAAGTAGTGGTCAGTTATGGGCACTGCACTTTCCTTAAAAATAATAACCATTAATATTTAAACCTCACAATTTCTTAATGAAACATCTACTGATCAAATCCAAAACTCAAATTTTATTTTGCTTCATTTCAAATGTATAACATGCAAGCTAATGAAAAAATTGTCTCATTAAATAGCCACAAATACTTTAAGTAGCATTTTTTTGTAAATTATTCAGGCTGTATTAAATGACAGGATTTCAGAACTCAGTCCAAACCCTACCCTCCTTCCAGTAATGCTTCTTGGGAAGCATCCTGGAGAAAGTAAAAAAGAGAGGACAGAAAAAGACTTCAATGGAACATTACATCCATGCAGTGATTACCACAAGACTGAGGCCTCTGATAGAGCTTGCACAAGGTCAGGTGCAAGGTCCTGCATGTGTGTTGGTGCAATTCCAAGCCCAACTACAGTCTTGGCACAGAATGGATTGAGAGCAACCCTAAAGAGGACGAATTGGGGGTGCTGATCAATGACAAGCTCAATATGAGCCATCAGCATGTGCTAGCAGCTCAGGAGGCCAACCATGTCCTGGGCTGCATCAAAAACAGAGTGGCCAGCAGGCTGAGGGAGGTGATTCTGCTACTCTGCTCTTGTGAGACCCCACCTGGAGTACTGTGTCCAGCTCTGGGTTCCCCAGTACAGGAAAGACAGAGCTGTTGGAGAGAGCCCAGAGGAGGGCCATGAAAATGATCTGGGGGCTGGAGCACCTCTCCTGTGAAAACAGGCTGAGAGGTGGGCTTGTTCAGCCTGGAGAAGAGAAGGCTTATCTATCCTTCCCTCTCCTCCAACATACTGCATTTGTATAAATGGAGTTATTAAAAGAAAGGGGTAACAGAAAATGACAGGCAATAGAGACAAAGCACAACTAGGCAATGACTATCACTCCTCAAAGAAATTCATGTTGGTGATAAGCAACATTCTGTTCCTAAGCCCATAGGAATGTTTCCATGGGTGAATCCAATCACCCCACTCCAAATGGAAGAGGGACCAAAAAATTCCGAGACCATCACTATCCAGGTTAGCATTATTATTATTTTTAATAACTACCCTGTAGGCTTGGCTGAGATTGCCTACTTAGAGGATATTAATAAAAAATGTATAAACTATTGAGTTATTTTTAAAAACTTCACTCAGATCTTTAAGCCAAATTTATTTTTGTCTACAGTACAGAAAAATAAAAATAGCACAAGCCATGCAATTGCACTGATGCAAGTAATGAGCAAATTAAGAAGCCAACTACTACTCAGCTTGAAATGACATTGTTGAAGAAACATTTTTTTAAGCTGTTCATATTCACAAAATTTAAATACTTCAAATAAAATGAAAAATGTAATTTATGATCATGGTTTGCTATACTGAATCTATTCAACTGGAACACCACATACAAAGAAAAAAAATTTCAAAAATCAAAACCCAGAAGCTCAAAAAATTCAAATCTGTTACACCCAATTCTCAGATTGTCTTTGTGTTGGCAGTTTTCCCTGTCTGCTTTTAATTTGAGATTAGATCAGCTGTAAACTTTTTGCCTCCTTAGACATTCTCATATTCCTATTTCTTCTAAAATTTATATTCCATAACAAAATAATTTTCTTCACAAAGCTTTCCCACACAGCAGCCTCTCAGGACAATACTGCACAGAAGGGCAGGATCTGGAGCATTTTGCTCTCAAAAACAAGTGGGTTTTGTTTTTTTTTTTTAAAGTAGGGCACAACAGTGGTCCAATTTGCCAATGTGAGAGCTAGAGAGCTCAGCCAGCTTTTCAAGAGATGTTGAACCATTCCTGATAAATACAACCACTAACAAATCTCTAAACCAGTATTTCTAAGTGAGATTATTTTCTTTGTAGAGAAGGACAAATTAACATGAGTGTTCAATGGAGAAGGAAGGTGGGACAGCTGGAAGGAAGCTTGTAATAAGGGTCTGAGATCTAAGGACTTCAGCAATATTGCAGTCTAAAGACACCTGGCATATACTAAGTTGCAACTCTCTCCCAAAGATGCTCTCCAAGCCGTTGAGACAGCTATGAGAAGAGACATAGGAGGAATGGGACATACTGTTTGCTGCTACTAGGAGCGTAACAGAAGACCATGGCTCAAAGATGATGCTGCCTCCATATTCCTCTGTAATCTGTCAAAGATTCCCTAATACCTACTGAAATGAGGTCTCTTCTACATTGTCATTTGAGACCACCAGCTTCTATTTTGCATGTTAAAGTTAAGAAGCTCCTGAAAGATCTGTAATTCATTGCAATAGAGGTAATTATATTTTATTAGGATTCCCAAATGCAGTGACAAGAATCTGTTCCAAGAAATCAAGAGTCATAATTCAGCTACCCAGAAGGATGATTTGGGGATATGAGCCCCTGCTGGAGACCCTAAAGATAATCACAGGAGACTGTGATTCTCCTCCAAGCAGCAGCAGCTATGAATATATGGTGCATAGAATTAAACCTGTTTCTTTCAAGATTGGCTCTGGATCATTCTTAATAGTAAAAGTTTACTAAGCAGACAAATAGGTTTTGAGCATTCCTGTAATGAAGACTATACACTGAAGTTTTGAACAGTGGTGTCAAAAAGTCTTTTAAATAGAAAGGAACCCCTCAGGAAAAATCATTTACAAAAATACATACAGAACAAAATAGAATTTGCAGGAAAAGGGATTAAAACATCTTCATCTACAGTTGGACAGCTTAGGGGAATGGAAGGTCATTTTGCATGAAATTTGGAAGATGAACTACTATGGAAAAAAGGTATCCAGCTTGAGGGCTTATGATCACATAGTCAATCAAGGAAAGCCTTTGAAATACGCTTGAATTCATTCGCTTGAATTCAAGTTTTCCTTCTAAGGAAATCACAACAGTGTCAGTGTATTTTTACAGACACAAGTCATTATCCCTTTAAAAGGATTTAAAAAAAAAAAAAAGATTGTGCCAATCTGCAGATAACACTATCAAATAACACCAACTCATTTCATTAGGCATCCCTCTACCAGACTGGAGGCACAACCAAAGAATGTAGAAATGGACATAGGCATATTAAAGAGCAGTGAAAGTTGTAATACAGCACTCTCGTTCTTCCTGCCCACTAGGACATCAATAGGGGAAAAAACAGAAATGGTAAATCTTCCCAAATACTAGCAGAAGCACTACAAGCATTTTGATAAACATTACTTTTTATCTATGTCAAAAGAGCATGTTACCATCTCAAATATGACCTCTGCAAAGAGTCTCTAGTCTGACATGAAACACAAAGTGTCACTCTTAATTAAGCTTCCTCAATATCACTGCACAGCATAAAACAACTGCCTTCCAAAAAACACGTATATTGTCACAAATATTCAGAGTGAAAACCAGGGAAATGCACATTTCTTCTGAGCTATAGTGTTCCATCACAGAGAGATAACATTGCAAATCATATCTTAAGGGAAGTGAAATAAAAAGTTACACTATGTTAAGACAGATTTTCCAAATAGCAGTAAAACCAGAGATGTATTTCTCATGC
Source organism: Porphyrio hochstetteri (assembly GCA_020800305.1). Taxonomy (NCBI): domain Eukaryota; kingdom Metazoa; phylum Chordata; class Aves; order Gruiformes; family Rallidae; genus Porphyrio; species Porphyrio hochstetteri. The sequence continues at coordinate 6,461,713 of CM036908.1, read as the reverse complement.
ATTTCCTAATACAAGCAGAAAAAGCTGCTAGCTGCCTCCAATTTTAATTCATAATCTAAACATTTATATTGGTCTCCTAAACAACAGTTTATACTTCATCAAATACTGTTGAATGAAACTGATGCAAAGCAATGAAAAGCTGTCTGGCCACTAAAGTGCATTTGATTGCTTGTTGAAATCAATTAAAAATAAACTGCTCACTGTAATCAAAGTATACATTATAGAAAACATCCCAGCTAATGACTTCTGTTTGTTTGGGGTTGGAGGGAGGGCATAGGGGGTGGTTTCTTTTACAGAATGTTTGTGCCATTACCAAAAAGGTGGAAACAGACAAGACAGCATCATGAAGAACAGAGATTGTACTTCTTACCATTCGGTCATCAAAACAAGCAGAACTGGACAGATACAGTTAAAAGAACATGTCAAAGAGATGAGCACTTTTACAGGTACACACGTTAGGAAGGCAGCACCTTCCTAACTTAATACTGAATATACAGGAAGCTTTCATTTCCATACCTCTTGTAATTGAAGAGACATATGTCCCAGTTGGTCCTGGCGCCTCTCTACAAGCTGCCTCTCAGCACGCATTTCTTGTTCTATCTCCTGAAGTCTTCTCTCCACCCGCTCCGATACCTTCAAAAGGGAAAAAACCCACCCTGCAGAAAATCAGTGCTTCTTTTACCATATATTAAGATAATTATAGCAATAAAGGTAAATAGATTATGGGGCAAAATAAGAGAGAGGGCATAACTTTTACTTTATTAAGTAAGATTTAGAATGGCATAGAAAATAGTTGCACTTATAGCAGTATGTACTCTAGCAGGGCACTGATGTGCTACCTTGCTAGCAATATGCTTCTTCATGCACATGCAGATTTCTCTCTAAGGTGGTGGCTTTACTGAAGTGCTAACTATCTCAATATTGAGCCTGGTGCAGCCTAACCTGAAGCTGCAACACAAAACATCTTAACTTCTCTCCACCAGGCCTGATTAACCTCTGGAGAGTCATTTCTTTCACATCTCCAGTCTGTAAAACAGACTAATGATTGTCTCTTTCATGCTCTGAAATCTGTGAGTAAAAAGTAGTAAACATATCTAAGTATAGGAGAATGACTGTAATAGCACAAAATAATTAGCACACTTGAAGAGTTTCTCCCAGTATTTTGTGAATCCATGTATAAACTAATACAAATAACATGAGTTATTTGTTAAAGCAATTTGGATTATAAACGCAGTAATTCAACCTTAAACTACAATACCAGAACTATTTTATTTTTTGTATTTCCAGCTGCTAGCAGACAGCACCATCTTGTGGGCAGCAAATTAAATGTATATGGTTAAAGTTGAAGATTAGCAAAGAAAATATTTATGTACCATTACCTCCCTACCTTAAAACTAATTCTTTTTAACAGTCACAAGAAATCAATGTATCTATTACCAAATGGTATTTAGATAAGAGAAAAATTTAGAACACTGTTCAGCTACTATGTGCAAGGAAACAAGTTTTCATCTGTACTTGAATGATTAAGCATGCTTCTGCTACCACTAGACATACGTGTGGTTAGAAAAATCTTAACATGAGCAATACAGTTGTGTAGCAACAAAAGCATAATTAAGGTTACATTTATATTCAGGGCTTCACAAGTATATCAAGTTGAAAGAACGAAACACTCTTTCTTTGCACCAGAATGCTTGTTTGAAAACATGTCTTGTCTGCAAAGCCAGATGAATAATCAGTTTACAATTTAGAATTTTGTATTTTCTCTTAAAACCATCGGGAGATGCTCAAAAAAAAAAGTAGTAAGGCATCAAATCAGACTCTTTCATATAAATTGTGAAATCTCTGCAGTCATAATCCAGACAAATTACTCACTAAAAACAAATGCAAAAAAATAAGGACCACACATCACAACGTTTGTATTTGTTTTGACAACTAGTACTTCTTGTTACTTCTAGTAACTCACAAACTACTCCAGCTAGCAGAAACGCCGATACTGTGTAGCAGGAACAGAAAATAACACTTTGTCATTAAACTTGTCCTATCTTTGCTGAAAACTGGGAAATATCTGGCATCCTTTTCGCTAACTATATGTCAAGTACACAAATGAAACCAAGTCACATTTTTACATTTCAACAAAATAATCTTGGCTACATATTTCTGAAGGCTGAAGCTTTCTCAGCTCTCACGCATCTTTTTCAAGTGAAGTTAAGAAAGAGAACACTAGAATTATTAAGAAAGAAAATTTATCATTTAGACTTGACAAAAGATCCAAAAGTAACATCACCCCAAGAGAAAACATGCAAAAAGAGATGTCAGTAACTTCCTCACTGACACAGGTATAGTTCACTGCGTGCAGAGCAGATGACATGACACAAGGAAGTACCAGGCAAGCTTCAAATTACTGCAAATCTCAGCTTTCAATGCAAATTATCACTAAAGCAGAATGAGTAAGGGAGTGACTTTTTACTAACTAGGACATATCGAGTGATTTGCCTTGCCTCTGACTTTGCAACTCCCTCCAGGATCCAACTGTTGTCTTACTTCCAACAAGGTACTGAAAACGATGTTTTCATTTTACTTGTCAGGTGCACAGAAATTTCAAAGGTACAGATATAATCCTACTTAGCAAAAAAACCACAAACCAAAGAACCCACACAAAAAAGAGACCCCAAAACCACAAACCCCATAAAACAAAGGACCAAAACAAATGACTAAACATTTTGATGCTACTTATAATTCGTTAGAAAAAACCCTCTAACAAGAAACTATCTTTAGGATACATGTAATCATTAGCTCAAATTCTTTGTGCACAGAGCACATAAAGGAGTCTGGAAGGAACTTCAAAGGCTAGCAAACTTACTGCCTGACTAAACACATGACCTTTTATATCTTTTTTCCTACAAGTCTACCTAAACTGCTCAAAAACTTACAGCAAACTTTTACAGCCTCCCTAGACATTGCCTCTAAAATGACTTGATTTTCCTAAAGTACAGTTTTAGTTTTCCTTGCTGAATTTTATATCTATTAACCACCTTCTATCCCCTGACCCACACATCTAAGACTGGATACTAGATTTCAGTTCTGTTTTCCAATATATCTGAAGTCCATCTGCAAATGTGACAAGCATCTCTATATTGCATCACCTAGCCTATTAAAAAAAACCCCAACAATTTACAGAGAGAACCAGATCAAGAACACCAATATCTAAAATTCACTTCACTAAGCCCTCTAACTTTAACAGTGAATAGTTTACTAACAATACATAGTAACTAACTGTACAGTTGAGTGTTTCTTGTAGACTATATTCTATTTACCACATTTACTGAAAAGTTTCAGAAGAGTGTATGAAGCTATATCTAAAAAACCACTTAAAACATTGTATAAAGATACTGTTTCATGCCTGTAAATTCCTTCTCTGATGTGTGATTTTTGACAGATCTGTGTTGTCTGCTACTTCAGAAAAATAATTGGTCCACTTTTTTCACCAATATTTGACCTTTTTCAACATTTCAAGAACAGTTGCTCATGAATACTTCAAAGTAGCCATCAGTGGTTTTAAGATCACTTCAAACAGTTAAATTTCTTAGCTAATCTACAGTAGGTTATTTCAAAATATTTTGCATGCCTGCCTTCCATTTTAGGCCATGGTCTTACACCCCCATGGCCTGTCACTAACTTGCAGCTTAAGTTGTTGGTAAATCACAGAATCACAAGGTTCGAAAAGACCTTTTGAGATCAAGTCCAACCATTCCCATCCTATGCTAAACCACAGACCTAAGTACCTCATCTACCCTTTTTTTGAACACATCCAGGGAAGGTGACTCAGCCCCTCCCTGGGCAGCCTGTTCCAGGCCCCCACAACTCTTTCAGTAACAAATTTTTTTCTAATGTCCAATCTAACCCTGCCCTGGGGCAGCTTCTTGCCATTCCCCCTTGTCCTATCACCTGGCTGAAGAGACCATCACCTATCTCTCTATAACTTCCTTTCAGGTAGTTGTAGGTGGTGATAAGGTCTCCCCTCAGCCTCCTCTTCTCCAGGCTAAACAGCCCCAGCTCCCTCAGCCGCTCCTCATAGGATTTGCCCTCCAGCCCCTTCTCCAGCCTGGTTGCCCTTCTCTGGACTCGCTCCAGGACCTCCATGTCCTTCTTATGGTGAGGAGCCCAGAACTGGACACAGTACTCGAGGTGTGGCCTCACCAATGTCGAGTACAGGGGCACAATCACCTCCCCAGACCTACTGGCCACACTGGTTTTGATACAAGCCAAGATGCCATTGGCCTTCTTGGCCGCCTGAGCACACTGCTGACTCATATTCAGCCTGCAGTCACCCAACACCCCCAGGTCCTTCTCTGCCTGACAGCTCTCCAGCCAGTCCCCCCCAGGCCTGTGGCGCTGCATGGGGTTATTATGTCCCATGTGCAGCACTCTACACTTGGCCTTGTTAAACTTCATCCCATTGGACTCAGCCCATCGGTCCAGTCTGTTCAGATCCCTCTGAAGAGCCTCCCTACCCTCAGGCAGATCAACACTTCCTCCTAGTTTAGTGTCATCTGCAAACTTAGTGAGGGAGCATCCAATCCCTTCGTCGAGATCATTGATAAAGATGTTGAACAAGACTGGACCCAGGACTGAGCCCTGGGGGACGCCACTCGTGACCGGCCTCCAGCTGGATTTTGTTCCATTCACCACCACCCTTTGGGCTCAGCCATCCAGCCAGTTTTTAACCCAGCTGACGGTCCACCTGTCCAGGCCAGTGGCAGCCAGTTTCTCAGTCAGAATGCTGTGAGAAACTGTGTCAAAGGCTTTACCAAAGTCCAGGTTGATCACATCCACAGCCTTCCCCTCGTCCATTAAGTGGGTCACCTTGTCATAGAAGGTGATCAGGTTAGTTTGACAGGATCTACCTTTTGTAAACCCATATTGACTAGACCTGATCCCCTGGCCATCATGCACATGCTGTATGATAGCTCCCAAGATGAAACTCTCCATGATCTTCCCTGGGACTGAGGTCAGACTGACAGACCTGGTAGATCCCCGGATCCTCCTTCCGACCAGTCTTGTATATGAGTGTAAAATATCAATGGGTAAATATCAATGTTAAAAAGGTATTAAACAGAAATCAACGTTGGCCCACTGTGTCAGTAGTTTCCCTTCTTCTACAAGGAACAGAGCAATTCCTTTGACCTGCCTAAGTAGTAGTGATTAATTTATATTTGAACCATCACCACTCTTGATGTGTCTATCTTGATCCTATTATGTACCACCATGGCCACTCTCATATCTGCACTATTTTTTATGACTCAATCTAATTTAGTTTCTGCTTTCTGTGTTCTCTTCGTGTCTGAAGCAATTGCAGAGCTTCTAATTCAGCCAAAGAGGTAAATCGCTGTACCTCCTACATTTTGTTGTCAACTCTTCCTTTTTTGAAAGAGCAAACCTTAGCCTACATGCATATTGATTCATTAAAGCAAAAATTTCTTCCATTTTTAAAAATTTGTTTGTTTTACTTAAGGCAGAGCTTTCAGGATAAGAAAATAGGAGCCACACAGCTTGTTAACATTTCTTCAGAAGGAAAAGTATTTTCTGGTAGGCAAAATGGTTACTATAAAAAATTAAATTAGCATTAATCTTGAAAAAGAGGATTAAACAAAGGCAGCTCCATAAACACTACTTTGAGCCTAGTTTATAAAGAACAACACTTAGGAGATTATGGTTTTTCATTTGTGCTCCTCATTTCCTAGCATCCACAAAACTCAGCTGAAATGGACCAATACATTCAAACATGCAGTGGCCAGAGCTGTCAAATACATTAGACTTTGTGAGGGGTTTCAAGAAAGTAAGATCCTAGACAGAGGTGCTCTCATAAACACCCCATTTAGCAAAAGAGGGAGAACTCAGCCTTTATTCCTGTGTTTTGGCATTGTACATGCATTTAGTCTGAAATTATTAGCCTATTTAGCACTCTAAAAAAATATTAGATTGGAAGTAGAAGAAATAAAGCTAGTCAGCATGTTATAAAGAAAGTATTGTGGGACTCTGGAGGTGTATCATGGTGAGGAAGCACAATATGGGAAGAACAAGAAAGTTCTTGTAAAAGGGTTTAGATAATTAGGGTACTCACAAGTTTTTCTAGGATGATGCAACCCCAAGTGGTAAGGGAGGAGAACAGGAAAAGGCAACAGAAAGCACAAGGCCACAGCAAATTAGGCTTTATTATGTTGCACTGTGCAACAGTGCAAAAGATTCAAGTACCATCTCTTGTAGCTTCCCCTGCACTCTCTGGAAAAACTGCTATGTCATATTTGTTTCCCAGCAGCATTTAGCTATAAAACTTCCTGGAATGCAGTACACTTACCTTCCCCATTTTGGAAAAATTGAGCATCATCACACTATCCACAAGCTGGGTCGCTTATCACTGTATTTTCCAGATTATTTATCTTAACACAGGTCCCTCCAAATCCAAGGTCAATCTTCTAATGTATTTCTGTGTTGGAACCTGTCATCAGTCTCCCTGGTCAAGATGGATGCAAATATCTTATCTCCCCTGAACATTCTTTCCAGTTTGATCATCTTTTTACCTGGTGATACTATGGCATTAAATAGCCTTATGAGGAGAGGCTGAAGGGCGTTGGTTGGTACAGCCTGGAGAAAAGGAGACTGAGGGGACATCTCATTGCCTTCTTACAAGGGGGAATGAAGGGGTAGGTACTGATCTCCTCTCAGCAGTGAAAGAACCTGGGAGGACAGCATGAAGTTGCAACAGGGAGGTTTAGACTGGATATTAGGAACAGGTTCTTTACTGAGAGGCTGGTCAGACACTGGAACAGGCTCCCCAGGGAAGTGGTCACAGCAACCGAGCTTGACTGAGTTCAAGAAGCATCAGGATGATGCCCTCAGCCCTGTGCTCTGACTTACCTGGCCCTGTGTGGAGTTGGACTTGATGATCCTTATGGATCCCTTCCAACTCAGGATATTCTGTGGTTCTAAATAGGGTTTATCAGCACATATAATTTTACAACCTTTTTGCGAACTATTTCTTTAAGCCTCCCTTACAGCATTTTTATATCTAAACGCTGAAGTTTATCTAACCTTTCTACTTCTGTCATTTGGCTCTAACTTTTGGAAGGACTCCTTTTCACCTTATGTAGTTACATCAGCTATCTTTTGATCTCTTTCACACCTTTTAATAGCAGTATATTCAGATTGCTTCCATACTGTCTAGAAATATTCTACCCTCTTCACTCCCAACATTTTTCTAAGAACTTTTTTCACTTTTGTGCAATTCTTCTAGAAACCAAACATTATTCTAAGAGGTTTAGCTTTTTTGCTCCAACAGAGGTGCCAAATCTAAGTTTGCTTTGGTCCCTGTTTCAAAGTGAGTATTTCACAGATCAAAAGCCATGCATGGGACTCTTGTTTAAAACAAATAACTGTTTCATTAGGTTCCTTCTTGGAGCATTTCTGCTTATTTGCTCCATAAAGCAGTTAATGCGCCACCTAAAAATTTAGTTCTCCCAACATAACTTTTACCCAGTCAACACTAGTGTAGACAGTATCTCCCACAAGAATTATGTTCCTTGTTTTTATAGCCTCAGTTTGTCACAGAACCTGTGACATACAACAGGGATTTAAAAAAAAAGTGTTAGAAGCAGTTAAAAGTTAACTCATTAATTAGTACTCTCAGAGGAAACTTTAAAACTCCCTTCTCTTTCTTTATCCCAAATGATCCTGGCTCTGGACTATATTTCTAACTTAAGAGGATGTTATCTTGTCCTCTGGATCTTATGAAAAGCCTTAGTCTAGACAGATGATTCACTGAAGGATGGTACAAAGAATATGGAGGTTCTACATAACATGAAATGCTAGCACTAAATCACTGCATTCACAACATATTAGAATATAATTTCAGTTTCAAAGATGCATTTTTAGCAACACAGACTACCTGAAAGATAATCACAACACTAGGAGTTGTATCTGCATAAGCCTTTCAGTTAGCAGCAAAGTCTATTGAAATTGATTAGCCTATCTAAAAATCTACCCCCACACCAATTAAATACAAATAATAGAATATCCAGTTTAAAGCCTGTGTTACATTTAAATCATGCAGCAAATATAATCTTGTGGAAGATGCTGGATGTTTAATCTACAAAAAACAGCATCCTACTTCTTGATTTTCTCACCTCTTTTTTTTCAGCTTTCCACTTTCACTTTGAGTGATAAAGTCCTGCTGACTGAAAACTATTTATGACCTATTTTACCATCAATGCAGACTTGAACCAGAAGTATTAAAAACCACTAAAATATCTAACTTCTTTTGCAGATGTCACTTTAAATATTGCTAAACTTTTCCCTCACACCAAGTGATCATCCACAATATACAAGTCACTTGTGCACTGCCAAAAATCCCAAGTATCACACCTTCTGAAGGACAATTCTTCATGACAGTAATTCCAGCTCTCAGTTATTGTAACCACATTAATGCTGTGTGAGACCCCTTTCACTTGATGTTGCCATCTTTTTCCACAGCCATAGCCTACACTAACCTTCTAGTGGCAGCATCTCAATTAAGCATCCACTTAATTTGAATAAATCTGTGCTTCAGTGCAGTTGCTTTTTATGCATAAAGATCAGATACTTGTGCTATTTGGGATGTACATCTATACAAGGAGATTGCAATAAAATATCCAAGAGGGCTATCATGTGGAACCTTAAAGTAAGCAAGCATTCTTTCAATTGTTTATTGGTCTGTATGGACATTCCTCTGACAAACATCCAAAGTCTTTTCAAGAAAAAAAGGAATCTCATAAAACATGTAGATAAGATATGAAATTTTAATAGAGAGAGAGGTTTAGAACCTGCAGTCTACACCAAAACCACACCCAGGTTCTCACACACAAGGATATGGAGGGTGATGGATTTGAAACAGGCATCCAATTATGTCTGTGTCACCACCCCAGATGTCCTCTGTGTTTTATGCTAGGGTGGAAAATGCTTCCTTTAAAGGTAAAAAATTAATGGGCATTACGTTAAAAGCCACACAATAGAATCATCCAGATTTAGCATCAAAAAGGCTTTAAGAATTGTAACCTCTAAATAATAAATTCTGAACTAGTGACTCCTAACTCTAGTGACTAGATATTTCTCACCACACATCTATATGCAGGCAATTTTCCAATAGCACAGAATATAAAAAATGTAAAAAAATTTAGATATATGTTCCTATAGAAATGATGACTTAATGACACTGAACTGAAAAGAGTATTTCTACCATGAACTCATCCTGTCCAATTATGAAGATTTTGGGTTGTAAATTTATCACCAAAATCATGCAGTAGAATAAAAATACAAGGATACCAATGTTGGAAGTGACAAGCAAACACTCCAAAGCTCAGTAATAAAGGCACTAACAACAAAATTTAATGCAAAATTTTGCATGAGGAAGTTGTGAGGAAGAAAGTATTCCCCCCTACCCAACTGACTTTCAACAATAAGAAAGGATCTCAAAAGTCTACAAGAACTGACCACAGTTTCTACATCACTCTAATCTCTTGCTTTGCTATGCTCACCATCAGCTCTTGTAGTCTTTATGTCCATCCTAAACTCCCCTCTATTGCATTTACCTCATTGCACCCATTCTGTCAACCTCATCACTGTGCTTTCAACAAGGGCAAAGCACCCACAGTTAGTTCAGAGAACACAGGTAACTGCTACTGCTAGGGCTTTTCAGTGGTGTTTGCCTGGATAAAGTAAGCGATTAAGCACGTCAGAATTCCTCAGTTTGAAGAGAATGGGAATCCTCTGAAAAGCCTCTGAAGAAACTTAACGACACGCAATTCAATATGAATTTTAGGTGAAGCCGTTTATTAGGTGCAATCACACAGATTCTATACATTTGTTACTGCAAATGTGGCAAGCTAAAAAACTGCTAATTGGTTACACACACTGTTCACACCACACTGATTGGTTAGTGATTATAACAAGTTCTGATATGCATACCTTATAGCTAAATATCGTTAGTTTTCCTTTGATGTCTAAAAGTATCCGCACACCTGCTGCTTTGACCATCTATTATGGCTGGTTCTTGACATGTTCACTTACTCCCAAGTACCTTCCCATAACTCCTTGGTTTAGGGCAGCCTGTACCCCTGTCTTCAAGGCTGCTGTGTTTTGAGAATGTGATTACCAAAATCCTCTCAGCATGAGTAACTTTCCTGTCTCATGGGAACACGAGGATATTGTCAGGGCCTATGTCTTCTGTGAGGAGAGTCAGGCTGCTGGCCGGGCTGCTGCCTTCCCCGACACTATTACAGACAACATTGTGTAAACTTCATGAAGTTCAACAAGGCCAAATGCAGGGTCCTGCACATGGGTCAGGGTAATCCTCAGTATCAATACATGCTGAGGGATGAAAGGATTGAGAACATCCTTGAGGAGTTGGGAGCGTTGATGGACATGAAACCCAACAAGAAGTGGTGAGACTGGCACAGGTTGCTCAGAGAAGCTGTGGCTGCCTCCTCCCCAGCAGTGTTGAATGGGGCTTTGGGCAGCCTGGTCTAGTGGAAGGTATCCTTGCTCATGACAGCAGAACTAGATGATCTTTGAGGTCACTTCCAACCCAAACCATTCTGAGTCTGTAATACTGTTCTCAGTGACAAACACAACACTAAAGCTCTCGACGGAGCATTCAGTACCACTTTATGCAATTTCAGGGCAAGATGAATCACCTATGTGAAAATAAGGACATACAATGTTTGCTCTGAAAAGTCTGCATTGCTACAGATACTACATTAATACACTATGCATACACTCAAGTCTTACATGTCAAGAACTGCCTACAGGGTTTATATACTCCTAACTACTGGGAAGATTCTCAACTTCTCTTGTCCTACAGCAACACACTGTTTGGCTTCCATCTCAATAGCTGATCATGTTCATACTTAAGTGATACTGACTGCAGTTAGTCTGCTTTCAGCAGATACAGGAGGCAAAAAGAGACTATCATGGCTGCTCTGCCTAATTTTTACATTTGTCACAAAGCCTCAAAAGGAGAGTGCAGCCCAAAGAGACTCTTCCCATTATGCTATGCAGATAAGGATTGAAAGGACAGGGAGGGAGAGGAAGAGGAAATGATATTATTCGTGATCATAACATGGGAAAGCTTTTCTCTTTCAAAAAGTATCATCAACAAGTATGATGGCATTCAAATTACTGATCAAATTTAAAAAGCAGCTTTCTCCAATCTCTGAATTTTTCACACTTCACTACATACACACTTTAAAACACTCACTTTTACTCTAAACAAGTACCTGGAATAGAAAACTTGTATTGCTGATCTCATTATGAAAGAGTAACATGATAACATCCTACAGTTGCCTAGATGAGAACATTTTCAGATATACATACCAACACATGGTACTGATTACCAACACATACATTAAACTAGAAACCCACATCCTGCTTAGAATACTAAATATAAAGCATCTTTTCACTTCAGTCACACTCACCGTTTCTTGTCTTTGGGACTCAGTAAGCTTTTCAGACAATTCTTCTAGAGTCTTTTTTAATTCAGCATCAGTCCTTCATAGAAAAATATAGGTAAAACAATATTGTAGAGCACAAAACTTAAGTGTCGACCATGATAATTTCAAGCAGCAACAGTCTCCTGGATTTTTATGCTACTTCAAAGTGTTCTAAAGACTATAAATTCCTAGCATAGTTAGGGACCAGACTCAAGTGGAAAATTCATGATAAAAAACATTTCCACTCCTCAAGTGAAGATAACAGAACATCTAGTTTGAAAGGGTAGGTATCAGGTCAACAAGTACAAAATTATGAATGCATCCACACAGTCCTTTTGAAGAGTACTAGCTTCAACTAGTATTGCTACTAGACAAAGCACCATATGTTGAGGCAGTATGTACTTAAAAAAACCATTATGGTCTACATGAGAGCTTGCCCTCAAGAGACTCCAGTACCAAGAATAAATAAGAAACAAAACTAATAAAAGAAAATGCCCATGTCCTTGATCCTTGTTGTTTTGTCCACATACATAAAGGGGTGGGGGGCGGCAGGGGAAGCCACATACACTATACAAATCAGAACTGATGAGTGTTATTTACAACTACTGCACAAAATGACATGGAACAAGCAGTTCCTAATACTGCTTTCATCTGCATGCTGTGCAATCCCCCACCCTCCCCAGAATTATTTTTTTAAATACAAAAACACATAGAAGTTTAAGAATTATTTAAAAGCATAACAATTATTTTCCACACTATTATCCACATGGAGTTATATTCTGTTTATACCGATTTCTTCTTGAAAGCTCCCGACTGATGTCATCTCCCAGGCGAACTTGTTCACTACTGAGATCTCGAAGAGACTGGTGGAAAGAATGCAGCTGTAAATTAAAATACACAAATTAAGCCAAGGCTTTTTTCTCAGTTATTCCAAATATACATACATACACTTTTAAAAATGAAACAGATAAAAAGTAACCCATAAAATAACAAAATTCCATGATGATGGATGCAGATGAGGCTGGATAATTAGATGAGGCTTCATGCTTCTATTTCAATCAACCCTTCACAACACTTGCTTATTGAAATTTAATTTTCAGTACATTATTTGCTAAACCAAGTTTCCTAACTTTGGGGTTTTTTCTATGGCTCAGAGCTCAGTTATTTCAATTACCTGACTCTGCACCATCTTTTTAACCTAATGCAAAGGAAGTTGAAAGATCTGAACAGGTCAAGTTAGGAGAGATATTTCCTGCTAATAAATGCTAGTTTAAGTGAAACAAACTTCTGCCCAGCTATATATATTACTATAAAAAGATGGCATATGAAATTGGCAGTAATCAACCAAAACTCTATGATGTATTCAGGATTTATTATAGCACCAAGGAAACGTATTTTACCTTGCCCAAGACTTCACCTACTCTAATAGAATCCTTTTTTCACAGTTTGTGAAAACAAACAAAAAGCAACCCTACCACATCTATCTTCCTCTGCAAAAGTTCCCATTCCCCCCATTCAGCAGGACCCCAATTTAGAGTCAAAGTTTTTAAGGAAGGAAATTTTTTAAAAAATAACAGATGATCCATCCTTCATGGGATTATAAAGTGATAATCCATCCCAATCCAACCTCCTGCTTTCAACAGCTCAGTGGCCAGTACCATCACTATGAAAAAAATGGTTTATAATTTCCCTTTGTTCTATACCTAATACTTAAAGCCCAAATGACTGTCCTCAACATTTATACACAGGCACTTTGAGACTAAGCAGAAATTTAAACCTGACACCAAAGACTTTGAAAACACATACATACGTGGCCTAAAAAGTACAGAGATTATTTTCATACTCTCCTTTGGATACCACTTCCATCTACATCATCTTCTCTGTAATGGCAGATTTGCATGAAACTTAATGGAGTGACAGATACAAGAGGTGACTGGCTAATGAAGAACAATATGTAACATTGTAAGCATACTTCATAGCTGAAATTCTTCACTGCATCATCAGTATAACCTTATCTGATGTAAAAGAGCCTGGTTACCACATATTGCCACTTTAGGGAAGCAACTCCCATTAGAGCTCTGTACCTGGTCCAAATTATCTGCCTCACTGACAAATCGAACACTTGCAGATCTAGATCTTCGATGCTTATTGCCCTGTGAGCCTCCGTAATCCCTGAGAGGAGAAGTAGGCAGGAAGTGGTGGTTCCCTTCATGAGATAAGAGATTAAAAAAATAAGTAGGAAGACAAAGCTTCATACAGGAAATTTTTAATTTTGTTTCACAACAAACACATTTCTTCTTGTCAATATCCTTATAGGCCACATTACAGACAAAACAACCACCAAAGTTACAAGAAGTATGACTCTGCATTTTATGTTTAGCTCTTTCCAGGATTCTTCTTCAATTCAAATATTTCTGTAATACATGTATGTGATAGGTACTAAAAATGTCTTTGTTCCTCCAAGGAACAGATAGCTTCTACCTCAAATTTTATTTGCCCAAGCAACAGCTTCTCCTCACCTGAACCTACTATAGCTTTGAATTAGAGTAGTTCACAGCATTTACATTAGAAAAACAAAGTTTTAGAGCTTTCTGTTAAAATATATTAAGTATTGCTTCCAGGAGGAATACTCCTCCCAGCTACACCTTTTGCTAAAATACAATGAGTCTTCTAAGACACATACTACTTTTCTGTAGGTTATTCATTAGTTCAGTTTTTCCTTTTCCGCTGAACCTTACATGATTTCATCCACACATCCATAATCTTACACATTCAACATTTAACTTCCCTTTTTTTTAACTTTCTTTTTTTTTCCTGAAGCAAGCTTCAGAAACTGCAATATCTTCTGGATTTAGCTTTAACTTGTATGTACCTACAACTCCTGCAGTGGACAAGAAATTTTCTTCACTGAGAATCACTATTTTATTTAGATCTCTTGGGATATCACCAGGAAAGACTATGTAACAGAAAGCTACAACAAACCTGCATAACTTAATGCAGGCATCACAGATTTCTAAACTGATTTTCTTTGAAGAAATCAACAGTGACTTTTCATGTCACCATCCTTACACATTTTTCCATCTTAATTTCTGAGAAATATCATGAGATATATACACACACACACTCAGGCATCGTAATAATATATACTATATATTAATTTATATTATATATAATATATTTATAATATATAAAATATTATAAATACATATTTAGATATGTTTATATATTTTATAAATAATTTTTTTCTGCACTATATATTATATATTTCTATATTTTTATATATACATACACACACAATCAAGCACCTTAAATATTTTACCTGACACTCCTTCTCCATCCAGATCACTAGGGTATAAGCTTGAGAGAGAAGCACTTCTCATTGCAGAGTTTCGGGTTAATCGTTGGCTCCTTAACTGACCTATAGACTGTTCCAGTGTTTCTTTTAACTGCAGAGAAATTACAATTCACTGAAATACGAACACAGACTGATTTAAAAATCATGCATGTAAAATATTATTTTGAAAAGAAAAAAGCAATCAAAAGACTCCAAGCTATTTTCAAGCCAAGTTTAACTATGAATTAATATAGCTTTTCTTCATATGTTATATTCCCTTAACAATAGTAAAACATGTTCCCAACATTGGCAGCTTCAAATATCAAGTTTCTTAAAAAAGTGGTGCAACACACCAGAAAAACTCAAAAGAAAAGTATGTTTTCTACAACCAAAATGAGACCTATCTGCCAGCGCTGCAGAAACCACAGAACAGCTTCAAAGAACTTCTTTTAGCAGGCCTACCTGAAATCAGTTTGACATATGGCTATCAAATTCCACCAAGCAGCTTTCATCAAACCCTACTTTTAGCAGCTACACTTCCAGAAAGAGGCAGTTATTCACAACTTAACGAGTTCAGAATTAATTATATTCCTAAAGAAGTTCCTCATTTTTCAGACTTGCATCTTAGAAAGTAAGATTGCATTTGCTATATTTGGTTCTTAGCCACTTGCTTTTGTGGCATTTATTTGACAGTCCACAAAACATCAGTTTCCAAAGGTTCACCTTTCCTCTCCCTAACAGGGGCTTACACACAGCAGTTAAATTGCTGCTTTATTCTTGCAGAATTATACAGACTGCGTTGAATCTCTGAGCAACACTTTTTTCCCCAGAGCATAAACCACTACTTTAACTCTTGTCTGAATCTTCAATGCTTGTTTAGGTTCATTTTAAAGCATTATGTTTTCATAATATGGTATTATTAAAACAACTTCATTGTCACTAAGACTCTCAAAACAAAAAACCTTAAGGATTTTCTACGGCTTTCTCAAAAAGACAAGAGGATACTTGGGGAAAAGATACAACAATGCATGTGTATAACAGAAGATGGCTTTTGCATTCAAAAAGCTAAGACTTAAAAAAGAATTCAAAAATGCCCGAGGATCAAAGAAAAATAGCAATAGCTCAGTGTTCAAATCTAACTTGACTCTAAGACTTATCTTGCATCTTTAATAGGGCAATAAAAACTCTGAATTAAGCTACAGGAGCTCAGTTTGGATGCTTTAGCTTTATAGCACTGCTTTTTATCCTTTCTACATAAAATCAGACAGCTGGATTGTTTAAATGGTTTTGGTTTTGTTTGGGTATTTTATTTTTTAAACAAAGTGTCCAGAATTAGCCATCTTACTCAATGGCCAAAGAGAGTTTAAAAACTTTGAGTTATAACTTATATTATCAACATTGTTGTATTTTAAGGAATTTGTGCTCTCTTTAAAAACTAATTAATGAAAGGAATGAAGAGAGGCTAGTAACAGTAGAACAGATATATTAAAAACACAAATTTGAACAGAATGTATTTAATATTCACCAATCACAATTTCATTACTTGACACCTTATCTACAAGCTGTTTAAAACCCATCAAAACATTTCCTAACATTTTGGTCCTTTCCCATTTCCAAACAAACATCAATGCCAACACAGAAAACAAAATGAAAAAAACTCACCCAAACAAAAAAAAAAAAATCAGATCTCTCAAAGGCTAATTACTTTTAAACCTCTCACATAAGGGAGAGCAAAAAAAAAACCAAACCAAAACTCCACAATGCCCCAAAACATTCTGTCCTCCCTCTCTTTCTCCTCACCATCACAAAGAGCGGAACAGTTCCTTTTCTCCACTGTTCTTGTCCTCCAGGGACATAAGGAAATCACAGACCAACAGTTAAGCCAGGAGGAGAATAGCACTGCTCCAAAACGGAGCACATACAGAGAGTAGCATGTTCCCACCACCAGAGAATCAACAAAAGCAACAAGGAAATAAAGTTCTGAGCAGCAAACCTTCCTGATCCAGTAAGTTACACAGCAAGTTTTGCATTGACAAGCAGACACAGGCACCTCAAAGTGAGGCAGACTGATTTATAAAATTATAATGGAAAACAGCTCCACAGGAGCCCAACAGTCACCAATTCATAAATGCAAATATGCTATATAATGGTCTGAAGGAAGCCTTTAAGCAAAAAGATCACCAAGAATTCAAGAGCTGGACATTACAATATTCAACATAACTGACAGAACTTAAACACATAGCCCATTTGGAGCAAAATATTCTTAGATAACGAATCTTGTCTAATATGGTAGAAACACTTCACCAACTGTGGTAAAAAAAACCTCAAAAACACAAAACCTCAACACATCACAATTAAAATGAGAAATTTATTCAAGATTTTTTAAAACAATACAGAAGGAAAACAGATTGCCCAATTCCATCTGTTTCTTCCTGCATACCAAATACATACAAGTATTCTATGCAAGTGGAAACTTTGACTTCACAAAGGGAACAGGAACTCAGAAACATACTCTCTCAACTAATAAGACTGATTTCACTATTAAAAGCTCAAGCAGGAGATCTATAGTCTCTACAGATTTCTCCTGTACTTGAGCTGTAACAAAAGCTACCTAGCATGACTAAAAGCAGACATTAAGTCAAAACTAAATGACTGATGTCTCCCCTTGATGTTTCCTAGTAGAAAATCTTTCCAGAACAACCATATTCAACTACATTTTGTATCAGCAACTGTTAAAACCAGACAACCCTAAATTCCAAACACCTAAGTAGATCTTATAAAGATACAAAGAGCATTCAAACAGAAGAAAGAAAAATATTGAGGCATATAATATCCCAAACTACTTCCATTGAGAGCTTGTGCATACTGATTTAAAAAGCTGCCTAAAGAAAGCAAGCCTCCTTTGCTATATATTTGCTTTTTCCCTCTTTCTACCCTCACATGCAAAATATTCAGACATCTCATGGATTTCAAGGTGCTGCCTTGAAACACAGAAGTTACAAACCTCTCTTGCCCTACCTGCATTAGTTTACCTTACTTTTTGTCTAGACACCTGTTTTCAGATATGTAGAACCTTAGCATTTATGGGAGTTTCACCCCTTCTGCAATTTAGAGAAAGATGGTCAATGGACTGAGAAGCTGTTGTAGAATGATAGGAAAAAACACACCAGTATGATCAGAGTCTCATTCTCTGATGTAACCAAGCTTTCAGCTTATCACTTATTCATGCAAAAGAAACATGTTCCCTAATACTTTATTTCAGCTATGCACCTTGTCATTTGCATAGCATCATGACAATCTATTTGGTAATTATAAATGAGCAAAGTAATGAAGCTACAAAACCTGCCAGAGTTTCATTACATAACATATTACTACAGTTTGATTTCAATTGTTCATATAAATACAAAAGGTTTCTGTTTACCTCTACTTAATTCTTAATATATTAGCAAGTTTTCATCTATGAATGCTATTAGCAGAAAAGATTTAAGAAATTAAGACAAATAAAGTTGCTCACAGTTGCTATTGCTTCAGTTTGCTCCTTGTTGTATTCTCTGTATTGTCCTAGCAAACGGTCAACATGTCTTAGATTTCTGTTGGTATCCTTAAAAAGAAAATTAAGGAAGAGCAGTCAAAACAGAAACCTCTATTCAAGCATTACTGTCTTTATTATTCTTGGTTTCTGTGAGTAAACTGGTGACACAAGTGCTTTTTAAAGGGTCACATTTATAATCCTATTGACATAACTAGAATCTGAAGATACACAGCATGGCTAGAGGGAAGGGAAAAACCCCACCATAAATCAAAAATAAACAAAAGAAATCCTACCAAGCAAACAATACTATCATTTGCAGTGCAACAGTAAGGCCTTGCCCTCAAATAAAAAGTTTTGTAAGCTTCAGCCACTCTGTAAAAAAACCTTTTAAATCTGAAGATCTTAACATTTCCTGCCTGTAAAACAGAATTATGTTAACTGAGAAAGAACAAAATTTGAAGACCAACACATTAAGTAAGGTCACTGCATAAAGTTGCTGCATGAACACACTCTGACCAGATGAAGAACTGGATCTGCGGTCCACAAAACCCAATTAGCTTAACATCAGAGTTTCAGAAAAGCAGCTAGAAAGAGGTTTGGCAGAAACAGGACAATACCAAAGTGTCCCTTTAAAAATAATAATAATAATAAAAAATATCCAGATGACATTTTTATTAATTTATCTCTTTTCTACCCTGAGAATTATTTTCCAGCTAAGCAGTTTTGAAGTTTAAATTCAGCATCCTATGTATTTTTTTCTCTTCTCACATATTAAGAAGAAAAAGATAAAAGAGCCACAACAAAAACTACACTGCCATCCATACAATACTTCAACACCAAGTGAAAATACATAAACCCAGTCAGTCTAGGTAGTCTGAACTGTCAGCCAGAAAAGAATGGGAATGAATTCTCAAGAAATAAATGGTGTCAAGATAGCTGAATGTTTCCTCCCACTTGCAAAAAAAGATTCAGGTATTTCCTCCACTGTGACCACTGAAGAAGCAGGAATTAGATGAACACTTTTTCCTGCTCAGGTATGGAACTCTTACAAGTTTACAAATACCATTTCTCACTGTGGTGTTCCACATCTAGAAAATATTGTCACTGTAAGCTCTATCATGAGGGAATTGACTAGCTATGCATTTACTTTATTGGGAAATTTTACATAGTACAAGACAACAAAGATAGGACTCAAACTTTCTGCTACAGAATGCCTCTGTGAGGCTCTGAAAATATTTTGGCATCAGTTTGGTAGCTTTATAAACAGTATTACCAAACACATCATTGTTTCTAACAACAAACATTCCAGTATTGTCTAAACTGACAGCTGTATAAAAGTGTAACAAGCCACACACAGTTTCAGCACAAAAGCAGTATGATCATATCCCAAATCCTTGTTGATTTGCACATCAGTACCATGTTTTCCACAACCTGAGAAGACAATTTGACCCTATGGTACAGAAACACAAACTCTAGAAATACTTCAAAGCCATATTTTGTAAACTACCTGTAAAGTACTTGCTAATGTATGGATCTTCTCTGTAACTTCTTCAGCACCATAGTTCTGAGCTCTGTTGTGGGATGCTCTCAAAGGTGGCCGCCTTCCTATTCGAGCCCTGTGAAAGTTGTCTGAGTCACTGGATGAATCTGCCATTAGTATCTGGAAGCCTGGGCAGGAAGACCAGAAAGAGTAAGGGATGTTAAATCCTGACTGTAACTGAACAGTCTCTGACTTGCACAGTACTCACAAAGAAACATCATAGATGCAGACTATGTTTACATTAGCCTTTCTGGTTCAGGTTAGCAGAATGTACTGTAGAAGCAGACCTTCCACTTGTTGTTTCTCAGTTACTATGTTTCTTCACACCATGAAACAGTGCTAACATGCAAGAGGCAGAGAATTACATCTAAAGATGCCCTCTCACCGCTTCTAAGTATTCAGTATCCAGGACAAGACCATAGCCCAAAGCAAATTCTTCCCCCCAGAAACGTGCAGTGGAGATGTTGGGAGTTTACCAATTGTTCTGGTCTGCAGAACCATTCCCATTTGCCTCATGCTACTTCCTAAGCTGTATTTAGACTGGGCAGGACCAACTAAGACAGATAACCTCAAGAAGTAATCATCTGAAGCAAGTGTAAGAACCAGTATCCTACCGACTCAAGGATAATTGGAGATACTAGGGAAGGAGGCAAATGCAGTGTCTTATTAAAGGAAGGAAAACTGTGGCCAAGAAGCTGTAGACTTTATTTAGATACATGGGAAAAATAAAATAGATTATTCAAGTTTCCAACAAAACATTTTTCTCAAAAAAAAGCAGTAATATATCCATTGATATTAAATCAAGTGACTTGATAATGAGTAACTAAATTTGTGAAGCAGGGAAGAAGCAGTAGAGGTCACTTTTTTCTTTTAAAACCTTAGACACACATGACATTCCCAAAAGTAAGCTGTAGAAACATGAACTAAATTAAGCTTTCTAGAATGGAAGCAAAACTGGGTTAGTATCAGGACTCACTGAATAATTAAGAGAAATTAAGCGTCAAATTGGAGATAGGTATCAAGTGAGAATCTAAAGTAAAACCATTATATATTTTCATTAAATGACCTGATAATGTAATATAATGTTTATTAAGGTTGCAACTAGCACTGATTTTCCAAATCAACAAATACAGCAAGAAAAAGAGAAATTGGTAAGAGAAAGAAGGAGAAAAAAACATTAAAGAACTTCAAAGGTTATTGTAGTTGAACTTACATCAATAATTTTATGTTCTGGAAATACAAAAGCTAACATCATGCAAGATGTAAAAATAAGTGTCATTTTGTAAATTGCTAAGTACTTCTTTTATCCAGTGATAATTCGACATAACAGAGATTACTCTGTTGATACTGGGGGCAATTCCCTTGAACAGAATTTTAAAAAATTACTCAGGGCAGATGAAACTTGGCTTGTGAGGAAAGAACGGGGATTGGAATCTTAAGTAAGGCAAGGTAGAGGAAGGAAAATAGCATAACAGGGATCATACATGGAAAAAGAAATTATTGAAAGCTGCAGACAGCTATGACCAGTATAGTAAAGTCACTTAGTAACTGATTAAAATGACAACCCTCATAATGGAGGTCAGAGAGAATTTTTTCTCTTAAAACTATTAATTGCAGCAGTTTGCCTTAAAGTCACAGAATCATCATCACAAGATCTGTGTTAACAAGCATCGGAAGAGACAGTCTGAGCCTACTTTGGGGAGTTAAAAATCAGATTAGCAAATTCTTGAACTACCTTTGGTCCTATAGTCAACACAAAAATAAGTCCCAGTAAAGGTGTCACTCTTCTAGCCATTAGAGCTTGAGTTTCCCAAAGAAACTGTGGATGAAATTCAATTCTTCTATTGTATTTTATATAAAAAACAAGCTGATGTTTATCCAGAGCCCTCTATTTTTTAAAAGGTTGTAAATTTGTTTTCCCCCAGACTTGGATAAAAACCTTTCAAACATGAGTAAATCAAGGTACTCAATCTGTCCTCAAGTACACAAATATTCCTTTTATTCCTGTAGTGATTAATTTATCTCATCTTTCCTCCCCTTATCTCACAACAGCACATTTCTACTGCCATTATCAGAAGTCAGTATGCCAGTGCCTCTCACTCTTGTGAGCTGAGTCTAAATGAGGCTGAGAAAGCATAAACACTGAGCACTGGGGAACAGGAAATATGAGATATTTCTACTGGTGTTTTATTTCTTCTGGTTTTCTCTGTCTTTGAAAATAACATTGAATAATATTCATTTTCACCACAATTCAGTAAAAAAAAAAAAAACCCACAAAAAAAACCCTGAAAAAAACCCAAACAACTTACTCTGTCTTGCAGAGAAAATACACCAAGCTATATTTTCCCCTTAATCTTTACTAAAGCCTCACACAGACTACAGATATCACGGAGAAGTATGAAATGATACTTCTCTCAAGTTTGGCAGCATAGTTTGCCTCACTCTTACCATTCTTACCATGACAACACATTTAATTTTAATGATCATAGCAAATGCCTGAAGGTCTGTGTCTGTCACACATCATCTCAACTACCAAGTCATAGTAAATGTTGTTTTGAAAACTTGGGATTCTTCAGAACTCCACTTACAGTTTTACAAGGAGCAAGTTTTCTTTTCCTCACAAACTGGACAGAAAAACATGTATTGGATTTACTCTGTATGTAGAATACTGCACAGAAAGCATCCCATGAGAGCTAGAAAACTAACCTCCCATTATGCAATTCATATAGCTTTCCTGCCAGTCAAATAACTCCAAGTGGAAGATTAGCTTAACTCTTAATTCCATCACAGCACATTTATTTCTAGAAGCTAGGAGCCACAAAGTAACATTTACAAGATTATTGATATCACATTAGTGAAAGAGTGCTTTTTAAGGATACTCCAGTAGACAATGAATCAAGAACAATGAGACACAGAAGATCATTCAAATGATACAAAGTGTTTTAACTCATTTCCAGATGAAGGGGCATAAACTGGCCCCACATGTACCTCTACTTAGGTAGACAAGTGTGTATATTTCATAGACATAGTATGGCAACTTGTAATAGCAGAAGAAAGAGGCACTGATAGAAATTAACGAAAAACATCAGGTGACTTAACTAATGAAAACATCATTCTGAGAAGTACGCTAACCATAAGAGCTGCAGCTACAGAGAAACTACCACACTGGAGAAGACAAAAGAGAAATGGAGACTCATGGGAGAAAAAAAATAGTGAGTTTGTTTTTACCTGTCCAAAAATAGGCTTATTAAGATACTTACTGGACAAAGCATTGAAGATTGGTTAGCAAACAACATAAACCTGAAAGAAAATTTTAGACACAGGAGGACATTTTATCAGAAGAAAACTTTCTATTTATGGTTAAGTAGCATTCCTCTTTGTTCTCATGAGCAACCTAAGAGGAACCATAAAAATTCAACTTGAGAGTACTTGTTTCGTACAAAGCAACATCCTCATTTTTGAAGGAACTGCAGAAGTGTCATTTTAGATTTAAAAAAAAAAAACCAAAACATGGAGAAGTAAAAATTCTTACAAATGCCAAGCAATTTAAACTGAAAAAAGCCCATCACTTTTTCCAAAAAACGTGATTCATTTAATTACACCATCACAAAACCTTCTCGACGGTGAGAATCATTTATCTTTCATTGGTTTATCTTTCTTGCACTGAGGAACACCATCGATACTCCTTCCCTGTAGAAATCAGGGCACTTCAGCTGCACCAGAGCCTCTCTTTGTAGGAGACCTGCAGGGTAAGGCTGACACGAAGTGCAACTGACAGTCCCAACAGCAACTTCTCCAGCTCACGTCAGCAAAAGATGAGCTCGGTACACAAAACCTGATGACTTCCGAAGCGGCTTTGTTTGCTTTTACTCCACGCAGACTCATCTATCACTAGGCGACCAACGTACTGCTAAAGGCACATTTGAAGCCTTATATTAAGGCTGAGCATGAAAAAAAAACCCAATTCGATAGCCATTCCTGAAAGAAACAGCAGGACACTTGAAAGGCCCTTTCCTTCAATGCTTCCAAGCGAGCCAGGAGCTTTCAAAGAGCCAGGAAGGCGATCCAACACGTCTCTCCACCGTGCTGTCAGGCACCAGCACCACACCGCATTGCTCCCAGCACTCTCCGGCACCACGACACAAAACGGTTCTTCCACACTGCTCGCAAGAAGCGAACGCCCGCTACAAATCCTCCTCCCGCCGCGCACGTATCGAACCTCGCTAACACCTGCCCTCATCTCAGAGAGCCTCCGGGCCTCCTGGATCTTCTGCCCCAGCCAAAGCCGCGGGAGCCCCGTGAGCAGCGGGACAACCCCGGAACGGCTCCGGGAGCGCCGTCAGCCAGGCCTCCGCCAGGCCCGCGGGCTGCCCCGGCTGACACCACGGCTCAAGAGTAACCTCACGGCCGCCGCACCCTGCTCCCGCCGCACCCTGCTCCCGCCGCCGCAGGTCCCGGCTGCCGCGCCGCCCGGCGCCGCTCACCTCAGCGTCCACCCCACCGCGGGGCTCCGAACCCAGCCAGCTCCCAGCGGCAGTGCAGCCCCTTTCCGCAAGCCGCCCTGGCCGCAGTCCCCGGCTCTCGCCACGCAGCACCTACGGGAGGACGCACCGCCGCACCTGAGGCGAAGCCAACCGCTTCCCCAGGCACGCCCAACAACCCCGCACTCCTCCTCACCTCGCCGCTATGGCAACTTGAACTAGCCGCCCTGCCACCGGCTGCTGGAGCCGCCTTCCGGGAGCCAGGCTCCCCCCGCAAGGCTCTGTGGGATAAGTAGTCCAAGAGCGGCAGGTCTGCCGCGGGCTGGGGGCGTGGCAAACTTCAACTCCCAAGAGACCTTGCGCCGAGTCGCGCGCGCCCGCAGGAGCCCTAACGGAAGGCCAGGCCCCGCCCCACGGGAGGCAGTTGGCCCGTCAGAGGCTGGGGCGGGTGGGGGGCGGCGGTAGGTGGTGCGCCTGGTGCACTGATCTTTACAGGCGCTTTTGAAAGGTAAACCTTCAGAGAATACACGCTGGCATTTACAGATACTACAAGCTAAATAAACACGAGAAGCAGAAACAAAAGCTGTTGCCCTGGCAAAGCAGGCGTGCGCGTTCTGCTCCTGAGGAGACGGGGCGACGGGCTGATCCGCGGGAGCAGGAGCGCGTCAGCCGCCTGAAGCAGCTCTCTCGTACAAGGGAGGGATCTTCGTTCCTGTCTCATGACTTTTTCTTGTTTCTTTAAGCCAGGCATCTCCCTGTTCGCTAATGTTGTATGTGTTACCCTTGTGTGCAATAAAAACGACCAAATATTACAGCCTGCTACAGCGACTGGCTCTGAGGAGAGAGAGGAAGGGGATAAAAACGACTGTGAGTGAGCATGGGAGATGTCACCCGGGCCTCGGAGACTTTGGACAAACTTGTAATAGTCCTAAAATCACTGGAATATTTGGCTGTACGTCACCGGTAGGGGAGGACTCAAGCCTTAGGTTTGGGTTTTTAACACAGATGTGTGTCTGATCCACTCCAGTGAGTGACCATTGGCCTCAGCACAGGAATGAAGCATGGCTGATTGATCCTATCCCATAGGACTTTTCATTTACTCACCCACAAGTCTTTAATGCAGCAGGCGTGCTTGCATGCCGAGTGATTGCAGCACGCTTAAGGAGTGCGTCAGGGCCCCCTACACTGGCAGTTTCCACCAGGCAATGTATGCTGGCCCCTGCTGCTGTGATTTGATTTGTGGTCATCCACAAGAGGTCACGTTCTACTGGCAGGTGTAAATGCAGGGT
This sequence comes from Porphyrio hochstetteri, assembly GCA_020800305.1. NCBI lineage: Eukaryota > Metazoa > Chordata > Aves > Gruiformes > Rallidae > Porphyrio > Porphyrio hochstetteri. The sequence goes on along the minus strand of CM036908.1, from coordinate 6,436,018 downwards.
GAGAGGGCTTCTGCTCAATCTCATACAGCTCCTTATGGCCCCTGGGAGACAAGCCTTGAATCTTCCTAAACTCTCAGGTATTTCTTCTCTCAGTTTTGTACCTGTCCGTGTTCTTGCTCCTACACAGAATCCCAGAATTCATCCATGAGCAGATTTCTTTTCCCGCCCGAGTTGCCTCTCTCAGGAAATCACAAGGGGGATAAAGGGGTAAGGATTGTGTCCTAGATGTGACTGGTGTGTATATGAGAACTGTTATTTGCAACTGTGCTGAATGTGAGTACATCTGGCTTGCTATCAACTCAATTACAGACAACTGGGGCTGTCTGACCTCGAGAAGAGAAGGCTTGGTGGTAGTTAATGTGTATAAATACCTGAAGGGAGGATGTAAAGAGGATGGTGGACAAAAGGCAATGGAACACACTGAACAGAAGCTTTTGTCTGAACATAAGGAAAAAGGTTTTACTTTTGAGGATGACTGAGCACTGCAACAGGTTACACAAAGAGGAGGTAGAGTCTCCATCCGCGGAAACAATTGAAAGCTGCTTGTACACAGTCCTGGGCAACCAGCTCCTGCTGACTCTGCTTGTCAGGGGCTTGGGCCAGATGACCTCCAGGAGCTCCTTTTGATCTCAACAGTTTTGTGACTCTGAGCTTCTATAATCCTTTCTAGATACAAACATACCTGCGAAAACAGCCTCATAGTTCTTACTAATTCCCTAAGTCCAAGGGATAGTTTCATCTTACCATTCTCTCTGAACACTCTCAGAATTGACAACTTCAGGCTTTACAAGGCTTTACACAGCAGCACTTCCTATTTAGTCTTCAGTCAACCATTTTAATTTTCACAGCTTTTTCATGGTTTTTCATGAAATGAAGCAAAAGGAGAAGAACAAGAGTTCCTTAAGCTCCCATAACCATAAAGCTCCATAACTGCCTGTTCTTGAAGTCAAAGAGAAATTAGTTATACAGACATGAATCTTCAAGAACCTGGAATAACATTCTTTCATGTAGCTATTCAAACACTTGGTCTGATGAGTGGTGTGTCAAAGCAGCAGCTCTAATGTAATTTTTTTTACTGACAGACCAGAAATTACTTCAGATACTGAAAGAGGAACAGCTAGGAACTGCAATATCATACATGTGTCTAGAATGGCTAAACATATTTAATAATCAGGAAAAAAAACCCCAACAACCATTTTTTTGTTATACATTTTACTGAATTATTTTCACAGTTAGAACACTTTCCCATACAGATATTATAAGATTTAACTGTTGATATCTAGTAATCCCTTGAGGGGTTTACATGAAACACTGATTAGAGTTAATTGCTTCTATTTGCCAGGGCAATAGAAACTGTTGTGCTTTATCTGATTTGTGTATAAACAATATAAGCAATGCAAAGATAACCAAGATACCATATCAAATCTGGCAGATAAGAATAATGTTACTTTTATAAAAATAGACCCAAAAACAATGGGATTATGAGCCTTGCAGTGCTTAAGATAATATGTACTAAATAAGCAACCCTGTCACTAGTGTCTGCAACAGTGAAAAAATATGATTGTACATTTTTGATGTGTTTAAATTAACAGTAACCTGGGGGGGGGGGGGGGGGGGTGTCTTTGAAAAAGCACCGGGGGAAAAAAAATAAATCTGGAATATACTGCACGTTTACAAGTGATTTTTCTTCCTAATTGCTGATTAGGATCAGAACATACAGCATATTAATTGATTAAAACTGCTTCATTTCTTCAGGGCATACAGGATTTTGAATGTCTGTTCTTAGGATTATGTTTATAATTGTGGATGTACAAATGTTGATGATACTTTTAATGCATTAACATTTTTAGTATATATAAAAAGGGAACATTTGTTAATATCCTACATGGGGTGAAAAGTTGCCCATCTTCTAAGCTGGAAGATGCCTATACTTATTTGGTCAGAACTGCTGATTATTGTTCTTTTTTACGGCCTAAAATACTTGTAGTCTTGACTAAGCTAAGCTAAGTTCCATCCTTCCTTCAATACATGTCGTGTTTCTAAACCTCCAGTTTTCCTTACTATCCTGTGCATAATCCTCACTTTGTCTACTTGTGTTTTGACCAATAAAGTATTCCAGTCAACTCTATAAATACAAAGTAAAGTTGAATGATTGCACAATATTCCTATTTTTCTGCCAGGCAGGGTGTGTCTTATTGCATGTAGCTACTTGTGGTTTTCTCTTCTGAATTTAAATTCTGATCTAGAATTCATAGACCTCCCTAGCCTGGGGTTATCTGTAGCTTTGCAAACATACTTGTCATTCCACCATCTACCAACCTCTTCAGGAAAATACTCAACAGAAGGACCAGAAAGTGTCAAGGAGAAGCCAGAGTGTGGCACCACAAGGCTCGTGGCTCCCCCAGAACCAGGCACAAGGACCCACTGGCAATCCTTAGAGCATAACTTTTCAGAACGAAGCCAGTGACTGTAGAAACACTATGGGATTAGCAACAGTTCTTTTCTCTCCTCAGATGCTCACTGTTGATCATCCTGGTTCAGAATGTGCAAGTCTCAAAGTGCAGGACCTGGAGCTCTTCCCAGGCTGAAGTCTCATGTTCTGTCCTGTTACCTCCAAGGCTATTCAGGCCTTGAACACAAGGAGTCCCTTGCTTCTCTCATCCAGGGCTCAAACCCAGAACCAGTATATTAAGCAGTTCTTAGTTATTTTGAAATCAGCTCGGAACCTCTATAACTTCAGTATCAGCCTTGCTATTTCTTTGCTCTGCAATTTTTATAGTTGCCCTTTTTTTATCCCTTAGAAATAGCTGGGAAGATATTTATTCCTTCCATTAACACTTTCTGGACTACCACTACCAGCACAGAGAAGTTGGCATGCCAAAGCTTCTAATGCCAATACCTTTGTGCATGTTCTTTTTCCTATTAAATAAAAGGTAATTCCCAATACTTTACCCTCAGTGAGAGAGCAATGAAACAAATTATCTTTCCTCTAAGAACTTGAAACACAATTACTATGGAGTAGTTAATGTAGGGTAGCCTATTTGTAAAGGTAAGTAGCTTAAGTATACCCTTAGTATACCAAATGAATTAGCATGATTTGTTCTATGAAAACCCACTGAAATTACTCAAATCTTGGGACTACTTATCTGCCCAACAATAAAACTATTATTCCTTTGCTTAGTCCACACACAGCAAAACACAAAAAGTAACACTGCAGTTGGAATAAAAGAGGAGGGAGAGGGGGTAAGGTTGCAAGAGAGAACACACAAGGGGTTGCAACAAGTCACCCCAGCAGTGCTGTCATTAGTGAGGGGATACACATCCCTAGCCTATTCCTGCTAATAAGGCCGTGTCATGAAAAGTAAGGACTCTGCTGTGGTGCTCCAGTCACAGTTCTTCTTGGGTCATCAAGATTGGTTGTGAGAAAATAGAGATTAAACTGGAAGATTTTAATGCTACTGCCCAAAGTTGAGAAGCTGCCTCTGGACAGTGTCAGGCAACGTTTGCTGGATGGAACAACTATGGTTTGTTCCCACTGCCTGGAAATCAGATGTAGAATAGATTCATGACAGCAAAGAGACTTGGTGCAAACTAAGACATAGATTCACAGAATCACAGAATCACAGAATCACAAGGTTGGAAAAGATCTTTAAGATCATCAAGTCCAACCATTCACATCCTAAACTAAACCATATCCCTAAGTACTTCATCTACCCTTTTTTTGAACACATCCAGGGAAGGTGACTCAGCCCCTCCCTGGGCAGCCTGTGCCAGGCCCCCACAACTCTTTCAGTAACAAATTTTTTCCTAACATCCAATCTAACCCTGCCCTGGGGCAGCTTCTTGCCATTTCCCCTTGTCCTATCACCTGTCACCCGGCTGAAGAGACCATCACCCACCTCTCTACAACCTCCCTTCAGGTAGTTGTAGGTGGTGAGAAGGTCTCCCCTCAGCCTCCTCTTCTCCAAGCTAAACAGCCCCAGCTCCCTCAGCCGCTCCTCATAGGATTTGCCCTCCAGCCCCTTCCCCAGCCTGGTTGCCCTTCTCTGGACTCGCTCCAGGACCTCCATGTCCTTCTTGTGGAGAGGAGCCCAGAACTGGACACAGTTCCTTTGGTGATACATTTGTTTTGCTAGATGGCTTTGTACACCATGGCATAACACATTAGAGGATGTTCCTTAAGTGGTTGATTGCTCCCTTCGAGTAGAGGACCCAAGGCAAGCCTAACTCTGCTAAACTTTTGGTCTAGGAAGCATACCTAGTCACACAGTCAGAATTTATGAAAATGAAATGCAGATACATCAGAGACCCTGAACTACTATGGTGTGGCTAGCTTCCACAGGGGACAGGATGGGATAGCAACCCAGAAATAGGTGTCCTTCCACCCTCAGAACCTGTACTTACCTGAGGCTTTCTTCATGAAATTTGTCGTTATCCCTTGGCTGGAAAAGAACATGATCCCACTACTGAGAGATGGCAAACCCAAACATGTTGGTAGCAGCTTCCAGCACCTTAATCTGGTTTACACTGTGCTGGAGTCTCCCTTAGCACTGACCAAAGTGGTGAACAGTTACAGAGCTCCATGTCTGACTTGACAACACAGAGTCACACCTTTTCCCTTCCCTGTGCCACAGTGGAGTATGCAGCTCCTTTGTTCATCAGCCTTGAAATTCAGTGATCTGCCTGTGGCTTCATTTTTATTCAGTCAGATTGGCATGGACACCAAAGAGCAGTGATGGGTGGTGGCTCTTAGGGCTGCAGGGTGGGTTACAGATATGAGCAGTGTGCCAGAAGGACATGGCTAAGTGGAGCATGGGACAGCCAGCATTCCAAAGGGAATTCCATGCAATGGAATGTGGAGGGAACACTCTATGGAGGGTGCTTCAGCTTGTCCCCTCACTGGGATACCCCTAGGGATACCCATAAGCAAGATACATGTATCTGATAGGATTTCTCACTTACATGAGATCCAAGCACTAACATTTGTCTGCAAGATCAGGGTTTGTATTGTATTTCTTTATGGACACAGTATTATTTACTCAATATGTTGAGGGCATTAATTATATTTAGGAAACGCATACTAATGTACTGACTTAAATTACTTCTAAAGAGTTATATCAAATTAATATCTGATTATCGTTATTATTGTTATTATAATACTAATAACTTCTGGATAACTCTAATCTAGTTGGAGGGGAACCATTTATCCAAGAAGATTGTGCTTTAATCTTTTACTGTGAGTGAAAAGTTTGCTCATCCCAAGGTTACAAACATTTTTGTTGGCACTTTGTTGACAGTTTTCTTCTTTTCACATGCACAAAATCTACATGAAAGAGAAAACACTGGCATTTCACTGAAAAAAAAAAATTGAGGCAAAATAATAAAGAACTTTCTTTACTGCCTCATTGAATTAAACAATAATATCTGGGGTTTTTTTCTCTCCCTACTTTTAAATATTTGTATTTAGCAAGAGTATCTCCTATTTATGAAGAAACACAGAATTAAATGAGTATTAACCATTTTTGTTCAGCTGTTAGTTTGTCTGTCAGACACAGATAAGACTGCTTCCATGTGGGAACCTCTGTGCCAGGTCCATACTCTGATCAGAGTAAATTGTTGCTTCATGTGACAGCAATTCCACCTTATTTCTCTCAAGGTTAAATTTTTTTAATCATTTTTTTTGACGAAATGATTTTATCTGTTCCTCATAATGTGGAAAATGCTGCGCTCTCCTCTCCCTTTTGCTTTCTTTGGATCTCATCTGGTTTTCAAAATGCCTTTGAAACTGGTTCTCATCCATCTGTAGCTACTTCGCGGGTAGCAGCGACTTTTTACTCGGTGTATAGCTCTGGTTTAACCTCGCTGCTTTTGCAGGTGGGTCAGCACTGCGCTTCCGCAGCCTCCTCCCTCCCTTCTGCACCAGCGACAGAAGAAACGCGCGGATCAGACGTCGAGCCGCCGGGTTTGGAAACGGCTCGGCTGGCCCGTCCCGCTGCCGGAGCCGGAGCCCAGCTCCGTCCCAGGCAGCTCTCGCCGCAGCCCGGCTCGCCCGCCCGCTCGCTCGGCGCAGTCCCGGCCGCCCTCGGCAGGTGGCCCCGGCGCCCCGTCGGCTGCCAGCGGGAGCGCGGGGAGCGGCGCTGCCCGGGTGGCGGGGTCCCGGACGGCGCTGCCGGGCTCGGCGCTGCGGCGCTGCCCCGGTGAGCGCCGGGGGACTGGCCCGGGGGACTGGCCCGCGGGAGGGGTACCGGGGGGGGCAGGTCGGTGTGGGGCGGGGAGCGGCAGGGAGGGATGGCCGGCGGAGGTGGGCGCGGGGAGACGGAGCCTGCCCGAGGGAGAGGGCGCGCAGTATTTGCTGAGACCTTCCTTGTCCCCGCTTAGGGAGGAGGCGGCGTTGTGCAGCACAGGTGCCGCCTTTGCCCAGCAGTTGTCCCGGCGGGGCAGCGTCTTGTGCCCCTTGCAGCTCCGGTGTCTCCTCCCTCGCCCGCGGAGTAGCGAGGGGCAGAGCGGGAGCGGGCGGCAGAAGATGCTGCGCCTCCCAGTAGCCTTCCAGTTGCTGCTGGTGCTGTGCAGCCATGGCACAGAGAGGTGTCCTTCGGCTTTCTGCGAGTGTTACGACTGGGAGGACTACAAAATTACTTGCAGGGACATCCACTTCATTCCCAGCCTTCCGGAGGATACGCAGACCCTGTGAGTACCTTTGGATGATTTAGGGGATACTCGGGACACTTGTGAGCATCCATATGCTGCAAGCAGGAGATGCTCTGAGCTAATGCTCTGTGATCTGAGGGAGGGAGGTGGTGGTGGAGGGCAGTGCTGTAATCTACCTGGGCAATACATGTAGCAGGAATGACAGTGTGCAGACACTGTGTGTGTCAGGGAGAGGAGGGAAAAGTGACTCTCAAACCTCAAATGGAGATGTTGGAAGAGATTATTGTCCTTATTGGGCCTTTCTGAGTTGAATATAGGGAAGTTAACTATTGGGTTGCTCTGGGCAGGCTGAGCAGAAGGCTGGAATCTGTGTGGCATGTATGTGCCCAGAGACTGAGGGGAAGGATGGATAGATCAAACACAGTTTTGTAATTAAAAAAAAATAAAATGAATTGGACATGCCACCTCATAAACAATTCTATAAAAGCTCCAGTGCACTTTCAGCTTCTTTGCCAAAGCCCAACAAAAAGAATCCATGGGAACTGAGAATCCCAGTACACCGTCTGGGAGATGAAGTACTTCAGATAAACAAAAGTGTGGAGTATGGGATAGAGCAGCAAATTTGGAGCTTGCCAAAGTGATAGAGCAATTCAATTACCTAAACCCAAATGTTTAGTGCCTCTACAGGCACCAGAATATCTGGGTTCCTGTTGCCAGTCCAGAAGAATGTCCTGTGTCATATCCATGTCAGCCCCATAGAGATGTCATCACATAAATTCTCTGAAACTGCAATGGCACCAGCCAGCTATAACTAAGCAGGTGGATCACTTCTAGCTTTTACTTTGTCTCATAAGGCACAAAATGTTTCTGGTCTCCAAGAGAAGGTTCATTTACAAGTAGATTACTTTCTGAGGAAATAAACTCAAACTTGGTTGATTTTATTGCAGGAGAAGACAATAACAGGTTGGTTTAGGAAATAAACTCAAACTTGGTTGATTTTATTGCAAGAGAAGACAATAACAGGTTGGTTTATGTCTTGATAATGATTCCTGGGACTTTATTTGAAAATATGAGCCATGAAGTTATTTGAATATATTTGGATGGATGTCTTAAGATTTTGTAACATCTGAAAGTAAAGGCTTAACAAATCGATTAGATAAAAAATCTGTTATTTCCTTTATTTATGCTTGCCTTTACTTTTTTATTATTATCACTAGACTGCAGTATTTCAGTTGATAAGATTTGCAATTATACAGGTTTTGATTTGGTTATTATACTTTTGGGGATGTGGTTTCCATAGTTTGAAATTTCAGTAATGTTACTGTGTGTAGCATGTGGCATGTTCTTTGAAACCTGCCATGAAGAGCTAGAAAATAAAACAGTTTCAGGAGAAACATGCCATTTAAAATAGTTAATAGAAACAGTGAGATCCCGTAATGGAACTGGATACTTTCCTTGAAAAATGCTGGTAGGGTGTCTGGAAAGTACCTGTCCACATATAGCTTCACAGATAAAGAATTTTGGAGGATGCAGTTCTAGTGTTTTAAACCCCTGTTGTAGTGGAGGCTTTAGGATCGAAAGCCACGGCTTTTTAAAAGACAAAACCACTCAGTTAAAATCTTACAGACAAAGTACTTAACAAAACCAACTGAGAAATATTTGTACATTCATTTTGGGTGTACTTTAATCATCTGTACCAATTAGGGTGACCCTTACAAACTTCCCAGGAATTGTACTCCCTACCATCCTCATTAAAAAATCCAGGTAATGACAATAGTGATTTTATAGTGTATGGTAGAAAAGGTAGAACATGCCCTGTATAGTCTATTTGATTTGAAAATAAATGGGAAAATCTTCTAAAGAGGTAAGGAGAACAGCTCTTTTAACAACAACCAAAAAACTTTATTTTAATTTGCAGTTTTCTCTTGGGATGAGGTGTGTATATTTTTCTTCTGTATTATTATTTGAATTGCTGAAGTCTGAAGGACTGTATCTGTAGTCCCTTGCTCTTGGCAAATGCCAATCTTTCTTTCCCTCCATATGCTAAATGGGAGTCAGAACAGTTGCTGGTATCTGTTTTTTCAGTCAGAGGGCTTCACAGGCTTCAGACTGACTTAATTGTATGTGGAGAATAAAATAACACGAGACTTTTCCTGAGAGATTGTAAGATGTGTGCCTCTGCTTCTGTCTCGTGTTGCATCCTTACACCTGGCAACAGCTTTGAATTAAAGACAAAAGACTCCAAAATAATTGATGTTTCTGTTAACTTCAAGAACAAATGAGCACTTCTGTTGAAGTATGTTGGTGTGTGTATCTGCACATTACATGTTGAAGCCCTCTGATTTTCACCAAATCCAGCAAATTTGTTACTTTAGATCAAGTTACTTTGCTTCTTGGTGGTTATGCATGAACTTCAAGTTTTCCAATTTAAAACTTCCTCACGTGGATATTCAGTTTTGTGGGGTTTGTGAGGCTAAGAGACTGGTAACTCTAGGAACCCTTTGCCAGCTTTCAGACACGATGAGCTCTTTTCAAGTGTACAGGATCTTGAAACTCCAATTAAAGCTTCATTCTGACTATTCAGTTGGGACTGTTCTCATTTCTCTGCCCTACTTTAAGAGAGTAGTATAAACAAGACATCCTTATAAGAAATTGCAAAAAAAATTAAAAATAAAAGCTCATTTCCAAACTCTTGTAGTGGAAATGTGTCCTGAACTTCAGCCAGGAAAATGTGTTTGTTTTAAGCCCATTTTAATGCATTCATCCAAATATCATTAATGTAGGTGCTTATCCAGAATGGCTGAGTGCACATATACTCTTCCTGGAGATGCTTTTTTTTCAGCACAAGATTTTTTTTTTTGTTTTGTTTTGTTTTTTGTTTTTTGGTTTGGTTTTTTGTTTCTTTTTCCACAGGGTAGACAAAATAAGCTGAAAGAAAAAGGTTTTGTGTAGTACAGGCAGAGCTTGTTGCCTGTCATTAAGGATACTATGGGTTGGAAAGCAGTTCTAAGTGGTATTGAAATGCAGTACTAAAATATGAAATTAGGTATCAATAATTTTGTCACATCTATAATATTTTCATGCCTCTCTTTGCAGACCTGACACCTGGCCTGATCTGGTGCCATTTTACCCCTGCCCGACCTCCTTTTCTTCTGCCTCTGCTTATCCTTGACTCCAGTCCTTCTTCATGCTGTGGCAGTGGCATTATGTGCACGGTACTGAGGGGGTCCCTGTCCCAACCCCTCGTCTGGCAGTGCTTTTCTGCTTTTTCACAGTGTTGGAACAGGGCAATGGTTGGTGCTATAACCTCCTCTGTGTTGGGTGGAATATCCCAGGGGAGATCCTGGCCTTTCAGTGCATGCAAATCCACTAGAAAGTGGGGGTTAGTGGCTGTGAAGAAGCAGACACCTACAGATCACAAAACCCCCACTGAACCTTTGTCCAAAGTTATAATTCTATCATAATGCTTGAATTATTGTAATACTTTCCTTGGCATCATTGTGATGAAATATTCAGCTAATATCACTACCCCAGCATCATCTCAGTGCAGTTCTCAATGCTCTTCATTTTATGAATCTATGATTCATTGCTTTTTAGTTATTTTTTCTTTGGCAATAAAACTAATAAAGTATTGCTTCTTGTTTATTTGTGCTCTACATCACCTGCATACATTTACCAAATTAACTTCAGCTCCCCTTCCCATCCCTGATATCCTCAATACCCTCACTTAACTTTTCCACCACTTGAGAACAGCCATAGCAAAGCAGTCCGATGGCTCTCATATAATTGTGTATCCTGTACACAGGATTTATTTCCCTGCCCTTGACTTTGCTTAGGTATCTGCATACAGAAGTCATATGTGGCGCTCTCCATGAATAGTGTCTCAGTTTTCAATTAAATTATTCTTACCTGCAGGAAGTTTCTAAACTCAGTGTGGTATTATCGTTGTAGCAACCCTTAAAGGATTGTTCTTCTATGTCTCTTGAGTTTAATGTCTGTGACTCATTCAGTGGTTGCTCGAGCCCATTTCAATGTCCATAATGTCCATCAGCCCATTTCAATGTCCATAATGAGTCCCAGAAGTTTAATAGAAGTTGCAAGAACTCTTTTGTTGTTGTCATCATTGCTGCAAATGACACCTTGTCCTCCCACCAGCAGCTGCATACATAAAATTTTCAAACCCATGTTATGTCCCTTAATCCTGCTGACAATATCCTCATCTCCTCCTTATACCTTCTGTCACTAGTGACCTGTGTTCCCTCCCACAAATGTTACCTCAAGCAGTCTCATCCATTGCCTAAAACCCATATATATATGTGACTAGAGAGAAGGCAGCATCTCCTGAGTTCAGCTGTGTAAGTGCTGAGTGTCTGTTCCCTGCAGAATGGGTAAGAGCTGAGCCCTCCCTGCTTATTTTTTTTTAAGGGATGCTAATAAGGTTTCTATCCTATTCCCAGGTGCTATTTTCACATCATCATAATGAAATCTGGTTGAAATTGCACAAGAGGCTGTTAGAGAGGGACAGGGGAAGTGGCAGATCAGTACAATCTCTAGGAATATGCTCTTTACATGAGGTATTAAGCTACAATTCTGCATCTGCTCCAGGATATTTGCTATGGATAGGATACTTCATTTTTGTTAAATGCAAGGTAGCTCAGCCTTCAAGGGCAAGGAGCCCTGACACATGGATATTTACTATGAGCACGTGGATACTGGGATAACAAGATGTGGTGAATTAGCCAGTCCCTTTAGTTCCCCATGCTGTTGTCAGCCTTTTATAATAGAGATACAGAAACTGCTTAACATATTTTACACATTTACAATGTGATATTTAGAGCCAGCAATGACATCTTGAATATTCATAAATACTTCTTGATAAAAGTATTTTTGAGAACTGGAGAATAAAATGGGTAGAGTCTTAAGAGTTTTACCTGGAGTGACTGCATCACTGGGATCTGAAAAGACATTTTTAATAAGCTTAATGAGTAGTTTAGAGCATTTTGACTTCACAGAATATGCAAGTAAAACTGAAGGAGATTGTGTCTCTATACTGAAAATAAATTGAACTGACAGTATTTCCCCCCAAATCTTATCTTTTAGGAATTGTCTGAAATTCAGAGATGTTCTGACTTCAGGTAATTCTATCATGATCTTTAATTCTTTCAGAACTAACTATGGAGCCTCAAAAATACATCTTCATAAATAACCATGCAACATAAGCACATAATTATTATCCCTATTATGGTGAAGTACCGAGAGTCTAAAAGAACAGGAAAAACACTGTCATGGTTAAACAGACAACTCAAGGAAGCTATTAGGGCATCCTTCAGAAAATGGGAGTCATGCCCAAATGAGAAAATATTTGGGAACTCAAAAGTAATACAATACAAAAATATTTTAAGAGAAACTTGTACTATCATAAAAACTCAGTATAGTCTTTAAAACAAAAAAAAAGAGGGATGCTAATAAGGTTTCTATCCTGTTCCCAGATGCTATTTGGAAATAAAATCTGGAAAACGTCTACCAAACAAAAGTGTCAGTATAAAGCTGGTTTTGAAACAAGTTTTAAAACTGAATAGTATTCAATTCCCTGAGCCAGAGGGAACTTGTGCAGGAGTTTGAAGGACATTAAAATATGGAATTGCTGCATTATCTACTGTAAAATGTAACTTACTGTTTAAACAGCCATGTTGGCAGAGGAATGGGAGGTCACACAAGCATAGCATAATTCTTATAAAAATGAGATTTAGGCAATACCTTGGGAAGAAAATGCTGCTGAGTCTGTTTTCTTTGGAAAACTGTGAAAAAAAAGGAAAGGAATCAATCTGACTTTCATAAAGGGAAAACTTGCCTCCCAAATATATATGTTAGTCTTTTAAATTAATCAAAAATATGTGAATATACTGATTTCTGAAGTCACATTTAAAAAAAAAATCAGCAAGGACCTTAGGAAAGACTCGAGACAAATTAGCTGTTAGCCCTAGGAAAGCAAGCTGTTTTATGGATTGGCAGCAGGTTTAAGCAAGGAGAATAAAAGGTAGTAATGAACACTTAATTTTCAGAATACAGGGAATTCACCAGAGGACAATTTACTTGGAACACTGACATGGAACAGTCTGGCTGTAGACTGCTTCTTCTTTAGGCTATTCCTAGTTTCTTTCAGTCTGGGTGTTGTAGTAAACTACACATAGATACGCTGTGATTGTGATGAGTGATTGATACATGCCATTTTTATATCTTGCTATTGCTCCTCAATAGCCTGCCACCACCTATTACTGGTAGCTGAAAGAGAAAAACCGGACTGTTCCCTTTGAGTGAGGCTGGTTGCCCTTAGAGCGAGCAGAAATTGCACAGGTCCATTGCAGGAAGACTAAAACCCCTCACTGGTTTAGATTCATAGAGGTCGGTAACACAGCTTCTTGCCCACATCTTTTAGAGACTGGACTAATGTAATCTTAATTACATTGTAAGAAATATTTGGGTTGTGAATGGTTTATGATCTCCTGCCATTTAACTGTAGCAAAAAGAGCGAGTCTGCTTTCAACAACTCTTTAACTCACTGTGAACAGTCACATGGTAAAAATATCTTAAAATCATATTATAACATAAGGGTGGAAGGGACCTCAAAGATCACCCAGTTACACACACACACAGACACACACACCATGGGCAGGGACACCCAACACTAGCCCAGGTTGCCCAAAGCCCCATCCAACCTGGCCTTGAGCACTGCCAGAGAGGGGCCAGCCACAGCTTCTCTGGGCAACCTGTGCCAGTGCCTCACCACCTTCAGAATGAAGAATTTCTTCCTAATATCTCATCTAAATCTACCCTCTTTCAGTTTAACCCCATTACCCATGTCCTATCAGTATCACCTCCTTCAACCTTCTTGTCACACTGGTTTTGATGCAGCCCAGGTTATAGGTAGCAAAACAAAATGCTACGTGCTTGTTTGTGGAACTTCACTTGTTTAGCCTTCTTAGTAAGTCGTAGAGGCAGAGATTTGAAGGTTAGTACGGCTCATGGGAACATCTAGTCTGACATTCCAGGTGATAAAAAGCATAAAACCTCCCAATAGGTATAGTTAATTAAAGCTCCTTCTCCTTTCTTATTGTTTGGGTTTAGAAAAATCATATATTGTTGGTTTAAAAATGATATTAAAAAGAATCCCATAAAAATGTTAACAATTTGTTCAAATGCTCAATCACCCTGGCTTTTTGTCTGTGTTTGTGGCTGCAGCTGTGTGGTACAAAGTAGGGAAGTGTATTTAGGCATTGAATTTATGCACTTTGAATTGCCACTCTGGAGTGAATTGCCACTCTCTGCCTTGACTCAAGAAATTCAGGCTTCTAATTTTGATCCTCTGAACTGCACATAAGAAAAGTGCCAGAACTATCCTGGAGTAAATGATTGGGATAAATCCTTTCTCTCCCAAGATGAAATCTGGGCAACTGCAGCTTTATGCCACTAGATTTTGTGGCATCTTTACCTGTCAGACCAAAGAACCCCACATTCTCACAGCCAGCATGATCAAATGGCTCCTTTTTGTTTTGATAAATTGAACCAACTTCCACTGTAAGGCATATTTTTCCATACTTTATTTGAACCTGTGATTCCTTTCTAAACTGTCTTCAACATTTCTACCTCCTTCTTAAACTATGAGCATTAAAACTGAACTACCCATATGCTTTATTACATGTTTTTGGGCATAGAGCTCTAATAGGTTATTTTTTTTCCTGCAGAAAGATGAAATGATTTCTAGCTGCTGAAGAATTACATTAGCAAAAATTCCACCATTTAATTAGGTACGTTTAATTGAGGTATAGAAGTGAAGTGAGTTTTCAGCTAAATAAGAAACAATTCTTTTATTAGTCTACAGCAGTGACATTAACAACATAAGAATAGCCAGGCTGACTGATATGTAAAATCCTTACATAAACATTTATACATGCTGGAAAATAACAGCAAAAGCTATTTCTGAAGGAAGATCTAATTAAAGATACAAATAAATGTATTGCCTTAGAAACTGCTGAATGTGCTCTCTTTGGTCACCCACAAAACTTAGATCTATTTACTTGTATATTATCAGCCTTATCAGTGTTACAGTACTGTGTTCACTCTCATTGGCAGTTTATCTAAGAATCTAAACCTGAGGTGTTGTACAGTCTGGAATACCAGCTGGTACACCATTGCTTATGTTACTGGTAATAAAAATGTCACAGAATTACAGAATCACAGAATCACAAGGTTGGAAAAGACCTTTAAGATCATCAAGTCCAACCATTCACATTCTAAACTAAACCATATCCCTAAGTACCTCATCTACCCTTTTTTTGAACACACCCAGGGAAGGTGACTCAGCCCCTCCCTGGGCAGCCTGTTCCAGGCCCCCACAACTCTTTCAGTAACAAATTTTTTCCTAACATCCAATCTAAACCTGCCCTGGGGCAGCTTCATGCCATTCCCCCTTGTCCTATCACCTGTCACCTGGCTGAAAAGACCATCACCTATCTCTCTACAACCTCCCTTCAGGTAGTTGTAGGTGGTGATAAGGTCTCCCCTCAGCCTCCTCTTCTCCAGGCTAAACAGCCCCAGCTCCCTCAGCCGCTCCTCATAGGATTTGCCCTCCAGCCCCTTCCCCAGCCTGGTTGCCCTTCTCTGGACGTGCTCCAGGACCTCCATGTCCTTCTTATGGTGAGGAGCCCAGAACTGGACACAGTACTCAAGGTGTGGCCTCACCAATCCCGAGTACAGGGGCACAATCACCTCCACAGACCTACTGGCCACACTGGTTTTGATACAAGCCAAGATGCCATTGGCCTTCTTGGCCGCCTGGGCACACTGCTGACTCATATTCAGCCTGCAGTCACCCAACACCCCCAGGTCCTTCTCTGCCTGACAGCTCTCCAGCCAGTCTCCCCCAAGCCTGTAGCGCTGCATGGGGTTATTATGTCCCATGTGCAAGACTCTACACTTGGCCTTGTTAAACTTCATCCCATTGGACTCAGCCCATTGGTCCAGTCTGTTCAGATCCCTCTGAAGAGCCTCCCTACCCTCAGGCAGATCAACACTTCCTCCTAGTTTAGTGTCATCTGCAAACTTAGTGAGGGAGCATTCAATCCCTTCGTCGAGATCATTGATAAAGATGTTGAACAAGACTGGACCCAGGACAAATGGATGCTCATCAGGTTTCCATACCAGCATTGTTAGTTTCCCTTGTCTTGCACTGAGGAGTTTAGATAATCTGACAGGCAAAAAAGAAAGGTCTTTCAAAAGCTGCCACTGGATTTTTAGTACTGGATCCCCTTTTTAAAGAGGCTACATTTTGAACATCTATTTGCATACCAGTTGCCCTTCTCATACTTGCCTGTGCTTAACTTGCACTGTCATCACCAGAAGTCAACTCCAGCTCATTCCTTACATCCCTCAAATAGGAGAAACTGAGCAAATTACATTTGTTACTTCATTCATTGACTATATTACTCTCATTTTTGGACCAAAACTCTAGCTGTGGATATGATACAAGGACAGGACATAAATGGTTCTTGCCTCCAAAAGTAAGGTAGGACTGCAGACAGATACAGACAAATACAGGCATCTGTAAGGCGGTAGACAGCTGTATATTTACATACGTAATATATATGTATTTCTGGAATGGGCTTGTGTTTTTTCCCCCTAAGGTAGAGCACTGCCATCATTGTAATTTATAAATGAAAGACATTTAAGCTAAGCAAATACAAACCCAAAATTACTGTGTACATTTTCAGTAGAAATTGGAGCAGTTTTGAACTACCTTCTGGTGCAGTTATATTTCTAAAAGGCCTTTGGTGAATCTTAACAGTTTTATGATGAACGTTGCTCTAAATTTCCCTATGTGCTTTTAAAGTTTGTCATATGTACAAAAAAAATTAGGTTTCAGAGATCTTTCTGAATGCTGAAGTATCTCTGACTGTTTATAAAGGCCTCTGAGGTTTTTCAAGCCTGTTTCCTTTCTGTCATACATGATCTCAGACTTTTGTTGTCTCACAAAACCAGATGCCGCTTCTTGGTTCAAATGTAATAGTAGTAAATATCTTAATTTACATTTTAAATATAAAGAAAATACAGCCTAAAGCAAATTCCAATCAAATTACCTCCTTATTCACAAATAAACATACAAAGATTTCTTTAAAGGGACGGGTTCAAGTGGTGACCTACGGAAACATTTTCGCAGTCTGGGAGAATAGCCTCTGTGCTGCAAAACCTTTTCAATCTGCAGGTCTGATTCATAAAGAAATCAAGAAAAGGAACCAAAAAAATAGTTGAAAAAATGCTGTAATCCTATGCAAGTGGCAAGAAAGAAAGGCCATGTAGAAAAAGAACTTCATTTTGGTGAAAATGCTGAAGGTTCTTCTCTTGTGCATCTATGGTACCAGTTTTTCCTCTTGGCCACCAGAAAAAAGCTGATGCTCAGAGCTTTGATTTTGCAGTCAGTATAGATACACATGTTGAGAATTACATCAGGAACAAACCTTTTGTTCTGGGCTACACGAATTTCAAAATTTCCATCAGGATGGTCTCAGCTTCAGTTGAACCCATGTGGTCATGTTCAGGTCAGACAAAACGCTGTAACAGATATAAGCTTTCTGAAGAATCATAGAATCATAGAATGGTCTGAGTTGGAAGGGACCCCAAGGATCATAGAGCTCCAACCCCCCTGCCACAGGCAGGGACACCAACCTCAGGCCTGGATCTACACAAGGTTGCCCAGGGCCCCATCCAACCTGGCCTTGAACACTTCCAGAGAGGGGGCATCCACCCCCTCTCTGGGCAGCCTGTTCCAGCCCCTCACGACTCTCTCTGTAAAAAACTTCCCCCTAATATCTAATCTAAACCTTCCTTCCTTTAGTTTTAATCCGTTCCCCCTTGTCCTGCCATTGTCTATCCTTTTAAAAAGTTGAATCCCCTCCTGTTTCTCTGCTCCCTTCAGGGACTGGAAGGCTGCAATGAGGTCCCCCCACAGCCTTCTCTTCTCCAGGCTGAACAAGCCCAGCTCCCTCAGCCTCTCTTCGTAGGGCAGGTGCTCCAGCCCTCTAATCATCTTTGTGGCTCCTCTGAACCCTCTCCAACAGTTCCACATCCTTCTTGTATTGGGGGCCCCAGATCTGGACAAGAAGCCCTTGAATAATTTTTTTCTTTGTAACTGAGTTTGCCCACTAAGAAGGAATAGAATTATTTTTCTAATAGCTGTGTTAAGCTCTAGACTTTCGTTATTTTTAACCCTTGTTCACTGTCTTGTTGCAACAGAGACTTCCCTTTTCCCAACTTGCATCAGTCCTTGTGGAGAAAGGGAGAGGAAATTCACCGCTTGGAGAAGCTTTGCAGGAAAACTGTATTTCGTATAGCTTTAGTTCATAGTACCATTGCTGGAAACTCCTTAATTAGATGTGTGAGGAGAATGTGACTAATGGGTCTGAGTTGAAAGCAGATTACTTCATTAGTTCCTGGGAGACCAGTGTGTGTACTTACTCCTGGAAATGTCCTGGAGCATAAAAATTTAACAGTTTTTGTACTGGGTCATAAAGGTCCATCTCACCCAAGATCCTATCCTAACTATTGACCAGAAGCAGATACCCAGGGCACAGGGTATGAAAAGTCTTATATACAAGAAGCAAATCAGGAGAACTGGAGTTTTGCTGATGCTGAAACTGGCAAAAGATAAGATGGGTACATGAAGGACCTCTGTAAGTGCATGGTCAACAAAAGGAAAACCAAGGAAACTATGGGTCCACTGCTCAGGGGGACAAGGGACCTAGTGACAAGGGATATGGAAAAGACCTCAATGCCTTCTTTGAACTAGGCTGTTTGGTTTTAGTTCATCTGCTCCTAGACCTCCTAGGTCCCTTTGCCTAGCAGCACAGCCTGAAGAAATGGAGTGTTACCTGCAGGTCAAGAGATACTAAAGCAGCACCAAAGTGTTCTGGACATACAGAAAGCTATGGGATCAGATGGGATGCACCTAAGAGTGATGAGGGAGCTGGTCAATGTCATGGTGAGGCCACTCTATCATCTTTGAAAGGTCACGGTGATCAAGGGAGGTTGATGATGACTGAAAAAGGCAAACATCACCTCTACCTTCCTTTAAGGCAAAAAGGAGGATCTGGAGGAAACACAGGCTGCTACGTGGGGTTTTTTTGTATGCAAGTCATTCTGTGCCTTTGAACATCCTTTTGCAGGTGCTATAGACATGAACAGTGGCAAAATAAAATTCTTCATTTTGTTCTATATCTCTATCTTATTAATTCCTAACATTCAGTTTGCCTTTTTGACCTCTGCTGAGCAGCTGGCAACAATTATGGGCACTTAGTGGTCCTCTGATTAGAAACAAGAGTTGCCAGCAATTACAGCCTGTCCTACTCTCTTTCTCTGTAGGAATTGAACCTCTTCTGACTGCTGTTTTCTGAAATTTCATGGTCCCATTTGAACTTTCTTTGAGGCCATTTATAGACTCTTAGCTTGGTATTTCAGAAACACAGCTCTTGTCTGTTGTGTTTGGAGTAAGTATGGTCTCCTCCAGTGCAGATGAATGGATGGATGGATGGGTGGTCATCAGAGGGACCACATACTGCCCAGAACTGGTTAACTACAATAAATCACTGTGATCTTCAAAGAACATCTAGGTGTGAGCTGAGATCGATAAGACCTATATAATTGATCATACTCCAAGTATGCCAGTGTTTTTAGGAAAGTAATATTTTTAGTAGTAGTTGCAATATTTTAGTAGTAGAAAAAAAAAATCTAGACTTGAAATATTCCTCCACCCTAAGGACTCTCTCTTAGATGCCAGAGCTAAAAGGAAAAACCAGAAGAGAAGTCTGCACTGTTTTTACAGAAAAATAGAAGGTTGCAATGCTAAAGTCATTAAGCAGAGAAATCTGGGTATCCAATGAGAGGTATAGAAGAAAAAGAAAATGGAGTAAGAGGCATAAGAGGTCAGGTTGGTCCTACTGCCTGTGGCTGAAAGATAGCTTTAGAAGAGTTTTCATACTGTGCCATCGAGGCAGTTTAAGTCTTTCCTGAGTTATACATCATTGCACAGTTAACATGCTAGGTAATAGTGTTAAGGTTTCATTTCAATTACCTTCACTGGTTCTTCTATCTCTATGTTTAACTATCTCCTTATCTCTGAGAGAAAATAGGTCAAACTTTCTGTGTTGTGTGACTCAAACTTCTTCTAAAGATTGCCCTTTAAAATGTTGTTTTTCATTAAATGGGGATATACTAGAGGTAATTGCTGTATATTTTGATACCTTTTGCTTTATTTCAAAGCAGGTTGGAAAGATTTCCATAAAATTACTCTACAATGCTTTCTTTAGATCCAGACAGACCACATTTTTTTGAGATCAAGAGAGAACTAGTCTTACTTTAGCTTATGTCAGCAGGTTCATATTGTAATGAATTTCTGTAGATGCTATTACTGCTTCTGCTTGAGTCAGTAGCATTGGATTTCACAAAACCTGGATATCTTTGGGTAAGGTATTAGGGCACTGTCTGTATTGAAGAATCTTGAATAGAAGAGAAGCTGTTGACAGAATATTTCTGAGGTATTTTTTGCAGATGGGACCATTTTTAATTCTTGAGTAAATTAAGATACTTTTTCTACTCTCTAAAATGATGGGTACCATTTAAGAGATGCCTAAGTGTGGCTAACAAGCTACTTTACTATTAGATGCTTCACAACAACATTTGTTGATTGGTTTAGGCTCTTTGATGTGTTTCCTGTGAACATGATGATATGTAAGGGCTTGTCCTGGTTTAACCTGGAAGGTAGCTAAAACAGCCATGTAGATGTTTGCTCACTTCCCCACCACAGTGAAATAGGGGAAAGAATCAGAAAGAAAACTCAACAGTTGGGGTAGAGTTTAATAGGACAGGAAAGGAAGATCATGATAACAACAACAACAACAACAATTCATACAAAACAAGTGATGCAGAGCACAATTTGTCACCACCCAGAGCTGATGCTCAGCTAGTTCCTGACCTGCCACGCCTCCCAGGCAAACCCCTACTTGACTACTGAGCATGATGCTGTACAGTATGGAATATCCCTTTGGATCAGCTGTGTCCTTTCCCTTCTCATTGGCAGACCAGTTTGAGAAGCTGAAAAGTCCTTGACTGTTTGGCAGCAACTGAAACATCAATGTGTAATCAACGTGGTTCTCCTTCTAAATCCCAAACACAGCACTATACCAGCTGCTGGGAAGAAAATTTAACTCTATGCCAGCTGGAGCCAGGACAGCTCTAAGCCCAGCAGAATACAAAAGCACATTTGAAGTTTTTGAGGAACTGAGATTGTACTGCAGAGTACCCATCACTGTTTTGGCAGAGCAGCATTTGACAGTAGCCTATCTGCATTTCATGGGAAATTATTCCATCACAGTTGGTGATGCAGGCAGATAATTTAGACTTTTTAAAACCACTTTCTAAAATGGTTCAGTTTTCCAAATGCAATCACCTTTTTTAGACTGTTTTGAGTTTCTGTAAGCCCATGTTATGGAAAATACCAAGTATTTATTGATTTTGCAAATATATACAAAACCTGTAGGAGTCAGATATGTGAGAAGCTGCCTTCTTAATTGATACCAACAGAAAGCACACTGTTATTAGGTTTTTGCACAAAACCATGTAAACATTTGCATAGCAGTTACAGTATTTTGTAATATTTAAGTTTTTTCTTTCCTTTTACAGTTATCAGTAAACTCCATTTCGCAGTTCAGGAGCAGTCTGCTGTGCCCTTCTGAAGTGTAATGGGTTGGAATTTAATGTCAAAAGAAAACACTGTAACAAAAACTGACTGTAGTAGCAATTCAAGATTCAGTGGACTGTAACACTTAGAGTATCAGCCTGTTCAATGACTGTTGAAATCCTCTCCTGAAGTAGAGTTTTTAAACTCGTCTGAAACACCTTTTTGCTACTAAGATGATCAAAACTAGTCATCTCCACTGACAAGGAATAGATAAAAATGAGTTCCTACTGCTGTGTGACCATTGTCTGTTGTGACATTGTGCAGTATTCTCATTTCTTCTTAGCATCTCCACTAGAACTACTTGCAGTCCCTCTGCTTTGCTGTTGAGCAAGCTGTGTGTATAGTTAAAGCACACAGTTTTAACTTAATGCTCCCTTCTACTGGGAGTGTGAATAGCTTTTTGTTTTGCATTTGTACAGTTCCCAGCACTAGCTGGTTTTCTGTGGTGTGACACAGGAAATTTAAATGTTACAAACATACCAGAATGCTATTGATACATGACTGGTAACTAATGGAGGGGGGGGGGGGAGGAAATTGTATTCAATGTTAAAGTGTGCCCTGGTGGGTAAGAGGGCTAATGGGATCCTGGGGGGCATCAGGAGGAGTGTGGCCAGCAGGTCGAAGCAGATGATCCTCCCCCTCTACTCTGCCCTGGTCAGGCCCCACCTGGAGTATTGTGTCCAGTGCTGGGCTCCCTGGGATAAAAAAGACAGGGATCTCCTGGACAGAGTCCAGAGGAGGCTACGGAGATGATGAAGGACCTGGAGCATCTCCAGGCTTCCTTTCCTTCCAGTGTGTCACCCACACCACTCAGCTTGGTGTCATCCCCAAACTTGCTGAGGGTGCACTCAATCCCATCATCGATGTCATTGATACAGATGTTAAAGAGAACCGGCCCCAAGACAGACCCCTGGGGGACCCCGCTTGTCACCGGCCTCCACCTGGACATAGAGCCATTGACCACCACCCTTTGGCTACGGTCTGTCAACCAGTTTCTTATCCACTGGATGGTCTACCCATCAAATCCACATATTAGCAAGTACCCGCTCTGAATTCTTGCCTCTCACCTGACAGTGTCCACGTGCACCTGTGTGTGAGGGAAGAGGACCCGTTAGCCCAAAATACTTCCTTGCAGAGTTGTCCCAAATGTTGATCTCCACGCTTTAATTTGGAAAGAATCTAGTATTTCTTTACTTTGCCATGTCAGTTTTGACATACACTTCATGTTACCCTTTCGGCCCGCTGGTTAACCGTGGTGAAGTAGCTACGTTAGGCTTCTAGCGAATTCGGAAGTGGTTTCCTCCTGTCGGTTACCTCGCCGTGCGAGTCCTTCCATCACTCACACCACTGCAGGCATTAGCCACTAGGTGGTAATCGTCTTCTGGTAAGCTCAGCATGCTTGTGTCTGTGTCAAACGCCTTTCTATAGCTGTTTCCTGCACCGCTGGAAGGACACGATGCGTCTGTTTCAGAATAATAATTGAATTTTTTAAACTTTTGTTTAACTTGTGATTGGTTTTCTTGACTATACAAAACTCGGAGTTACTGTGTCAGTAATTGTTTACCTATTCTCTTAACTGCCGTGGTTATTTCTCCTATACAAAAGCTGGAAGGTCATTGCTTGTTATAATTTTCTCAGAAAGATTAAATCATTATGTAAAATTCTTACTTTGTTTCACATATGGTCCTTTTTTTTCCCCTTCCTTTTATTTGTGGAGAATATTTCATTGAAATACTTGTAGCTATTGCTGCTAATAATTAAATACTTGTAGCTATTGTTGCTAATAATTCAAATTATAAATCATGTCATTTTAATCTGAAATTCTTTGGATGAGCCCTATTTATTCATTATGTTGTGTAGGCAGACGTTTAAAAACGTTTCTAAATGAAATGGCTAAGTATGCAAAACATATATTTACTGCCCTAATGTAGCTTACTGAAGTAACACCACAGATACTGCTGAGGATGTGGTTAAAATCATGTATATATGGTTAGACATATATTTCTTAATATAGAAAATATGAGACTGTTTATATTTGAAGAGAATATTGGTTTCAAGTGAATTGTTCACTATTTTCCTACAGCTCCCTCCTGCTAAAAGATAATGTCCTCTCAGCTTGGCATGGCCAGCTTAGATGCTTTCTGCTTCCTTATCTAGGGCTTCGATGTAGCTGTAGGGATTGCAGCAGGCAGGCTGCAGCAGAGAGAGGGGGGTTCCCTTCTCTGCCAGTTACTGGGGCATGAGGTCAGGTCCCTTGTCACAGAGGATTTCTGCCAGTCTAGGTGCACCAGTGTTCCATGAGAGGGGATGGTGCCACCATCGAGGTCCAAGGATGGATATATTTGATGTCCAAGAGATAGTAAAGAAGAAGACAGAACCATCAAGCCTTGAACACATCCAGAGCCATGGTTTTCAAATTTGCATGCAAGGTGCAGTTCTTTGGTAGGCTGTTGTGCACTGAGAGGATCTAGTGTGAAGAAAAAGTGGGAGACTGTGCTAAAATTTAGTGTGTATCATAAATGGTACTTTAAACCAAGCCCTACATTGTACAGCTTCCTTCCCAGAGCAGCTTTTGAACTACAATGCAGCGTGAATGTTGAATTAATCTAACAGACATTATAATAAATAGTTTGAGCCAACAGTTTAGTATTTGTTGTTAGGCAAATGTTTCCATTTCCATTGTATGTATTTGGGGTGGGGTGGGGTGTCATTGCTTGATGAAATGCAGGAGGCTGAAAAACAGGGGTTGTTTTTTGTTTGAGGGTCTCAGACATGCAAAGTTTAACAGTGTTAAAGAATCGTTCTGTGTTGTTATATTACACAGAGAAATCAAGTGTCTGCTCCCTAAGATTATCTGATTAAGCACCTTAGATGGGATACTAAGGAAAAGGGAGGCAATAAACAAAATATACAAAGACACAGACCTCACAGAGAAACAATAACAAGAAACCAGCCTGGTCAGTGATGGCTATCAAGAAACTGCAGCCATCACTTCAAAGAGGGGCCAGTCTGGACTTCACAACTGATAAGGATGCAGACCTGGGGTCCTGTGTATTGGGTTGAGGGATTGGTGCAATTATGCAAATAGTGTTGGAGAAATAGAAGTCTTTGGTTTCTCCCTGCTCAGTCTTGTAACAAGTATATGGAGGAGGAGACGTATACTTGGGAAGCAGACAGATACCTTCCCTGGGATGATAGGAATCCACATTCCCTTAATTTGTAGTTATACCCAAGATGGAATTTTTAAGAATTTCTACAGATATTTTTATTTCTTGTAGGCAAGTTCAAGAAACCTGATAAATTGTAAGATGACACTATTCTTGTCTGTGTAAATCAAATATTATTATTAGATACCTCACATTATGAAACAGAAAACTGTTCTTACCAGCAGCTATAGGAAAAGTTTATCACTTGTTTTTGATTTTTCTTCAGACTATTAATTACGTAAATGTATTCCCAGATGTACTGGAAAAACAGAGATTATCTCATCCAGCAATGACAAGTTGTAACTCTAAGTTCAGCAGACATTATAGGCTATTTATTCCAAAGCATTTCCTCCATTTTTTTAGAGGACTTAGTCCTCCAGGGATTCATTCTGTTAAGAACTTGGCTGCTGGTAAGTGTTTCCCTCAAATATTGTCTATTATTCTGAAACCTCCTGCAGATGGGTAAGACACAAAATTCTATTCTCTCCTGAAGTGCATCTTTAATTGATCCTAAACTTTGTAATATTGAATTGTACTTACCAAAAGATTTTAACTACCAAAACTATTATTTCTACAGGAGGTTTATGGAGACTCATCTAAGAACAATTCCAAGTGATGCTTTTTCCAACCTCCCCAACATCTCTAGGATGTAAGTTCTGTTTCTGATATTATTCTTTTAGATCTTTTATTAAAAATCACTTCACTTCTCCAAAATTCTGTCCCTCTGTATAAAATCTTCTGAACTGAAAATATTCTTGCACCTTTGCTACCTTACTCATTTTTAGAACTGCAGGTAATAATCCCATTGTTCAGAACCTGAACCAGCTGTAGGAGGCATAGTAGATATTTTTCAATAAGACACTCCTTTATTAAAGTAGATGTGATAAATAAGGATATACATCTACCCTTTCTCTTTTCTTTTCTTTTCTTTTTCTTTTCTTTTCTTTTCTTTTCTTTTCTTTTCTTTTCTTTTCTTTTCTTTTCTTTTCTTTTCTTTTCTTTTCTTTTCTTTTCTTTTCTTTTTTCTTTTCTTTTCTTTTTTCTTTTCTTTTCTTTTCTTTTTTCTTTTCTTTTCTTTTTTCTTTTCT